>CM065593.1:247353512-248625758 GCA_033119425.1 Bufotes viridis | reverse complement strand
TGTTTTTGGGAGATAAATAGGTTACGCCCACTGTGGCATTTGGCGTGAACTAAAATTATTATACCTGATCCCCCAAAATTAGTCCGCTAGTTTGGTAGTCCCAGAGCTGCCACGAGATTTCGCCCATTATCGCACACCACCAGGCCGGGCTTGAGGCCCACCGGCAGCAACCACTGGTCGGTCTGTTGTTCAATACCCCGCCACAACTCCTGCGCGGTGTGGGGCCTGTCCCCCAAACATATGAGTTTCAGAATGGCCTGCTGACGTTTACCCCGGGCTGTGCTGAAGTTGGTGGTGAAGGTGTGTGGCTGACTGGATGGGCTGGTGGAAGCAGAGGAGGAGGAGGAGGAAGCCGAGTAGGAGGAGGAGGCTACAGGAGGCAAAGAATGATGCCCTGTGATCCTTGGCGGCGGAAGGACGTGCGCCAAGGAACTCTCCGCCTGGGGCTCAGCCGCCACTACATTTACCCAGTGTGCAGTTAGGGAGATATAGCGTCCCTGGCCGTGCTTACTGGTCCACGTATCTGTGGTTAGGTGGACCTTGCCACAAATGGCGTTGCGCAGTGCACACTTGATTTTATCGGACACTTGCATGTGCAGGGAAGGCACGGCTGTCTTGGAGAAGTAGTGGCGGCTGGGAACCACATACTGGGGGACAGCCATGGCCATCAGCTGTTTGAAGCTGTCTGTGTCCACCAGCCGGAATGACAGCATTTCAAAGGCCAGTAGTTTAGAAATGCTGGCATTCAGGCCCAGGGCTCGAGGGTGGCTAGGTGGGAATTTACGCTTTCTCTCCAAGGTTTGAGAGATGGAGAGCTGAACGCTGCTATGTGAAATAGTGGAGACGCTAGGTGACGGTGGCGGTGGTGGTGGTGGTGTCGGTGGCACATCCTCTGTTTGCTGCTCGGCAGGTGGCAACATTCCTCTCGAGGCGGAAGCCGAGGCAGCAGCGCTAAAGGGAGCAGGGGGAGCCTGAGCGGGTTCCTTGTTTTTAAGGTGTGTACTCCACTGCAGTTCATGCTTTGCATGTAGATGCCTGATCATGCAGGTGGTGCTCAGGTTAAGAACGTTAATGCCTCGCCTCAGGGTCTGATGGCACAGCGTGCAAACCACTCTGGTCTTGTCCTCAGCACATTGTTTGAAGAAGTGCCATGCCAGGGAACTCCTTGAAGATGCCTTTGGGGTGCTGGGTCCCTGTTGGCGCTGGCCAATAGCAGGCGAACTCTCTGGACGGCGGCAGTTCTGCTTTTGCCCCCTGCTCCCTCTTTGGCTTCACTGTTGTCTCGGTCTCACCACTGCCTCTTCCTCTGAACTATTTAAGTCAGCGGCACGACCTTCAGTCCATGTGGGGTCTAAGACCTCATCGTCCTCTGCATCGTCTTCCACCCAGTCTTCCTCCCTGACCTCCTCCTGTTCAGTCTGCACACTGCAATAAGACGCGGCAGTGGGCACCTGTGTTTCGTCATCATCAGACACTCGGTCACTCTGCTGTGGTGGTATTCCCATGTCCTCATCATCTGGATACATAAGTGGTTGTGCGTCAGTGCATGGAATGTCTTCCACCGCTGGGGAAGGGATAGGTGGACGCCCCTGGAAAACCGTGGGAGCAGAGTCTTCAAACAGAAGAAGAGACTGCTGCATAACTTGATATGCATGGGGGTGATGTGACAGACTGATGGGCTTGGTTTTCAGGTGCCACCTGTGCGCTTTCCGCAGAAGAGAGGGCGGAAGACAATGTGGTGAACGTGCTGGAAGCACTGTCGGCCACCCAATCGACTAATGCCTGTACCTGCTCAGGCCTTACCATCCTCATAACGGCATTGGGCCCCACCAAATATCGCTGTAAATTCTGCCGGCTACTTGAGGGAGTTGTTTAACTACTTTGTGCGCCTGAGGCCGAACGGCCACGTCCTCTGCCAGCAACAGAGGCTCCACGGACACCACCATGACCGCGTCCTCGTACCTTAATAGAATGTTTCCTCATTGTTGCGATTTAACTCGCACCACAATAAAATATATTATTTTTTAGCCCCAAAATTCCCACACTGGAAGATATAATTCCTTTTTCCGGTATTAATTACAAGAACACTGCTGCTAATTGGACACCAGATTTTTTATAATGCTAGTTTTGGTACATAGATCCCCACACGGGGAAATATAATTCCTTTTTAGAGGAGTGAAAACGTGAGGCCGAGTTTTTCTGGTCTAACAAACACCAGATTGATTAAATTGGCCTTTTTTTCAGCAAAATTACAACACTGGACAATAATGCCTTTTGGCGGTATTAATTACAAGAACACTGCTGCTAATTGGACACCAGATTTTTATAATGCTAGTTTTGGTACATAGATCCCCACACGGGAAATATAATTGCTTTTAGAGGAGTGAAAACGTGAGGCCTAGTTTTTCTGGTCTAACAAACACCAGATTGATTAAATTGGCCTTTTTTTCAGCAAAATTACAACACTGGACAATAATGCCTTTTGGCGGTATTAATTACAAGAACACTGCTGCTAATTGGACACCAGATTTTTTATAATGCTAGTTTTGGTACATAGATCCCCACACGGGAAATATAATTCCTTTTAGAGGAGTGAAAACGTGAGGCCGAGTTTTTCTGGTCTAACAAACACCAGATTGATTAAATTGGCCTTTTTTCAGCAAAATTACAACACTGGACAATAATGCCTTTTGGCGGTATTAATTACAAGAACACTGCTGCTAATTGGACACCAGATTTTTATAATGCTAGTTTTGGTACATAGATCCCCACACAGGGAAATATAATTGCTTTTTAGAGGAGTGAAAACGTGAGGCCGAGTTTTTCTGGTCTAACAAACACCAGATTGATTAAATTGGCCTTTTTTTCAGCAAAATTACAACACTGGACAATAATGCCTTTTGGCGGTATTAATTACAAGAACACTGCTGCTAATTGGACACCAGATTTTTTATAATGCTAGTTTTGGTACATAGATCCCCACACGGGAAATATAATTCCTTTTAGAGGAGTGAAAACGTGAGGCCTAGTTTTTCTGGTCTAACAAACACCAGATTGATTAAATTGGCCTTTTTTTCAGCAAAATTACAACACTGGACAATAATGCCTTTTGGCGGTATTAATTACAAGAACACTGCTGCTAATTGGACACCAGATTTTTTATAATGCTAGTTTTGGTACATAGATCCCCACACAGGGAAATATAATTGCTTTTTAGAGGAGTGAAAACGTGAGGCCGAGTTTTTCTGGTCTAACAAACACCAGATTGATTAAATTGGCCTTTTTTCAGCAAAATTACAACACTGGACAATAATGCCTTTTGGCGGTATTAATTACAAGAACACTGCTGCTAATTGGACACCAGATTTTTTATAATGCTAGTTTTGGTACATAGATCCCCACACGGGAAATATAATTCCTTTTAGAGGAGTGAAAACGTGAGGCCAAGTTTTTCTGGTCTAACAAACACCAGATTGATTAAATTGGCCTTTTTTTCACCAAAATTACAACACTGGACAATAATGCCTTTTGGCGGTATTAATTACAAGAACACTGCTGCTAATTGGACACCAGATTTTTTATAATGCTAGTTTTGGTACATAGATCCCCACACGGGGAAATATAATTGCTTTTTAGAGGAGTGAAAACGTGAGGCCTAGTTTTTCTGGTCTAACAAACACCAGATTGATTAAATTGGCCTTTTTTCAGCAAAATTACAACACTGGACAATAATGCCTTTTGGCGGTATTAATTACAAGAACACTGCTGCTAATTGGACACCAGATTTTTTATAATGCTAGTTTTGGTACATAGATCCCCACACGGGAAATATAATTGCTTTTTAGAGGAGTGAAAACGTGAGGCCGAGTTTTTCTGGTCTAACAAACACCAGATTGATTAAATTGGCCTTTTTTCAGCAAAATTACAACACTGGACAATAATGCCTTTTGGCGGTATTAATTACAAGAACACTGCTGCTAATTGGATACCAGATTTTTATAATGCTAGTTTTGGTACATAGATCCCCACACGGGAGATATAATTCCTTTTACAGGAGTGAAAACGTGAGGCCTAGTTTTTCTGGTCTAACAAACACCAGATTGAATAAATTGGCCTTTTTTTCAGCAAAATTACAACACTGGACAATAATGCCTTTTGGCGGTATTAATTGCAAGAACACTGCTGCTAATTGGACACCAGATTTTTTATAATGCTATTTTTGGTACATAGATCCCCACACAGGGAAATATAATTCCTTTTTAGAGGAGTGAAAACGTGAGGCCGAGTTTTTCTGGTCTAACAAACACCAGATTGATTAAATTGGCCTTTTTTTCACCAAAATTACAACACTGGACGATATAATGCCTTTTGGCGGTATTAATTACAAGAGGACTGCTGGTATTTCAGAACACCGGAATTGTTAAAATGCTAGTTTTGCTAGATAAATTTCCCACACTGGGAGAAATATTGCCTAAGCCTTTTTACAGTATTAATTACAACAGGAGTGCTTCTTCTGGTCTAACACCAGAATAATTTTATTATTACGGTGAAAGCTTTTTCTAATTTATATTTCTGGCACATAAAAAAAAATATTTCTTGCTGACAGTATTGGACAAAGTAGTGGCACTGGCTAGCCTAGCTGGAACAGCACATTCATGGGATTTGCTATCCAAGTGGGTTACTTTCAGTTTCACCACTGATATATTAAATATCTTTGCAGTTAGTATGGGTGACACAAGCACAGCCAAACCCCTGATGTATTATATCTATGAAAAAATCGACTATTACATTAGATTAATGGACGTTGTGGCAGCTTTTGCTTTTGCGTCCCAAAATGGCCGCCGCCTATCAGCCAAGTAACATGTGCCAGAAAACAGTCTGCCCAGCCAGAAAAAAAATTGACTTTGACTGAGCAGCTGAATCGCTGTTGTTCTGATTCACAGGTGTAGATTTTTAACTTCTTTGGAGCTTTGGCTTACACTCTGTGGCAGCAAGTGCTGGCGCACCACAAGTCCCAAAATGGCCACCGCCGGTCAGCCCAGTTACATGTGCCAGTAAAAATCGCTCTGGCCAGTCTCAACAAAATAGTGACTTTCAGTGAACAGCTCAGCTGAGTTGTTCTGATGCACAGGTGTAGAAAGGTAGATCACTTCTTTATCCCTGCCTATCTCGCCCTCACAGAAGCTGCATCCTCTCCCTACACTAGTCAGAGCAGTGTGACGTGCGGCGCTATGTGACTCCAGCTTAAATAGAGGCTGGGTCACATGCTGCACTTGGCCAATCACAGCCATGCCATTAGTAGGCATGGCTGTGATGGTCTCTTAGGGCAAGAAGTAAAACGCTAGCTGATTGGCTGCTGTGCAGCCCTTCAGAAAGCGGGAAGTAATCGACGAACACCGGCCCCGAACCCGAACTTTTTTGAAAATGTCCGGGTTCGGGTCCGTGTCACGGACACCCCAAAATTCGGTACGGACCCGAACGATTCTCGAACTGTTCGCTCAACACTAATTAAGACATTTTGGCTGACAGCTATCCAATTGAAAAATCCAAAAGGATTCTCTATTTAGAAGTTTCCTTTTGTGATGACCTCCCATAAGATGCCAGTTAGGGGAGGTGATCACAAAAGGAAACTTCTAAATAGAGAATCCTTTAGATTTTTTCAATTGGATAGGTGTCAGCCAAAAGGTCTTAATAAAAAATCAGTTCCCTCTATATATTCTATGTTTTATGTTTTATGATATGTTTTTTTGTATATAACTTTTTAAACAGAGGAGTGTTCATGCACTTGATTACCAGCGTATTACCTGGTCGCATGACAGCCTAATTGCAGGCACAGGTGTGTGACCAGATATGCTGGAATTATTTGTATCCTCAGTATGTCATCAGTAAGGGCTGACATTACAATAGCCCGAAACCAGTAGACGAGGATTTGTTAATCTGGATATTTAATCACTGAAATAAACACTGTCTGTGAATTGAGCTGGAATTTTTCTTTCTTTTGGATCATCAACATGTAAGGCCCAGAAAACCCCTTTGCACAGCAGGAGTAACATCTCCTGGATTATGCTTCTCTTGGGGCCTATGTTGCAGTAGTTCTCATAGACATGTTTTGCCTGTAGTTTCTATAGCCACTAACCAGGTGAAAGACAAAGTTCATCACCCCGATAACCTAAATATGTCTGCCAGGTAGTTAACCATTTATTGGACATACATTATCCCTAGATATACATAGTGCACAGATAAACAAGTGCTTTAAAATGAAGTCATAGCTTTTAACTCAGTAAGCAGACTCCAACTCAGAGTCCCATTTAAACTTATAAACAGATTTGTTATTTGGATCTGTTTAAGTGAAAAAAAAAAAAATGTGAGCTGGAGGTTTGATTATAGAATCTCAAAGTAACAGATGGAAAGCAGGGTTGAGATATATTAATAGTGGAAAAATAATGTCTAATACACAGAAAATTATAAAAATGCTCTTAATCTGAGTCAAGTATTTAAACTGCATCAACCAGGAATTAGAAAATCGATCCCTCATCTTAACCCCACTAGGAAGAAGTTCAACCTGCTTTCAGGTTTTAAAGCGATAATAGCTTTTCTAATTTCATGTGCTGTAATAGAAGCGGAAATAGAACCAAGACAGTCTAAAGGACAGATGGTAGGCCAGAATATTCTGCATCTCCTCACAGGTGAGTTACTAAGTGTGAGCTGCATAAGTTATACAATTAGTTACAGAACATCCCTCACATTTTTGTAAATATTTTATTATATCTTTTCATGGGACAACACTTAGAATATGACACTTTGATACAATGTAAAGTAGTCAGTGCACAGCTTGTATACCAGTGTAAATTCAGTGTGCTCTCAAAATAACTCAACACACACCCATTAATGTCTAAACCGCTGGCAACAAAAGTGAAAGTGGTCAAATTGTGTCCAAAGTGTCAATATTTTGTGTGGCCACCATTATTTTCCAGTACTGACTTGGGCAACTCTCTTGGGGATGGAGTTCACTTGAGCTTCACAGGTTGCCACTGGAATCCTCTTCCAATCCCCCATGACAACATCACAGAGCTGGTGGATGTTAGAGACCTTGTTCTCCTCCACCTTCCGTTTTAGGATGCCCCACAGATGCTCAATAGGGTTAAGGTCTGGAGACATACTTGGCAAGCCCAGCACATTTACCCTCAGTTTCTTTAGCAAGGCATTGGTCATCTTGGAGTTATGTTTTTCAGATCCTCAGAGTGACCAGTGTGTGAGAGTGATAACACCAAATTTAACATACCTGCTCCCTATTCACACCTGAGACCTAACAAGTCACATGACACTGGGGGAGGGAAAATATGGCTAATTGGGCACAATTTGGTAATTTCCAGTTTGGGGTGTACTCACTTTTTTTGCCAGATGTCTAGACATTAATGGCTGTTTGTTGAGTTGTTTGGAGGTCACACCAAATTTACACTGTTATACAAGCTGTTCACTAACTACTTTACATTGTTTCAAAGTACAGTATCATGTCTTCAGTGTTTTCCCATGAAAAGATAATAATATATTTACAAAAATGGGAGGGGTGTACTCACTTTTGTTGGCAGATGTTTAGACATTAATGGCTGTGTGTTGAGTTGTTAGGAGGTCACACCAAATTTACACTGTTATACAAGCTGTTCACTAACTACTTTACATTGTTTCAAAGTGCAGTATCATGTCTTCAGTGTTTTCTAATGAAAAGATAATATATTTACAAAAATGGGAGGGGTGTACTCACTTTTGTTAGATACTGTATAGTATACAGTTGATATAAATGTATCAACTATTAGGTGTGGGCCTGTCACTTGTTTGAGCTAGAGGGACAGCAGAGCCCCAGGAGGGTTATTATAGTTATTATGGGCATTAAATGAAAGTTATAGGGAGACATTTATCAAACTAGATACATTAGGTTTTTGGTGTAAAAATGTCCCATGACATGCCAATTGAACCTTTTTTTGTAACATTTATGCAACAGTTAGGAGACATGCCACTTTTGAAACTGGTCTATTTTAAAGACAGAAAAGTGAGATTAGACCTGGATTATGGCACATTTACTATCTGCGACAATTGAAATGTTGTAGAAGTTACATCTTACGTCAGACAGCCCCCTGGTGTATTTTTTTGTCATATAATACAATGTATTTGCACTAAATACATGAAAACTGTGCACCCTTTCATAAATTTGGTGCATCCACACAATGCAAAGCTGACTTAGGCTACTTTCACATATGTGTTTTTGCTGGATCCATGATGGATCAGCAAAAATCCTTCCGTCGTGATAATACAACCGCTGCATCCCTTGAACAGATCGTGTTGCATTATCTCTAAAATAGCAATGATGGATCCAGGTCAGAAAAAACTGATCCGTTACGATTGACTTTCGTGATGGATCCACCTTGCTCCACAACTCAGGACACACTCAAAAACCGAACTTGCAGCGCTTTTGTTAGCGTCATGGGAACGCAATGAAATGAAATGGAATGCATTCTGGTGCCCTCCATTCCCTCCAGTTCCGTTTTGTCCTCATTGACAATGAATGGATCAAAACTAAAGTGTTTTCCTCCGCTATTGAGATCCTATGACGGATCTCAATAGCGGAAAAGGAAAGCACAGGTGTGAAAGTAGCCAAAAGTTACTTGAAAATGGTCTCAATCAAATGACAAATGTCTGCAATAGTCTCTATTATGCATGATAAAATGTTATGGCCAAATGAGACTGGAGTTGCATCCACGGTAGAAGGTGTGGAAAGCTGTTTGCTGTTTTATTTTATTTCCAATAGATTAATTTCCACTTTAAGAGATGTAATAGCTTTTACCAGTTTCCTTTTTGCCCGAGAAAAGCCTGCATAAAAAAAAATCCTCTCATTACTGCATTGTGGAATTTCTACAAAGTAAATGTGCCAAATTGGCAATAGGAGCAAATAAATTTTTCTGCAAGTAATTTTTAAAGTCTGTCTTCATGTGGGAAAAAATGTACTCCTTCACAGGTAAAATGGAGAGGAATGAAACTGTTCAGCAAAGGAAATAGATACTGAGATGATACTAGATGATCAGACCATGATATAATACCTGTACGTGTTACACAATTTAAGGCTGCCCCAATGATCTGTAAAAAAGCAGAGAGAGTATTATAAATGTAGTGGTGAAAATAATGAAAAGTCACATTCAGTGCCATGTTGACAGCAATATATGGCAAACAAATCCTCCTCCTTATACACATGCAACATGTTGATTTTTACACATTTATGGATGGCTGTGTGCAATTTAGGATCAGAGAGAATATTAGAATCACCTCCAATTACAATAAAAGCCTGTTGAATGGTCTAATTTTATGTAAAAGTGTATAAAAATGTACATTGCCGAAAACTGACAACAGAATACTTCACATTGTTGATGGAACACACAAGAATTGAAACCTTCCATTAGGATCATCACATGAAGTCAAATGCTGTAAGGACAAAGAGCTTCTAAAAGAAACCATGACATCCTTCCTTTTAGCCTTTGCAGAGAAAAGGAATACATGTGGGAACAGGCAATTGAAGAATTTGAGAACATGTAATTTATGAAAGTAAGTATCCTGGATGAGGAGATTGTCACATTTAAGCAATTTAGCTTCTTAGGACAGAGAGCTCCATTTCTGAGGGCTATTTAGGCCTATACCTTTTAATGCTGAAAAGGTTCCATGAACATAGAGATGCCAGAACGACACAAGCATTGATTGGCACCTGGTTTTAGCTCAAAATCACTGAACAAAAAGGGCAAAACAATGATATATAAAAGAGGCCATACCCAGGAACAGCAAGTAATAATCAGTAATCACCAGAGTGAGCAGGGAAAGTAAAATTGAAGTAAGATCTCAAGAAAAATATTTTTTGTGTCACAATTTTTTAAGAGCCATCATGTTTATATTTATTTAAACAAAACTGTGTGAGGGAGGGATATATATATTTTTTTAGGAAGTTTGCAATGATACTGTTGATGCTATTTTAAGGTACATAACATTTTTTATTGCTTCTTTTTATTGTTTTTGAGAGGCAAGGGGACCAAAAATTGGTCAGTTTGGGATTTTTTTTTGTTTTCACCATAAAGGATGAGTAATGTAAAGTTCTGTTCATGTCACTGGCATCAGAAACTTTACAGTGAACTAAAGGCTCCAATCACTGTGTAATTTACAGCATCGCCATACTGCAGCTCAGCTACAATCACTTACTGTACAGGCACTACCTAATGGACGGAGCCTTTTGCTTCTAGTGCCATCCATTGCTAAGTTTACCCACCAGAAGCTGCATCAATCAGGAGATTAGTGGGAGAGCTGTGTGTTGGACCCCAACAATCTAAAATGAATGGCCTATCCTGTGTATAAGTTATTAATTGTTAAATCCCGGAAAGCCCCATTAATAGAATTTAAATTCCAAAAGACATTAGTTGACATACAGCAAATATACTTTCATCATTGTGAAATTTTGGTACAAATTTCTAAAAACCATAGTAAAGCAAAAAGTACTAGTTGTAAGAAGTTAGCCTGGCGTTATGTACTGAAAATCGTTCCTGTGAGAGTAACGTAAAAGATTTCTCTGTGAAGCTGATTTGAATGTTCTCTATTCAAAAAAATGAGTATCGAAGACTTCAGTTATCAACAATACCAAAAATCTATGTGTGAAAGCACTCAAAATAGAACTGTAAGCAAATGGTGATATAGTCATATGCATGAGGCTTTGACTTCCTTTCAATTTCACATGCACATTAGAAGGATTCTCCAGGATTAGAAAAAAGATGGCTGCTTTATTCCAAAAACAGTTCCACACCTGTCTATGAGTTGCGTCTTGTCTCGCTCATTTCCTTTGAAGAGAATGGGGCTCAGCTATAATCCCACATACAACCTATGGAGAGGTATTGTTCTGTTCTTGGAAGAAAGTAACCTCCTTTTTTCTAGTCCTACAGAACCAATTGAAATTATATTAAAATCTCTTATTGATTTTTTTTAGTAAATCTTATAACACTTTTGAAGAAGATCACTTTAACATACCAATCCTAAATTGCCTATATTGTTATACTAAAGGAATATCAAAGATGATCTTCATGATTAAAAAACTCTTGATCTTCGAAGAAAAAATATTGAAAACGATAGAAAAACGGAATCAAATATTTTTCCTAAAAGTATGCATTTCAAATCTGTGTAGCTGAGATAAGGCTTATGGTATTAAACATTAATCACCCTGATAATTACAAACACTCACTGGAATAATAAACTTCAAGGATGTATTTGTTTAGTGTCTTTGTTTTAAATGTTATTTTACTTTATATAGTGTATGTTTCCCTGCGGACATTAGCTAGCAAAATATAGAAATGTTATTGCAATACAGCATATCATGTTCACATCTTAAGATTTTACAGTTTTTTTCTTCTAAAACAATATTTTTTGCATTTTAAATATTTACTTAAATATTTGGTAACTTTTTATTGTTATTTGATCCCTTATACACTTTTCAACATTGAAATTTCAACACCAAGAAAGACAAGCCATAGGATTATGCAAATAAATTTGCAAATCACTGGATTTGATCCCGTGCTGAGCCACGCCCCCTGCACTGATCACATGACGGTGACGTCACCCCAGGTCCTTCGGCTGTTCAACAGTTCAGGTTGGTGGAAGCCGCCCCTTATGGATTCCATATGCCGCGATAGTGGAATCCATAACGGAATGCGCGAGTTACCACAATTCGAACGCCGAACTTTTTTTTAAAGTTCGCTCATCTCTATTCACTATATGTCTACTTCATGATTAGATCATTTTGCGAATGTAATTTACATTTAAATTTTTTCAGGAAATTTCCAAAACCCACTTTTTAAGGACCAGTTCCGGTTTGAAGTCACTTTGTGAGGCAACATAATAGAAATCACCCAAAAATGACCACCCATTTTAGAAACTACACCCCTCAAGGTATTCAAAACTGAATTTACAAACATTGTTAACCCTTTAGGTGTTCCACAAGAATTAATGGAAAATGGAGATTAAATTTCAGAATTTCTATTTTTTTGCAAATTTTCCATTTGAATCCATTTTTCCAGTAATAAAGCAAGAGTTAACAGTCAAAGCAAACTCAATATTTATTGCCCCAATTCGTTAACTGCTGTATGGCCACATGGCAGGGCGTAGTAGGAAAAGAACGCCATATGGTTTTTGGAAGGTAGATTTTGCTGGACTGGTTTTTTGACACCATGTCACATTTCAAGACCCCCTGATGCACCCCTAGAGTAGAAACTCCAAAAAAGTGACCCCATTTAAGAAACTACACCCCTCATAGTATTCAAAACTGATTTTACAAACTTTGTTAAACCTTTAGGTGTTCCACAAGAATTAATAGAAAATGGAGATGGAATTTAAGAATTTAAATTTTTTGCAAATTTTCAATTTTAATCCATTTTTTCAGTAACAAAGAAAGGGTTAACAGCCAAACAAAACCCAATATTTATTGCCCTAATTCTTTAGTTTACAGAAACACCCCATATGTTGTTGTAAACTGCTGTACGGGCACACGGCAGGGCGCAGACGGAAAGGAGTGCCATGTGGATTTTGGAAGGCAGATTTTGCTGGACTGGTTTTTTGACACCCTCTCACATTTGAAGACCCCCTCATGCTCTCCTAGAGTAGAAACTCCAAAAAAGTGACCCTATTTTGGAAACTATGGGATAAGGTGGCAGTTTTGTTGGTGTTATTTTAGGGTAAGGCAAGGTAACAAAAAATAGCTGTTTTGGCAACGTTTTTTTTTTTTTTGTTATTTACAATATTCATCTGACAGGTTAGATTATGCGCCATTTTTATAGAGCAGTTATTTACGGACATGACAAAATTTGGGGAGTGTCGCCACATTCTCATTTTTTTCGGTATGAGATGATGGTTTGATTGGTACTATTTTAGGTTGCATATGACTGTTTGATCACTTGGTATTACACTTTTTGTGATGCCCAATATGTATACTTTCTTTTATTTATTTAAGTTTTACACAATAATATCATTTTTGAAACAAAAAATAAATAAATAAATCACGTTTTAGTGTCTCCATAGTCTGAGAGTCATATTTTTTATTTATTTTTGGGGCGATTGTCTTAGGTAGGGTCTCATTTTTGCGATGACGGATTGCATTTTTGCAAGATGACGGATTGATTGGCATTATTTCGGGATACATATGACTCATGACTTTGATTGCTTGCTATTACACTTTTTGTGATGTAAGGTGACAAAAAATGGCGTTTTTGTGACATTGTTTCTATTTTTTTGATGGTGTTTAACTGAGGCGTTTTGTCATGTGATATTTTTATAGGGCTGGTTGCTACGGACGCAATACCTAATATTTTTTTATTTATTTAACTTTAACACAATAATAGCACTATGTTCTGAGAGCTATAGTTTTTTTTATTTTTTGAGCGATTTTATTATGTAGGGGCTAATTTTTTTTGGTGTTGCACTTTTTGTGACAAAAATAGCTTTTTTTTTTACAGTTTTTATTTTTTATGGTGTTTATCGGACAGGGTAGATCATGTGATATATTTATTGAGCCGGCTGTCACAGACACGGCAATACAAAATATGTATATTTTTTAGATTTTTTCTTATTTTTGATGTTTTTTGTAATTACTTAATTGTGGAATTAATTTTTTTTCATTTAAAACTTTCTATATTTTTTTTTTATAAAACACTTTATTTTTTTATTTTTCACTTGTGTCCCCCATACAAGACCTCTGTGGGAAATTTTTTTCACTATTCATTTCTCCTGTAACTGGGGCTGACATAGTAGATACATCCCCCAGAGAGGCTGTACAGCATAATACAGCGCTGTACAGCCTCAGTGCAGGGCTGATCGAGGTCTGTGGAAGACCCAACAGCTCCTGCATTCTCCCGGCAGTTACATGACCATTAGGCCAGGACAGGAAGCGCATCGGTGAGTGATGTGTATGCAGCGATCTAGAAGGCAGGGACACCTGGGAACTGTCCCTGCCTTCTCTCTGGATTGCCCTGCTTTCACTGACAGCGGGCAACCTGCTCAGCAGCAGCACGATTAGTGTGCAGCTGCGATCTCTGAATGGATGTTCCAGAGCGTCCATTCAGAGTTAAACATCCACCCATACAACATTTATATCCTATGGGCGGATGTGAGGTGGTCAAGATCTCCCCTGATAATAATAACCAACAATGTTCCTGCATACTTGCCACTCTTACTGTTTAGGAAACCCTCAAATGAAATCCATAATTTTATTCCATCTTAGGATGGCTTAGGATGCCTTTCTCCCATATTCCAAGGAACGTATATGCAATCTTTATGTCTTACTTAACTGGCACCTGTCAGCAGATTTGTGCCTATGAAACTGGCTGACCTGTTACATGTGAGCTTGCCAGCTGAAGGCATCTGTGTTGGTCCTATGTTCATATGGGCCGGCACTGGTGAGAAAAAAGATGTTTTAATATATGCACATGAGCCTCTAGGAACAATAAAAGCATTGCTTTTACACCTAGAGGCTCTGCTTGCTCGGCAACTGCTGCACCCTCTGCACTTTGATTGATAGGGACAGGCAGTCTAATGATGATCACATCTGGCCCTGAGAAAGTTGAGCTTCTGGGTGTAAACGCAAAGCCCCTAGTGCTCCTAGAGGCCATTTGCATATAGTCAAACTTTATTTTTCCTAGCAATACAGGCATGCACAGTATCTCACAAAAGTGAGTACACCCCTCACATTTTTGTAAATATATTATTATATCTTTCCCCACATTCCAGATCAGTGCTCCAACATCACACTTTCACACTCCTGGTTCCACTTCCAATAATTGAATTGTTGTTCGAGATGATTGTTATGGATTTAGTCATTTATTAATATTCCCTGACCAGGGTACCCCTTTATGTCAAAGGTTATGAAAGAGTTATGCAAGTTGTTTAAAATCATTATTATACATACATCTATGTGTCACCCCCCAGACTGATTGGTTAATTCAGAGGTTTAACAAAACCATGAAGCATATGTTGAAAAAGGCAGTTGAAAAGAATGGCCTTGATTGGCACTGCCTATTGTCATACCTAATGTTTTCTATCGGTGTGTGTGTGGGGGGGGGGGGCTCGGGCTTCTACTGAGTTTTTCCCTTTGAAAAGGGTCCTTTGAAACGTCCGTAGTGTGTTGCGGATCCGCACCCCCCATAGAAATGACTATTCTCGTTCGCAAGTTGCGGACAAGAATAGGACTTGTTCTATCTTTTGCGGAGCCGCGGACCGGAAGGTAGGGAGCCGAAGCCCGGAAGCCACGCTCCGCAAATGCAGAAGCGGAGATCACATAGTGTGCTCTCCGCTTCACGTCCGGCCCCAATGAGAATGAATGGGTCTGCACAATTGCGGAACAGATGCGGACCCATTTGCGGATGTGTGAATGGACCCTTAATCTGTAGATATCATCCAAGAGACTTGCTAGATATTGCCAAGTAAACATCAGAAAGAGAGTCTAAAGCCACAGCACGTATGCAAGATCTGTAGGATTAACATTAGTGTTGAGTGTATCGAACTGTTCAAAGTGGACTTCGATCCGAATTTCAGGGAACATTTGATTCACCGAGAAGCCGAATTTCCTCACACTTCATGGTAACAAATCGATTTTTCCTGAAATAGGGTAAAAAAAAAAAAAAAATCATACTCACCATATGTGTTTGAGTGCGAAGAGCCCACCGCTGCCATCTTGATTGAAGATTCAGCTCGAAATCTTGTGTGTGTGATGTATAACGTCAACAGGATGGCCGATGTGATGATGTCATAACTCAGTCTCAATGCAAGATTTTGCACTGGATCTTCATTGAAGCTGGCGGCGGACTCTGCCCGATAAAATAGATGAGGTAAGTATGATTCAAATTTATTTATTTTTAATGATAAAGATGACCAAACTATTGGAAATTTCGACTCAGCCACTTTTACTAAACAAATTTGCTTTGTGGTGAATTATTTTGTCACTCTGACGATACTGCACCTCGCAGCCCCTCTGATGTCACTGTACGTCAGAATCACGCAGTACGGCTTTGTCACTGGTTACCAAGATATGATGTTATATCCTCCCTGGGAGTACATAAGGTTAGCTTGGCACAGTTTACACAGACACCTCCTGTCCGCACAGGCACAGGGAGGCACTGGGAATGAGAAAGGGTGGTCCACGCTACTTTCAACGTGTCACAATTCTGACAAGCTGAGAAGGTCCTCACAATGCCCCAGGGATATAGAGCCCTGCCAGCCAGATAGACTGCCACCAGTTCCTCGTTAGATATAAGCCCGGTCTCTTAACAGATTATATTCGGTCAGAAACCAACCTGGGTAGTTTATAATGTTATGCCAAAACATGGATGTGGGAATTCTTGATCGAGATGCAGAACAGGGCAAGATTACTTTATTTATTTAATCGCCTAAAGGGCACACTAGATACGAATATATATATATATATATATATATATATATATATATACACACACATACACACACATACACACACATACAGTGGATATAAAATGTCAAGTTTTTGGGCTGCAAAAAAATGAGACAAAGTTAAATCATTTCAGATATTTTTCCACCTTAAATGTGACCTATAAACTGTACAACTCAATTGAAAAACAAACTGAAATCTTTTAGGTAGAGGGAAGAAAAAATATAAAAATAAAATAATATGTTTGCATAAGTGTGTACACCCTTAAACTAATACTTTGTTGAAGCACTTTTTGATTTTATTTCAGCACTCAGTCTTGTTGTGTATGAGTCTATTAGCATGGCACATTTTGACTTGGCAAGATTTGCCCACTCTTCTTTGCAAAAACACTCCAAATCTGTCAGATTGCGAGGGAATCTCTTGTGCACAGCTCTCTTCAGATCACCCCACATATTTTCAATCTGATTCAGGTCTGGGCTCTGGCTGGGCCATTCCAAAACATTAATCTTCTTCTGGTGAAGCCATTCCTTTATTGATTTGGTTGTATGCTTTGGGTCGTTGTCATGCAGAAAGATGAAGTTTCTCTTCATGTTCAGCTTTCTAGAGGAAGCCTGAAGGTTTTGTGCCAATATTGACTGGTATTTGGAACTGTTCATAATTACCTCTATCTTAACTAAGGCCCCAGTTCCAGCTGAAGAAAAACAGCCCCAAAGCATGATGCTGTCACCACCATGCTTCACTGTGGGTATGGTGTTCTTTTGGTGATGTGCAGTGCTGTTTTTGCGCCAAACATATCTTTTGGAATTATGGCCAAAAAGTTCAACCTTGGTTTCATCAGACCATAACACCTTTTCCCACATGCTTTTGGAGACTTCAGATGTGCTTTTGCAAAATGTAGCCTAGCTTGGATGTTTTTCTTCATAAGAAAAGGCTTTCGTCTTTGTCACATGTACCACAGAGCCAGTACTTGACAGATATTCCTGCAGCTCCTTTAATGTTGCTGTAAGCCCCTTTGTAGCCTCCCCGACCAGTTTTCTTCTCGTCTTTTCATCAATTTTGAAGGGAAGTCCAGTTCCCTGAGTGGGGTTTGAAAGGTAAACACGTGGCCGCACTTTGAAGCAGGGCCACCTGTGTTGTGCCATATTTTCTCCAGTTGATGATGACTGTCTTCACTGTGCTCCATGGTATATCTAATGTCTTGGAAATTATTGTGTACCTTTCTCCTGACTGATACCTTTTAACAATGAGATCCCTCTAATGCTTTGGAAGCTCTCTGTGGACCATGGCTTTTGCTGTGGGATGCAACTAAGAACATTTCAGGAAAGACCAACTAGAGCAGCTGAACTTTATTTGGGGTAATCAGAGTCACTTTAAATGAAGGCAGGTGTATGCTGACTCCTATTTAACATGATTTTGAATTTTATTGCTTAATTCTGAACAAAGCTACATCCCCAGTTATAAGAGTTACACTTATGCAACCACATTATTTTAGGTTTTTTTTTTGTTTTCTTCCCTCCACCTAAAATATTTCAGTTTGTTTTTCCATTTGTAGTACAGTTTATAGGTCACATTAAAGGTGGAAAAAGTTCTGAAATGATTTATCTTTGTCTCATTTTTTTACAGCACAGAAACCGGACATTTTAGCAGGGGCGTGTAGACTTTTTATATACATATATATATATATATTGAATATATAAAAATGAATTTCTGTCTGTCTAGACGTCTGTCTAGACGTTCTTTATGCACGACCAAACGACTGGACCGATCTTCACCAAATTTGGCACAGGAGTACATCAGGTGTCCGGGAAGGTTTTAGACCAGGTCTCAGCTCTCTAGGACTTACCGTTCCTGATATATTCCCAAAAAATGACCTGCATTATAACTAATACAAGCCAGCCAGCCTTTCACTTAAATCCAAACTGTCATTTACTGCTTCCTGCCAGTTCGGTAACCATAACAACCCCCAGCCATGTTCACTGCTGTAGATGAGATGAGGAAATCTGTCACCAGGATAATCGCTATTGAAGTAAAGCCATGGCCTAATAGCACTTAGTACCTTATTTCCTGAGGTTTCCATAACAACATGCCCATTTCTCTTCCCTGCTGCAGGTTAGCTTTAAAGGGGCAGGGCGCTGTGGATGACACTGTTAAGGGAGCGGAATGCTATGGAGGCCACAGTTCAGGAGAAAAGTAGGGTGGCCATTCAAGTCACCCTTAAAACCCCGCCCCCAGGTCCAGATAAGTCACACCTCTGATTTGGTTAGGCCATGCCCCCTCCCCTCCTGAGGTGGGAGGGATGGTGATTTTCTCCCTGCAGCTCACATTCAGACAGAACAGTGCTGCTGTCTTAGAGTGAGCTGTTTAAAAGGACATGCCCCGATCCAGTTAGGCCACACCCCTCCCACTCAGCCAACAGGGATTAAAAAAAAAGGTAAAAATCAACTTTTAGGTCCGCTAAGCCACAACCCCGATACGTTTAGGACACACACCCTTCCCCTCTGCAGCCACTGAGTATTGACAAAATGAAGTTAAAAATCAACTTCTGTCAGCTGCAGAGGTGGGAGGGACGGTCACTTTCTCTTTGCAGCTCACACTCAGAGAGCACAGTGCTGCTGTCTTAGATTGAGATGTTCAAAAGGACATGCCCCAATCCAGTTAGGCCACACCGCTTCCCACTCAGCCAACAGGGATTGAAAAAATAAAGTTAAAAATCAACTACTAGGTACACAGCTCAGCAGACAGGATATGATTAGATTCACAGCTTAGTAGACAGTATCACACAGGATAGAATATAAGATACACGCTCAGCAGACAGTTTCATACAGGATAAGATTAGATACACAGTTTAGCAGAGGGTATCATAAAACATAAGATTAGATACACAGTTCAGCAGACAATATCACATAGGCTAGGATTAGATACACAGTTCAGCAGACAGTATCACACAGGATAAGATTAGATACACAGCTCAACAGACAGTATCACACAAGATGAGATTAGATAAAAAGCTCAGCAGATAGTATCACACAGGATAGGATTAGATACACAGCTCAGCAGACAGTATCACACAAGATAGGATTAGATACACAGCTCAGCAGATAGTATCACACAGGATAGGATTAGATACACAGCTCAGCAGACAGTAGGGCGGGGTGATGTAGAGGTCACTGTTATGGGGGATATGGTTGATATCTTTTTACGACACACAGAAACATGAAATAAAATAGATAAAATATACCCGTGCGAAGCCGTGTCCTTCTGCTAATATATATATATATATATATATATATATATATATATATATATATTGTGGGGAATTGCTCTGGTAGATAGCGGTGCGGGTGCAGTACAGAGGCAAAACAAGGAGTCCAGTACGTGCAATAAACAGTGTTTTATTCACACTTGCATCAAACGAAATGGTAGAACAGTCTCTTGGTGTTCATTCACACGCAGCAAGCAGAATAAAGGGCAAAACCAAAGAGTCCAAACCAGGTTCAATTCACCTGGAGATGTTGATGTGCGGCGTTCGCACCTGGCGGTCGGCCCAGCCGTGGGATAATCCTCCTTCAGGCTTCCAGGTCGACTGCACGTCTCCTTGCTGGGCATTTGCTTCCAGCCCAGAGAGCTCCACAGGACTAGCAGCAGCTCCAGGACAATCACTGCCCCAGACTACAGCTGCTGGCTGATGTTTTATACCCAGCCCAAAACCAGGACTGGATCGTGGGGAGCAGCCACCCACCCTACACTTTAGCTGCTCCCGGTAAGAGCCGGCCCGGATCGGCTTTGCAGCCATGCTATTTACAACTATGTCAGTAGCACTAGCTGCTGCTGACATCAACAAAATACGGCTCTTACCTCACCGAGGCTATGAACCTCGGTGACACATACCTGCCATCCACAACGGCACCCTGCACCTTACCACAACACACACACACACACACACACACACAGAGAAATACAATGGTAAGATGTGCATATACAGATGATGGTACAAACAGAGTTAACAGATGAAAAGTCAGGGTAGATGAGTAATCCTTTGATTATGATGATGAATGCTATAACCACACGCAGGCAGTGACATTAGCAGGTTTTCCACGGTCCCTCCAAACACATTACACGATGTGACCCCCTTCAGAACAAGACAATGGCCTCTGCCCTGCATGGGCATTTAATCCTTAGTTGGCCACACCCCTTCCTCCCTATGGGAGAATCCCACTCCATCCGTCCTTTATCTTTGGCAGCTATAAATCCATAAACCCATTATGGATAATAGCTCCTCCCTGAAAGGTCCTAGGGAGATGGTTCTGAGACCAATGGACCCGCCTGGGTTCTGGGTAAAATTTGGGACCAAACATGGCACAGTTATTTCGTTTCTTCTAAGATTTCTCTGTATCTCCCCTTCCCTGCGTCCAACACACAAATGGAGAACAAGAGAACATCCGCCTCTGTCCCAGGGTTGTGGAGACAAAAACTGTTTATTTCTGAGATGTGTGCTTAGATCATAATTTCTTCCATTGTTTCTAGGTAGTTCTTTTGTTCTGTTGACCAACCCAGCCCGCCATAGGCACTCATCCAGACAGAGAACCTGAGCTGCCATTGTGGCTGAGTGGGGTGTGAAAGGTAAACACATGGCAGCACTTTGAAGCAGGGCCTCCTGTGGAGCCTGATTTCCTCTGCCCAACTCCCCTTTCCTGAGCAGATAGCATGGATTAAATCATAACTCCACATATTCCTCACAGTCATAAAGCAAATTTATTTGTAGGTGCAATGTGGGGTGATTGTGCCGCTCCCCGTCATTGTACCCCTCAGACGCCACGTTCATACATGATACATAATTGTGGTATCTGATATAAATGTAAAATATAAGTGTGAAATTAAATAAGTGTAAAAAAATAAATAAATTATACTTACCTTATCAATTTGCTCGCAACAGGCCAGCCATTGACATCTTGCTTGAAGATCTGGCATGAAATCTTGCGTGGCTCCAGATGACGGCCGGCAACCAGCAACTAGCTTGTATGCAAGTTGCTTGGGTTGCAGTTGCTGCCATACCAATTAGTTGTAAATATGGAGCAGTTCTGCATCTTTCCCAAAATGTAATTCTTCTCTAAAATGTAATTTTTCTGTATGCTATCAGCTTTAGTTTTTGCCATATCCCATGACTTGGACTTTTAGCCAGGTATTCAAAGTAGGACGTTTCCACACCATCACCAAAATGTAATATTTTTCAAAAATGTAATTATCCTCTAGGCCATCAGCTGCAGTTTTTGCCATAACCCATCAGTCAGACTCTTGGATAGGTGTTGGTAGTGTTATAGTTTTGTACCTTCCCCAAAATTAAATTCTTCTCTAAAATTGATTTCTTCTGTATGCCTTCATTTTTGTAAGGCACGCATCCATAAAATTGAATTCTTCTGTATGCCAAAAATTTGACTTTTTGTCAGGCAGGTATGAGAAAGGTATGCCCTCTCTGTACTGTCTTGCCCAGCCTCCGATGTCATCTCAGAGAGGGTTTTTAGCAGGGCAGGTTGCATCGTGACACCAAAATCGACTGGATCCATCTTCAAATGCTTTCCGTTTGCATGCAGATTGCCGGCGACGGAACTGCTTGCAGGATTACTTTGCCGCAAGTGTAAAAGTACCCTTACCAATTTTCAGGTTAATTGTAACATATTTGATTTTAGTGGAATGCATTTAGATAGGAATCATTTTTTTAGAAAACTTGCCGAATTGGACGTTTGATCATCTCTAGTTTACCACTAAAACATTTAAGTCTTTTGTAACTACTGTTATCATATTTATGTTTTCATATTGTAAGGGATCGCTTGACTTTGGGGGTCAGTCTCACTATTATTTTCGCCAGACATAACATTTTAAAGGTCCAAACAGTGCATTTATTGTGGCACACCAGCAAAACAGTACATTAAAACAATAAACACTTGCCCGTCCAGGCACTAACTAATACATAACGTATCCCTCACTCACCTAGTGGGTACAGTTTGCACCCTCTGAACTGATGTGGCTTTCCCAGCCCAAATGTCCACCAGCCTCCTGGCTGTTCAGAGCACCGTTCACACACGCTCTCAGTTCCAATGTCCCTTGGGGGATTTGGGCTCCTTAGTCCGACTGACTAGGATCCATCAACCCACTCCCAGGTGTCGCTTCATCCCCCAAGTCCAGGCTATAACCAAGCCTCGTGGCCCCTCAGCCTTGCCCAGCTGAGACCACAGTCACAGAGCCATCACAGGCCTCTGCTTTGAACTCTCTCCTCCTGACACAAACAGAGAGGGTTGATTTATCCCTCCCTGATTAACCCTGCCGGCCTCACCTGGGATTTCCTCAGCTACAGGACAGGTTTGTAATGGATTTGGGATGTGGACTAAAATATTCCCAGCACTTACACTGTTCACCTTACCACAATATTTAAATGGATGTTATGCTGGATGCAGTTTTATATACAACACAATATAGCAGAAAAAACATTTGCCTATGTTCGGTCTTCGTAATGTCTGCCAAGTATAGTTTCTTAATTACAAAATATTATTATATCAATAGTGTTATCCTATTACACTAATGAAAATATTGATTGAAATTGAACAGTGCATTCAAATTGTATAATTCTATTTTCAGAACAGGTTGGTCTTTTTATCAATTTAATATTGTAGGTTGATGAAAATATGAGTAGCAATTAGGGATAAGTGAATTGACTTTGGATGAAACATCTGAAGTCGAACCGCATAATACTTTATTTGAATACTGTATGGAGTGAGCTCTCCGTACAGTATTAGAATGAATTGGCTCCTATGAGCCAAAGTTATTACTTACAAGACTTTGCATAATAACTTCATAAATCAATTTCTACTGTAAAAAAAACATTTCCCGAACTCCGTAGTACTCACTCCGTACAGTATTCAAACAAAGTATTAGGGTACTTTTACACTTGTGTTGTCAGATTCCAGCAATCTGTGTGCAAACGGATACCATTTGTAGACGGATCCAGATGCTGATCTGTCTCACAAATGCATTGCAATACCGGATCCGTCTCTCTGGTTGTCATCCAGAAAAATGGATTCAGTATTTATCTTTCTCACATTTTTAAAGGTCTGCGCATGCTCAGACCGGAAGACCGGATCCGTCAATGCAGTAATTTTAATGCCAGATCCAGCACTAATACATTTCAATGGAAATTAATGCCAGATCCGGCATTCCGGCAAGTGTTCCGGATGTTTGGATGGAGAAAATACTGCAGCATGCTGCAGTATTTTCTCTGGCCAAAAAATGTAAGAGGGACTAAATTGATGCATCCTGAACAGAATGCTCTCCATTCAGAATGCATTTGGATTAAACTAATCAGTTTTTTTCTGGTATTGAGCCCCTAGGACTGGGGAATAACGCTAGTGTAAATGTACCCTTATGCAAATCGACTTCAGATGTTTCATTCAAAGTCGATTCGATCATCCCCAGTAGCAATATATATTATCTAAATGCATACAATAAAGCAATGTCATACAAGGTCTTTGCTTTTCTGTGATGAAGGTGAACATGAATTTTGCTAGTGTGCATAAGCAAGAAGTTGATTTTAGACTTTGCACTGCCCTAATACCTTTTACTTCTAAATCTCATTTATCAACACATTTTAATGCAAAATTGCAGTGAAGAGGTTAAGATACTGTACTCAATGTTCATCTTGTCACAAACTCTCTGTCTCCAGCCTCGGTTTTGTTAATAGAGTAACATAACCTCTATAGCTCTAAAGAAAACCCAAACTAAATTAGAACAGTTCTTTTCTTGAGGTATTGTCTGACAAACTGACCCAACGCACCAGTAGTAGATGCATGCTGAATGAAATTATGAAGATGTGAAATAGAAATAAATAGGTTATTGAGGGGACCCTATTTTTTTTTAAGTGTTCACAGGCATTCAAATTAGTTTTCCAGTTGTTACATGCATAAATGTGAAATGCCAGTTGTTTTTCTACTCCTTATGAATGCCTTGGAAATATATTTATATAAAATGTTTTCCCTGAATTGAAATATAAAATTGCTTTCTCATATATTTACAACTGGCTGTGTTTATTCAGACTATACTATTCTAGTATCAAAAACTGAAAGGCTATAGCACTTATAAGAAGCTTCTGCATATAGGCAGTTATCATAACGTTCGACTATTTGAGGGACAGATGATAAAAATGGATAAGAGGAAAACAACAAAAGTTAATGTAAAAAATATACTGTATATAAAAAGTCTCCCCCCTAAAAAAAAATCCCTGCTAAACCCCAAACTTTTTGTACTAAAATAAAATATAATTTAAGAAAAGAATAAATGATATATGCATATAAAGTCATTTGTGGTGTAAGAATACCTATACTATTACAAAAATAAATTTATCTTAAGAATAAAAACATTTTTTTTTAAATCTATAAACATTTTTTAAAACATTATTATTGGAAGATAACAAATCACATCACTAAAAAAATTAAGTAAAATTCTTGTGCAGGAAAACCTATTGCTGCCTGGAATATAACTGGATCTTGAAATAGATTGCACAGAACAAATAAGCTACACCTGCTTAGGAGGCACTGCTGATGACTTAGCAGCAAAAGCTTGGGGCCACCGCCATTCGACAATTCCCCTGTTTGAATAGCATGTATTTTGATAATGTTTTACATTGTTATTAGAGCACTTTATAGACAAAGGTAACTGAATGCTATGATTGGAATGATGCTATTTAATCAGCCATTTTATGACACGGTATAGCATAAAATTATGCAATGTATTGCAGATGGTCCTGTTTTGGAAAATATCTATTTTCCAGCAAGTCAGACATTTTATTCTGTTTATTCAAACTACAACCTTAGAGAAAACAAAAATGCAAGAAGTACTGAAGGCGCTGTCACTAAACCTGGATCCTTTGACATGAACCCACTTCTGTCCTCCACCGACCCTTTGGGACACAGGGTGCAAAGGCTCCAGCATAAATCCAAACGATTGCAAGTTATACAGATAAGCCGCACTCACCATCCGTTTGAAGACAACATCACATCTTTATTTCAGAGCTGAATACACATCGGGGGTAGACTCACATGGATTGCAAAATAACAGCGACGGCCATTTCACGGTGTGCCCTCTTCTTCCGAGCAGCCGGAAGAAGAGGGCACACCACGAAACGGCTGTCGCTGTTATTTTGCAATCCATGTGAGTCTACCCCCGATGTGTATTCAGCTCTGAAATAAAGATGTGATGTTATCTTCAAACGGATGGTGAGTGCGGCTTATCTGTATAACTTGCAATCGTAAAACCTTAGATAATTTGTGACTAGGCTCCCATTTAGTTAAATTTGGCTGCCCATAGGATTCAGATGGACCACTTTCTGGTTGACCAATTCATATGTAAGATGATTATATGGCACTGCCTAATAAAACATTTGTTGATATCCTGCGCCATTCTCTGTGTTCATAAGGTATGGCCTGCTGATAGGCCAATTCTTTTGTGCTATCTACATAGAGGTCTTGTCCATAAAATGGCTTCTAATGGAGGGCCAGTCTCGTCCATTTAAATACACTACGCCTGCCACATGCACTTGCACTGTTGGCATTTGGTGCAATGTGTTCGAATGGAGGGGACTGAGTGATTTCCTTGGTCACATGACCCTCCATCAGCGGCCGACTTATGGATGGGACCTTTATGCAGTCAGTACAAAACATTTGATCAGCAAGGGGAAAAAGCTTAATAAATATAGAAAACAGAACAGAATAAGAACAAAAGCTATCTTAGTGCCGTTGGTTAATAGTAGCCAGAAAGTGGCCAACCCCTTTAAGGTTCGCTAGTTGCTTGTATTGTATGCTGATGGTCAGGGTCTTATGTGGCATCCTATAAGACTGATATACATGTATGAATACTGCCATTGACATACTGCAAATGTAAGGGTTTTGAAATCTGTATCTGAATCAACAAGGTGAAAGGTATAAGACTGTGACTGTTCTGGACTCATGAAATTTAAAGAATAACATTTAATAAAATAACAAATTATTACTAATTATTATAAATTAATCATAGCTATTTCACATTTTCTCTAATTTTGCATACTTTACTTCAAATTTAGGATTTGTTCAGTTGCTATGGGTTATGAAACAATCACACATACCCACATGTCTGCAATTATGTAAACCAATGTTAATATGTTCTTGATTTAATGTTCTGGCTATACAGTATCTGCTTCAGTCAATACTATTGTATTTCAAGTAGATGAGGTAATGTCTACTTCAATGTTCAGGGATAAAATGGCTAATTTAAAACCTAAATTACTTAATTGGTAAGAATCTCAGATTAGGGTGATTAATAGTATTTTACATTACTGGTTGCCTAATCAATTTTAATATTGCTTTCAACATTTCAGCAAGTGTATGTAAATGTAATATTTCAAAAAGAGGCTGCCAAGTCAAATATGTCATAACCTTAAAATGATCTTGCTTTCTGTAGAAGTACGTGCAAAACAATGTCTCATTTAATTACTTTAATATATACACTTATGCTGAATAAGTATGGCACCTTAAATGATTACTGCTATAGAACAGTCTTAGGATTCTTGACATTGATGTCTAATGGAAGAAAAGTAAAGTGATGAGCATTCAGTAAAGAAAGAAATTCTTTCTTCAAAGTAATAATGAATATTTTTATGTCCTTGGTGAACCAGAACATCAGATATTATGATTTCTAGAAGTAACTTTTTAGTATTTTCACATTGAAAGGGCTTTAGAAATTAAAATTACAATAAAAAATGTATTATTATTATTATTATTAATTTTTCTGTAGCTTGTGTAGTACAGAAAAAGGTCTGCACAACGGGCATGTTTCTCGTACCAAGTACGGCTCAGCTTTCCTAAAATCATTGCATGATAGTGATCTATAATGCTGTGAGTTCAAACTTAACTGCAGATCTACTTTTTCCTACACACAGCATCATTTGAATATGACATTTGAGATATTCTTAGGTCCAGGAAATGTGGCTGTGACATGGTAAATATTTTCCATACTGTACACATACCACTCATGTGAAACTGGCCTTAAAGAGGTTTTCCATTATTTTGTTCATTGTTAATTAGCCCTGTAGTGTGTGGTTTCTAATGAAAGAATCATAGTCATCAGCTTCCCATAATTCCATCCTGACTTTCTGGATCTGTTCTACAATGTTCTGGTATTCAGCTTGTTTACTTCTGGTCTGGGTACAGACAGAGTCATGTGTGCCACTGCAGCCAATGACTGACCTAAGCGGTGTCACAGTGCGGTTCACTGTGACAGTTGTGGCTGTTTAGGCTGGCTGCATGCCCTCTTGCGTACTGGCTGCAGGCTGACTCCTGTGTATGCTGGTTTCTTGTGACTGCATGCTGGCTGCGGTGTTGTGTGTGAACTGTTGTCTGGGTTTGTTTCTCGCCACGTCCATATCTATGTGGTTCCTGTCAGTGGTGCCGTGCAGGCTGGCTGCATGCACTTTGTGCACTAGCTTGGGTGTTCCCATGTATACTTGTTCTCTGATGTGTCCTGGTTGCGGCCTTGTGTATTAACATGCTCTCAGTATGAATGCATTTCTGTTTGTATCACTGTGCAGGGCTGTCACTCTTAGTTGTTGTGTAGGCTGGCTGCCTGTAACCTTGTACTGGCTACAGTTGTTCTGTGTATGCTGGCGGTAGCATTCTGTGTCTGGTGTGAATTGTCAGTTGTGATTGTGTGTTCTGTGCTTCTGGTATTCCTGGTTCTGGTAGGGTTAACATTCTCTGGTCTGTTCCTGGGCATGATTTATCATGTGCCCTCGTTATTGCAGCTATATCTATGTGAGCTTTGGGGCTTGTGGTCAGTCTGTCTTGTGCTTTGCTGGGTGTAGCCTCTTGCTGCTGTCCCAGGTTTTTTTTCCATCTGCCCTTCTGTGTGGTGTCACCTGGTAAAGCATTGATGTTATTGCCTTGTCTGATCTTCTGTACCTGTTCTGTATTGGTGTTGTTGTACCCTTGTCCATACCTTGCCTGATCTTATGTACCTGTTCTGTGTCATTGATGTCGTATCCTGTCTGTTCTATAAATAGCTTGGCAGGGGTAAACTGCTTATGTTCCTATCTGTACCATGTATAGCTTGGCAGTGCTAAACTGCTTCTGATCCTGTCTGTTCCATGTTGAGCCTGGCAGTGCCTAACTGCTTCTGATCCAGTATGTTCCATGTCTTGCCTGCAGTGTTTTACTGCTTATGTCCCTGTCCTGTGTATGGCCTACCTTCATAAGAGGGCTCCTGGGATCTCTGGAGGAAAAATATCTTGTCTGTGTGCATCTCTGTCTGTGACCACCATGCTTCCATTTCGTATGGATCCAGGCATCTGCTTGTGTACTGGTTCCTGTTTGTCATCTGATCCTTGTCCTGAGTTTGTTGGGTTCCAGTCCTTCTGTTCGTGTCTGTTTCCTCTGGTGCTTGCACCAGTGTGGTTCTTTGCAGGTGATGGCCAAGTGTACCGGGATCATCCCGGAGGTGCGACTAGTGAGCCTTTGGCCAAGTTCATTCCCACTACTAGGGACTCTGTGAAGAATGGGACGCACTGGTTCTCTGTCCTCTGGGTTTACCTTTGGTCTACTGGTGCACTTGGTACTGCCATGTTCATTTATTACATGTGTAATAAGGTATTCCTTTGTTCCCTGAAATGTTTCTGCCTGTGTCCTGTTTGCAAGACGTTCCGGAGGTCTGATGTATCCACAGTCAGGATATGTACTCAGGGTGGGGTCGGCAATGACAGACTTCAGCAGGGATAGCAGGTTAAATGTCCAAACTGTTTATTTTCTGGTACACACCTCAAGTTAGGCAAAATGGCAGTCAACCTACTCACAAGGTCAAAAAAATCAAGCCCAGAACAGGCTCTAAACAAACCACACAAACTACAAACTGCATATTGCTAAAACCGCTGCAGCTTTCTGGATTTAATTTATCTCACCCAGCTGAGGATTCTAGGTGAAATCTATACCCCTTCCAGCACTTTGCCACACATCTTACCACACCACAAACAGCACATGTCTCAGAAATGATATGCCAGTCATTGGCTACTGCAGCACATGTGACCATGTCCACACTCAGACCAGAACACGCTAGCAGGGGAGCAGACGATTACCAAATGAAGCCAGGGTGCTAGAATAAAGCAGCAAAGAGCATGTGAGTATGATTCTTCAGCAGGCATCACACAATTTAGAAACTAACTAAAAAGAGACACAATTGTGGGAAAAAAAAACACTTGATGGATTTTTGTTCATGGAGATGAATAGATACAATGTAGTGGGAAGCTGGAAAAAAAATCCAAATTGGGTGTAATTGGAAAAACAAACAGATACAATTCCACCACAGTTTTTTTCTGTTTTTTACGGCATTCCCAGTGAAGTAAAACTGACCTGTTCCTTCTTGGGTCAGTATGATGCAGGCCAGCATTGGAATATACCTTGAAGTCTTGTAGAGGCTCAGCTCTATTATTACTATGGAACACCTTTACTAATCTAAGCAGGGGGAGGCACATTTAATCATGAGAATCATGCAGAATAATATCCAGATTTTAAGAAAAACAGACATATCAACAATAAAAGCATATAATGGAATACATAAATTACATTTTTTTATTCCACATACTGTATAATAGGCTAAAATAACTGAATTGAGAGACAAACAAAACTAAGGGAAATTTTCTATATCTAAAGTCACTGACCCAATATAGCTGTAGTTAACTAAAGAAAAAAAGATTAAATTACTGTAATTGATTTTTCTGTAACCAGAATAAGAAATCTCCTTGGAGCAGCATCTTATCTAGATTTTGGTAAAACCTTTGACACTACATGGGAAAGATTGATTAACAAGTTACAATGTGAACAATTGGATTTTAAGCAAGTTTTGCTTAGTTATAGGTTTAAAAAAGACCTACTATTAGTGCTTTCTAAATTTACAAAACAGAACTGATACCACGCCGGCATGTTAATAATAATTTTGATATTTATGTATTCAGTATTATATAGCAAAATTGAATGATACTGCATGTTTTATAATGCAGTTCTTTGGCTAAGCATTTTGCTTTAATTTAGTGCATACTGATCTTTGTATACACAACCATCTTAATTGGATACAAATATAGATAAAGTTTTGATAAATGCTGCCAAATACAAATTTTTATTTTTAATAGGAAACCCAATTTTCAAATACCCTGCTAGAAAATGGCAAGTTATTAATGGATAACCACTCCATCTGGACCTTCCTCTAATAGCCAAAGCTGGAGAGCAGATATGATGAATACAGTACCTGTGTATGGGCAGCTATTTGATCTAAATAGGAAATGCCTAATTTATTCTATGCTGGTGCTGCAGGGCAATATTGCATTTGGTACTGGGTAGACATGAGCTAATCAATTCATTAGAATCTAAATTGTACTCAAGTTTTTGAAAAGCCAGAGAGAAAAGAGAGAATAGAGAGAAAGAGGAGAGAAAAGAGAGAAAGAGGAGAGAGAGAGAAGAGAGAGAAAATGGAGAGAGAGAAAGAAAGAAGGAAAGAAAGAAATTTAGGAATTTCGTAGTTAATTGCTTGGAGCTAGATCTGGATATCTTTCTTTACAATGTAATTGCCTATATTGGAAAAAAAGCTGGAGGGTGTTTGGAAGCCTAGCCGCGAGGTCTGGTGTCTGTGCAGCTCTGTCAAGGATTTTCAAATCCACCACCATCTATCCTCTTTAAGCGCCTGAAATGACATTAATCTTTTCAGAATTTTTGGGGACACCTCCAGCTGCAATTTGAATCGATCCCTGTGTGGTTTGACCTACCAGACCTGAAGATTTAGCTCGGGCCTGCAGACTGGGAGCTGCCTCAGACTTAAGTTGTGGTGTGCGCTTGTTCCAAAGCGATGAGCGATATTTCTGGAGCCGCGCTGCTTGCTGGAAGAAAGTCCACTAGGCTACACCAGGAGGTGGATGGAGAAAAAGAATTAAAGTAAAACAGTCCCTGTTACTCACCATTCTCAGGTCGGGACCGCCATCTTGCCTGGCTGCACGGGCCTCAAGCGGACAACGAGGCCTCCACTAAGCAGGGCACGTCTGGCTTCATATAGTGAGACTTTATCTTAAGATGTGTTCCTCAATTACCTTGGAAGACAGTTGTGACCCTTTGGGACAGTGCGCTACCTGTGCTACTCGTCACGATACCATCCGCAGGATTTTACTTTCATCCTCCGGACTGTTCAATACACTCACTATAAAATCATATAGGCTTAGCCTAAAAAAAATTCGGGACCTCTCTGCATATAACCAGAGGTCTTCTCAGCTATTAAACCTTAAAGGGCCATTGACCAAATCTGCACAGTTTCCAGACTGCACAGTTGACTGCTCTTTCTTCCAACTGGATCCTTCTTCCTTTTCATTTTTATTTTTATTTAATTTTCTAATATGTTATATTAAGCCTCAAACATATGGTGATGTGGGAACTGCCTCTTCACCAGTTTTCAATTTTCATCTAGGCAAGAACATGATGTAAATTCCCTTCTTGGAAGGGATAGATTTAAGCTGCTACAGGAGTTCAAGTCCTCCAGCACATATGGTGAAAGTTGGCAGATATAAGGGCTTCAGCCAAGAATCACAAAAGCCTACAAAGAATTCTGCTTTATCACAGTCAGATCTGGATAAGTACATGATGATAAAGGCACTAACACATACGGGGGCCCCATCTTCAACCACCAAAAGCTCTGTGTCACGTCAGGTTCTTGCCCAATCGGGGAGAGACAGAGAAGAAGAGGATAATGTAGACATCTCCTCCGATCTCCCCATATCTAGGTCCTTTATCTCCAGGCAGTTTCAAAAGCTCTCAACCCAGTTCTGGAGGAATTGTCATAAAGTGGAAGCTCTAGAGTCCACCCAAACTGCCATATCAAGTTATACAAAACAGGCCACGGATACGCTAGCTATTTATCAACAGCATATTAATCGCTTATACGATTACATCGAGGACCAGAAAAACAGAGGCAGGAGAAACAAAATCCGCCTGAGAGGTGTCCCTGAATTGGAAGCAAATGACGCAATACCTGAAGTGGTGTCTGAAATCTGTCAATCGCTACTAGAAGAAGAATACTCTGACCCTATTATTATCGAAAGATCTCAGAGAGCCTTATGGACCAAACCTAAGCCTAGCAATCCACCAAGAGATATAATTTTCAAACTCCTAAATTTTGCACAAAAAGAACAAGTGATGAAGAAATCCAGATGAAAGTGCCCAAATTGAATATGAAGGCTAACCTGTCCTACTATTCCAAGACCTAGCCCCTGCTACTCTAAATAAGGGAAGAATCATTAAACCACTGGCAGGCTACCTGAGGCATAAATGAATTGCCTTTCGCTGGCTGTTCCAATTCAGGAGGTTGATCACATAGAAGGAAAATAAGTATGTCATCAGATCTCCAAAAGACCTCCCGGATATTTTTGCTGCATTGGAAATAGAAGATGTGGATATTCTGGACTGGTCTGCAACAAATGATGTATGCATCCACTCCGAAATTTCTCCACCAACGCCATGGGAGACGGTCGTCTCTGGTAAGGCACAAAGAGTCAAGAAGAAACAAGGAAGACTGACCCTGCAACGCATTATCACGGAAGACGATTGAATGTTTCCTTGGTCTAGTGTTAGTTTTAAGACAGCTTTGGTATAGATGGGCCATCCCATAGTCCCACAGCTGCCTTAGGCCATTATAGCCTACCAGGGGGCACCCATGTCCTACCTCATTGACCACTACCCTGGCTTTCACAGCTAGAGGACCGTTTATCCTCGATGGGTAGACATGGATGCACACTAAATACTGTTCTCAAATAAGTGTTGGCTACCAATGATTATTCATAGTTTAGCCAAGTACATTTAGCCAATTGTTGTTCGTTGCATATATAATACTACCCCTTCCTAGTATACTATGTATGTGCAGCTTTCTGAATTTCCACTGTGCTGCCAACTTCTGGCTCGGTACAGAAGTTCCGACCAAGTTTCAAATCGGAGGTTTAATTTGCACTAATGTTTATATATATATATATATATATATATATATTTTTTTTTTTTTTTTTTTTAATGTGTCTTAGCTTTTCTTTCCCTCCCCTACTTTCCCCTCCCCATCTCCTTGGGTCCAAGTATCAAGCATCTCCTTCCACCCGAATGGTAGATATACAAAGGCAACCCAGATTGGGGTATGTATGCAGTGCACCTTACACTCCTCACTCTATTACAATAAAATTTAGACTAGAACATTCAGAATCACAGGTACATATCCATCAAGCAAACATGGTTGATAAAAAAAATGGCTGCAGACCATTAAAAATGCAAACAATAGAACTGAGAAATGGGGATCAATCTAAATAAAAGTGGTATTATACCTATTATAAATGAGTCAATAGAAGCTCTTAGCGCACATTTTTGATCAAACGTGTGTCGGGCCCATCTACCAGGCGTCAAGATGGCTTCCTAACACTAATATACCGCCTCTCTTGGACTTTCCTAAGCCTACAATTTTCAGGGCAGTGTAGGAACCAGCTACATTAATAATCTGCTCAGAAGTCCCAGGTAGATGGGCGTTGTTCAGTCTAAAAGAGGCCGCTACCCTCAATATAAACTACAAGAAAATTTAGACTAGATCATTCAGAATCCCAGGTGCATATCCATCAAGCAGACAATGTTGATAAAAAGTGGCTGCACACCATTATAAATGCAAACAATAGAACTGAGAAATAGGGATCAATCTAAATAAAAGTGCTATTATGCCTACTATAAATGAGTCAATAGAAGCTCATAGTTCACATTTTTGATCAAACGTGTGTCAGGCCCATCTACCAGGCGTCTAGCTGGCTTCCGCAGATGGGTCGCTAACGCTAATATACCGCCTCTCTTGGACTCACCTAAGCCTACAATTTCCAGGGCAGTGTAGGAACCAGCTACATTAATACTCTGCTCAGAAGTCCCAGGTAGATGGGCATTGTTCAGTCTAAAAGAGGCCACTACCCTCAATATATGCTACAAGAAAATTTAGACTAGATAAGTCAAACGTATGTCGGGCCCATCTACCAGGCATCAACGTGGCTTTCACAAATTGGTCCCTAACACTAATATACTGCCTCTTTGGACAAAAAAGCCCAGGATGGGTTAATTTGGTGGATAATGCATCCATTGTTGCCCATTAACTTGCCCTTATTTAAGATGGCGCCGGCTGCGTACGCATCCATGGGATGGCAGCGCATGCGCAAGGAGGAGAGGAAGATAATGGATATTGACAAATACGAGGCAGAATTGGTCAGAGAACTTGAAGATGAAAAAACATATGTTCGACTCAGAAACAATCCAACAACTATATACCAAAAAGAACTGGAAAAAATATTAAAAGAAGGACAGCAGAAGGGGATCATAAATAAAAAAAGAGTATGAATATCTACATGTGAAAAACCCGGTCGTTCCGGTTATCTATCAACTTCCCAAAATCCATAAATGCCTAACTGACCCCTATGAAAGGCCCATAGTTTTGGGCATAAATTCATTGACTAGCCATATAACAGAGTATATAGACCATTTTTTACAGAAGTATGTGAGGAGAATTCCCTCATACCTGAGGGATACGGGAAGCGTCATTGACATACTGAAAGGATTGGGCCCAATAGGAAAAGACATGTGGCTGGCGACGGCAAATGTCATGTCACTGTACACAATTATCCCATATGAATTAGGTTTGAATGCCGTTCGTAGAGTGTTGAAAAAAGATGTGGAGATAAATGCCCTGCAGGGAAAATTCATCCCGAGATGTACCGAGTTTTGTCTAGCATGGAACGGCGATGGGGGCGAAATTCACCCCCAGTTTTGCAAGTATTTTTATGGCGGCCTGGGAGGAGGAACAAATTAACCCAATACTGGGAGTACCGATGAGAGAAGGGAAATTGATTAAATGGTATAGATACATCGATGATTGCCTGATACTGTGGAAGCGAGAAAGAAGGGGGTTAGAACAGCTTATAAAAGACTTAAATGTGAATGACTGGAATATACAGCTAACCAGCGAAATAAGCAATGCCTCTATTAACTTTCTAGACCTAACGATCTATGTAGAAGATGATATACTAAAGACAAAAACATTCTTCAAAAAAACTGACGTAAATGGATATATTAATATAGACAGCTGCCACTATTAAACCATGGCTAAACAATATACCTAAAGGCCAGCTCAAACGAATACATCACAATTGTACAGACATTAATGTGTATAGGGAGCAAAGTAGCATAATTCAAAGTCGGTTTGAGGAAAAAGGATACAAGAAAGGAGTGCTACAGAAACAAAGTGAGGATATGGAAAAAAGCAATGAAGAAGAAAATCAAATCAAGGGAGAGGGCATATGTGAAAAAATCCAAAAAAGAAAAAACAATTATAAATTTGCATTTATGATGCAATACAGTGCCCAAGGGAAATTGATCAAGAATGCAATAAAAATAAATTGGAATACACTAAAAAAATGACCCGATTCTGGGGAAAGAATTACCAGAAAACCCTAATATCATTTACAGAAAGGCACCCAACTTGCAAGCAGCCTGCCGTGCAGAAACCGCTCCAGGGAAATTAAAAAAGATAAAAATGCTAATGTAGTACACTCTAAGAGTAGAAATAAAGATCTAAAAATTAAGGGGAGCTTACGTGTGAAAGCCCCGGAGTGGTCTACGCGCTGGAGTGCCCCTGTGGCCTCCAGTACGTGGGTCGCACCATGAGGAAATTAAAAACACGTATACAGGAACACATCAATAATATAAAGAGAGGCATGGAGAATCATGGTGTTCCATTACACTTTAAAAAAGCACATTATAAGGACCCGAAAGGGTTAAGATGTAGAGTTGCACATGTAAAGCAGAGCTGGCGAGGAGGGACTTTTGAAAATAAAATAAATCGAGTGGAAGTGGAATGGATTTATAATATAGGAAGCCTGCAACCACAAGGATTAAATGTGGAGCTAGACCTCAAATCATGTTTGGTGGATGAATAGAAGGTATCACATAGGGTAAACAAATTTTTCATTCGGAGATACGAAGTTCTCCTGATGTTAAAAAGAAAACACCTGTGGGTGAGGAACCTGGGAAGTAGCAATGGCACCGTAATGAGAACAAAGACATACAGAAGAATAAGGAATATTTTCAAGACAACTAACCAATGCAATGTGTGAAGGGTGCTGTATATCTTTATGGAAGGGGTGTGGTGGAGTTTTGTGGTGAGAAGGAGTGAAAACGCAAATGGTGAGAATTATCGCAACATGTTCTATGGTGAAAAGTAACGCAATATGTGAATGGGTGTGTACATTATTATTGCATGTCATATTCTAATGGGGTCATATATAGAAAAAGTATGATATAGGGTTGAAATTTATGCTGTATATGAATAGGATTATATGTATTATATGTAGCATATCTTGGTTTTAGAGAATAACCAACAGGGAAAATGTTTTGTCCTGATCCAAGGGGCGGTAGCCTGACACAGGTTGCCCAAGTGGGAGCTAATCAATTGTTAAAGGAGGAAATGGATGGGTGGGCTTTAAAACTGTGGGAAAGTAATAGGAAACAACACCCTGATGAAGCTGCTGTGGAGCGAAACCCGGGTCGGACAGATTAACTTGTTTTATACATTGCGCAATTTTATACAATTGTTTGTGAGCATAATAAACCCAAATACTTTAATGGTATGTTGCGGTACTCATTATTGGAGAAATTTAACCCATGCATAGGAGAGAAGAGAAAGAAACATCGCCAGTGTGTGAACGATCCTTTGATGTGCCTATAAAATCAGTGAATCCTGTGAGTGAATTATAAGTATAAGCTGGAGAGCAACCCGGCAGTACTTCACTATGTATGTGTCTTTATTATCCATATAGAACAGCGCACACAGGACGAGGCGGCATACGCTTGGCTGAACGGGATCCAGAGTCTGTTCCTCAGACCAACCTCCAGGAGAATATTTGTCTGTGCGGTCCGTATATACAAAACTGCGTGCTTCGCATGTGTCCGTTGTGCAGCATTTTGCACTGTGTTCGGCTTATGGTATGCCCATGAAGTAATGTGTATGTACAGTATGTTGTGGCCAAACTCTGTTTTTTAATATGGATGTAATAAGCACATTGCACTTTATGTTATATATGCACATGAATTATATAAAATATGAAACTATGGACATGGCCTTGATGCTGGGTCATGACTATTTGCACTGTATCATAAACAAGATAGCACTTTGAGTGAGACATAGGTTAATGGGCATGCACTTTTAAACATGTATTGATTGGTGATTAATTAATTATGTGATGTATACATTTTTGCACTTTGCACTTTATAATTCACTTGGCTTGAGAAAGGTCCTGTGAGAGGACTGAAACTTCTCTGTTGTGACATGTGTGAAGAAAGACACATTTTTTCACTTTCTAAAAATGGATTTCTTCAGTGTATATCTACACCCACAATCAAGGGTTGAACATCGTGCATCCGGACTGCATCATTGAAGGAGTGTTGTCCCACCTCTACAAATATATATATATATATATATATATATATATATATACATACATACACATTCTGCACAAGGTCTATGGTATTCAGGAGAAGTATGAAACACTTAATATTTAACATATTTCTTAGGCATTCTATAGAGTGTCTAAAGGCAGTCTTGCAAAGTATACTCTCTTCCAGAAGCCGTCACGGAGTGAAAGCGCCATAAAATCACCGAGCACCACAAAACCACTCCCATACATTAACAGTGTCATAACACAAGAGAGAGTTTCTTTCTCCTGTTTCTTAGTAAAAAAAAAAAAAAAAAAAAAAAACTTCTGTTCTTTAGCTATTTTATAACAATAAAGTGTAGTATATTGCAGACATTTGCATTTTCTCTGTTTCAAACTCAAACAAAAACAATTAAGTGCAATTAAAAATGCCATTCTACAAGTGAGGACAATACTGTTTTTTAGTAAGGGTACTTTCACACTTGCGTTAAAGTTTTCCGCTATTGAGTTCCATCCTAGGAGCTCAATACCGGAAAAAACTGATCAGCGTTATCCTAATGCATTCTGAACGTAGAGCAATCGGGATGTCTTCAGTTCAGTCACTCTTATGGTATTTGGCCAAATAATATATTGCAGCATTCCATGGACATAAGTATTCAGACTCGTTGCTATAACACTTAAAATTTAGCTCTGTAGGCCTCCTATTTCTCTTGATTGGAGTCCACTTGTGGTAAATTTAGTTGATTGGACATGATTGGGAAAGACCCGCCCCTGTCTATATATTGTCTCACAGCTGACAATGTAAATCAGAGCAAAACCAAGCCATGAGGAGGAAAGAACTGCCAGTAGAGATCAGTGATATGGTTGTGTGGAGGCACAGATCTGAAGAAGGATATGAAAAACTTCTGTTCCACTGAAAGTTCCCAAGAACAAAATGGCCTCCATAATCCTTGAATTGAAGACATTTGGAAAACCAGGACTCTTTCTAGAGCTGGCTATCCCACTAAGATAAGTAATCAAATGAAATAACCTTGGTAAGAAAGGTGATCAAGAACCCATTAGTTACTTTGTCTGAGCTCCTGTGTGCAGATGGGCGAATGTCCCAGAAGGTCAACCGTGGCTGCAGAATTCCAACAATCTGGGCTGTATAGCAGAATGGTCACAAAGAATCCTCTCTTCAGTAAAAGACACATGAAAGTTTGCAAAAAATCATATAAAGGAGCTTTGTACTGTGAGAAACAAGATTTTCATGACTGATGAATCCAAGATTGAAATTGAAATTGAAAAGCGTCATGTTTGCTGGAAACAAGACACTGTCCATCATCATCTCTTTAGTGAAGCATGGTGGTGGTAGCAGCATCATGCTGTGGTCATGTTTTTCGGCAGCTGGGAATTTTGGGTTCCTGTGGACAATAACGGCATAACAGAACTAGAGAGTGGGCTAGGTAGATGACAGTGCCCAGAAACATTATCAAAATGAGAGTTATTTAGAAAAAAGATGACTGAAGAAAGATCTAATAAGGCCTCATGCACACGACCGAATGTATTTTGCGGTCCGCAAAAAATACGGAATGGACGCGGAAAGAAAATACAATTGTGTGCATGAGGCCTAAATGTGTAAAAATATATTAAGGGTCAAAGGATGGACATATGTCTTTTTATAGCCTCATAAACTACAGTATGTTACCACAGTATGTTAGAACTTTTTTTCTGATTTATTTCTCTACATTAGTTATCTTTAAAATGGAGCCTGAATAATTCATATACTTATATATACAGGAACATAAAAGGAAAAATCTAAATTGCATAGTGGCTTGCATAGATTTTAACATTATCAAAGTGCATATAGCACAACATGTTATATGATTAATATGTTGATTCATTTTTATTGCACACTGAAAGCACTGCTGCCCAGGCTTTAGACATCATGAGTCACAGCAAAAGCCATCCAAAGATTTCTGCAAAATATATAGCGCAACATCTTAAGGTTTTAATTTACTAAGGCACCATAGCTATATTTTACATTGTGCATTGCAGCATTTCTATGCAATAGAAGATACAAACCTGCCACAAGAAACACTTTTTTTGCAAACCAATATATCTATTTACTCAGGGGAGTTCGTTGTACTTTAGCCATGAACTGCTACTGTGATAAATGGTTTGCTCTTTTAGGCATTTTTCAATCAGACATTACATTGCTGCACTATTGCAAGTGTTCCGCTGAGCTACAATCTTGTAAGATGAAAGTCTATGACTATGCATACTAATGTCTGATTACATTTGATGTTGCTCCCTCTTACTAAAGCACAGAACAATCCAGACCCTCTGGGAAATAGAAACCATAACATAGCAAATTTATTGAAGGACAACTATTTTGTTTTGAATTATATCTATATAAATGCATGTTGTTTCCTATTTGTATAGGATAAACATATAAATGGAACTCACAGATGCTTTTTTAACTTTTTGCATTTTTTATTTCTCTTTTCGTAGTCTAATTTATGAAAGGAAAATGCAAGAAATGAAAGAAAATATATAAATGAATTGGTAAACACACAAAATGAATAAACGCCAACCAGATGATTCAGGCATTCAAGAGATAGGAAGTTTGCAGCTCAAACATATAGCAGTAAGAATATTATTCCATATTCTAGTCTAGGATGCTAAAAGGCAGATAGTGAGCATAATTCATACTTGCATACTGTACTAGAACATCAGTTAGATTTTGTAGAGCACTGTTATTCTATCTCCAAATATTTTACTTACACAAAAATATAACAGCACTCAGCAACTAGAGCTCTGCCCAAGATGGGAGCTCTAGGAGACAACCGTGTCGGGGTGAGTGGGCTTACTACCTTTTGATCAAAATGTAAACCAATGTCTCCACTGTTTGCATGCGATATCACTAATGTCCTCTTACAGCTCCCATCTTGGGCAGAGCTCTAGTTGCTGAGTGCTGTTATATTTTTGTGTTTGTATGTATAATTGCCATAACCTACGTGCACCTGCATACAGGGAGTGCTGACTGAAACCCCCTTTTGTTTTTACTTAGTATATGTTGGAGGTGTGGCGACCTCCTTCTCAGTCGTGCACACCTGACTAGTGTTTCTGCCCTAGATGCTGGTTTTCAATCAGAGTGAGTATAAAGCTGAATGTGTACTCACATTGCCTGCTAGTAGCCATCTGGCTCCAGGAGGAGTGCACAGTGGGCTCGGCATGCATGTTGGTACCTGCATCCCTGGTTCTAATGGAGGCTGTTGCAGCACCAGAAGGGGTTAATAAGTAAGGTCTATCCCAGCGTGCATGCTGGGCTCACACTCCCTGGATTTTATGTGGCTGTCGTGGCCCATAACAGGTAAGACTTAGCGTTAGGAGGATTTTATGTGGCTGTTATGGCCTATAGTAGGTCAGATTTAGCGTTAGTACCCACTCTAGGAGACAACCGTGTCGGGGTGAGTGGGCTTACTACCTTTTGATCAAAATGTAAACCAATGTCTCCACTGTTTGCATGCGATATCACTAATGTCCTCTTACAGCTCCCATCTTGGGCAGAGCTCTAGTTGCTGAGTGCTGTTATATTTTTGTGTTTGTATTTATATTTGCCATAACCTACGTGCACCTGCATACAGGGAGTGCTGACTGAAACCCCCCCTTTTTGTTTTTCCAAATATTTTACTTGTTAGCATTAAGGAGTTCCGAAATTTGCTTTGAGATTATATATATATGGGAAAGGAAAAGGGAGTCAATCTACAGGTGCACGTTGCCATGGCTAAACACACACAGAAAAAGAGAATACAACAGAACTCTGCAACCCAAATAAAGTACATAAATGTCATAATAATGACCAATATCATAATGTTAATCCTATGCTTATATAGAAAATTTGAGATGCTTAGCAAATATATTTTGTACAAAATTATTTGGGCCCGTCTGCCAAACGTCAAGGCGATCACTGTAAGACGGGAACCTAACACTAAACGCTACCTGTAATGAGCCCTCATGGTCACTATACAATTCATGGAGTGTCGGTTCCACATGCATGCTGGGTCCACTCTGCTACAGGAAATAGAGGTATCAACATACATGCTGAGCTCACTCTGTACCTTACCTGGTGCAAGACGGCTTCCAATAAATGCAATGAGAGTCCACTCTATACCTCTCCGGATGCCATATGGTTTTCAGAGAGTGTAAGGATAGCAGGCTACAGCTTTATACTTATACTAATTAAAAACAGCCTATGTGGCAGACAGGCTAGTCAGGGGTGCAAGACTAAGTGGAGTCAGCCACACCTCCTAATACAAACTACAAAGAAAAGGGGTCAGTCAACACATCCCACTTAGTCTTGTACCCCCTTTTTTTCCCCTTATACCCTCCTCCCTCTCCCTTAACCTTAAGAAGGTTAGGAGCCAAGACAGGAAACAGAAATCATAAGGTGACTTTAAAATATATCTAGAAAACCATCTACTAGTTTTTATTTTTTTTCAAGACAATTTTTTTTTAAATATATGTTATACAGGTATTGGTAGATGGTAGTGTACCTTTAAGTGTAATGTTATTTCCCAATTGCAGGGATGGCCAACCTACGGCTCTCCAGCTGTTCCCACAATTCCCACCTTGCCCTGCTGTAGGCTAATAGCTGTAGGCAGTCTTTGCATGCTGGGAGTTGTAGTTTTGCAACAGCTGGAGAGCTGCAGGTTAGCCATCCCTGACCTATTGCATTAAGCAAATACATTTATTCAAAATACATTAAAAAGGGAAGGGGGAATAAACATTTTGCTGAAAGTTTCAGTTTTAAAGAAGCTACTGCTAAAACAGCAACTTAATACCTTTTGAATGGCAAACATTTTAAGAGCATATTAGCAGCTAATAGGTTTAGAGAGAGACATCACTCTGCCTGTCATTTGGGACACTGTCCCAGATACTGATAGGGTCTTATAATTGCAACAAAAGTCATTTGTTTCTGTTGTAACTCCAAAAGAACAATTACAGCACTCAGGAAATATTCAGGTTAAAAGAATTCCTAACCTGAAGCTTGGATTTTGCAATATATTTAGGAGACTGCTCCTGTAGGCTATAATAAGCTGTATGAATCAAACCCTGTGAGCCAGAATGGATAAGCGTTGTTTCAAAACTAGAACAGGGCTTTTTAGGCACTTACATTTATAACATGGTATCAGTCACAACTCACAAGATTGAACAAATCACAGAATCTTAGCATAAACTGCTGGGCTTTTTAAATATATGAATCATACTGGATTTTTAAATGCCAATGTATTTCCCCGATGAACTGAAATAAATAATAGTTTCAGTTAAATTGCATTTTTATCCAGTTTTCTGAATTTATAGATTTACTTATTGATTTGATTTAAGTATTTTGCTTTCTTTAGCAGGGTTAAAAGTTTTAGTACCACTTTTAGTCCATCTTCCTGTAACATTTATTGCTTCTGATATTAACAAAATAGATTTTTATCATCATTTGGGTTATTTTTTAAAGTTGCAGCTTTAGAATCTCCCCAACCTGATTATATGAGATCTTACAAATACCTATCATGCAATGCAATAAGCCCCATACAGGGTACTTTTCACAGTACACAGACGAAAACAAGAGTTGATATAGCAACACCGGACACTCTTCTTTGTTACTCATGCAGGATCGACGTCCGCAAAATTTATTTTGTATTAGGCTTTTGTAGCCAATTCTTTATTTTTTTCTGTTTTATTGTTTATTTTAGCCATTCAAAAAACAACTACAATTCTAACTTTAAACTATATCATATCTTAGACTAGCCTTTTTCTGTCTGTTAAATCTAGAGTAATAATCCACAAGGACCATATATCTAGCCATTCCCCATATCTTTTTTCTGATTTAAGTTCCATTCATTTCTAAGGCTATGCCAAATTTGCATTCTTCAATGGCATCTCCACAATATAGGCCACCTTTTTATAAAAACCTATAAGATTGTTTCCTTTCATCACTACCATACTGTCCTTTGTTTTAAAATCGGTTTATATTAAAGGCAGATGAGTAGACGATGGGGGTAAGATAATCATTTTAAGAAATGTTGGCCTTTCTGTATGTGAGTTTTATGGGATTATCAAGAAGAGATTATATTATTTATATTGCAAAGTAGCAGAGAATAGTTATGAGCATACAAAAGGTCTGAAGAAGCTGTTCAATTTATTCTGCTATACAGTTTTTAATATAGTCAAAACTAAAGGGGGAAGGAAAGGTCAGGATCAACCTTTAATGATCCAAATGAAATAAATACAGGTCCTTCTCAAAAAATTTGCATATTGTGATAAAGTTCATTATTTTCTGTAATGTACTGATAAACATTAGACTTTCATATATTTTAGATTCATTACACACAACTGAAGTAGTTCAAGCCTTTTATTGTTTTAATATTGATTATTTTGGCATACAGCTCATGAAAACCCAAAATTCCTATCTCAAAAAATTAGCATATCATGAAAAGGTTCTCTAAATGAGCTATTAACCTAATCATGTGAATCAACTAATTAACTCTAAACACCTGCAAAAGATTCCTGAGGCTTTTAAAAACTCCCAGCCTGGTTCATTACTCAAAACCGCAATTATGGGTAAGACTGCCGACCTGACTGCTGTCCAGAAGGCCATCATTGACACCCTCAAGCAAGAGGGTAAGACACAGAAAGAAATTTCTGAACGAATAGGCTGTTCACAGAGTGCTGTATGAAGGCACCTCAGTGGGAAGTCTGTGGGAAGGAAAAAGTGTGGCAGAAAACGCTGCACAACGAGAAGAGGTGACCGGACCCTGAGGAAGATTGTGGAGAAGGACCGATTCCAGACCTTGGGGGACTAGAAACATCCAGAGCCACTGTGTACAGGCGTGTGCAGGAAATGGGCTACAGGTGCCGCATTCCCCAGGTCAAGCCACTTTTGACCCAGAAACAGCGGCAGAAGTGCCTGACCTGGACTACAGAGAAGCAGCACTGGACTGTTGCTCAGTGGTCCAAAGTACTTTTTTCGGATGAAAGCAAATTTTGCATGTCATTCGGAGATCAAGGTGCCAGAGTCTGGAGGAAGACTGGGGAGAGGGAAATGCCAAAATGCCTAAAGTCCAGTGTCAAGTACCCACAGTCAGTGATGGTTTGGGGTGCCATGTCAGCTGCTGGTGTTGTTCCACTGTGTTTTATCAAGGGCAGGGTCAATGCAGCTAGCTATCAGGAGATTTTGGAACACTTCATGCTTCCATCTGCTGAAAAGTTTTATGGAGATGAAGATTTCATTTTTCAGCACGACCTGGCACCTGCTCACAGTGCCAAAACTACTGGTAAATGGTTTACTGACCATGGTATTACGGTGCTCAATTGGCCTGCCAACTCTCCGGACCTGAACCCCATAGAGAATCTGTGGGATATTGGGAAGAGATAGTTGAGAGACACAAGACCCAACACTCTGGATGAGCTTAAGGCTGCTATCGAAGCATCCTGGGCCTCTATAACACCTCAGCAGTGCCACAGGCTGATTGCCTCCATGCCACGCCGTATTGAAGCAGTCATTTCTGCAAAAGGATTCCCGACCAAGTATTGAGTGCATAACTGAACATAATTATTTGAAGGTTGACTTTTTTTGTATTAAAAACACTTTTCTTTTATTGGTCGGATGAAATATGCAAATTTTTTGAGATAGGAATTTTGGGTTTTCATGAGCTATATGCCAAAATCATCAATATTAAAACAATAAAATGCTTGAACTACTTCAGTTGTGTGTAATGAATCTAAAATATATGAAAGTCTAATGTTTATCAGTACATTACAGAAAATAATGAACTTTATCACAATATGCTAATTTTTTGAGAAGGACCTGTATATAGGAAGAAACTTACTAATCAAAATGTGCCAGAAGTCTGGTTCAAAAACTGGTACACAATCAGGCTCAACCTTTAATTGTTAAGAGCTCTTTCGGAAAATTAAAGGTGGAATTTGATTGGTTTCCATGGGCAACTAAGCCAGTTTTCCTTTACACCCATTTTTATAATTCTCCCTGTACAATAACTGTTTTAGACATTTCAGGCACTTTTTGCAACTCATCCTATGAGGGGGCGTGATTTACTGAAAAGGGTTTGTGGCTTCATGGTAAAGGAGGCCTGGTCTAAATGCTGCGCTGTGTGCCAAAAGATGTGAAACATTTTGGTACATTTGATTTTTTTTTAGAGAAAATGAAGTCAACAAATAGGTGGTGTGAACTTTGACTAGACTATTGAAAATAGTACCAAAATATAAAACTTAGCGTTTATTCATAAAACTAGAAAACAGGTGTATAAGGTATGCGTTCTCTGTGAGTGTTTATAACAAATATTGGATTGATAGAACGCTAAAAATCAAAAATAATAGACAATTTTATTAGAGTCAATCAAATTTAAAGTTGGGGTGACGCCCTATACAAACATAAAAAATGGCTGCGTCTGCACGCTTCCAGCCCTGGATATAACTATGTTCACAGGGTTGATCACTGAAAGCCAGTGCTGCAGAACAGCTAGCCTCACGTGCAGACCTAACAGTGAGGTACTCAACAAAAAGTATGGCTAAAGCGTGCTTAATTAGCCACACCACTAGATGGTGCTGGATGCACAGCTGAGGAATATGGAGATTGTATATAACCTATCCCTCAGTATATATGATTGAAAAACGGCTCGACGCGTTTCCATAGGGCACCAAACAATAGTGCTCTATTTCATCAGGAGCCTTACGCACCATTGAAAAACAAAATTGAATTGTCCTAGGCTGCTAAGATGAATTACAGCCAGGCAACCCTCGGTGGTATCCCGTGCATGCAAAGACAATTCAAACACACACAGGCAGCCGCCCTCTGTTAGTGCTCATTGACTTTGGTTTAGAGTCAGCACTTCACAACATTCATACAGGACGACCTGCCTAAGCCGATCTCCTCCTAGTTTGGAGGGACGGCGCTCTGCACATGTAGCATTCAGCACTGTGATGGCCGCAGCGCGGATACCACCGAGGGTTGCCTGGCTGTAATTCATCTTAGCAGCCTAGGACAATTCAATTTTGTTTTTTCAATGGTGCGTAGAGGCTCCTGATGAAATAGAGCACTATTGTTTGGTGCCCTATGGAAACGCGTCGAGCCATTTTTCAATCATATATACTGAGGGATAGGTTATATACAATCTCCATATTCCTTAGCTGTGCATCCAGCACCATCTAGTGGTGTGGCTAATTAAGCGCGCTTTAGCGATACTTTTTGTAGAGTACCTCACTGTTAGGTCTGCACGTGAGGCTAGCTGTTCTGCAGCACTGGCTTTCAGTGATCAACCCTGTGAACATAGTTATATCCAGGGCTGGAAGCGTGCAGACGCAGCCATTTTTTATGTTTGTATAGGGCGTCACCCCAACTTTAAATTTGATTGACTCTAATAAAATAGTTTATTATTTTAGATTTTTAGCGTTCTATCAATCCAATATTTGTTTTATTCATAAAACCACAAAAAAATAGGCCCACATAAAATATATAGCAATTATCAGTAACACAAATAGGGATAGTGCACACTAGGTCGGAAACAGACAGGACCAGGTCTCTGACCCCTAAGCAAATCCTACTTCACCTGACAGGACCTAGGTGCCCTAACATAAAATACCCTACTCAATCCCTACCAGGAGGAGCAGAAGGACTGCCTGGTCATTCGTCCAAAGGGATGAAAATATGAAAGAGTAGGACCAGAAAACGTGCCTGTGCAGCTTGCAAGTGCAATGTTGAAAAGCCTTTAGTGATTTATATCTGGAAAAAGAAAAATATATATACGCAGTTCACTTTTTCAGTTATATGTGGTGAAAGCGTTTAGTGGCGTATTACAGTACAAAAAGAAAAATATATATGCAGTTCACTGTTGCAGTTATATGTGGCTAAAGCATTTAGTGGCCTATTTCAGTACAAAAAGAAAAATTATATACGCATTTGACTGTTGCAGTTATTTGTGGTGAAAGCGTTTAGTGTCTTATTTCAGTACAGAAAGAAAAATATATATGCATTTCACTTCTGCAGTACAAAAAGAAAAAAATAGGGGTGTTTTAATTTGCTTTTAATTTATTTAGTTCAGCTAAAAGTAAGTCAGAGAGAGAATTGCCAGGCCATGCACAGAGAAGTGGCAGAGGCCGAAATATTTCTTGCACAGGCAGAGGTCGCAGCAGAGTAAGGTGGAGTGGCAGCAGAATTCGCAGCGAGAGGCCTGAGCTACTGTTGTCATCTAGCAGACCAAATTGCTGGAATGACAGAGCTGTCTAATGGCTATTTGGATCCCCCAATAATCTTTCCCTGCGCTTGTAAATTGCTTATTTTTCACCATGAGTTTTTTTCTATCACTGTCCCTAGCGCCGTCTGACGTCTCTCCCTGCATTAAGATGCTGTGAAATGATTCCTCACTATCCTTTCACTGCACTTATAAATCATTTTTTGAGTTTTTTTTTTTTTCACAATGATGTTTTGCCTATTGCTGTCCCTAGCGCCTTCTGACATCTGTCCCTGCACTCAGAACGCTGAAAATGTCTGAATCCAAGATGGCCATATTTATAGGGCTTTGACATCACACGGCTGGCTGGCTGCTGATTGGCTGCATGCATGGCATTATGGGTCATCCCGCCTTCCTAGAGTTCCTTGCCCCATGTCCTCACACGTGTAGCCGCCATTTTAGGAAAAATTGCGATTCGTTAACACAAAGCCCAAGGAAATTCGCATTCGTCACAAATCAAATTTTTCCTGAAATTCGTAACCGTAACAAATTAAACTTCACCCGCTTCGATTCGCTCATCTCTAAATCACTGATATTATTTCTATGCTGCTTTGCAGTTTCTTTTGGATTCTTTTCAAATCCCCACTTGGAAAAAGAACAATTTTCTGAATAGTGATATACCGTCACTCCACAGGACTTATACAAACATGCAATTTGTTCTATTTCCAAGATAAAGGCTTTTAAAACCACATATCTCAATAAAAGTGTATTTGAAGACTTGCCCGACCTGAGTCTCACACCACTTCTTCAGGGGCTTCCATCATTCATTTGTTTCCATCATTCCTTTGCTGTGTTTTACGTGACTAAAGCTCTGTTTTTCTTTTGTTGATCTGGGGCTCCTTTTCTGAGTCAATAATTGTTCCTAATATGCAAATTAGGTGTTTAGTGCAACAAGGTCATCACCATTGCTCTCATTTGACCCAAGCTCCACTCATTTTTGTGGCCACCCTCCCTTGCTGCTTTGATTGACACAGTACAGCGCCAAGAAAAGGTGGAGCCATAGAAAGGAGCTGAACTTAGGTGTATGGAGAGCAACGGTGATGACATTATTGCCCTAAACTGTTAATTTGCATTCAGGAAAAAAATATCAAAACTCAGGGACAAAGTCTCAGATCAACAAAAGATAAACTGAGCTTTAGTCAGGCAAAACACAGCCAGTGTAAACAGATGAAGAGGATGCTCTCCGGTGACTAAATCTCCTCAATTTGTAGCTTACTGTATATGTCCCTAATTTCTCAAACCTCTATCTATACCTGAATGGAACATTAAAAATAAAATAATAAACCTTTATTATGTAAACTTCTTAAAACAAAGGAGCCAAGAGCTCACTCAAATCAACAGATCAGGATGTGAGGTGTAACCTCCTGGAGGGGATGGAAAAGTGAAGACCATGAGGATGTCTATCTCCACCTATTGTCTTTCAACAGTCATTAAGAGAGATCAGAGAATACATCCCTCTCCATAAGGTCCTCCAAGTGAATTATGGCACTATTGAAAATATACTGGCAACATTGTCAATATTATCACAGATCTCAGCACCTTTTGTACAGCTGTTGTGCTGCTGTGCTGAGAGATACCCTCAGGGACACTTTCATAAGGAAAAAATGTCTTAGGGTGCACTCACATCACCGTTTAGCTTTCCATTTTTTTGATTCGTCAGAAGAAGAGAAAGCGAAAAAAAACAAAAACAGGATATATAACAAGAGTGAATCTGGATCGCACATCCTCAGTACTATGCTTTTGATATAACGACTGTCCTTCAGCATAATTACATGGCATCTTAGCCCACTTTGTAATACATTCTATGCTGTGCATAAGAGGCATTAGTATACAGTTTGATCAAAGAGCATAGGCCCACTTACCGCGACAAGGTTGCCTCTACAAGTGGGGACCTACTCTAATTTTATGGTGCAGCATAAAAAAACTGATCCTGTTGCATCAGTTAGGGTCCATTTACACGTTCGTAGAATAGGTCCGCAACCGTTCCGCAATTCTGCGGAACGGGTCTGGACCCATTAATTCTCAATGGGGACGGAAAGGGTGGGGACAGCACACATTGTGCTGTCCGCATCCGCATTTCCGGTCAGCGGCTCCATACTTCCGGTCCACGGCTCCCGAAAAAAATAGAACATGTCCTATTCTTGTCTGCAATAGTGGACAAGAATAGGCATTTCTATAGGGGTGCCGGCCCAGTGTATTGCGGATCCGCAATACACTACAGACGTGTGAATGGACCCTTAGGGCTCGTTCACACTAATGTTTTTTGCGTTCCGCATACAGGCCGTTTTTTGCGTTCAGTATGCCGTCCGTATACTGAACCATTCATTTCAATGGTTCTGCAAAAAAAACGGAATGTATTCCATATGTATTCCTTATTTCTGTTCTGCTACATTTTGAGTCATGTCCTATTATTGCCCGCAAATCACGTTCTGTGGCTCCATTCAGGTCAATGGGGCTGTAAAAAAAACGGAATACGTACGGAATGCATCCATATGTCTTCCGTATCCGTTCCGCTTTTGCGGAAGCATCTATTGGAAATGTTATGCCCAGCCCAATTTTTTAATGTACTCACTGTTAAAACATTATTATATGCTTCCGTTTCCATTTGCGATCCTTCAAAAAAATGGATCACAAACATAAACCATACAGAAAAGGAACAGAAGCGGAACAGAAACACTACTGAAACCAAAGACGAAAAAAAGGATCCGTTAAAAACGGACTGCAAAAACATACAGTCGTGTGTATGAGTAGGATTGCATAGGATCCGTTTTATTTTTTACAGGATCCATTAAAAATACGGATCTTATTGCATCAGGTGTCATCCTTTTGAGCAATTTCTGTCTGAGATCATTTTTTTTAGATGGAAACAAAAGTACTGCATGCAGTTTTTTCCCGTGTAGAAAACAGAACTCAGACGGAAATGGCTCAAACGGATGACAAATAATGCAACAGGATCCATGTTTTTTACTGGATCCTGTTTTTTTCCCTCTCTCTCTTCTTCTTACGGATCAGAAAAATGGAAAGCTAAATGGTGATGTGAATGCAGTCTTAGTGATGCGGCCTCTTTTAATATGGTCGCTCACATGAATAGCGTTGTTTTTTTTTTTTTCACCTATCCTCTTGCCCATTTTACAAATGCTTATAGATACCCCGCTCTACACGTTTCCATGCTGTAGTGAACCAGCATTTCATCAGGAGCAGGTGAAGACTAGCAGGTAAGTTATAGGAACATGTAACGTTCAAAGGCTGTACATAGTGGTGTACTGCGCAACAGCATACCGGCGCTATGACGGCCATCTCTGGTGACAGACTTCCTTCAAGAAAAAGTTTACACTATCCTACCTTTAGATATTATTAGTAAATATGGGCCATAGTTCTTGATTTTTTTTTCCAGATTGACATCTTGCAGAAATATTCACATATGGTAAATAGACATGTAAGTATGGTGAGTGTGCTTTTGTATATAAATAAAATATTATCCACAAAAGTGGCTTTAGCATGTATAATCTCTTCATTTCAGATGAAGAAAGGCTCGGACAATTAGATCTCTTTCACACGGCCGTAGGTGTCATGTTGCCGTATTGTGGACCGCAATTGCAGATCCGCAATACATGGGCACCGTCCCGTGGCAATTCCACATCACAGATGCGGACCCATTCATTTCAATGGGTCCGCAAATGCAGAGATGCAGAACGGTACGGAACGGAATGACAGAATGAAACACTACGGAAGCACTACGGAGTGCTTCCATGGCGTTCCATACTTCCATCCCGCAAAAAGATAGAACATGTCCTATATTTTTGCGGAACGGGTAGATCGCGGACCCATTCAAGTGAATTGGTCAGCGATCCTCTGCTGCTGCCCGACGGACGGTGCCCGTGCATTGTGGGCCGCAATTTGCCGCCCGCAGCACAGGCACGTGACACTTACGGCCGTGTGAAAGAGGCCTTAACCATATATGTTTTGGCACCAGGAGAGAGGACTTTATGAATGCATAAATGTGGTAAGTAAAATCAGACAGTTGATATAAAGTTGCAGAGTGCAGATCACTTGTTTGAATGTCTGGGAAGCTGACAAATACTTTGCCTGGATGCCAATACAATTCTTCACTTTCTCACTGTATATATGGGATATCAGACGATCAGTGCAGCAGATTATTGCAAATAGTTTTTTTTTATGTTGTTCTAGTTTGCAAATCCCAGAAAGTGAGTTGCCATTCATGTTATTATGATTATGATGCTTTCTTTAAGGTAGTTGAGGCTTTAGGTGTATTGATGCAGAGAGAAGGATTAAATGGTGAGGTATATTGAGACTAGTGTTGAGCAAGGCAAAGCATCTGAGGTGGAATTTGGTCCGAAGTTTAGGAAAACCGATTCTATACGAATCCGAATTTCCTTGTGCTTTGTGCTAACAAATCAGTTTCCCTTAAATGGCAGCTTTTCATGTTAGAAAGTGAAAGGAAGTATAGAGGAGAGGTAGCCGCAGGTAGCCATCCCCTGTGATGTCACAGCGAGACAGAGCCCTATAAAACCCTGATCCCACTCAGTCACTGTCACTTTGATGTGAGCTGAGCAAAGGGAGAGACGTGAAAAGATGCACATGCACTATGGACAGTGTTGCTATAAACTTTTAGTGTAGGACAATATGGGAGAGTGCAGTGAGAGTGTAGGAGGTTGCAGAACTACCGACTCTGCTACAATTTATCGCAGTGTACAAAACTGTGCAAGTGCACCAAGAGTCATAGCTAATCCATTCTGCTAGCTGTAGAGTAACTGTGTCGTAAATATTACAGGCTGGTTTTATTTATCACCATGTACAGTGCACCAATATAGTTAATCCATTCTGTTAGTTGTAGCGTTATTGTGCATCAATATTACAGGTCACTGTTACTGGTAGGTCAAATTTATTGCTGTGCACAGAACTCTGCAGTGCACCAAAATTCATAGCCAATACATTTTGTTAGTGACACAGTTGTTACACTATGGCCAACGTACAATTGCCTGGGCCCTCCAAAGGAACTGGCAGTGGCAAAAATGATGCTCTAGCCAGCACAAGTAGCAGCAGAAGAAGGGAGGATGGTAACAGCTGGCCAGTATATGCAGCAGTATACTGATATGTGAGGTATGTGATACAAATTACAGCTTGTACCTAATATATCAGTATTTGTTGTATATCCTATATATCTTAACACACTGAATTTATTGTACCTTGTACATCGGAACACTGTTGTATATAATACCTGTGTGCACTGTATCTATTTTACCGTATAATAGATGCAGTGTGTGTATATATATATATATATATATATATATATATATATATATATATATATATATTGAGAAAGGCTCTATTTGAAGGAGCCGAAACGTTGCACTGTTCAGGTGAATAAAGGAGTTCCTTTTTTCCACTTTTATTGAAGTGCTGTTCGCTTTTTCTACATTATTTTGGGGTAAGAAACCTATACCTTGGAACGTGCACCCAGCATTTTTCCTCAATTTTTTTGACTAGTGCCGTCATTTTTCTTCTATATATATATATATATATATATATATATATATATATATATATTTGTGGTCATGGCTACGGCCATGGAATGCCTGGAAACCCTAGGGAGATAACATCAAAACTAACCTAACCTGACTGGACGTGTCTTAGTTGAACTGACTGACTGACTGAATGGCTGAGTTGTGCCCTTTGCCATTGCCGTGGGTAGGCCTATAATAGGGGAGGAAGGGTGGAGCACCTGAGAACGCATGCCTATGGGTGAGGCAGTGCCACAAATACAGGCTGACTCATCAGCCTTAACTACTCGTGGTCATGGCTACGGCCACGGAATGCCTGGAAATCCTAGGGAGATAATACCAAGACTAACCTAACCTAACTGGACGTGTCTTAGTTGACCTGACTGAATGGCTGAGTTGTGCCCTTTGCCATTGCCGTGGGTAGGCCTATAAGGGGGAAAAAACTGAGCCGTGTAGTGTAGAAAAGAACTTAATTGGCAGTACAACCAAATCACAAAGCCAAACTGCAAAGAGCAACATAATTCTCTGCATGGGGGCTAGGAATGCACCAGTCAAAACAAGATAAGGCCGCTGTCCTATCTTGCTGATAACATGATGCTTTGACGTTGCTGATGCAACCTGAATGTGGAACGAGTGATCTGAAATGGCATTGGGGGTCGATGCCTGATGTAGCCACTAGGGAACGGACATGGGGAGTTGAGATGAGGCGATGGCTCGGGCTGTGAACCGAAGTAGTGGGCTATCCTGGGCGGAGTCACCCAGAACCCACAATAATCTATTGAAAAACCTTAATTGGGTACCAATCATATAACAAGTGGAAGTGCTTGGCTTCCACTGATGAACTGACCTGCGATGTTTTGAAGGACTGGAGATACGGTGTGAAACGGCCGCCATTATACCTATGCTAGAATGGGGCCCAAAAGGTTTACTACCTAGGGAGGAAGAGAGATTCCTGACTAGCTCCCCTGATATCGGCTGTCTCCTTGAGACAGTCCCTTCACTGTTCTTCTGTATGCCCCTGAGGGTTACTTTTATCGCTTGAGACGTCCAGACCAACCTACTAAATTGATCTTCTACCGTGAAGAAATGCTGGACCCCAGCCAAATACAATTAAATTGTGTTGTAAGAGAGTCTAAGACCAGTATGGCCATAAGCTAAAGAGGCCATAATATAGTAGGTCGTGTCGATGTCCTTGCTATAAACTCTCCAGGCGGTTTTGTAATTTCTAGCCGTATTAACAGACCAAGATTTTTACACAAGAGACTTGGCTGAAGAGATGTATGCCTTTAGACCGTGATCAGAAACTGAAATGCTGGAGAGGAAGGCCCTACTTGTTTCGCCACCCGCATGACCTGAAAGAAAGCATCAGAAATTAAAGTAATACAAAATATCTGCAACAATTTTATTTATTTTTTTAACCCTGAATGGAAGGGGCGACCAGGACATTGTGTTCTGAAAACTTTAAGCAGGGAAGCGATAAACATTAGCGATTTACCATGTTAGCCTGAAACTTAACAGGCGACAGACGTTAGTAGTTAGTAAACATTAGCCTGAAACGAGTACTGATGATGCTGGAACGGGGAGCGGCGGATCTGGAACTGCGGGGTCTGGAGAGGGAGTGCCGGGTATGGAGCAGAAGCGACTTGAACTTTAGCGGGATTGACCACATCTCTCTGAGATGTGGCTATGGCGGGGGGGGGGGGGGCTAGGGAAGTGGCTGCATCTGCCCGGAGAAAGGCCGCGACTGGAACAACCGCTGGAGAGGCGTAACTTCAGAAACGTTAAAAATGATACCACAGGCTCAGCTTCCTGGGAGAATGGGTCTATAAGGCAAGGACGGGCAAGAGAAAAAGTAACCACGGGGAGTGAGGGGAAGCAAGAATCTAGAGAGGGTAAGTGGGAGAAAGTGCGACCTGGGAGAAGCTGATGTCCGAAAAGGCAGGCTCGGGATGACTGCTTTTAAAGAAAAACAATGAAGACCCAACAACCTAGAAAATAAGTGTCAGAGAAAAACGATAAGCAAGTGAGGCTCTAATGGCAAAAGCCACACGTGCAAACCTCCACAAGAAAAAAAATTGTATTAGCGAGCCACAGCCATGCAAACGGGCCTGCAGGCAGGAAAAGACATGGAACCTACTTGTGGTGGGACCACGCGACCGACCTCGAATGGCGGCATCATGTGTGTAAGACTCTAATGGCGGAGAAGCCATGTGTGCGAGACTCTAATGGCGGAAAAGCCATGCGTGCGAGACTCTAATGGCGGAAAAGCCATGCGTGCGAGACTATAATGGCGGAAAAGCCATGCGTGCGAGACTATAATGGCGGAACCATACATTTTATTTTTTTTTGTAAATAACTGTGCTAACTAACTTCCAGACGCGGATAGAAGAAGACAAATTTAATTTTGCTAATCATAACCCTTCATCAAGACATACAAAGCAAAAGGTAAAAATATATATATATTTTTTTTACATAGTAGGAACTGACTCCCATCAGCTGAAGTAAATCAAGCATATTGTTTTGGCTAGCTAAGGCAAGGAGGCATAAACACAAAACAGTAACACAAAATCCAGTTTACTTTCTTTTCTTTTTTTTACAGAACCGCTCTCCAGTAAAATAGCTATGTTTTAATAGAATTGTTGCTATCCCTCCATTATTCCTCCTGGCAATGCTAGTATAATATGGCAGCTGGGTGCTAGACAGATGGATTTAAGGGAGCATGGTTAGTAGGGCAGAAAATGCTGGAGGCAGACACCCCGTTACTGCGACACTAGAGGTGACGAACGAAAGACCAGAATGGCGAAACCAGCAAAGACTGACAAAAACAGCCATCATGCGAGACCGTGAGCGTGCCGCATGTGCAAGTAAGCCAACGGTGTGGCCGTGCGTGCAGGTAAGGGAAAGCTCAAGGCGGGGAGGGAGATCAAGGATGATCCGTGTGCCTGAAGCTGTTGGTGCCCTACCTGACCTGCAAGCCCAGCCAAAAGCAAACGCAGAGCAGCGGTCTACCCTGAGCCCGAGACATCCTTACCGTGAGAAGCTTTGGCCGGCTCAGGGCACCGCGGCCCATACATACTTACGAGTCGAGTGCACTTCAGCATAGCTGCTGCTGGTGTGAGCTGCTTGGGTCAGGAATGAAGACTCGCCCCTCAGCACCTGAGAACGCATGCCTGTGGGTGAGGCTGTGCCTCATTTATGAAGGCCTCCGCCCCTCCCACAAATACAGGCTGATACATAAAAATGTGTTTCTCTCTGTCTGTTCTTTATGCGCAACCAAACGTCTGCACCGATCTTCATGAAATTTGGCACACAGATACATCAGGTGTCCGGGAAGGTTTTAGACTGGGTCTCAGCTCTCTAGGACATTCCGGTTCTGAGATATTCCCAAAAAATGACCTGCATAGCCAATAGAAGCCTGCAAGTCTTCCACTCATATCCCAACTGCCATACTTACGGTCACATGTCCCTTATCAGCCAATAGAAGCTCGCAGGCCCTCAGTCTGCGCATACACGCAGTTTTAAACCAGGTTTCCATAACAACCTGGCCATTTTTCTTCATTGCAGTAGGTCAGCTTTAGGCTAGAGCTACACGACGACAATAAGTCGCACGTGTGACACCATAGCCTATCATTATGAAAAATTAGCGCGACATTGGTACGACAAAATGTCGCATGACACATGTCGTCCTGTAAAAAAATGGACTCAATGAAGATTCAAAAGAACCACCCTAAAAATGCACATCCCACAATAACCGTAGGTAAAAAATGTATATAAAGTTTATTAGCACAACTCAGACAAACAGACACATGAACAAATTGTATACAATATGAACAGCGTGTCGGTAACTGGATAAGACCGACATATACAGAATCCACTGAACGTCCACAAAATCAGGACATAAAGTATATGCCAGCTATGCACAATATCAACATATAAGCATGTGGAAAAATGTTAAATTAAGGTATGGCCACCAATAAATGGAAACAGACCGCAATAAGGTCAAAGAGTAAGAGCCAGAACCTGTAAAAGCAGCTGATGCTGTGGATCTGGACAGAGTGAGAGACACCCAACGCGTATCGTCGGTGCAGTCCGGCTTTGTCAAGGCTTCCTCACCCTTTAGGAAGCTGGACTGCGCCGATGATACGCGTTAAAGGGCCGGACTGCTGTCAAGGTCAAAGTTAAAGGGGATGGGCTGCTGTGGAGGTCTCATTTTAAGAAGATGGGGCATTGTGGGGTGGTCAGTGTTAAGGAGTGAAGAGCTGAGGAGTTCACTGTTAAGGGGGTGAGGTACTGTAGAGGTCTCTGTTATGGGGGATACTGTCAATATCTTCTAACGACACACAGAAACATTAAATGTCCTTCTGCTAGTATATATATATATATATCCTGTGGAACTGGATAAATGATGAATGCCAGACAACTCCAGGTACATTTAAGGGAGGTGGGAGGCACCCAAGTATAATGTCAGACCATTGAAAACTGTTTACATCATCGTGATCTCTGTGCCAGATGACCACACCGCCAGGCAAAGATGTCATTGTCTTGCATGGGCCGGGGAGCATCTACACTGGATGAGGGACCAGTGGGCCTCAGTGCTGTTTACCGATGAAAGTCAATTCATGCTGAGCAGAAATGATGACCATCAAAGATGTTTGAGATGTCAAGGAGAGTGCTATGCATCAGCCATTATTGTCCAGATGCACCTTTGTAGTGGTGGTCGTGTTACATTGTGGGCAGGTGTGTCTAGTCCAGGGATGGGCAAACTTGGCCCTCCAGCTGTTGTAAAACTACAATTCCCACCATGCCATGCTGTAGGCTGATAGCTGTAAGCAGTCTTTGCGTGCTGGGAGCTGTAGTTTTGCAACAGCTGGAGGGCCGAGTTTGCCCATCCCTGGTCTAGTCAATACAGAACTGACCTAAATTTTGTGAATGGTACAGTTACAAGCCCATACTACTTGAATAACATCATTAATCCAGTCATTGCACCTCTGCATGAACAATACAGGCCAAATTTTATCTTCATGGATGACAATGCGCCAGCTCATTGAGGGCACATCATTAAGGAACACCTGCTGGAGACTGGGGTACCTCAAATCGAGTGGCCTGCACTCCAGAAAACCTATAGGATCAACTGAGGTCACCCTGTAGAGGCTAATAATTCTGTACCCCAGAACCTCAAGACCCGAGGGCCGCCCTTCAAGAAAAGTGGGTTGCCATGCCTCAGCAGACAATAGGTTGAATGGTGAACAGTATGAGATGTTATTGTCAAGCTGTAATTGGTGTACAAGGCCACATGACAAGTTATTGACAAAATAATACACATACAGTAGCACACTCCTTAATGCACAAAGACATAAGTAATCATTGAATTCATGAAAAAAGTAAACTGCATGACTGCTATTCTTACTGTAATAAAAAGTAGAAGCTCTTAGCACATATTGTTGATCAAAATATGTTGGGCCCATCTACAAGCGACAAGGTGGCTTCAAACAGATGGGACCTACTCTAAAACATGCCTCACCTGGGCTTTCAGACTACAATCTGGGCAAAGGAAATTCCAGCTATGTAATGCTACCTATCAAATACATGCCTCTCCTGGGCTTTTGGCCTACAATCTGGACAAGGTAGGATCTAGCTATGTGATGCTACTGTTCCACCCTCCTATATCCTATTGCTGCCCTGCACAGACCTCCTGCCACTACTTTTTGTATGACCACCACCGAGCCCCTACCACCTACTTGCTGTGTGCACCCCTCCTGTCCATCCAGGGCCCTGATTACCTATCTCACCATAAGTACCTTCTAACTTCACAGGGTCATGTGACTGTGCCACCCACCCCGTACTGTGCCCCCTTATACCCTGCATTGTGCCGTCTTACCATACCCTGTACAGTGCCCCTCCTTATTCTAAGTACTGTGCCCTCTTTTACCCTTTTATCCAGTTACTGCATAGCAGTGATATCCAGTTAATGTATGGCGGTTTTATCCGATCACTGTATGGAAGTATCCAGTCACTGTATGGTGGTGTTATCCAATAACTGTATGGCAATAACTGTATCCCCTTTCCTGCCCACGCCACCTTTTTTAGACCTGACATGAGTGGAGAAAAGTTGCAGATTGTGCCACAATCTTTGGTAGAAATACTCCTAATATATGCGTATTTCTGTTTAATAAATGACCCCCTAATTGTATTATTATATTATTATTTCAGGGTAGGGCTAATATCTTTATAGTATATAGATTCTAGTATATTATACTGTGATGTGAACCCACTGGGGTGGGGGGGTACTTTGTGTTTATACAAAAAAATTGCTGTGGGGCCCAGTCAGTTCTAGCTAGTGAGGGCCTCTTACACAGTATAGTGACCCCAGTGCCCCTTCCATACCGCCATACAGTATAACTCCTAGTGTGGGGCCACTGGGGGTCATTATTCTGAATGGGCAGCGACTTAGGGTCATTATTCTGAATGGAGGGCCACAGTAGGGTCATTAAACTGTGTGGGGGCCACTAGTGGGGTCATTATACTGTGTCGGGGATCACTGGGGTTTATTATACTGTGTGTGGGGGCATTGGGGGGGTTATTGTACCGTGTGAAGGGCCACTAGTGGTTATTATACTGAATGGGGGCCACTGGGGGTCATTATACGTTGTGGGAGCCACATGGGTACATGTAAATGTAAAAAAAAAATGCCACAAGGGGGCCCACTGAAATGTATCGCCCAAGGGCTCACATGAACCTGGAGCCGACCCTGCATGGATCAGCTCTCCTTGACGCAGCACCGAAATGAGGAGATAGCCAGGATTTGATTTTCTCTTGAAAGACGTGGATCAGTTCTTCCCCTGTGTGACTCCATACGCCCAGGCTGGCCAGGTGCAGAATAGCATGACACTGCCGTGTTCTGCATAGGTGGTATGCTGGAGGAGCATTTTGGATTGTGTCTGCAGTGAAGGCTGAGGACAAGGTGGAGGATGAGGAGACAGAGGAGGACATTTGAACAGGACTCATAGCTTGAGAATAGTGTTGAGCATGAATATTCTAATCGTAAATTTTTATCTCGAATATCGGTACTTCGAAAATTCACAGAAATCTTGAATATAGTGCTATATCTTTGTAATCACAAATATTCTAGTTTTTTTCCTCCTTATTATGCTATCTATCATCCATACTTTTTTTATAGTTATTATTTTGCTTATTATTAATACATTTTTATTAAGTGTTTTTTTTACCTATCATCAATAATTTCTATCTATAGATGCTATATTATTAAATCACTACATACAACAAATACCTTATAATGGCAGCTTTGTGCACTATGAGACAACTAGCAATAATCACACCTCAGATAAACCTCATGAGCTATGATATTTCCAGGACCCGCTCTCCTTTGACTGAGAACCAGTAAGCCTCAAAGCTGCTTGATTTAAGTTGGATGACTTGGGGTGACCTGCGCACCTAGATCATTATCATTAGGGTGACAAAAATTTTAATTTTTCTTTTATCCCAGCTAACCCTTCTCTTACTGCTTAGGAGGGCTGCCAATTTTTATTTTTATTTTTCAAATTGTCCTGATATTATATTCAATAACCTTTCTATACTGTTTTGTCATGTGAACTCATTTACATAAACTTGAATATGGGACAGACATGCAAATAGCGTTTAAGCTGAAAAACAAGGCAGATTCTGCTAATTTGCATCATTCCCATATTTAAGGTTATGCAAATGAGTTTACAGGACAAAACAGTCAAGCAACTTTAAGGCTTACTGGCTTTTAGATAAGAGCTGGTGTTGAATGTCTCATAGTGCACAAGGCTGCCATAAGGTATTATGACTGTACCTGCCTCGTATATAGGTTGTTGGCTTGTACATACCTGGCTTTTGGCATACAGCCTTTGTGTTATTATCTGTTTATTACATGTTATAGGTAATAAAACTGCATGTGCAATGTGTGCATATTACTTTACTAACTTTCAGAATCACAAATTTGCAAATATTTGGGCAATTTTTTTTAAATATTGCACATTTGAACACTGCTTATGCAGAGAACGTGGAGGCGGCATTGCCGTCACCTGTTTAAGTTGTCATTGACCATAGTTATAGTTCCACATGTCATCGATGTTGTTAACTCTAGAAAACACTGACAGGCTCAAGGACTGGCCCACCTTCTGCTCAACATATGTGTGCATGGCTGGTGCAGAATTTTTGGAGAAGTAATGATTGCTTCGGACTCTCCACCTTGGCTTGGCAAAAGCCATCACTTCTCTGTAAGGTGCTGAGTCCACCACATGGAAAGGGAGGGACTGTAGTACCAGCACCTTGGCCAGGTGCATGTTCAGCTTCTGTGCCATTGAATGAGTGCATGCATACTGTTGTTTTTTTGCAATCACCTTGGTGATTGATTGCTGGCAAAATGAGTAACAAGGAGTAGGAGGAAGAGTATCAGGACCAGTAGATGATGGAAATGAAACACAGCTCCCTTCTGCTGAGGTGGGGGAGCCTGGGCTGCTGGAAAAGGGTTGTGGCCGGCTAGGAGATTCCTCAGGCTTTACAACATTAGCTCCACGGTTTTCCCAGGCCACTATATGGTGACGCTGCATGTGTTAATGCAGGGCCGTGGTGCCAACTTTGGCACCCTGGTCATTCTTCACCTTCTGCCCACAGATTCTACACACAATTGAAAAATTCACACACCGACGAGTATGGAATTTTCCCCCACCACAGCTTGCCGCTATTAACGCATGCACCGCTAGATGTTTCTGGATAGGTAGGCTCTTGAGTAGCAGACGGTCTGCCCTGGGCACATTTAGCTCCAGACCTTACATCGTTCCCACTTTGCTGACTCAGCTGCTGTCTCATGCACAAGTTGCAACCCTCATCCCATGATGATGATTAGGGACCCTCTTCACCTGGCTGCCACATGTGATAAGCTACATTATAATAATACACTGATGCCACCCTCACCAGTCTAAGGGCTGCCTGCCTGACCACTTGAAACACCTACTCCCACGTGACTATCATTGTCACCTACCGGAGGAAGCAGCGGATCTCTTCTCCAAATCTTGGCTGGGCAGTAGATCCTGGCTGTCCTCAATAAGCTGGTCCTCACTGAAAAGCAGAGCAGAACCGTCTGCATACCATACTTCCCGAGCAGAAGGAACAGAAAATGACAGCGGCAAGTTCAGGACAGTTGGGGGCACAGAGCTTGTTCCTGGGCCATGACAACAAAGCTTAGTGTCAGAGGAACCCACCAACTCCTGGCTGGGAGTCGCAGTAGTATCAGGCCACAATTGCACCCCAATTACAAAATAAGTATTTATGGATTTACTTATGCATAAAAGAACGTGAATCCCCCAAAATCAGTAGTATCAGGCCGCAATTTCACCCCAGAATCAAGGATGAATGGATTTACTTATGTATAAAAGAACATGGACACCTCAAAATCAGTAGTATCAGGCCACAATTGCACCCCAATAACAGAATCAAGGATTAATAGAATTACTTATGTATAAAACAATGCAAACAACCTAAAATCAGTAGAATTAGAACACTTTTTAACCCCAATTAGTGCAGCAAGGTTTAATAGAATAGCTTCTCTATTAGCCAAGCATTACAATGTTTAATTGGCATCTGCATTCTCCCTATGGTGTGGATAATGCCGCCCTATTATATTGCTACACTATCAATAAGTTGTCCCTGAACTACTCAATAGTTATTTTTTGTGAACAAAGTTTTTCTTAATCACTGTCCCTAGTATTTGTCACGTCTCTCCTTACACTAAGTTCACTGGAAAATGGCAGAGACGGGGCATGAGGGCATTTATAGGGCTGTGACATCACAGGGGCTAGCTATCTGCTGATTGGCTGTCTGCATGGCATTATGGGTAGAGATGAGCGAATTTCATATTTTGAAATTCGTTCACGCTTCATTTGGTGGTAAAAGCAGAATTGCGTTATGGATTCTGTTAACAAGGACTATAGCGCAATTCTATGACGGAATGCATAACGGAATGCCTTTAAAGGCATTCCGTTATTCATTCCATCATAACAAAAGTCTTTGGGCTGCAAAATGCATCCGTCCCGTTTCCATTATGCAGGGGAGTCCTCTCCTGCATAACAGAAACGGGACGGATCCGTTTTGCAGCCCATAAACTTCTATTATAACGGAATGAATAACGGAATGCCCCTAAAGGCATTCAGTTATGCATTCCATCATAGAATTGCGTTATGGTCTGTGGTAACGGAATCCATAACGCAATTCTTCTTTTACCACTAAACGAAGCGTGAACGAATTATATAACATGAAATTCGCCCATCTCTAATTATGGGTGATCCCTCATTTCCGGGCATCTTACTTTTACTATGTAACATGTACAGCAGCCATTTTAGAAAAAATCTGAATTGTTACCACAAAGCACAAGGAACATTTCCTGAAACACGGATCAAATGCCGATTCGATTCACTCAACACTAGTAGCAAACATTAACTTGACACTTAAAACATTAAATACACTGTTGCAGCAAACTTTAAATGGGCAAATAACAATAAAAAAAACATTGAAATATTAACAAACAACAAATTAAAGTGTACTGCAACAGTGGACATGAAGTATCAAGTTTGCTGTCTCTGTAGTTTTGACGTAAGACATCAAGTGTTAGATTTTTTTATTTATTTTCCTACAAGGAGACCACTGTGTAAGGATTTTTATAGCTCTCTCAGAACTCAATGTGGGCTGTGTAAGCTATATTACAAGCCTTTACTAGTGATGGCTACTGGCAGAAGGTATTATGATTTAACTCTACTATTGAGGAACGGGGGGGGCTGCAATTTACAGCTCCCTCACCCATAGTATCTGCAGTGAAGAGGACAGATTGGACAAAGTGTTCTCCAGGAGTACTTTGCCCAAGATTTATTTTACTTTCGTTTATTTGATTTTTTTTGCCATCATCTTGTGCTGATAGGAGAGTGTGAAAAGAAGATATTCTGCTGATTGTGAACAGCTCTCTCACAGCAATGCCTGAAGTGCGCTCAGGAAAGAAGCCACATCCGTCACACCTTCAGTGCAGCTCTGGATAATTACTACAAGGGTTAAAGTATTCCACACAAAAGAATACATCAACTATGCATTTATTCTCCTAATCACATAAACTTTTTCTGTAATACAAACACACCTTGAAGAAGGCACAGAGAAAAATTGTAAGAACATTATTATTTCATTCTCCTAATGCCGAAGGCGTTCTTAGAGAAGTGCAATTTTGCATGTTGTGCATAATAAGCAATACATGAAAATATATATTTGGAAACCTTTTAAAATTTGGAGCTGTTTTCCTATGCATATTGCAGATTATATATTTTTTTCTTCAAATGTATATACAACCGTATTTGTGGCTATATGTACTGTATATTTATGTGTGGTTTTTAAGTCAATCATGATCCAGTTTGACAAGATTAGTGTTGAGCACGAATATTTGAATCGTGAATATTTAGACTATAGTGCTATATATTCGTATTGACGATTAGTGTTGATCGCAAATATTCTAATAGCGAATTTATCGTAAATATCGGCACTTAGCAACATCCCTAGCAACCAATAGGAATGTTGCCTACCCCATGGTATTGATCGCGAATATTCTAATCACAATTTTTTTTTGCAAATATATTACATTGCCGATTTTCGCTATCAAGTAAATAATGACTGGAGATCGTGAGTTCTCGAATTTGCGAATTTATGGCATATATTCGGCCAAAAATGTGTTAAATATTGCAAATTTGAATATTGCCTATGCCACTCATGAAAGACAGGATAGAAACCACTTTATGTTGGGGACTTCTGACAGATTCAGGATTTTACATGGTGGAGGGTTCTAAACAGAAATTCTTCATATTTATATAATTGTATTTTTTTAAGCTATTTTCCAGCCATATTAAACAGTGTGGAAGTTGGATGCAAATAGAGTCAAGAAAACCCCCATTGCTGCTGTAACAATTGTGCTCAGGTGGCCGCTATATTCCAACTGCTTGATGACACACCAACATAGCATGACATGGTTGTGAATGCCATTAAGCCAAGAACTGACTGAAGTGGGTCATTGCTGCAAGCAGTGATTGGCTGAGCATTATTCACAGCCATTATCTGGCATGTTGGGACAGAGCAGAAAAAGGAGCTCATAAGGTGAGTATAACTACTGATTGAGGCCTGTGATACACCTGCTTCCACAAAATACTGATTAACATGTTTGATATACCTGCCTCCACTAAATACTGATTGAGTCTCCTGCAATATACCTGCTTCTATGAAATACTGATTAACCCCTCAAGGACGCAGACTTATTTCACCTTAAGGACCTGGCCATTTTTTGCAAATCTGAACAATGTCACTTTATGTGGTGATAAGTTAATTTTAAAACGCTTTTACTTATCCTGGCCATTCTGAGATTGTTTTTTCATCACATATTGCACTTCATGACACTGGTAAAATGGAGTCGAAAAATTTTATTTTTATTTATAAAAAATACATAATTTACCCAAAATTTGGAAAAATTTGCAATTTTCCAAGTTTCAATTTCTCTACTTTTATAATACATAGTAATACCGCCAAAAAAGTTATTGATTTACATTCCCCATATGTCTACATCATGTATCGAACATTTTGGGAATGCCATTTCATTTTTGGGGACATTACAAGGCTTAGAAGTTTAGAAGCAAATCTTGAATTTTTTCAGAAATTTTCAAGAACCCACTTTTTAGGGACCAGTTCAGGACTGAAGTCACTTTGTGAAGCTTGCATAATAGAAACCACTTAAAAATGACCCCATTCTAGAAAGTACACCCATCAAGGTATTCAAAACTGATTTTACAAACGTTGTTAACCCTTTAGGTTTTCCACAAGAGTTAATGGAAAATGTAGATAAAATTTCAGAATTTCAATTTTTTGGAAAATTTTCTATTTTAATCCATTTTTACAAGTAACAAAGCAAGGGTTAACAGCCAAACAAAACTGAATATTTATTGGCCTGATTCTGTAGTTTGCAGAAACACCCCATACACCCCAAACAGCAGGGTGCAGAAGGAAAGGAACGCCATATGGTTTTTGGAAGGCAGATTTTGCTGGACTGGTTTTTTGCGACACTGGTTCATGTCCCATTTGAAGCCCCCCAATGCATCCCTAGAGTAGAAACTCCATAAAAGTGACTCCATATAAGAAACTACACCCCTCACGATATTCAAAACCGATTTTACAAATTTTGTTAACCCTTTAGGTGTTCCACAAGAGTTATTGGCAAATGGAGATGAAATTTCAGAATTTTTATTTTTTGTTACCTTGCCTCAAAAAAAGTGTAATATAAAGCAACCAAAAATCATATTTACCCTAAAATAGTACAAAAAAAAAACTGCCACCTTACCCTTAGTTTCCAAAATGGGGTCACTTTTTTGGAGTTTCTACTGCAGGGGTGCATCAGGGGGGCTTCAAATGGGACATAGTGTCAAAAAATAAGTCCAGCAAAATCTGCCCTCCAAAAACCATATTGAGTTTCCTTCCTTCTATGCCCTGCAGTTTGGCCATACAGCAGTTTACAACCACATATGGGGTGTTTATGCAAACTACAGAATTAGGGCAATGAAAATTGAGTTTTGTTTGGCTGTTAATCCTTGCTTTGTTACTGGAAAAATTGATTAAAATGGAAAATTAGCAAAAAAATATTTTTGGGACTGTTTTTGTTATTTACACAGTTGATCCGACAGGTTAGATTGTGTGCTATTTTTATAGAGCAGGTTGTTACAGATGCAAAAATACCAAATATGACTGATTTTTAGGTTTTTATGTTTCAGTTTTTCATACAAAGCATTTTTGAAAAAAATTATTTAGTTTCTCCACATTCTGAAAGCTATATTTTTTATTTTTAGGGCGACTGTCTTATGTAGGGGCTAATTTTTTGCGGGATGTGATGACGGTTTGATTGCCACTATATTTGGGGTGTATATGACATTTTGGTCGCTTGCTATTACACTTTTTGTGATGTAAGGTGACAAAAAATGGCTTTTTTACACCATATTTATTTTATTTTTTACGGTATTTAAGGGTTAGGTCATGTGATATTTTTATACAGCAGATATTTACGGACTCGGCGATACCTAATATATGTAGTGTGTTTTTTTCTTTTTTTTAATTATTCAGTGATATGTGTTTTTTTATTTTTTATTTTTTTACATTTCTTTGGACCCAGACCCACTTGGTTCTTGAAGATCCAGTGGGTCTGATGTCTATATGATACAGTACAGTACACTACATTGTGTACTGTACTGTATTTTTTACTTTACACTAAGTCTAATCATACTTCTGCCTTCAGCAGAAGTCTGATTAGACTTACATCACCATGGCAAGCAGGACGCCTCTAAAAGCATCCTGCTGCCATGGTAACCATCACCCGCTGCCAGAACAGAGCAGTGGGTGATGGGTAGGGAGGGGGGCTCCCTCCCTCTTTGATCCCATGAAGAATTGGGGGCTGCAAGGGCACAGCAGCCCATGATTGGAGAGGAAGGGAGCTCCCTCCATGTTAACCCCTTCCATACAGCTGTCCGTACGGACCATGGTACTGGAATGGGTTAAACTGCTGACATCTGCAGCACACATGTCATCAGTTTATAGCAGAGGTCAGCAAATTGCTGACACTCTGCTATAACCACTAAACACCAGGGAAGCATTAGAAAGGAGGCGGGCAGGGGATCGCGATTCTGCCTCCCGCACTGCCCGCCCGCCGCACTGCCCGCATTCCCCTCCTGCACAGCCCGCGGGGACGGTAATATTGCGGGTTCAGGGGGGGGGGGTTAAAAATGATAGATTTGGGAATTTTTTAAGTCTCTGATCCCCGCAGTCACAGACAGCGGGGATCAGAGACTACAGAAAGAGCTGCAAACCACAGGTCTGAATTGACCTGCGGTTTGCTGCAATCACTGACATGGGGGGTTCACAGGACCCCCCTGGGCATTGTGACAAGGTGCCTGCTAAATGATTTTACCAGGCACCTTGTTCCGATCACCGCCACGTGCGCAGCGGTGATCGGAAATTCTCAGGTCGTACAGGTACGCCCTGAGTCCTTAAGTACCAGGACTGCAGGGTGTACCTGTACGCCCTGCGTCCGTAAGAGGTTAAGGGGATTGATATACCTGCCACCGCCAAATATTATATACCTTATATATACAGTAAAATTGTTATCCACTGACCTCCTAAGATACCTGCAGCCACATAATCACTTGTTCTTGTCTGTCCGGTGAATGGCTAATGTTTGGGGCCTGTACTCCCCTGGCCTACCGTAAAATTGTTATCCACTGACCATCTAATAAACCTCCAGCCACATAATCACTTGTTCTTTTCTGTCAGGTGAATGCCTAATTTTTGGGGCCCGTACTCCCGTGGACTAAAATAAAATTAATCTAGGCTCCAGCAGGGCACATTATTGAGAGTTTCCCTTTAAGACGCATAAAAAATGACCCCTGATTAAAATACATATTTTTTGTTGGAATTTTTGCCATTGATCCCCTCTGGTATGCCACTGTCCATGTTGTGGGACTATTTGTGCACTTCTAGTAAGTATTTGGTGGCTGCAAATATGATCTGAAGGTTTTTCAGGTTCGCCTGGCATTTTAAAGTGAATGAGGCCCACTGCAAAAGCACGGTTCACGAATATTTGATTTGAAACTTCCCGTCCGATGTTCATCCATCACTACAGATAAACACTTGTCAATCCCCTGGAATAAAGGCTCTTTTACACTGCTTAATTGAGCAGACAATTGTTCGGAAGAAAGCGTTTCTTCCTGACAGTCGCCTGCTTATTAGTGAAGGAGACCTCTGCGTTTACATACAGCAATCTCCTCCACATTATGGGGAGGGGCGATTGTTAATGGCATTGCACTTCTAAACAGAGTGCTGTTTAGACGGCACCATCTGCTGCTGACAAATGATCATTTAGGTGTACACATAAGCAATTCTATAAAGCGAAATGCTTGTTAATCGGGTAATCAGTGGCACCTTTAGGCCTCTTTCACACTAGCGTGTCCGGATTAGGTCCGGATGCGTTGCGGATGCGTTCAGTGAAAACTGAGCGTTTTCACAGGCAAAGCCATTCAGTTTTGCCTGCGATTGCGTTCAGTTGTTCAGTTTTTTCCGCGCAGGTGCAATGCGTTTTGATGCGTTTTTCATGTGCGTGATAAAAAACTGAAGGTTTACAAACAACATCACCTAGCAACCATCAGTGAAAAACGCAACGCACTCGCACTTGCTTGCGGATGCAATGCGTTTTTCACGCAGCCCCATTCACTTCTATGGGGCTAGGGCTGCGTGAAAAACGCAGAATATAGAACATGCTGCGATTTTCACGCAACGCACAAGTGATGCGTGAAAAAAAAACGCTCATGTACACAGACCCATTGAAATGAATGGGTCAGGATTCAGTGCGGGTGCAATGCGTTCACATCACGCGTTACACCCGCGCGGAAAACTCGCCCGTGTGAAAGGGGCCGTACACTTTACATTTCCAAATAGGAACCCCTTTCCAATAACTCAGAATGGAAATTGTTAGAAAGATTATGCACAGTCAGTATGGATGAGTATGCAGAAAGAAAGTCTTATAAATAAGTATGCTAGATCTGTAACCTAAAGATTTGACCAAATGTACAGTAATTAACTCAATGTATCATTGGGCTCAAAAATGTCATACCATGGATTAAAAGTGCATAGACAAAAAATATCTGGTTCATTTATTAACATTATCCTAAGTTAAAACTAGACAATATAGGAAGAAATGCCTTATTTATCAGAATGACCCATACTGTATGATAAACATGTTAGACACTATGCTATACATTGTGTTTGGCATTTTTCATTTCTTGGTTGGCATTTGGCTGGTTAGGTGTGTGGGGTGGCAATATGTATATAATTTCTGTTCTTGCCTGCAATCTCTTGCAGGTTATTTGACCGTAAATACTGAATATTAAGCAGCTCTGGCATACCCACTTTTCCAGCCCTAGCACTCTCCTGCCCTCCAGGTGGGAACCCTTCTTCTGCCATCTGCTTTTCCTCTTTTTTTACATCATCAAATATCAATGAGAATATGTCATCAGGAACATCCAGATCTTCCTCTTTCTGCATCTTGCTGACTTTTCAAGGACATAGAGACTTTGAAGGATGATTTGGAAGATGTAATGCCAGCACAAGATGAGGATGGTGATCATTAAAAACTAATGGGGTGCAGACTGGATGATATTGGTTGGCATGCTGGCACTGGAATAATAAAGGCCTCCATCTTATTGGTGTTGATGTAGGCTTCTGTAGGAATAAATACAACTCATAGAGAATAAGTCTCCCTGCACTCTCTCTCTCTCCAATATTCTTCTATGAATCGTTTTCAGCAACACTGCCACTATCGCATGAGCACTTGCCACATCTCTCCCTATGCTCAGCTCACAGGACAATAGTGGAGACCGCTCAGGATAAGGCCTCGTGCACACGACCGTATACCGTATACTGGCAGTTTTTCAGTTCAGTATACTGACAGTATACTGAACCATTCACTTCAATAGGTCTGCAAAAAATACTGAAGTGTCTCCGTATGCCTTCCGTTTCCGTATTTCCATTTTTCCGTTCTGTTTAAATATAGAACATGTCCTATTCTTGTCCGCAAATCACATTTAGTGGCTCCATTCAAGTCAATGGGTCCGCAAAAAAACAGAAAGCATACGGTAAGGCATCCGTATGTCTTCCGTATCCTTTCTGTTTTTGCTGAACAATCTATTGAAAATTTTTAGACCAGCCCAATTTTAATTATGGAATTACTGTATGCTGTATATGCCATATGGAAAAATGGAACGGAACAACAGAACTAAAATGGAAACACAACGGAAGCAAAAAACTGAAAAATGGATCCGTTATAAATGGACCGCAAAACACTGAAAAAGCCATACGGTTGTGTGCAAGAGGCCCAAGGGTTTTATAGGGCTGTGACATCACAGGGCATGGCTATCTGTGGATTGGCTGGCTGCAAGGCATTATGGGGATCTCACATTCCCGGGCTTCTAACTTGCACTTTGTAACACATGCAGCTGCCATTTTAGGAAAAAGTGATTGATTTCCATTAAAACCAAGTAAATTTGGATTTGTTGTGAATCATTTTCCTGAACTTTGGATTTCATTCTTCTTCGAATGCTTAATTTCGCTCAGCACTAGTGCTAATAAAGGTGCTGTTTTACATATAAACTATGTACAACAAACAAAATTAGTTTTTAAAAAGTTTTGATATATGAGGTCCATTGTATAATTTATGGCAGTAGTAGGTATATTCTAAATTAAGCATGAGGAAGGGGGCATGTCCCTAGAAACATCACTTTGATTTTGTGTGGAACATACTGTACTTCAGCTGTGTAGCGTTCTCCAATGCATGATTGATTTTTAAGTATTGTGTGAATAAATTATGTGTTCCTAGTGTGACTACAAAATGTAAGTGGCTTTTAGAACAGTACCACAAAAAGATTGGAAACATCTTTTGATTTCATTCCATTTTATTTTCCTTTTTTTATTTTGTTCATTGTAGATTCATATTGAAGGCATGAGAAAGATGAAGGAACACATATGGAATTATGTAGGAAACAAAAAAGTTTTAAACCTGATTATATTTTATATTTTACAGCTTTATTTATGACAGTTTTGCTCACTTTTGCCGTTCTCTTAATCAAAATCTACATAGAATTATGTGTATTGCCCATAATCCTAAACAACCAATTTTTGATAATAAAATATATATCTTTATTAAATAATTAAAAAATGTATAGATTAAAAACATACATAGTGGAAACACTCATGGAACAATGAAAACGAAAATTCATGGAGGGGCACAGGGAAGGAGGCAGAATGCATATATATCGAAGAATATGCCTCAACCAAGCAAATGCATGCACAGTTCATAATATGTAAAACAATAGTAATTCGTACAGAATTGTGTGTCTCTCTCTCATTATATATGCACAACAGGTTGTACACTTCACTCTTTATGCACCTGACTACATTTTTTTGGCTCATATTATGAGATGATGTGTAATGTGTACAACCTGCATTTGCTTTGTTGAGACATATTCTTCAATATATATGCATTCTGCCTCCTTCCCCGTGCCTCTCCATGAATTTTATTTTCCATTGTTCCATGAGTGTTTCCACTATGTATGTTTTTAATATCTATATATTTTTTTATTATTTAATAAAGATATATATTTTATTATTAAAATTTGGTTGTGCATAATTATGGACAATACACATAATTCTATGTAGGTTTTGATTATCATATGTGCCCTTGAAGATCCTATTTCTATAGGTATTTCATTCTCTTAATCAGCTTCATGAGGTGGTTACCTGGATTGATGTTACAAAGGTCTTGAAGGATTTCCTAAAGATGTTAAGTGCTTATTACCTGCTTTTCCTTTACTTTGTGGTCTAACCCATCCCAAGTTATCTTGATTGGGTTAAGGTTCTGGTGATTGTGATGGCCATGTCATCTGACACAGCACTCTATCACTATTTTTCTTGGTCAAATAGTCCTTACATGGACTGAAGATGATTGATTTTTTATTAAATTTTTTCAAATAAAAAACAAATGATGGTCCCACTAAGCACAAACCAGATGGGTTGATATGTCACAGCATAATGCTGTGGTAGCCAGGCTGGTTAAATGTGCCTTAATTTTGAATAAATGAACATTAGTGTCACCTCCTGCAAAGCACCCCCATACCATTACACATTTGAAAACTATCCATGTGAACACACACATGTGAAAATGAACCACTCATCTTTTTATCATTTTACAAAGACACAGTGGTTGGAACTAAAAATCTCACATTTTGACTGATCAGACCAAAGTGCAGATTTCCATCTTGTGGTTTCCAAAGCTGTATGTATTCTCTGTAGCAAAGTTTCATCATAGTGTTTGATGGTTTTCATGACTACACTCAAGGATACCGTCAATCTGGAAATTCTCCAGATTTTCTGACCTTCATGTCTTAAACATATGATGGGTTGTAATTTCTCTTTGGTTAGTTAAGTGATTTTTGCCATAGTGTGGATAAAAATATTAATAGAATAGGGCTAAACAATATGGAAACACATGCAATCCCACCTCTGTACAGCACAACTGATGGTCTCAAACACATTATGAAGGCAAGGAATTGGACAAATGAACTCTTGATAAAGCATACCTGGTAATTGAAAACTATTCTAGACAACTACCTCATGATGATTGAGAGAATAAAAAGAGCATGCAAAGCTCTCATCAAAGCAAAAGGTAGTAACTTTGAAGAATCTAAAATATAAAACCTATTCTGGTTTATAAATTATTTATTTTGCTGCTCAATTCCATTTGTGTTCTTTATGTCTTCAAAATAAATCAACAATGTAGGGAAAAAAACATATTTTTTTTTTCACTGGTACTATATGTCATAATGTCAGGCCTATAGTCTCCACCCTCTCAATAAGCATTCGCCCTATCCAACTATTAACAATGCTTCCGTACTGGCCACCTCTCAGCTCCTCTCCAATGTAGCATCATTTGGAAAGATGATCAGGGAGGTTTCTGTGCAACCAAAAACATATCCTAAATGAGCTCTGGGCAGTTGGGTGTTTAAACTCCTACAATCTTTTAAAAGTTATACCCTAGAATTGGTTGATGCAATATATTTGAAAATAAAAAATAAATAAATAAAATATTTGGGGGTCAAGGACAGAAATAGTGGCTTACCAAAAATCACAACATTTAAAAGGAGTTGTGATAGAGTTATTTACATGAATTAACTGGGGTTAGTTGGGAAGGAGAGATACCTGTACAAGCTTATATTCATTTTACACCAGTAAAAGGTTGTCTGCGCCTAGGGTTTACCATTATGTCTTCATAAAATATTATAGAAATAAAGTGGGTAGATGCGGAAAAGCTCAGGACCCAGAAGGCTAAAATAAGGGGTAGGGGTAAGAAACCATGGAGGCTAGTCCTTATCTAGAACACCATAGTAGATATACCTTTTTGGCTAATATTTAGGATTCAAGTCCAGGGTTATCATTACCACAGCAGGGTGCTCCTCTTAGTAATCTGGAGAGTGACTACTGTAAGAAGCATAGGAATAGGACTGCAACAAAGTTCAGATTTATGCTGGTGAAAATCTATTCTGTTAGACCATGAATGCCGAACAGTGAGTTGAGTTTTGGGCAGTGGTGTACCTTTAATGGAAGCATACCATGTGACTGTTACAGGGCCCAGCATGTTAAAACACTGCATTTTTATGCAGCTGTCAAAAGAGGGGGGCTCAATGCAAATAGATCATAACAGCTTCCAATGGTAATTGTAATAATTCCTACGTGGTAGCTGCAGACGGCCCGCTTTGTAATAATAGGGAGGCAGGGAATGTATCAATGTATTTATGTGAGTTCCATAATTTTGAGGCATCTTTTCCAGTTTTTGCAACATAGATGCTGGATAAAGTGGGTGAGGCCAAAGATGACTTGGTGGTATTACAAGTTTTCTTTCATGAAAATTTATTTCAGTTGAAAAAAAAAAAAATTCTGGAGCAATGCTCTTTATGTTATGCATTGTCTGGGAGTTAATGATGCATGCATACTGGGAAACTGAGTGGAGCAGTGGGGCCTATACTAAGTTTTGCTATGTAGCCCTATGAAATTTGGGTACACCCTTGCTTTTGGGTTTGGTATAGTCAGAATCAGATAGGAAAATTGCTGGTTGGGGCTGGGGAAGACCCTAAAGTCAATGGGAGATAAATGGTCTTTAAAAATCATTTTACAGAGCTAAGAGAGAAACTCAAGTCTAGGACTTCCAAGAAATTATTGTCAGAAATACTAGCCCACCTGTACAAGTTTGGAAACACACAGTGTAATACAGTACCAGCAAAGTGTATGAGATAGGACACTTTTTGTTCCGTGTAGAAATCAGTCTGCCATGTGGATTTTGAAATCTGCAGCATGTGAATTCTTTGTGTGGTTCTTTTGTGTGGATTTCAAGCTCTCCAATACAAGGATGTGATCTGCTGAAAAACCGGATCAAATCAACACCAAGATCCACAAGTAACACATCTGTTTTTTCGTGGGGATTTGGTGATGAAATGCACAGAAATCCGACAGATATTTCTGGAACACATCCCGCAACCGTGTGCAGGTACCCTTACTGGTGGCACAATCATCACTAGAAAAACAGTGTTTAAGTGAAATAGAAATTGCTACATAAATTAAGGGATGGCATTAATAGAGAACTGGGTTGACTTATTTTTCTACTATGGAATATTCCAGGAATGGTCTGTGATAGCTGATAATGCCAATTGTGAGCATTTAACCCCTCATATGCCATGGTCAAATGTGGAATTGCATTTTTTTCCAATGCCAGCACATTTTGAATTTTTTCCAGCTTCCCACTACATCATATGCAGTATTACATAGTGGCATTGGAAAGTACAACTTGTCCCGCAAAAAATAAGCCCTCATATAGTTATGTCAAGGGAAAAAAAAGAGTTACCATTCTGGGGACGCTGGGAGCATAAAATAAAAACATGGAAAATGGCCTGGTCCTGAAGGGCTGAAAGGTAAACAACATTTTAAATATATGCAAAAGGGCCTCAAGGAGCAACAGGGGCATTGCTGTTACTCCTAGAGGCTTAGCTCTCTCTGCAACTATCACACCCTCTCCACTTTAATTGACGGGGCCAGATATGATGATGTTTTCAATGCCTGATCCTGTCTAAGTGTAGAGGGTGCGGGAGTTGCAGAGAGAACAGAACCTCTGTCTAACCCCACAGATGCCATGGTGTCAAATGACAATGGCATCTGAGAGGTTAAATTACAAAGACAGTACACAAAAGCTAGCAACAAGCTTTATAAAAGTAGCTAATTTCCTTGTGGTCAGGAGTTAAAAACATACACAATTCATGCATTGTAGCAGGCTAACATTAAAGGGGCCTTTTTAGAGTAGAATATTGATAGTTTATCCTCAATATCTGATCATAGGTTTCTGACTCCGAACAAACCTGCTGATGAGCAGGTTGAAGAGCATGCAGCACAGTATATTGTCAAGCAGCTATGGTTGGTATTGCAGCTGCTCATGCTCATTAACTTGAATGGGGCAAAGCTGCACATAGACCATGTGATTGATACATAGCATATCTTGTGGGGGTTGTTGGATGTTGGAGCCCCACTGAGATACCAATAAACTGAATATTCATTAACTTCAATAATTTTGGAGTGTTGTTATTACTTTACAAATTGTGGATACATTCCTACTACAGAGCCCCAAGCCTCACCAGTAAGTCAACCACATTTTGGGTAGAGATGGTGCAGTTAATTGAATGAGTTAAGGTGGATTTACATGAGTAGATAATAGGGCAGATTATTGGGAACAAATGTTCCTCCAAATGCTTGTTCCCCTCAATCTGCCCATGCAAAAGTGCAGCAGCTTCTCCTCCACTGAGCGACCAGCTGATTGTCAGAAAGGAATGCTTCCTTCCAGACAATCTGCTGCTCATCTGGGCGTGCAAATATACCATATTTAATAAGGGCAAATACATTACCCTTATTAATATAAAACTAAGGCCTCATGCAAACGACCGTTCCATTTTTTGCGGTCTGCAATTTGCAGATAAGCTAAACACGGAAGCTGTCCCTGTGCCTTCCGAAATTTATGGAACGGAACAGGCGGCCCATTATAGAGATGCCTATTCTTGTCAAATTGTGTATACATTCCTACTACAGAGCCCCAAGCCTCACCAGTAAGTCAACCACATTTTGGGTAGAGATGGTGCAGTTAATTGAATGAGTTAAGGTGGATTTACATGAGTAGATAATAGGGCAGATTATTGGGAACAAATGTTCCTCCAAATGCTTGTTCCCCTCAATTTGCCCATGCAAAAGTGCAGCAGTTCACCAGTGAACAAGAAAATCTGTTGTTCATCGGCTGAAACTGTCGTTCATGCAGGCCCCTAAATTATCATTTCTGGGCAGCAGATGTCTCAACAGTGACCTGCTGCCCAAAAACAATGCAGCTGTATAATGACGAGCAAATCCGATAGCAATCCCTCATTCTCATACTGTGGACGTGATCGCTGCATGTAAATGCAGCGCTTCTCCTCCACTGAGCGACCAGCTGATTGTCAGAAAGGAATGCTTCCTTCCAGACAATCTGCTGCTCATCTGGGCGTGCAAATATACCATATTTAATAAGGGCAAATACATTACCCTTATTAATATAAAACTAAGGCCTCATGCACACGACCGTTCCATTTTTTGTGGTCTGCAATTTGCAGATCCGCAAAACACGGATGCTGTCCCTGTGCCTTCCGAAATTTATGGAACGGAACAGGCGGCCCATTATAGAGATGCCTATTCTTGTCCACAAAATGGACAAGAATAGGACCTGTTATAGTATTTTGCGGGGCTACGGAAAGGAGCAACGGATGCGGACAGTACACTAGTGCTGTCCGCATCTTTTGTGGCCCCATTGAAGTGAATGGGTCTGCACCCGAGCCGCAAAAACTCCGATGCAGACCAGAACAACGGTCGTGTGCATGAGGCCTAACAAATAGGATTCGACTGCCTTATAATATAATATAACATACAAAACAAACCAACAAATCAGAAATAAATATAATTCCTTAATAGATAAAACATAAATTAATTTACTTGCTAAATGCTGGTTTTACTTCTGGGTGAATTAACTCTGATTCATTGTCTTGGAATAAATGTACCGCACTGTACTTTAAAAGGATTTGTCGCTGTTTTATTCTCAAATTAAATACCTACAGTATACAGAATTGTATAGGTCTGCTACATACAGTAATACTAGTGGATACCATTTTCTGTTAAATTAGCCTATGGGGAAATCAGTGTCTATAAATCTTTCATGTCACTGGTGAAAGTTATGAAGAAACCCCAGCCATAGGAAAGACCTGGTTCTCCTTGATTTGTGTGGCTGCAAGCTGTCTAGGCGCTGATCCCCCTAGAGACTTACATAGAAAATGTAAAACGATAACTATTAACCTATCTAGTTATTTTATTGGGTTCACTTTATACAGTATGATAGGAATTTCAATCTTATTGGGAACCATTTCTGCTGATTATTCATAAAATAATAGTAATAATAATAATAATAATAATAATAATAATAATAATAATAGAATATAATTAGAGATGAGCAAATCAAAGCTGACGAAGTAGAATTAGATCCGAATTTCAGGAAAAAATCATTTCGCACCGAATCCGAATTTCCTCACCCTTCGTGGTAACGAATCACATTTTTTCCAAAAATGGCTGCTGCACATGTGAGGACATGGAGCAAGGAACTGTGGGAAGGTAAGATCACCCATAATGCCATGCATGCAGCCAATCAGCAGCCAGCCCTGTGATGTCACAGCCCTATAAATAGCCTCAGACATCTTGGATTCTGCCATTTACCAGTGTACTTAGTGCAGGAAGAGACGTCAGCAGGCGCTAGGGACAGTGTTAGAAAAAACTTCATTGTGCCAAAAAAATGATTTAGAAGTGCAGGGAAAGATTATTCAAAGTGTAGGGAAAGGATAGGGAGGAATCATTCCTCAGAATTTATGTTGAACAGGGTTCAGTAGGAAAGGTTAAAGCCTGGGTAATAGGGACCATCCGATTACACCTTGCTGCACTGACTGGGGGTCCAAATTGCCATTATACAGCTCTGTAATTCCAGCAAGCCTGTCTTATTAGGGTGCAAGTGCTGTTTGATACAGGCATTAACAGGGTTTATTACAAGGAAATATTTATATGTTTTATTTGCCCTTGTGCTGTGCAGTTATATGTTCTAAAGCATTTTTTGGCTTGTATTAGTGGGAAAAAAAGGGCGTATTAGCCGTTGTGTGGTGAAATGCTAAAATTGCAGCCCTTTTTGTCGTGTACTAGTGGCAAAAGAAAAATATATTTGCCGTTCAGCTGTGCAGTTATATGTTATAAAGCCCTTTTTGTCATGTAATAGTGGCAAAATAAAAATATATTTGCCGTTCAGCTGTGCAGTTATATGTTATAAAGCCCTTTTTGTCGTGTAATAGTGGCAAAATAAAAATATATTTGCCACTCAGCGGTGCAGTTATATGCTCTAAAGCCTTTTGTAGTGTGTATAAGTGGCAAAAGAAAAATATATGTGATGTTTAGCGGTGCAGTTATATGTTCCAAAGCCTTTTGTGGCGTGTATTAGTGGCAAAAGAAAAATATATTTGCCTTTCAGTGGTGTAGTTAAATGTTCTAAAGCCTTTTGTGGCATGTATTAGTGGCAAAAGAAAAATATATTTGTGATTCAGCGATGCAGTTTTATGTTATAAAGCCCCTTTTTGTCGTGTAATCATGGCAAAATAAAAATATAGTTGCTGTTCAGTGGTGCAGTTATATGTTCTAATGCCTTTTGTGGAGTGTATTAGTGGCAAAAGTAAAATATATTTGCCGTTCAGCGGTGCAGTTATTTGTTAAATATATATATATATATATATATATATATATATAATATAACTAATAGAACCGTAAAGAAAGCAAAAAATGAGAAAAAGAAAGCATATAAATCACTAAAACGGGAGGGGAGCCAGGAAGCACTGATAAACTATAAGGAAAAAAATAGAATATGTAAAAAACTACTAAACACTGCCAAACTAGAGACCGAGAGATTAATTGCCAAAGAGAGTGAAACTAACCCTAAAATGTTCTTCAATTATATAAATGGTAAACAATATAAATCTGAAGGAGTCAGCCCTCTACATAGCAATGAGGGGGTGTTGCAGAGAGTGACGAGGATAAAGCAAAACTATTAAATATTTTTTTCTCCACTATATTCACTGAGGAAAATAAACTCAGATGAAATGCAGAATGTAAAAGAAAATTTCCCATTAAAAGTGCCCTGTCTGACCCAGGAAGAAGTACAACAGCGACTTAAAAAGATTAAAATAGACAAATCGCCAGGACTGGATGGCAAACACCCCAGTATCCTAGGGGAATTGAGTGATGTCATAGCCAGACCTTTATTTCTGATATTTACGGACTCTATACTGACAGGGAATGTTCCACAGGATTGGCGCATAGCAAATGTGGTGCTGTCACTACCAAAGCTTTGAGACGTTCTCACAGCTCTGTTTCTCCACCCCTGTGATGATGTCACTACTAGAGCTTGGAGGAGTTCTCTCTGCTCTGTTTCTCCACCCTGTGATGAGGTCTTTACTTTCTGTTTCTTTCCTCCCAGCTGTCCCTCCTGTGTTTGATTGCTTTGCCTTTAAATCACCCCTCCTCCTTTGTAGGGTGCGGATTATACTTTTTCATTTGAGCTGTATCTCTCGCTTGAGTATCTTCACTTGCGTGATATCTTTTCACTGGACCTGTGTTCTGCTGAAGCAAGTACTTCGGATATTGTCTGCTGACTTAGGATCTGTTTTCACTGCTGCTGCAGCTCCTTCAGTTAAGTGTGCAGACATTGTGTGTTTCTGTTTGTTTGCTGACTGGATCCGAGGCGACCCCGGTTCCGTCCATATACTGAGCAGGGCACCGGTGGCCGTGCCCCTTCCACTATTGTAGGGGTTACAGTGGTCATCAGCCTTAGGTACGTGGTCATGTCTCGATCCACCATCTGGATCTGGACATGGGCTTAGCAGCATACGGAGAGCTTTTAGGGTCTAATAGGGGTCACCCTTTATGTTCCCTAGTTTGGGTCCAGTCAGTAGCTAATTCACCGTGTATGCTCTTGTTGCTCACATACAGCCGTGACAGGTGCCAATATTCAAAAAGGGTCCAAAAACAGAGCCTGGAAATTATAGGCCGGTAAGTTTAACATCTGTTGTTGGTAAACTGTTTGAAGGTTTTCTAAGAGATGCTATCTTGGAGTATCTCTTTAAATTATATTTATATATCAGATTTTCTAATCAAAATGTAAAATCACAAAACAATTATGATCAATAAAGTTCCAGCATGAACAACATAATATTGTAATGATCTAACAATACAAAAGGATTCTATATCAAAGCGGCAATAAAGTATCACTAACTGAAACCGTTAGTGAAAATTAAACTGTGACACATATTCAAATAAGAGAATGCTTAATTAAAACATATTGTAATTGGGGGGGACGGGGAAACTGGAATGAAAATAAGCAAATAATGCCATATCAGCATGGCTTTATGAGGGATCGGTCATGCCAAACAAATTTAATCAGTTTCTATGAAGAGGTAAGTTCTAGACTTGACAACGGCAAATCAATGGATGTCGTATATCTGGACTTCTCCAAAGCATTTGACACTGTACTCAGGCATCCTCAAACTGTAGCTCTCAGCTGTTGTAAAACTACAACTCCCACAATGCCCTGCTGTAGGCTGATACCTGTAGGCTGTTCGAGGATGCTGGGAGTTGTAGTTTTGCAACAGCTGGAGGGCCACAGTTTGAGGATGTACCTCATAAAAGGTTATTATATAAAATGAGAATTTTCGGACTGGGAGAAAATGTCTGTATGTGGGTAAGTAACACACTCAGATTGGGTCACTGGGTCACTAGTGGGTTACCTCAGGGGTCAGTACTGGGACCTATTCTCTTTAATATATTTATTAATGATCTTGCAGAAGGCTTGCACAGTAAAATATCAATTTTTGCAGATGACCCTAAACTGTGCAAAGTAATTAACACTGAAGAGGACAGTTTTCTGCTACAGAGGGATCTGGATAGATTGGTGGCTTGGGCAGAGAAATGGCAGATGAGGTTTAACACTGACAAATGTAAAGTTATGCACATGGGAAGGAATAATGCAAGTCCCCTGTACATACTAAATGGTAAAACACTTGGTAACTGACATGGAAAAGGATCAATTAATTTTAATAAACAGCAAACTAAGCTGTAAAAACCAGTGTCCATGCAGCTGCTACTAAGGCCAATAAGATAATGAGTTGCATTAAAAGGGCATAGATGCCTGTGATGAGAACATAGTCCTACCGCTTTACAAATCACAAGTCAGACCACACATGGAGTACGGTGTACAGTTCTGGGCTCCTGTGAACAAGGCAGACATAGCAGAGCTGGAGAGGGTTCAAAGGAGGGCAACTAAAGTAATAACTTAAATGGGGCAACTACAGTACCGTGAAAGGTTATCAAAATTAGGGTTATTCACTTTAGAAAAAAGACGACTGAGGGGAGATCTAATATCTATGTATAAATATATTAGGGGTCAGTACAGAGATCTCTCCCATCATCTATTTATCCCCAGGACTGTGACAAGGGGACATCCTCCGTATCTGGAGGAAAGAAGGTTTGTACACAAAGAAAGAAAAGGATTCTTCATAGTAAGAGCTGTGATACTATGGAGCTCTCTGCCTGAGGAGGTGGTGATGGTGAGTACAATAAAGGAATTCAAGAGGGAACAGGATGTATTTCTGGAGTGTAATAATATTACAGGTTATAGCTACTAGAGAGGGGTTGGTGATCCAGGGAGTTATTCTGATTGCCCGATTGGAGTCAGGAAGGAATTTTTTCCCCTAGTGGGGAAAATTGGCTTCTGCCTCACAGTTTTTTTTTGCCTTCCTCTGGATCAACTTGTAGGAAACAGGCCGAACTGGATGGACAAATGTCTTTTTTCGGTCTTATATGCTATGTTGCTATGTTTATAAAACTCTTTTTGTCATGTAACAGTTGCAAAATGAAAATATATTTGTCGTTCAGTGGTGCAGTTATATGTTCTAAAGCCCTTTTTTGTGTGTATTAGTGTGTGTGGGGGGGGTTATTAGCAATTGTGTGGTGACGTGAGAAAATTACTGACTTTTTTGGGATGCCAGTGCCAGTCCCTGCAAAGGGGAGTGGCAGAGGCCTAAATGTTTTTGGTGCAGGCACAGGTCGCAGCAGAGTAAGAGGCCGTGGCAGCAGGGGTCACTTCGAGAGGCCTGAGCTCCCAGTCTCAGCTAGTGGTCGTGTCTTGACCAGCAACCCAGTGGTTCTTGATCGGTTGACTCGATATTCAACCTTGTCGTTAGTAACATCAGACACCCCCAGCCAAAAGTCGGTCGGGTCCTCTGACACAATGCTTAGTTGGCATGGCCCGGGAGCAGGCCCTGTACCCTCACCTGTCCTCAACCTCTCTTTGTCCTTTTCTGTTCCCTCAGCCAGAGAAGTATTGTATGTTGTGGGCTCAGCTTCACTGTACAGTGATGACAAGCTACTAGAAGAAAATCAGCAGCTGCTGGCAAACCAAGATGTGGAGGAGACATCCGCCGCTTCTACCACTAGTCGGGCAAGTAGTGATGAGGAGAGTGGCGTGGGAGCTGGTGTTGCGAGCGGTCAGGCTCCTGAAGCACAGACGGTTGAGGAGGACATCAGAGATGTGCAGACAGTACTAGATGATGATGATGATGAAGCTGATCACACTTGGGAGCTGGGTGAATTAGGGGCTTCATCATTATCTGGAGAAGAGGGTGGCAGCTTGCCTGTGAGGCACCAGAGGAGCCAGCAAGTTGCTAGAGTGGTAGGGAGTCAGCAGGGTGGCAGCAGTGGGAAGTTGGGAGCTAAACGTCCCTGGGGTAGACCACTTGCTTTGCAGGAGATTGGCGGGTTCATGGAGGCAGCGGCAGTAGCAGTCAGTGTGTAGTGTTGGGGGTAATATCACCTACTTGGTGGGGTGGCAGATTTTTGTTAAGCCCCCAAAGGAGGTGAACATGGCCATGTGTAGAATCTGTGGGCAGAAGGTGAATCGTGGCCAGGGTGCATATGTTGGCACCATGGCCTTGCGTCAACACATGCAACATCACCATAAAGTGGCCTGGGAGAACCGTGGCTCCGATGTGGTGGTCCAGCCAGAAGTAGCAACTGCTGCATCACCCAGTGGCACGCAGCCAATTCCAGGCAGTCAAGGATCCACCACATCAGCCGAAAGGAGCTGTCTGTCCTTCCCATCATCTGCTGGTCCTGATGCTCCTGCTCCTCGCCCTCCTACTCCTCATCAGTCTTTCTGTCAGCAATCAATTAACCAATCAAGAAACCGTTAGTGAAAATTAAACTGTGACACATATTCAAATAAGAGAATGCTTAATTAAAACATATTGTAATTGGGGGGGACGGGGAAACTGGAATGAAAATAAGCAAATAATGCCATATCAGCATGGCTTTATGAGGGATCGGTCATGCCAAACAAATTTAATCAGTTTCTATGAAGAGGTAAGTTCTAGACTTGACAACGGCAAATCAATGGATGTCGTATATCTGGACTTCTCCAAAGCATTTGACACTGTACCTCAGGCATCCTCAAACTGTGGCTCTCCAGCTGTTGTAAAACTACAACTCCCACAATGCCCTGCTGTAGGCTGATACCTGTAGGCTGTTCGAGGATGCTGGGAGTTGTAGTTTTGCAACAGCTGGAGGGCCACAGTTTGAGGATGTACCTCATAAAAGGTTATTATATAAAATGAGAATTTTCGGACTGGGAGAAAATGTCTGTATGTGGGTAAGTAACACACTCAGATTGGGTCACTGGGTCACTAGTGGGTTACCTCAGGGGTCAGTACTGGGACCTATTCTCTTTAATATATTTATTAATGATCTTGCAGAAGGCTTGCACAGTAAAATATCAATTTTTGCAGATGACCCTAAACTGTGCAAAGTAATTAACACTGAAGAGGACAGTTTTCTGCTACAGAGGGATCTGGATAGATTGGTGGCTTGGGCAGAGAAATGGCAGATGAGGTTTAACACTGACAAATGTAAAGTTATGCACATGGGAAGGAATAATGCAAGTCCCCTGTACATACTAAATGGTAAAACACTTGGTAACTGACATGGAAAAGGATCAATTAATTTTAATAAACAGCAAACTAAGCTGTAAAAACCAGTGTCATGCAGCTGCTACTAAGGCCAATAAGATAATGAGTTGCATTAAAAGGGGCATAGATGCCTGTGATGAGAACATAGTCCTACCGCTTTACAAATCACAAGTCAGACCACACATGGAGTACGGTGTACAGTTCTGGGCTCCTGTGAACAAGGCAGACATAGCAGAGCTGGAGAGGGTTCAAAGGAGGGCAACTAAAGTAATAACTTAAATGGGGCAACTACAGTACCGTGAAAGGTTATCAAAATTAGGGTTATTCACTTTAGAAAAAAGACGACTGAGGGGAGATCTAATATCTATGTATAAATATATTAGGGGTCAGTACAGAGATCTCTCCCATCATCTATTTATCCCCAGGACTGTGACAAGGGGACATCCTCCGTATCTGGAGGAAAGAAGGTTTGTACACAAAGAAAGAAAAGGATTCTTCATGGTAAGAGCTGTGATACTATGGAGCTCTCTGCCCGAGGAGGTGGTGATGGTGAGTACAATAAAGGAATTCAAGAGGGAACAGGATGTATTTCTGGAGTGTAATAATATTACAGGTTATAGCTACTAGAGAGGGGTCGGTGATCCAGGGAGTTATTCTGATTGCCTGATTGGAGTCAGGAAGGAATTTTTTCCCCTAGTGGGGAAAATTGGCTTCTGCCTCACAGTTTTTTTTTTGCCTTCCTCTGGATCAACTTGTAGGAAACAGGCCGAACTGGATGGACAAATGTCTTTTTTCGGTCTTATATGCTATGTTGCTATGTTTATAAAACTCTTTTTGTCGTGTAACAGTTGCAAAATGAAAATATATTTGTCGTTCAGTGGTGCAGTTATATGTTCTAAAGCCCTTTTTGTGTGTATTAGTGTGTGTGGGGGGTTATTAGCAATTGTGTGGTGACGTGAGAAAATTACTGACTTTTTGGGATGCCAGTGCCAGTCCCTGCAAAGGGGAGTGGCAGAGGCCTAAATGTTTTTGGTGCAGGCACAGGTCGCAGCAGAGTAAGAGGCCGTGGCAGCAGGGGTCACTTCGAGAGGCCTGAGCTCCCAGTCTCAGCTAGTGGTCGTGTCTTGACCAGCAACCCAGTGGTTCTTGATCGGTTGACTCGATATTCAACCTTGTCGTTAGTAACATCAGACACCCCCAGCCAAAAGTCGGTCGGGTCCTCTGACACAATGCTTAGTTGGCATGGCCCGGGAGCAGGCCCTGTACCCTCACCTGTCCTCAACCTCTCTTTGTCCTTTTCTGTTCCCTCAGCCAGAGAAGTATTGTATGTTGTGGGCTCAGCTTCACTGTACAGTGAGGACAAGCTACTAGAAGAAAATCAGCAGCTGCTGGCAAACCAAGATGTGGAGGAGACATCCGCCGCTTCTACCACTAGTCGGGCAAGTAGTGATGAGGAGAGTGGCGTGGGAGCTGGTGTTGCGAGCGGTCAGGCTCCTGAAGCACAGACGGTTGAGGAGGACATCAGAGATGTGCAGACAGTACTAGATGATGATGATGATGAAGCTGATCACACTTGGGAGCTGGGTGAATTAGGGGCTTCATCATTATCTGGAGAAGAGGGTGGCAGCTTGCCTGTGAGGCACCAGAGGAGCCAGCAAGTTGCTAGAGTGGTAGGGAGTCAGCAGGGTGGCAGCAGTGGGAAGTTGGGAGCTAAACGTCCCTGGGGTAGACCACTTGCTTTGCAGGAGATTGGCGGGTTCATGGAGGCAGCGGCAGTAGCAGTCAGTGTGTAGTGTTGGGGGTAATATCACCTACTTGGTGGGGTGGCAGATTTTTGTTAAGCCCCCAAAGGAGGTGAACATGGCCATGTGTAGAATCTGTGGGCAGAAGGTGAATCGTGGCCAGGGTGCATATGTTGGCACCATGGCCTTGCGTCAACACATGCAACATCACCATAAAGTGGCCTGGGAGAACCGTGGCTCCGATGTGGTGGTCCAGCCAGAAGTAGCAACTGCTGCATCACCCAGTGGCACGCAGCCAATTCCAGGCAGTCAAGGATCCACCACATCAGCCGAAAGGAGCTGTCTGTCCTTCCCATCATCTGCTGGTCCTGATGCTCCTGCTCCTCGCCCTCCTACTCCTCATCAGTCTTTCTGTCAGCAATCAATTACCGAAGCGATTGGCAAGAGACAGCAGTATGCGTGCACTCATCCAACGGCGCAGAAGCTGAACGCGCTCCTGTCTAAGTTGCTGGTGCTGCAGTCCTTCCCTTTTCAAGTGGTGGACTCTTCACCTTTCAGAGAACTGATGGCTTGTGTCAAGCCAAGGTGGAGAGTCCCAAGCCCTCATTTCTTTGCCAAAAAGGCAGTACCAGCCCTGCACGCACATGTAGAACAGAAGGTGGGTCAGTCCTTGAGCCTGTTGGTGTCTGCCAAAGTGCACTGCAGCACCCTTGTATGGAGCTGTACCTATGATCAGGGACAATACATTTCCTTTATGGCCCACTGGGCGAGAATGGTTCATGCACAGCCACACCAGCAACTTGGCCAGGTGATTCCACTTCCGCCTCCAAGTTCTCACGCCGTTGTTCTCATGGTCCTGCGACAATGTCCGTATCTGCCTCCTCATACTCCACTGTGTCCTCAGCCTCCACTGCAGGGACAATTCACAGTGCCCCTCCAGCATACCATATGTGCAGGGCATAGTGTTGTCACGCTGTTCTGCACCTTGTTTGCCTGGGCAAACGGAGTCATACAAGGGAGGAACTGCTCTATGTCCTTCATCAAGAAATTAAATCATGGCTTTCTCCGTGACAACTCAAAATTGGAACCATGGTGACAGACAGCAGGAAGAAGATGGTGTCAGCTCTGTGTCAAGGAGGGCTGAGCCATGCACCCTGCATGGCACACGTGTTCAATCTAGTTGTCAAGCGGTTCCTGAAGTCTTCCATCCTTCTCCCAAACATCCTAAAGATGGCCAGGAAATTTTGCATGCACTTCAGCCACTCGTACACCGCGAAGCACACCTTCCTTGAGCTGCACCGGCAGAATGGCATCCCCCAACATAGGTTGATAAGCGACGTTTACACTCGTTGGAATTCCACCCTCCATATGTTGGACCGACTATGCAAACAGAGAAAGGCCATAAATGATTTCTTGATGATCCAAGTGGACAGGAGTTCTCCCCAATGTAACTTCGATGTCAGCCAGTGACAGCTCATGCGTGACACCTGCCATTTGTTCAGGCCCTTTGAGGATGCCACATTATTTGTAAGTCACACGGACTATGGGATCATAGCGGGTGTTTAGTGCGGCGGGGGCCCTAGTGACCCGAAGAAGAACTTGAGTGTCCACCCAAAATGTGGAGAGACTGATCTTTGTCAAGATGATTCAGGCGTGGATCAGCCAGGATTTCCACCCACTAATGCCTGATGCATCAGACTAGATCATCCATGGTGCCACATCAACACAAAAGAGACAGGTTTCTTCTGGCTACCTGCCTCTGCTACTGTACTGATGCTGCCACCCGCCTGATGCCACACATCTGATGCCAAGTGCTCCCTTATACACCCACCATCGTCAGCGGGTACTGTTATTACCACACACCTCCCCACCTTCTGTCACTGGGTCACTCTGTGGTCTCCTAATGCTGCTGCCACTTCCACACTATGTCTCTTTGTCACTCTGTGGTTTACTCATGCTGCTGCCACCTCCACACTACGTATGTCACCTTGCCACTCTGTGGTCTCCTCATGCTGCTGCCACCTTCACACTATGTCACCTTGGCATTCTGTGGCCTCCTGATGCTGCTGCCACCTCCACACTATGTCAACTTGCCACTTTGTGGTCTTCTCAAGCTGCTGCTATCTAAACACTATGTTACCTTGCCATTCTGTGGTCTCCTCATGCATCTGCTACCTTAACACTATGTCACCTTGCCACTCTGTGTTCTTCTCATGCTGCTGCCACCTCCACACTATGTCACTGTACCACTCTATGGTATCCTCATGCTGCTGCTGCCACCTCCACACTGTGATTGTGCCACTCTGTGGTCTCCTCCTGATGCTGCCACCACCTCCAGACTGTGTCATTGGGCCACTCTGTGGTCTCCTCATGCTGCTTCCACCTCACCACTATATCATAGGGCCACTTTGTGGACTTCTCATGCTGTTCCCACCCTCCCCACTTCATGACTGTGCCACTGTTTTGCCTTTTTGCCTGGCTGACTTCCTAATTTATTTGACACTTCTTTTGATCTGTTAGAATAAAGGAAAAATTAGATGCTCAACAGATCCTGTTTGTGTAGCAGCTGTAAGGCCTGTATGGTCGCGCCAGAATTGGCTTTTGATTTGGTAGCCAAAAGCAGGAGTGGGTACAAAACACAGAAGAGATGCAAATATTACATTCACGAGTCATCTCTGTTTTGGATCCATTCCTGTATTTTTGGGCATTAGCAATACTGATGGATTACTGACCAAATGCTGACCAAGTGACGGAGGATGCTCAACAGATAGGATCCATTTTTTGGGGGGTTTTGTTCTGACAGAGGAAGTCAAAAATAATCAGTGATGTCATTACAAACTTACTGCTGACACCCTCTCCACTCTGTCAGGGGGCTCTACTTGTATAAGCATTTAATAGAACAGGTTCTGTAGACATCTATGTGTAAATCAGCTGACGATGGTGTAAAAAGAGTGGGCTTCTTCTTGATACTAACATTGACCTGTAAGGCTTAGTTGATACTTCAGTTATTTGGTTCATTTTGGCCCCGGGACTGCACAAATAAGTGAAGTGTGCCGTGATTCTAAGAGCGGGGCCTGTCATCTGCATGTCCTACTGACTCACAGTATAATTTTATTACCACAGCAGACTCCCTATGCATGTTACTGCAAGGGACAGTGTCCTACATCACTATAAAGGCTCTATGCAGCCAGGAAATAGCTGTTTTTTAACAAAATTAGCTGCAAATACATTCGGATTGAGCCAATTTTTTTCTAAAAATTCGGCGAACGGCCACATCAAATTTTTGAAAAACTCGGTCATCTCTAAATATAATACAACCATTTTGGTTGCTGTTTGAAAAGAATGCAGTTCAAAGACTTTCTAGGTTTTCCTATCACATACAGACTAAAATCATTTCCAATTCCGGGCAGCAGATATGTAATAGGCTGCATTAGAACATCATTATAACTGACTGAAAATAATCAACCTTTGAAACTAATAAATGTTATTTCATTTTTTTCTATAATTGCTTCCTATACATTGGCACAAAGTGCTTCAGTTCTTGGCAATAAAAAGAGAACCTTGAGGATAAAAATGTGGCCAAGCTGTAATTGTATCTATTTGGACAGCTATCAAAGCAATGACAAAAATGACAGATATTTTGTTACTATTAAATAAGGATCTCTTCTCTCTTCAGACAGGTGACAATCACAATGACTAGATAGAATCCAACACTCATCAGCAGGATATTTGCCAGTTTGAAAATAATTCAAATATGTCAAGTTAGAAACCAGAAATATGTTATATCCATTACATTAGGACACAGTGAGGCATGACATTTTATATTGATTCATGTCATTTCGCATTGCATACCTTTGCATCAAGCTGTGTCAGAAGAAAAAAGCATCTTCTCTAGGATAAAACATCTGAAGAGCAAATGTCACAGCTTAAAATAAACAGATAATTACATACATTGATTTCAAAGAGTGTGTGCCATGAATATAAATGTTTCCTTGATGTGCATTGTGAAATAATATTTTAACATTTTTAATATTCAAGTTGTCTTCATTAAACATATTTAACCACTGTATGGCTCTAAGGTTAATCATAAATATATAACTAGAAATAATGTTAAAAAGTGCTAAATAAATAATACCCAGTATATATTACTATATATAATATCCAAAAGACTAAAGAAATCTGATAATAATAGGGTAGACTTCAAGTGTAGTTTACAATATTTGACCTCTGAGAACAAATTCCAATGTATAGACTACAAGTAAATGCCAAAGGTAGAATAGAATAGCTTTACATTCATTAAGTAGTACATATAGTATTTAAATAAGTTTCTTATTTAAATAAGTTTCTTATTTAAATATGTTTCTTAACTATAGATCATCCTTCTAGTTTATGCTGTTTGTCTGGGCCTCCTTAATCCCTTTTAGGCTTTTAAAGTGATGGGATCATTGTCTCACCTGACCTATTGCCTACTTTATAGTCTACAGAGGTAAAGATATTACACAGCGTAAATTATAGTGGAACCACTTTGTTTCTGAAACATTAAGATAATCTGGTAGGTTTACCAGAAATTGTACATAAAACTGAAGCCCAGTCTGTGCTCACATAAGGTTTTTGTCCTACATTTAACATTAACCCATGAGATATATTTTAAACAAATGACTCTAATGGATGCCATACCATGGTATTGATAAAAAAGATATCTGGTTAACATACTCTTTCTTTTGCTTGACTCTGCAGCTTGACTCTGCAGCTTAGAAAAGCTAATACTACATTTCTGCATCGTTTTTTTTTTTTTTTACCTCCCCCAGCACATACTGTATGTTAAATGTTGAACAAACCCTGATATGAACACAGCCTAACACAGTGTGATATAGGGGTGATAAACCAATCTCTCAAAGATCTGTAGTCTTGACCCAAATTCTTGCTACCATTGGCTGCTTTCCCTTGTGTTTCTGCATTCTACATTCAGCTAGTATTCTAATGTTACATTCGTTGCTTGTGTGTCATATCAAGCAAATTGTAGCCTCTGCATTTGGTACCCACAAAATAGCTCCCCTAACATGTCTGTTTTACTTTCCCCATGAAATAAATATTCTGGTGGACCTGTTCTTGTGTACCATTCTGCTGCTCTTCCTCCTCCTGGAAATGTGTAATTTATGCTGGTCATTATTATTCCCCTCATGATTTGGACCTGTTTCCCCTACCATTGCAACAGTGTCAGCACTGATTGGTCAAAGAGTGTAAGAACATGTCTTGTTGACACAAGAAGATAGGAGTACCTAACATATTCTTTTATTATTTTAGGTTAAAAAATGAGGTAATGTGTGAAAGTTTACCATTATATGAACCATCTATGCTAAGTTAATTTGAAAAAAAAAGTTTTGTTTGTCTTCACTGAGACTTTTTTATTTTTGTGTCCATATGAGTTCCTGCAAATAATAAGTAAATACTAATCCCCTGCATTAACTTTCATAATTATTTCATAATTTGAGCATTATTATGAATGTAGACATGAAGATGCCTAACCTTTACAACATGCACATCATTATTGCTCTGGTTTATTTAGGCTATCCCTTAGGAATTGCACTCAATTAATTTATGAGGAAGTATGCAAAGTTTGTGTGAAGCTTAGAGGAGAAGTATAGCAATGCTACTTCACTGTCTGTAAGCTGTTCAGAGGTGTAGAAATTAGAGGTGAGTGAATTTTTTTAAATTGTTTTGGGTGCAATTCGCCACATTTTTTAAAACATTCAATTCAGGCACTAATTGATTCTGCCAAAATCAAAAGTACTAATAAAGGCTGATAGAAAAAGACCCACAAGGAATACTCCACTGGAAAGGAGACATGTAATGAAGTTCAACGTCCAAAAGGACAAAATCACTGAATGTCCCCACATTATGCTTAGTGATGAGTGAAGTGAGCTTCAGATCCTAGATCAAAAGTCGCCTTGGTTAAAACTTTGTGTTTGAATATTGTACAGAGATTAGTCTCCATACGCTATTTAAATGTATGGGCTTCCGACGAGTTGAAATTTATCACCAAAGTCTCATGAGACTTTAGTGAATAACTTAGATGTTTAAAATTTAAATCCATTTTAAAACATGAATCGAAGTCAGCTCCAGTACCGCTTGGTACCTCAGTACCGAAGGCGACTTCAGATGCAAGTTTTAAAATGATTTTCAAGTTGAAAAGTCAATTCCCGAAGTTATTCACCAAAGTCCAACGAGACTAATTTCCCTCATCGGAGCCCATACAAAGTTTTGAGCGAATCGACTTCAGATCTTGGATCTGAAGCTCGATTCGCTCACCCCTAATTATGCTTCTCTGAATAAGACATGCAAGTCAGTTATCCTTCCAAAAGGACAAAATGCAGTGTCTCAAGAAAAAATTCCCTGTTTAGCTGAGTGGCCTTTGTTGGTGTCTTGGGGGTGTTGTTTCTTATTAGGCAGACCACCTAGTATGCATGAGGAGTATTGTAGCCAGCTAATACTTACTTATACTGACATCAGATAAGCTGCTTTAATTTCTTTTTGGAATTAGAATATCTTTCCCACAAAAAGGTATGTAAATTAGCTTTCCTGTATGAAAATACACTGATTCAAAAGTGTGAACACCAGGGGAAAATTATATCATAAAAAAGCCTTGATTAAACAGTTTTAGACTACACCAGGGGGAAAACTTATTATGAAAAAAAAATGATTATACAGTTTGAGGCTACCACCAGGGGAATTCATTGCTTTCAGTGGGTTTCTTTCTCTCTCTCTCTCTCTCTCTCTCTCTCTCTATCTTTCTTTGTCTGATTCAGAATGACTCACAAGAAATTTGGAACAAATTCTGAATCGGTAGACCCAAGGTTAATAACCAGCATACAAAGTATTACTTGTGCTACAATGGAACAAGAACAGTTCTGGAAAACAAGTTTCCAGTATTTCATATATTTGACCTTGTGAAGAGGATACAGAAAGCTGCAGTTGTATGACACATTTTTCCAAGCCTATAGTGACAGGTTATGCTCATGTTTGTTTACAGTTAAGGCTTTCCAAAAGTGTATTTATAATGTTTACCTTATTTAAATCTTTATTTTTGCATTGCTTCACTAAATGCTTCTTTAACACTACTGTTAGTAGACCCAGCAGGCTGTTCCAGCAGAAAACAGCATTGGCAGATGTTGCAGGAATTTTACCGACCTCATTGGCTATAATGGAATCTGACAGAGATCCAGGGGTTACCTGGCAAATATGCAGGGATTTTTGGACAGAGAAAAACTGTTGAAGTTTTTGTCCAGCTGAATCCCTGCATATTTTCTGAGTAGTGGCCGGATCTCCATTCTGGAAATATCTGACAATGCCAGATTCAGGGAGCTCTGACCAGAACAGCCTGCTGTGTAAAACTAGCCTACATACTTATGCTACCAGTAGGTTTTAAACCATATATACTGTATACAATTGTTTGTAAATGATAGGCCTACATACTTATATAGCAATAGAAACAGAATACTTGGAGAACTAACTTCTAATCATTACATTCAACCAATAGAATGAAACATGGAAGAAAAGGAAGCATATTTGTTGTATTTGTTACTTTTGTATTTCTAGGGATATGATACATGGTATATTCACAACTGTATATTTTTCTATACAGTGTGTCTGGTTTAGCAGCACATAATTACAAAACATATATGATCCCTTTTCTTTTTTTTTTTACACATTTCAGTTAGAAAATCAACACTTTCAGAGGTGTAGCTTGTTTTGAAATTGGGGAGAAGGAGCATTAATATACTTTTCTAGCAGCTAAGACAGCATCAAAGTGGTTATCTCATGATTAATGTAAAAAATGAAGATCAGAACTGGCCCTTTAAGTGACATAGATGCATTGCTTGCTAGATTTATTGCAAGCTGACAGTTAAAGGGGTATGTCCTTCATGTTGCAGTTTTCTCCCTGTCAGTGCGACAGCTTCTGACAACAGATGCATTGGAGGACATCTGGTGGCAGTTAAAGCATGGAACTGAGCATGCGCCCATACCTAGGTTACTGAGGGGGAAATAGAAATAAGGAAAAGAACAAAAAGCAGATGGCACTATCCAGATATATTTTATTCAATATTTAGGTGGCTGCACTATATTTTTAATTACATGCAAATGAAATTACAAAAGTACTCATATCCAAGTGCTAGTTTTAAAAATGTAGTATATTATTTGTGGAGCAACCCTTTTAAGGCTAATAAAGTAATAAAACAGGCATATCTGGCAGTTACAATGTACCAGTGCAGTAGAAGCTTTCAATAGTTACATGAGATTAATATAATTGCTACCATTATTTATGGCAGAGGGGTATTTAGATCGCCAAAGGCACTAGTGTCCACGTGTAATGATGAAAAGGCCAGTAAGGTCAATGATAATGACTGTTTTTTGTAAATGGGGATAACTACCGAATAAATGACAGCATTTGGTTTGAAATGTCTTTCCAGTCTCGATCCTGCTACATTATTATTTAGTAATTATGGTTGTTAGGATGTAGAACACTGTAGATAGATTACAAAACATTTAGAATAACTCCACACTAACACATAACATTTTATTTTAATAATCTAGATTGGAATTTAATGTCTTCATAATATACAACATTGATGTTCTCAAATAATAGCATCTAAGAAATTATTGGGAATATATATTATTCTTGCCTCCAAAAAGCAAGTAATCTAATATATATGCAAATGTGTATACTTCTGCTGCTGCTAGAGAATTGTACGTCTACTGTACTTTAGAGCCCAATCCAAGATGCCATGATTTAATATAGGTCATTTCCGAACCTTCCAATGTCTGCTTAGTTGTGTAGATTTTTAATAATACATGGCACATTAAGTTCTAAGATTTAACAGTTTGCAGCTTGTAGATAATGAAGACGAAATTTACTAGGACTTAAAATAAATAGTGCATATGTAATGCACAGTGCATAGAGCGATCGCACAGACCGCACAAAGACGTTGCATCGATGAGTGACACAATTAGCGCAACGGTACTCAGTATCTCTAGTGTATAACCACATTCGTATTCATTATTATTCGCTGTACTTTGGAATACGCCAGCAAATGCAACAACCTTTCACCTCTTGTTACATTTTGAAAGAGCATCAAGGACATTTGCAGCTACATTTACATTCTAATTTTTATTTAAAATGTGGATATAAAACTTTCACGGAATTTGTAAGGCCATTGTATTATTAGTGAAGCCAGAGGCCAAGAAGGAATGGATCGTATAATGCTGAAAGAATGGAGACAGGAGTGATAAAATAAAACACACCAGCTTGTAATCCCTTGGGCCAATAAAAATCAATAATGTCAAGTTAGCATATCAGAAGAAACATTATATCACTATGCGTACATTTGATGAAAATTATAAAACATACATACAGTCTTCTTGCTTTAGTTTTCCTTGATATTCTATGAACATTTTTTTTTGTTCCTGAAATTGCACGTACTTTAGACATTTGAGTGCTCATCTTGAAGAAGCTAACTGGAATTACTTTAACATATCAGGTTACATTAATGTGACATTACTTGTGAAGTAGTACATTTTGTAATCTCTTTGGTGGAAATATTATGCAAATTATTTGTAAATGTGGCAGCCTGAGGAGAAGGGCTGAATTAACATCTCCTATTGTGAGAGTATAGCCAGTAATTCTCAGCTCATAAGATATGGAATTGGGTGCTCATAGTTTTAATAGCTCTGGCACAGGAACTTTTTACAGGCAAACATTGCCATCTGCTGAACAATTCAGGTCACGCAGCTTAATACAGAGACTAACATTATGTTGGTCTGCATGGGTGTCATAATGTGCGAAAACGCCCGTGGTATAAAAATATAAAAATATATTCCCCATACGGTAAACAGAAAAACGGAAAAAGCGCCCAAATGGCGGATTCGCCATTTTGAGCGCTTCATTTCCTCAAAAAATTAAATAAAAGTGATCAAAAAGTCCTACACACCCCATAATGGTATCAACTAAAAGTTCAGATCGCCCCGCAAAAATAAGCCCCCATACAATGCCATACACTTAATTACAAAAAAGTTATAGGGGTCAAAATATGGCGACAAAAATAAAAAAATAAAAAATTTCCCACTTTTGAATTTTTTTCACTATCAAAACGCAAGAAAATCTATACATATTGGGTATCGCCGGATTCGTACTGACCTGTAGAATAAAACTAAATGGTCAGTTTTATCACACATCAAACTTCGTAATTTAAAAACCCGTAAAATTGTGGTAGAATTGTTTTTTTTTTGCAATTTCACCCCATTTGGAATTTTTTTCCCGCTTCCCACTACATCGTATGCAATATTAAATGGTGGGGTTGGAAAGTACAACTTGTCCCGCAAAAATAAAGCCCTCATATGGTCATGTGAACGTAAAAATAAAAAAGTTATGGCTCTCGGAAGGCATGGAGCGCAAAACGAAAATGCAAAAATGAAAAAACCCCGAGTCCTTAAAGGGTTAAAATGGAAAATCTACCAAAAAAGTTAAATTCTGAAATTTTATCGCCATTTTCCATTCATTCTTGTGGAACACCTAAAGGCCTCTTTCACACAGGCGTCACGTTTGACGCCCGGATAAGAGGTGAGTGCGTTGCGGGAAAATGCGCGATTTTTCTGCGCGAGTGCAAAGCATTTTAATGCGTTTTGCACGCCAGTGCGAAAAGTCGGCATATTTGGTACCCAGACCCGAAGCCGGACTTCATCAGGTTGAGTATTCCGGTTTCATGGAAGCTGGTGATTGGACCATGTGACCCAGTGACGTCACTGAAGGTCCTTCATCCCCTTCCTGATGAAGACAGAACAGAACACTGGCAGCTACGCGATCAAATGGAAGAGGTGAGTTTATTTTTTTATTATTTTTAACCCTCTATTGCCATTTTTACTTTGCATTCTCTATTGAGAATGCTATTATTTTCCTTTATAACTATGTTATAAGTGAAAATAATAAAGAATGGGTCCCCATCCCAATAGTCTCTTAGTAATCATGCGGAAAGATCGCACCGCATCCACACTTGCTTGCGGATGCTTGCGATTTTCCCGCAGCCCCATTCACTTCTATGGGGCCTGCGTTGCGTGAAAAACGCAGAATATAGAACATGCTGCGATTTTCATGCAACGCAAAAGGGATGCGGGAAAATCACCGCTCATGTACACAGCCCCATAGAAATGAATGAGTCCAGATTCAGTGCGGGTGCTATGCGTTCACGTCACGCATTGCACCCACGCGGAAATCACGCCCGTGTGAAAGGGGCCAAAGGGTTAACAACGTTTGTAAAATCAGTTTTGAATACCTTGGGGGGTGTAGTTTCTAAAATGGGGTCATTTTTGGATGTTTTCTATTATGTAAGCATCACAAAGTGACTTCAGACCTGAACTGGTCCTTAAAAAGTGGGTTTTAGAAATTTTCTGAAAAATTTCAAGATTTGCTTCTAAACTTCCAAGCCTTCTAATGTCCCCAAAAAATAAAATGGCATTCAAAAAATGATCCAAACATGAAGGAGACATATGGGAAATGTAAAGTAATAACTATTTTTTGAGTTATTACTATTTATTATATAAGTAGACAAATTGAAATTTAGAAATGTGCTAATTTTTCAAAATTTGGTATTTTTTTTATAAATAAAAATGACATTTTTGATACAGTTTTACCACTGTCATGAAGTACAATATGTGACGAGAAAACAGTCTCAGAATGGCCTGGATAAGTAAAAGCGTTTTAAAGTTATTACCACATAAAGTGATACATGTCAGATTTTCTAAAAATGGCCTGGTCCTTCAAGGTGAAAAATGGCTTGGTCCTGAAAGGGTTAACAGACTGATGAAACCTCCTTTAACAGCTAGACAGAGGAAAATGCGGTGTTATTAAACAAAAAAATTGCTTTATGTCACTAACACAATTAACAGACTGATTAAATGCGGAGTTTTGAACATCATTAATTACATTAGGTCAACCACAGAATAAACAGCCCAATTAAGTATTGTATTTCTGTGTCACCAGTGCAAAGAAGTAGTATTGTACCGACCAAAAATGACCACAGGTCACCCACAGGCTGAAAAGCTCGATTAAGTATTGTATTTTTGTGTCACTGGTGCCATGGTGTTGTATTGCACCCACATAAATACCTATAGGTCACCCACAGACTTAATAAAAAAAATAAATAAATAAATAAATAAATAAATATACGTACGTCCTATTAGCTGTTCTGCGGTGATTTTTGATTGTTATACTTTTTTGGGGGGGTGTATTAATAGGAAAAAGAATACATCTTAATTGCCATTCTATGGTGAAGTTACATTGTACTACAGCCATTTACAGGGTGTATTAATAGGAAATATACATACGTCCTCTTAGCTGTTCTGCGGTGAATTTTGATTGTTATATTTTTTTGGGGGGGTCTATTAATAGGAAAAAAAAATATGTCTTAATTACCGTTCTGGGGTGAAGTTACATTGTACTATAGCCATTTACTATAATACAGAAAAGATAGTAATAAGAAAGATATGTACGTCCTATGATCCGTTCGGCTGTAAAGTTACATTGTACTACAGCCATTTATGGGGTGTATTAATAGGAAATATACGTACGGCTTATTAGCAGTTCTGCAGTTAATTGTGATTGTTATTTTTGGGGGGCAGGAGTATTACTAGCAAAAAGAATATGTCAAAATTGCCATTCTGCGGTGAAGTTACGTTATACTTCAGCCATTTACAGGGTGTTTTCATTGGAAAGATACGTACGTCCAAATAGCCATTCTATGGTGAATTTTGATTGTTATATTTTTTTGGGGGGAGTGTATTAATAGGAAAAGGAATACGTCCTAATTGCTGTTCTGCTGTTAAGCTACAGGGTACATTAATAGGAAAAGTACATATGTCCTATTAGCAGTTCTGCGGTTAATTTTGATTGTGATTTTTTTGGGGGGGTGTATTAATAGGAAAACTAATACGTCTTAATTGCCGTTTTGAGGTGAAGTTATATTCGACTACAGCCATTTATGGGGTGTATTAATAGGAAAGATATATACATCCCATTAGCCACTCTGCAGTGAATTTTGATTGTTATATTTTTTTTGGGGGGTGAATTAATAGGAAAAAGAATACGTTTTAATCACAGTTCTGCGGTGAATTTACATTGTACTACAACCATTAACAGGGTATATTAATAGTAAAGATAATTACGTCCTATTAGCCGTTCTGCTGTGAATTTTGATTGTTATTTTTTTGGGGGGGGGGGTGTATTTATAGGAAAAAGAATATGTCTTAATTGCTGTTCTGCGATTACGTTACATTGTGGTACAGCCTTTTTTAGGGGTGTATTAATTTAATTTTAATGTATTTCTTTTATTATACAGTCAGACGGGTAAAGATACTTTCGTCCTATTAGCTGTTCTGCAGTGAATTTTGATTGTTATTTTTTTTTTTTTTTGGGGGGGGTGTATTTATAGGAAAAAGAATATATCTTAATTGCTGTTCTGCAATGAAGTTACATTGTGGTACAGCCTTTTTTGGGGGTGTATCATTTTAATTTTGATGTATTTCTTTTATTATACAGTCAAACAGACAGGTGACAGGCCCTTCAAAGGGAACGGGCAGTGGCCAAAATGTTTCTTTCGCAGGCAGAAGTAGCACCAGAAGAAGGGGGAGGTGGCAGCAGGAGTTGCAGCGAGAGGCCTCAGCTTCCAGTGTCATCTAGCGGTTGTGTCTTGACCAGCAAGCCAGCAGTACTTGAATGGTTGACTCGGTCTTTGACTTTGTTGCAAGTGAGATCAGATACCCCCAGCCAAGAGTCAGTGGGTTCCTCTGACATGACGCTTAGTTGGCATGGCCCGGGAGCAGGCCCTGTGCCCCCAACTGTCTACAACCTGCCTCGTTCATTTTATGTTCCCTCAGCGCGAAAAGTATTATATGCAGTAGGCTTGGCTCCACTTTTCAGTGAGGACGAGCTAGTAGAGGACATTCAGCAGCTACTGCCCAGCCAAGATCTAGAGGAGCCATCAGCCGCTTCCTCCAGTAGACAGGCAAGTAGTGATGGTGAGAGTTGCATTGGACAAAATTTTGCGAGCTCCTGACCCTGAGAATGTTGAGGGGGACATCAGTGACGTGCAAACAGTAGCCAATGATGATGATGTAGCCGATCGCACTTGGGAGCCTGGTGAAGAAGGGGCTTCATCATCATCATCATCGGAAGAAGAGGGTGGCAGCTTGTGTGTGAGGCAGTGTCTGAGTCAGCAAGTTTTGAGCGAGGCCCTGAGTCAGCAGGGTGGCAGCAGTGGGAGATTGAGAGCCAAACGTGCCAGGGAAGTAGGAGACTACCTGCCCAGAAGTAGCGGCACAGGGATTCACAGAGAAAGCAGTAGCAGGCAGTCAGTAAGGAGTGTTATGGGGGAAAATGCCATACTCGGCAGGGTGGCAATTTTTTGTTAGGCTGCCAGAGGAGATGAACCACCCCCTTTGTCAACACATGCGCCATCACCATAAAGTGGGCTGGGATAACTTTGGCTCCGATATGGTGGTCCAGCCTGCTGCAACAACCGCTGCATCACCTAGTGGCACACATGCAATTTCATGCAGTTAAGGCTCTACCACCTGAGCCAAAGGGAGCTGTCTGCCCTTCCCATCATCTGTTGATCCTGATGCTCCTTCTCCTCCTCCTCCTCCTACTACTCCTCATCAGTAATTCTGTCAGCAATCGATTACCAAAGTGATTGCCAAGAGACAACAGTATGCGTGCACTCATCCAACGGCACAGAAGCTGAACGTGCTCTGGCCAAGTTGCTGGTGCTGCAGTCCCTCCCTTTCCAAGTAGTGGACTCTGCACCTATCAGATAACTGATGGCTTGTGCTGAGCTGAGGTGGAGAGTGTGAAAAAGGCAGTACCAGCCCTGCACACACATGTAGAACAGAAGGTGGGCTAGTCCTTGAGCCTGTCGGTGTCTGCCAAAGTGCACGGCAGAGGTGACGTATGATGCTGTAACTACGGTCAAGGACAATACATGTCCCTTACGGCTTACTGGGTAAATGTAGTTCCTGCCAAGCCACACCAGCAACTTGGCCAGTTGATGCTGCTTCTTCCTCCATGTTCTAACACCGTTGGTCCTGCGACAATGTCCACCTCTGCCTCCTCATCGCCAACCGTGTCCTCAGCCTCCACTTCAGGGACAATTCACATTGCTCCTCTGGCATACCACATGTGCAGGGCACATCGGTGTCACGTTGTTCTGCACGTGGTTTGCCTGGGCGAACATAGTCGCACAGGGGAGGAACTGCTCTGTGTCCTTTATCAATAAATTGAATCCTGGCTTTCTCCTGGACAACTAACAATCGGAACCATGATGACCGACAACGGGAAGAAGATGGTGTCGGCTCTGCGTCAAGGAGGGCTGAGCTATGCGCCCTGCATGACGCAAGTGTTCAATCTGGTTGTAAAGCTGTTCCTGAAGTCTTCACCCCATCTGCCAGGCATCCTGAAAATGGCAAGGAAACTTTTTATGCACTTCAGCCACTCGTACACCACAAAGCACACCCTCCTTAAGCTGCAGTGGCAGAACAGTGTCCTCCAATACGGGCTTATATGCGACTAGAGTTGAGCGAACCCGAACTGTATAGTCCGGGTTCGTACTGAATTTTGAGGTGTTCGAGACACGAACCTGAACATTTAAAAAAAAGTTCAGGTTCGGGTCTGTTGCTTGGCGATTTCTTCCCGCTTTCTGAAGGGCTGCATAGCAGCCAATCAGAAAGAGTTTTACTTCTTGCCCTAAGAAGCTATTACAGCCATGCCTACTAATGGCATGATTGGCTGAGTGCAGCATGTGTCCCACACTCTTTATAAGCTGGAGTCACGTACTGCCGCGCGTCACTCTGCTGATTTGAGCTTAGGGAGAGGATGTTGGTGCTGCGATCAGGGACAGAATAGGGCAGAAATCTGAAGAACCTGTGTTACTTTAATCCACAAGATACAGCAAATAGAGAGGGAGGAGCTTCAGCAATCCAACATTTCTGTACCCAGCCACTGCAAGGGAAATCTTTTTGTAATCCATCTGTTACTGAGGTGGTGCTTGGCGGCCATATTAGCCACTGCAGTGTACTTCATGTGTGCCAGCCAGCCAGCCAGGGACATCAGCCTAGTCCTATTTTGTAGCTCAGTGAAGGAAAAAACCTTTTTTTCTGGCTGCTCAAGTCCCCTATATTGCCTTTTGTATGTTTAAGGGTGACATAGTCCATTTGTCTAGCCTGGGATCTGTGGTGCCACAGAGCACTTGTGTATACAATGCACTAAACCGTATATTCCATTTCAGCTATCAAATAGTGCATCAGTGTATTTTAGTTAAAAAAGTAGTCATCCTGATCCTACCAAGCCTATTTTACACCGCCAAAATATATATTTGACATTTCTGCGGTGAAATAGAGAATCTGTGTAATTTTGGGGAAAAAACGTATTCCTTGTCCACAAAACAGTTCTGCATACACCGTCCAACGACATATTTTATATTTCTGCAGGGAAATAGTGTTTCTTTGTTTTTTATAGAAAAAAAACCTTATTCAATGTTCACCAAACAGTCTGAAATGCCCATTCCAACCACCTATTTTACATTGCTGCTGTGAAATACAGCATAAGTGTATGTTTTTTGACAACAAAGTGGTAATCCTGATCCACAGAGCATCTTGAAATACACCACTTTAATACCCATTTCACATTACAGCTGAGAAATAGAGCACTTTTTTTTTGTGTGGGAAAAAAGCAATATTTCTGCTTCACATAAGCAGTTGTACATACACAGTATAAATATCTCATTTAAATTTACAGCAGTTAAAAACTGCATTTTGGGGTTTTATTGAAAAAAGCCGTGTTTTTCTGCGTTTTAGGACGAAAAAAATGTTGTGCATCCGTCGTTTAAATAATTATTTACAATTTATAGCAGTTAAATACTGCATTTGTGAATTTTGGTGACCAAATCCGTGTTCTGGGTCCCCAAATCTAGTGTCCATACATAGAATAAATATCTATTCTTAATGTACAGCAGTTAAAAACTACATTTTGGGGTTTTATTGAAAAAAGCCGTGTTTTAGGCCGAAAAAATAGTTGTGCATCCGGCGTATAAATTATTAATTTCAATTTACAGCAGTGAAATATAAATTTTCTGTATTTTATTACAAAAATATTTGTTCTTGTTTCACAAACCACTTGTGCATACAGCGTACCCCCAAAAAAATTTACATTTCCGCATAGAAATTGAAAATCAGTGTATTTTGGGCACAAATAACATTATTCTGGGTCCACAGAGCATTTTTATGACACGGGTACTGCCTTAGCAAAAGTAATTGTCGACTAGTGGCAGGTAAATTGACACCGGAGAGAGACCAATCTTTCAGCATGGTGAGTGAACGCAAATAATGAGGAGAACATAAAATAAGGGACGTGGGCATGGTCGTGGTGGCGTTGGTCCTGTTGCTGGGAGAGGACCTGGCCGTTCTGTGTCAACTATCGCTTTAAGTCAAACACCTTCCTCTGGTGCGAGTAGGCTACAGAATCTGCAGGGTTATTTGATAGGCCCAAATACCGCTCTATGGATGGTGAAGCCAGAACATGTACAGGCGATAGTAGATTGGGTGGCTGACAGTGCCTCCATTTCCTTCACAGTATCTAACACCCAGTCCTCTGCAGAAAGCTCAGAGTTGGCACCTGCAGCCCATGCCCATCAGTCTTCCACCTCATCCCCTTGCAAATCAGCCAAGCAGTCAGAGTCCCAAATCATTCAGTAAAGTCTCATGCTTTTTGATGAATCTGTGGGCAGGGTTTCCCCGGCCCATCCACCTAGCCCTGCCCCAGAAGAGGAATACCTTGAATGCACTGATGCTCAACCACTTTTGTTGCAGGATTAGGACATGGGAATACCGCTACAAAACGTCTCTGATGATGACGAAACACAGGTGCCAACTGCTGTGGCTTTCTGCAATGTGCAGACCGATGAGGAGGGCAGGGGTCATGAATGGGTGGAAGATGATGTGGAGGATGATGAAGTATAAGACCCAGACTGGACTCAAGGTCGTGCTAGTGAGCTATGCAGTTCTGAGGAAGAGGCGGTGGTTGCACAGAGGCAACAGCACAGCAAAAGAGGGAGCAGGGTGCAAAAGCGCAGCGGCCATTCCAGAGACAGTACGCCTGCTACTGTCCACCGCACCCAGGCACCGAGCACACCAAGGCCTGCTCCAAAGAGTTCATTGGCTTGGCAGTTCTTTACACAATGTCCTGAGGACAAGAAACAAGTGGTTTGCATGTTGTGCCATCAGAGCCTGAAGCGAGACATAAACGTGCATGACCAGGCATCTACATGCAAAGCATGAACTGCAGTGGAGTAAACACCTTAAAAACAAGTGAACACCTTAAACAACGTGCTTCTCTCCTGCTCCCTCTTCTGCTGCTGGCTCAGCCTCTCCCTCCACCTCTGGCGTCACCGTGGCACCTGGCGACCAGCAAACAGAGATGTTCCACCAACACCACTACATCGACACCATCACCAAGCATCTCCACCATGTCACACGGCAGAATTCAGCTGTCCATCTCCCAAACATTAGAGAGGAGGAGGAAATACCCACCTACCCACCCTCGAGCCCTGGCCCTGAATGCCAGCATTTCAAAATTACTGGCCTTTGAAATGCTGTCATTCCGTCTGGTGGAGACTGACTGTTTCAAACAGCTGATGGCGGTGGCTGTCCCCCAGTACGTTGTTCCCAGCCGCCACTACTTTTCCAGGCGAGCCGTCCCTCACCTGCACAACCAAGTGGAGGATAAAATCAAGTGTGCGCTGCGCAACGCCATCTGTGGCAAGGTCCACATAACCACAGATACATGGACCAGTAAGCATGGCCAGGGTCGCTATATCTCCCTAACTGCACACTGGGTAAACGTAGTGGCGGCTGGGCCTGAGGCAGATAGCGGTTTGGCACATGTCCTTCCACCACCGAGGATCGCAGGGCATTATTCGTTGCCTCCTGTTGCTTCCTCCTCCTACTCCACATCATCCTCCTCCTCCTCCTACTCCTCTTCTACCACCCCCACATCCAGTCAGCGAAAGAAACTCACCCCCAACTTCAGCACAGCCCGGGGTAAACGTCAGCAGGCGATTTTAAAACTCATGTGTTTGGGTGACAAACCCCAAAATGCACAGGACCTTTGAGGGGCATAGAACAGCATACTGATGAGTGGTTGCTGCCGGTGAGCCTCAAACCTGGCCTGGTGGAGTGCAATAATGGGCGAAATCTCGTTGCAGCTCTGAGACTAGCCGGTTTGACGCACATCCCTTGCCTGGCGCATGTGCTGAATCCAGTGGTGCAGAAGTTTCTTAAAAACTACCCAGACATGTCAGAGCTAGAGGTGTGGTATGTGTGCGCTTTCGGCATTCTCTCCCTGCTGCTGCTCGCCTGTCTGCGCTGCAGCGTAACTTCGGCCTTCCTGCTCACCGCCTCATATGCGACATGCCCACTAGGTGGAACTCCACCTTACATATGCTGGAGAGACTGTGCGAGCAGCAGCGGGTAATAGTGGAGTGTCAGATGCAGTATGCATGGGTCAGTTGCTGTGCGGATCAGCACCACTTCACCACCAGTGACTGGGCCTAGATGCGAGATCTGTGTACCTTGTTGCGGTCTTTGGAGTGCTCAACTAACATGGCCAGTGCTGATGACGCCGTTATTAGCATTAAAATACCCCTTCTATGTCTCCATGAAAAAAATATTACAGCGATGATGGAAGAGGATAAGGCACAGGAGGAGGAGGAACAGGGGGCATTTCACAGGGTTTCAGGCAGGTCATGCAGAAGTGGCTCAGAGGGTGGGTTCCTGCACCAGCAGAGGCCAGGTACACATGTGGACAGCCAGGGCACACTTCTGGAGGATGAGGAGGAGGAGGATGAGGTAGAGGAGGAAGAGGAGGAACCAATTTCACTGCAGGGTGGCACCCTACGCAGCTCAGGGCCATCACTGGAGCGTGGCTGGGGGGGATATGGAGGACACAGATGATACACTACCTACAGAACACAGCTTATCCTTACCTCTGGGCAGCCTGGGACACATGAGTGACTACATGCTGCAGTGCCTGCTCAACGACAGCAGAGTTGCCCACATTTTAACTTGTGCTGACTACTGGGTTGCCACCCTGCTGGATCCCCGGTACAAGGACAACGTGCCCACCTTAATTCCCGCACTGGAGCGTGATAGGAAGATGCGCGACTACAAGCGCACGCTGGTAGACGCGCTCTTGAGGGCATTCCCAACTGACACGGGGGGACAAGTGGAAGCACAAGGCGGAGGAGGAGGAGGAAGAGGTCTCCAACGCAACTGTGTCACGGCCAGCTCCTCAGACAGCAGGGTTAGCATGGCCGAGATATGGAAAAGTTTTGTCACCGCGCCTCAGCAAACCGCACCACCAGCTGATAGGGAATGTGTTAGCAGGAGGCAGCATTTCAACAACATGGTGGAACAGTACGTGTGCACACGCTTCCACGTACTGACTGATCGTTCTGCCCCATTCAACTTCTGGGTCTCCAAATTGTCCACATGGCCAGAGCTTGCCTTTTATGCCTTGGAGGTGCTGGCCTGCCCGGCAGCCAGTGTATTGTCTGAACGTGTATTTAGTACGGCAGGGGGCGTCATTACAGACAAACGCAGCCGTATGTCCACAGCCAACGTGGACAAGCTCACGTTCATTAAAATGAACCAGTCATGGATCCCACAGGACTTTTCCGTACCTTGTGCAGAATAGACATTTAGAACTGCCTCAGCCTCAACCATACATTCTTTTACTCCAGGGCACTTCTTTATTGAATCCTCTTTTTTTAATTATACCATTATTTTGGGGACAACACCAAGTTGAATGAACCTCTCCTCTGTCTGGGTGCCAGGGGCCTACATTTCAGCTAATCGCCTGCTGCTTTGGTGCATGACATTAACCTCTTTTTGCTGTCAAATGACCTTTCCTCTGTGTGTCAGCTGCCTAAAATTTTGTTAATCGTCTGCTGCTTTGGCGGGTGAGTCTGACATCAAGCTTGATTTTTTGCTATGGGACCTCTCTCCTCTGTCTGGCTGCTGGGGCCTAAATAACTGAAAGTGGCCTTTTCCATTGCTGGGTGACATGAAGCCTGATTTTCTGCTATGGGACCTCTCTCCTCTGTCTGGGTGCCAGGGGCCTACATTTCAGATAATCATCTGTTGCTTTGGTGGGTGATATTAACCTGTTTTTACTGTCAAATGACCGCCCCATTGTTGGTTGTCAGGGGCCTACATTTCGTTTAATCGCTTGCTGCATTGGTGGGAGACATTAAACTCTTTATAATGTCAAATTACCTCTAAATTGTCTGGTTGTCAGGGTCTATATTTTGTTTCATCACCTGCTGTATTGGTGGGAGACATTAACTTCTTTTTGCTGACAAATGACCTCTCCTCTGTTTGGGTGTTAGGGGCCTTTATTTTGTTTTATCGCCTGCTGCATTGGTGCGTGACATTAACTTATTTTTACTGTTAAATGACTTCTCCTCTGTCTGGTTGTCAGGGGCCTATATTTCTTTTAATCGCTTGCTGCATTGGTGGGAGACATTAAACTCTTTATACTGTCAAATCACCGCCCCATTGTCTGGTTGTCAGGGGGCCTATATTTCGTTTGATCGCTTGCTGCATTAGTGGGAGACATTAACCTCTTTTTACTGTCAAATGACATATATTCTGAGTTCACTTCTGCAGCTATATGTGGCTAAAGCTTTTAGTGGCATAGTTCAGTAGAAAAATAAAAATATATATGCAGTTCACTGTTGCAGTTATTTGTGGTAAAATTGTTTACTGGCCTATTTAAGTACAAAAAGTGAAATATATATATACGCCGTTCCCTTTTGCAGTTATTTGCGCTAAAAGCCCGTTTCTGTACAAAAAGAGAAATATATTTGCAGTTAACTTTTGCGGATATTTGCCCTAAGAGTGTTTACTGGCCTATTTCAGTGCAAATAAAAAAACATATACGCAGTTCACTTTTGTAGTTATTTTCGCTAAAAGCTTTTAGTGGCCTATTTCGGTACAAAAAGAGAAATAGATACGCATTTCACTTTTGCAGTTATTTGCGCTAAAAGTATTTATTGGCCTACTTCAGTGCAAAAAGATGAATAAATACGCAGTACAATTTTGCAGTTATTTGCTCTAAAAGTGTTTACTGACATATTTCAGTACAAAAAGAGAAATATATATGCAGTTCACTTTTGCATTTACTTGCGCTAATAGCGTTTACTGGCCTATTTCAGTACAAAAAGAGATATTTGTTCGCAGTTAACTTTTGCAGTTATTTGCGCTAAAAGCGTTTACTGGCCTATTTCAGTGCAAAAAAGAGAAATATAAACACATTTGACTTTTGCAGTTATTTGAGCTAAAAGCATTTACTGGCCTATTTCAGTGCAAATAAAGAAACATATACACAGTTCACTTTTGTAGTTATTTGCGCTAAAAGCTTTTAGTGGCCTATTTCAGTACAAAAAGAGAAATATATACGCAGTTCATTTTTGCAGTTAGTTGCGCTAAAAGCATTTACTGGCCTATTTCAGTGCAAAAAGATGAATAAATACGCAGTACAATTTTGCAGTTATTTGCGCTAAAAGTGTTTACAGACCTATTTCAGTACAAAAAGAGAAATATATACACAGTTTACTTTTGCAGTTATTTGCGCTAAAAGGATTTACTGGCCTATTTCAGTAAAAAAAAAGAGAAATATATCATCAGTTCACTTTTGCAATTATTTGCGCTAAAAGCGTTTACTGGCCTATTTCAGTGCAAAAAAAGAAACATATACGCAGTTCACTTTTGCAGTTATTTGTGCTAAAATTGTTTATTGGCCAATTTCAGTGCAAAAAGAGAAATATATACGCAGTACAATTATGCAGTTACTTGCGCTAAAAGCGTTTACTGGCCTATTTCAGTGCAAAAAAAGAAACATATACGCAGTTCACTTTTGCAGTTATTTGTGCTAAAAACGTTTACTGGAATATTTCAGTGCAAAAAGAGAAATATATACACTGTTAACTTCTGCAATTATATGTGGTGAAAGCGTTTAGTGGCCTATTTTAGTACAAAAAGAAAATAATATGTAGAACAGAAGGTGGGCCAGTCCTTGAGCCTGTCGGTGTATGCCTCAGCCTCCACTGCAAGGAGAAGTCACTGTGCCCCTCCAGTCTACCACATGTGCAAGGCATGTCGGTGTCACACTGTTCTACACCTCATTTTCCTGGGCGAACGGAGTCACACAGTGGAGGAACTGCTCCGTTTCCTTAATCAAGAAATTGAATCCTGGCTTTCTACCCGACAACTCAAAATCGGAACCATGGTGACCAACAACTGGAAGAAAATTGTGTTGGTGCTGCGTCAAGGACGGCTGAACCATGCGCCCTGCGCCCGAAGCCTTCCACCCATCTGCAAGACATCCTAAAAATGGACAGGAAACTTTGCATGCACTTCAGCCACTCATACACTGCAGAGCACACCCTCCTTGAGCTGCAGCGGCAGAACGGCACACCCCAACATAGGCTGATATGCGACATTTCCACCTTTTGGAATTCCACCCTCCATATGTTGGACCAACTATACCTACAGAGAAAGGGCATCAATGATTTCTTGATGATGCAAGCAGATAGGAGTACTCCCCTGTGTAAGTTCGATGTCAGCCAGTGGCAGCTCATGCGTGACACCTGCCGTTTGCTCAGACCCTTTGAGGATGCCACATTATTTGTCAGTCGCCAGAAGTACAGGATGAACTACGTTATTCTACTGCTTCATGTCCTGGAACAGATGGTGGTAACAATAGCTGGTCAGAGGACTGGAGACGTGGCGTCTAAATCTCATGGCTACATAGAAACATAGAATGTGTCGGCAGATAAGAACCATTTGGCCCATCTAGTCTGCCCAATATGCTGAATACTATGAATAGCCCCAGGCCCTATCTTATATGAAGGATGGCCTTATGCCTATCCCATGCATGCTTAAACTCCTTCACTGTATTTGCAGCTACCACTTCTGCAGGAAGGCGATTCCATGCGTCCACTACTCAGTAAAGTAATTCTTCCTGATAATTACTTTTAAACCTTTGCCCCTCTAATTTAAAAATATGTCCTCTTGTAGCAGTTTTTCTTCTTTTAAATATTCTCTCCTCTTTTACCGTGATGATTCCGAGCCCTATGGGGCCTGAACTGCAAGAGGAGGAGGAGGGCATTGGAGCACAGGCAATGTGTAGCGAAATGGGTGGTTTTTCTACTCAGCTGACAGGACAGGAGAAGCAGGAGCAGCCAGAGGAGCTACAGGGCGATGAGGAAGACGAGACAGAGGAACCAGACACACCGTGGCAGTATGCAATGGAGATGGAGGCAGGGAGTCCCTCTGAGTCAATTGCACAAATGGCCCAATGCATGCTCGCTTGCATAGTGACAGCCAAATTTTCACCATCCGGCAGAGGGATGACTTCGGGCTCTCCACCTTGTTGGACCCTTGCTACTGGACCGAATTGGGGCCTTTTTTACACCCACTGAGAGGGAGGACAAACTGAACTACTACAGAGACATCCTATGTAGTCAGTTGGCTGCTGCCTATCTGTGCCATAGTCCATCATCTCGCAGGTCTGACTGGGGGGCCCTCTGCACTCACATTCCACTGCCATGGCTGCTGGGGATGGGTAGGGTGGCGGGAATAGTACCAGCTCCATAAGCAGCAGCCTGAGTCTACAGTCGCTGATGAGTAGCTTTCTTCACCCACTTAGTGAAGAAACTTCTCACCAGCAGCAGGTAGACCTGGAGCAGGACCTGAACCAGCAGGTGGCAGCATACTTGGACAGCACCCTGCCAACCCACATTGAAGATCCGCTGGACTACTGGGCAGCCAAACTGGATGGATTTGTGGACGTAACTGGCTGAGTTTGACCTGGAAAGCTGATCTGCCCGGCCAGTAGTGTGGCATCAGAGCGAGTGTTTAGTCTGCCTCACCCAAACCATAAAAAAAAGACCGGTTTCTTCTGGCTACCTGCCTCAGCTACTTCTCTGATGCTGCCACCCGCCTGATGCCACACATCTGATGCCAAGTGGTCCTTATTTCATCCACCTTCGTCAGTGGGTATTTGTGTTGCTACCCACCGGCCCACTCTGTCTCTGGGTCACTTTCTGGTCTCCTAATGCTGCTGCTGCCATCTCCACACTATGTCATCTTGCCACTCTGTGGTATCCTGATACTGCTGCTGCCATCTCCACACTATTTTACCTTGCTACTCTGCGGTATCCTCCTGATACTGCTGCTGTCACCACCTCCCGACTCAGGCATTGTGCCACTCTGTGGCCTCCTGCTGATGCCGCCACCTCCAGACTCTGTCAAAGTGCAACTTGGTGGCCTCCTCATACTGCTGCAAACTCCAGACTCGATCATTGTGCCACTCGGTGGCCTCCTCATACTGCTGCCAATTCCAGACTGTCATTATGACACTTGGTGGACTTCTCCTGATGCTGCCACCTCCAGACTCGGTCATTGTGCAACTTGGTGGCCTTCTCGTGATGTGCTGCCAACTTCAGACTCGGTCATTGTGCCACTCAGTGGACTCCTCATACTGCTGCCAACTCCATACTCTGTAATTGTGCCACTCGGTCGCCTCCTCATACTGCTGCCAACTTCAGACTCGTTCATTGTGCCACTTGGTTGCCTCCTCATACTGCTGTCAATTCCAGATTCTGTCATTGTTCCACTCGGTGGACTTCTCCTGATGCCACCACCTCCAGATTCGGTCATTGTGCCACTTGGTGCCTCCTCATACTGCTACCCACTCCAGACTCTGTCATTGTGCCACTTGGTGGCCTCCTAATACTGCTTCCACCTCCAGACCCTGCCATTGGGCCACTCTGTGGTCTCCTCATGCTACTTCCACCTCACCACTATGTCATAGGTCCACTCTGTAGACTTTTCATGCTTTTCCCACTCTCCTCACTTCATGACTGGTCCACTATTTTGGCTTTCAGCCTGGCTGACATCTTCATTTATTTGACCCTTCTTCTGATCTGTCAGAAGGAAGTAAAAATGAGACGCACAACGCATCCTGTCTGTGTAGCAGCTGTAAGGCCTTTATGGTCCCATCACAATTGGCTTATGATTTAGTAGCCAAAAGCAGGAGTGGGTACAAAACACAGAAGACATACAAATATTCCATTCACGTGTCATCTCTGTTTTAGATCCACTCCTGTTTTTTGGGGGGGACATTAGCAATACTGATGGATTATTGAGCAAATTCTGACCAGTGAAGGACGGACGCTCCACAGACAGGATCCATTTTTTGTGGAATCAGTGGAAGGGCAAATTAATCAGTGACGTCAACATAAACTTACTGCTGACACCCTCTCCACTCTGTCAGGGGGGCTTTACTTGTATATGTGTTTAATAGAACAGGTTTTGTAGACATCTATGTGGAATCAGCTGGCGACGGTGTAAAAGGAGTGTGCTTCTTCTTGGCGCTAACATCGTCCTGTAAGGCTGAGTTCATACGGAGTTATTTGCTCCATTTTGGCCCCGTGAATAAGTGAAGTGTGCAGTGATTTTAATCGACTCACAGTATTATTTCACTACTAAAGCAGACTCCCCATGCGTGTTACTGCAAGGCATAGTGTTCTACACCACAATAAAGGCTCTAAGCAGCCAGGAAATAGCCGTTTTTTAACTAAATTAACCGCAAATTTATTTGGATCGAACCAAATTGTTCCCGCAAAATTTGGCGAACAGGCGAATCGAATCTTTAAAAAATTTGCTTATCTTTACTGACGACGGTGTAAAAGGAGTGCAGTCTTTCAGGCTATAGTAAGATCTTGGGCCTCTGCACGATTCTTTATGCCTGCCACTAACATTGACCTGTAAGGCTAGGTTCACACTTGAGTTATTTGGTCAGTTTTGGCACCATGAAGTGTACAGTGATTCTAAGAATGACGCCTGTCATCTGTGTGTTATACTGACTCACAGTATTGTTTCACTACCACAGCAGACTCCTTATGCGTGTTTCTGCAAGGCACAGTTTTCTACACCACTATACAGGTTTTCTGCAGCCAGGAAATAGCTGTTTTTTTATGAAACTTGCCACAAATAAATTCGGATCAAATATTTATGGAAAATTCTGCTAACCGACCAAATCAAATTTTTGAGAAATTCGCTCATCTCTAATCACAATTATGAAATGTAGGAATTTTAGATATCTGCATCTCTAAGATGTCTGCGAGAAGGTGGAAGAGCTGCCCTCTTGTCCTTTATAGAGGATTAATCAGTGTACAGCACCATATAACACTGGTTTTATAGGCAGCATAGCTGTAGTCTCCTTGGATGGGCAGGCTATGTGGTTTTACAGGTAGTGGGAACTCTAAGGCCCCTTTCACATGGGCGAGTTTTCCACGCGGGTGCAATGCATGAGGTGGACGCATTGCACCCGCACTGAATCCTGACCCATTTATTTCTATGGGGCAATGCACATGAGTGGTGATTTTCACTCATCACTTCTGCGTTGCGAGAAAATTGCAGCATGCTCTATATTGTGAGTTTTTCATGCAACGCAGGCCCCATAGGAGTGAATGGGGCTGCGGGAAAATCGCAAGCATCCGCAAGCAATTGCGGATGCAGTGCGATTTTCCCGCAAGGTTGCTAAAAGACGGGACCCGATCTTTATTATTTTCCCTTATAACATGGTTATAAGGGAAAATAATAGCATTCTCAATACAGAATGCTCATTAAAATGTGGATTAAGGGGTTAAAAGTAAAAAAAAATAACTCACCTTATCCACTTGATCGCGTAGTTGCCGATCTCTTCTCTCTTCTTCAAGCATTAGCTGCCATCTAAAGGACCTGTGGTGACGTCACATCACATGGTCCAATCACATGGTCCATCACCATGGTGATGGACCATGTGATTGGACCATGTGATGAGCTCAGTGACGTCATCACAGGTCCTCTAGGTGACAGCTAATGAATGAAGAAGAGATCGCAACTATGCGATCAAGTGGATAAGGTGAGTTCATTTATTATTTTTAACCCCTCCATCCACATTTTACTAAGCATTCTGTATTGAGAATGCTATTATTTTCCATTATAACCATGTTATAAGGGAACATAATAAAATCTACAGAGTACTCAACCCGAAACCGGACTTCAGTGATGAAGTCCGGGTTCGGGTCTGGGTACCAAACATGCCAATTTTTCTCAAGCGCGTGCAAAACGCATTAAAACACTTTTCACTCGTGCGTAAAAATCGTGCATTTACCCAAAACGCACCCGCCTCTGATCCGGGCGTCACATGTGACAGAGGCCTAATGGCTTTGCATTGCAGATGACGGCCAAAAAAAGACCTATAGGATTGCCATGAAGAAATGAGCGTGCAAAGACTTTCCTCAGAAAAAGCTTAACGCCTGTTAGCTTAAAGGGAATCTATTCTTTAAATTGTGTTTTTGTTAAACATTTGTTTTTGAATTATTGTTGTTTTTTTAATTTTCCTTGTTACTATCTATATTTAAATTTTATATAATCCTGACATTTTTGCATCGGCCACTAGGCTTAATAATAGGTAATGATGTCCTGTTCTGAACAGGTAACTTTTCAGAAGCTATTATCATTATCACTAATGTTGAGCGAATTGAGCTTTGAATCATAGATCTGAAGTCGATTTGTTCTTACACTTTGTTTTAATGCTGTACAGGGGGTAAATGAATATGGTATTGATTTCTACATCTTTAAAAACATACCAGCGAGTACCAAACCCCAACTTTGGTTCCCGAATTTGAAATGTTTTCAAAGATGTAGAAATTAATAACAAATTCATTCACCTAAGTCTTGCACGACTTTGGGTGAAACGAGGCAAAATATTTTAATTCTGTGTAGAGAAAGGTCTCCGTACAACAATGAAAACAAAGTGTTTAAACTAATTGACTTTGGATCTATGATCCAAAGCGCAATTCGCTCAAGCCTAATTATCACCACAGGCAGAATTACAACAAGTATTACCTTTGCATAGGTAACACTGGTTCACATTTACAATGCCATTCACAATAGGTGACATCACAGCTTTTCAGCTCATGCCTAAACTCAGGTCACCAAGCATGCCTACAAAACTCTCCCATATAAATCAATGGTGTCCCTTCATGTCCATTGTGTTTATGGCCGTGTAGCTGCTCTCAAAAGACAGGGAGCCTTAACGTTCTTTAGGCCTAGTGGCTGGTGTGAAAATTGTAGAATTACATAATTTAAAAAATATAGTGACATGGAAAAATAAAAAAACCTCACCAAAAAAAACAAAAAATATATATTTAACATAAAAAATAAGATTTGAAGGGAATCTGTTACCAGCAACTTCCCTGTTAAACTGTTTTTATAAACACATAGCTGTGTGAAGTACCAAAGGGAGATCTTTGTAGTCTTCTGATAAATGTCATTCCTATATCCCCCCTTCCCCATGCTGTTTGATTGGCTATTACAGCGGATTAAGTGCTACAGTATGTTTTTCCCCAGTCTCCTGGATATTTAGGAGAATTACTATGTTTTCTTTGTTCTATTCTCTTTGCTTTTTGTGTACTTCCAGGTGCAGCCTATTATATGAAGACTTTACTCGCAGGAACTTAGATTATAACTACAATTCTCACCTGTAGGGAAATAATACTTACCTTTTACCCTCCTTTGGATGTATCAGCCTTTCACAATATCATAATGTATATTAATTATGTTTTTTTAAATTGCCTTTTTAAACGTAAAGCTGCTCAGTAGCCCTTATAACTGATATTTAATAGTGCAGAAAGCATTGCTTTTAAAATCTGATAAATTCTGTGCCCAAGAAACACATTACCTTACAAGATACCCCCAGAATCAAACATGCCCAATACCCCCATACCTTTCAAGCCCATTCATTTACAGTACTTATAGCTATAAGAAATACGGTAGCTTTTGCCATTATATCAGTAACAACAGACCCTGGAGATATATCATTCTAGTGGAGTCTAAAAACACCAACAGGGTCATTTACTGTTCTGTGGAGACTTTAACACAGTTCACAACGCTGAATTGGACACCACATCCTCCTTCGCAGAGAGAACAACTTCACTATCTTAGCCCCTGTTCTGATTAGGCATGATCTCTTTGATAATTGGAGAATACAGCATGAATCAGAGACACTTCTTCTCCCCTGTTTATCATACCTGCTCCCAAATTGACCTCTTTTTACTTATTAAATCCCAATTATTAAAAGTTATCTCCTCCACTAAAACATTTATCAGGGCGTATTTACTAAAATGGTGTCCAGACTGAAAAGAAAGATAGATAAACAGTTTTCCAAAACCATGGCTAAGATAAATAAACTAGAATATTTGAACAAAAAATCTGTAACCACTGAACAGTGAAATTATGATAACTATGTATTAGACTTAAATAATGTTTACTGTATAAATATGAGAAAAACCTGAAATCATTTAAAGTTCAGTACTATTCTCAAGACAATAAATCCAGTAAATTATTAGCCAACAGATTGAAGACTAGGGCATTGAACACAAAAATCCCATATCTCATAAACCCTTTAAACTCCTCTAAGATTTATGACTCCAAAGCTATGCTGAACAAATTTAAATACTATTATTTTACTTTATATAATCTTGCTTCTACTTCTACGAATTATTCCCCTCCCTCTGTTACCAAGAAACACTTTCTTAGACATACTTAACTTACCCCAATTGCCCCCTAAACAGTTTGAAATCTTAAATGCACCCATTACTCTTGCAAAACAATTGAGCAGTATTCGTACCTTACCTTAACATAAAATGCCCGGCCCTGATGGGCGCATATTACAAATCCTTTATGGATTCTTTTCTGCCCCACCTCCATACAACTCTCCTGGAGGCTATGAAACAGGGCTCTTTTGCAAAGGAGAGGCTCTTAGCAACCAAAACCAAGAAAGGCATCTGAATATCCTTAAAATGTCAGACCTATTTTCCTTTTTAAATACGGACATAAGGAGCTATGCCTAAACATTAGCCATTAGGTTAGCTCACATCCTTCCTCCTTTAATAGACAGAGACCAGATCAGCATTGTTAAGGGCATCTCCTGAATATCTGTTGTGGAGAGATATTTAGTCCCAAGGTTAACTGGTCCTTTGAATTTTCAGTACTTGGTAAAATTAGATTCAATGGAGATACAGTCAGTTATTGTAAAGCTTTATTTTCTAGCCCCTCTGTGAGGGTGTTTGTGAATGGATCACACTCAGATGACTTCATAAAACGATTTGTGTTCTTTCTATAGAATCTTTAGCACAGGAGATAAGACAAGATGACATTTCAGGCATCCAAATTTAGAACTGCACTCGCTGTATATCTCTTTATGCAGATGATATTATTTCCCTGACCAAACCTCATTGCTCCCTATGAAAACCCTTATAGGTCATAGCAGAAATTGTCTGACTTTCAGATTACAAACTAAAAATACCAAATTCTTCATTTTTACCTTACAGAATCAGAGATGACAGCTATAAAACTAGATTTTCCTTTAGATTGGCAAACAGACAACATTAAATATCTACGTATGCTCCCTGTACAATGTAAATTATATTATCAAGCTTAGATTTGTATCTAAAACAACTCTCCAAATATAAAATATCATGGGTGAGATGAATCACAGCATATAAAATGTTCATTCTCCCTAAAATGTTGTATTTGTTATTTGAAAACAGGGGAAACCACATATAACATCTCTCCTTAATAGAGACAAGTACTGTCCCCGGTGGCCTAGGCCTACTCAATTTGTATGACTACTTCCTTGCAACACAGGTTTCTCTGCTTAAGGCATGGTGTCAAAAAAATCAACCTCAGCACTAGACCTATGTTTAGTCAACTATAGCTTAAAGCATAACTTTAAAGCCGTTTTGATATCTTCATTATATGCCACCTTTAACAAACCAAATACTTAACTTTTTCATTCTGGCAGCATACCTAACAAATTGGAAAGCATATCATAATAGAAGCCCCAATACTACAATATCTGTGACTTGAATATCTGGAAATGTAAAGTTTTTTTTAAGTGTCTTCTTTTCTTTTTTACAATGGTCAGTTGCACTCATTTGCATGCCTAAACCAACCATACAATGTCTCTCATAAAGAGTTTTACAAATACTTACAGATTTGACATTTTCTTCAAACTGCCCATCCAAAAGCAGTGCTAGCAAACCCCCAGCTGTTCACGTCTTGGTCTCAGACAGGGGCTATTCAACTGGGTATCAAACCTTTATACATTTCATTTGGGTAGAAAAGACAAGTTCATGAAATCTACCTTTTTGGTTTAGAAGAAGGAACTGTAATTTTTATCAATCCTTTTTGTGTGATCAATGGTCGTACTTTATTCAATGTGACTCAAAATACCTAAACTATGAATCTCATTATGACTGTTTATGAAAAATGCTCTTTATTGGTATTATACTCCAGAAAGACTCAGTATTTTCATTCCAGGTGCTTCTCGTGTATGCTTGAGGGGGTGTAGTGGTAGAGGAAAAATTCTACATACTCTCTGCGCTTATCCACTATTGTCTAATTTGTGGGAAACCTTATCAACAGCAGCCTCACCAGTTATAAAAACTCCACTCCTTCTTACTCCTCAGTTGGCCCTATAGTATATAGACATTAATCTTATACCCTTACGGGGTACACTTATATAAGCTCATCTCCTACTAGCCACTATAATGGACATAGCCATATATTGGAAATCAGCCACTATACCCCAAAGTGGACAAAACCTGTGTATATGACAACATTTTTTCACAAAGACACATTTCCCCTTCCAAATTTGAACAGGGTATGTAATGGAATGCCTTTAGAGATTACAGGAAGCCATCCTTCCTTGTGAACAATTTTGTCATTAACTGCACCTACAGTATATTTAAGTTTGATTTCTGTTTGATTCAGGTTTATTCATTTTTTATTCTTTTTACTTTGTCTAATATACAAATAGTTCTTCTACAGCAGATAATAAGTTTTATCTGGAAGTATATAGTATATGTAACTTTACATTTTCATATATACTTTACTTTATCATTTCTAAAATAATTATTCCAGCCAGATCTTCCTATACATGATTCTCGATCTACATTGCACCTTATTTTGTGCTGTACCTTGAAAATAAAATTTAATTGAAAAAAAATCTGAAAAATTTAAAAATTTCCATTACAAAATGTTTCATTATGAATAAACTTTTAACATAAACTTAACTATGATGTCCTCTTCGAATGAGAACACATAGACAGAGCACTGTGCTAACAGGGCTAAAGGTTTCTGAGTGCCATAATTTATTTCAGAAAATCTGCCAAACATGTCTAGTGAGAAGACACTGATAAAAGGGTTAAAGGTTACTGTGTGTCATGATTGCACATTACAGGATTGCTCTGGGCAAGCAGAGAAGTCTAGAGCTATTCTATAATTTAAAACCAGGGGTGCAATAACACTGATCAACCATAACATTAAAATTACTGACAGGTAAAAGGGAGTTACATTGATTATGTTGTTACAATTTCTCCTGTCAAGGAGTTAGATACATAAGGTAGCATGTGTAATGTCACTTCTTGAATTTCACGTGTTAGAAGCAAGAAAAATGTGTGTCTTTGACAAGAGCCAGATTGTGATGGCTAAACAACCATAACATCTCCACAATATCAGGCAGTGTGTTGTGTTCCTGGTATGCAGTGGTTATTACTTACCAAAAGAGGTCCAAAGATGGAGAAATGGTAAATCAGCAACATGGTTGTTGGGGCCCAAGGCTCCTCGATGCACATGGGTAAAAAATAAGTGTGTGCTTTAACTAGATAGTGTCCTGTTATGCTACAAAAATGTTTGAAGAATAGTTTGAGGAACATATCAGAGTTCAAATTTTAGCTTTCAAATTCCCTAGATTTCTGATCTATCTGAAGTATCAATGAGATGTACTAAACTTGCGTTTATATTTTCAGGTATTGAGATCTGTCATGGAGAAAAACGCTTCTGTTTTGTCCCCATATATTGTCAATGGGGATGTAACTGAACAGAACAGAATGCTCCAAAATGCATTCTGTTCTGTTTGGTTGCGTTCCTATACCAGAGAGCAAACTGCAGCAAGCTGCGTTTTTCTTTCAGTCATGGGATGTGGAGCAAAACGGATCCAGTTTACCCACAGTGCAAGTCAATGGGGATGAATCTGTTTTTTTCAGACACAATAAAAAAGGATCCCCCCTTTCAATGGTGTTCAAGACGTCATTTCTGCGGTATGTTAAAGATAATACAACCGGATATGTTTGTAACGGATGCAGATGGTTGTATTATAAGTAACGTAAGCGTTTTGGCTGATTCGTGCAGGAAAGTGTGAAAGTAGCCTTAGTAAGTGCCTTGTATTTACTTTGTTTACATCATAAATGCCATTTGCTGAAGTGAGACAACCTCTATATAATATTTGAATTTTCTGAGATACTGACTTTCGGTTTTCATTAGCTGTAAGCCATAATCATCAACATTAAAAGAAATAAACACTTAAAATATATCACTCTGTGTGTAATGAATCTGTGTATGAGTTTCCCTTTTTGAATTGCATTAATGAAATAAATTAATACAGAAATGTAGCTCTACTGAAAAGTATGAACAGTATATGCACTTAATGCTTGGTTCAGCCTCCTTTTGCATGAATAAGGGTGAGTTCACATTGCCATTTATTTTATGTTCATCTGATCCATCAGAACAACAGGAAAAAAAAAAATGATTTGATATCCGTTGGTGCCATTTATGGGGGCAGTCACAAAAAATTATGTATTTTGCAGTCCACAAAACACGGGTCCACAAAATACAGATGACGTCCATGTGACATCTGTGTTGAATCCGTTTTTTTTTTTTGTAGAACCATTACCATTGACTTCAATGGATCCATGAACTGTATTTTGTAGCCACATATAGGACATGTTCTATCTTTTGTGGAACGGACATATGGATGTGGAAAGCGGATGGAAGACATCCATGTACTTTCCATATGTCTGTTCCACAAAAATATGGAACATGTCATATTCTTGTCAAGATATGTGGACCACAGACCCATTGAAGTTAATTGGTCTGCAAAAAAGAAAGATGCAACACAGATGTAATCCATATTTTGTGTATTTGTATTTTGCTGACCACAAAATACAAATGTTTATTTGAATGTAGCATAATCAAGAAGGCATTGCATAAATCCTGGTCAAGAATCGACTATTTATTTACCACACATGCCTTACACCCCAGAGTTGAGGGAGCTAGAACCTTGACTTATTTCTTTCGGACCACCACACCAGTCCTCTTGGTAACACATGATTGCTTCCCTAAAGGCACTGATTTTTATGGCACCTCCCTTCTCTTTTGCCAAGAGATGAAAACTTCCAGACCTTCATTCAGATACCATACCAGCTATTTGTTCACACAGCCCGACCATAACCCTTGTTCCCTCCTATATTACTTATTTGGGCATTAAAATTGTTTGCCACGTCTTTTCTGCTGTTCACACAGATGTCTTGTCCATAAAATGGATACAGATGGACGTTCATGTGACCAGCCAAACTACTCAGTCTCCTCCAATCAAATACACTGCGCCTGCTATCTGCATAAGCCCTGTTGGTAGTTTAGTGCAGGTCTAGTATGCTTGAATAGAGAAGTGAATTATGTGTCTGGTCACATAATCCTCGATCATCGACCATGGACAGGACCTTTATGTGAAGTGTGAAGAAGATTTGCCTAACAATGGGGCATATGTTTATGAAATATAGCAAGCTGCACAGAAAATTAACAAAGACTATATTAGTACTGTAAGTGCCATGTGGTCATATCGCATACTCATTGGTCGAAAGTGGCCAGGAAGTGACCAACCCCTTTTAGCATTCAGATACTTCAGCTATATACTCTGTCTTTAATTCATATATGTGGTTGGGGAAATAACCTCAAATAGCACTACAGAAACTAATGCTTTTCAACGATGAGGAAGCACAAACCTGCCCAATATTATGGGATATAATCTGGCCTGCTTACTAAGACACTGCATGGATTGGCTTCTTAACAACTCCTTTACTCAATAGACTAATTTAAGAACAGTTAGCCTATCCTTGGGACCTTAAACCTCTGTTATTATTTTACAGTGTGGATCCATTGTGCCACCCAACCAGTTTGACTTAGGGTTAACCCTAGGGGTGTTAGCCTTGTGTGTCCATGGTATTTCCCTTTTAACCCCTTATACAGTGATTTTAGATTTCTCTGCGGGGAAATAAACAGGCTGCTACCTCCTGGGATAGTCCCAGTGTGGTTGGCAGCTGACCAGTGCAAACACCAGGAGCTCAGAATGCAGGAAACACACCAAAACCGCAGGTATGTGTGAACAGGCACTTAGGCATGTTTCTCCATTTACTCTGGTCAGGCTAACCCTCCTAATCTAGAACTAGTTGCCAGAAGCTGAGCTGACAGTAGCCTGTCAACAAAGACAGTGACACAGTCCTTAATCCCTCACTTTCTTTCCCTGATTACATCTGCTAATATACCCCATATTCCCAAATATATTTACTATTCTCTGCCTAGAATCTTCTTATGCTGTCTTTATCATAATTTTTCAGTGGATTGCACTTTGGCAAACAGAGTAACAGCACAGGATCCTTCCAGGTTGCAAGTACAAGCAGTTATGCAAAGGCATCTTCCTGGCGAATGCTCCCCTGAATAGCTGATCCAGGCTGTATGTCAGGCTGTGAGCCAATCAGGGTGAGCCCTGCCCTTCACTTTCTCCCAGTGTCATTTGACCATCCCTCTTCTTCCTATGCTGTTGCAGTCTATGGGAAAAGTAATCACGAGATTGCATGTACAAGTCCCCTATGGGGAATAAAAAGTATAATAAAAAGAAAACTGAAAAACTGTTTTATCTCCTTTCCCATTTTTACACATAAATATAAACAATAAAAAATAAACATACAGGCATTGCCATGTCTAAAAATGCCTGAGCTATTAAAATGTAGAATATTTATTGTGCCTGGTGTACGCTGTAAAGGAAAAAATAAAAATAGGCAATTTTCCTGGTTTTGGTCATACTGCCCCCCCCCCAATAAAAAAGTAAATAAAATTTGATTAAAAAGTGATCAAAAAGTTTTATGTAACCCAAAATTATAGCAAAACTACAATGTGCCCTATAAAAAACAGAGCTCTGTGTATAGAAAAATAAAAAAGTTGCTTTTTCAAAAGTTTATTTTTTAAATAATAAAACATGACAGAAACTATATAAATTTACCATTTACCATAAATTTAACATAAAATACCATAATTATTCAGATCCACAAAATAAGGCTGTCATGTCATTTGTAGTGCACTGTTAACTTCATAAACAAAAAAGGCAGAATTGCGTTTATTTTTCAATTTGACCCCACAATGATTAAAAATACAACTTGTCCTTCAAAAAATAAGCTCTTATATGCCTATATGAATGGGGAAGAAAAAATAAATGGAAATTAGCCTGGTTATTAAGGGATGAAGACTGCCTGTCAAAGTTTACACTATCATTCTTTTGAACATCATTAGTCACTGTAGGCTATTCGGTCTTATTATGCAGTTTAGATTTATAGACATATAATTACACTGAGCATGTGTGGTATAATGAACTTTGAAGATTCCAATTATATACTGAAAATTGCTGTTTTAGTCTGGCATGGATAGGGTCCCTTAGTGTTCATAAAACACATTCCTTTTATCCGCATTACTGTATTGCGGCATATCATTTTCCAGAACCCTTGTGATAAACTGATTGTGCTATTAGATAACCTGTCTTATATCAGTATTGTTAACAACTTCATAAATTGTGTTGTGAGTGAAACACATTACACACATCAGTATATGAAGGAAGCATAAAACACTGTATTATCACATATTACCATATAATGTGTACTTTATTTTATGATGGTAAATTATAATATTTTATGGCATCAGAAGAAGCTTTTAGTAATACCTTGGGTCAGTCTTATAAAATGATTTGCATTTTACAAGGATTGATCATTGATGCTTTCTACTTTTCAAGTTTTATGAGTATCATAATTTTTTATTCTATCTTTTCTTTGGCTTTCTGCAAAAAATATGATGTGGCATTTGTCTTACAATGAAAAATGACAGCTTAGAGGGATCTTTTTTTGATGTTTAGAGCCTATAAGTGTCTCGCTTCCTTTTTGGTCAAGATTTATTTTCTGGACTGTGTAAACTCTGTATGGACCATGAATTGTCTCAGAATTACTTACATACCTTTTCTTTATAGGATATTCTTGCTTTACATCATGTCTTTATGATACCACATGATGGCACTGTGACCCACTGATTTAAAAAAAAAACATATGCATGCAAATCCAAAGATGAAACTTAGTGTGTTATTTCTTTAGTACATTCTTTAGTTTTTAAGCATTAAGAATGTATGTCTAGTGCTGTAGGACTAGCTGTAGTCTACAATGTAATAAACAATGTTTATTAGTACTGTATGTGTTATTGAGTCTTTAAAAATCAATATTTTCCTTATTTTTCAAAAAGAAATGCAATAAAAATAAATTGTTCAGAAGGAGTATTACTTATGTCCATGTGTCTATCATCTATATCTCTCTATATGGCTATACAAAGACATTTTGTAGTTTTACAGATTTTTTTGACTATTGATTGACATTTCCGTAAAAAAAAAATTTATGAAACCATAATATTCCTTTGAACTGCAAATTTAGCTCATACAATTATCCTGTATCTGTACACAAATTTTCAGTGTAGCCCTAGCCTAAGACCTTATTTAAAGGGAACCTGTCATCAACCTCATTTTCTCTCTCCTCTCCCCCTCCCTATGCTCTTGAAAGCAATGACAGAAATAGTAAATCATGTCCGAGTGACACTTGCATGCATAGCTATGGGCAAATGCATGTTTGATGGTGTTAAAAGGGTGATTAAGAACATACTGCACCATCATATGTGTTAAGCTTTTTCATATTCCAAAGCTTCCAAAAATTGCCCTCATTGGGAGCAGATGGTGTTTAACCAAACATGGTGACAAGGTATGAAAAAAAAAAAAGGGGAAATAATAAATCTCCAGAATACTCAACCCGAAACCGGACTTCAGTGATGAAGTCCGGCTTCGGGTCTGGGTACCAAACATGGCGTTTTTTCCAACGCGCGTGCAAAACGCATTGCAAAAGTTTGCACACGCGCGGAAAAATCATGCATATTCCCGCAACGCACCCGCATCCTATCCGGGCGTCAAACGTGACGCCCGTGCGAAAGAGGCCTAATAGTACTGGTAGTAGTAGTAGTGGCAGATGTGTAGCGTTATAAGTGGTGGCAGTAGGGGATTAGAAGCGAGGAGTAGCAGCTGTGGCAGTGGTGGCTGCAGCAGCCATATGGTACATGCTGGCCGGCAGACAGCAGCAGTGTCATGATAGCAGCAATGGACTGATGGAGGTAGCAGCAGCAGCATCCATATGGAACATGATGGTAGGCAGGCAGACAGCAACAGTGGTAAGATGGGGCACCATCAGTAGATCTATTCATCTACTACTTTCCATATTCCTGTCAGTTTTGACCTAATGTACAGTCACAAAAAGTATGATTGGTTTTGAAAGTCTGTTTTCTGGAGCTTAACCCTTTCAAGCTCAGAGGTTGTTGTTTTTTGCGTTTTAGTTTTGCACTCCCTGCCTTCCCAGAGCCATAACTTTTTTATTTGTCTGTTCACCTAGCCATATGAGGGCTTGTTTTTTGCAGGACAAATTGTACTTTCCAATGTCACCATTTAGTATTGCATATGATGTAGTGGGAAGTGGGAAAAAAATTCCAAATGGGGGTAAATTGCAAAAAAAAAAGCGATTCCACCACAGTTTTACGGGTGTTTTAATTACGACGTTCGATTTAAAATAAAACCGATCAGTTATTTTTATTCTACAGGTCAGTACGAATCTGGCGATACTTTTTATGTACAGTTTTTCTTGTGTCTTGATAGCGATAAAAAAATAAAAAGTGGGAAAAAAAACTGTTTTATTTTTTGTCACCATATTTTGACCCCTATAACTTTTTTGTAGTTATGTGTACGGAGCTGTTTGGGGGCTCATTTTTTGCGGGGCAATCTGAACTTTTCATTGATACCATTCTGGGGTGTCTATGATTTTTTGATCACTTTTTATTAAATTTTTTGTAGAAACCAAAGTGAGCAAAAAACATTTGGGCACTTTTTTCTGTTTTGCTTTTTGCCGTATGGGGAATATATTTTTGTATTTTTATACTATGGGCATTTTCACACATTGTGAAACCCATGATGTGTATTGTTTTATTTTTTTAGTTCTTTTATTTTTATTTTGAGAAAAGGGTGATTTGAATTTTTATGTTTTTTTTATTTTTTTTTTTACACTTTTTTATAAGTCCTATAGGGAACTATAACAGGTAATCATCTGATTGCTATTATCATAGACTCCAATGCAGTTGCATTGGAATTTATGATGATTTTACTACTTTCCTATGGAGCCCTATTACAGGCAAGGTCTCCATAGGAAATACTATGCAGCAGCCTCGTGTCATTCATAAAGACACGGGCTGCTGCATACACACTCCGGCTCCTCCGTTCGCCACACGGGGGAGACGGAGCTCAATCGAAAGCTTTCGGTTTTCAGCCCGCTGAGATGCCATAGTCTGAATTGACCATGGCATCTGAGGAGTTAAATGTCCACGATCGTTATCACTGCTAAAAGAAGCAGATGGCCACCTGCGGCTATAGCACCCACAGCGGGCAGGAGCAGGTGCCATCTTTAAACACCCACCCAGCGTCGTACATGTACGGCGCTGGGCGTGAAGAAGTTACAGTCAGAGAGAAGCAATAAAATGTCCTTCCCATTCCATAAACATACTAAAGACACTGCTACTGACAATATGATAATTAGATACCTGTGCCACTAACAGATTTGGTCCTATTGTCTTCTGTGTGTTCAAATATGCAAATTCTGAAAAAAAAAAAAAACTTTCTCTAGTTTAAAACACAAGTTGTCAGCCAACGGTGAAATTATTTACCTCCAGACCAACATTTGAACTGTCTGGAGATGCCCTGTCACAGATTTTGGCCTACTGTTTATGGTGTTTTCACTTAAAGATTTAAAACACATGGATTAAAACCATGGATTGTAAAACCCACATTGCACACTTTTATTGCTATCTTTTGCATAAAAAATAAATACTCGAACTCTCTGGAGATACCCTGACTCAGATTTCAAGCATGATCTATGAGCGAAGACATGACACAAAAAGTATGGAAGTTTACTGCAAAATGCTCATGCATCGGGTGAAATGATTGGAGGTGCAGACACCTAAATTATCATTACCGGGCTGAAGATCGCGCTGTATAAACAGCACATTGCTTCCCAGGAGCAATTATTATCGATGGGTTAAGTGATAGCAGCAACGATCACTTATCCTCATTCCTCATCCTCATTCCTGGACCCTGGGTTCAGACCTGAGCGTTCTTGAAACGCGCGTTTTACGCGCGTTTTAGTCGCGCGTATTTCAGCGCGTTTTGGCAAATAGGAAACGCGCGTTTGTACGCGCGTTCTTGTGATTGACTACTGTGGTGTCAATCACAAAACGCGTGACAAAACGTCGGGCGTTTTACAGCGCGTTCAAACGCACTGTAAAACGCTCAAGTGAGAACCAGGGCCATAGGAAAGCATTGGTTTTCATGTGTTGAGCGTTTTACAGCGCGTTTGAACGCGCTGTAAAACGCTCAGGTGTGAACTTAGGGGAAGTGATCTCTGCGTGTAAACACAGAGGTCATCTCCACTTACCGAGCAGCCAACTCTCTAGAAGGAACGTGCCTTCAGAGGATGAGGAGAGTAAATCTCTTACTGCCAGGACAGCAAGTAATAAGATAAGCAAACAACACATGGATACCCTTACCAAGTCCTAAATAAGCCTCCTTCACATAAGCGATAAGGAATGTGGCAGGATCTTGTAAATCAGTTTTTCTGTGCTTGCGTTCAGACTTTCTGTTTATTTTTATCTGGATTGCATCCGTTTTGTATTTGTTTGTAACGCTCCTGAGAAAAACGGAATACCATTCAATAACTCCTAGCAACCATCAGTAAAGAAATGCATTGCATCTAGATGCCTTTTGTTTTTCACGCAGCCCCATTTATTGCTGTGGGGCAAGGAATGCATGAAAGATGGACATTATAGAACATGCTGCATTTTGCCCATAAATGATCAGTGAAAAACTATACTCATGTGCTTTTACCTATTGAAATGAACGTCAGGATTCAGTCCGGTTGCTGTCCATTTGCAAAATGTATCTCATCCAAGTGCAAAATTCTCTTGTGTGAAATTAGCCTTAGGTTTATTTTTGAAGAGTCTTCCATCAGGCTGTGGTCCATTTTTAAAATGGATAGCATTTGGACTGAACCCTGAACCATTAATAGCAGTGGGCATATACACATGAACATTGTTCTTCACTAACCATCTGTCCATTCAGGAAAAAACACAGTGGGGGACATTTATCAAACTAGTGTAAAGTAGAACTGGCTTAGTTGCCCATAGCAACCAATCAGATTCCACATTTCATTTTTCACAGCTAGTTTTAAGATAAAGATGGAATCTGATTGGTTGCTATGTCTAACTAAGCCAGTTGTACTTTACACAAGTTGATAAATCTCCCTCAGCATGTTCTATCTTCACCTGTTTTTTTACGCAGAACTCTACAAGTTATCTATCACTCATGACAATGAGGCCTTAGAGTGAAAAAAAATCCTCCCAGTGCACATACAGTACACACTGGTTAGGCTCCCAAGCATAAAATCAGCTGGACAAGTGAAAGGCATTCAGCACTTAAAAATAAAATACAATGGGGGAGATTTATCAAACTGGTGTAAAGTAGAACTGGCTTAGTTGCCCATAGAAGCCAATCAGATTCCCCCTTTCATTTTCAAAAGGAACTATTAAAATGGAAACTAAGCCAGTTCTACTTTACACCAGTTTGATAAATTTCCCCAAAAAACTTTATTTGGCACACAAGAAATTTAAAATTCAAGTTGGATTGACTACTTGAATATTAAATGTACTATGAGTCCTATATAAAGTTAGTGAATTTTATTTCTGAATGTGGGATGCCTTCCACTTTTGCAGATGATTATATCAAGACAACCTACTTCTGTTCTCCATGAGGCTGATATGCAAGCTGAGCCTTCATCCAGGTCCGAACCTCCTCTAACAATCACTAGTTCATGGAATACACAGGCTCCCATGACATTGCCAAGCAGAACAATATACGGTCATGTGACCTCTTTCAAGGTGACATGGTGAATTTCAGAAAAAGGGTTCAGGAGGTGTTCTTCCCTCAAGGTGATAAAGAGTTATTCCTCACACAAAATGCATAGTCTCATACTGGTACCACTGTAAGGTAACTGCATGAACAAACCACTACACACATGTAAAAAAAAACAGAGCACATCAGGTAAACAATAATTAAAAATATACATTTTAATAATGGCATGAGAGGCATAAAAAAACAAATTAAAAACACTAAAATACTTAAAATACACAAGCATCTGATAAACAAACACTCCAAAACCCACAGCACAAGTCACTGATAAGGCAAAATTAAGACATGAGGCTGAATCATAAAAGAGATTGATAAAGTGTCTAGTGCTAGCAAAGAATCTAGTGCAAGACATTCTAAAAACCCTGTGATAATAATGTGCCATCAATGACAAGAATACTAGAATATGCCAAAACTAATGTATAGACCTGTACATAAAATCATGAAATGTAAGTATATCATAACATGACACAAGCACAAGCAAAATGAAAAGACAGCCTCACATGAATAGCACTGTGGGAAGATCCCCACATGTATTGCTGCTATTGCAGCTTCATCAGGGTTATGTCAACAATGAAAAATGTCCCACATGTATACTGATAAGAATCAAACACTTACAGAAAGGGATGGACGTTCTACATGTGCTGTATAACTGATTGCGTTTGCAACAAGACAGAGCATGACCAGACCAAAAATGGACCCTTCACAGACATTTGTCATGGATCAATCATGGACTTTTTTTTCACAGGCATTCAAATGACATTGACATATGAGTAAGGTCTCAGACCTATGGGCGTACTGGCTCAATGCCCGTATTGCGGACCATAAACTGCCAGTCCACAATATATGTTCACTGGCCGTGTGCACTCCTTGGTGCGAATGCAGACTCGAATGACATTAAATTCAATGGGTCCACAATCCACAACATACAACCGAAGATAGAACTTCGCCCAGTGGCGAACCAGCCCCACACACAGGATAGAAGGGTTTCTGTCTTAACCCGTTCAATGTCCACATTTTTCCACTGCCTCATTTGCTAAAAGTTGTTCCTTTAGAGGGTAAAGTCCTGACCAAGTTTTTACCTCCAGTAGAAGAGGAGATAATTCCAACTAAGACTGGGCCTCCTCTTGCCCTGGGCCCCATATCAGTCGAATGGTCTGCCGCTATGGTAGCTATGCCCCTGACTTCACCTATCTTTTGAGGAGCAGAGGCACGGATTGGAAGTCCACGGAAGCACTATGAAGCACTTTCATGGGCTTGCAATCTATACCTCCGCAACGCAAAAAGATAGAACACACTCTCTCAGTATGTTACGGATTGCAGGACCATTCAAGTCAATGGGTCCGCATCCACAAACGGAGTTGACACGGCTAGTGCCGTGTATTGTGGACCACAATTTGCAGTCCGCACCTTGGTCATGGGGCTCTTACGCTCATGGGCATGAGCCCTGTTTATACTTTGCAATGTCAGTACAATGTCATGTTTTTGTGTTGAAAAACACCACCCAAAAAACACATACAGACCTGAAAAGACACCACAAATAGGTGTGTGTACAGGAAGTCTTAAGTGCTCAATAAATGGTGTCACACATAGCTTGTTTGGCATTTTTAGGTGTTTTGCAGTTTTTTTGTTTTTCTTTTACTGGCATCTATTGTTGCATTTTTTAAGGAGAAAAGCCAGATAACATAGTACATGGAGGTTTATGGAAAATATTAAACACAGCATTTTCTTTTTCTTTTGTAGTGGCATGTTTTCACAGCTAGGTCTTATGCACATGACTGTATTTTTTATCTGTGTGCTATCCATTCATTTCTATGGGACCATGCACATATCTGTATTTTTTGAGGATCCCTGTGGCCATTCCGCAAATATTGATGGGAATGAGTATGGATTGGCTAGTTGAAGGGCAAATTTAAATGAAATTGTGAACCATCCCTTTAAGGTGTGTTTTTAGGGTCAGTAGAAGTATCAAAATTAAATCATGCTCTGGGTGTGGTGTTTTTTACATTGTTTGTTCTGCCCTACCTGAAAAAAATGCCAATGTGTGTTATGTTTTTAATGGTGGTTTGGCATGGCACCTTTTTCCAATGGATTTTTTGCGTACCGCTGTATGGAGGAATTGACATTACCTGCGGGAGAGGTACATACTTTTCCATATAAAAATGCAAGACATAAAAAATGCAAGGCATGCAAACAACAGCAAAAAAACTAACTAAAAAAAAAAAAAAAAAAAAACGCCATTAACAACGCCTGTGCTCAAACATAATATTCGGGCACTAATACTACAACAAAACCTACAAAATTGTCACAAAAAACTATACAACTCAGCAAAAACCCTAACTGAATGTCAGACTGGCATTACAATAGTGTTCCAAATTCCAAATGTGCAGCAGCTTGTATAAGTTACTATTTTGCTCTCAACCAACATTGATGATGGTGTCTCATTTTCAGAAAACATTGCAGTCTGTGTGCTTCTCACATGGCCATTTTTTAATGGACAGTGACTAAAGGACATCCACAAATAGAGTATATTCTATTTGTGCCTAATTTGATAGCCAAATGGACCTTCTTTGAAATCAATGGACATGTTTTTAATGGTCATTTAGACAGAAGTGTGCTTATCTAAAGGCCATAAAAAGGGGTACACTTTGTGAAAAAAAAAATGGGTGCACTTAAAAAAAATAATTACTCACTTCTCCACAGGCATGCATGGGAACACTTGGTTTTATTTCTCAGTGGAGGCAGCAGAACCCAACCCTCACAGTGTTGTGTTGTCACCTTATCACGATGAGAACATCTGATCCTGCTGCTTTCAAGTGTCCCTGTGTGTGTCTGTGGTAAGTTAACTATATATTTTTTATTTGTCAGCACTACCGGAGATGGGAGGAAGGAGAGGCATTATATAGACTGAGGGCAAATAAGGGGTGCATTATATATATTTAAGGCACTAGAGAGGGTATTATATCTACAGATGACATTATGGGGGCATTATTTATATGGAAGGCATTTGTCAGGACTCGAACCCGTGACCAGCCATGTCCCAGGCGGTAGCTCTAGCCACTAGACTACCAGTCCTCCTGGACTTTTCCTTCCACTGAATTCTGTGATCTACCTTGTTCCAGCCTTGCCTTGCTAATCTCTTGATTCCGTGCACCTGTTACTTCCCTTTATAAGCCCAGCCTCTAGCACCAGACCTTTGCTGGTTATTGTGCCTCCAAGCCTGTAGCAAGCTTCCTCTCTGCTCCTCCACGACTACTGCTGTTTATCTTTGTTGCCGACCCGGACCGTTTGACCTCGCTGAACTGCCGCCTGCATTGACCTTTTGCCTTCCACCGACCACGGCTCTGTTTAATCCTGCTGTTACCTCGCTGCCATCTCTACTGCCGACCCGGACTGATCGACCACGCTACCTGCTTCCTGCTTCTGTGGGCCTTTGCCACTGGACTCCAACCACCAGCCGGCTGTCCTCTGACTCAGGTGAGCAAAGGACCGTTACAGAATAACCAGCCATACCATGGAGTCCGCAATGGCCACTCTGCGCAAGCAGGTTACCGAACTGCAGGAATTCGGTACTACGTACCAGGAGGAATTTGCCCAGCTCCAAGGCGTTGTCCGAAGCCAACAGGCGGAGATTATTGAACTTCAGAGGCAACTCCTGGACGTCCGCAGCACGGCCGCAGATACTCGCATGCCACTTCCATCAAAATTCGGCGGCGACAGACGCCAGTATCGGGGTTTCTAAACCAATGCCGCATCTATTTTCAGATGTACCCGGGCCCCTTCATTACCGAGAGAAAGAAGGTGCTATTCATGGTTAATCTCCTGACGGATGAAGCACTAGCATGGGCATCACCATACGTGGAGACTAACAGTCAGCTCCTGGACAACTTAAACAACTTTATTGCCGCCATGAGCCAAGTCTTCGATGACCCCAACCGCTGTGCAACAGCTGAGGCGCGACTACATAGTTTACGGCAAGGGAGACGCTCCGTTGCTGAATACACCGCCGAATTTCGCCGCTGGGTCACGGACACCACCTGGAACCTAGCTGCACAGAGGAGCCAGTTCCGGCGAGGCCTGTCAGAATTAATAAAGATGAACTCGCCAGAGTTGAGGCCCCGGACAGTCTGGATGACTTCATTCAGTTATGCATCCGGATAGACCAAAGGCTGTCTGAGAGAAAGAAAGAACGACTCTGGTCCTTGGACTACAGGCCCACTTACTCCTTCTCCTCTACCGCCCAACGCGACCTCCAGCCAGCAACTGAACCTATGCAGGTCGGCGCACTACGCAGGTCTCTATCCACAGCTGAGAAGGAGAGACGGCTGGCCGAAAACCTCTGCCTCTACTGTGGGGAGCCGGGTCATTTGCCATTAGATGTCCCAATAAGATCCGAAAGACTATTGCCGTCACGGAGCTAAAGGAGCAACCACTGACTCCAGCCCCACCAGCAGCCCTTGAAAATAACAACACGGCAGCTCATGGATCCCATTTCATCATCCCCATCCTCATCGACATTGAGGGGCAACAACTCTCCTGTTCAGCGATGTTAGACTCCGGGGCAGGAGGCAACTTCATGGATCTAACCTTCGCTCGTGAACAGAATATTCCATTGACAGTCAAGGCAGCTCCCATTGACCTGGAAACCGTCGACGGATCCCCGCTCTCCTCAGGGCCGGCTACTCACGAGACCATTGAACTACAGCTCCTCATAGAACCCAATCACTGTGAAAAGATCCACTTCTCTCTGATCACTTCTCCAAAGTTCCCGGTGATCCTGGGCATTCCATGGTTGGCCACCCACAACCCCTCGGTGGATTGGGAAACCCGCTGCTTACGGTTTCCGTCCGAGTTCTGTTCGCTCAATTGCTCCCACAAAGCCGTCCTTCCATCCGAAGACACGACTATCTCTGAAGTATCCGTCAGGAATCTACTACCCCCTCAATATCGTGAGTTCCAAGATGTCTGCGACAAGAAAAACGCAGACAAGCTGCCGCCACACCGACCCTACGACTGCCCAATAGAACTGTTGCCCGGGGCCGAAATACCCTTTGGCAGTATCTATTCCCTCTCAGAGCCAGAACTCAAGGCTCTGAAAGAATACCTGGACGAGGACCTAAAGAAAGGGTTCATCCGGCCCTCTACCTCCCCAGCAGGAGCCCCCTTTTTCTTTGTGGAGAAAAAGACTCATCCTTGCGTCCCTGCATTGACTACAGGAAGCTAAACGATATAACCGTTAAGAACCGGTACCCGCTCCCGCTGATTTCTGAACTCCTCGAGAGACTCCGGGTAGCGAAAATCTTCACCAAACTTGACCTTCGAGGGGCCTACAACCTTGTCCGAATCCGCCCTGGGGACGAATGGAAGACCGCCTTCCGGACACGTTATGGTCACTCGAGTACCTGGTCATGCCTTTCGGACTTTGTAATGCTCCCGCCACCTTCCAGCACTTCATTAATGATGTCCTCAGGGACATGCTGGATTTGTTTGTAGTCGTTTACCTGGACGACATCTTGATCTTCTCAGAAGACCTCGAACAGCACCGCGAACATGTCCGCAGGGTATTGCAGAGACTCCGCCAGAACTCTCTCTATATCAAACTCGAGAAATGTGAGTTTGAGCGAACCACCACTCAGTTCCTCGGGTACATCATCTCCCCAGAGGGCCTAAGTATGGACCCAGGGAAGGTCCAAGCCGTGTTGGACTGGCCCATTCCAAGAAACGTGAAGGAGGTACAAAGATTTATTGGCTTCGCCAACTTCTATCGGAAGTTTATCCGGGACTTCTCCAAGGTCATTGCACCGATCACCCAACTCACCAAAAGGCAGTCCCCTTCTCCTGGACACCCGAGGCCCAGGAGGCCTTCACGAAGTTGAAACTCCTCTTCACTTCTGCTCCAATCCTAGTCCACCCGAACCCCGACTTGCCTTTTACTATCGAAGTGGATGCATCTGACTCCGCGGTAGGGGCAGTTCTGTCACAACGGACAGGGGAGAAGATGCTACTACACCCGTGTGCATATTTCTCTCGCCAGATGTCCCCCTCCGAGAAGAACTACGACATCGGGAACAAAGAACTACTGGCGATCAAGGAAGCCTTCTCCGAGTGGAGACACCTGCTGGAGGGAGCTGCCAACCCCATAATCGTACTAACCGATCACAAAAACCTCGAGTTCATCCGCAGCGCTAAGAGACTCACAGCCAGACAAGCCAGATGGAGCCTATTCTTTTCCCGCTTCAACTTTCTCATCACCTATCGCCCCGGATCAAAAACGGCAAGGCTGACGCCCTCTCCAGAATGTTTTCAGAGCCCTCACAGAGTAATAAGGGCCAAGACAACATCCTATCCGAGAAAAAGTGTTGTGGGGGCCACCTACTCTAAAGAACTTCTGGTCACAATCAAAGAAGGATACGAAAATGACCCCTTCCTCACCCACCCCACAAGGAATGTCAGCCTCACGTTTAAAAATGGTCATTGGTTTCATCAGGACCTACAACTTTATGTACCAGAAATCGCACGACTCGAAGTACTCAAACTTAACCATGACTCCAAGCTGGCCGGCCATCTGGGCACAAGAAAGACCCAGGAGCTTCTCTCCCGCTCCTTCTGGTGGCCAACATACAAGGAGGACACCAAGAAGTACATCTCCTCGTGCACGGTCTGTGCCCGCAATAAGACTCCTCGTTCCTCTCCCGTGGGTCTGTTACAACCCCTCCCAATTCCCTCCCGCCCCTGGGGCTCGATCTCCATGGACTTTGTGGTAGACCTTCCTCCTTCAAAGGGATGAACACCATCCTGGTCGGTGGTCGACCGCCTCACCAAAATGGCCCATTTCATCCCCTACAAGGGCCTACCCACGGCCAAACAGACGGCTGATCTTGTCCTCAAAGAGGTCTTCAGGCTGCATGGGATTCCGGACGACGTGGTCTCAGACCGAGGTGTACAATTTACCTCAAAGTTCTGGAAGGACTTCTGCCTGGCGCTCGGGGTTAAAGTGAACCTTTCCTCCGCTTTCCACCCTCAGTCAAGCGGGCAGACGGAGAGAACTAACCAGACCTTAGAGCAGTACCTACGCTGTTTCAGCTCCCACCTGCAGGATGACTGGCTTGACCATCTCCCCACAGCCGAGTTCGCCTACAACAATGCTGAGCACAGCTCAACCAAGCATAGCCCTTTCTTTGCTAACACAGGCTCGCACCCCGTGTTCATTCCCCATCTGCCCGTCGCCTCCACCCTCCCAGCAGTGGCCGAGCGCCTAACAACCCTACAGGAGGCACAAAAGGACATAATAGACAACCTCCAGCTCGCCCAGAGGTGCTTTAAACAGGGAGCAGACAGACGCCGCAAACCCACCCGGGCTTCCATGTAGGAGACAAGGTATGGCTGTCCACCAGGAACCTCAGACTGAAGGTCCCCTCCAAAAAGTTAGCCCCAAAATACATGGGTCCGTTCCAGGTCACCGCACAAATCAATGAGGTCACGTTCGGCTTGACCTTCCGGATTCCATCAGGGTGCACCCAGTCTTCCATTGCTCCCTTCTCAAGCCGTTTGTAGAGAACACCTTCCCTGGCCGCCATCCTCCCCCACCACCAGTAAGGGTACAAGGCGAAGAGGAGTACATTGTCTCTAAGATCCTCGACTCCAGACTCCACCGGGGCAAAATACAATACTTGATTTCCTGGAAAGGCTATTCTCCAGAAGACAACTCCTGGGAACCGGAGGAGAACATTCATGCCCCCAGACTTGTCAGGGAGTTCCATCTGAGTCACCCAGATAAGCCTTCCCCTGCGGTGCCCAGAGGTCACCTTGGAAGGGGGAGTACTGTCAGGACTCGAACCCGTGACCAGCCATGTCCCAGGCGGTAGCTCTAGCCACTAGACTACCAGTCCTCCTGGACTTTTCCTTCCACTGAATTCTGTGATCTACCTTGTTCCAGCCTTGCCTTGCTAATCTCTTGATTCCGTGCACCTGTTACTTCCCTTTATAAGCCCAGCCTCTAGCACCAGACCTTTGCTGGTTATTGTGCCTCCAAGCCTGTAGCAAGCTTCCTCTCTGCTCCTCCACGACTACTGCTGTTTATCTTTGTTGCCGACCCGGACCGTTTGACCTCGCTGAACTGCCGCCTGCATTGACCTTTTGCCTTCCACCGACCACGGCTCTGTTTAATCCTGCTGTTACCTCGCTGCCATCTCTACTGCCGACCCGGACTGATCGACCACGCTACCTGCTTCCTGCTTCTGTGGGCCTTTGCCACTGGACTCCAACCACCAGCCGGCTGTCCTCTGACTCAGGTGAGCAAAGGACCGTTACAGCATTACTTATACTGGATTTTTTACTGAGGGGCATTATTTGTACTGGGGGACAATTTGGGGGCATTACCTATACTGGGGGCACTATGGGGGCCTTTATATATACTGAGGGTACTGTGGGGGGTATAATATATACTAAGCAAACAAAAAGAAAGGTGGTGGGCAGCTCGACCCTGCTACTCACTCTCTGGGAGCCAGGAACTCCACTTCTCCGGTAAGTGTGTAGTGTACGGGAGCTGTACTGCCCGTCACTACAGAAGGGTCACTTGTGTGCTGTCATTCCCCTCAGTTATGGGGAGGTTGGTGTAAAACATTTTCATGTAATGCAATGCTGTGTATTTCCCTGTTACTGTGATATTGCCATGTGCAGGCCTGCTAGGGATGTCATTCCAGCTCTAGGTCAGTAGAGGGAGCTAGAGAGCCCTAGTTATATATAGGCCCAGTCAGGGGAAGAAAAGGCAGTCTAGCTCAGGCCTTGAGCCTGTGAGAGTCTAGTCTAGTCTGAGCCTAAGGCTAAGTTAAGCCCAGGCCATGTGCCTGTGAAGGCAAGGCCCAGGCCTTGTACCTGCTGAAGTCAGCCCAGGCCCTATAGCCTGAGAGGGTCCAACCTAGGAAGATTCATTCCCTAGGAGGAGCAGTCCAGACCCTAGAACTAGTGGAGAAGTGTTGCCTCCTTAGTCAAGCTGCAAGCAGGACAAGTATCCCTGGAGAGAGAGAACAGTTGCCTGAAGTGTATTGCTGCATTAAGAGTAAGATGAAAGCCCGATCTTAGGAGGCCTGTCTTGAAGATAGCCTTTTGGGACTGTGATTACTAACTTGAACCACTTCTGTGACTGTATTGTAACGTGTGGAACATTCTGGAACTGTAACTACTTACTGTTCATCTATCTTCAACTACGTTCAGTAAAGTTACCTTGTTATTCAAGTATAAAGATTCCTCAATTATTCCACCTGTCACTACACGGTGTGCCACCGTTCAATTGGCACTGGCGTCACGACATTCATCACCTGCCTGTTCCAGTGCTGACCCGATTGAAGACGACAGTCCGTCCCAGGTTAGTGGGTTGCCCTGCACTACAAAGCCCAGCATACCTAAAGCTACACTACTGACCCCCTGGGACACTGCAAGTGGTGGTAAACACTTGACAAAACAGAAATTTTCAGATCCAGCTTCTACCAGTTCGAGTGCTTTATTGGAGATGCGATAAAAACTCACATATGTGCAGGACAATACAGCAATGTGACGCGTTTCGGATCACCAGTAATATGGATCCTTCCTCATGAGGAAGGATCCATATTACTGGTGATCCGAAACGCGTCACATTGCTGTATTGTCCTGCACATATGTGAGTTTTTATCGCATCTCCAATAGAGCACTCGAACTGCTAGAAGCTGGATCTGAAAATTTCTGTTTTGTCAAATATATACTAAGCGTACTGCAGGGATTGAGGTTAAAAAAAGCCAATGAAATTCATCCGTTTTTAACATCCATTAACAGATTTCTTAATAGTTAAAATGGTTAGATGGCCAGCAAATGGATGCACACAAGGATACAAAATGGCCATGAAAAACTGACTGTCGATTCATTTTTAGTGTCCATTTTTTTTATCACTGTCGTGCAAATGTACCCTCAGCTGAAGCAACCCTCAGCGGAAAAGGCCGGTCATTGAAATATTATGGTATACTAATGACCTATTGTCCCTACTCACAATTCTCACTCATAGTCTGTTAAGTTATATGAAAATAATGATTTCCTTTTTCATTAGGAGAGGTAAATCTATGGTATGTGTCCAGATAACTTTCTGTGACTTTGGAGGGAAGCAAGGGCTTGTAATTGGACAATGATTTTAAATGTGGTTAGCATTTATAGTTTTAGAATATAGTATGTATACCATAGTTTTAGAATGCAGCAGGTCATTTCTTGTGCTATTTTGCTGTTGTTACTCTAAAAACTGAGTCAAGGTGACATATCAGACTTGAAACATATGTTTTGTTCTTTTTAACAAATGCGCTCCACAGTACTTTATGATTTTCACACCTCATTGCACAGCAGATTTTTCAAATAGATTTTTTATTTTGCACATCAGCAGATTATCTACTGAGCATATTAACGTTTGCAATGGCCTCTTAATATATGTCTTTCTGAGGACTTTTCAAGAAAAGTAAAGTTACATAAAGAATTTCATGCAAAAAATGAAACTCTCTGGAATATTGTCTTTTTCATATATTAGAAAGTAAGTCTAGACTTACTAATGTGTCTCTTCCCCTAACCTCTGTCTAAAAGGTAGTACAAATTGGCACTAGGGTGTCTACATTTTCCCTCAACTTGCCTGAAAAGATGGCAGAGCTTTGTGGGAAATAGCTTGTAGCCTAACTATTTTGGTATAAAATTATTTCTCAAAGTAAGCCAACCAATAGTTAGTAATTGTAGTTAGACAAAAGTATCCATCCTGGTACCATATTTATCATCCAGCCTGAGAAACTAGGAGCATCAAACCAATAAATAGTGTTGAGCGTGAATATTCATATCACAAATTTTTACAGCGAATATCACCACTTGGAGAATTCGCTAATATTTAGAATATAGTGCTATATATTCGTATTTGCTAATAGTGCTGATCGCGAATATTCTAATCGCAAATTTATTGAGAATTTATTGTGAATATCGGCACTTAGCAACATCGCTAGAAACCAATAGGAAAGTTGCCTACCCCTTAGTGTTGATCGCGAATATTTTAATAGCTAATTTTTACTGTGAATGTATTACATTGCTGATTTCGCAATTAAGTAAATAATGACTGGAGATCAATGGGGTTTTTGCCATTTTTTGTGGTATTTTCATGGCATTATTTCAGCATTTTTTAACTGGCCTCGATGTTACTTTAAAGTCTATGGTGAATTATAAAATTCACTAAATACTATGTGATCCCACCTGAATTGATTAGAACACCTATGTTATTATAATTGAACATTTTTCAAGGGTATAATATTAAATGGAGTAACTTATTCCATTTATTTTCTTAATTAGCTGCAACATGTACAGTAGCCAAGATTTATGTGTTTAGGTAACAAAGTACCATATATATTTGTAGTATTATCAAGCAAAATAGGAAAACATTCAAAAAAAGTTGGTAATCTGCTTCAGCCAGCTTTTGGCTGAGAGAGAATTTTGAGTTGAGTTATGCCGGTAGTGGCAAAAGAGTTAGAGCAGGTTCTCATCAGAGTTATAAATTCTGTTATAAAGTTCATTTTTTTTTCCGGTCATGTATAATGGATCAAAGCAGAACTGTTATTTGTGGCCATAAACATGTATTAGGACATAGCAAAATGGAATGCCTCTTAAAGGGTTCAGTTTTGCATTCAGTCCTAAAATTCCGTTATATTCCGTATAACGGAATTTATAACGCTGGTGATAACCCAACCTTAGGCTTTATTCATATGTCTGTGTCTCTGATGACATCTGTGACAAGATCCTAGCAATGATTCATGAAAACCACAGACCAAACATGTATGGCATCCTTGTTGTGTTTGTGGTTTTCAGAGACCCATAGACTTGAATGAGGGATCCATAATCACTGATAAAATATAAGCCATGCTTCCGTGGAGTGAATACTGACCCATTGTCTGTGGAAAACAACTGATATGTGGATACATACCTGTCTATGATTCACTGACATGTGAAAGAGGCCACATAAAAATAAAATGGAAGTGTGGCGCATGGCGAATTTTTACCGCGAATATCGCCACTTCGAGAATTCACAAAGATTTAGAATATAGTGTTATATATTCATATTCGTGAATATTTTAGATTTTTTTTCCCTCTGAACCCACGATCCCTCCCTGCTTCTTGCTTGTGGGCCAATGAGAAGGCTACAATGTCTTTGTCTGAGCTTAGCAACATCCCAAGCAAAAAAAAGAAAAGTTGGCTACCCCTTTACTATATAAAAACCTCGTCAGCAGCCATTTTCTGCAGTTTTTTTCAGTTCTGAGAGAAACAGCAGTGTCATTGCTGTGCTCTGTGCTTTACTGTGTCCCATTACATTAGATAGTTAGTAAGTTTATATATATATATATATATATATATATATATATATTACAGATAGTTAGTGGGAGATAGTCAGTGTAGGTCAGATAGTGATAAAGTGTTGCTGATTCCAGTGCAGGGTGTTAGGTAGGGTCCATACATATATGCTACAGACATAGTTCTGTGGTGTCACAAGTTCAGAACAATACTTAGTGCACCAATCACTAATATGTAGTCAGACCTGCTAAAATGTGAAGTTGCACGTATTGCACCAAAATATGCGCATCATTAATTGCCGATTTGTGCAATCGTGAATATATCAGAGCACTCTGTCTGTATAAAAAGCTATTGTAATGTTCTGCCGTGCCAACCATTTTCTCCAGTCTCAGGAAACTTCTATCAGCTTGAAAAATGTAGCACTAGTGACCCACGTCTGTATTGTGCGTGCAATACACACTTATTACATTGCCGATTTTCTCAATCAAGAAAGTAATCGCAAATTCTCGAATTCACGAATTTATGACAAATATTTGCCCAAATATTCGTGAAATATCGCAAATTCGAATATTGCCCTTGATGCTCATCACTAAAGAGGGACTTGGAGGTCACTCACTTATCAGATTTTTTCATGGAAGCGTACCAGATATATGGGATAAACAATTTATTTTATTCAGGAAAACATATATACATAAAAATAAAAGAGTTAAAAAAATAATAATAATTAAAATGATTTAAAACCAACAGCATCAATCGTATTCCACATAACTCAATATCCTAATTTAGAATAAATAGTCTCAGTGTGATAAGTATAGTGCAGCAGACTGTTTTAGTTTGCAGCAGTACACAGTTAATCACATTTAGGAGTATTTTCTGGCGTATAAGACGACTGGGCGTATAAGATGACCCCTAACTTTTCCAGTTAAAATATAGGGTTTGGGCTATACTCGCCGTATAAGACTACCCTAGCCTCTCATCAGCCCCCAGCCTCTCATCAGCTCCCCAGCCTCTCATCAGCCCCCTAGTCTCTTATCAGCTCCCCAGCCTCTAATCAGCCCCCTAGTCTCTCATTAGCCCCCAGCCTCTCATCAGCTCCCCAGCCTCTCATCAGCCACCTAGTCTCTCATCAGCTTCCCAGCCTCTCATCAGCTCCCCAACCTCTCATCAGCCCTCCATACATAGGAGCAGGCAGTATGAAAACTTACAGGTGGAGCAAGCATGTGTGGCAAGAAAGCCTGCTCCGCCCCTCATCTGCCTGCTCCTGCGCTCCCACCAACGTCTCCCTGCAAATCTGCCGGCCAGTCCCTGTCAAAAAGCACCAGACAGGGCCAGCATAAGCATAAGCAATGTGTCACACAGATATGTGAGTTACCAGAAGAGGGAGAGCACAGCGGCCACAGGGGAGAAGGACGTTCCTTTGCATTGGGCGGCTTACACGACAACTTGGCGTATAGGACGACCCCCGACTATTGAGAAGATTTTCAGGTGTTAAAAGTCATCTTATACGCCGGAAAATACTGTATATCAAATCGAATGGCCCACTTAGTTTTCACATTTATAGTATATCAATGTCACTTAGAATATTCCATATAAGCAAATCCTGTTGTTATTAGTATTCTCTCTATAGGACCGTAGATTTTAGATTTCAAAATAAAAACGCACTTCAAAATAAATTACTGAGATACACAAAATCAATACAATTGAAGTTGGCATTCTAAAGTCACATGAAAAATTAACCAATTCATGTCAGGTTGTGATAGAACATTGCCATCTACGGTTCTATAGAGAGAATACTAATAACTACATGAGTTGCTTATGCTTATATGGAATATTCTAAGTGACATTGATATACTAAAATTGTGTAAACTAAGTGGGTCATTTGATTATTTATATATATATATATATATATATATATATATATATATGTTATGTTATGTTAACGTCACTGATTATTTTGCCCTTCCTCTGATCCATCAAAACAAGAACCCCCAAAAAGCGGATCTTGTCTGTTGAGCATCCACCTTCACCCGGTCAACATTTGGTCAGTAATCCATCAGTATTGCTAATGCCAAAAAAAACAGAAGTGGATCCAAAACAGAGATGACACGTGAATGGAATCTTTGCATGTCTTCTGTGTTTGTACCCACTCCTGCTTTTGGCTACCAAATCACAGGTGAATTCTTATGGGATTATACAGGCCTTACTACTGCTACAAAGAAAATATCCGTTGGGTGTCTTATATTGCCTTCCTTCTGACAGAACAGAAGAAGTGTCAAATAAATGATGATGTCAGCCAGGCCGAAAGGCAAAATAGAGGCCCAGTCATGAAGTGGGGAGGGTGGAAACAGCATGAGAAGTCCACAGAGTGGCCCTATGACATAGTGGTGAGGTGGAAGCAGCATGAGGAGGCCACAGAGTGGCACAATGACAGTGTGGAGGTGGCATCAGCAGCATGAGGAGACCACAGAGTGGCAAGGTGATATAGTGTGGAGGTGGAAGCAGCATGAGGAGGCCACAGAGTGGCAGAATGACAGCGTGGCCCTCATTTTTTCTAATTTTACACAAAACAAAAGGCTTTTAAACAGATAAGTGCAATGCTAAACGACCAATATATATATTTTTTTGCCACTAATACACGGCAAACTGAGCTTTTGAATATATCACTAGAGATGGCCCGAACTATTCGCCGGCGAACAGTTCCCGGCGAACATAGCTTGTTCGCGTTCGCCTCTGGCGGGCGAACATATGCGATGTTCGGTCCGCCCCCTATACATCATCATTGAGCAAACTTTGACCCTGTACCTCACAGTTAGCAGACACATTCCAGCCAATCAGCAGCATACCCTCCCTCCCAGACCCTCCCATCTCCTGAACAGCATCCATTTTAGATTCATTCTGAAGCTGCAGTCTTAGTGAGAGGAGGGAGAGTGTAATTGCTGATGATTTAATAGGGAAATCGATAGCTAGGCTAGTGAATTCAGTGTCCCCTCCAGTCCTGAAAGACTCATCTGATCTCTGCTGTAAGGACAGCGTCCTGACAGCACCCCAAAAAGCCCTTTTTAGGGCTGCAACATTAGTCTGCTTTTTTTTTCCTTTATATGCATATTGCAGTTGCCTGGCCTGCCTGTGTGTGAGGAGCTGCAGGCCCACAGACTGTAGTGTGCCCACTGCCAGTGCCCACCCCTGTCATTCCGTGTGGCACAGGACTTTGCATCAAAAAAAGGCATTTAATTTTTACACTTTAATCTAAGGTTAGTTGCCTGCCAGTGTGTGTCAGGCTGACTTCCACAGACTGTAGTGTGCCCACTGCCAGTGCCCACCACTGTCATCCCGTGTGGCACAGGACTTTGCATAAAAAAGGCATTTAATTTTTACACTTTAGTGTAATTTCAGCTGCTTGCCTGCTGCTAGTGTGTGTCAGGCCGACTTCCACTGACTGTAGTGTGCCCACTGCCAGTGCCCACCCCTGTCATCCTATGTGGCACAGGACTTTGCATCAAAAAAAGGCATTTAATTTTTACACTTTAATCTAAGTTTAGTTGCCTGCCAGTGTGTGTCAGGCTGACTTCCAGTGACTGTAGTGTGCCCACTGCCAGTGCCTACCACTCATACCGGCTGGCAGAGGACTTTGCATCAAAATAGGCATTTAATTTTTACACTTTAGTGTAATTTCAGCTGCTTGCCTGCTGCTAGTGTGTGTCAGGCTGACTTCCACTGACTGTAGTGTGCCCACTGCCAGTGCTCTACCACTCATACCCGGCTGGCAGAGGACTTTGCATCAAAATAGGCATTTAATTTTTACACTTTAGTGTAATTTCAGCTGCTTGCCTGCTGCTGGTGTGTGTGTCAGGCCGACTTCCACTGACTGTAGTGTGCCCACTGTCAGGCCGACTTCAACTGACTGTAGTGCCACTGCCAGTGCCCACCCCTGTCATCCCGTGTGGCACAGGACTTTGCATCATAAAGGCATTAATTTTACACTTTCAAAAAAGGCATTTAATTTTTACACTTTAATCTAAGTTTAGTTGCCTGCCAGTGTGTGTCAGGCTGACTTCCAGTGACTGTAGTGTGCCCACTGCCAGTGCCCACCACTCATACTGGCTGGCACAGGACTTTGCATCAAAAAAGGCATTTAATTTTTACACTTTAGTGTAATTTCAGCTGCTTGCCTGCTGCTAGTGTGTGTCAGGCCGACTTCCACTGTCTGTAGTGTGCCCACTGCCAGTGCCCACCCCTGTCATCCCGTGTGGCACAGGACTTTGCATCAAATAAAAGGCATTTAATTTTTACCCTTTAATCTAAGGTTAGTTGCCTGCCAGTGTGTGTCAGGCTGACTTCCAGTGACTGTAGTGTGCCCACTGCCAGTGCCTACCACTCATACCGGCTGGCAGAGGACTTTGCATCAACATAGGCATTTAATTTTTACACTTTAGTCTAATTTCAGTTGCTTACCTGCTGCCAGTGCGTGTCAGGCCCACTTCCACTGACTGTAGTGTGCCCACTGCCAGTGCCAACCACTGATACCGGGTGGCACAGTAGCTTGCGAATAAATAAGGCATTTAATTTTTACACATTAGTCTAATTTCAGTTGCTTGCCTCCTGCCAGTGTGTGTCAGGCCCACTTCCACAGACTGTAGTGTGCCCACTGCCAGTGCCAACTACTGATACCGGGTGGCACAGTAGCTTGACGATAAATAAGGCATTTAATTTTTACACATTAGTCTAATTTCAGTTGCTTGCCTGCTGCCAGTGTGTGTCAGGCCCACTTCTACAGACTGTAGTGTGCCCACTGCCAGTGCCCACCACTGATACAGGGTGGCACAGTACCACTTATCGAAAAATGACAGGCAGAGGCAGGCCACCCCGCAGGGGCCGTCGTGGTCGTGGTGCTGTGATTTCCACTGTCCCTGGAATAATGCCTAGTGTTCAGAGGCCATGTACCCTGAACCCGAAAAATTCTGAGGACGTAGTTGACTGGCTTAGACAGGACACCCAATCTTCAACAGCTTCCGCTAAGAACCTTGACGCACCATCTTCCTCCAGCTCAGCTTTGGTCACCTGCTCTCAAGTTACCACGCACCTGCCCGCCGCTGATAGGAATAGTACTAGTTAAGACACCACTCATATAGGGTGTCACAGCACATTGCTCTGTGCACGCGCAGTGCCCCAATTTGGGAGTATGAGGACCGACCAAGCTGCTTTTTCCATCTCCCGGTTCCTGAAATCAATTCAGTTTGGTGTATGAGAGTTTGGTCTGTCATTTTGAAGGCAGTCGAAGGTACCAGACCTAAATTTTTTTTTCACAAAAGGCAATCCCTGATATGGGATGAAACAGGGATTAAACTGATGAGAATAGTACTACAGAAAATACCACTCATATCGGGTGTGACAGTAAATTGCACGGCGCAGACGTAGTGACCGTGGATTAAAACAAAGGGGAGGGAGCCAGCGTTTTTTTAACCATCTCCCCGTTCGAAAAATCTATTCAATAAATGGCCCCCAGATTGGGGACGTTAGAGGGATTAAACTGATGAGAATAGTACTACAGAAAATACCACTCATATCGGGTGTGACAGTAAATTGCACGGCGCAGACGCAGTGACCGTGGATTAAAACAGAGTGGAGGGAGCCAGCGTTTTTTTAACCATCTCCCCGTTCGAAAAATCTATTCAATAAATGGCCCCCAGATTGGGGACGTTAGAAGGATTAAACTGATGAGAATAGTACTACAGAAAATACCACTCATATCGGGTGCGACAGTAAATTGCACGGCGCAGAAGCAGTGACCGTGGATTAAAACAGAGTGGAGGGAGCCAGCGTTTTTTTAACCATCTCCCTGTTCGAATAATCAATTCAATTGACCTTTCGGGGACCCTTGGTGTTGTACGTGGCTGGGTGGAGGAAGAAACCTTCAATTACATCACCGGGACGTGGCTAGCTTGGTATCCAACCTTGCGCAAATGGGGAGTTTACGGTTGTGCAAATGGACTGTTTGCGGTGCATTAAAAGAGAAATTTAGGAATGTTACGTGATTTATGCCCTTTATGGATTAAAACCCGACTCTGCGTCCACTACGTAATTTTCCACGTGAGTTTTGCCATGGATCCCCCTCCAGCATGCCACAGTCCAGGTGTTAGTCCCCTTGAAACAACTTTTCCATCACTATTGTGGCCAGAAAGAGTCCCTTTGGTTTTTAAAATGCGCCTGTCTATTGAAGTCTATGGCGGTTCGCCCGGTTCGCCTGTTTGCGAACATTTGCGGAAGTTCGCGTTCGCTGTTCGCGAACTGAAAATTTTATGTTCGCGACATCACTATATATCACTGCACCACAGAACGGCAATTAGGCCCTAATTTTTTTCTACTTTTACATAACAGAAAAGGCTTTTCAACAGATAAGTGCAACAATGAACGGTGAATATATTTTTATTTTGCCACTAATACACAGCGATGAGCGGCAGGGGCAATATTCAAATTTGTGATATTTCACAAATATTCATATTCGAGAATATTCTATTGATTGTGAAAAATTGGCAATGTAATATTCGTTATTTTTTCCATCTGAAGTCATAATTCCTCCCTCTTTAAGTTGCTTTTGGGCCAATAACTGTTCACATTAAATTGGAAAAAATGATAAATATTCTAAAAAACTAATATATGGCTATATATTCGTGTTTTAGAATATTCGCGAATAGTACGTTGCTGATTTTTCGCATAAGAGAAAATAAACTAAATAATGAAGAATATTCTAATTCACTACAGACAACAATATTGAAGCCTTCTCACATTGGCCCACAAGCAAGAAGCAGGTAGGTATACTAGGTAATGTTTTTAGGTAATTGTTTTTAAAAAATATATATCACTATATTCAAAACACCATTTTTTTTGCTTTATAAGACGCACCTGATGATAAGACGCGCCTAGGTTTTTGAGGAGGAAAATAAGAAAAAAATATATTTTGAACCAAATGGTGGGTTTTGGTGGGTTTTGAACTAGTGATGGTCTGGGGATGACATTGTTATGGGGGGGATCTGTTCCTGATGCACTGTTATGGGGGGAATCTGTGGATGACGCACTGTTATGGGGGGGGATCTGTGGGTGACACACTGTTATGGGGGGATCTGTGGATAACACACTGTTATGGGGGGATCTGTGGATGACACACTGTTATGGGGGGGGGGAATCTGTGGATGACACTGTTATGGGGGATGTGTGGATGACACATATATAGCATCTTTTGCTGGCCCCCCTCATGGCCCTATATGTCACAGTATTACAGTACTTTAATAATGTGTCCCCTGATGTGTCCCATTACACTGCGCACAGCAGTGTTTGTATGTAAAGTCTATTTATTTAATGCTGAAGCAATGGCTCTACTTTGATAAACTAGCCTAATAATCTGTAACAGTACTAAATTTGAAACGTCACTCCCTATCCCTTTTAAAGGATTAAGATAGGAAAAAGTGGCTGTAGGGCTATAAAGATTAAATAGACCTGGGAGAGGGAGAATACATAGGAAAGAGCATAGATGGGTCTCCCCACACTGGAGCCAGGATGGTAAGTTCTTCAGAGAGGACAGGGGGCATCAAATTCCCACCAAGCTTTTTTGCAGAAATACGAGAGGGAGAGCCAAGCTTCTTTCCAGGGATTTGAGGAGAGGGAGGCAGACCCTCTCAAGATAACAAGCTGTAGGCATAAACTGGAACAGAAACCATCTAGGTGGATCACACACCGGGAGGAGATGCAGGAGCAAACACGCTGGCCAAGACCAGGAGTCCCTGCACAGCCAGCAAGACCAGACGAAATCCTGACTCTGCACAAGACCACCAGTGCAGATAATAAACGCCGGGGGTGCAGGAGCAGAAGGGGAAGACAAATGCGGAGAGGAGTGATGGACTGACCAGGAGAAGCCCAGGGATGATTCCTCCCTCTTTGTCCCAAGCCTCTGAAAGTCTGTCCTTTCCCCTGAAGACGCCAGTTTATCTGGTGAAACATGTTGGGGGACAGAATCTGTTGGTTTTAGCTCTGCTCGAGTTGCTAAACACTGAGTAGGAAACAGTAGGAAACAGTTATTTACTTTAGGGTGTATGTTCACAGCACCGAGTACCCTGCAGGATTAGTCAGGCAGGTAGTTATACACTGATTGCAAACTTGTGGGAAGGTTAGGAGGGTAGTGCACACCCTCCGTTACCACTAGCAACCTGTGCGATAGCAGTATGCAAATTCGAGCAGTAGTTTTAACAAGTGTGTCAAAACTCACAAACATTTTTAGAGAACTACTAATAAAAGTGAAGTTTTACTGATTTAAATATTAAGGGTAAAAGTGGTGAATTGAGCTCAATTGAGCAAAGTTTTTTTGAAGCCTCTGCATGCGCCATGGGAGTCCTGGCCGCAGTGTTAGGTCAAGGAGCACTATGTTCGCGGCAGACAAATCATAGGAGGAATGGTCCTCCACTTCCATAAAGAAGCAGGAGCGTGACTAAGTGACGTCACACACCGGCAGGACTGCTGCTTTTATAGTGAGTACTGTTAGAGACGATTAGGCTAGTTAATCAAAGCATCACCATTGCTTCAGCATCAAATAAATAGATTTTAAATACAAACACTGCTGTGCGCGGGGCCCAGTTTGCTGCATCCAGCCCTTCCTCGCTCCCACATAACTGTAACTGATACATAGCGGCCGGCGATATATCAGTGTCAGCCATGTACAAATTACACAATTTGCTTTATAAGACGCTCTGCCATTTCCCCCCCACTTTTTTGGGGGGGAGTGCATCTTTCCAATTTTGAACAACACAAAAGGCTTTTCAACAGATAAGTGCAACGATGAACAACAAATATATTTTTATTATGCCACTGATACACGGCAAACTGGGCTTTTGAATATATCACTGCACCGCACAAGGGCAAATTTATATATTTTTTGCCATGAATACACAGCAAAAAAGGGCTTTACAACATATAAGTGCACCGCACAAGGGCAAATAAGACGTACTGTAGAAATATTTCCTTGTAATAAACCCTGTTAATGGCTGTATCAAACAGCACTTGCACCCCAATAACAAAATTGGTTTGCTAGAATGACAGAGCTGTATAATGGTAATTTGTATCCCCAGTCAGTGCACCAAGGTGTAATAGGATTGTTCCTATTACCCAGTTTGTAACCTCCCCTACTGAACCCTGTTCTACATAAATGCTGTGGAACTTTTCCTCCCTATCCTTTCCCTGCACTTATAAATCTTTTTTTCACCACAATCCAGTCTTTCCTATCACTGTCCCTAGCGTCTGCAGACACGTCTCTCTCTACACTAAGTAGGGCTGTGACATCACAGGGCTGGCTGCTGATTGGCTGCATGCATGGCATTATGAGTGATCCCGCTTTCCCAGAGTTCCTTTCTCCCTGTCCTCACACGTGCAGCAGCTATTTAAGGAAAAAATGTGATTCGTTACCATGAAGCATGAGGAGATTTGGCTTCGGTGCGAATCAAATTTTTCCTGAAATTCGGATCGAATTCCACTTCGTCAGCTTCGATTCGCTTATCTCTAGTAGTTATGTCCACTTAAAAAGTGGGCTCAGCATACATGTTGGTACCTGCATCCCTGGATTTAATGGAGGCCGTTATGGCACCAAAAATGGTAAAAAGCATAGTGGACCCAGCATGCATGTGGAACCTGCACTCCCTGAATTTTATGGTGGCCTTTATGGCACATAACAAGTAGGATTTAGTGATAGGTTCCCGTCTTATAGAGATCGCCCTGACATTTGGCAGATGGGCCCAAATCATTTTGTACAAAATGTATTTGCAAAGAATCTAAAATTTGAAAAATTAGCGTAGCAATAGCACCAGAATGTTTTCTATAATTATGGCATTATTGTACTTTATTTGTGTTTGCAGAGTGGTGCTGCATTGTCTTTTTTTCTTGTATGTTTCTAGCCATAGCAACATGCACCTGCACATTGTGATGTGCTGACTGACCCCCTTTTTTGCAGTTATGTCCACTTAAAAGCACATGCTGATGATTATCAACTCACATCTATCCATGAATAATTAATCTGGATATCCTTTCACTCATGATTGAAACATAACCTATAACCCATAGTGTGTTTTATAATGTGTTACTTTCAGGTTGAATACACTGAATTTCCTAAAGAGCAGTTACTAAACCTCTTATCCCTGGGGGATTCAGCAGCCAGACCAACAGTGGTCAGCTGATAGGCATATGTGAATTTCATACACTTCACTGCATACATAGAAAAGGGTGTTTGGTTGTTGTTATTGTCATATGCAATAAAATAGGAATTTTTTCTGTTTTCTCAGTTTGCACATTTTAAAAAATTGCAATATTTTTTTTTTGCAGTTTTCCAAAAATCAAACTAAAAGAGAAAAAAAATCTCTAAAAAATCTCTAAAAAGAAACTGAGGTGCCACAAAAAATTATTTTAGTATATAAGCGAAAAAATTGAGATTGGTTACGCTTCCAGTTGGCCAACTTTTTTTTAAAAAGTTTGGTTTGGATTCAAATCGGTTTGGGCGGAACCAAAGTTGCTCCAAATGCCCAGAAAGTTGGTATATAACCCCTTCCAGCCTCTTAGAAATCAAATGTTTTAGAAAAACGCTCCAGCAGCTGTACAGCACATGATAGTTTGAAAGTGGCATAAGTGGCTTGATGCAGGCAGCAGCCGTAAAAAACATGATAGACAGGTCACAGCAGTGGCATGATGGAGGCAGCAGCAGACATAGGAAACATAATGGTTGGCAGTGGCATGAAGGAGGGGGTAGCCGCAGCCGTACAGAACGTGATGATTGGAAAGTGGCATAATGGGCATGACGCAGGCAGCAGCAGCAGCCATACAGAAAGTTATAGTATTTATCGAAATCAGCCTGAGCTGTGAGAAAATGTCAGTATTAATGAATCACATATGCTGCTTAAAGAAAATTAGCAGCCCCCCCCAAAAAAAAAAAAAAAAACATAAAGTTTTAACCATATGGAAACTAAATACTATATATATATATATATATATATATATATATATATATATATATATATATATATATATATATATTACCTCCCCCCAAAAAGAAGAATTTATTAAAAACCTGTTTATAGGGAAACCGATTTGGGTCTAAATGTATTATCACTCCCAGATACTTTTGTGTGCTACCCTCTATTGATGTAGTAATCACGTATATATGATGCTAGTTTGAATATAATTATTCCCCAATAAAATAAAATTAAATTAATTGAAGGGCCCCTTATCTATTGTATTATACAATGGAGGGGACACATGGTGTCCTGGTTCCTACCATTGTATAATACATCGGGTGACATCTCCTGGATCCGGATTGGTGGATGGGTCCAACGGTCCTGGCTTGAGGTTCCTATAAGAGAGAGAGGGAAATGGTTACAGCGCATTATCGGCGCTGGAAACACAAGCTTACAGATCTGTGTCACCCCCTGCCATGAAAGACCTTTTGAAGCAGCTTATTTCCAGGGCTGAGGACAACGCGGAAGAGGAATGGCTGCGCAAATGTCTACACCCCTCTTCCGTTCCGGCTCTGCCATCTTCTGATACTCCTTGCTGCGCAGCCCCGGGGGCGTGAGTACAGAGTTCATTGATTCCTCCTGCATCACTGGTGAGTGCATGCGCAGTGACGATGCTCATCTTCCAGACCCGAAGCGCCGCAGAAAGGATTGGGTAATCTTCTCACTTGATCAGTTTTCTTCCCACAGAAGCAAGAAGTCCTCCTCTCCTGGGAAAAAATCTTCACAAAAGAAGACTCATCACAACCCGGCTCCTGCGATTCCTGCTCCTTCATCGACAGCTGCATCTCATGCTGCAGCGGGTGAGACTATTATCCTTCATGACACCTCAGTTTCCCCAGTTTTTCTCCAACCTTTGATTTACATAAAATGGGCCTGTTCAATGACTTTTTGGATTTCATGTCCTCTAAAGAAAGACATGGAGTAATCAAAAAGGTCTGGCAGGAGACTGACGATGATATTACAATAAACCAACCTATTCTGGCATCTAACACCCCTGTTATAGAATCTGTGTATAAAGAGGCCTTGGTATGCCAGGTCTCCCCCCTTGGTTACCATCTGCAGTCAAGTGTGTTTGTAAACACATAAATAAAGGAAAACTGATTTCCATGAATTTTTATAAATATGTTATCCCTCTCAGAAACTTTTGTGTGCTGGCCTGTGTATTGGTGTTGATCACGTCACAAAAATAAATTCCATCCATGTAGAAATAGAATTCTTGGAAATGGACGACTGATGTCTGACGCTCAATTTCTTGTTATCACTCACAGGTAGATTGCTGCCTTACCCTGTGTCTTATAGTAGATATATATATTGTAAGAGGGCGCAAGGTGCCGTCATGGACGGAAGATACGTGTCACCGAGGTTCCTGGCCTCGGTGAGGTGAGAGCCGGGTTTTATGTGTCAGCAGCAGCTAGTGCTGCTTGACATTGATAGTTAGTTTGGCTGCAAAGCCAATCCGGGCCGGCTCTTACTGGGAGTAGGCAAAGAGTTGGGTGGGTGCCTACTCCCCACGGTCCAGGCCGGACTTTGCCGGGCTTTTTAAAGGCAGCCACATCAGCAGGTGTGGCTGTGATTGTCCTGGAGCTGCTGCTAGTGTTGTGGAGCTCTCTGGGCTGGAAGGATGAGCCCAGCAAGGAGGCGTGCAGTCATCCTGGAAGCCTGAAGGTGGATTATCCTGCGGCTGGGCCGACCGCCAGGTGCGAACGCGCACCTAAACATCTCACAGGTGATTGAACCTGGTTTTGGACTCTTTGGTTTTGCCTTTTGTGTTTGCTGAGTGTGAATTAACACCAAGAGACTGTTTATCGTTTATTTTGTGCAAGTGTGAATAAAACACTGTTTATTGCACTTTCTGGACTTCTTGTTTTGCCTCTGTACTGCACCCGCACCGCTATCTACCAGAGCGACTCCCCACATTTGGTGTCGGATGCGGGCATGCGCAGTGAGGCTGGCGTAAACGCCGAAGTTTTTTTCCAAAGTGAATGTCATATGTCAAGCCGGCAAAGTTTCAACACGTGAACTCTGACAAGATGGAGGCAGTTGTAAAGGCTCTCGTGGAGGCCAATTTACAGCAGCGGGAGGCCAACAAGCAGCAGCAGGAGACAAACCAGCTGCTGTTGCAACATGTAATGGCTTTGCAAGCGACTGGAGCCTCTCACCGTGCCCATGATGCCCGGAAAGCGGTCCGTGCAGCAATTCCCAAGATGACCCCGAGGATGATGCTGAGACCTACCTGGCAGTCTTCGAAAAAGTGGCCGTGAGGGAGAAGCTGCCCCGTGACCAGTGGGCTGAGGTGGTCGCTCCGTTCCTGGCTTCCGGACCCCAGCAGGTGTTTTTCGACTTGTCGGACGACCAAGCGGCCGATTATGACACCGTGAAAGGAGAGATCCTAGCCAGACTGGTGGTGAACGTGCTGGTCCGCGCTCAAAGAGTCCACCAGTGGGACTTTAAAACGACTGAACCCGCTAGGCCGCAGTACTATGATCTGCTGCACAGGCTGCAAAAGTGGCTGCAGCCCGATCTACTAAGTCCCACTGCCATGCTGGATCGACTGTTGGCGGACATCTTTTGGAGGGCCCTGCCTTATCCCCTCCAGCACTGGGTCGGCCAGGCGTCTCCGGTAAGTGCCCTGGAGATGGTCGACCTGGTGGAGCGTTACGAGGCCACCAGAAACCTGCAGGGAAGTCTTGCTGGGAAGGGGCCAGTCAAACCCCGGAGGCCTCCACCCCAGTTCCGACGACCGGCGACAGAGAGACCTGCACGGAATGTATCCCTGCGGATCCGCCTCCCGTGGTATGCTGGAGGTGTCAGGAGCCAGGCCACATCAGGGCCGACTGTCCGCATCAGGGTGAGCCGATGGATGTGAACTACGGGTATCGCCACTCCCTGTATGCACGGAAGCTGTGCGCAACTGGCACCCGTGAGGTGCAGGATAATAACCACCTGTGTCAGGTAGAGGTGGGAGATTCTCTGGCGGTGGCCCTGCTGGACTCCGGGAGTTTAGTCTCCCTGGTAAGAGCTGCCCTAGTACGGCCTGCGGAGTATACCGGCCGTAAAGTCGGGGTCCTATGCATCCACGGAGACTTAAAAGACTACCCCACTGCATTAGTGACTTTGTCCACAGCTGCTGGTAAGTGGACCCACGAGGTGGCTGTCGCTACCAAACTCCCACATGAACTGATACTTGGGAGGGACTTCCCAGGTTTCCCGGCGCTGTGGCCAACTATAAAAGTGTCTGATGGGCCCGAGACAGGGGTAACCCTAGTAGAGTGGCCTGATACCACTGGAAGGCCAGAACCCTGGGAGCCCGAATCTGAAGGGCCAGCGGTAGGGGTGACCACTGCTCCAGCGGTAGAGGGGGAGACAACCCCACTGAGTGTAATGGTGGGAGACACGGAGGACTTGCCACCGGGACCTGAGTTGGCAGACCTCAATGTCTCCGGGGAAAATTTTGGGACCGCACAACACCGGGACCAAACCCTAACCAGGGCCTGGGAAAGTGTTGTAATTATTGATGGTAAACCCCAGAAACCTGGGGCTGAATTAATGTTTCCACGATTTATTGTTCTTCAGGATATGTTGTATCGGGTGAACCAAATCCGAGGTGAGCCAGTTGAACAGTTGGTGGTGCCCACCGCATATCGCAAGCTTGTTATGGAGCTTGCCCACCAACATGTTCTTGGGGGACACATGGGGTGGCAGAAAACGCAGGACCGCGTACTACAGCGATTTTACTGGCCCGGTTTGTTTAAGGAAGTAGAGGAGTTCTGTAAGTCCTGTCCGACCTGTCAGGTAAATAGCCCCCAGCCGCATTACAGAAGTCCCCTGGTCCCTCTCCCAATAATTGAGGTCCCATTCGAGCGTATTGCCATGGATCTGGTCGGACCCGTACCGAAGTCTGCTAGGGGTCACCAACATATCCTGGTGATTTTGGACTATGCTTCTCGATATCCAGAGGCGGTGCCTCTTCGACACACATCGGCTAGGCTCATTGCAAAGGAGTTAATGGAGATGTTTACCCGGGTGGGCCTACCTAAGGAGGTTCTGACGGACCAAGGGACCCCTTTTACCATCCACAAACGGACGGCCTTGTGGAAAGATTTAACCAAACTTTAAAAAATATGTTAAAAAGGGTGGTGTCCCGAGATGGGAAGGACTGGGATCTGCTTCTGCCCTATCTCATGTTTGCAGTGCGAGAAGTGCCCCAGGCCTCTACTGGGTTCTCACCCTTCGAACTGCTTTATGGCAGACGCCCACGGGGCCTGTTGGACATCGCTAAGGAAGCGTGGGAACAACAGCCCGTCCCCCACAAAAGCGTAATTGAATATGTTACCCAGATGCAGGAACGTATGGAGAGGGTGTTACCGCTGGTCCGGGAGCATATGGAGGCAGCACAACAGGCCCAAAGTAGAGTCTATAATCGTCAGGCTCGGGTACGAGACTTTAATCCCGGAGACCGAGTTTTAGTTCTGGTACCCACCCTTGACAGCAAATTTCTAGCTAGGTGGCAGGGGCCCTATGAAGTGCTCAAGAAAGTGGGGGAAGTAAATTACAAGGTGCACCAGCCAGGGCGGCGGAAGCCGGAGCAGGTGTATCATGTGAATTTGCTGAAGCCATGGAAGGATAGGGACTCCTCCAGCGATGACAGCCCCCGGCCAGGGCTTCTAGGTGAGACGGATCCAGCCCCTCACCTCGAAGTCCGGGAAGCAGCAGCCACCGTAAAAATTTCAGATAGCTTATCTTCCAAACAGGTCCAGGAAGTTAAGGAGTTCATTAGTCGGAACACGGATGTGTTCTCGGACCTCCCTGGGCGCACATCCCTAATCCAGCATGACATTATCACTGAGCCTCAGGCCAAAGTCCGGTTAAAGCCGTATCGGGTACCCGAGGCTCGGCGAAAAGCCATTGTGAAAGAAGTGCAGCTGATGCTCCAGTTAGGTGTCATCGAGGAGTCAAAAAGTGATTGGGCCAGTCCGATAGTCTTAATACCCAAGCCGGACGGGACATTGAGGTTCTGTAACGATTTCCGCAAGCTGAATGAGGTGTCCAAGTTTGACGCATATCCCATGCCGAGGGTGGATGAGCTCATTGAAAAATTGGGCCAAGCCAGGTATTTTTCTGTCTTGGACCTCACCAAAGGGTACTGCCAGGTACCCTTAACGGAGGCTGCCAAGGAAAAAACTGCTTTTATCACACCGGAGGGGTTGTATCAGTACAAGGTATTACCCTTTGGTCTACATGGCGCCCCCGCCACGTTTCAAAGGCTTATGGATATTGTGCTCCGTCCACATCGACGGTGCGCCTCAGCGTATCTGGATGATATCGTTGTCCATAGCACCGACTGGGAGAGTCACCTACCGAAGGTACAGGCCGTAGTGGACTCCCTTAGGAAAGCTGGCCTAACTGCTAACCCAAAAAAGTGTGTGATAGGGTTAGAAGAGACCAAATACCTAGGGTATGTCATTGGGCGGGGGGTGGTCAAACCTCAGGTAAACAAAATTGAGGCAATTAAGAATTGGCCCCGACCTGTCACTACGCGGCAAGTAAAATCCTTCCTGGGCATGGTGGGATACTACATGAGGTTTATTCCCAACTTCGCTACAATTGCTGCTCCATTGACAAGCCTTTTAAAGGGACGCAGGTCAGTGTCGATCCAGTGGAATGAGCAGGCGGATAAGGCTTTCTCTGCTCAAGAGAGAATTTGTGGTACAGACCGATGCCTCTGAAGTGGGCCTCGGGGCTGTACTCTCTCAGGAAATCAATGGGGAGGAGCATCCCGTGGTTTTCCTGAGTCGCAAACTCACCCCAGCCGAGACCAGGTACAGTATAGTGGAGAGAGAGTGCCTGGCCATCAAGTGGGCACTAGAGTCTCTCCGCTATTATCTGCTAGGGAGAAAGTTCCGTCTGGTGACCGACCATTCCCCTCTAAAGTGGATGTGCCAGGCGAAAGACAGGAATGCTCGGGTCACCAGATGGTTCTTGTCTCTGCAGAACTTCAAGTTCACAGTGGAACACAGGGCAGGCCGCTTGCAAGGAAATGCGGATGCCCTGTCTCGAGTACAGTGTTTGGCGTGTGTTCACCCTGTCAGGGTTGAACAAAGGGGGAGGTATGTAAGAGGGCGCAAGGTGCCGTCATGGATGGAAGATACGTGTCACCGAGGTTCCTGGCCTCGGTGAGGTGAGAGCCGGGTTTTATGTGTCAGCAGCAGCTAGTGCTGCTTGACATTGATAGTTAGTTTGGCTGCAAAGCCAATCCGGGCCGGCTCTTACTGGGAGTAGACAAAGAGTTGGGTGGGTGCCTACTCCCCACGGTCCAGGCCGGACTTTGCCGGGATTTTTAAAGGCAGCCACATCAGCAGGTGTAGCTGTGATTGTCCTGGAGCTGCTGCTAGTGTTGTGGAGCTCTCTGGGCTGGAAGGATGAGCCCAGCAAGGAGGCGTGCAGTCATCCTGGAAGCCTGAAGGTGGATTATCCTGCGGCTGGGCCGACCGCCAGGTGCGAACGCGCACCTAAACATCTCACAGGTGATTGAACCTGGTTTTGGACTCTTTGGTTTTGCCTTTTGTGTTTGCTGAGTGTGAATTAACACCAAGAGACTGTTTATCGTTTATTTTGTGCAAGTGTGAATAAAACACTGTTTATTGCACTTTCTGGACTTCTTGTTTTGCCTCTGTACTGCACCCGCACCGCTATCTACCAGAGCGACTCCCCACAATATGTTTAATTACATTTAAAAATTCCCTCAAAAATATTAATTTCAACCATGATAAATTGGAATTTCATTTTAACACACTCAGGTAGATTGCTGCTACACCTTGGGCAGATTGCATATGGAATATATGCAGCTTTATTAAATTTAACCCTCTTCCAAAACAAAAAATTTAAATTGTTACAATGTGGAAACTAAATAGACGTTAATGGACGATTGACAATTTCAGCTTAATACACACAGGTAGATTGCTGCCACACCTTGGGTATTGCTGCAGTAATCATGTATATATGCAGCTTAATTAAATTGAATCCCACTAAAAAAAAAAAAAAAACAATTCTATGAAAATGTGGGGGGTGGGGGGATGAAAGTATTTGCTTGTAGTGTTGATCACGAATATTCGAATTGCAAATTTTGATCGTGAATATTGGCACTTTTATAATTCGCAAATATTTAGAGTATCGCAAAATATATTCATAATTGCGAATATTCATTATTTTTGTAAATACTAGTTGATGCAAATTTTTATGCAATTTTTTTAATGCAAATTTTCGCTATCAAGAAAATAATGACTGGAGATCACGAATTCGCGAATTCTTGAATATATGGCGAATATTCGCCCAAATATTCGCAAAATATCGCAAATTCGAATATTGCCCCTGCCCCTCATCATTGCTTGTAGGTAGCTGCTTTTGAGGTCTGCTGGACTGTAGGATCTGCACTTCTGATAACAGGCATCTACATATCTGATAGTAGGCGCAGCCAGCTACAGTTCCTGTCTTTTCTCTCCCTAGCTATGAACTGCCCTGCTTGTCCGTATACTGTAAAACACACACAATTATTCTTTGGAATCCTAGCGTCTCTCTGTCTATAAGCTTGATTGTGTTCTGACTACCTCTACCCCTAAGATGGTTTTTATAGCAGACACAGCAAAACAAAAACGCCCAATCACTCACATTCACAGCCCAGCACAGGATGGCATTCTGCTTGTTCTGCTCGGGCACTTCTCTGCCTGATGTAGCACTGATTTGCTCATCCAGGCTGTCTATCATCATAGGAGCCAATCAGGGCAAGCGCTCCCCAACACTTCCTCTTAGGGTCACGTGAGAACCCTTTTTCTTCCTTCCTATTGCATTTTCCTGCCGACATATATACTAAAATGGCAGAACCCGTCGTTTTAGTAGATTCGTCCAAAAAGAACTTGAAAATATTCGGATTTATCTGTCGTCCAAAAAATAGCAAAGTTTAGTCCGAACCCAGTTCAGTTCAAACCGGTTTGCTCATCCATAGTTGGTACAGTTGAGCCACCACATGCTAAATCACAAAAAAGTGTCTGGTCGTTTAAGCCTTTTCAGGCTTGGACAGTACAGGGTAAATTTGGAATGCATTTATTCTTCCACTTCATTCTGTATCAAATAGTTCTGAATATGCTTATATGTCTGCTTAGCTTCTTTTCCAGCTTCATGAGCATTACATTCAACACAGATTTTTACCATAATGAGCATGGTCTAACACAGTTTCTAACACTTCATATATGTGAAATTCTAACTGCATTTGCACAGAGAGAAATCTAGCCACCAAAATAAGTACCAAGTCAGCAAGATTGACATGCATAACATGGAAAGGTCCAAAGGACACAGGATTGTGTATAACTATTTCACAAAGAATTTGGACACAGACCTTAGCAATTAAAATTTTTTAATTACTTTATTAAATGTATCAACATTCACATACATGTATAAGCGAAACAACACAAGCAAGGAGAACTTCGATAAAGACTAATGCCTAAGAGGGGGCTGGGGGAACGGCATGCATAGGGGCATAAGGAAATAAGCAAGGAACCACACCAAGCTTAAGGAAACAAAGCAACAGCCAGGGGCGTAACGATCGCGGTTGCAGAGGGTGCGACAGCGACAGGGCCCGGCGGGCCCTCCCTTTTAGTGTGCGGCTGCCTGTAAGTTTCAGTTTGCAAGACACCGGCCTGTGAGAGTGAGGAAGGGGAGGGGGGGGGGGTGTTTGTTGCTACCCCGTCTGCAAGTGTTTTTTTTTTTCCAAGTGCGGCGGCAGGCCCTGAGCCCTCCCCTCCCTATAAATGGGGCTGGTTATGTGCTTCCGCGAGACTTGTTGACCCCTAACTTCCCACAGCTGCAGCCACAGCCGCAATTAAGAACAGAGCATCCGAGGCTGAGCGTGAGTGGAGTACTTCTTTACAAGTTCAAGTTACTACTGTGTACTAGTAGGTATTTATTCATTTTCTTTTTAATCTTTAGCTGTGGCACATACTTTTTTGTTAGGCAAAGTGGGGGGGGGGGTGGATCTGGATTGAAATAATTATGTAAAAAATGGCAATAAAAATGATGATGGCACGGATGGATCTGGATGGCAATAATGATGTCTGAAATCATGGTGGGGGGGGGGGCAGAAGGATGGATCTGGATGTGGAACATCAGTAGACGGCACAGCGATAATTGATGTCTGAATTTAGGGGTGGGGGGAATGGATGGATCATCAGTGGACAGCCCCATCCCGCCCTGATTTCAGACATCGTTATTGCCGTCCACTGATGATCCATCCACCAACCCACCCCCTGAATTCAGACATCATTATTGCCATTGTCTGAAATCAGGGCGGGTGGGTGGGTGGGATGGATCTGGATGTGGAACATCAGTGAACAGCAATAATAATTTCTGAATTCAGGGGGGGATGGATGGATCATCAGTGGACTGCAATAAATTATTGTCGTCCACTGATGATCCATCCATCCGCCCCACCCTGATTTCAGACATCATTATTGCCGTCCACTGATGAGCCATTGATCCACCCCACCCCGATTTCAGATTTTATATGGTAACAATAAAACATTTTTTTAAACTCTTACCTCTTCTATTTAATATTCGATTACAACACATTCAAACCCATAGCGGGCGGAGGCATGGGAGTGGGCAGAGGCTCGGGGGGCGGAGGCTTGCTGGGTGGGCGGAGGCTCGTGGGGGGGCCCCAATTGCAAGTTTGCCCTAGGGCCCACAGAACTCTAGTTATGCCACTGGTAACAGCACAAGGGCAGAAAATAACAAGCAAAGTGTGGAAATAGTCAATAAATATACCCACAAGTAGCATGCAGATCACTCAGCCGCCTCCTCCCAACGCCGTTTCGCCAGATAATTGGCCAATCAAAACTCAATTGGTCTTTAAAAACAATAGAGTTTCGGAAATTTCCCCCAAAATTTTTTTGCTGATTTTATTATTTAATTTTTATCGCATTTATCTGACAGGGTAGATCATGTGATATTTTTATAGAGCCGGTTATTATGGATGTGGTCATAACTAATATCTATGTTTTATGTTTTTTTTTTTTTACAATTTTATATGTGTTTATTATAGGAAAGAGACTTTTTTTTTACTTCAAACTTTTATTTTTTTATTATTAAAAATCCTTTTTTTTTTTACTTTTTTTTTTTGTCCCAGTATGGGACTTCATCTTTGATGGGTCTGATCCCCTTAACAATGCAATACATTGTGTATTGTAATGCATTGACTTTTGGTCTATTACCAGTGAAATACATTGACAGCCTACAGGGGCTGAGTCTCAAAGTCTTCCACAGTAGGCAATCCCTTTTGCCAATGGAAGGCATTGGGCTGCTTTCCAAGCCATCGGGTCCCCGTCACCGCAGCACAGATATCCGATGGGGAGGGAGCCCCCTACATCCCTACAGCCTGTAGATGCCATGGTTAAAAAGTAAAAGTGTCGGCATCGGCGTATTCACAGATGCCGGCATGCAAAGCAGGGTCTTGGCTGTCAAAAAAAGCTGGATACCTACCTCTGATCGGGCGGGCGCATTTCCTGCACCCGCACAATCAGATCGCCATACATGTATGGCAGATGTTGGGAAGGGGTTAAATAAACACAGACCACAAATATATACAAATAAACCTGTGTGTAGCCACTCCAAGGGTTCTTATACACAATGTGGAAAATGTGCTTTTTTTTTAGAACCATATTTTCATGCAGAAGAAATGCTAAGTAATATAGTATCAGGAAATTGAACGACATTTGACAAATCTCACATTTGACAAATATTATTTGCACTGTGGGAGACATTATTTTAGTTGGGGCCAAAATAAATAGGGTGCATTATTAAAGCTGGGGACAGTAAAAAAAAAAAAAATCCTACCCTATCGGGGAAATTATTTTAGATGGGGGCCTACATGGGTGCATTATTAAAGCTGGGGACAGTAAAATAAAAAATTCCTACACTATGGGATGCATTATTTTAGCTGAGGGCCTACCATCCTGTGGGTATTCTCAGAAAGGTGGGTCTAGAAATAACTGCCAATCAAATTCATCCATTTTTCATGTCCGTTTTTAACGGACATGAAAAACTGATGCAAAACATATGCAAAACGGACAATAAAAACGGACACATGGACAGAAAATGGATGAACACACTGATGCAAAATGGCCATGAAAAACTGACAGTGTGTCCGTTTTTAACAGACGTTTTTTTTCACTGTCATGTGCATGTAGCCTAAAAGAGGCATAGAAAATGGTAAATGAGTTGGCCTGCTGGCCTGTCCCCTTCCCTGCCCAAGCCGCACCCACTTTTTTAGACCTGACATAAGTGGGTAGAGGACCTTTGAGCTGCAATCTGCAACAAAAATGCACCTAATTCAGATTTAACAGTATAAAACCATGGTCAGTTGGGTATATTTAATTATCTATACATTATAAGGCTAGAAAAAATAATGATGTATATTAAGGTAGTCTACCACATTGAAATGAAGGGAAAAAAATTATAATAATTCAGACACAAACAATAAAACATAAATACATGAGATGACTGTTCCAGTTGATATTCCCTCAAATCTACCCTATGTGCCACAGTAGCTCATAATGTATAATGTAATTTCTAAATAACGTGGCTCTGAATGTAGAACTTTGATTTAAAAAAAAATACAATTATAACTTAGTACTAATATACTTCAGTATTAATAATAAAAAAAAAATGTTGGGTCATTAAGACTATCAATTTAGACGCCAGTCTTAATATCCCTGCGCCAGCGGTGGATGCTCCAAAGTTATGTAGAGGAGCCGGCCTCTACATAACTTTGGCGCATGATCTGCCTGAGTACACCAAGCTAAAATTTGCGCCAGCGCCTGTGCTAGCGTAGATTTAAGCCTCTATCACACGGCGTCATGTTTGACGCCCCGATAAGAGGCGGGTGTGTTGCGGAAATATGCGCAACTGTTTGTAATGCGTTTTGCACTCGTGGGAGAAAAATCGCCATGTTTGGTACCCAGACCCGAAGCCGGACTTCATCAATGAAGTCCGGTTTCGGGTCTTCTTGAGAATTTATTATTTTCCCTTATAACATGGTTATAAGGGAAAATAATAGCCAAGATGGACCATGTGATTGGACCATGTGATGTGATGTCATCACAGGTCCTTTAGTTCTTAGCTGATGCTGGGAAAGAGAGGACAGATCGCAACTACACGATCAAGTGGCTAAGGTAAGTTAACTATTATTATTTTTAACCCCTTCCTCTTCATTTTACAATGCATTCTTTATTAAGAATACTATTATTTTCCCTTATAACCATGTTATAAGGCAAAATAATAAAGATCGGGTCCCGTTGCTAAGCAACCATGCGGGAAAATCGCAACGCATCCGCACTTGCGGATGCTTGCGATTTTCCCACAGCCCCATTCACTTCTATGGGGCCTTCGTTGCGTGAAAAACGCACAATATAGAGCATGCTGCGATTTTCACGCAACGCAGAAGTGATGCGTGAAAATCACTGCTCATGTCCACAGCCCCATAGAAATGAATGGGTCCGGATTCAGTGCGGGTGCAATGCGTTCTCCTCACGCATTGCACCTGCGCAGAAAACTAGCCCGTGTGAAAGGGGCCTTAAGTCATTTTCTATACTAAAAGCTACTAGCCAATCCTCTTACATGCCCCACAGCATGTCACCTTTTTCAGCACTGGCATAAGTGCCATAAAAGGGTTAAAAGTCGCAGATTTTGCCACAAATAAGCTTTGCTCCAAAATCTGAAACACATATACACCTGAAGGTGGCATAAACCTAATCATAAATGACCCCCATAATGTTGATTATTTGATATAAATGAATCTATATTTATCATATCTGCATAAGCTTAACTCCTTCAGGACCCTGCCATTTTTCACCTTTAACCCCTTAAGGACCAGGCCATTTTTTTGCAAATCTTACCAGTGTTACTTTATGTGTAAATAACTTTAAAACGCTTTTACTTATCCAGACCATTCTGAGATTGTTTTTTCGTCACATATTGCACTTAATGACACTGGTAAAATTGAGTAAAAAAAATATAAAAATAATTTTTTTTTTATAAAAAAAATACCAAATTGAAAAAAAAAATGCAAATTTACAAGTTTCAATTTCTCTACTTCTATAATACATAGTAATACCTCCAAAAATAGTTATTAATTTACATTCCCCATATGTCTACTTCATCTTTGGATCATTTTGGGAATGCCATTTTATTTTTTGGGGATGTTACAAGGCTTAGAAGTTTAGAAGCAAATCTTGAAATTTTTCCGGAATTTTCCAAAACCCACTTTTTAAGAACCAGTTCAGGTCTGAAGACACTTTGTGAGGCTTACATAATAGAAACCACCCATCAAGGTATTCAAAACCGATTTTACAAACTTTCTTAACCCTTTAGGTGTTTCACAAGAGTTATTGGCAAATGGAGATGAAATTTCAGAATTTCTATTTTTTGGCAAATTTTCCATTTTAATCCATGTTTTCTAGTAAAAGCAAGGGTAACAGCGAAACAAAACTCAATATTTATTGCCCTGATTCTGTAGTTTATAGAACCACCCCATATGTGGTCGTAAACTGCTGTATGACCAAACGGTAGGGTGCAGAAGGAAAGAAATGCCATATGGTTTCTGGAAGGCAGATTTTGATGGCCTTTTTTTGACACCATGTCCCATTTGAAGCCCCCCTGATCCACCCCTAGAGTAGAAAATCCATAAAAGTGACCCCATCTAAGAAAATACACCCCTCAAGGTATTTAAAACTGATCTTATAAACTTTGTTTAACCCTTTAGGTTTTCCTCAAAAGTTATTGGCAAATGGCGATTAAATTTCAGAATTTCTATTTTTTGACAAATTTTCCATTTTAATCCATTTTTTCAAGTAACAAAGCAAGGGTTAACAACCAAAAAAATCTCAATATTTATTGCCCTCATTCTGTAGTTTATAGAAACACCCCATATATGGTTGTAAACTACTGTACGGGAACATGGAGGGCGCAGAAGGAAAGGAACACCATATGGTTTCTGGAAGGCAGATTTTGCTTGACTGGTTAATTTACACCATGTCCCATTTGAAGCCCAAATGATGCACCCCTAGAGGAGAAACTGCAAAAAAGTGACCCCATTTTGGAAACTACAGGATAAGGTGGCAATTTTGTTGGGACTATTTTTAGGGTACATATGATTTTTGGTTGCTCTATTTTTAGGGTACATATAATTTTTGGTTGCTCTATAGGCAAGGTTACAAAAAATAGAAATTCTGAAACTTCATCTCCATTTGCCATAAACTCTTGAGGAACACCTAAAGGGTTGAACAAAGTTTGTAAAATCCGTTTTGTTTACCTTGAGGGTTGTAGTTTCTTAAATGGGGTCACTTTTATGGAGTTTTTACTTCAAATGGGACATGGTGTCAAAAAAAAGGCCATCAAAATATGCCTTCCAGAAACCATATGGCGTTCCTTTCCTTCTGCGCCTCACAGTTTGGTCATACAGCAGTTTACGACCACATATGGGTTGTTTCTATAAACTACACAATCAGGGCAATAAATATTGAGTTTGGCTATTAACCCTTGCTTTGTTACTGGAAAAATGGATTAAAAGGAAAATTTGCCAAAAAACTGCTGTTTTGGCACAGTTTTTATTTTATTTTTTTGACTGCGTTCATTTGAGGGGTTAGGGCATGTGTTATTTTTTTAGAGCATATTCTTACGGATGTGGAAATACCTAATATGTCTACTTTATTAAATTTATTTAGGTTTTACACTATAATATCCTTTTTTAAACAAAAGAAAACATTTAGTATCTCCATAGCCTGAAAGTCAGTTTTTTTTTTTTTTAGTTTTCAGCCGATTGTCTTAGGTAGGGGCTCATTTTTTGAGGGAGGAGAGGATGGTTTTATTGGTTATTTTGGGGTGCATATTAATTTTTGATCACTTGCTATTACACTTTTTGTGATGTAAGGTGACAAAAAATTTGATTTTTTTTACCCCTTTTTACTTTACTTTTTTAACTGTGTTCATCTGAGGGGTTAGGTCATGGGGTATTTCATGGGGTATTTTTATAGTTCAAGTTCTTACGGACGCGGTGATAGCTAATATGTATATTTATTTATTTATTTTAGTTTTACAAATAATATAATTTTTGATTAAAAATAAAAGGACTGCCGCCAATTATCATATCAAATTGACCCTATTCTTCAATCTGTTTCCTGGTTATATTCTGTATGTCGTCCACATATACAATCTCTGCTGGATAGCGTACCTGTCCTATCGTTATAGCGTCCTCACACACCTCTAATGCCATATATTTTTCAATGTTAATTCTAAGCTTTTTCCATGATTACTGGAAACTTGTGATGTTTTCCCTAACGAAGAGACCAGGGGCTGGTAGGGTTTTAATCTTGATGAACTTGTTGACTTTTTTGGGCTCCAGAGGCCTGTTTATGCCAGGCAGGAACCTTAATGAGCAGCCGATACTGCACTTGCATCAATCTTGACAGGATTTGTCTCCAGGTGGAGAGAAATAGTTTTTTGTAATGCTTTCTCCATCTCAACCACGTCGTTGAATAAACAAAAGACTGGCCGCTTCTCTCCTGTCTTAGACAACACTTAATTTTTTTAAATAAATGTATTAACTATTTAATATTAAATTGAACCAAAACTTGATTAAATTCTAAGAAAGTAAACTTAAATTTGCCAATATATTTGCCCAATTTTTGAGGAAAATTCCTTGACAATCAATTTGCGAAGCCTTTTGTGCCGGAGAATGTGTATTATTAAATCGTGTTTTAAGCAAAGTTGTGAAATTTTAACCTTCTGTTCTGTCCCATATTTAGAGATGAGCAAACACCTGGAAGTTCGGGTTCGGAAAGTTCGGCCGAACTTCCCGAAAATGTTCGGGTTCGGGATCCGAACTCAACCCAAACTTTATCCCGAACCCCATTGAAGTCAATGGGGACCCGAACTAGGTACAAAAAAGTCTGTAAAATAGTCCAGGAACGGGCTAGAGGGCTGCCAAAGGCAGCAAAATGTAGGTAAATCCCCTGCAAACAAATGTGGATAGAGAAATGAATTAAAATAAAATAAAATAAAATAAATAAAATTTAACCAATATCAATTGGAGAGAGGTCCCACTGCAAGGAATCATGCGTCATATCACCCAACACTGGAGAAGGCCACTTTCAGTTATTTTGGCCCCAGCACCCAGACAGAGGAGAGAGGTCCCACAGCAAGGAATCATGCGCCATATCACCCACCACTGGAAAAGACCACTTTCAGTTATTTTGGCACAGCACCCAGACAGAGGAGAGATGTCCCACAGCAAGGAATCATGCGTCATTTCACCCACCACTGGAGAAGGCCACTTTCAGTTATTTCGGCCCAGCACCCAGATGAGGATACAGGTCCCACAGCAAGGAATCATGTGTCATATCACCCACCACTGGAGAAGGCCACTTTCAGTTATTTCGGCCCAGCACCCAGACAGAGGAGAGAGGTCACATGCAAGGAATCATGCGTCATATCACCCACCACTGGAGAAGGCCAATTTCAGTTATTTATGCCCCACCACCCAGACAGAGGAGAGAGGTCCCACAGCAAGGAATCATGCGTCATATCACCCACCACTGGAGAAAGCCACTTTCAGTTATTTCGGCCCCAGCACCCAGACTGAGGAGAGAGGTCCCACAGCAAGGAATTATGCGTCATATCACCCACCACTGGAGAAGGCCACTTTCAGTTATTTCGGCCCCATCACCCAGACAGAGGAGAGGTTCATTCAACTTTGGGTTGCACCGCAAGATCATGGTAAAGTTAAAAAAATGAGGATTCAATAAAGAAGTGCCCAAGAGTACAAGAATACATGGTTGAGGGGGAGGCAGTTATAAATGTCTATTCTGCACAAGGGAGGCACAGGTCCTGTGGGATCCATGCCTGGTTCATTTTTATAAACGTCAGCTTGTCCATGTTGGCTGTGGACAGGCGGCTGCGTTTGTCAGTAATGACGCCCCCTGCCGTGCTGAATACACATTCAGACAAAACGCTGGCCGCCGGGCAGGCCAGCACTTCCAAGGCATAAAATGCTAACTCTGGCCACGTGGACAATTTGGAGACCCAGAAGTTGAATGGGGCCGAACCATCAGTCAGTACGTGGAGGGGTGTGCAGACGTACTGTTCAACCATGTTAGTGAAATGCTGCCTCCGGCTAACACGTTCCGTATCAGGTGGTGGTGCAGTTAGCTGTGGCGTGGAGACAAAACTTTTCCACATTTCTGCCATGCTAACCCTGCCCTCAGAGGAGCTGGCCGTGACACAGCTGCGTTGGCGAACTCTTGCTCCTCCTCTGCCTTTGCCTTGGGCTTCCACCTGTTCCCCTGTGACATTTGGGAATGCTCTCAGGAGCGCCTCTACCAGCGTGCGCTTGTACTTGCACATTTTCCTATCACGCTCCAGTGCAGGAAGTAAGGTGGGCACATTGTCTTTGTACCGGGGATCCAGCAGGGTGGCAACCCAGTAGTCCGCACAGGTTAAAATGTGGGCAACTACGCTGTCGTTGCGCAGGCACTGCAGCATGTAGTCGCTCATGTGTGCCAGGCTCCCCAGAGGTAAGGACAAGCTGTCCTCTGTGGGAGGCGTATCGTCATCGTCCTCCGTATCCCCCCAGCCACGCACCAGTGATGGGCCTGACCTGTGTCGGGTGCCACCCCGCTGTGAACCTGCTTCATCCTCATCCTCCTCCACCTCCTCCTCCTCGTCCTCCAGTAGTGGGCCCTGGCTGGCCACATTTGTACCTGGCCTCTGCTGTTGCAAAAAACCTCCCTCTGAGCCACTTCTAACAGACTGGCCTGAATCTGCTAAAAATGACCCCTCATCCTCCTCCTCCTCCTGGGCCACCTCCTCTTCCATCATCGCCCTAAGCGTTTTCTCAAGGAGACATAGAAGTGGTATTGTAACGCTGATAACAGTGTCATCGCCACTGGCCATGTTGGTGGAGTACTTGAAACAGCGCAACAGGGCACACAGGTCTCGCATGGAGGCCCAATCATTGGTGGTGAAGTGGTGCTGTTCCGCAGTGCGACTGACGCGTGCGTGCTGCAGCTGAAACTCCACTATGGCCTGCTGCTGCTTCTCGCACAGTCTCTCCAGCATGTGCAAGGTGGAGTTCCACCTGGTGGGCATGTCGCATATGAGGCGGTGAGCGGGAAGGCCGAAGTTCCGCTGTAGCGCAGACAGGCGAGCAGCGGCAGGATGTGAACGCCGGAAGCGCGCACAGACGGCCCTCACTTTATGCAGCAGCTCTGACATGTCGGGGTAGTTGTGAATGAACTTCTGCACCACCAAATTCAGCACATGCGCCAGGCAAGGGATGTGCGTCAAACCGGCTAGTCCCAGAGCTGCGACGAGATTTCGCCCATTATCGCAGACCACCAGGCCGGGCTTGAGGCCCACCATCAGAAACCACTCGTCGGTCTGTTGTTCAATACTCCGCCACAACTTCTGCGCGGTGTGCGGCCTGTCCCCCAAATATATGAGTTTCAGAATGGCCTGCTGACGTTTACCCCGGGCTGTGCTGAAGTTGGTGGTGAAGGCGTGTGGCTGACTGGATGAGCTGGTGGAAGAAGAGGAGGAGGAAGCCGAGTAGGAGGAGGAGGCTACAGGAGGCAAAGAATGATGCCCTGCGATCCTTGGCGGCGGAAGGACCTGCGCCAAGGAACTCTCCGCCTGCAGCCCAGCCGCCACTACATTTACCCAGTGTGCAGTTAGGGAGATATAGCGTCCCTGGCCGTGCTTACTGGTCCACATATCTGTGGTTAGGTGGACCTTGCCACAGATGGCGTTGCGCAGTGCACACTTGATTTTATCGGATACTTGGTTGTGCAGGGAAGGCACGGCTGTCTTAGAGAAGAAGTGGCGGCTGGGAACAACATACTGTGGGACAGCCATGGACATCAGCTGTTTGAAGCTGTCTGTGTACACCAGCCTGAATGACAGCATTTCAAAGGCCAGTAGTTTAGAAATGCTGGCATTCAGGCCCAGGGCTCGAGGGTGGCTAGGTGGGAATTTTCGCTTTCTCTCCAAGGTTTGTGAGATGGAGAGCTGAACGCTGCCGTGTGACATGGTGGAGATTCTTGGTGACGCAGGTGGTGTTGCCGGCGGCACATCCTCTGTTTGGTGGGCGGCAAGAGCCAACATTCCTCCCGAGGCGGAGGAAGAGGCCGAGGTAGCAGCAGAAGAGGGAGCAGGGAGAGCCAGAGTGAGTTCCTTGCTTTTAAGGTGTTTACTCCACTGCAGTTCAGATGCCTGGTCATGCAGGTTGTGCTAAGGTTCAGTACGTTAATGCCTCGCTTCAGGCTCTGATGGCACAGCATGCAAACCACTCGGGTCTTGTCGTCAGCACATTGTTTAAAGAAGTGCCATGCCAGGGAACTCCTTGAAGCTGCCTTTGGGGTGCTCGGTCCCTGGTGGCGGTGGCCAGTAGCAGGCGAACTCTCTTGGAGGCAGCTGTTCTGCTTTTGCCCCCTGCTCTCTCTTTTGCTACGCTGTTGGCTCAGTCTCACCACTGCCTCTTCCTCTGAACTATGAAAGTCAGTGGCACGATCTTCATTCCATGTAGGGTCTAGGACCTCATCGTCTCCTGCATCGTCTTCCACACAGTCTTCCTCCCTGACCTCCTGTTCGGTCTGCACACTGCAGAAAGACCCAGCAATTGGCACCTGTGTTTCATCATCATCAGAGACGTGCGGACTCCGATGAGATGGAATTCCCATGTCCTCATCATCAGGAAACATCAGTGGTTGTGCATCAGTGTATTCTAAGTCTTCCACCACTGGGGAAGGGCTAGGCGGATTCCCTTGGGAAACCCTGCCAGCAGAGTCTTCAAACAGCATAAGAGACTGCTGCATAACTTGAGGCTCTGACAGTTTCCCTGATATGCATGGGGATGATGTGACAGACTGATGGGCTTGGTTTTCAGGTGCCACCTGTGCGCTTTCTGCAGAAGACTGGGTGGGAGATAATGTTGTGAACATGCTGGATCCACTGTCGGCCACCCAATTGACTTGCTATTTTGGCAATTAAATTTCACCACATAAAATAATCTATCCTTTGCCAGACAGCAGACAGTATTATACTTGGCTAGCCAAAGCTGGAACACCAGATTTAGGGGATTGGTATTTGGGGAATTGTATTTAACCCCTTAATAAAATATAGAAATTGCTATCCTGAGTTTCTAGTGGTGACAATTAGCACAGCCAAGCCCCTGATGTAGGATATAGCAAAAAAAAAAAACTAGTATTGATGGATTGATGGACTTGGTGGCAGCTTGTTCTGGTGCACCACAAGTCACAAAATGGCCGCCGATCACCCCAGAAAATAAGTGACAGAAAAACGCTCTGTGCTGCCTAAAAACCAGTGAGCAAGTAACTAGCAGAAGTTCAGTCATTCACAGCTGTAGATCGATCAGTTCATTAGGTGCTGTTTCTGACTTTTCCCTGCCTAATCTTGCCCTCACAGAAGCTGCGTCCTCTCCCTACACTAATCAGAGCAGTGTGACGTGCGGCGCTACGTGACTCCAGCTTAAATAGAGGCTGGGTCACATGCTGCACTTGGCCAATCACAGCCATGCCATTAGTAGGCATGGCTGTGATGGGCTCTTAGGGCAAGAAGTAAAGCAGGAAGTAATCGCCGAACAACGAACCCGAACTTTTTTGAAAATGTCCGGGTTCGGGTCCGTGTCCCGGACACCCCAAAATTCGGTACGAATCCGAACTATGCTCAAACTGTTCGCTCAACACTACCCATATTCTCTATAAATGAATAGACGAAGCGGCCGCTCTGTGGCCTCCTCATGCTGCTGCCCCCTCCACAATCTCTAGTCTTCATACCACTCTGTTGACTCCTGATGCTGCCACCCCCTTCACACTATGTATTCTTGCTACTCTGTGGTCTCATGATGCTGCCGCCTCCTCCAGACTCTGTCATTGTGCCACTCTGTGACCTCCTGATGATGCTGTGGCCACCTCCACACTCTGTCATTGTGCAACTCTGTGGCCTCTTCATGCTGCCACCACCTCCAGACTATGTCATTGGGCCACTCTGTGGTCTCCTCATGCTGCTTTCACCTCACCACTCACCGCCTACTTCATGACTGAGCCACTATTTTGCCTTTTTGGCTTGGCTGACATCATCATTTATTTGACCCTTCTTATGATCTGTCAGAAGGAAGGAAAAATGAGACGCACAACAGATCCTCTTTGTGTAGCCGGAGTGGGTACAAAATATAGAAGACATGACAATATTCCTTTCACATGTCATCTCTGTTTTGGATCCACTCCTGTTTTTTTGGCATTAGCAATACTGATGGATTACTGACCAAATGCTGACCGAGTGAAGGCAAATGCTCAACAGACAGGATATATTTTTTAAGGGGTTATTGTTATGACGGATCAGAGGAAGGGCAAAATGACGTCAAAAGTGACGTCAACACAAACTTACTGCTGACACCCTCACCACTCAGTCAAGGGGGGTTATACTTTTATAAGCGTTTAATAGAACAGGTTCTGTTTATATCTATGTGGAATCAGCTGATGACGGTGTAAAAGGTGTGCGCTTCTTTTTGACACTAACATTTGGGGTGTTTCTGTAAACTTCAAATTAAGGTAATAGATTTTGAGTTTTGTTTGGCTGTTAACCCTCGATGTGTTGCAGAAAAAATATTTTATAATTTAAAACCTGCTACAAAAAAAAAAGAAAAAGTTTAAAATTTCATTACCATTTTCCTTTAATTCTTGTGGGACACCTAAAGGGTTAAAAAAGTTTGTAAAATCAGTATTGAATAGCTTGAGGGGTGTAGATTATAAAATGGGGTGATTTATATGTGGTTTCTAATATGTAAGCCCCACAAAGTGACTTCATAACTGAACTGTTCCTTAAAAAACTGGACTTTGGAAATTTTCTTAAATAATTTAAGATTTGCTTCTAAACATCAAATGTCCCAAAAAAATTTAATTTTATTTTCAAATGATCCAAACATGGTGTAGACATATAGGAAATGTAAAGTACTAACTATTTATGGAGGTATTACTATTAGAGATTATTATTTTTTTAAAATTCGATTCAGCCGGTTCGCGAAATTTTCTGGAAAAATTCATTTATTTGCGGCGAATCTTGTTAAAAACCGGCTATTTCCGGGCTGCAGAGAGCTTTTATAGGCGTGTAGAACACTGTGCCTTGCAGTGACACGTAAAGGGAGTGTGCTGTGGTAGTAAAATAACTCTGTGAGTCAGTATGACATGCAAGTGACAGGTTAGAATCTTAGAATCACTGCACACCACTTATTTGGGCAGTCACGTGGCCAAAACAACTTAAGTATTAACTCAGCCATACAGGTCGATGTTAGCGTCAAGAAGAAGTGCACTCCTTTTACATCCTCGTCAGCTGATTCCACATAGATGTCTAAAGAACCTGTTCTATTAAACGCTTATACATGTAGAGCACCCCGACAGAGAGGAGAGGGTGTCAGCAGTAAGTTTGTGTTGACATTACTGATTAATTTGCACTTCCTCTGACCTGTCTGAACAATAACCCACAAAAAATGGATCCTGTCTGTGGAGCATCTGCCTTCACTTGGTCAGCAGTTGCTCAATAATCCATCAGTATTGCTAATGCCAAATAAAACAGGAGTGGATCTAAAACAGAGATGACACGTGAAGGGAATATTTGCATGTCTTCTGTGTTTTGCACCCACTCCTGCTTTTGGCTACCAAATCAAAAGCCAATTCTGATGGGACTATACAGGCATTACAGCTGCTACACAGACAGGATCCATTGTGCGTCTCATTTTTCCTTCCTTCTGACAGATCAGAAAAAAGGTAAAAAAAATTATGATGTCAGCAAGGCCAAAAGGCAAAATAGTGGCCCAGTCATGAAGTGGGGAGAGTGGGAACAGAATGAGAAGTCCAAAGAATGGCCCTATGACATAGTAGTGAGGTGGAAGCAGCATAAGGAGACCACAGAGTGGCCCAATGACAGAGTCTGGAGGTGGCGGCAGCATCAGGAGGCTACAGAGTGGCACAATGACAGAGTCTGGAGTTGGAGCAGTCTGAGGAGGCCTCAGAGTGGCACAATGACAAAGTGTGGAGTAGGCAGCAGTATGAGGAGCCAACTGAGTGGCACAATGACAGAGTCTGGAGTTGGCAGCAGAATGAGGAGGCCACCGTGTGGCACAATGACAGAGTGTGGAGGTGGCAGCATCAGGAGAAGGCCACCAAGTGGCACAATGACAGAGTCTGGAGTTGGCAGCAGTAGGAGGAGGCCACCGAGTGGCACAATGACAGAGTCTGAAGTTGGCAGCAGTATGGTGTCTCTACGCAAGCAAGTGAGCTTGCATCGTGCCATTTGTGCAATTGACTCAGAGGGACTCCCTGCCTCCATCTCCACTGCATACTGTCACGTTGTGTCTTTGTCCTCTGTCTCATCTTCCTCATCACCTTGTAGCTCCTCTGGCTTCTCCTGCTCCTCCTGTCCTGTGAGCTGAGTAAAAAAACCACCCATTTTGCTACACATTGCCTGTGCTCCAATGTCCTCCCCCCTCCTCCTCCTCTTCCAGTTCAGCCCCCACAGGGCTCATGTGGCCGTGAGATCTAGGCACCACATCTCCAATTCCCTGATCAGCCATTGTTACCAGTACACCATCTGTCAAACGACATGAAGCAGTGGAATGACGTCTTTCATCCCAGCCTCCTGGCGACTGACAAATAACATGGCATCCTCAAAGGACTTGAGCAAACTCCAGGTGTCATGCATGAGCTGCCACTGGCTGACATCGAATTTACACATGGTAGTACTCCTATCCGCTTGGATCATCAAGAAATCGTTGATGGCCTTTCTCTGTTCGTATAGTCGGTCCAACATATGGAGGGTGGCTTTTTGGGGCACAAACGCCTTTTTTTTGTGTGCGTGCGCTGACTGTGGCCGGCACTATTGTGGTAGAAATCTTTATTAGCATAGGATGACTATAGTGGACTTTATCTTTAGCTTAGGAATGTTATATAGGTTTATTTTTGTATATGCCTCCCTGTGTAAAGTCTCACCAGATTACGGTCATAAGAGTGTGTGTTGGGGTCAGAACGGTACCAGGGAAATTCTATAGATCAGCACTAGGCTCCTGCTCCCTTACATGAAATCCGCCACTGTTAGTTTGAGGGGGATCTAATGGCTGCTGGCTCTGAGAGCAATGTTATTTGTGAAAGCTACCAGCGGGTCCTCATCAGCAACGGTGGGGTATAGCACACTGATGCCGGTCTCACTAAACCATGGGGGGCCACAACATGAAACATTGGTTGGTAAAACTGGTGTCCATGTGAACGTTATATATCACCTTTTAGGTTGACCCTGTTTTAAAAGACCTTTCTTGGGGATTGATCACCCCTGAGAAATCATCTCTGACAGAGGTTCACTTGGTCAAGAGGAGATTTGTACTGGACTGAATGGATGTTGTTCTATTAACAGGGCTGTGTCAAATTTAGAACAGGCTGAATTATTTGGAAGCCTTTTCACATGTCTTGGGCGTGGTGTTGGTTTGTGGTCTCAGCAGGCCACATGTGCATGTTTTAGCTCCACCCACAGGCACTCTCAGGAGATGTCCGAATCTGAAATGTATTCCTATTGGTAAGGCATGAGGTGGATTGTACCTGCCTATCTGTAATTGGTTGGGCGGCCATGTGCCATGGAAGGTGGGGTTAGCCCAATAAGTAGTCTATACCAGGTTAACAGGAAACATAATTTTTTTGGAACTAAGCGGTTTGTAAACGAGTCTCATTTCATCGGTGCTGGCTGATTACACTTTCAAGCTGTCCTATATCTAAAAAGTGCTAATAGTACTTCACAAGGATTTAATGGAATCAGAAGGGATCCGGTTTTCTACTACATTTTTAGCGTCTGGCCACTGTTAGTGCATCGAGCACCCACCCACTGCTGATCAGCTTTTGATTTTCTTTGTGTTAGGTTTAAGGGTTAGTGAATGCAAACACAGATCCATCCCCCCCCCCACCACGCACACTAAATAAAGTTTTCCACACCCGCGCACACACACGCACACTTACACTCCCCTATGGCCCGCCGGATGTTCTCGGCCAAGGAGGCATACGCCCTGCTTGTCTCCGACTCTGAGAGCCCCAATGAGGACGAGGATGACGCCACTTTCCTTGTAAACTACTAAACTATCTCAAATTATTTCGACCCTATCAGCTATAAAACTAAACTACACTATTCCCTAATCACTACCTGAAACTAACTAACTAGAATATTATAAATTAAATTCAGATTTTAGAAAACGCACAGCAGACAAAATAGCACAGCTCCAATCTCCAACAAATCCAACACCACAAAATGGCTGCTGGGTGATGTTGTCACTTATATAGTGAAGGGGTAGTCTAGTTTCCTATTGGTTGCTAGGGATGTTGCTAAGTTGTGACAAAGCCTTCTCATTGGCTATTCAAGCTAGGAGAAGGGAGGGATAATGATAATGATGAGTCACCTCATGCACTGTAGAAAAAAAAAGTAAAAATAAAATGCATGGATAATATATCACTATATTCTACATATTCGAAAATTCTAACAAACAAAACCTGTATGAAAATAGCTTGATGCCCCTACGCGATTACAAAAATGCAAATATTGTATTCTAAATGATTCTAATTACTGAATACTGATGTATGATGTTCCTCTTTACCGTATTTTATGTCATGTGAAAAATCGGCAATTACATATGCGCGTGAATCGGATCGCATAAGGGCAGTATACTATTGGGTTGGCTTGCTTGGTCAAATAGACGAAGATAGAGAAAATAGTGAATATAGTGCTATATTCGCAATATTCGTCTATTCGAGTCGACCAAGACAACCCATTGAATGAACACAATATCATACTGCTCTTATGCGACCCGATTCACGCGCATATTTAATTGCCGATTTGTCGCATGACATAAAATACAGTATCCTACATAACGAGGTAAATTATACATCAGTAACAATTCTCATTACTGATTTATAATTCTCTGTATGTAAGATAGTTTATGTCATGCGAAAAATCGGTAATTACATCTGCGCGTGAATCGGGTCGCATAAGGGCAGTATACTATTGGGTTGGCTTGCTTGGTCGAATAGACGAAGATAGATAAAATAGCGAATATAGTGCTATATTCGCAATATTCGTTTATTCGAGTAAACCAAGACAACCCATATAGTGCTATATTCTCAATTTTCTTTATATTCTAGCAACAACCATTAGGAACCCAGCTGTAAGTTCAATTCGCGATGCGAACATATACTCGCATTGAGAATTAAAGTTAGAGTTGGGTTGATGGATTCCCATTGAAAATGAAAACATGATTCCTTCCTGCTTAAGTTGCTTGTGGGCCAATGACTCATTGACCCACAAGAAAGAAGCAGGGACAAATCATGTTTTCTCTTTTCAGATGTTGAAAAAATGACAAATATTCGAAATAGCGAATATATATCATTATATTCTAAATATAAGCGAATTATCAAAGTTGCAATATTCACGATAAATATTTGCAATTCGAATATTCGCGCTCAACACTAGTTTTGGAGTGCCTCCTCCATGTAATTTTTGGCAGCACTTGCACTTTATATTGGGCTTATTTTTGTCAGTCTGTAAAAGTGATGTACAACTCGGACAACATGGTTCCCAGCAGCGACCTGGGAGTCTAATATGCATCCAAACATCGTCCCCATGCTGTTCCCGATCCATTTCGGTGGTGTTTCTGTCACTTTCTTTCTGACCTTTTCCAATGAACCAGGCACCCTCCCCTCTTCAGAGCAGGGGGTGCCTGGTTGTCTCCCATTGACTTCCATTATTCTCGGGTGCTTGGTCGAGATCATGAACATAGCTATGTGTTCGGACCGAGCACCCGAACACTTTGGTGCTCGATCATCACTAGTAAAAACGGAAGGTTTTTGCAGAAACACCGATCTGCAAAAAAACTGAATGAGAATCTTGAAAATAAAAATACTGATTGAATGGACCTTAGAGGAAATGTGTAAAAAAATATTTTTTTAGTTAGTTAAAACCAGATATCAATATTTCTAATGTGTTTTTATTTTCTGACTGGCTTTTGTATTCTTTCTCCTTAACATGATTATGGGGGCAGCCATCTTACCTGAGCTGTTCTTAACAGAATTTATGAAAGCATTAAGAAAAATGCTTTACAGCAGCCCCATGGGCCATAGACACAATGGACTGAAGGGGACTTCATTGACTTCTATAGGAGAGTTTTCTAGGCATGCCCTATAACTTGTGCAGAGGTAAGAATAACAAGGAAAGAATAGATAAGCTTTGACAACCACCTACTGGTGGATCCTGTTTTATCTATACACAGAGGTGATATCAGTTATTCCAATCCTGCCTGTAATGATAAGTAGATAAATGCAGTGAAGCGATCTTCACAGAATAAGAAATGGTACCTATTTTTAGGCTTAAAGGCTAGTATGAAAACTGCATGATTTTATGTTTTTGTTTATATATAGACTGACATAAAAAATAACATAATCAAAAATTCTTTTATGTTAAACAAAAATTTGATTTACACAAAAGGTCATTTTCTGATGAAACATATCCTTTAACCAATATCAAATTGCTTATGCTGACATACATCTCTAGCTTTCCAATAGAAAATTTCATAATTTCATAAGACTTAAGGTCAATCACGTTGTATCTTAAAATATCTATGTAGTAACATTTAGATCAGACCTTAGATGATCAGAGCCCACAGGAGAGAATGATTTATGCTGAGCTGTTCTACAAGTTTATTGCAAAAAGAGTTTTTAATTTGTATTTTTCCCCAGATCTATCACATTATGGTGAGCGATTTAAGGTCATAAGAAAAATTATAAGTATTATTCCCATAATAGATTTTTTTTTCTTAATAAAAATCAAGTTAATTTTTAAAACTTGGAGTTACAAGAAAAAAGTAGATAGTTTCTCATAAAATACTGTATATATGATTTTTTTTATACTGACATCTAAAGCGTTTTATTATTATACAATTCTGCGCTTCAGTTGATAAACAATATTGTCAAAAGAATGTCTTCAAAAATTAAAAAAATTATATCATTATGATATCTATTAACTCCTTCCGAATCACGCCATGTAAACAAATATACTGGGCAAATATACTGGGATAGGAAGCTTGAATTGTTCAGTCATAAATAGAGATGAGCAAATTTCTCAAAAATTACCTTCAATATGAATTAATTTTCAATGAATCACATTAAAAATGGCTATTTCCTGGCTTCATAGAGCCTTTATATGGGTGTAGAACACTGTGCCTTGCAGTAACACACATAGGGAGTGTGCTGGGGTAGTAAAATAAAACTGAGTCAGTATGACATGCAGATGACAGGCGTTGCTATTAGAATCACTGCACACTTCACTTATTTAGGCAGTCACGGGGCCAAAACTGACCAAATAACTCAAGTATTAACTCAACCTTACAGGTCGATGTTAGTGTAAAGAAGAAGCGCACTCCTTTCATGTTTTTAGAGCAAATAACACCAAATGTGAACGGCGTCTATTTTTCTCGTATTGTACTGAAATATGACAATAAATGTTTTTAGTGCAAATAACACCAAATGTGAACAGCGTCTATTTTTCTATGGGTCATCCTGCCTTCCCAGAGTTCCTTGCCCCATGTCCTCACATGTGTAGCTGCCATTCTAGCCGCCATTGTAGCCGCCAGGTTAGGAAAAATTGTGATTCGTTACCACAAAGCGCGAGAAAATTCGCATTAGTTCAGAATCAAGTTTTTCCTGAAATTCAGAACGAATTCGACTTCATCAGATTCGACTCATTTCCAGTCACGACCTAAGAAAAAAAAAGAAAAAAAATATAAATATATATATATATATATATATATATTGTAAGAGAGCGCAAGGGTCCGTCATTGACGGAAGGTACGTGACACCGAGGTTCCTGGCCTCGGTGAGATAAGAGCCTGGTTTGTATGTCAGCTGCAGATAGTGCTGTTTGACATTCTGGTATTTTAGCATGGCTGCAAAGCCGATCCGGGCCGGCTCTTACTGGGAGCAACTAAAGTGTAGGGTGGGTGGTTGCTCCCCACGTTCCAGGCCGGGTTTTGAAGGCTTGTATAAAAGCCCAGCCAAGCACTGTCAGGTGTGTGGATTATCCTCCATCTGCCAGTGACGCTGTGGAAGCTCTCAGTGCTGGGAGTGAGAGTCTGCAAGCAGGCGTGCAGTCTGCATAGAAGCCTGCACCTGGACTTTCCTGTGGCTGAGCTGTCAGCCAGGTGTGAACAAACACCAAAACATTACAGGTGAACTTATGCTGTGTGGTTATTTTTTGCCATGTGTGAACAAGCACCAAGACTTTGTTTTAATAAAACACTACTGAATAAAACACTACTGCTTGCTTCAAAGAACTGTGTACTTGCCTCTGTACTGCATCCTATCTACCGGAGCAAACCCCCACATTTGGTGGAGGATGCGGGCATGCACAGTGAGGCTGGCGTGAACGCCGAAAATTTTTGTTTTTGCTAGGGCACGACTGGATGTCCTATATTAGGCTGGCAAAGTTACAACCAGGTGTTTCTGGAATCATGGAGGCTGCTGTGAAAGCTCTCATGGAGGCTAACGTGCAGCAGAGGGAGACCAACCAGCTACTATTAGAGCAGCAACAGGCTACGAGCTACAGCAAAAAAAGACATGAGGAGGCTATGTGTGCACAGCAGCAGACGAACAATCTCCTAATGCAGCAGCTGGTAGCCATGCAAGAGTCGGTGCGAATGTCCCAGCAAGGAGTTGCAACCGCGACGGCCCCGACTGTGTCTACCACCAGGGACAAAGTCCGATCCGCCCTGAGGAAAATGGGTCCGGAAGATGATATAGAGGCATTCCTGACGGTGTTCAAAAGAAGCAAGAGAGGCTGCCGTTGGAGCAATGGGCTGAGGTGGTGGCACCTTTTCTGGTGGGGGACGCACATAAGGCCTATTTTGACCTCAGCCGCAAGAGGAGGCAAAGGACTATGAGAGGCTAAAAGGTGAGGTGGCCAGGTTGGGGGTAAACACCTATGTGCGAGCGCACAGAGTGTATCAGTGGGTGTTTTCCAAGCCCCGACCTGTCCGGTCACAAGCCTATGACTTACTTCACCTAGTAAAAAAATGGCTCCAGCCTGAACTGTTGAGCCCTTCTCAGATTGTTGAAAGGGTCGTGGTCGACAGGTTCGTGCGAACCCTCCCGAGAGCCATACAGCGCTGGGTGGGACAAGGTGATCCAGGCAACCTGGAACAACTGGTTAGCCTGGTGGAGGCTTTTTCGCAAGCTAAATTAAGTCTCCAAGTTTGATGCGTATCCCATGCCCCGGGTAGACGAGCTTATTAAGAAGTTAGGCCAAGCCTGATATTTTTCTGTACTAGACCTCACTAACATTTCTCTGGGACCCCTGTGTTGCCTGATACTTCTGAATTTTCTACTATGGCGGCACAGGACTCCCAGAATGATGTCTCTGATTCTATCCACAACTGCTATTTTTCCTTTCAGGATCTTTGTGGTTTGGCCTCTTTGCAGGAATCGCGCTCCATTGGCTCGTCTGTACAGTCTCCAGGTAGCAGTGCTGATTTTGCCAAAAATTTCCAAGTACGGAATCCGGATTTTTATCCCGTTCATTCTCGCACTGCAACCTTGGATAAATTTCAGGAGCTAATTGAGTGCGATCTTTTTACTCTAAATGCCAACATTGCTCAAATGCCGAAAAAATATAATGATAAGAGGTTATTTAATTTATCCAGGAAAGAAAATAACGCATTGCTTGAACTGAAACAGATGTCTGATGTCATCATCAGACAGGCTGATAAAGGGGGTGCGGTGGTTATTTTGGACAAGTATATATACAAAATGCAAAATTTGCGTATGTTAGGTGATACTCTGACTTATCAGAAGCTCACCAGTGATCCCACCCCTCTCTTTCAGCAGTTGTTGTCTGAACTATTGGCGGAAGCCTTGCAGTGTGGCTTTATGGACCTCAGACAAACAGAATACATTTTTGTGACTCATCCTGTCACCCCAATATTTCATTCCTTGCCTAATGTCCATAAACCTGGTTTTCCCCCACCCATGAGACCCATTGTTGCGGGGATTGGTTCTTATTGTAGTGTACGGGAGTTGTAATACCCGTCACTACAGAAGGGTCACTTGGATGCTGTCGTTCCTCTCATTTATGGGGAGGCTGGTATAAGTCCTATTCATAAATGCAATGTAATTTAATGGTATTTAATTCCCTGTTACTGTGAAATGTGCCATGTGCAGGCCGGCTAGGGATTTCATTCCAGCTCTAGTCACTAGAGGGAGCTAGGGAGCCCTAGTCTATATAAGGCCCAGTCAGGGAAGTAGAGAACAGATTAGGCTGTGTCTGAGTCAAGCACAGGCCATGGGCCTGTGAAAGCAGAGCAGGCCTGGAGCCTGCAGACTAGGAGAGGGCATTTCAGTCCCTGTAACCGGGTTCCAGATCCAAGGAGAAGGTTCCCCTCCTACGTCCATGTCAAGCAGAAGCAAGAGTCAAGCTGAGGCAATCCCTAGAGCAAGAGGTACTGTAATGTCAGAGGAGGTACACTGTAAACTGGAGATTCAAGGATATAAGCCAGAAGTAGGGCATTGGGGCCTTGAAGAATAATTGCCAGTCAGGACAAGCCAGGAAGAAAGTAAGGTTCACCTGCAATTCAAAGTCCTGTTATTTAACCCTCTGTTTTACCTTGCTGGATATAAGCCTGCTGTAACTGCGACTGTACCAAAGCCTATTGTCTGCAACCAGAACTGTTTTAAGAGAGTGCCTTCTGTATTACCACTGTTTCAGTAAAGTTGGAATTCTGTTTCAAGCTACAAGTCTGCACCTCTATTATTCCTACTATAAATACGGTGTGCCACCGTTTACTGGCACTGGCGTCACGAAACATCAGGGACTTAGCCATAGGCACGTTAAACTACAACACCAAGGGCACCTCACATAACACCTGGCTGTGTCCCTTCAGAACCCAGAGAGTGCCCCAGAGGAACAGCGTGCCGGCCTCTCCATCACTGGCATTCCCCAGGTCAGTCCCACACATTGCTCTGACTTGGGGGTGCTACATTTTGGCGTCACGAACAGGATACGCACGTTTTACGGACTGTGAGCAAAACGTGAACTTTGTGCCTTGACCAGGTTGCCAAGTGACAAAACGCCTGTTTATTTGAAGGGAACTTTGTGGACTGAAAAACATACCAAAAGTGTTCCTAAAGTCTCCAGAAAGCGCTGTGCAGTGTTGCGCTATCAAGAGGAAGAAAATCGCCACTTCCAAGTGTGTTTTTGTGGACTTTTTAACATCCTGCTTGCTGTCATTGAATTGATGCATCATGGCGCCCAAGATGGCCGCCGGCGCCATTGGACTTCTTCTTGCGCCATCCCTGACCTCAGTGGCGCGAAAATTTGGCGCCAAAACCCTCCAAGGGGGAGGAGAAGACTGCCTGGAGGTACCGCCTCCCTTTGAGGATTATAATATGGACACCGCCTACCCTATACTGAAATACCTAGGGGGCGTGCAAGAAACGATGGGGTGGAGCCTGCAGGAACAGTGGCTCACCCTGCTACGGGGTTTCCTACCTGAATCAGAGGGATCCGGAGCCGTAGTTGGAGCAATGGAGGCGACCCCAGGAGCGACTAAGGAGCGCCCAGCGCCCCCAGCGTATACTCCCAGTGACATGGCTCAGACCTGCCCATGGCCACAAGCCGAGCCCTGCCGTTTCCACCCGCCGCGAGAAGGCTTCCTCCCGCGGAACCCCGCGTGGTCGGCCCTGATGGCCGAGATCCGAGTGGCGGCAACTTTAAAAACTACCACTCAGAAAAAGTACTTCGAGGAAGTCACCAAGCGGATCTATGAGGATTCCAAGGACAGCAAGCCCCAGCTCGAACGCCACACCGGAGTCGTACTGGAGTTTGACAAGGTCAGAGGATTTGGATTCATCCAAGAAACCGGCACCAACCGGGACTATTATGTGAATCGCCGGTCCGTCAAGCGCAGCTATCTCCCAGGGCGACTGCATAATCTAGCGGTCGGAGAGAGAGTGGAGTTCACTCCCGCGGAGGGCCTGCGAGGCCCATATGCCACTGCGGTGACCCGTCCGGGACCGGTACCGGAGGACTGGGAAGAAACAGAAGATCCGGTGGAGGCAGAGGACCCGCCGGGACCCATCCGGAATACGTACCAGGAGAAGAGTTCCTTTCTCGGCTCGAACATCTTCTGGCAGCCGACGATCCTAGACAAGCCTCCCAGTCCTTACCCCTCTGCAGAGCTGCCGCGACGAGAGAAGACAGCCGCTGATTGGGCACGGATGGCCCAGTTTAGCGAGACTATGGATGATCTGCGGAGGAACCGCCATGAAAGAACCTCGTCTGAGCCTGCTGCAAGTGTGCCGGAATCCAGCAGTGAGATCTCCGCCCTGGAGGAGCGGATCGCTTCCTTGCAAGTTTACCTGGATGGCCTGCGGCAAGTGGCGGATGCTAAGAAGACAGCGCAGCAGTCCAGTGGTGGTGAGTTACCTGTGACCCCTGTACCACCCGAACCCGTAGTACAAACTCCTACTATTAGCGCTGAGCCACCCAAGGTCCGTGTAAAAGCGGATAAATTGACATATGCCAGGAGCCGAGTCCGCCTTGACGGGAGTGTTATGTCCCGGCCAGAGGAAGCGCCTACCCCAGCGCCGGCCCGTGTCCCGAGGCCAGCAGCTCCTATATGTCCGCAACCCAGCGGGTCAGTGAGGTGGGTAGGCCCAATACCGGTGATGTTTCCAGCCCATTCTGTTTGGTGGGCACCCCCTCCAAGTGGTCCTGGTGCATGGCCCAGACTACCGGCAGCACAGGGCTGCACTACCTCTGATGAACAGGGATCATTTGATACCTACCTGTGAGCAGGCCTGCTAGGCCATTTTGCTCATCCTCACAGGGACATCATACTTGTTGCAGGAACTGCCCCTTTAAGTTTGTCAGGCTGGTAGAGCTGCTGCCAGTTCCCCACGGCCGGTGGCATGTTTGACAAATAAGTTGCCACTGTGAACCACTGCTCCCAGCCTGCCTCTTTCTGTTCTGGGACATCCTGCCTGCTGCTACCATTTTGGCGTCAAGTACTTTAATAATTCCCAGTTGTGCTTTTATTTGCACTTTATCCCTTTTTAACCCCCATTTCAGGTTGAAAAGGGCTTTTATGTCAGCACTTTAAATATACGCAGGACTTCCCAGGAAGGTGTTTCCCTGGTATTGTCAGAGTCCTGTATTGTCATTTTATGTATGTGCTGCTGACCGTATTTATTGCTCAAAAATTTTATCCAAGTCTATGTGCCCAGATATGGACTCCCTATGTGCGAGCCTCTGAGATGTTGCTTTTATTATGGACTCATTCATTGTCATGGACTATCCTGGTATTCCCTAACATCCGCTGTGCCAGGTCAGCGCCCCAGTTCCACTCATTATCCTGAAGGAAGAGAACGACGCCCCTTGTCACCGCACTTCTCCGTTACCAGCTGGACCTGATAATAATTGTCAATGCAGATGGAATTGATTACTGATGAGTATGTATGCCTGCATGTTCTTTTTTCTCTTTCAGGTGAAAATTCCAGACGGGCGGTAACCTGTTGGAGTACGAGGTCGTACTCAGCTTAAAGCAGCGGGGTATGTAGTGTACGGGAGTTGTAATACCCGTCACTACAGAAGGGTCACTTGGATGCTGTCGTTCCTCTCATTTATGGGGAGGCTGGTATAAGTCCTATTCATAAATGCAATGTAATTTAATGGTATTTAATTCCCTGTTACTGTGAAATGTGCCATGTGCAGGCCGGCTAGGGATTTAATTCCAGCTCTAGTCACTAGAGGGAGCTAGGGAGCCCTAGTCTATATAAGGCCCAGTCAGGGAAGTAGAGAACAGATTAGGCTGTGTCTGAGTTAAGCACAGGCCATGAGCCTGTGAACTCAGAGCAGGCCTGGAGCCTGCAGACTAGGAGAGGGCATTTCAGTCCCTGTAACCGGGTTCCAGATCCAAGGAGAAGGTTCCCTCCTACGTCCATGTCAAGCAGAAGCAAGAGTCAAGCTGAGGCAATCCCTAGAGCAAGAGGTACTGTAATGTCAGAGGAGGTACACTGCAAACTGGAGATTCAAGGATATAAGCCAGAAGTAGGGCATTGGGGCCTTGAAGAATAATTGCCAGTCAGGACAAGCCAGGAAGAAAGTAAGGTTCACCTGCAATTCAAAGTCCTGTTATTTAACCCTCTGTTTTACCTTGCTGGATATAAGCCTGCTGTAACTAGACTGTACCAAAGCCTATTGTCTGCAACAAGAACTGTTTTAAGAGAGTGCCTTCTGTATTTCCACTGTTTCAGTAAAGTTGGAATTCTGTTTCAAGCTACAAGTCTGCACCTCTATTATTCCTACTATAAATACGGTGTGCCACCGTTTACTGGCACTGGCGTCACGAAACATCAGGGACTTAGCCATAGGCACGTTAAACTACAACACCAAGGGCACCTCACATAACACCTGGCTGTGTCCCTTCAGAACCCAGAGAGTGCCCCAGAGGAACAGCGTGCCGGCCTCTCCATCACTGGCATTCCCCAGGTCAGTCCCACACATTGCTCTGACTTGGGGGTGCTACATTATTCAGAAAAATTATCATCCTGGGTTGACAGTATACTACAATCAGCTGTGCAGACAATCCCTGGCTTCTTACTCGATACTAGGTCTGTTCTACAGGCCTTTTTTTAATTCAAATGGAGGCCTGGTTTTGTATGGGTCACAGCTGATGTTACTTCATTGTATACTGTCATACCCCATGATCTGGCCATTGTCTCCTTAGGTTGGTTTCTTGATGTGTATTCTGACCTACCTTGCGATTTTAAAAATTTCATTTGCAAGGTTGTTTCCTTTTTATTTAAACACAATTTCTTTATGTTTGACAACGTGTATTACCTGCAACAAACTGGAGTCTCTATGGGGGCGAAATTCTCGCCGTCCATGGCGAATATATATATGTCATGGTGGGAGCATCGTTATCTGTTTTCTCTCAGCAATACCTGGGGGTCTCATATTGAGTGGTATGGCCGTTACATCGATGACCTGCTGTTTGTTTGGTCAGGCGATGTGGCGGCCGTACCACTTTTTGAGACCATCCTGAATGACAATCCATTGGGTCTTAAATTTACTGTACATTTTGACAGTCATCGTATTTCTTTCTTGGATCTTTTACTCACTGGTGACCCTGAGGGCGAGTCAGTCTCCACCTCCTCCTTTCGCAAGGACACGGCTGGCAACCCCATTTTGCACGCCGAATCTTGTCATCCAGCACACATTATTAAGAATATCCCTAAAGGGGAGTTTACCCGTATTAGACGTAACTGTTCTGATGATGTCACATGCTCGGATGCATTGAATGCTGCGGCCGATCGTCTCCTTGCTAGAAAATATCCTAAAAAATTATTAAAGATGGAGAGGAATTGTGTTATGTCTATGCCCCGCCCTAATTTGATCGTTCCTGCTAGTCGGGGTAACAACAACAAAAAAATTGCCTTTTCCAATTCTTTAACCTTTGTGACTGCCTTCAGTTTGGAATTTACGCAAATTTGTAAAATAGTGCGCAGGCACCTATCTGTCTTACGACAGGATGACTCATGGTGCAATGCTGTTAATAATGGTATCAAATGTGTTCCACGCAGAGCAATCACTATTGGAAACAGGATCAGCCCCTCCTTGTTTGTTGATAAGCCACAGGCGCAACCTACATGGCTAAGGTCTCTGGGTACATATAAATGCGGCCAGAAGATCTGCGCCTGTTGTAAATTTATACAAATGGGGGATCATATTAATTCTTATATAACTAATGAAACATTTCCGGTCAAGCAATATATTAATTGCAATACTTCATTTGTGGTGTACTGTATCTCTTGCTCCTCGTGTCGCCTACAATACATAGGATGCACAACCAATAGTCTGAAGGTTAGGATTTGTAGACATGTTTCTGATGTGCCGCATGCACACCGGAAAAATGTCTCTGCGGCCAGCTTACATTTCTCAGCTGTTCATGGAGGCGACACTGGCAGCATGCAGGTACAGGGAGTTGAGAGAGTGGCGCCCCCGCTCAGGGGTGGTGATTATAGGAAAAAGTTACTTAATAGGGAGTCCTTCTGGATATTTCGCATGCGATCATGCGTTCCACTGGGTCTTAATCGCAAACATGACCTGATCCTTCATTATTGATATTTTTTTTGTCCGTTTTTTTAAATGTAATTTTTTCACTAGTGGTTCTCCAATTGTCTATGTTAATTTCTTGGGGGTGGATTTTTGCAGTAATGAAGTTCACCTGATAACGTGGGTGTGTTTATCTCTGTTTAAACTGCTATCCTATATGCTGTGTTTTACGATGAGGAAGGATCGCTATATTTGGATCCGAAACCGGTAGACGTTTCTGCCCGCTGTTTTACTTTTATTTGTACCGCAATATGTGAATAAAGCTTTTTAATGATCGATGGGAAGCTGGACCTTTCTTCTTCTATTGGATTCCTGTGGACGCCGTTGGTTCCTCGGCGTGGTCACGTGCCTCCCGGCTGAGTGAGCTCACCCCATCTGCGCTTTCTACTCGTAATGTTTCTTAAGGTCTGAAACACGTTGTTCGTTGAGTCTATTCCTGTATCTGAAGATTTTAACCTGATGGAATAAATTTGCAACTTTTAAGAAGCTGGATTTTCCTATTTTCTCATTTGATATTCAGCCTCCTGCACATCATCCACTCCTCCATAGACCCGCCCCCCTCATACATATTCATCCTTCTGCACATCATCCACTCCTCCATAGACCCGCCCCCCTCATACATATTCAGCCTCCTGCACAGCATCCACTCCTCCATAGATCCGCCCCCTCATACATATTCAGCCTCCTGCACATCATCCACTCCTCCATAGACCCGCCCCCTCATACATATTCAGCCTCCTGCACAGCATCCACTCCTCCATAGACCCGCCCACCTCATACATATTCATCCTTCTGCACAGCATCCACTCCTCCATAGATCCGCCCCGTCATACATATTCAGCCTCCTGCACATCATCCACTCCTCCATAGACCCGCCCCCCTCATACATATTCATCCTTCTGCACAGCATCCACTCCTCCATAGATCCGCCCCCTCATACATATTCAGCCTCCTGCACATCATCCACTCCTCCATAGATCCGCCCCCCTCATACATATTCAGCTTCCTGCACATCATCCACTCCTCCATAGATCCGCCCCCTCATACATATTCATCCTCCTGCACATCGTTCACTCCTCCATAGATCCGCCCCCGTCATACATATTCATCATTCTGCACAGCATCCACTCCTCCATAGATCCGCCCCCTCATACATATTCAGCCTCCTGCGCATCATCCACTCCTCCATAGACCCGACCCCGTCATACATATTCATCCTTCTGCACAGCATCCACTCCTCCATAGATCCGCCCCCTCATACATATTCAGCCTCCTGCACATCATCCACTCCTCCATAGATCTGCCCCCTCATACATATTCATCCTCCTGCACATCGTTCACTCCTCCATAGATCCGCCCCCCTCATACATATTCAGCTTCCTGCACATCATCCACTCCTCCATAGACCCGCCCACCTCATACATATTCATCCTTTTGCACATCATCCACTCCTCCATAGATCCGCCCCCTAAAACATATTCAGCTTCCTGCACATCATCCACTCCTCCATAGACCCGCCCCCCTCATACATATTCATCCTTCTGCACAGCATCCACTCCTCCATAGATCCGCCCCCCTCATACATATTCAGCTTCCTGCACATCATCCACTCCTCCATAGATCCGCCCCCCTCATACATATTCAGCTTCCTGCACATCATCCACTCCTCCATAGATCCGCCCCCTCATACATATTCATCCTCCTGCACATCGTTCACTCCTCCATAGATCCGCCCCCCTCATACATATTCAGCTTCCTGCACATCATCCACTCCTCCATAGACCCGCCCACCTCATACATATTCATCCTTTTGCACATCATCCACTCCTCCATAGATCCGCCCCCTAAAACATATTCAGCTTCCTGCACATCATCCACTCCTCCATAGACCCGCCCCCCTCATACATATTCATCCTTCTGCACAGCATCCACTCCTCCATAGATCCGCCCCCTCATACATATTCAGCCTCCTGCACATCATCCACTCCTCCATAGATCCGCCCCCTCATACATATTCAGCCTCCTGCACATCATCCACTCCTCCATAGATCCGCCCCCTCATACATATTCATCCTCCTGCACATCGTTCACTCCTCCATAGATCCGCCCCCTCATACATATTCATCATTCTGCACATCATCCACTCCTCCATAGATCCGCCCCTCATACATATTCAGCCTCCTGCACATCATCCACTCCTCCATAGATCCGACCCCGTCATACATATTCATCCTTCTGCACATCATCCACTCCTCCATAGATCCGCCCCCTCATACATATTCAGCCTCCTGCACATCATCCACTCCTCCATAGATCCGCCCCCTCATACATATTCAGCCTCCTGCACATCATCCACTCCTCCATAGACCCGCCCACCTCATACATATTCATCCTTTTGCACATCATCCACTCCTCCATAGATCCGCCCCCTAAAACATATTCAGCTTCCTGCACAGCATCCACTCCTCCATAGATCTGCCCCCTAATACATATTCATCCTTCTGCACATCATCCACTCCTCCATAGATCCGCCCCCTCAAACATATTCAGCTTCCTGCACATCATCCACTCCTCCATAGATCCGCCCCCTCATACATATTCATCCTCCTGCACATCATCCACTCCTCCATAGATCCGCCCCTCATACATATTCAGCCTCCTGCACATCATCCACTCCTCCATAGATCCGCCCCCTCATACATATTCATCCTCCTGCACATCGTTCACTCCTCCATAGATCCGCCCCCCTCATACATATTCAGCCTCCTGCACATCGTTCACTCCTCCAGAGATCCGCCCCCCTCATACATATTCAGCCTCCTGCACATAGTTCACTACTCCATAGATCCGCCCCCCTCATACATATTCAGCCTCCTGCACATCGTCCACTCCTCCATAGATCTGCCCCCCTCATACATATTCAGCCTCCTGCACATCATCCACTCCTCCATAGATCCGCCCCCTCATACATATTCAGCCTCCTGCACATCGTCCACTCCTCCATAGATCTGCCCCCCTCATACATATTCATCCTTCTGCACAGCATCCACTCCTCCATAGATCCGCCCCCCTCATACATATTCAGCCTCCTGCACATCATCCACTCCTCCATAGATCCGCCCCCTCATACATATTCAGCCTCCTGCACATCATCCACTCCTCCATAGATCCGCCCCCTCATACATATTCATCCTCCTGCACATCATCCACTCCTCCATAGATCTGCCCCCTCATACATATTCATCCTCCTGCACATCATCCACTCCTCCATAGATCGTCCCCTCATACATATTCATCCCCCTGCACATCATACACTCCTCCATAGATCCGCCCCCCTCATACATATTCAGCCTCCTGCACATCATCCACTCCTCCATAGATCCGCCCCCTCATACATATTCAGCCTCCTGCACATCATACACTCCTCCATAGATCCGCCCCCCTCATACATATTCAGCCTCCTGCACATCGTTAACTCCTCCATAGACCCGCCCCCTCATACATATTCAGCCTCCTGCACATCATCCACTCCTCCATAGACCCGCCCCCCTCATACATATTCATCCTCCTGCACATCATACACTCCTCCATAAACCCGTCCCCTCATACATATTCAGCCCCCAGCCTCTTATACCTCCCCCATAAACTCCTCCTTGTAAATGTCCTGTGCTGGGGGTTTGCAGAGCAGAGAGGCAGACAGTGAATCAGCACAGAAAGCACAGCTCTCCAGAACCGTCCATCATTACAATAACCAGTTTATAGTAATCATCAAAGCATCGCAGTATAAGGGCCACGAACCCACCTCTATCCATAAACATCACTGACAGTATCACACTATAAGGGACACACTCCCATGTCTATCCATAAACATCGCTGACAGCATCAAAGCATCACAGTATAAGGGCCACGCTCCCATGTCTATCCATAAACATCGCTGACAGCATCAAAGCATCACAGTATCAGGGACACGCTCCCATGTCTATCCAAAAACATCGCTGATAGCATCAAAGCATCACAGTATAAGGGCCACGAACCCACCTCTATCCATAAACATCACTGACAGTATCACACTATAAGGGACACACTCCCATGTCTATCCATAAACATCGCTGACAGCATCAAAGCATCACAGTATCAGGGACACGCTCCCATGTCTATCCATAAACATCGCTGATAGCATCAAAGCATCACAGTATCAGGGACACGCTCCCATGTCTATCCAAAAACATCGTTGATAGCATCAAAGCATCACAGTATAAGGGCCACGAACCCACCTCTATCCATAAACATCACTGACAGTATCACACTATAAGGGACACACTCCCATGTCTATCCATAAACATCGCTGACAGCATCAAAGCATCACAGTATAAGGGCCACGCTCCAACGTCTATCCATAAACATCGCTGACAGCATCACAGTATAAGGGCCACGAACCCACCTCTATCCATAAACATCACTGACAGTATCACACTATAAGGGACACACTCCCATGTCTATCCATAAAAATCGCTGACAGCATCAAAGCATCACAGTATAAGGGCCACGCTCCCATGTCTATCCATAAACATCGCTGACAGCCTCAAAGCATCAGAGTATAAGGGCCACGAACCCACCTCTATCCATAAACATCACTGACAGTATCACACTATAAGGGACACACTCCCATGTCTATCCAGAAAACATCGCTGACAGCCTCAAAGCATCAGAGTATAAGGGCCACGAACCCACCGCTATCCATAAACATCACCGACAGTATCACACTATAAGGGACACACTCCCATGTCTATCCATAAACATCGCTGACAGCATCAAAGCATCACAGTATCAGGGACACGCTCCCATGTCTATCCATAAACATCGCTGACAGCATCAAAGCATCACAGTATCAGGGACACGCTCCCATGTCTATCCATAAACATCGCTGATAGCATCAAAGCATCACAGTATAAGGGCCACGAACCCACCTCTATCCATAAACATCACTGACAGTATCACACTATAAGGGACACACTCCCATGTCTATCCAGAAAACATCGCTGACAGCATCAAAGCATCACAGTATAAGGGCCACGAACCCACCTCTATCCATAAACATCACTGACAGTATCACACTATAAGGGACACACTCCCATGTCTATCCATAAACATCGCTGACAGCATCAAAGCATCACAGTATCAGGGACACGCTCCCATGTCTATCCATAAACATCGCTGACAGCATCAAAGCATCACAGTATCAGGGACACGCTCCCATGTCTATCCAAAAACATCGCTGATAGCATCAAAGCATCACAGTATAAGGGCCACGAACCCACCTCTATCCATAAACATCACTGACAGTATCACACTATAAGGGACACACTCCCATGTCTATCCATAAACATCGCTGACAGCATCAAAGCATCACAGTATCAGGGACACGCTCCCATGTCTATCCATAAACATCGCTGACAGCATCAAAGCATCACAGTATAAGGGACACGCTCCCACGTCTATCCATAAACATCGCTGACAGCATCAAAGCATCACAGTATAAGGGCCACGAACCCACCTCTATCCATAAACATCACTGACAGTATCACACTATAAGGGACACACTCCCATGTCTATCCATAAACATCGCTGACAGCATCAAAGCATCACAGTATAAGGGCCACGCTCCCATGTCTATCCATAAACATCGCTGACAGCATCACACAGTATAAGGGCCACGCTCCCACCTCTATCCATAAACATCACTGACAGTATCACACTATAAGGGACACGCTCCCATGTCTATCCATAAACATCGCTGACAGCATCAAAGCATCACAGTATAAGGGCCACGCTCCCATGTCTATCCATAAACATCGCTGACAGCATCAAAGCATCACAGTATAAGGGCCACGAACCCACCTCTATCCATAAACATCACTGACAGTATCACACTATAAGGGACACGCTCCCATGTCTATCCATAAACATCGCTGACAGCATCAAAGCATCACAGTATAAGGGCCACGAACCCACCGTCTATCCATAAACATCACTGACAGCATCACACTATAAGGGCCACACTCCCATGTCTATCCATAAACATCGCTGACAGCATCAAAGCATCACAGTATCAGGGACACGCTCCCATGTCTATCCATAAACATCGCTGACAGCATCAAAGCATCACAGTATCAGGGACACGCTCCCATGTCTATCCATAAACATCGCTGACAGCATCAAAGCATCACAGTATAAGGGCCACGAACCCACCTCTATCCATAAACATCACTGACAGTATCACACTATAAGGGACACACTCCCATGTCTATCCATAAACATCGCTGACAGCATCAAAGCATCACAGTATAAGGGCCACGAACCCACCTCTATCCATAAACATCACTGACAGTATCACACTATAAGGGACACACTCCCATGTCTATCCATAAACATCGCTGACAGCATCAAAGCATCACAGTATCAGGGACACGCTCCCATGTCTATCCATAAACATCGCTGACAGCATCAAAGCATCACAGTATCAGGGACACGCTCCCATGTCTATCCATAAACATCGCTGATAGCATCAAAGCATCACAGTATAATGGCCACGAACCCACCTCAATCCATAAACATCACTGACAGTATCACACTATAAGGGACACACTCCCATGTCTATCCATAAACATCGCTGACAGCATCAAAGCATCACAGTATAAGGGACACGCTCCCATGTCTATCCATAAACATCGCTGACAGCATCAAAGCATCACAGTATAAGGGCCACGCTCCCACGTCTATCCATAAACATCGCTGACAGCATCAAAGCATCACAGTATAAGGGACACGCTCCCACATCTATCCATAAACATCGCTGACAGCATCAAAGCATCACAGTATAAGAGACACGCTCCCATGTCTATCCATAAACATCGCTGACAGCATCACACTATAAAGGCCACGCTCCCATGTCTATCCATAAACATCGCTGACAGCATCAAAGCATCACACTATAAGGGCCACGCTCCCACGTCTATCCATAAACATCGTGGACAGCATCAAAACATCAGAGTATAAGGGACACGCTCCCACGTCTATCCATAAACATCGCTGACAACATCAAAGCATCACAGTATAAGTGCACGCTCCCACATCTATCCATAAACATCACTGACAGTATCACACTATAAGGGCCACGCTCCAACGTCTATCCATAAATATCGCTGACAGCATCAAAGCATCACAGTATAAGGGCCACGCTCCCACATCTATCCATAAACATCGCTGACAGTATCACACTATAAGGGCCACGCTCCAACGTCTATCCATAAATATCGCTGACAGCATCAAAGCATCACAATGTAAGGGACACGCTCCCACGTCTGTCCATAAACATCGCTGACAGCATCAAGCATCACAGTATAAGGGACACGCTCCAACGTCTATCCATAGATATCGCTGATAGCATCAAAGCATCACAATGTAAGGGACACGCTCCCACGTCTGTCCATAAACATCGCCAAAAGCATCAGAGTATAAGGGACACGCTCCCACGTCTATCCATAAACATCGCTGATAGCATCAAAGCATCACAGTATAAGGGACACGCTCTCACGTCTATCCATAAATATCGCGGACAGCATCAAAGCATCACAGTCTAAGGGACACGCTCCCACGTCTATCCATAAACATCGCTGTTAGTATCGAAGCATCACAGTCTAAGGGACACGCTCCCACGTCTATCCATAAACATCGCTGTTAGCATCACAGTATAAGGGACACGCTCCCACGTCTGTCCATAAACATCGCCAAAAGCATCAGAGTATAAGGGACACGCTCCCACGTCTATCCATAAACATCGCTGATAGCATCGAAGCATCACAGTCTAAGGGACACGCTCCCACGTCTATCCATAAACATCGCTGACAGCATCGAAGCATCACAGTATAAGGGACACGCTCCCACGTCTATCCATAAACATCGCTGTTAGCATCGAAGCATCCCAGTATAAGAGACACGCTCCCACGTCTATCCATAAACATCGCTGTTAGCATCAAAGCATCACAGTATAAGGGACACGCTCCCACGTCTATCCATAAACATCGCTGTTAGCATTGAAGCATCACAGTATAAGGGACACGCTCTCACGTCTATCCATAAACATCGCTGACAGCATTGAAGCATCACAGTATAAGGGACACGCTCCCACGTCTATCCATAAACATCGCTGACAGCATCAAAGCATCAGAGTATAAGGGACACGCTCCCACGTAGAGTTGTTTCGGTACCAAAATTTTGATTCGGTATCGATACCATAAAAAAGTATTGCGATACTCGATACCATTCGATACCACGCGAAAAAAATAAAAATGCCAAAAAAATCCGCGTGCATTCAACATTTTATGAAACCGCCGGCTCATAATACAACAGTCCTATCCTACTTTTTTGTGGGGACAAGGCGACGAAAAGAAAATGGCGAATCGTGCATTTTTCTTTTTCTTTTTTTCTTTTACGGCGTTCACCGCATAAAAGTGGATTTTTAATAGTTTGGACTTTTGAGACGTGGCGATATGTAATATTTTATTTATGTATTGTTTATATATTTTATATGTAAAATTGGGAAAGGGGGTGATTTATGATTAATATTTTGGTGTACTTTAACTTTTTTTTTTTTTTACAGTTTATTTATTAACTATTTTCCCCTTAGGGGCTAGAACCTGGGATCTTCTCATCCTATTCACCCTAATACGAGCTCTATCAGGGTGAATAGGACTCACCCTCTCCCTGCTGCCCTGTGCACAGTGCACACAGCAGCAGGGAGCAGACTAAGGCAGCCAGGACTTCAGGAGCGTCCTGGTTACCATGGTAACCGATCAGAGCCCCAGCATTACACTGCTGGGGCTCCGATCACTGCCACTGCCACCAATGAGGAGGAGGTGAGGGGACCCTGTGGCCACTGCCACCAATGATTTTATTACTGGGGGAAAGGGGCACACTGCCCACTGCCCACCAATGTTTTGATACTGGGGGGCACACTGCCCGCCAATGTTTTAATACTAGGGAGGGAGAGGGCACACTGCCCACTGCCCACCAATGTTTTAATACTAGGGAGGGGGGCGGAGCACTGGCCAGTACCTGCCTGTGAGCGACGCTGCGATCAGAGGCTATTAACCCTCAGGTGCCGCACCTGAGGGGTTAGTTGCCTCTGATTGCAGTGCTGGAGTCTGAGCAGGTAGCTGGCAGGCTGTGTCTTCTGCCTGCATTTAGGCTGCATTCACACGGCGTGATTTCGCGGGTGCAATGCGTGATGTGAGCGCATTGCACCCGCACTGAATCCTGACCCATTCATTTCTATGGGGCTGTGTACATGAGCGTTTTTCACGCATCACTTCTGCAACGCGTGTAAATCGCAGCATGCTCTATCTTATGCGTTATAAACGCATCCGCAGCTCATAGAAATGAATGGGGCTGCGTTAATACGCATTGCATCCGCAAGCAAGTGCGGGTGCGTTGCGTTTTCACTGATAGTTGCTAGGAGATGTTGTTTGTAAACCTTCAGTTTTTATCACGCGCGTGAAAACGCATCAAAACGCATTGCACCCGCGCGGAAAAACTGAACAACTGAAGCGCAATCGCAGGCAAAACTGAATGGCTTTGCCTGTGAAATCGCACAGTTTTCACTGAACGCATCCGCAACGCATCCGGACCTAATCCGGACACGCTCGTGTGAACCCAGCCTTATACAAGAAACTACTCGGCATTGCTGGCCAGTGCGCCCGCCCCCAGCTCCGCCCCTCCTCCCGCCCCGCTCCGCCCCTCTCCCTCTATTGGTTGAGCGGCAGCACAGGGGAGGAGAGACTGCCTCCTTCTCCCTGTGCTGCCGAGGAGAACATGGCCGCGCTGAGAGCGGCGCAGCCATGCTCTCCTATACTGGGCTGTGCAGTAGCGCAGCCCAGTATCGATAAAATACTTTTCCTGGTATCGAGTGCGATACCAGAGAAAAGTATAGATTGGGTATCGAAAATTGGGATACCCGAAACAACCCTACTCCCACGTCTATCCATAAACATCGCTGATAGCATCAAAGCATCACAGTATAAGGGACACGCTCCCACGTCTATCCATAAACATCGCTGATAGCATCAAAGCATCACAGTATAAGGGACACGCTCCCACGTCTATCCATAAACATCGCTGTTAGGATCGAAGCATCACAGTATAAGGGACACACTCCCACGTCTATCCATAAACATCACTGACAGCATCAAAGCATCAGAGTATAAGGGACACGCTCCCACGTCTATCCATAAACATCGCTGACAGCATCAAAGCATCACAGTATAAGGGACACGCTCCCACGCCTATCCATAAACATCGCTGATTGCATCAAAGCATCACAGTCTAAGGGACACGCTCCCATGTCTATCCATAAACATCGCTGACAGCATCACACTGTAAGGGCCACGCTCCAATATAGATCCATAAACATCGCTGACAGTATCAAAGCATCACAGTATAAGGGACACGCTCCCACGACTATCCATAAACATCGCTGACAGCGTCACACTGTAAGGGCCACGCTCCAATATAGACTGAGAGCTTTACACAATTATATCAGCTTTGAAACAAAAAAATTGTGTTTTAGAGTGTCCATAGTCTGAGTCACCGTTTTTTTTATTTTTTGACCGATTGTCTTAGTTATCGATTAATTTTTGCGGGTTGAAGTGACGGTTTGATTAGTACTATTTTGGGGGGCATGCGCCTTTTTGAGCGCTTGTTGTTGCACTTTATGTGATGTTAGGTAAAAAAAAGGCCTTTTTTTTTAAACAGTTTTTATGTTATTTTTTAAGGCGTTTTTCGGACATGGTGTATCATGTGATATATTTATGGAGCCGGTTGTTACGGACAAGGCAATACCAAATATGTGTAGTTTTTTTTAATCATTTTATTTTTTTATGTAAAAAATGAACGGATAAAAGACAATTTTTATTTTATTTTTACTTCAATTTTTATTTTTTTTCCCTTTCAATTTGTTTGCACATTCACTTTTTTTCACTTTCACTTTTACTTTCTTTTCATTCCCTTTTTCAATACTTTCACTTTCACACAGTCATCTATTTCAATGCACTGTATTGTCACTGCTACTTTTGCACTAAGGCTAATGAGACCTCAGGGTCTGATTAGCCTTAGGTCCATAGCAACCAGGACGCCTTTGTTAGGTGTCCGGTTGCCATGGCAACCATCGCGCCGCTGCAATTGCAGCAGCAGGGGCGCGATGGTAGAGAGAGGGAGCTCCTTCCTTCTCAACCATATGGATGCCGCGGACGGCTGCTGACTGCGGCATCCATGGGGTTAAACACCCCAGATCGGTGCCAGCACCGATTTGGGGTGCTGCAGCAGAGTGTTAGCTGTTACAGTTACAGCTAACGCTCTCTGCTGATGGCAGCGGCATCAATATCGGCACCACAAGGAGCGGACGCATCGAGGGGGGGCATGCAAATATAAGGGGGGGCATTTGTTATAAATGTAGCATCCCCAAGTCAGGGGAGTGTGAGGGACTGACCTGGGGAATGCCAGTGATGGAGAGGCTGGCACGTGGATCCTCTGGGGCACTCTCTGGGTTCTTGAGGGACACAGCCAGGTGTAGTGTGAGGTGCCCTTGGTGTTTGTAGATTAACGTGCCTGTGGCTGGGTGTCCCTGATGTCCGTGACGCCAGTGTCGGTGGCACACCGATTTGCAAGAGGAATAATTGAGGTGCAGGCTTGGATAGTAAACCAGAACTTCACTTTACTGAACAGCATACACTTGCTTGACAGTTCCTCAGAAGACGATTTGTTTCAGCAGGCTTTAAGCTACAGTACATTAATGGCAGGCTTATATTTAGCAAGGTGATCACAGGGGGTTAAAGCAGGACTTGCAGTACAGGCGGCTTGCACACTATTCCTGACTTGTCCTGACTAGGAATATATTCTTCTCCAAGGCCCCAATGCACTATCTCTGGCTTTTATCCTTGGGATTACTATTACTGAGTACCTCCTCTGGTATTTGTAGTACATCTTGCTTTCTGGAATTCTTGGCTCTGCCTTCCCTCAGCTCACTCAGGCTGGTGACCAGTGACATTTCTGCAGGGATCCTTATCCTGTTTGCAGCTTGACTAAGGAGGCAACACTTCTCCACTAGTCCTAGGGTCTGGACTGCTCTTCCCAGGGAATGACTCTTCCTAGGCTGGACCCTGTCAGGCTATAGGGCCTGGGCTGACTTCAACAGGCTCAGAGCCTGAACACTGAACACCTTCACAGGCTCATGGCCTGGACTGGACTGCCTTCAACAGGCTCAAGGCCTGAACTGCCTAACTCCTCCCCTGACTGGGCCTATATTAACTAGGGCTCCCTAGCTCCCTCTAGTGGCTATAGCTGAGATGACACCCCTAGCAGGCCTGCACAATGGCACACAATAGCAGTAACAGGGTGATAGGATATATAAATAGGCATTACATTACATAGCATTTACTGAAAATGACATTCACCAATCTCTCCACAAATGAGGGGAATGTATGCGCTCTGGTGACCCTTCTGTAATGTCGGGCATCACAACTCCCGTACACTACATATATGGGAAAATGGGGGCAGAAAGGAGTGCAGCATTTTAGGGGAGGCACTTTATTTCCCTTTTATGGGGGCACTTACTTGCTTTCAAGTTCCCTGAATTTTTACATTAGGCTGCAAGTGAATGTCGGCAAGGGACCACTCTGATTGGTCCCTTGTCGGTGCCCGGTGATGTCACCGGACTGGAGGGGCGGAGCTTAGCACAATCTTGGTCAGGATAGTTACTGCCCCTAGACTTTTACATAATTAATTAGGCTGTCAGTGACGTCACCGGACTCCCTGAGCAGCAGAAGAGGAAGCTTTCCTCCTCAGTAAAGGACCCGGTACGTCACTGACTGAAAGGAATCAGTTACTTCCTGCAATAGAGGATTTGGGTAAAAAGGCAACTTAGAAACATTCTGAAAAGGTAGGACATGGGTGTATGTAAAGTGGGTGTATGTGCAATGCTATTACACAATGGTCCCTAATCCCAGACAACCCCTTTAATACAAATGCCAGCAGTGCCAGGTATGATGACATCACAAAGCACATGACTTCACAATTGGTGCAGAACGTCCAAAGTTCTAAACCAGAATCACTTTAGCTTGACAGCTTGAAGAGGACAAGTCCAGAGGAGCAGGACGTGCATTTTGTGTTAGATTGTAAGCTCTTATGGGGCAGGTTTAGTACTGAACATTAGATTGTAAGGTCTTAAGATCAGGGATTGCATTGTAGATTAGATTGTAAGCTCTTAGGAGCAGGTTGCCTCTTTCCTTACAGGGTCAGTTCTCCGGAGCTGAATATTAAATACATATATACAGCAATATGCAGCAGGACAAATGGAATCCAGGGAGATATCCGATGATCCAGCATATAATAAAGTACATCATCTTCTAAACACACGGCAGCCACTGTTGCAGGACCAGGAACTATAGGGGGCTCTATTATAGTTAGAGTATCATCTCTTAAACATATGGCAGCAGCTGCTACAGGACCAGAAACTATAGAGGACTCCACTATAATAAAGTGTATCATGTCCTAAACCTACACAGGCAGCTGCAGCAGGATTGTGGATTTCACAGTAATCCGTTATAATAAAGTGTATCATCTATGAAACACCCAGTGGCAGCTCCTGGAGGACCAGGAACTACAGAAGACTCCATTATAATAAAGTGCATCATTTCCTAAACTCATGGAGGCAGCTGCTACAGGACTAGAAACTGAAGGTGAATCCATTATAATAAAGTGCATCATCTCCTAAACTCATGGAGGCAGCTGCTACAGGACTAGAAACTGAAGGTGAATCCATTATAATAAAGTGTATCATCTCCTAAACAAATGGGGGCAGCTGCTGCAGGACCAGAACCTATAGGGGACCCCATTATAGTAAATTGTATAACCTCCTAAACACAATGCATCAGTGGCTGCAGGACCAGAAACAATAGGGTACTCCATTACAATAAAGCGTATCATCTCCAAAAAACATGGCGGCAGCTGATACAGGATCAGGAACACTAGGGGAATTCATTAGAAAAGGTAATTCATCTCCTAAACTTGTGGCAGCAGCTGCTGCTTGGCTAGACACTATAGGGCACTCAGTTATAAACAAAAGAAAAAGAAAAACTCAGTTTATCATCCACTATACATATGGTGGCAGCTGCTGCAGAAACGTGAACTACAGGAGAAGACATCATTATAGGAGGCCCCCTTCCAGCCAACATTGTTCCAGCCCAAGACTTCCAGCGCGTTCAAGTATCCCACCTTCACCTGCTTCGTTCACTGCCTTTCAGAATGCCAGGGACAAGCAACATCCATGCTCTCCATCTCCTAAAACTGGACTTCCAATTGGTGAGTGTGAATGTAGACTGCATGGATGGTTCAGGGGCCACTGGACCACAACATAGGATGCATACACCAAATTATAACACTCTTATGGAACAGACTGTCACACCCATCATTAGCTGTCCCCAATCCACATAGTTCATCCCCAGTTCACAACATGATTAGGTCCATCGCCCAATCATAGCCCAGCTCGTGTAGGTCCACAACATGTCCAATGTCGTCATTCAGCAGTCAGTTATCATAGGACATAAAGGAGAATATTTGGGCTTGCCAATGTGTAGATGTCTACATCCTTCTTCCTCCGGATAGGAAATCAATAGATATGCCGTTTAAATGTCTGGGCAATTCAGACTAGTTCCTGCACTTCGGGAACAGGTTGTAAAGAATCCCATTATTCTGTCTCTTCCGTCTATCCCCTGCAAACAAATGTGCATAGGGAAATGAATTAAAATAAAATAAATAAAAATTAAGCAATATCAATTGGAGAGAGGTCTCATAGCAGAGAATCAGGCTTCAAGTCACCCATCAATGGAGAAGGCCAATTTCAGTTATTTTGGCCCAGCACCCAGACAGAGAACAGAGGTCGGATAGCAGAGAATCAGGCGTCATGTCACCCATCAATAGAGAGGGCCACTTTTAGATAATTAGGCCCCTGACTCCCAGACGGAGGAAAGAGATCGCATAGCAGAGAATCAGGCTTCATGTCACCCAGCAATAGAGAAGGCCACTTCCAGATATTTAGCCCACGGCACCCAGACAGAGGACAAAAGTCACATAGCAGAGAATCAGGCTTCATGTCACCCACCACTGGAACAGGCCAATTTCAGATAATTAGGCCCCTGGCATCTAGACGGAGGAGAGGTTCATTCAACTTTTGGTTGCACCGCAATATAATGGTAAAATTAAAAACGAGGATTCAATAAAGAAGTCCCCCGGAGTACAAGAATACATGGTTGAGGGGGAGGCAGTTATAAATGTCTATTCTGCACAAGGGAGGCACAGGTCCTGTGGGATCCATGCCTGGTTCATTTTTATGAACGTCAGCTTGTCCACGTTGGCAGTAGACAGGCGGCTGCGTTTGTCAGTAATGACGCCCCCTGCCGTGCTGAATAAACGTTCAGACAAAACGCTTGCCGCCAGGCAGGCCAGCACCTCCAAGGCATAAAAGGCTATCTCTGGCCACGTGGACAATTTGGAGACCCAGATGTTGAATGGGGCTCAACCATCAGTCAGTACGTGGAGGGGTGTGCACACGTACTGTTCAACCATGTTAGTGCAACGCTGCCTCCTGCTAACACGTTCCATATCAGGTGGTGGTGCAGTTAGCTGTGGCGCGGTGACAAAACTTTTCCACATTTCTGGCATGCTAACCCTGCCCTCTTGCTCCTCCTCTGCCTTCGCCTTGGGCTTCCACTTGTTCCCCTGTGACATTTGGGAATGCTCTCAGGAGCGCGTCTACCAGCGTGCACTTGTACTCATGCATCTTCCTATCACGCTCCAGTGCAGGAAGTAAGGTGGGCACATTGTCTTTGTACCGAGGATCAAGCAGGGTGGCAACCCAGTAGTCCGCACACGTTAAAATGTGGGCAACTCTGCTGTCGTTGCGCAGGCACTGCAGCATGTAGTCGCTCATGTGTGCCAGGCTCCCCAGAGGTAAGGACAAGCTGTCCTGTGTGGGAGGCGTATCGTCATCGTCCTCTGTATCCCCCCAGCCACGCACCAGTGATGGGCCTGAGTTGTGTTGGGTGCCACCCCACTGTGAACCTGCTTCATCCTCATCCTCCTTCACCTCCTCCTCATCCTCCTCGTCCTCAAGTAGTGGGCCCTGGCTGGCCCCATTTGTGCCTGGTCTCTGCATTTGCAAAAAACCTCCCTCTGAGCCACTTCTAACAGACTGGCCTGAAAGTGCTAAAAATGACCCCTCATCCTCCTCCTGGGCCACCTCCTCTTCCATCATCGCCCTAAGTGTTTTCTCAAGGAGACATAGAATTGGTATTGTAACGCTGATAACGGTGTCATTGCCACTGGCCATGTTGGTGGAGTACTCGAAACAGCGCAACAGGGCACACAGGTCTCGCATGGAGGCCCAATCATTGGTGGTGAAGTGGTGCTGTTCTGCAGTGTGACTGACGCATGTGTGCTGCAGCTGAAACTCCACTATGGCCTGCTGCTGCTCGCACAGTCTCTCCAGCATGTGCAAATACATTTACCCAGTGTGCAGTTAGGGAGATATAGCGTCCCTGTCCGTGCTTACTGGTTCATGTATCTGTGGTTAGGTGGACCTTGCCACAGATGGCGTTGCGCAGTGCCCACTTGACTTAATCGGATACAGGGGCGTAACTACCGGGGAAGCAGAAGCAGCTGCTTCGGGGCCCGGGCTTACAGGGGGCCCCGGCAAGTACGTGTTTGTCCTCACTCCTCTCCTTCCCTGGGTAATCAGCACGTGTCCTTCGCAAATTACACAGTGAATCGCAGTGTCCTCTCGCCCTTGTCGAAAAGCTTGCCCTGGGGATCGAACCTGCAACCATTAGGTTCAAAGGCAAGACACTTATCCACAAGGCCATATCAGCTGAATAGCCAGATAGCTTAAAACAAAAAAATAAATAAGACCTCTAGATGTGGAGAACTTTGATAGTGTATCCATACACATTACAGCTGCACCAGCACATTGTATATGGATGTAGCAGAGCTTGGTGTGTTGGGGCAGCAGTAATGTGTATAGATACACTATCAAAGTTCTCCTTATCTAGAGGTCTTATTTTTTTTCTTAGCTACCTGGCTATGCAGCTGATATGGTCTTGTGGATAAGTGTCTTGCCTTTCATCCTAATGGTCACAGGTTCGATTCCCCTCACAAACTTTTCTGAAAGACAGGATAAATGAGGCTTGCCTAACATGGAGGTAAGTATATGTGTTGTTTTTATTTTTTTATTTTTTTTTTAAATACTGGACTTTTACTTTACTGCCACAGGGAAGGAGGGGGCTATTGGCACTATGATATTGGCAAATGGGGGGGAGATAGGCACTTCATATTGGCACACACATTAGGGGGCAGGGGATGAGGATGGCACTATGATATTGGGACGGGGGAAGACAGAGGCACTTGATATTGGCACATTATAGGGGGCACTATGGGGAGAGGAGCACTATGGGGGCATCTGGTGCTATATGGCTGGCTACTGGCACATTATAGGGTGGGTTTATATGGCTGACTACTGGCACATTATAGGAGGGGTTATATGGCTGACTACTGACACATTATAGGGGGGTTATATGGCTGGCTACTGGCACATTATAGGGGGGCTGGGGGGGCTATATGGCTGACTACTGGCACATTATAGGGGGGCTATATGGCTGGCACATTATAGAGGGGGAGCGAAACGCGCGGGTAGGGGGGGGGCCCAATACAAAAATTTGCTGTGGGGCCCAGTCATTTCTAGCTACGCCCCTGATCGGATACTTGGTTGTACAGGGAAGGCACGGCTGTCTTGGAGAAGTAGTGGCGGCTGGGAACAACATACTGTGGGACAGCAATGGCCATCAGCTGTTTGAAGCTGTCTGTGTCCTCCAGCCTGAATGACAGCATTTCAAAGGCCAGTAGTTTAGAAATGCTGGCATTCAGGCCCAGGGCTCGAGGGTGGCTAGGTGGGAATTTACACTTTCTCTCCAATGTTTGTGAGATTGAGAGCTGAGCGCTGCCGTGTGACATGGTGGAGATGCTTGGTGACGCAAGTGGTGTTGTCGGTGGCACATCCTCTGTTTGGTGGGCGGCAGGTGTCAACGTTCCTCCCGAGGCGGAGGAAGAGGCCGAGGCAGCAGCAGAAGAGGGAGCAGGGGGAGCCAGAGTGAGTTCCTTGCTTTTATGGTGTTTACTCCACTGCCGTTCATAGATGCCTGGTCATGCAGGTTGTGCTAAGGTTCAGAACGTTAATGCCTCACTTCAGGCTCTGATGGCACAGCGTGCAAACCACTCAGGTCTTGTCGTCAGCACATTGTTTTAAGAAGTGCCATGCCAGGGAACTCCTTGAAGCTGCCTTTGGGGTGCTCGGTCCCTGGTGGCGGTGGCCAGTAGCAGGCGAACTCTCTTGGTGGCAGCTGTTCTGCTTTTGCCCCCTGCTCCCTCTTTTGCTATGCTGTTGGCCCGGTCTCACCACTGCCTCTTCCTCTGAACTATGAAAGTCAGTGGCACGACCTTCATTCCATGTGGGGTCTAGGACCTCATCGTCCCCTGCATCGTCTTCCACACAGTACTCCTCCCTGACCTCCTGTTCGGTCTGCACACTGCAGAAAGACGCAGCAGTTGGCACCTGTGTTTCGTCATCATCAGAGACGTGCGGACTCCGATGAGATGTATTCCCATGTCCTCACCATCAGGAAACATAAGTGGTTGTGCGTCAGTGCATTCTATGTCTTCCACCACTGGGGAAGGGCTAGGTGGATTCCCTTGGGAAACCCTGCCAGCAGAGTCTTTAAACAGCATAAGAGACTGCTGCATAACTTGAGGCTCAGACAGTTTCCCTGATATGCATGGGGGTGATGTGACAGACTGATTGGCTTGGTTTTCAGGTGCCACCTGTGCGCTTTCTGCAGAAGACTGGGTGGGAGAAAATGTTGTGAACATGCTGGATCCACTGTCGGCCACCCAATTGACTAGCGCCTGTACCTGCTCAGGCCTTACCATCCTTAGAACGGCATTGGGCCCCACCAAATATCGCAGTAAATTCTGGCGGGTACTGGAACCTGAGGTAGTTGGTTCACTAGGACGTGTGGCTGTGGCAGAATGGCCACTTCCTCTCCCAGCACCAGATTGTACACTAACACCACCACGACCGCGTCCGCGTCCCTTACTAGATGTTTTCCTCATTGTTACCGTTCACCAAGCAACACAATAAGAAAAAAAATATTTGGCCCAATGTATTGATTTCAAATTCAGGCCTTTTTTTTACAGGCACCTAACACTATCTGCCTATTTATTTATGTAGCGTATTACACTAATCCAGGCACAGCAGAAACCACTGATTTGGGGGAATATCAATTGTAGGCCTAGTATTTAGGCCCTGGATGAAAGGTATCCTTTTATGGACAGATTTACACTTGAAAATTGGTAGCGTCTAAAAAAATATGTAGGATTATGCCTTCAGCAATTGTATTTTAACACTTTGTGTAATATACCCTTTAATGGACAGAAATACAATGGGAGATGCACGGTAGCGTGTGAAGTTATTGAGGATGACCCTCTCAGCACTTGTATATATACCTTGACTGTAATATACCCTTTTACGGACAGAAATACACTATGAGATGCACAATAGTGCGTGCAAATTTACAGGATTATGCTTTCAGCAATTGCAATGTAACACTTTTTGTAATATACCCTTTTACGGAAAGAGATGCACGCCGAGTATAATTTACCCTTTTACGGACAGATTAACAATTGGCCTGCAACAGCTGGAACACCAGATTCAGGGTATTGCTATATTGGAAAGTCAATTTCACCCCAGAACAAAATCTAGGCTTTGGCGGACACTATTAAACTTTGCCAGCCACTGCTGGGATACCAGATTTACGGTATTGCTATTTTGGTAATTCAATTTCCCACCAGAGAAAAATATACCCTTTTACGGACAGATTTAAACTAGGCCTGCATTAGCTGGAACACCAGATTAAGGGTATTGCTATTTTTGCAATTATATTTCACCCCAGAAAGAAATATAACATTTTACGGACAGATTTAAACTTGGCCAGCCACTGCTGGGACACCAGATTTACTGTATTTCTATTTTTGCTACTGACTTTCACCCCAGAAGATAATATATCCTTTGACGGACACTAGGGAAATTGTCCAGTCACAGCTGGAACACCAGATTCAGGGTATTTCTATTTTGGCAATAAAATTTCACCACAGAACAAAATCTATCTTGTGACGGACACTATTAAATTGGCCAGCCACAGCTGAAACCACTGATTTATGGTATTGCTATTTTGGCATTTGCGCAAGCGCGTTCACAGCAGATCGCGTCTCACCAGTTATACTACAGCCCTGGCAGGCTGTAGACGCAAAATAAATCGCATCAAAGAGGTATATCAGAGGCTGTTTTGTTAACAGCGTCTGATATACCTGCTACCTGGTCCTCTGGTGGTCCCATTGGCTGGGATCGACCACTAGAGGACCAGGTAGCTATGTAAAGTAGCACCAAGCACCACACTACCCCCCCTGTCACTTATTAACCCTTTGTTAAACCCTGATCACCCCATATAGACTCCCTGATCACCCCCCTGTCACTGATCACCCCCACAAAACACGGACACCGGCAATGTGCTCTCCCCATTTTGCAGATCCGCACATTGCCAGAACTATATAGAAAATGCCTTTTCTTGTCCGCAATTGCGGACAAGAATAGGATATGTTCTATATTTTTGCGGAACGGAAGTGCGGATCCGCAATTCCGGATCCAAGCGGGACAAAGTCTGTCCCCATAGAAATGAATGGGTCTGCAATTCTGTTCCGCAAATAGAATTGCGGACGTGTGAATGGGGCATAAGGGTCCCTTATCACCGCCAGTTAGTTAGCTACTTGTTAGGTAGCTAGCGCCCAGCCCACCGCACCGCAGTCACTGATTTTGGCAGAGATTTTTTCATGCACATTGATCGATGCGAATGAAAAAATCTGTGCCGTTCATTTTTTTTTTCAGCCCAGAGGCTGAACGGAAAAAAAAAATCTCATTACCCGTATGCTCAATATAAGGAGAATCGCAGAAACTCCTAATGCTGGCCATACGTGTAATGATTGCGGAGACCCTCAAATGCCAGGGCAGTACAAACACCTCACATGTGACCCCATTTTAAAAGAAGACACCCCAAGGTATTCCGTGAGGGATATGGTGAGTTCATGTAAAATTTTATTTTTTGTCACAAATTAGTGGAATATGAGACTTTGTAAAAAAAAAATATATATATATCAATTTCCGCTAAGGGCTCTTTCACACTAGAGTTTTTGTTTTCCGGCATAGAGATCCGTCGTCGGGTCTCTTTGCTGGAAAAATCCTGATCAGGATTATCCCAATGCATTCTGAATGGAGAGAAATCTGTTCAGGATGCATCAGGATGTCTTCAGTTCAGGACCGGAACGTTGTTTTTGCTCCGGCCAAAAATCCTGAACACTTGCCGCAATGCCGGATCCGGAATTAATGCCCATTGAAAGGCATTAATCCGGATCCGGCCTTAAGCTAAACGTTGTTTCGGCGCATCGCCGGATCCGACGTTTAGCTTTTTCTCAATGGTTACCATGGCAGCCAGGACGCTAAAGTCCTGGTTGCCATGGTAAAGTGTAGTGGGGAGCGGGGGAGCAGTATACCTACCATCCGTGCGGCTCCCGGGGCGCTCCAGAGTGACGACAGGGCGCCCTACACGCATGGATCACGTGATCGCATGGATCACGTGATCCATGCGCATGGGGCACTCTAACGTCATTCAGGAGCACCCCGGGAACCGCACGGACTGTAAGTATACCGCTTCCCCGCTCCCCACTACTACTATGGCAACCAGGACTTTAATAGTAACCTGAAAGCATACTGAAGACTAATTTTCCGCTAACTTGTTCAAAAAAAAAAAATCTTCTATGAATTCGCTTGGCCCCGCACGGAATACCTTGGGGTGTCTTCTTTCCAAAATGGGGTCACTTGTGGGGTATTTATACTGCCCTGGCATTTTAGGGGCCCTAAAGCGTGAGAAGAAAAATGCGTAAAAATGCCCTGTAAAACCTAAAGGTACTCATTGGAATTTGGGCCCTTTTGCGCATCTTGGCTGCAAAAAAGTGTCACACATGTGGTATCGCCGTACTCAGGAGAAGTAGGGCAATGAGTTTTGGGGTGTGTTTTTACATATACCCATGCTGGGTGTAAGAAATATCGCTGTAAATGACAACTTTTTAAAAAATTATACAAAGTTGTCAATTTACAGAGATATTTCTCTCACCCAACATGGGTATATGTAAAAATACACCCTAAAACTGATTGCCCTACTTGTCCTGAGTACGGCAATACCACATGAGTGACACTTTTTTGCAGCCTGGGTGCGCAAAGGGGCCAAAATTCCAATGAATACCTTTAGGTTTTACAGGGCTGTTCACAATTTAGCCCCACCCAAAATGCCAGAACAGTACAAACAACCCCAAGATGACCCCATTTTGGAAAGAAGACACCCCAAGGTATTTGGTGAGGAACATAGTGAGTCCATGAAAAATTTTACTTTTTGTCACAAGTTAGCGGAAAGAGAGACTTTGTGAGAAAAAACAATAAAAAATCAATTTCCGCTAACGTGTGCAAAAAAAAATATCTTCTATGAACTCGCCATGCCCCTCACGGAATACCTTGGGGTGTCTTCTTTCCAAAATGGGGTCACATGTGGGGTATTTATACTGCCCTGGCATTTTAGGGGCCCTAAAGCATGAGAAGAAAAATGCGTAAAAATACCCTCCTAAAAGGTACTCATTGGAATTTGGGCCCCTTTGCGCATCTTGGCTGCAAAAAAGTGTCGCTCATGTGGTATTGCCGTACTCAGGAGAAGTAGGGCAATGTGTTTTGGGTTGTATTTTCACATATACCCATGCTGGGTGAGAGAAATATCTCTGTAAATTGACAACTTTGTATAAATTTTTTTAAAAAGTTGTCATTTGCAGAGATATTTCTCACACACAATATGGGTATATATAAAAATACACCCCAAAACACATTGCCCTACTTCTCCTGAGTACGGCAATACCACATAATCGACACTTTTTTGCAGCCAAGATGCGCAAAGGGGCCCAAATTCCAATGAGTACCTTTAGGATTTCACAGGGCATTTTTACGCATTTGGATTCTCACGCTTTAGGGCCCCTAAAATGCCAGGGCAGTATAAGTACCCCACAAGTGACCCCATTTTGGAAAGAAGACACCCCAAGGTATTCCGTGAGGAGCATGTCGAGTTCACTAACTTGTGACAAAAAATAAAATTTTACATGAACTCACCATACCCCTCACAGAATACATTGGGGTGTCTTCTTTCTAAAATGGGGTCACTTGTGGGGTATTTATACTGCCCTGGCATTTTAGGGGTCTCTAAAGCGTGAGAAGAAGTCTGGAATCTCAATGCGTAAAAATGCCCTGTGAAATCCTAAAGGTACTCGTTGGAATTTGGGCCCCTTTGCGCATCTTGGCTGCAAAAAAGTGTCGCTCATGTGGTATTGCCGTACTCAGGAGAAGTAGGGCAATGTGTTTTGGGGTGAATTTTTACATATACCCATGCTGGGTGTGAGAAATATATATAACTTTTTAAAAAATTTTATACAAAGTTGTCAGTTTACAGAGATATTTCTCTCACCCAGCATGGGTATATGTAAAAATACACCACAAAACACATTGAACTACTTCTCCTGAGTACGGCGATACCACATGAGTGACACTTTTTTGCAGACTAGGTGCGCAAAGGGGCCCAAATTCCAAATAGTACCTTTAGGTTTTACAAGGATGCTCACAATTTAGCCCCACCCAAAATGCCAGAACAGTAAACACACCCCAAAAATGACACCATTTCGGAAAGTAGACACCCCAAGGTATTCACTGAGGGGCATAGTGAGTCCGTGGGAGATTTTTTTTTTTGCCAGAAGTTGGAAGCAGAAATGGAAACTTTATTATTATTATTTTTTCCTCAGAAAGTGTCATTTTACGCTAACTTCTGAAAAAAAATGAAATGATACATGAACTCACCATGCCCCTCCGCGAATATTTTGGGGTGTCTTCTTTCTAAAATGGTGTCATTTGGGGGGTATTTATACTATCCTGCTATTTTAGCACCTGAAGAAACATGACAGGTGCTCAGAAAGTCAGAGCTGCTTCAAAATGTGGAAATTCACTTTTTTGCACCATAGTTTTTAAACGCTATAACTTTTACCCAAACTAATAAATATACACTTATTGGATTTTTTTTTTTTATCAAAGACATGAAGAACAATACATTTCTAGAAAAATGTATAGAGAAATGTAGTTTAAAAAAAAAAAAATTTCAACAGAAAGTGAAAAATGTCATTTTTTTGCAAAAATTTTGGTTATTTTTGATGTCAGCAGCAATAAAATACCACCAAATAAAAGTTCTATTAGTGAGAAGAAAAGGAGGTAAAATTCATTTGGGTATTAAGTTGCATGACGGAGCAATAAACGGTGAAAGTAGCGTAGTTCAGAATTGTAAAAAGTGGCCTGGTCTGAAGTGATTAAACTTGCCCAGCCACTACTGGAACACCAGATTCAGGGTATTGCTATTTTGGCAATTGAATTTCACACCAGCAAAAAATATACCCTTTTACGGACAGATTTAAACTAGGCCTGCAACAGCTGGAACACCAGATTTACTGTATTTTTATTTTTGCTACTGACTTTCACCCCAGAAAATAATATATCCTTTGACGGACACTAGGGAAATTGTCCAGTCACAGCTGGAACACCAGATTCAGGGTATTGCTATTTTGGCACTTAAATTTCACCCCAGAACTAAACATATCCTGTGACAGACACTATTAAACTTGGCCAGCCACAGCTGAAACCACTGATTTATGGTATTGCTATTTTGGCAATTGAATTTCACACTAGAAAAAAATATACCCTTTTACGGACAGATTTAAACTAGGCCTGCAACAGCTAGGACACCAGATTCAGGGTATTGCTATTTTGGCAATTGAATTTCACCCCAGAAAATTATATATCCTTTGCCAGATACTATTAAACTTGGCCAGCCACTGCTGGGACACCAGATTTACGGTATTGCTATTTTGGCAATTGAATTTCACCCCAGAACAAAATATATCCTTTGCCGGACACCATTAAACTTTGCCAGCCACTGCTGGGACACCAGATTTAGTCCCTATTCACACGTCCGCAATGTCGTTCGCATGTATTCCGCAATTCTGCGGAATACATGCGGACGCATTGACTGTGAATGGGGCACGGAACGATGCGGAGAGCACACACTGTGCTCTCCGCATCAGTTTTTGCGGAGCGCGCCGCCGATCTTACGGCCGCAGCTCCGCAAAAAAGTAGAGCATGTCCTATTCTTGAAGTGGTTTAGAGACGGCTCCGCTGATCTGTGATTGGACTATGGTGCTCAATACCCAAATGGTGTGAGCTTCCAAACACCACAAAAATGAGAGTGAGATAATAAAGTCAGGGTATGGCACTCAAATTATCTGTAATTATGCAGACAGTAGGCATTATTTCAAATATATGTAACATTTATTAAAACACATAATAAAACAGATATTGCAAAAAATAACAAAAAATATATCAAAAAATATAACAAAAAATATAAAAAATGAAAAAATAAAATTAGTTCATAAAGAATCCATTAAATAAATTGTACTAAAAAGTCCATTTTGAAATATGTCATTAATGTGTACAGATTTGGCTATAGATCCACTCCAGGTAGTTAAAACACTAGGGGATATGAGGTATGTCCGTACTTGATTGGACCAATTCTCCGTTAGTGTATTTTTTTCAAATAGTTGCTGAATAAGTGGTGGCGTCCCACCACAAATCTTACCTCCGTGGATTAGTCAGTGTCGGTACCAGTAATCAATTTCTTTGCAATGAGCCGACTCAGATCAACGATTTTGTTTTGGAGACGATTCAGCATGGACACTTTGCTTTATAACACTGAGGAAGAGGTCAGCATTACTGAGACCTCGAAACGCGTTTGGTGACTGTACTTACTTAAAACCTCCTTGCAGCGCTGCTATTTGAAGTGGAGTAATACGTATTTTTGGAGTTCGAAAGGACAAATAGACCTCCGGGCGAGTCAAAGGTCTGATGTTATTTATGGCAGAGTATACCGCTTGATATCGCAAGCTAAGTGGTCTCTTCTGAATCAATGCCCGGGAAAGGTCGCTGTTTTAAAGCAAAGTGTCCATGCTGAATCGTCTCCAAACAAAATCGTTGATCTGAGTCGGCTCATTGCAAAGAAATTGATTATTGGTACCGACACTGACTAATCCACGGAGGTAAGATTTTTGGTGGGACGCCACCACTTATTCAGCAACTATTTGAAAAAAATACACTAACGGAGAATTGGTCCAATCAAGTACGGACATACCTTATATCCCCTAGTGTTTTAACTACCTGGAGTGGATCTATAGCCAAATCTGTACACATTAATGACATATTTCAAAATGGACTTTTTAGTACAATTGAGCTAATGGATTATATATGAACTCATTTTATTTTTTCATTTTTTATATTTTTTGTTATATTTTTTGATATATTTTTTGTTATTTTTTGCAATATCTGTTTTATTATGTGTTTTAATAAATGTTACTTATATTTGAAATAATGCCTACTGTCTGCATAATTACAGATAAGTTGAGTGCCATACCCTGATTCTATTATTTCACATGTCCTATTCTTGCCCGCAATTGCGGACAATAATAGACATTTCTATGGGGCTGCCGGCCGGGTGTGTTTATGGATACGCAATTTGTGGATCCATAAACACTACGGACGTGTGAATAAGGCCTTAGGGGATTGCTATTTTGGCAATTGAATTTCACCACAGAAAAAAATCTATCCTTTGCCAGACAGCAGACAGTATTACACTTGGCTAGCCACAGCTGGAACACCAGATTTAGGGGATTGCTATTTTGGCAATTGAATTTAACCCTTTAATAAAATATAGAAATTTTTATCTAGGTGTGACAATAAGCACAGCCAAGCCCCTGATGTAGGATATAGCAAAAAAAAAAAAAAAAACTAGTATTGATGGACTGATTGACTTGGTGGCAGCTTGTGCTGGTGCACCACAAGTCACAAAATGGCCGCTAATCACACCAGAAAAAAGTGACAGAAAAACGCTCTGTGCAGCCTAATAACCAGTGAGCAATTAACTAGCAGAAGTTGAATGATTCACAGCTGTAGATCGATCACTTCATTAGGTGTTTTTGCTGAGTTTTCCCTGCCTAATCTCGCCCTCACAGCAGCTGTGTCCTATTCCTACACTAATCAGAGCAGAGTGACGTGTGGCGCTACGTGACTTCAGCTTAAATAGAGGCTGGGTCACATGCTGCACTTGGCCAATCACAGCCATGCCATTAGTAGGCATGGCTGTGATGGGCTCTTAGGGCAAGAAGTAAAACAATAGCTGATTGGCTTCTGTGCAGCCCTTCAGAAAGCGGGAAGAAATTGCCGAACAATGGACACGAACCCGAACTTTTTTGAAAATGTTCGGGTCCGGGTCCCGAACACCCCAAAATTCGGAACGAACCCGAACTATCCAGTTTGGGTTCGCTCATCCCTAGTAGTAAACTATTATATGTTATAGTATGTAATGATCAATGCTCTAATCCTCTAGGGGATTAATATAAATAAAAAATGAAAAGAAAATAATAAAAAATTTGTATCACTCCCTCACCCCTTTTTACAAATAATAATAACGCAAAGAAATTCATATCAAATAAAAAAAAGAGTCCTACTTGACCTGCGAAAAGTAAACCCTCATACAGCTATGTGAATGGAAAAATAAAAAAGTCACGGCTCTTGGAAGGCGAGAAGTGAAAATAAAAGCACAAACATAACATGTCTGTGGCGGCAAGAGGTTAAACATTCCCCCCATGATAAAACTCCCTGAAAATATTCCTGAAAGGTGTCTCAAATCAGATAATTATTCTTCCATTTTCTTGATACAACTTTACACTACACTATTAGGGAAAAGTTACTAAAACAAGCATTTCATACACCAGTCATCATGTAAAGTCTACTGGCGTAACAAGTGCCAAATTTATTAAGAGGCACAGGCTTCTAAATAATTTTAGTGCATCCAGAGAAGTCCATGCACCAGAAACAAAATCTGCAGCAGCTAGGGCCTGGTGTAGATTTCAGGTGTATTTTATGCCAGTTTTCTAGTGCAAGTAGCATTACATTTGTCAGGATGAGTAGGCCCCAACCACCGCTATCCCGCCAACTATACAGAAAAGTGGCAAGCGCAGCATAAATCAACAAAAAGTCACACATTTTGGGGGGAAAAGTTGGCTTTCCCCAGCCTTACCAGGCAACTGGCATGCAACCAATGATAAACTTCCCCTGTAGTGTGGTAAAACAGAACACATATAGGGGGCATTTCATACACTAGTTTTCATTTAGTTTATTCTGGGATTTATTTAAAGAAAGCAAACCCTGGGTAAAACTCTTTAAATGAAAAGAGGTGATTAAAAAACTAAAGCTGAGTGCACACTGGGTTTGTGCACTACATTTATAGGGATTGTCCCTAGGACAGACAATCAATATCAGATGGGTGGGGGTCTGACTCTCTGCACCCCTGCCAATCAGCTGACTGAGGGTGCCATTACTCTTGTGCGAGGGCTACAGATTCTTCCGTTTTTACTTTGCTTTGTAAACCAGCACCCCATATACGTAGTAGTGAGTGATCTATGATTTGCAGAGAAGTCTCATTCAACATCCAAGTAGACATTTATTTTTCTTTACAATCAAACCCTCTGGGTGAAGGATAGCACTGTGTAGCATCCAACACAGGCCTCTATCAGGCTTATATGTTGAGTGTATACGCCTGATGGAAGTCATGAATGCAGAGTATACTGAAACAGTCACAAAAGCATATCTAATTACAATAAAATTAAAATAATCACAGGCCCCCACCATGTTATGATTAGGGATGAGCGAACCCGAACTGTATACTTCGGGTTCGTACCGAATTTTGGGGTGTTCGGGACACGAACTCAGACCCGAACATTTTGAAAACAGTTTGGGTTCGGTTTCGTTGTTCGGCGATTTCTTCCCGCTGTCTGAAGGACTGCACTGCAGCCAATCAGCTAGAATTTTACTTCTTGCCCTAAGAAGCCATCACAGCCATGCCTACTAATGGCATGGCTGTGATTGGCCAAGTGTAGCATGTGACCCAGCCTCTATTTAAGCTGGAGTCATGTAGCGCCGAACGTCACTCTGCTCTGATTAGTGTAGGGATAGGACGCAGCTTCTGTGAGGGCGAGATTAGGCAGGGAAACTCAGCAAAAACACCTAATGAAGTGATCGATCTACAGCTGTGAATGATTTAACTTCGGCTAGTTAATTGCTCACTGTTTTTAGGGTGCACAGAGCGCTTTTCTGTCACTGTTTTCTGGTGTGATCGGCGGCCATCGTGTCTTGTGGAGCACCAGCACAAGCTGCCACCAAGTCCATCAATCCATCAATACTAGTTTTTTTTTGCTATATCCTACATCAGGGGCTTGGCTGTGTTTATTGTCATCCCTAGAAACTAAGGATAGAAATTTATTAGTTTATTGAAGGGTTAAATTCAATTGCCAAAATAGCAATACCGTAAATCTGGTGTTCCAGCTGTGGCTAGCCAAGTATAATACTGTCTGCTGTCTGGTAAAGGATAGATTTTTTCTGTGGTCAAATTAAATTGACAAAATAGCAATACCCTAAATCAGTGGTTTCAGCTGTTGCTGCCCAAGTTTAATAGTTTCCGTAAAAGTATAGCTTTTGTTCTGGGTTGAAATTCAATTACCAAAATAGCAAAACCGTAAATCTGGTGTTCCAGCTGTGACTGGACAAGTTTCATAGTGTCCGTCATAGGATATATTATTTTCTGGGGTGAAATTCAGTTGCAAAAATAGAAATACCGTAAATCTGGTGTTCCATCTGTGACTGGACAAGTTTAATAGTGTTCTGCAAAGGATATATTTTGTTCTGGGGTGAAATTCAATTACCAAAATAGCAATACCATAAATCAGTGGTTTCAGCTGTGGCTTGCCAAGTTTAATTGTGTCCGGCAAAGGATATATTTTGTTCTGGCGTGAAATTCAGTTGCAAAAATAGAAATAACGGAAATCTGGTGTTCCAGCTGTGACTGGACAAGTTTCATAGTGTATGTCATAGGATATCTTATTTTCTGCGGTGAAATTCAGTTGCAAAAATAGAAATTCCATAAATCTGGTGTTTCAGCTGTGACTGGACAAGTTTAATAGTGTCCGGCAAAGGATATGTTTTGTTCTAGGGTGAAATTGAATTGCCAAAATAGCAATACCGTAAATCTGGTGTCCCAGCAGTGGCTGGCCAAATTTAATAGTGTCCGTCAAAGGATATATTATTTTCTGGGGTGAAATTCAATTGCCAAAATAGCAATACCTAATATCTGGTGTTCGAGCTGTTGCAGGCCAAGTGAAAATCTGTCCTTTAAAGGGTATATTACACTCAGCGTGCATCTCCAAGTGTATTTCTTTCCTTTAAAGGGTATATTACAGTAAGTGTTAAAATACTGCATAATCCTCCACATTTGCACACACTGTTTTGCATCTCTAAGTGTATTTCTTTCCGTTAAAGGGTATATTACACAAAGTGTTAAAATACAAGTGCTGAAAGCATAATCCTACATATTCTTTCACACGCTACTGTGCATCTCAAAGTGTAAATCTGTCCGTAAAAGGATACCTTTCATCCAGGGCCTAAATACTAGGCCTACAATTAATATTCCCCTAAATCTGTGGTTACTGCTGTGCCTGGATTAGTGTAATACGGTACATAAATAGATAGCCAGAAAGTGTCAGGTGCCTGTAAAAAAAGGCCTGAATTTGAATTCAATACATTTGGCCAAATAATTTGTTTCCTATTGTGGTGAATGGTAACAATGAGGAAAACATCTAGTAAGGGACGCGGACATGGTCGTGGTGTTGTTAGTGGACCCTCTGGTGCTGGGAGAGGATGTGGCCGTTCTGCCACAGCCACACGTCCTAGAGAACCAACTACCACAGGTTCCAGTACCCGCCAGAATTTACAGCGATATTTGGTGGGGCCCAATGCCGTTCTAAAGATGGTAAGGCCTGAGCAGGTACAGGTGCTAGTCAGTTGGGTGGCCGACAGTTAATCCAGCACGTTCACAACATTATCTCCCACCCAGTCTTCTGCAGAAAGCGCACAGGTGGCGCTTAAAAACCAAGCCCATCAGTCTGTCACATCACCCCCATGCCTATCAGGGAACCTGTCTGAGCCTCAAGTTATGCAGCAGTCTCTTATGCTGTTTGAAGACTCTGCTGGCAGGGTTTCCCAAGGGAATCCACCTAGCCCTTCCCCAGTGGTGAAAGACATAGAATGCACTGATGCACAACCACTGATGTTTGATGATGATAAGGACATGGGAATAACACCTCATCGGAGTCCGCACGTCTCTGATGATGACGAAACACAGGTGCCAACTTCTGCGTCTTTCTGCAGTGTGCAGACCGAACAGGAGGTCAGGGAGGAAGACTGTGTGGAAGACGATGCAGGGGACGATGAGGTCCTAGACCCCACATGGAATAAAGGTCATTCCACTGACTTTCATAGTTCAGAGGAAAAGGCTGTGGTGAGAACGAGCCAACAGCGTAGCAAAAGAGGGAGCAGGGGGCAAAAGCAGAATAGCCGCCGCCAAGAGAGTTCGCCTGCTACTGGCCACCGCCACCAGGGACCAAGCACCCCAAAGGCAGCTTCAAGGAGTTCCCTGTCATGGCACTTCTTTAAACAATGTGCTGACGACAAGACGCGATTGGTTTTCACGCTGTGCCATCAGAGCCTGAAGCGAGGCATTAACGTTCTGAACCTTAGCACAACCTGCCTGACAAGGCATCTACATGCAAAGCATGAACTGCAGTGGAGTAAACACCTTAAAAACAACAAAGAACTCACTCAGGCTCCCCCTGCTCCCTCTTCTGCTGCTGCCTCGGCCTCTTCCTCCGCCTCGGGAGGAATGTTGACACCTGTCGCCCACCAAACAGAGGATGTGCCACTGACACCACCACCTGCGTCACCAAGCATCTCCACCATGTTACACGGCAGCCTTCAGCTCTCCATATCACAAAGCTTAGAGAGAAAGTGTAAATTCCCACCTAGCCACCCTCGAGCCCTTGGCCTGAATGCCAGCATTTCTAAACTACTGGCCTTTGAAATGCTGTCATTCAGGCTAGTGGACACAGACAGCTTCAAACAGCTGATGGCGATGGCTGTCCCACAGTATGTTGTTTCCAGCCGTCACTACTTCTCCAAGAGAGCCGTCCCTTCCCTGCACAACCAAGTATCCGATAAAATCAAGTGTGCACTGTGCAACGCCATCTGTGGCAAGGTCCACCTTACCACAGCTACGTGGACCAGTAAGCACGGCCAGGGACGCTATATCTCCCTAACTGCACACTGGGTAAATGTAGTCGCGGCTGGGCCCCAGGCGGAGAGTTCTTTGGCGCTTGTCCTTGTGCCGCCAAGGATCGCAGGGCATCATTCTTTGCCTTCTGTAGCCTCCTCCTCCTAGTCGGCTTCCTCCTCCTTTTCTTCCACCTGCTCATCCAGTCAGCCACACACCTTCACCACGAACTTAAGCACTCATATGTTTGGGGGACAGGCCCCACACCGTGCAAGAGTTGTGGCGAGGTATTGAACAACAGACCGACGAGTGGTTGCTGCTGGTGGGCCTCAAGCTGGCCTGGTGGTGTGCGATAATGGGCGAAATCTCGTCGGTTTGACGCACATCCCTTGCCTGGCGCATGTGCTGAATTTGGTGGTGCAGAAGTTCCTTCACAACTACACCGACATGTCAGAGCTGCTGCATAAAGTGTGGGCCGTCTGTGCGCGCTTCCGGCGTACACATCTTGCCGCTGCTCACCTGTCTGCGCTACAGCGTAACTTCGGCCTTCCCGCTCACCGCATCATATGCGACATGCCCACCAGGTGGAACTCCACCTTGCACATGCTGGAGAGACTGTGCGAGCAGCAGCAGGCCATAGTGGAGTTTCAGCTGCAGCACTCACGCGTCAGTCGCACTGCGGAACAGCACCACTTCACCACCAATGACTGGACCTCCATGTTAGACCTGTGTGCCATGTTGCGCTGTTTCGAGTACTCCACCAACATGGTTATCAGCGTTAAAATACCACTTCTATGTCTCCTTGAGAAAACACTTAAGGCGATGATGGAAAAGGAGGTGGCCCAGGAGGAGGAGGATGAGGGGTTATTTTTAGCACTTTCAGGCCAGTCTCTTAAAAGTGGCTGAGAGGGAGATTTTTGCAAAAGCAGAGGTCAGGACCAAATGGGGCCAGCCAGGGCCCACTACTGGAGGACATGGAGGATGAGGAGGAGATGGAGGAGGATGAGGATGAAGCATGTGCACAGCGGGGTGGCACCCAACGCAGCTCAGGCCCATCACTGGTGCGTGGCTTGGGGGAAACGAAGGACGATGACGATACACCTCCCACAGAGGACAGCTTGTTCTTACCTCTGGGCAGCCTGGCACACATGAGCGACTACATGCTGCAGTGCCTGCGCAACGACAGCAGAGTTGCCCACATTTTAACATGTGCGGACTACTGGGTTGCCACCCTGCTGGATCCCCGGTACAAAAACAATGTGCCCACCTTACTTCCTGCACTGGAACGTGATAAGAAGATGCGCGAGTACAAGCGCACGTTGGTAGACGCGCTAATGAGAGCATTCCCAAATGTCACAGGTGAACAAGTGTAAGCCCAAGGCGAAGGCAGAGGATGAGCGAGAGGTCGCCAATGCAGCTGTGTCACGGCCAGCTCCTCTGAGGGCAGGGTTAGCATGGCAGAGATGTGGAAAAGTTTTTTCACGACGCCACAGCTAACTGCACCACCACCTGATACGGAACGTGTTAGCAGGAGGCAGCATTTCACTAACATGGTGGAACAGTACTAGTGATGTCGCGAACATAAAATTTTCCGTTCGCGTACGGAGAACGCGAACTCCCGCAAATGTTCGAAATGGGCGAACCGGGCGAACCGCCATAGACTTCAGTAGGCAGGCGAATTTTTAAAGGGACTCTTTCTGGCCACAATAGTGGTGGAAAAGTTGTTTCAAGGGGACTAACACCTGGACTGTGGCATGCCGGAGGGGGATCCATGGCAAAACTCCCATGGAAAATGATGTAGTGGACGCAGAGTCGGGTTTTAATCCATAAAGGGCATAAATCAACTAACATTCCTAAATTGATTTAAAACATCCAGTGTGTGTATACGATCAGATATGATGTTGTATCGATCAGGTAGTGTAAGGCCCCTATCACATGGGCGAGTTTTCCGAGAGGGTCTAATGCGTGAGGAGGACGCATTGCACCCGCACTGAATCCGGACCCATTCATTTCTATGGGGCTGTGCACATGAGCGGTGATTTTCACACATCACTTCTGCGTTGCGTGAAAATCGCAGCATGCTCCAGTTTCTGCGTTTTCCACGCAACGCAGACCCCATAGAAGTGAATGGGGCTGCGGGAAAATCGCAAGCATCCGCAAGCAAGTGAGGATGCGTTGCGATTTTCCCGCATGGTTGCTTAGCAACGGGACCCGATCTCTATTATTTTTCCTTATAACATGGTTATAAGGGGAATAATAGCATTCTTAATAAAGAATGCATTGTTAAATGAAGAGGAAGGGTTAAAGATAATAAAAGTTAACTTATCTTAGCCACTTGATCGCGTAGTCGCGATCTTCCTCTCTTTCCGGCATCATCTAAGATCTAGAGGACCTGTGATGACGTCACATCACATGGTCCAATCACATGGTCCATCACCATGGTAAGATGGACCATGTGATTGGACCATGTGACGTGACGTCATCACAGGTCCTGTAGATCTTAGATGCTGCAGGGAAAGAGAGGAGAGATCGCGACTACGCGATCAAGTGGCTAAGGTAAGTTAACTTTTATTATTTTTAACCCCCTCCACTTCATTTTACAATGCATTCTTTATTAAGAATGCTATTAGTTCCCCTTATAACCATGTTATAAGGGGAAATAAACAATTCTCCAGAAGACCCGAAACCGGACTTCAGTGATGAAGTCCGGCTTCGGGTTGGGTACCAAACATGGCGTTTTTTCTCACGAGCGTGCAAAACGCGTTGCAAACGTTTGCACCCGCGTGGGAAAAACGCACATATTCCCGCAACGCACCCGCCTCTTATCCGGGCGTCAAACATGACGCCCGTGTGAAAGAGGCCTAAGGGTTACGCCCGCTTCACAGACATTGACAGACCAAACTCCCCTTTTCATGCACTGCAAACAACCACAAACAGTCCATTTGCACAACCACAAACTCCCCATTTGCACAAGGTTGGATACCAAGCTAACCATGTCCCAGTGATGTCATTTAAGGTTTCTTCCTCCACCCAGCCACATACAACACCAAGGGTCCCCGAAAGGTGAATTAAAATGATTTTTCGAACAGGGAGATGGTTAAACAAACGCTGGCTCCCTCCCCTTTGTTTTAATCCACGGTCACTGCGTCTGCGCCGTGCAATTTACTGTCACACCCGATATGAGTGGTATTTTCTGTAGTACTATTCTCATCAGTTTAATCCCTGTTATGTCCCCTATCAGGATGTGTATTGAATGGATTTTAGATAAGTGGTACTACGCGTGCTAGGTACTGTGCCACCCGGTATGAGTGTTGGGCACTAGCAGAGGGCACACTACAGTCTGTGGGCCTGACACACACACACTGGCCGACAGGCAACTGAAACTAGATTAAAGTGTACAGATAAAGTGCCTTATTTTAGGCAACGTCCAGTGCCGCACGGTATGATTGATGGGCAGCACTGGCAGAGGGCACACTACAGTCTGTGGACCTGACACACACACACTGGCCGGCAGGCAACTGAAATTAGATTAAAGTGTACAGATAAAGTGCCTTATTTTAGGCAAAGTCCTGTGCTGCACGGTATGATTGATGGACAGCACTGGCAGAGGGCACACTACAGTCTGTGGGTCTGACACACACTGGAAGGAAACTAACCTTAGATTAAAGGGTAAAAATTGAATGCCTTTTTTTATGCAAAGTCCTGTGCCATCTGGTATGAGTGGTGGGCACTGGCAGTGGGCACACTATAGTCAGTGGAAGTGGGCCTGACACACACTGGCAGCAGGCAAGCAACTGAAATTACACTAAAGTGTAAAAATGAAATGCCTTTTTTTGATGCAAAGTCCTGTGCCACACAGGATGAGTGGTGGGCACTGGCAGTGGGCCCACCACAGTCAGTGGAAGTCGGCCTGACACACACTGGCAGCAGGCAAGCAACTGAAATTACACTAAAGTGTAAAAATTAAATGCCATTTTTTTATGCAAAGTTCTGTGCCACACGGTATGAGTGGTGGGCACACTACAGTCAGTGGAAGTGGGCCTGACACACACTGGCAGCAGGCAAGCAACTGAAATTACACTATTTCACTGCTGCTGATTGGCTGGAATGTGTCTGCTGACTGAGAGGTACAGGGTCAAAGTTTGCTCAATGATGATGTATAGAGGCGGACCGAACATCGCATATGTTCGCCCGCCGCGGCGAACGCGAACAAGCTATGTTCGCCGGGAACTGTTCGCGGGCGGATAGTTCGGGCCATCTCTAAACAGTACGTGTGCACACCTCTCCACGTACTGACTGATGGTTCGGCCCTATTCAACTTCTGGGTCAGAGCTAGCCTTTTATGCCTTGGAGATGCAGGCCTGCCCGGCGGCCAGCGTTTTGTCTGAACGTGTATTCAGCACGGCAACGTGGACAAGTGTATTCAGCACATCCAATGTGGACAAGCATGGATCCCACAGGACCTGTCCATCCCTTGTGCAGAATAGACATTTATAACTACCTCCCTTTAACCATATATTCTTGTACTCCAGGGCACTTCTTTATTGAATCCTCTTTTTTTAATTTTACCATTATTTTGCGGGGCAACCCAAAGTTGAATGAACCTCTCTTCCGTCTGGGTGCCAGGGGCCTAAATATCTGAAAGTGGCCTTCTCCATTGGTGGGTGACATGAAGCCTGATTCTCTGCTTTGAGACTTCTCTCCTCTGTCTGGGTGTCAGGGACCTAACTTTCACGTACTTGCTTGCTGTCTTGGTGGCAGACATTTAACTCTTTTTACTGTCTAATGACCGCCCCATTGTCTGGGTGTCAGGGGCCTATATGTCGTTTAATCATTTGTTGTCTTGGTGGGAGATATTAAATTTTTTTTACTGTCATGACCGCCCCATTGTCTGGGTGTCAGGGGCCTATATGTTGTTTAATCATTTGTTGTCTTGGTGGGAGATATTAAACTCTTTTTACTGTCATGACCACCCCATTGTCTGTGTGTCAGGGGTCTATATGTCGTTTAATCATTTGTTGTCTTGGTGGGAGATATTAAACTCTTTTTACTGTCATGACCACCCCATTGTCTGGGTGTCAGGGGCCTAAATTTCACGTACTTGCTTGCTGTCTTGGTGGCAGACATTTAACACTTTTTACTGTCTAATGACCGCCCCATTGTCTGGGTGTCAGGGGCCTTAATTTTACGTACTTGCTTGCTGTCATGGTGGCAGACATTAAACTCTTTTTACTGTCAATTGATCTCTCCTCTGTCTAGGTGTCAGAGGCCTACATAAATGATAATGGCCTCTTCTATTGCAGGTTGACCTGAGGCCTGTGTTGCTGTTACGGGACCGCTCTCCTCTTTGCGGGTGCAATGGCCATGAGTCTGTGACTGAGGCCTGTGGCACTGTAGGCAGACATGAATCCTTTATGGCTGTGATGAGAACTTCAATTCCCATATCATTCCCAACTGATGCCACCCCAACCTTCTATTCCACCTCCTCCTCCTCCAAGTTGCCAATTGATATTGGTTAATTTTTATTTATTTTATTTTATTTTTAAACATTCCCCTATCCACATTTGTTTGCAGGGGAATTACCTACATTTTGCTACCTTTTGCAGTCCTCTAGCCCTTTCCTGGGCTATTTTACAGCCTTTTTAGTGCCCAAAAGTTCAGGTCCCTATTGACTTCAATGGGGATCGGGTTCGGGGTGAAGTTTGAGGTCGAACTTCTCGAACCAGAACATCCAGGTGTTCGCTCAACTCTAATCCAGACAAATACAAACACCACAATACATCATTTTTTTATTTTTTTATTTTTATTGGAATAGCAATAAGCAACATTGTAATAAAATATTACTGGCCCTTTAATAAAATAAACAGGGATGACAGTGACTCTCAGGCCAGGACTGGTGGAGACCACAGAACTTGCTGTGGTCATTTAGACCAGTCCAACACTGTCCTGAAATGAGAGCCCCCAGATCCAAAGATCCAGAGGAAGGCAAACAAACCCCCCGGAGAGTTTTACCTCAGGGGGGAAAAAAATTCCTTCCTGACCCCAGATGTGGCGATCGGATATCTCCCTGGATTCCATTTGTCCTGCTGCATATTGCTGTATATATGTATTTAATATTCAGCTCCGGAGAACTGACCCTGTAAGGAAAGAGGCAACCTGCTCCTAAGAGCTTACAATCTAATATACAATGCAATCCCTGATCTTAAGACCTTACAATCTAATGTTCAGTACTAAACCTGCCCCATAAGAGCTTACAATCTAACACAAAATGCACGTCCCGCTCTTCTGGACTTGTCCTCTTCAAGCTGTCAAGCTAAAGTGATTCTGGTTTAGAACTTTGGACGTTCTGCACCAATTGTGAAGTCATGTGCTTTGTGATGTCATCATACCTGGCACTGCTGGCATTTGTATTAAGTTTGCAACAGTTGAATACATCATAACATGGCGGGGGCCTATGATTATTTGACTTTTATTGTAATTAGCAATGCTTTTGTGACTGTTTCTGTATACACTGCATTCATGACTTCCATCAGGCGTATACACTCAACATATAAGCCTGATAGAGGCCTGTGTTGGATGCTACACAGTGGTATCCTTCACCCAGAGGGTTTGATTGTAAAGAAAAATAAATGTCTACTTGGATGTTGAATGAGACTTCTCTGCAAATCATAGAACACTCACTACTAAGTGTATGGGGTGCTGGTTTACAGAGCAAAGTAAAAACGGAAGAATCTGTAGCCCTCGCACAATAGTAACAGCAACCTCAGTCAGCTGATTGGCAGGGGTGCAGAGAGTCAGACCCCTACCCATCTGATATTGATGGTCTGTCCTAAGGACAATCCCTATAAATGTAGTGCACAAACCCAGTGTGCACTCAGCTTTAATTTTTTAATCACCTCTTTTCATTTAAAGAGTTTTACCCAGGGTTTGCTTTCTTTAAATAAATCCCAGAATAAACTAAATGAAAACTAGTGTATGAAATGCCCCCTATATGTATTCTGTTTTATCACCCTACAGGGGAAGTTTATCATTGGTTGCACGCCAGTTGCCTGGTAAGGCTGGGGAAAGCCAACTTTTCACCCCAAAATGTGTGACTTTTTGTTGATTTATGCTGCGCTTGCCACTTTTCTGTATAGTTGGCGGGATAGCGGTGGGTGGGGCCTACTCATCCTGACAAATGTAATGCTACTTGCACTAGTAAACTGGCATAAAATACACCTGAAATCTACACCAGGCCCTAGCTGCTGCAGATTTTGTTTCTGGTGCATGGACTTCTCTGGATGCACTAAAATTATTTAGAAGCCTGTGCCTCTTAATAGGTTCGACACTTGTTACGCCAGTAGACTTTGCATCATGACTGGTGTATGAAATGCTTGTTTTAGTAACTTTTCCCTAATAGTGTAGTGTAAAGTAGTATCAGGAAAATGGAAGAATAATTATCTGATTTGAGACACCTTTCAGGAGTATTTTCAGGGAGTTTTATCATGGGTGGAATGTTTAACCTCTTGCCGCCACAGACATGTTATGTTTGTGCTTTTATTTTCACTTCTCGCCTTCCAAGAGCCGTGACTTTTTTATTTTTCCATTCATATAGCTGTATGAGGGTTTACTTTTCGCAGGTCAAGTAGGACTCTTTTTTTAATTGATATGAATTTCTTTTCGTTACTATTATTTGTAAAAAGGGGGGGGGGGAGTGATACAAATTTTTTATTATTTTCTTTTCATATTATTTTTTATATTAATCCCCTAGAGGATTAGAGCATTGATCATTACATACCATACAATATAATACTTTACTACTGTACAGTCTGTGACAAAATGTCTATGTGCCTGTTAAACCCTAGTGTTTGGTTAATAAAACAAGGAGAATCCTTGTAAGTGACCTATCAGATGCCATGATTACAATTTCCACGGTATCTGGGGTGTCAAATGTCTGTAATTGGAGTTGATTCCGATCATGGAGTTGCCTAATTTGCATGGTCGGATTGAAGTTTCTTGGGCCCACCAGAGGAAAAGATTCTGAGGGCCCACACTCTGTGTAAACAGGACCTTAAGGGCCCTGCTTTTTTAGAGGTCCATTATTGTCAGAGTTTGGGCCCAGCGGAGGATCCTCAGGTGCTCTGGTAGGCCAGTCTGACCCTGCTTATTTGCACCAAATTTCTCAAATCAACGTTTGATAAATTTGGTACATCTGTAAGTCTAACTCTTCTGTCCCGAGATGTTACTCTACTGTCTAGACCACCTTTTACTGGACTAAGATTCTGACCATTTTTTAAAAAAACTCACAATTGGTAGATCTAGTTACATCAGCTTGAATGCCCACCTTCCTTCCTACATTTCTAGACTGGAGTAAGTGGAGTAAAAATAAAGCGTCATAAATAAGCCCAAAAAGCCACAAAGAAGATATTCTTAAAGTGTAACTCTCATTTTCAATTACTTTTAATATCAGGGATGTTAAACATTTTCTTAATAAACTTTATTAGGAAAAAGTTTTTATTTTTCCTTGAAAACAGGGTGTAAATGCAGTGGCCAGGTTTGGGGAGGCTCTAGTGATATGCTGGATCCTCCAGACACAGAGCAGGTATCGCCACATGTTGCTGCTCTCCGGAAAGGATGGAAAGGTGTGGTGCACCACAATGGGAAATAGGTCCACTCAGGCATACCAGTAAACCAGCGTCTTTCTTTCCTGGAGGAGCACAAGTGCAAAACAATATAGGCAAGGCACTGAGCAGGCTTCCCCAGTCTCCTTCCTGTCAGAAGAAGATTTCCTGCTAAGGAAAGGCCTGAGCTAGCTGTCCCTTTCTCTTTCAGAAGGCTGTCTCCCTGGCCAAAGGTTGGTGGGCTGGGTTCTGTGGCTCGGTCTTCTGGCTGGCTCCCTGTTCCCTGGGCTGGTGATCAAGAACTGTGGCAGAGTATCCCCATCTCAGTTTCTCATACAGTCTGGCAAAGCCTGTCCTACTAAGCACTGCAGTCAACTAGGGGCTATGACTGCTCTCTTTATGTATAGTTTCTAGCTTAACTTGAACCTTCTTATTCGGAGTGGACGAGTGGAGAGGCACAGCCTAAACAGAAAGAGTGTTGCAATTTTTTGTCTATCATAGAATTGTATAGAGCTCCAATGCAAGTCTTTTGGGAACCAATAAGTAGTTTTTCTAGGCAGTTCAGCTATAGTGTCATAGACTATATGGAACATAAAGTTTCCTGTTAGTTACTGAGCCCAGGGAAGAGACAGAAGAATGGGATTCTTTACAACCTGTTCCCGAAGTGCAGGAACCAGTCTGAATTGCCCAGACATCTAAACGGCCTATCTATTGATTTCCTATCCGGAGGAACAAGGATGTAGACATCTACACATTGGCAAGCCCAAATATTCTCCTTTATGTCCTATGATAACTGACAGCTGAATGACGACATTGGACATGTTGTGGACCTACACGAGCTGGGCTATGATTGGGCGATGGACCTAATCATGTTGTGAACTGGGGATGGACTATGTGGATTGGGGACAGCTAATGATGGGTGTGACAGTCTGTTCCATAAGAGTGTTATAATTTGGTGTATGCATCCTATTTTGTGGTCCAGTGGCCCCTGAACCATCCATGCAGTCTACATTCACACTCACCAATTGGAAGTCCAGTTTTAGGAGATGGAGAGCATGGATGTTGCTTGTCCCTGGCATTCTGAAAGGCAGTGAACGAAGCAGGTGAAGGTGGGATACTTGAACGCGCTGGAAGTCTTGGGCTGGAACAATGTTGGCTGGAAGGGAGCCTCCTATAATGATGTCTTCTGTAGTTCACGTTTCTGCAGCAGCTGCCACCATATGTATAGTGGATGATAAACTGAGTTTTTCTTTTTCTTTTGTTTATAACTGAGTGCCCTATAGTGTCTAGCCAAGCAGCAGCTGCTGCCACAAGTTTAGGAGATGAATTACCTTTTCTAATGAATTCCCCTAGTGTTCCTGATCCTGTATCAGCTGCCGCCATGTTTTTTGGAGATGATACGCTTTATTGTAATGGAGTACCCTATTGTTTCTGGTCCTGTAGCAGCTGCTGCATTGTGTTTAGGAGGTTTTACAATGTGCTATAATGGGGTCCTCTATAGGTTCTGGTCCTGCAGCAGCTGCCGCCATTTGTTTAGGAGATGATACTCTAACTATAATAGAGCCCCCTATAGTTCCTGGTCCTGCAACAGTGGCTGCCGTGTGTTTAGAAGATGATGTACTTTATTATATGCTGGATCATCAGCTAAGTCTAGTTCTAAAATATTGAGCCACAATAATCTCTCTCATTATGGTCACTGTATATGAAAAATCCAGACAGTGGCGTATCTATCACGAGGCAAACAAGGCATTTTCCTAGGGCGGCACTTCCAATGGGACGGCAAAATGCCTTGTTTGCCTCTGTGATAGATTTTTTTTTTTTTGTCCGGGCTGCGCTGCTGGGGCTGCGCCGGCGCCGCTCCTCCCCGCCCAGCGCCGTTGTAGGTAATTTATTCACTCCACTTGCCTGAGAGAAGCGCCGGAAGACTCACACAGGCGCACTGGCAGAGGCATTAAAGTGCGATGCGCCTGCCAGTGCGCCTGTGAGTCTTCCGGCGCTTCTCTTCAGGCAAGTTGCCTGAGAAGAGAAGCGCCAGAAGACTCACAGGCGCACTGGCAGGCGCATGCGCACTTCAATGCCTGTGTGAGTCTTCCGCGCTCTCTCAGGCAAGTGGAGTGAATAAATTACCTACAACGGCGCTGGGAAGGTAGGAAATCTGTGGAATCGGATGACACTGAGGGGGGAGAATCTGTGGATGACACTGAGGGGGGAATCTGTGGATGACACTAAGGGGGAAACTGTGGATGACACTGAGGGGGAATCTGTGGATGACACTGAGGGGGAGAATCTGTGGATGACACTGAGGGGGAATCTGTGGATGACACTAAAGAGGGGGAATCTGTGGATGACACTAAGGGGGAATATGTGGATGACACGAAAGAGGGGGAATCTGTGGATGACACTGAGGGGGGAATCTGTGGATGACACTGAGGGGGGAGAATCTGTGGATGACACTGAGGGGGGATCTGTGGATGACACTGAGGGGGGAGAATCTGTGGATGACACTGAGGGGGAATCTGTGGATGACACTAAGGGGGAGGAATATGTGGATTACACTAAAGAGGGGGGAATCTGTGGATGACACTGAGGGGGGAATCTGTGGATGACACTGAGGGGGAATCTGTGGATGACACTGAGGGGGGAATCTGTGGATGACACTGAGGGGGGAGAATCTGTAGATGACACTGAGGGGGAATCTGTGGATGACACTAAGGGGGGGAGGAATATGTGGATTACACTAAAGAGGGGGAATCTGTGGATGACACTGAGGGGGAATCTGTGGATGACACTGAGGGGGAATCTGTGGATGACACTGAGGGGGGGAATCTGTGGATGACACTGAGGGGGGGGATCTGTGGATGGCACTTAAGGGGGGGATCTGTGGATGACACTTAAGGGGGGGGATCTGTGGATGACACTTAGTGGGATCAAGGTAGGGGTGTGAGGTGTGGCTGTCGTTATTCACTTTTAAATACAGGAATACAGGAAAGGATGGAGCCTAAAAGGAAGGGCGGGGTTTACAGAGAAAGGGGTTTGGCCTTGACAGGAAGGGGCGGGTCAAATTTATATTAGGGGGTGCCCGAGTTTAGTCTCGCCTGGGGCAGCACAAAACCAAGATACACCACTGAATCCAGACAAATACAAACACCGCAATACATCATTTTTCGAATTATAATTGTTTTATTGGAATAGCAATAAGGAACATTGTAATAAAATATTACTGGCCCTTTAATAAAATAAACAGGGATGACAGTGACTCTCAGGCCAGGACCGGTGGAGACCACAGAACTTGCTGTGGTCATTTAGACCAGTCCAACCCTGGTCCTGAAATGAGAGCCACCGGATCCAAAGATCCAGAGGAAGGCAAACAAACCCCCCGGAGAGTTTTACCTCAGGGGGGAAAAAAATTCCTTCCTGACCCCAGATGTGGCGATCGGATATCTCCCTGGATTCCATTTGTCCTGCTGCATATTGCTGTATATATGTATTTAATATTCAGCTCCGGAGAGCTGACCCTGTAAGGAAAGAGGCAACCTGCTCCTAAGAGCTTACAATCTAATATACAATGCAATCCCTGATCTTAAGACCATACAATCTAATGTTCAGTACTAAACCTGCCCCATAAGAGCTTACAATCTAACACAAAATGCACGTCCCGCTCCTCTGGACTTGTCCTCTTCAAGCTGTCAAGCTAAAGTGATTCTGGTTTAGAACTTTGGACGTTCTGCACCAATTGTGAAGTCATGTGCTTTGTGATGTCATCATACCTGGCACTGCTGGCATTTGTATTAAGTTTGCAACAGTTGAATACATCATAACATGGCGGGGGCCTATGATTATTTGACTTTTATTGTAATTAGCAATGCTTTTGTGACTGTTTCTGTATACACTGCATTCATGACTTCCATCAGGCGTATACACTCAACATATAAGCCTGATAGAGGCCTGTGTTGGATGCTACACAGTGGTATCCTGCACCCAGAGGGTTTGATTGTAAAGAAAAATAAATGTCTACTTGGATGTTGAATGAGACTTCTCTGCAAATCATAGAACACTCACTACTAAGAGTATGGGGTGCTGGTTTACAGAGCAAAGTAAAAACGGAAGAATCTGTAGCCCTCGCACAATAGTAACAGCACCCTCAGTCAGCTGATTGGCAGGGGTGCAGAGAGTCAGACCCCTACCCATCTGATATTGATGGTCTGTCCTCAGGACAATCCCTATAAATGTAGTGCACAAACCCAGTGTGCACTCAGCCTTAGTTTTTTAATCACCTCTTTTCATTTAAAGAGTTTTACCCAGGGTTTGCTTTCTTTAAATAAATCCCAGAATAAACTAAATGAAAACTAGTGTATGAAATGCCCCCTATATGTATTCTGTTTTATCACCCTACAGGGGAAGTTTATCATTGGTTGCACGCCAGTTGCCTGGTAAGGCTGGGGAAAGCCAACTTTTCACCCCAAAATGTGTGACTTTTTGTTGATTTATGCTGCGCTTGCCACTTTTCTGTATAGTTGGCGGGATAGCGGTGGGTGGGGCCTACTCATCCTGACAAATGTAATGCTACTTGCACTAGTAAACTGGCATAAAATACACCTGAAATCTACACCAGGCCCTAGCTGCTGCAGATTTTGTTTCTGGTGCATGGACTTCTCTGGATGCACTAAAATTATTTAGAAGCCTGTGCCTCTTAATAGGTTCGACACTTGTTACGCCAGTAGACTTTGCATCATGACTGGTGTATGAAATGCTTGTTTTAGTAACTTTTCCCTGATAGTGTAGTGTAAAGTAGTATCAGGAAAATGGAAGAATAATTATCTGATTTGAGACACCTTTCAGGAGTATTTTCAGGGAGTTTTATCATGGGTGGAATGTTTAACCTCTTGCCGCCAGACATGTTATGTTTGTGCTTTTATTTTTCACTTCTCGCCTTTCAAGAGCCGTGACTTTTTTATTTTTCCATTCACATAGCTGTATGAGGGTTTACTTTTCGCAGGTCAAGTAGGATTTTTTTTTAAATTGATATGAATTACTTTTCATTAGTATTATTTTTAAAAAGGGGAGAGGGAGTGATACAAATTTTTTTATTATTTTCTTTTCATATTATTTTTTATATTAATCCCCTAGAGGATTAGAGCATTGATCATTACATACCATACAATATAATACTTTACTACTGTACAGTCTGTGACAAAATTTCTATGTGCCTTTTAAACCCTAGTGTTTGGTTAATAAAACAAGGAGAATCCTAGTAAGTGACCTATCAGATGCCATGATTACAATTTCCACGGTATCTGGGGTGTCAAATGTCTGTAATTGGAGTTGATTCCGATCATGGAGTTGCCTAATTTGCATGGTCGGATTGAAGTTTCTTGGGCCCACCAGAGGAAAAGATTCTGAGGGCCCACACTCTGTGTAAACAGGACCTTAAGGGCCCTGCTTTTTTAGAGGTCCATTATTGTCAGAGTTTGGGCCCAGCGGAGGATCCTCAGGTGCTCTGGTAGGCCAGTCTGACCCTGCTCATTTGCACCAAATTTCTCAAATCAACGTTTGATAAATTTGGTACATCTGTAAGTCTAACTCTTCTGTCCCGAGATGTTACTCTACTGTCTAGACCACCTTTTACTGGACTAAGATTCTGACCATTTTTTTAAAAAACTCACAATTGGTAGATCTAGTTACATCAGCTTGAATGCCCACCTTCCTTCCCACATTTCTAGACTGGAGTAAGTGGAGTAAAAATAAAGCGTCATAAATAAGCCCAAAAAGCCACAAAGAAGATATTCTTAAAGTGTAACTCTCATTTTCAATTACTTTTAATATCAGGGATGTTAAACATTTTCTTAATAAACTTTATTAGGAAAAAGTTTTTATTTTTCCTTGAAAACAGGGTGTAAATGCAGTGGCCAGGTTTGGGGAGGCTCTAGTGATATGCTGGATCCTCCAGACACAGAGCAGGTATCGCCACATGTTGCTGCTCTCCGGAAAGGATGGAAAGGTGTGGTGCACCACAATGGGAAATAGGTCCACTCAGGCATACCAGTAAACCAGCGTCTTTCTTTCCTGGAGGAGCACAAGTGCAAAACAATATAGGCGAGGCACTGAGCAGGCTTCCCCAGTCTCCTTCCTGTCAGAAGAAGATTTCCTGCTAAGGAAAGGCCTGAGCTAGCTGTCCCTTTCTCTTTCAGAAGGCTGTCTCCCTGGCCAAAGGTTGGTGGGCTGGGTTCTGTGGCTCGGTCTTCTGGCTGGCTCCCTGTTCTCTGGGCTGGTGACCAGGAGCTGTGGCAGAGTATCCCCATCTCAGTTTCTCATACAGTCTGGCAAAGCCTCTCCTACTAAGCACTGCAGTCAACTAGGGGCTATGACTGCTCTCTTTATGTATAGTTTCTAGCTTAACTTGAACCTTCTTATTCGGAGTGGACTACTTGCTAGAATTCGTGAATATGTAGAATATATTGATATGTATTCGTAAAAACGAATATTCACTTTTTTTTTTTTCATCTGAACCCAGTTTTTACGAATATATATCACACTATATTCTACATATTTGAAAATTCTAGCAAGCCAACCCAATAGGAAAGTTGTCTATAACCCGACCTTCCTCGATTAACATGCATATTACACGCATATTACATTGCCGATTTTTCGCATAAGAAGAAAAAGATAAAATAATGAAGAATATTCCAATTCAGTCAGGATAAACTCAGGAAACTTCTAGCAGCTTGAAAAATGTAGTCAAATTGACCCACACCTGTATTTTGCGTTACAATCAAGAGAATAATCTCAAATACGAATATTTGTGAATATATGACAAATATTCTAAGAAATATTAGCGAAATATCACAAATTCGAATATTGCCCCTGCCACTCATCATACTTAGTGCAATCATAAATATATTTACAAGAATATAATGATGCACCAAGGTTTAAGCTTGGTTTTACACAGAGGCTTTTTGTAGCAATACTGATTAGTAAAGCGTGTATAAAATCTGTCACTCAAACTCAATAAATCAAACTAATCAGTAGCACTATAAATGGCCAAGAAGCCCAGTCCTTATTCACGGCTCTGAAAGCCCTGTCATTATTATACCCCCATACCAGTGTTTCTGATTATTCCTAAAGTTTTATTGCCTAGATTCATTGTATTTCTAAAGGGAATAAAGCAATTATTTGTAGTTTTTATGCACACTGACTATATTAATCAAGAAATTATCAGGGTAAAAAATGAGGCAAGTAATCTTTTGCTGTTAGAAGACTTTCTGAAGCTATTGTTGGGAATACAATTAAAATTACTTTCTGAAGATGTAGATGTTGTTTGTACAATGTAAATTACATAGTACTCATTGCCATAAACAAACTAATGTGGTTTGGGGGCTAATCTCAGAGTATACAATTATTTTGCCCATTATAACATTTGTATAAGGTAAACAATAAGGCAATACACTTTTTACACTAGGCATAAAAGGTCACAGTGATTAATGATGTGGTCATACATGGGCTCTGGAGTAAAAAACACTTTTCAAAATTCTCTTTAATCAACTTATTCAATACATGTATTTATATTTCAACAATAAATGGCAAAGTCCTTTATGGCAAGCAAAATCAGAGAGTGAATATGGAAAATTATATTACAACAATGCCATTTTCCATGTATAATTTTAGACTTAACAAAAAAAAATATCCATATAAACATATTGAGGCCTATTTACTAACCTTGTCTATAAAAGTGTAAACTAGACAGTCTAAAGATGTGCCAGATTCAACAATGTAGTTCATGCTGGATGATAAATTTGGTGCATGTTTAGACAGTTTTCTTCTTACTCTTCTATTGTTTGTATTTTGTGCAAAATATGATTTGGTTTTGGAGAATATTGGCACATCTCAGGTTACACCCTCTTTTATGTGAAACCACACTCTGTCTTACTACGGCCTCTTGCACACGACCATTTGCCCTCCGAGACATACAGTCTGTGAGCAGGCCATATGTCCTGGAGCGGCATTGATCGTGCGCAGAAGAGTGTACAGCATCATAGATTACAATGATGCTGTGCATGTCGGGCCACCGTGGAGCTATTGTTCCACACTCATATGATGTATCGGAGGGCATACGGTCGTGTGCAAGAGGTCTAAGGGTAAGGGTACATTCACATCAACATTTAGCTTTCCATTCTTCTGATCCATCAGAAGAAAAGAGAGAGAAAAAAAAAACAGATCCTGTTGCATCAATTATGCATAGGATTTCATAGGATGCGTTTTTTTTACAGCATGCAGTACTTTTTTCCGGTATAAAAAAACAGATCCCAGATGCAAATGGTTCAAACGTTGACAACTGATGCAACAGGATCAATTTTTTACAGGATCCTGTTTTTTTTTTGTTGTTGTTGTTTCCCCCTCTCTCTCTTCTTCTGACAGATCAGAAGAACAGAAAGCTAAACAGTGATGTGCATGCACCCTAAGCCACTTGTCACCTTGTCAAAAAAACAAAAAAATAGTCTACAATACATATGTAATAAAACAGGTATGCCAGCTTTTTGTGCTAATCAACCCAAAATTCTGGCACTTTTAGCTTTGTAAATCCCATCCATTGACGTGGTTAACAAAAAAAAAAAAAAAAGGATTGACACCGAAATGAGGTAAACATGTTATTCAACCTCTTTGCAATCATAGTTGAAATGATTTATGCAGTACTGTGCAAAAGTGTTATGCAGGTGTGGAAAAAAATGCTGCAAAGTAGGAAGGTTTTCAAAAATAAAATGTTAATTGTTTATCAATTAACAAAATGCAAAGTGAATAAATAAAAGATAAATGTAAATCAATATTTGGTGTAACCACCATTTGCCTTCAAAACAACATCAATACTTCCAGATCTTCTGTGAATGTAGGCTTCCTAAAATGCTTGTATTTCTTTATGTGATCCCAGACATACTTGATGATGTTGATTTCAGGGCTCTCTAAGGACCATATCAGGACTTCTAGGACTTCTTGTTCTTTTTTAAGCTGAAGATAGTGTTTAATGACATTGGTTATACGTTTGGGTTCATTGTTCAGATTGCTTACTGATGATATTTAATGATGATGAATGATTGCAGCGTCCTATTTCCAGTGCTTGGGGATCCCTTTGCCCTTTAAGGGGTAATTACGATTATATGTCCCTCTGTTAGAGCAAGTAGTCGAGACGCAAGTTGCAGTTACGCAACGAGGACTTGGAGTCCCCTTTGTAGATGGTAGTGTTAGTACCCAGGGGTAGGATTGCGAGAGTGGTGTAGAGTGGCCTACAGTGTCTCTGTAGATGTTGTATGCACGTGTCACAGTGCTCCTACCTGGATATCCTTGAATCCCAGACATGGTGTAGTCAGAAGCAAGTGCAAAAAGGGGTTGTTAAACTTGGTTGATAAATAAGTAGAATAAATAGAGTTCATACTTTGTAGTAACGTTGAACACAGCTTTACTTGGAATAAATAGTAAACCAAACTGTTTCCAAACGTTATCTTTGTCATCAGCAGGTATTGGCTTAAATCTGTCAGGGAAACACTTCTGCAGCAATCTCAGCTCTGCTATGCTGGCTGGGTAAATAGGAACATTTTCCTCTTCTGCTGGAACTTAGCTGGTTGTAGTCTGTCTCTTACTTTATCTTTAATCCTATGAACTTCTTCCTGGCATCAAGCTCTCTTAGCAACCATAAAGAACTTTTTCAGGCAGGGCCTGCAGGCCCAGCAGAACAGACAGGGTTCTGCTGGCCAACACACAACCTTTCGCTGAGGAGGGTAGACTAGACTAACGCTAACTAAACTCCTCCCTCTCTGGAAAGGGCTGGAATGGAAAGAAGGCTCCATCCCAAAGAAACTATCTCAGCACAGATTTTGTGCCACCTACTGGTGAACCAGGCACATAACACTTTTTTTTTTTTTTAAATATAAATCCTTTATTAAGTTTTACATATTACAAAAATATAAAACCACTCCATACTTTACAGTTCCAATCTGATACCCAACCCTCCCTCCCATACACCTCCCTTTACCCTGCGGCGATTCACTCCCCTGACCCTTGGTTAAGAGGTAAATCCCACCTCCCATATTGCCCATATCCTAGCCCAGTTATCAATTGTATTGTTTTGTTTTGAATTTTTTCGTAACCGCTAACCTTTTGTACCAGTTGAAACCAATTAAGACAGTTTGGAGGAGTTTTAGAGAACCATTTCCTCGCTAAGAGGAGTCTTGCCAAAAAAGCGACTCTTGCAAGTCCTACCCTTTGGGGCCGACTTAGATTAACACTTGAAAAGTCCCCCAACACCCATACCTCCACCTGGAGGGGCACCTGAACCCCCAGCCTATCCCCAGCAAAATCAGCAATTCTTCTCCAGTAAGACTCCAGGGAGGGGCATAACCAAATCATATGAGAAAAATCGGCTTCCACTTCCTCACATCTAGGGCACTTTGGGACATCAATTCCTCTACATTTCTTTAACCAATAAGGAGTAACGTATATCCTGTGCAATATGTGAAATTGAACTAAATAGTGATTATAATTCCTAGATACGTGTTCCATATTTTTATAAATATTATCCCAACCATTAGTGCTAATATCAGAACATTCCCTTTCCCAAGCTCTTTGCCCAGGCGATGGCTGTCCAAACAAATACCTGTGTACCATAATCTTATAAAGAGAGCCCATTCTTAAATTAACGTTCTTTTTATCTACTAACGTGTTCAAGATTGACAGTGAGTCTATATTCAATAATAAAAAATTATTAGTGGAATAAAGTGCATCCCGAAGCTGAGAAAAACCTAAACCAATTAAAATTCTCCCATTTCCTAGTCAGACTGTTAAACGGGGCTACATCTCTATCAAGGACCACTTCGTCCAGGTATTTGATGTTGATATGTTTCCAAAAATTGTCGACCCTCAACAAGTTTAGTCCTGGAAGGGAGGAATTGTGCCAAAAAGGAGTGAATTTCAAAGAACTTTTTACGCCTACCCAGGTTTTAATGATAATCCAAGCTTTGTGAAACATTTTTGTGATAGTGGTAAATTCATGATGATTATAACTGAATATGTCCGATTCCAACAAAGAAAAAATATTGTCAAAACCTGATTTTGAAACCAGGAGGGAACAGAGAGGACTGGTCTCCCACCTACTAAGTAAGGTCAAAATACCGGCTATAAAGTATCCTTTAAAATAGGGGAGACCAAGCCCTCCCCTATCCACAGCCTTGTAAAGAAAATCAAGCTTCAGCCGAACCCTCTTTCTTCCCCAGATCAGCTAATTTAATAGCCTTTCTATTTTTTTAAAAAATTATCACTAATCCATACAGGGGAGTTGTTAAGAACGTATAAGTATTGAGGGAGAAGAACCATCTTTATCAATGATATCCTATCCGCCTTGGAGAGATTCAATTTTAGCCATGTATTAATCTTTCCCTTTGATTTCAAGATTAACGGGGTTAAATTCCTCTCTATGAAGTCATTTATTATTGGCGTAACGGTTACTCCTAAATAATCAATAGAAGTTACTACTTTTAGGCTGCAAGGAACCTTTGACCTATCGAGTTGGAACGCATCCAAGGGCATTAAATGGGTCTTTTGCCAGTTAACTTTCATACCGGACACCTGCCCAAAGCTTTCTATGATTTTAACTGCTTGAGGGAGTGATGTGTTAGTTTGATTCAAAAAAATTATGACATCGTCTGCATATAAAGCGATACGATCTTGAATTCCTGCCACTCCAAACCCTTCCAAATTAGGATCTTGTCTAATTGCCAGTGCCAGGGGTTCGATGTATATATCAAAAAGAAGGGGAGACAGGGGACAACCCTGCCGTGTTCCCCTCAAAATGGGAAAACTCAAAGATAAACTTCCGTTTATGTTAACTCGAGCTCTTGGGGATCTATATAGGGATTTTATCCTCCTAATAAATTTGGGTCCAAACCTCATTTTCTCCATTACTGCCCACATAAACTCCCACTCTACCCTGTCGAAGGCTTTATACGCGTCAATCGACAATATAGAGCGGGCACCCCCTCCAGGAGCTTGGATGTTAGAAAAAACCCGATGAATACTATTTTGGGTACTTCTACCATGAAGGAAGCCATTCTGGTCTGTATGTATTACTGAAGTAATCACTTTAGTTAATCTAATGGTGAGCATTTTAGCAAGCGGTTTTACGTCTGAATTAAGAAGGGAGATGGGTCTATAAGATCCCATATCCACTATATCTTTACCTTTTTTTGGAATTACGACAATAATGGCTTCCTTCATAGTGTCTGGAATGTCTCCGGCTTCTACAGAATTAGTAAATACCTCCAATAACCTGGGAAGTATAACTGAACCATATTTGCGGTATAATTCGTATGGTAGCCCATCCGAGCCTGGGGAGGAATTTCTTTTACAGGAGCCTAACGCAGCCTCAAGCTCCTGCAGAGTAAAGTCAGCCTCTAGAAGATCTCTTTGTTGTTCAGATAGGACACTGAAGTTTAATGGATCCAAAAATTGCTGAATTATTGTTGTCATATTCTGAGGATTAGCCCTTGTGGTAAGGTGCAGGGTGCCGTCGTGGATGGCAGGTATGTGTCACCGAGGTTCATAGCCTCGGTGAGGTAAGAGCCCGTTTTTGTTGATGTCAGCAGCAGCTAGTGCTACTGACAGAGTTTAAATAGCATGGCTGCAAAGCCGATCCGGGCCGGCTCTTACCGGGAGCAGCTAAAGTGTAGGGTGGGAGGCTGCTCCCCACGACCCAGTCCTGGTTTTGGGCTGGGTTTAAAAGCTCAGCCAGCTCAGCAGCTGGAGGGGGTGATTATCCTGGAGCTGCTAACAGGGCTGAGGAGTTCTCTGTCCTGGAGGAAAGAGCTCAGCAAGGAGGTGTTTTGTTCCTGGCTACCTGAAGCTGGATTCTCCTGCGGCTGGGCCGACAGCGTGGTGCGAACCTGCACCTACACCTCCCAGGTGACTGAACCTGTGTTGGCCTGTTTTTGTTTTGCCACGTTATTTCCGTTGTGTGTGAACTGTCACCAAAGAGACTGTTTTTCATTTATGGTGTGCAAGTGTGAATAAAACACTGTTTGTTGCACAATCTGGACTCCTTGTTTTGCCTCTAAACTGCACCCGCACCGCTGTCTACCAGAGCGACTCCCACATTTGGTGTCGGATGCGGGCATGCGCAGTGAGGCTGGCGTGAACGCCGAAGTTTTGTTTTTCTAAAGTGCATGGAATATATTAAGCCAGCAAAGCTGCAAGCAGGAGTTTCTGGCAACATGGAGGCTGCTGTGAAGGCTCTCATAGAGGCTAACGTGCAGCAGCGGGAGACCAACCAACTACTGCTACAACATGTGATGGCGTTACAGGCGGCAGGAGCGTCCCACCACGTCCATGATGCCCGGAAGCGGTCCGTGCGGCGATCCCAAAATGACCCCGCAGACGACGTTGAGACGTACCTGGCGGTTTTGAGAAGGTCGCCGTGAGGGAAAAGTTACCCCGTGACCAGTGGGCCGAGGTGGTTGCTCCGTTCCTGGCATCCGGACCCCAGCAAGTTTTTTTGATTTGGCAGACGACCAGGCTGCTGACTATTCCACGGTGAAGGGGAGATCCTGGCCAGACTGGGGGTAAACGTGTTGGTCCGGGCTCAGCGGGTCCACCAGTGGGACTTCAAAGTGGCTGAACCCGCCAGGCCGCAGTACTATGAGTTGCTGCACAGGTTGCATGCAAAAATGGCTGCAGCCTGAGGTTCTAAGTCCGACTGCTATGCTGGACCGGCTGCTGGCTGACATGTTTTGGAGGGCCTTGCCTTACCCCTTCAACACTGGATCGGCCAGGTATCCCCACCAATGCCCTTGAGATGGTCGACCTGGTGGAGCGATATGAGGCCACCAGAAACCTGCAGGGGGTTCTTTTGGGAGGGGGCCAGTCAAACCCGGAAATCTCCACCCCAGTCCCGGCGGCCGGCCAAACCCGCCCGGGATGTACCTCTTGCAGATCCGTCCCCAGTGGTCTGTTGGCAGTGTCGGGAGCCTGGACACATAAGGGCCAACTGTCCCCATCGGGGGAACCCATGGAGACTAATTATGGGTACCGGGCTTCCATGTATGCCCGGAGACTGTGTGCGACCGGCATCCCCGGGATAATAGACAATCGTCATCTGTGCCAGGTGCAAGTCGGGGATAACCTGGCAGTGGCGCTGTTGGACTCAGGGAGCCTGGTAACCCTGGTAAGTGCTGCCCTGGTACAGCCCACCCAGTATACGGGCCGGACAGTGGGTGTGGTGTGCATACACGGAGACTTAAAGGACTATCCCACTGCTGTAATGTCTCTGTCCACGGCGGTCGGCACCTGGACTTGTGAAGTGGCGATCTCCACAAAGCTGCCCTATGAACTAATAATTGGGAGAGACTTCCCTGGTTTTCCGTCACTGTGGCCTGAGATGAAAGTGACTAATAGCCCTGAGACAGGGGTAACCCTAGCAGAGTGGCCTGATACCCCTGGAAGGCCAGAACCCTGGGAGCCCGAGTCTGAAGGGCCAGCGGTAGGGGTGACCACTGCTGCAGCGGTAGTGGGGGAGACAACCCCACTGAGTGTAATGGTGGGAGACACGGAGGACTTGCCACCGGGACCTGAGTTGGCAGACCTCAATGTCTCCGGGGAAAATTTTGGGACCGCACAACACCGGGACCAAACCCTAACCAGGGCCTGGGAGAATGTGCTGGAAATTGATGGTAAACCCCAGAAACCAGGGGCTGAATTAATGTTCCCACGATTTATTGTTCTGCAGGATATGTTGTATCGGGTGAACCAAATCCGAGGTGAACCTGTTGAACAGTTGGTGGTGCCCACCGCGTATCGCAAGCTTGTCATGGAGCTTGCCCACCAACATGTTCTTGGGGGACACCTGGGGTGGCAGAAAACCCAGGACCGCATACTGCAGCGGTTTTATTGGCCCAGTGTGTTCAAGGAAGTAGAAAATTATTGTAAGTCCTGTCCAACCTGTCAGGTAACTAGCCCCCAGCCACATTTCCGTAGTCCTCTGGTACCTCTGCCAATTATTGAAGTACCGTTTGAGCGAATTGCTATGGATTTAATTGGGCCTGTACCAAAGTCTGCTAGGGGCCACCAACACATTCTGGTAGTTCTCGACTATGCCACTCGGTATCCGGAGGCGGTGCCTCTGCGACATACCTCAGCTAAGCTCATTGCCAAAGAGTTAATGGAGATGTTTTCCCGTGTGGGCCTGCCAAAAGAGGTTCTGACAGACCAAGGGACCCCTTTTATGTCCAAAGTAATGAAGGAACTGTGTAAATTGTTGTGTATAAAGCAGTTATGGACGTCCGTTTACCATCCGCAAACAGACGGTCTTGTTGAGAGGTTTAACCAAACTCTAAAAAATATGTTAAAAAGGGTGGTGTCTAGAGATGGGAAGGACTGGGACCTGCTTCTGCCCTATCTCATGTTCGCAGTGCGAGAGGTACCCCAGGCCTCTACTTGGTTCTCGCCCTTCGAACTGCTTTATGGCAGACACCCTCGGGGCCTGTTGGATATCGCCAAGGAAGCATGGGAACAACAGCCTGTCCCCACAAAAGTGTCATTGAGTATGTCGCCCAGATGCAGGAACGGATGGAAAGGGTGTTGCCCTTGGTCCGGGAGCATATGGAGGCAGCGCAACAAGCCCAGAGTAGGGTGTACAACCGTCAGGCTCGGGTACGGGACTTCAATCCGGGAGATCGGGTTTTGGTTCTGGTACCCACCCTTGACAGCAAATTCCTAGCTAGGTGGCAGGGCCCCTATGAGGTGATCGAGAAGGTAGGGAAGTGAATTACAAGGTACACCAGCCAGGCGGCGCAAGCCGGAGCAGGTGTACCACGTGAATTTACTTAAGCCGTGGAAAGATAGGGACGCGGCCGACGGCCACAGCCCCGGCCAGGGCTTCTAGGTGAAAAGGGTCCAGCCCCACAGTTCGAGGCCTGTGAAGCCGTAACCACGGTAAAATTGCAGACAGCCTGTCTTCCAAACAAGTTCAGGAAGTCAGGGAGTTCCTCAGTCGGAACACGGATGTGTTCTCGGACCTCCCTGGCCGCACGTCTCTCATCCGACATGACATCGTCACTGAGCCTCAGGCCAAGGTCCGGTTAAAACCATAGGTTAATGGACATAGTGCTGCGACCACATTGTCGGTACGCCTCGGCCTACTTAGATGATGTAGTCATCCACAGCACCGACTGGGAAAGCCATTTACCCAAGGTGCAGGCGGTAGTGGATGCCCTGAGGAAAGCTGGACTAACCGCCAATCCAAAAAAGTGTGCGATTGGGTTGGAAGAGACCAAATATCTGGGATATGTAATTGGGCGAGGAGTCATCAAACCTCAGGTAACTAAGGTAGAGGCCATTCGTAGCTGGCCCCGACCGGTCACCACCAGGCAGGTAAAGTCGTTCCTGGGGATTGTAGGATACTACATGAGGTTTGTGCCCCACTTTGCCACAATAGCAGCGCCATTGACAGACCTGTTGAAGGGGCGAAAGTCTGGGAGGGTTAGCGTATTTTCTGTGCTGGACCTGACTATTCCACGGTGAAGGGGAGATCCTGGCCAGACTGGGGGTAAACGTGTTGGTCCGGGCTCAGCGGGTCCACCAGTGGGACTTCAAAGTGGCTGAACCCGCCAGGCCGCAGTACTATGAGTTGCTGCACAGGTTGCATGCAAAAATGGCTGCAGCCTGAGGTTCTAAGTCCGACTGCTATGCTGGACCGGCTGCTGGCTGACATGTTTTGGAGGGCCTTGCCTTACCCCCTTCAACACTGGATCGGCCAGGTATCCCCCACCAATGCCCTTGAGATGGTCGACCTGGTGGAGCGATATGAGGCCACCAGAAACCTGCAGGGGGTTCTTTTGGGAGGGGGCCAGTCAAACCCGGAAATCTCCACCCCAGTCCCGGCGGCCGGCCAAACCCGCCCGGGATGTACCTCTTGCAGATCCGTCCCCAGTGGTCTGTTGGCAGTGTCGGGAGCCTGGACACATAAGGGCCAACTGTCCCCATCGGGGGGAACCCATGGAGACTAATTATGGGTACCGGGCTTCCATGTATGCCCGGAGACTGTGTGCGACCGGCATCCCCGGGATAATAGACAATCGTCATCTGTGCCAGGTGCAAGTCGGGGATAACCTGGCAGTGGCGCTGTTGGACTCAGGGAGCCTGGTAACCCTGGTAAGTGCTGCCCTGGTACAGCCCACCCAGTATACGGGCCGGACAGTGGGTGTGGTGTGCATACACGGAGACTTAAAGGACTATCCCACTGCTGTAATGTCTCTGTCCACGGCGGTCGGCACCTGGACTTGTGAAGTGGCGATCTCCACAAAGCTGCCCTATGAACTAATAATTGGGAGAGACTTCCCTGGTTTTCCGTCACTGTGGCCTGAGATGAAAGTGACTAATAGCCCTGAGACAGGGGTAACCCTAGCAGAGTGGCCTGATACCCCTGGAAGGCCAGAACCCTGGGAGCCCGAGTCTGAAGGGCCAGCGGTAGGGGTGACCACTGCTGCAGCGGTAGTGGGGAGACAACCCCACTGAGTGTAATGGTGGGAGACACGGAGGACTTGCCACCGGGACCTGAGTTGGCAGACCTCAATGTCTCCGGGAAAATTTTGGGACCGCACAACACCGGGACCAAACCCTAACCAGGGCCTGGGAGAATGTGCTGAAATTGATGGTAAACCCCAGAAACCAGGGGCTGAATTAATGTTCCCACGATTTATTGTTCTGCAGGATATGTTGTATCGGGTGAACCAAATCCGAGGTGAACCTGTTGAACAGTTGGTGGTGCCCACCGCGTATCGCAAGCTTGTCATGGAGCTTGCCCACCAACATGTTCTTGGGGACACCTGGGGTGGCAGAAAACCCAGGACCGCATACTGCAGCGGTTTTATTGGCCCAGTGTGTTCAAGGAAGTAGAAAATTATTGTAAGTCCTGTCCAACCTGTCAGGTAACTAGCCCCCAGCCACATTTCCGTAGTCCTCTGGTACCTCTGCCAATTATTGAAGTACCGTTTGAGCGAATTGCTATGGATTTAATTGGGCCTGTACCAAAGTCTGCTAGGGGCCACCAACACATTCTGGTAGTTCTCGACTATGCCACTCGGTATCCGGAGGCGGTGCCTCTGCGACATACCTCAGCTAAGCTCATTGCCAAAGAGTTAATGGAGATGTTTTCCGTGTGGGCCTGCCAAAAGAGGTTCTGACAGACCAAGGGACCCCTTTTATGTCCAAAGTAATGAAGGAACTGTGTAAATTGTTGTGTATAAAGCAGTTACTGGACGTCCGTTTACCATCCGCAAACAGACGGTCTTGTTGAGAGGTTTAACCAAACTCTAAAAAATATGTTAAAAAGGGTGGTGTCTAGAGATGGGAAGGACTGGGACCTGCTTCTGCCCTATCTCATGTTCGCAGTGCGAGAGGTACCCCAGGCCTCTACTTGGTTCTCGCCCTTCGAACTGCTTTATGGCAGACACCCTCGGGGCCTGTTGGATATCGCCAAGGAAGCATGGGAACAACAGCCTGTCCCCCACAAAAGTGTCATTGAGTATGTCGCCCAGATGCAGGAACGGATGGAAAGGGTGTTGCCCTTGGTCCGGGAGCATATGGAGGCAGCGCAACAAGCCCAGAGTAGGGTGTACAACCGTCAGGCTCGGGTACGGGACTTCAATCCGGGAGATCGGGTTTTGGTTCTGGTACCCACCCTTGACAGCAAATTCCTAGCTAGGTGGCAGGGCCCCTATGAGGTGATCGAGAAGGTAGGGGAAGTGAATTACAAGGTACACCAGCCAGGGCGGCGCAAGCCGGAGCAGGTGTACCACGTGAATTTACTTAAGCCGTGGAAAGATAGGGACGCGGCCGACGGCCACAGCCCCCGGCCAGGGCTTCTAGGTGAAAAGGGTCCAGCCCCACAGTTCGAGGCCTGTGAAGCCGTAACCACGGTAAAATTGCAGACAGCCTGTCTTCCAAACAAGTTCAGGAAGTCAGGGAGTTCCTCAGTCGGAACACGGATGTGTTCTCGGACCTCCCTGGCCGCACGTCTCTCATCCGACATGACATCGTCACTGAGCCTCAGGCCAAGGTCCGGTTAAAACCATAGGTTAATGGACATAGTGCTGCGACCACATTGTCGGTACGCCTCGGCCTACTTAGATGATGTAGTCATCCACAGCACCGACTGGGAAAGCCATTTACCCAAGGTGCAGGCGGTAGTGGATGCCCTGAGGAAAGCTGGACTAACCGCCAATCCAAAAAGTGTGCGATTGGGTTGGAAGAGACCAAATATCTGGGATATGTAATTGGGCGGGAGTCATCAAACCTCAGGTAACTAAGGTAGAGGCCATTCGTAGCTGGCCCCGACCGGTCACCACCAGGCAGGTAAAGTCGTTCCTGGGGATTGTAGGATACTACATGAGGTTTGTGCCCCACTTTGCCACAATAGCAGCGCCATTGACAGACCTGTTGAAGGGGCGAAAGTCTGGGAGGGTTAGCTGGAGTGAGAAGGCGGAGGAGGCTTTCTCCGCGTTGAAGTCGGCCCTGTGTGGGTCCCCGGTTTTGGTGACACCCGACTTCAACAAGGAGTTTGTCGTACAGACCGACGCCTCGGAGGTAGGCCTCGGTGCGGTACTGTCGCAGGAGGTCAACGGGGAAGAACATCCCGTTGTCTTCCTGAGCCGTAAGCTCAGTCCCGCCGAGTCCAGATATAGTATAGTGGAGAGGGAGTGCCTGGCTATCAAGTGGGCACTCGAATCTCTCCGCTACTACCTGTTAGGGAGGAGGTTCCGTCTGGTGACCAACCATTCCCCCCTCAAATGGATGAGTCAGGCCAAGGAGAGGAATGCTCGGGTCACCAGGTGGTTCCTATCCCTTCAAAATTTCAAGTTCTCCGTGGAACATAGGGCAGGTCGCTTGCAGGGAAATGCAGATGCCCTTTCCCGCGTCCACTGCCTCACATGTGTCCACCCCCTCAGGGTTGAACAAAGGGGGGGGGTGTGGTAAGGTGCAGGGTGCCGTCGTGGATGGCAGGTATGTGTCACCGAGGTTCATAGCCTCGGTGAGGTAAGAGCCCGTTTTTGTTGATGTCAGCAGCAGCTAGTGCTACTGACAGAGTTTAAATAGCATGGCTGCCTCTAAACTGCACCCGCACCGCTGTCTACCAGAGCGACTCCCCACACCCTATATAGATCCTTAAAATGATTCACAAAGGATTCAATTATTTCAACTTGATTAGTTAACATTTTCCCATCTATTGAACGAATAGCTGATATGTCCCTATTCTGCTTTTGACTGGAAATTACTCTGGAGAGCAGTTTCCCTTGCTGGCCCCCTTCAAAAAAGGTATTTTTTCCACTAAAAAAAATTGCGTGTTGTGCTTTACCTCGAAGGAATTCTGTATACTCCTCTGTACTCCGTATCATTAAAGTCCGATTACCTTCGGAATTATGTTTTACATATGCCTCAGTACTAGTACTGGCTAATTCTCTCAAGGTTCGTTCCTTCTCTCCAAAACTTCTCTTCAAATAACAGATTTTATGCATCATTATCCCGCGGACAACAGCTTTAAATGTGTCCCAGACTACGAAAGGATCGGCAGATCCCTGATTATTCCTCCAAAAGCTTATGATCTCTAATTCTATAGAATCGCTTTGTTTCCCTGTATCCAAAATTGTTAGCCAATAGGGATTGAGCCTAAATCTGGGGGTATACCCTATTCCATTTCCATTTCTGGGGAGAGAAATCTTAATTGAGACCGGAACGTGATCGGAAACAGTACGTAACCCATATTTAATGTGCCTAGTTGGCAGTCTGTTTAGACTGCATTTGTGGGAGGGGCGGAGGCTCTACTTAAACCAGGCACAGCCCCACCTAGGGGCGGGCGTTTTCTCAGTTGCACAGGGGATGCTGGTGTGTCAGCAGGGTGCACTTTCCTCTGCTAGGAAGTTTCTTCCCTACAGTATGGACCTGGAATGGAGCTTTTCTTCTGCCCGTGGCTACCGTAGGGACGCGTGCGCCATGTATGTAAGTTAATTGAGCCGTGTCCGTCTCTCCGGCCGGCTGGAATCTGACCTTTCTTGCGAGCGGGAGGCATCGCCTCAAAATCGTCTGCCTCAGCTTCTTAGGTTCGTTTTGTCGGAGTTAAACTATTCCTTTCACTTTGTTTGTTTAGGTAATCTGATTTAGTTCCCCTTCTATCTCATGTGTTTTACATTCACGTTGTTTCGCTTTAAAAAGTTACTTCAGCCTGCGTGCGGTAGGGAAGGTTTACCTGGGCTGCATGTGATGGAGATTGGATGCAGCTGTTGCTTGTTACGGCTCTTGCTATAGCATATACTTCCCATGTGACCCGCCCCTCCCCCGCAATCAGGGCTGCGTGTATGCTTCAACTCTTTATGCCAGGTTTTGCCCTGTCAATTGAGACGCTGCCTTCTCATGTCTGCTCTTTCAACATGCTCGTCGGGGGCTCGATGTCTACTTCGCTCCTATGGCTGCGGGCTCGATGACTGCTTCGGCTCCATGGCTTTGGGGGAATGACGACCGCTTCGGCTCCATGGCTTCGGGGGCACGATGACTGCTTCGGCTCCATGGCTTCGGGGGCTCGATGACTGCCATGGCTCCGGGGGCACGATGATTGTTATGGCTCCGGGGGCACAATGACTGCGTCGGCCCCAGCGCTTCGGGGGCATGATGACTGCTTCGGCTCCATGGCTTCGGGAGCACGATGACCGCTTCGGCTCCATGGCTTCGGGGGTAAGATGACTGCTTCGGCTCCATGGCTTCAGGAGCACGATGACCGCTCGGCTCCATGGCTTCGGGGCAAGATGACTGCTCGGCTCCATGGCTTCGGGGCACCATGACCACTTCGGCCCCATGGCTTCGGGGGCACCATGACCGCTTCGGCCCCATGGCTTCGGGGGCACGATGACTGCTTCGGCCCCATGGCTTCGGGGGCACCATGACTGTTTTTCGTCCTGCCTGGTGATCTACCTGGTGGGTTGAACTTCTGCGCATCCAGGTCGATTGGCCCAAATGTCTCACACCCATATCTGCTTCTTTGTTCATCCGGGTGCAGGCCACTTTTCCAAAGTCTGTTGGTGGTGCATCCATTGTCCGCCACGCTTCCCAGGTGTACTCTTCCACAACGGAGCTCAGCCTAGCAAGGGTCACCTGCCATGCGGGTCAGGCGACTTTTTAAGTAACATTAGCCTGTCCGGTATTCAGGCTAGACCCTCGGTTTCAATTAGTACGCATATTATCAAGGCCATTGTCATAGTTATAACTTCCTGCGGTCTGCCAGTTCAGGTATCGTACGTACATATGCATTCGTTCTGCATTCCACGGGTGGTATCGCTGTACGGCTCCACCCCCCAGGCAGTCCTTTGCATTGTGCCCTCCTGTTCTTTAGTCCCCTCGGCAAACATCATTTATTATTTACCATGTTGTTCTGCTTCACAGTCGTAATTTCCTTGGCTGGTCTCTCCTTATCACCACATAGCTTTCCACCAGACTCTCCTCTTATGGCACCACACGCCCTGCCGGTTCCACCGTCGCTTTGCTCCCTCTGCCGGGCACTTACTTTAATGCACTGCTCCCTCGGCTGGAGAGTCTTTTACTGTACGGCTACCTTCACTGGATAAGTCGGATATGCTTACTCTCCGGGTTTAGTCTTTACTACACTGTCCCTCTTCTGGACAGGCTTCTTTACAACACGGCTACTTCTGGCGGACTTTGGGTGCCGCATGGATTATTTCCGTTTGCTCCTCATTTCTGCATTGCTTCCTTTGCTGGTCTCTCCTCGTTACCATTCCGTTCCCTCTGCGGACAATTTAGTGCTTGGCAGGGATTGTGGTAGGTCATTTGCTATGCTCTGCTCACAGGGAGCTGATTCCAGAAACATACTAATAGTCTTATTTGTGGTACATACAGGATGGGCAGTGGCGCCACTGCTGCCACATATAACGTATCGTCATTGTCATTAGGAGCATGGGCCAACCCCGGGTGTCATAGCTCTTGTTCATTTCGTTAGGCCCTTGTTCTCTAACTCAACGTCCTTAGCCCGTCACATTTCAATCATACACATTCAATTATTTATGTCACACTTAGGCTTCTGTTTTAAACCTATTGTCCGTACTTGTCGCATTCTTCATCCTACGTTTTCAATCACCATAGTTGGTTGCCCGCTCGTGTTTTTCTTCACGTTCTATAATCAATGTGGCCAGCTCACGAACCCCTGCCTGGTCGACAGATCACCTGTCTGGCTATGCTCCCCCCCAGGACCAGACTTAAATTTCCAGAGTTCAAGTCATTGGTGTCATCGGCCACCTTCAGGTTCTCGTACCGAATGACACTCATCATTAGGTGTCACCGGCCACGTTGGTCTGGTCTCGTGTTCACGATATTCGCCTGTCAGGTTTTTTCAGGAAATATAGTTATTTTGAGGATCGCCTATCACATCGGTCAGGCCCATGACGTAATCCCGCCTGTACTTTCTTCAGGCCACTTTTTAGTTTATTTTCTTGTTTACCCCTCATATTTGTCAGTTGTATTACCATGCCAGTTACGTTTTCAATCAGCTAGGTCTGCGAACTAAATCACCAGCAGCTTATCGCAATCGCACTCCTTCACTCACGTGAGGGCATCGACAGGATTCCATTTACTACGTTCTTAGCTTATTGCCTTACTTCCTTTCCTGGCCTACATGGTATTCTTCGGGCCCTTCTTTCCATAGTCTAGACAGTTAGGCTCTCAGTTCTCCAGTCTCATAAGGCTAGGGGGATTTTGTCGGTGCTCGCAACACAACCAAGTCTTCAGGTTTAGCTAGTATCGTCCACGCTTCCTTCTGAAGCGTTTCCAGTTCCTCCCTCGTGCATTGGGGCAGTATCTGCGACATTCAGCATTCTGTCCTGGCTCTATCCACAGGACGGATGCAGGCGTCATTATGGTTGACTTACGTATCCGAACTCTCGTGGGAGACATTGCTTCGCAGTTTGGATCAGGGGTTTCTTTGCACAGGCCATTCAAGTCTCTTTTCACCCTACATGGCTGGTTTTTGCCCCCCTTTTATAGGCCTACCCACGGACATGGCTACCGGCACACCACTAGCCATTTAGTTAGGTAAGAAGCGTCTTGCAGTTACGGTGGGTCTCGGTGTTTAGCACACTAGGGCTCTTCGGCTTTCGTGTCCGTAGCCCTGACCACAAACATATCTAAGAAAACTCCTGTTCACCAGTACGTGGTCGATCCTGGACATACACTTACTACCTCTGGAAAAACATGAAAATACGGGCTTTCCTCCCCCCAAAATGTCCCATACATTCACCCATCCTGTTTCTATACAGAATTTAGCAAGAGCTGAGTCAGAATTATGATTCACCTTCTTAATAATTTTATCCTGGCTAATTCTATCTTTACCGATATCAAAAACACAGTTAAAATCCCCCATGATCAGAGTTAGGCATTCAGGCCACCGATCCATAAATTCCAGCAGTTGTTTCAATATCCGGCATGAGAAGGGGGGCGGAATATAAATGAAGGCCAGGGTACAAGGTGTTGTATATAACCTGCCATGCAGAAAGATAAATCTCCCGGAATGGTCTTTAAGGACGGATTCACAAATAAAGTCCACCTTGTGATGTACCAATACTGTGACGCCCCTAGAATATTTAGAAAAATAGGCATGGTAGTTCTGAGACGACCACCCTCTATTAAGATGATATTGGGTTTCATTTGTTAAATGAGTTTCTAATAAACATACGATACCTGGAAGGTATCTGTTAATAGCATCAAATACTGCCTTCCTTTTTATCCTGTCTCCCATCCCCCTGACATTCCAGACCATTATGTCCGTAGTCATTTACAAATTCCGCCCCTCTCCTCACCTAATCCTGGCCTATTAGAGTGAATCACCGCAGAGCTTCCCCCCCCCCATCCCTTCCCACACCCCCCTCAAGTGGACCACTAACCATCCTAGTAGACCTCTTCCCTCGGACTACCCCCCACCCCTTTCCCCCAAACCATGACTATCATATAACTCTCATCCCCGAATTATAACTCTTATATAGCAATTCTGTCCATCCATTCCACGGCTGCCTCTGCTGCATCAAAAAAATAGGAGGATCCCTTGTAGGCTACACGGAGCTTTGCAGGGTAGAGGACAGAATAGACCACCCCCTTGTCTCTCAACCTCTTTTTAACCTCCCATAAACTCCGTCGCTTCTCTTGAGTTTCTTTACAAAAGTCTGGAAAAAACGATAGTTTATTGCCATCATAAAGTATCGAAGCCGAGGTACGTGCACATTTAAGAATATTATCCCGGTCCTGTGATGATAGTAATTTCGCCAGGATTGTCCTTGGGGTTTTACCTGGCACCGGTTTGCCTCCCGGAATTCGGTGTGCCCTTTCTATATGGAAGAAATCGGAGGATTGTTCTTTACCGAAATTTTCAAATATGATTTTTTGAAGATTACAGGCAAGATTATTTTCATCTGAACCTTCTGGGAGGCCTGTGATTCTAATATTACAGCGCCTATTTCTGTCCTCAATATCAATAAGTTTGATTTTTATACGGTCGTTCTCTACTTTGAGATTCGCCATGTCAATACCCAGCTTTATAAGATCGTTGCTCAGGGAGATAACAGTCTTTTCCATTTCCGTCACTCTTTCTCTTATTTTTGTAATATCGTGCTTAATGATGGAAACATCCATCTGAACAGAGCCGATCTGCTGACTGATGTCTTGGATATTTATGCCATTATTTTTAACTATATACAAAATTTCATCAACAGGAGATGAATCCTCCAGGGCTTCCCCTTCTGCCTCCGGTGTTTCATTTTCATTTTCTAATCTCCCTTTTTGCGCAGCCCGAGTGTTATTCTTTGGGGAGAAAAAACTGGCCACCTTATTACTGTCTCCACTTTTGGGACCTTTATTTAAAAGCTCTGTTGACCGCCTATTGGTTTTAGGGCCCATTTTCAACCAACATTTTTTTTTTTGTTTTTTGTTTTTTATCCCCCTTTTTTCCTCCTTTAAAAGCTCCTTTAATACTCCTTGCTTCCAGCTGCTATTGTATATTAGTTGTCTATTCCTTTAGCAGCGGTTGTATAAGCCAGTTGGGACAACAAGCGGTTGCTGACTCCTCTTTTTTTTTTTTTCTTTTTTTCTTTTTTTTTTTTCCGTGTTTCCCCGGCAGATAGTTATGGGGGTGGATGGGGGTGGACAAATCCACAAAAAAAAGAGAAGAGGGGAGCGACAAGGGGAAACGTTTTCCAAATCAGTCCAAACCAATCCAGCCCGCGACCCCCCTTCCACAAACCCCAACAGGGAAACTCACGATACCGGATCCTCAAACCGGCAAGGAAGCAGGAGGACAGGAGACAGGGCCAAGCCGCGGTCCTCAGGAGAAGATCAGCGTAGAACTGCAGCAGTGAGGCGGTCGGGAAATGTCTTCCTTCTCAGGTGCAGCTGAGCGACCAAGCATGAGCGACCAAGCATCCCACGGGCACAGCACAAATGGCAGCAGGCAGAAGCAGGAGCAATAGACGGTCCGGGACCGGAGAAACCAGGGGAAGACCGGACAAGCAGGGAGCAGCAAAACGGCGGACCGGCAGCCGCAACCACCCCAGTGAAGTCGGCACTAAAGCGGGTGTAGCTAAGGGAGACAGGCGGAAGGGCGGTCAAGGCTCTCAATAAGTCGGCAGCTTTACGGCAGCTTTACGGCAGTGCGGCGCGGCTCTGGTGCTCTGGAGATTCAGCAGTCGGCACTCAAACACTCAGTTTGGCATGGCTTGGAGGGGGAGGGGGGGAGCAGCGTCAATCACGTCACACTGCTACGTCCATCCCCAGGCACATAACACTTGAACATATGTATTCCTTAACAATTCCTGCAATGTGTGTATATATTCCCTTGCAAATGTACTGTTCAGGCACATAACACTTGAACAGTACATTTGCAAGGGAATATGTACACACATTGCAGGAATTGTTATGGAATATATATGATGATACATGATCAACCATTACAGATAGTGGGGGCCCAACAAAGGTGGTAATGCCCCTCTGGGTCATTACATTAGCATCTCCCTGTATTTCTCAGCATTAAGGACACTATAAATACTGACCAAATCCAAATGTATCCAATATTCAGCATTAAGAAGAAGAATGAGTCCTGGTAGGGATAATGTGGCTCCCAAAGAGTTCTGATATCAACATCACCGAGTTTGTCTGAGATTACATGAAAGACTGAAGGATCTGAGCCACTGGAAGCAGAGGGGTACCAGTAGGCACAGACCACTAGAGTAACAGTGATCTATACAGACCAAGAATGGCTAGTTGACAAATTGCAGGAATTCAGGATTTTTGTTAAATGTAGATGCTGATATGGAGATTTCAAATCATCAAAAAATAATTTAAAAAATCTAAAAACATAAAAACTTGATTTAAATGGTCACAAACTTTTTTTTTTCACATAACTTTCCGTATCGATGTTACAAGTGAAAATAAGAAACTTTGCAATACATCTTATCAGACATAAATGTCTAAGTCTCATTATATTATGTGTTTACACAGTTGTGGCAAGGATAACAGCCTGTTTTTTATAGAACCAAAGTAGGCCTGAAATGTGCATTTTCTTGTCCTCATGTATCAATCAGACATAGGCACAAGAAAATGCACATTTTGGGCCTACTGGTTCTAAAAAAATGGGCTGTTATTCTTGCCATAGCTGTGTAAACTGTCCCCTTATGTTAAAAGGCCTCTCCTTTACACATCCAGAATCCGGACTTGTAAATGACATCAGACAGTTTGTGACTTGTGACTCAACACATGTGTACTTGCTTGAATGCCCTTGCCACTTGTGGTATGTTGGGAAAACAATGTAGGATGTAAAATCCAGGTTGAACCAACATAGATATAGCATCCAAGAAAAAAACTGGATTTACCGGTTTAATTTTTTTTTTACTGAGGCTACACATACAGAAAGGGACTTGCATTTTAGGATAATCGACCAGGTTGTTATACCCGGATGGGGTGGGGATATAGTTGCCATGCTGAAAAAATTGTAATTATTTTGGATCTACAGACATTGAAATCGAAGGGATTAAATGCAGAATTTAAAGTGATTTAGACTCAGTACCGTAGATCTGTCTCCTACTTTTTCCTACTGTGTAGAAGAAGACCAGTGCTCTTTATATTACAACATTTTTCTAATATTTCCATTTTATTTTTAATTTTAGGAATTCTTGAAAAGACCCAGTTTGGAACACTTCATCAAGTGGCCACCCAGAATGAAGCCCTTGTATGATATAACTATTTTGTTGTTTTGTTCCATGATACAACTTTATTTATATATAGTGCACTGTCATTATATATGGATTGGGTTTATATTTTCTATGGATGTGCATCCCTGGATGCTTCTCGGTCCCGTATAGGGGGCAGGTGACACTTAATTGTGCCGCTTGCCCCCTTGTGAGACCTGTGGAGAAGAGGACACCATGATCAGTGGTGTTGTCTACCCCTTGGAAATCCACGGATTTCTCTTTTTATCTATAGTTGTGACATGCTTTTGGGTTTCATGGTATTTGTGGTGGATGTAGTAGCGATCCAGGACCAGTGACATGGGTAATGCCTCCGGTCCAGGATTTGCAATGGTTGAGGCCCTGACTCCAGTTGACGGTGGGATTTAGAGCCTCTCATATGGCGTCCCTCCATAGTGCTTATAGCCCTAAGCATGTTTGTAGCTCACGATCCTAATAGATCATCAGCTTATTTACTTGGTCTCCATAGTTACGATGTCTTTACGCTGCGACTTGTCCGCTCATGCTCAGTGAAAAGATGGCCCCATTCGAGCTCCATCTTTAGTTTGGGCATAAACATCGGGTGATTCCCCATTGCGCATGTGCGGGTTCACCCTATGTCCTCGTGTAGCTTGATGGTGGCGCACGCACAATACACATCATGGAACGCCAGGAAATAAAACATGTGGGCAATCGTTTATGGGTGACATATACCCATATACACTTTATTTTGCACAGATGCACTTTGATTTTCAATTAGGGATCATTCATGGTGATGAATAGGTTTTTTAATATACTTTTTGAGAAATACACAATATGATGAATTGAAAAATAGTGTTGAGCGCGAATATTCGAATTGCAAATATCGACGCTTTGAGAATTCACGAATATTTAGAATATAGTGCTATATATTCGTGTTCGTGAATAGTATTGATCGCGAATATTCTAATTGCGAATTTATCGCGAATATTGGCACTTAGCACCATTCCTAGCAACCAATAGGAAAGTTGCCTACCCCTTAGTGTTGATCGCGAATATTATAATCGCAAATCTTTATAGTGAATATATTAAATTGCCGATTTTCACAATAAAGTAAATAATGACGAGATCACAAATTTTCGGATTTGCAAATTTATGCCGAATATTCAGCCAAAAATTTGCAAAATATCGCAAATTTGAATATTGGCTATGCCGCTCATCACTATTGAAGAATCATGACACTGTGATTGATCATGTATAAAAAGACTTTTATCACATTATTTTTATTATAATCATGTTTTTATACTGTTATTAGCGTTTATTAATTGATTAATGATAATTGTATACACCCCAATACTTCTATTTATATAGATGTATTGATTACTGTGTTCACTGCTTGAAAAAAGGTTCCATGGAGATGAGCTGAACTGTTGCATGAGTTGAATAAATGATCCACTTTTCCACTGAAGATCAGAGTGCTGCCTTCTAATTCTTTTTGCTGCTTGAATTTTGGATTCCTCTGTCTGGTATCCTATAGCTCTATATCCTCAAGAGTGCTGCTATTTCTATTTTATGTGTGTATGCAAAAAAAAATCTCTTACTAACCTACATTATAGGAATAGCAGGTTAGTCAGTAATCCATTCTTGTAGAAGAATGTTGTTCAAGTTGAAAGTTAAATCTTAATTAGTAAAGTGCACAGCCAGCTGTCGATATTAATGCCAATTAATGTCTGCTTAGGTGCATACATTAATACATTTTCACCAATTACAGGCATATATACATGTACTGCAAGTCCGGTTTGACTTTTGTGTCATTGTAAATGCTATAAAAATATGCATACTGATGATGACACTTAGCAGACTTTGCTTGTACAGTCAGGTATTTAAATTTTGGGAAAAAGCAGCAGTACACAATAGTCAAATTAGTAAAGGCATGTTTACATCATATTTAATTATTATAGAAAATTATTTTTTTTACAAAACACAAGTACTTGGTAAGATCTGCCAATGCTGTGTGACCAATGACAATTAAAACCCTGTTTGATATTTCTCTTTGTAGAAAAGTACCAGCTGGAACATTGGATACACTTGAAAAATGTTCAAGTTTAAACTTCCTGCCAGCTGGCTAAATGATTCAAACAAAACTTACTGCTTGGATGGCATTCAAATGATCACCGGTCCATCTGGTACACAGATATTATATACAGAATGGAAATATCTCACATCCTTACATGTCACATGACATGGACATCAGTGTAAATAAATATCAAAATAAAAAGTTAGGTTTCATTTTTCTTTACAGAAATTGAAAATGTAAAAATAATAAAAAGGCAATGCTTTGTGCTTTCAATGTTTTTAATGTGTATTATTTGTATGAGGAAAAGGAATATTGAAGAAAAGCGAAAAAATATATATATTTCACTGTTAAAGCTTTTAAAGCGTAATCTTAAAATGGATCTGGCTACCCTATGGAAAAAATGACATAGTATGGGGCCAGGTCTGCTCTTTTATTAGCCAAAAAAGCTGGCGTACATGTTCTGTAACATATTTATTATTTGTTTTAGATAGTTTTTAATACTGGGAATGGCTTAAAAAGGGGCTGTGACTTAGTGGGCAAGGGGGTGATGGGGAAAAATGTGCCCAAATTTTTGCATACTGTATTTTTTTAGCGTAAACTAAATGAACAAAAAGGTGATTTAAACAGACTAGACAGTCTAAAGGTGTGCCACATTTATCAGCCAACATCAGCCAGTGTGATGAATCTGTCACAGTTTAAGACTAAAGTTGAAAGTGTTTTCATTTTATGCAGTATTGGTAAATGTTTGACACTGTTTATCAATCTGGCATATTCATGAAAGCAGCACCGTTGCCTCTTGCCATGTCCCCAAGATTTCTGCACAGTAATTGATGGACAAAGTGGGGCAGAGTTGGGCGGAAGTTTCTTATCATGTTCAATGTATTGATTATATTGATATTTTGTGCAATTTTGGAAACTTTTACATACATTTCTATATTATGATACTGATCCAATTTAATGTGGTCCATAGGGTAGCACAATAAAAGTGCTAAATAGTACCCATATTAGAGCATATTCGCATGCAGAAGACTTGTTGCAGACTTTTTTTTTTTTATCTAAATAGGAAGTGCAGAAATTGTTGAGCTTTCCACTGAAACAAACAATTTAAATGCATGGAATTGATTTAACAGTGTCCATAAGAGTACTTTCAAACTAGCGTTAAAAGTATCTGACAGGCAGTTCCATTGCTGGAACTGCCTGCCGGATCCGGAAATCCGTATCATTTTTCGGATATCCATTTGACAAATGCATTAAAATACCGGATCTGTCTCTCCGGGGTCATCTGAAAAAATTTATCTGGATTTTTTTTTTTATTCACATTTTTAAAGGTCTGCGCATGCCCAGACCGGAAAACAAGATCGGTTTTTCCGGAACACTTGCTACCGGATCCGGCATTAATACATTTCAATGGAAAATAATGCCGGATCTGGCAATCCGGCAAGTGTTCCGGAAACTTTGGCAGGAATAAAACTGCAGCATGCTGTGGTATTTTCTCCGGCCAAATACCGTAAAAGGGATGGAACGGAAGACATCATGATGCATACTGAACGGATTGCTTTCCATTCAGAATACATTAGGACAAACTGATGCATTTTTTTCCCGGTATTGAGCCCTTATGACGGAACTCAATACCAGAAAACTTTAACGCTAGTGTGAAAGTACCCTAATTGTATAAGCCATATTACTGCCTATATAGTACTTATTACTAGCAGTAGCTTAAATATATTAGTAACAAATCCAACGGATATATAATAATTATTGCAAAGGCTGGATTACAGGGCGCCCTTTTCAAGAAGTCCCCCCCTCCAACCCCCCAACCCACACACACACATTCCTCCACAACAATTTTAGTGTAATAAATACAAACATTTTTAAAACATAACTTTTATGGAGAAAAGAATGCACCTCTAATGCTTAAAGGGGTGTCACGACCCGTGGTTTCGGTCGTGACTCTGTTGTGTCGCATGCGGTTGCCAGCGGCGAGGTTTGCCGCATGTGAAGTACTGTTACTTGGTAGTCTCACGTGGGGTTGCCGCTGGCAACATGTTTGGTTATGCATGCGTGTCTGGTTTTCCATTGGTGGTGTTGGCAGCATAGCAGCCTGAGCTTTGTGCTAGGCGGCTCGCTGTCAATGCATGCGGTTGCCTTCGGCAACGTGTGCTGGAGTGTTTGCACTTCCCCTGTTTGGTGTGCATGGGGTTAAGGTGTGTTTGTTAGGTGTGGTGGGTGTGACCTCAGGCCTCCTTATATGTTGTTGTGGTGGAGCTCAAGGTCAGTTTGGTTTTGTTTGTCTGTCTATGTAAGAGCTCTGCTCCCTGGCAGAATGTTAGTCTGTGGGAGCCACCCTTAATTGTTATATTGTTTCCCTTTTTCAGTTTGTGTGTCCCCTCCTGCGAGCTTCTGTTGGCCCTTCCCCACCTGGTGTATGTTGTGATGGTGTGGGCTTTGTTTGGAGGTTTGTGTTGTGGTGTGTCTCCTCCGGAAGGGGGTTGCTTTCCCGGAGGGGTTTAAGCAAGCAACTAGACAGTACGTTTCCGGTCCATCTCCTCGGCAGCAGGTAAGTGTTGGTAACTTATGTTGTCTGTTGCCTTGTTATACATACCTGCTGTTTGGCTGTGTATCCTGTCTAGTTGTTGGCCAGCTGCTGGGCCTCTGGAGACACCTGCTCATCCGTGGCTCTGGATGAGCGGATGGTCTCTGCCCTCTTTCCTTGCTAGGGCAATGCAGGGATATCAGGGCTCCAAGTTCGTGGGCATGAGCCTCCTTACCATCTGAGGTGGCTCATGCATTAGGAGTCTAGGGGCAGTCATAGGAACTCATCAGGAGGTGATCTGCTCCCTTGTTCCCTGCATTCCTGCTCAGTAGTTGCGGACAATGCACGGTGGGGGGGTTTCCCCCACTCCCCACCATGACAAGGGGTTGTCCCATCTGGCACATAATATGGCATATAGATAGGATATGCCTTAAATGTCCACCTCTGGGAGCCTACCCTATCTTAAGAACGGGGCCCAGGAGGGATAGCGAGCAAGCCGCACATGCATGGCCATCCCTCCATTAACGCTCTTTAGTCTCGTGCCCAGTTCCCTGCCATTGAACCTGCTGCTGAGAGACAGCTCTCTGTTACACCACAGCATTCACCAGTATCTCCGTCATCAGGACCCAGATGCAGTTGAATTCAGATCATACTCAGGGCCGTGCAAGATATTTTGGTGCCCTAGGCAGATTAGGCAAATGATGCCTTACTTGCTAATAAACTACCTTACTTGCTAATTAAATTAATTTTAAAACTTTTTACAAGGTGCAGACACAGAATACTAAAATATTTCATACAGTCACTCACAACTGATGTTTCTCTGACTGGAGCCAGTGTTAGGGGCTTCAGTCACAGACCAGGTTAAATATTTTGCAGCATGTCAGGCTCCATGATGAAAACTCAGCAGATCTCATTATAGTCAACAGGATTTACCAGATATTATCATCCATGATGTGCCAGATCGGGAACTGCATTTATCTTTGTTGTTGTTCTCCTTTCACACAGCAGAACAGCAAAAGTCACTAGTACAGGTGTAAATAAACCCTCATATACACCTACAGACCAGATTGTTATTTTTGGAAATTAGGGGGCAATACAGGTAGGGGGTCAGAGTGGAGAAAACTCCCGGAAGGTCCAGGCTATTATTATGGGACATCAGTGGACATTATAGGGAGAGGGATATAAGAGAAGAGAACTAAAACCCCCAGCATGCCCAGACTGTTAGTATGGGACATCAGTAGACATAACAGGGAGAAGAACATAATAGGAGATAACTACAATTCCCAGCATTTCTATGATGTTTTTTTGAGCTATAAGAGGTCATTACAAAGAGTGAATATTTGACAACCTATAGTGGAAGAGAAAGCACTAGCTTCCTCTCCACACACAGTATAGAAGCTTTTCCACCTCATATCATATGATACTGACATCACTCAGGTCCTTCACCATTTCTTCTCTGCACTGCTGATCTCTCTCTTGCTGCACTGGTCAGATGCTAAAGAACCTACATATTTACACTATGTCACAAAAGTGAGTACACCCCTCACATTTGTGTAAATATTTTATTAGATCTTTTCATGGGCCAACACGGAAGATATGACACTTTGATACAATGTAATGTACAGCTTGTATAACATTGTAAGTTTGGTGTGCCTTCAAAATAACTCAGCACATTTAGTCTTAAACACTGGCAACAAAAGTGAGTACACCCCTAAGTGAAAATGGCTAAATTGTGTCGTGTGACTTGTTAGTGTTACAAGGTTTCAGGTGTGAATACGGAGCAGCTGAGTTCAATTTGGTGTTATCCTGTTATACTGGTCACTGGAAATTCAACATGGCACCTCATGGCAAAGAACTCTTTGAGGATCTAAAAAAAAACAACTATTGTTGCTCTACATAAAGATGGCCTATGCTATAGGAAGATTTCCAACACCCTAAAAACTGAGCTTTAGCACAGTGGCTAAGACCATACAGCGATTTAACAAGACAGATTCCACTCAGAACAGGCCTCGCCATGGTCAACCAAAGAAGTTGAGTGCACATGCTTAGCGTCATATCCAGAGGCTTTCTTTTCAAAATAAATGTATGAGTGCAGCCAGCATTGCTGCAGAGGTTAAAGGGGTGGGGAGTCAGCCAGTCAATGCTCAGACCATTGGCGGCACACTGCATCAAATTGGCCTGCATGGCACCAGAAGGAAGCCTCTTCTAAAGATGATATACAAAAAAGCCTGTTAACAGATAAACTTATTTGGTTCAGATGGTGTTATACAACTGTGGTGGCAACAAGGTGACTAGTACCAAGACAAGTGTGTCTTTCCTACAGACGAGCATGGTCGTGGGTTTTGTAATGGTTTGGGTCTGTGTAAGAGATACGTTTTATTTCTTTATATATATATTGTGAAAATTCTATAGTACACATTTTTGTCCACAAGATGGCTGCTATCCAGATGAGTGAGCCATGTGTGTGTAAGGTCACTGTTAGGGGGAGGGGGAATTAGGTTGCAGTTTTCAAATCTACATATGAGCTCAGAGTTGAAGTTGCTGAAACCACTCCTATGAAGTTAAGGAGCCAATTACCTTTGATTAAGGAACACCCCTTATGTGATGTCATGTCTACTATTTAATTGAATATAGTTTTGAATAAAGCTCTCTCTTGGCTTGGTGGATGAAAAGTGCTTTGAATGGAACCAACTTGTGTCTGGTCTCATTATGAAAGCAGTGCTCTTCCACCTTCTGTTTGAGGATGTCCCACAGATGCTCAATAGGGTTTAGAGACCTGCTTGGCCAGTCTAACACTTTTACCCTCAGATTGTTTAGCAGTGGTGGTCCTGGAGGTGTGTCTGGGGTTATGTTGGAATACTGCCCTGCGTCTTAGTTTCCGAAGGGAGGGGATCATGCTCTGCTTTAGTATATCACAGTACATGTTGGCATTTATGGTTCCCTCAATGAATTCTAGCTCCCTACAGCCGGCAGAACTCATGCAGCTGTTAGCACAATTCATGCGCTTCTCATCTTCTTTGTGTGGTGCCAAATTAAATAGAAGTTATAAGTATGTGTACACGCAAGGTCTCTAACATTCCCCAGCTCAGTGATGTCGTCATGGAGGAGTGAAAGAGAATTCCAGTGGCAGCCTATGATGCTCTAGTGAACTCCATTCCCAAGAGAACTAAGGAAGTGATGGAAAATAATAGTGGCCACACAAAATATTGACACTTTGGGCACAATTTGTCCCATTTCACTTAGGGATGTACTCATTTTTGTTGCCGATGGTTTAGTCATTAATGGCTGTGTGTTGAGTTATTTTGAGGGCACTACAAATTTACACTGTTATACAAGCTGTACACTGACTACTTTACATTGTATCAAAGTGTCATATCTTCAGTGTAGTCCCATGAAAGGATTTAATAAAATATTTACAAAAATATTAGGGGTGTACTTACTTTTGTGAAATACTGTAATAATATTACTAAGGGACGGTAACTTCAGCAGGTTCAAAATTCTTATTGAATCACAATGGTTTATTTTAAAAATCAGTAGAGGGGAGACTATTAAATAAAGATTTTAAAGCCAATTCATCAGGTACAAGGTTTGCAGCAAATTAGAATGATTTCTTTTTTTGGAGAATCAATATATAATAAAAGTTGTATTGTCATTACGTAGGTTGGCTGACTTTTTATATCTATTTTATGGAAACTGGAGGTTAAGTTGCTGCTATATCTATCATTGTCATTTAAAAGAAACAATCAACTATCACCTCTACTTGTCAATTCCTTGCATATATTGCATATATTGCAGGGATACATTATTTCTAAGTATGACTATATTTTCTTCAAGGAATTTTAATTATATTAATACTGAGGGCAGAAAATACCCTTTCAAGGAGAACTGCAATGAGAATATGCACTTTCCCTAGAGGCACTGTGATGTATCAACTTATCAACTACATATCATGGCCCATTAACTAATTCTCAAGCAGGCTGAAGAGGTAGTATCAGGAGATTTTTTCCTTTTTCCTTTGCCATGTTTTATAGCACTGGCATCATTGAAGATTTATTGCTTTATTATAACACTGAAGTCAGCAGCTTAAGTGTCATTTGTTTGATTAAGTAGACATTCAGCAAAATGAATACTGATTAAAAGCTTACAGAGCCTATCAAAATAATTCTTCAGATTTCAAAAATATCATCCATCTGTAATAATAGCAATGTTCCAACAACTGCCCACATACTAAGGGTATTTTCATTGGCACTATCTTTTGAACACACTGCTAATTACTACACAAATTGACTATGTTTTACTGCAAATTACCATTGCAGTGCGTTTTTTAGTCCTATGACTACTATAGATGATGTGAGTTGCCACCAGAAAGCTGTGCTAATTTGCTGTAAAAAAATGGCATGCATGGTTTTGCTGCACAATAAAAGATGGTGCCATTTGGCACACGTCAAAGCAGCCTAAGCATTTTATTTCACAATAGAATTCCTGCAAAATAATAACTTAAAAAAAGAATTTTTGAAGAGAAAATGCAGAATACTATCAGAAAAGCTTTCCTTTTCATGCTCTGATGCTCTTCCTTGCCCTTCTCTGTATAACGCAGGGCAAGTGCTGTTTGTTTACATTTAGACACTGCTAGGCAGAGTCTTCTGACTTGTACTGTTGCTGGTGACAGCATCGGGCTCACTGCTAGGCAAAAGCCTTGCCCTAGCTTTACCCATGGAAAGCCCAGTATGTCACTAGATTAAAAAAAAAGCATCAAATGCTCCGATTCTTATATCAGGGGGCTTCCTGGGTGAAAATGGTGAAAATAGGGATCTAAACCCGGACAACCCCTTTGACTTTTGATTTTGGAGATATTATTTATTTAGGAATATATAATCTGGACAAAAAAGATAATTTACTGGGCAAACAGATAATATTCAAAATTTTGGGTTATTTTATTTGTTATTTTATTAGAAGTTTTGAAAAAAAGGGGTTTTACGAGATTTTTTAACTGATGGGCTAGGGGTCTGACACCTGGAACCACCACCAATCTGCTGTTTGAGAAGGCATTGTTGCTCGAAGCAGTGCCACGGCTTTCTCCCTGCTCAATAAGCATTGTGTCGGACATTGTACAGCGGCTGTGCTTGGTGTTGTCACATGGCCTAGGAAAAGCTGCGGGAAGGCCACAGTGCTACAGTGCTACAGTGCTGATGCCTTATCAAACAGCTCATCTGCAAGCGTAGGTCAACAGTTAAAAAAATCTTAGAAAACCCCACTAATATTAAAAACATACCATTTATAGCCCTTGGAAGGCGTAAAAAAATAAATAAATCCATGTTTTTTAGCAGCTTAATATATGACTATTGTGTACCATGGATCACTCCCTTTTCAAAATGAAGGCACAGCTGGATATTGCATCTAGTCGTCAAGCCACAACCACCCATGGCAGCCTGTGGCTACACAATCTTACTGCCGCAAGTGGGCATGTCTTGCCCACATTAAGCCACCCAAACTATCGAGGTGTTTCAATGACTCTATACTAATAAAATCCATCTGCGAGTGGCATCCGTCCGTGTGTGCCGAATAGTCAAGTGTGCATGCGAGGCACACCCACCAATCGGCACACACTCCACAGACTCTACAGACTGCACAGCAGGTGTACCCAACGCGGCCGCACCACAGTGAGGTGGAGGAAACAAGCGGCCGCGTGGAGGAAAGACACAGCCGCATAAAATGTAGGAGGATGTGTGCGCAAGCGTAGATCCACTAATCCGCTGCGGGAGTATTAGCCAGCAGTCTCAGTGTCAGCCACCAGTCGGTCACCATGCCAGTAGTCAGTGCCAGCTGTGTCAGCCACCAGTGACAGTGCCAGCAGTCAGTGTCTTCCACCAGTGACAGTGTCTGCCATCTCAGGTCAGCAGTGACAGTGCCTGACGTCTCAGTGCCAGCAGTGTCAACCACCAGTGACAGTGCCTGCCATCTCAGGGCCAGCAGTAAGTGTCAGCCACGAGTCACAGTGCCCGCCATCTCAGTGCCAGCAGTCCCGTCTTAGTGCCAGCTATGTCAGCCACCAGTCACAGTGCCCACCATCTCAGTGCCAGCAGTCAGTCCCAGCTGTGTCAGCTGCCAGTCACAGTACCCGCCGTCTCAGTGTCAGCAGTCAGTGCCAGCCATGTCAGCCGCCAGTCACAGTACCCGCCGTCTCAGTGTCAGCAGTCAGTGCCAGCCATGTCAGCCACCATTCACAGTGCCCACCATCTCAGTGTTAGCAGTCAGTGCCAGCTGTATCAGCCACCAGTGACACTGCCCACTGTTTCAGTGCCAGCAGTCAGTGCCAGCCGTGTCAGCCACCAGTCACATAGCCTGCCATCTCAGTGCCAGCAATCAGTGCCAGTCGTGTCAGCCACCAGTCACCGTGCCTGCCGACTCAATACCAGCAGTCAGTGTCAGCCACCAGTCGCAGTTTCCGCCATCACAGTGCCCGTCGTCTCAGTGTCAGCAATCATTTCCAGCCGTGTCAGCCACCAGTCACAGTGCCTGCCATCTCAGTGCCAGCAGTCAGTTACAGCAGTGACAGCCACCAGTGACAGTGCCAGTTGTCACAGTGCCAGCAGTCAGTGCCAGCAGTCCTGTCTCAGTGTCATCAGCCAGTGCAAGCCGTGTCAGCCACCAGTGACAGTGCCAGCCATCACAGTGCCAGCTGTATCAGCCAACAGTCACAGTGCCCGCCATCTCAGTGCCAGCAGTCAGTTACAGCTGTGACAGCCACCAGTGACAGTGCACGCAATCTCAGTGCCAGCAGTCAGTTCCAGCCGTGTTGTCAGCCACCAGTGACAGTGCCAGTCATCTCAGTGCCAGCAGTCAGTGCCAGCTGTGTCAGCCACCAGTCACAGTGCCTGCCGTCTGAGTGCCAGCTGTGTCAATTAACAATGACAATGTCCACTGTCTCAGTATCAGCAGTGAGTGCCAGCAGTATCAGCCACCAGTGACACTGCCCACCGTATCAGTGCCTGCAGTCAGTTCCAGCCATGTCAGCCACCAGTGACAGTGCCAGCCATCTCAGTGCCAGCTGTATTAGCCAACAGTCACAGTGCCCACCATCTCAGTGCCAGCAGTCATTTCCAGCCATGTCAGCCACCAGTGGCAGTGCCAGCCATCTCAGTGCCAGCAGTCTCGCCTCAGAGTCATCAGCCAGTGCAAGCTGTGTCAGACACCAGTGACAGTGCCAGCCATCTCAGTGCCAGCTGTATCAGCCAACAATCACAGTGCCCGCCATATCAGTGTCAGCAGTCAGTGCCAGCTGTGTAATCTACCGGCACAGTGCCTGCCATCTCAGTGCCAGCAGTCAGTGCCAGTCTTGTCAGCCACCAGTCACTGTGCCCGCCATCTCAGCCAAAAGTCAGTGCCAGTAACGCATATTAAATCCACATCTAATCCAGTATTACAGTAAAAGAAAATTATTATATAAAACTATAAAAGTACTAGCCCATATTACTGTGACTTTTTTCTAACAACATGCCACCCCAAAAAAATTACACTTTTTAGTAGGACAAAAGAAACAGACAATTAAACCCTACATAATTAGCTTCTCCTGGAGAAACAGTCAGCTCAACAAGCAAAAATAAAAAAAGAAAGACTGAAAAGCAAAGAACAAAATGAGCAATAATAGATCAATTGAAGAAAAAGAAAATGAGCAAGACTACGTCATGAAGAAGCAATAAAAACAGGTAGGATAAAAGATCTACAAACAGGCACTACACATTTATCAACAGTTACACAGGAGAGGATACATTATATAAGAGAAAGACAAAAACGTAGGAGAAATGCTGAAAGAGAAAAAGGAAGGACAGCATGTCTTACATCAGAAGAACGACAATTACAATGTTTGCGGCATGCACAATTACAGAGACTGGCCCGAAATAACGAATCTAGGGCCACACTAGGAAGAATGGCACTGATAAATGATATAGTTATTATTAATGAGGGTGACATTATACCCCACACATGTGGAGATTTAAATCAGATATGCAATTTTTGTCAAGCAAAACATTTTAAAGGAGAAAGACCATCTGATCAAAAGTTTACACAATGTTACTCAAAAGGAAAAGGAAATCTTCAACCAATTCAAACTAATCCTTTTATACAACAGCTCATGTTGAGTCAGCATCATTACAGCAAAAATGTAATGCTAAATATAAGGTCAATAAATAGTGCTCTAGCATTTGCATCTATGGAGCTAATATTAGTACACCTCCTGGCTATGGGCAGGGCCGGCGCGTCCTATATACGCGGAATAGGCAGCCGCGTAGAGCGCCCCCTGGGAAGGGGCGCTGCTATGAGCGCCAGCCCCGCCTCATGCTGCAGCCTCCCGAGCACTCTGAGCCTCTGGCGGCTGCAGCACTGCCCGGGCTGGTGCATCCATGAGGGCACACCGCCCGGGCGCACCAAGAGGAGAGGAGCTGACAGGAGGGAAGCGCTCAGCAGGCACAGGAGCATCTGCGCACACAGTGTGCACTTCCTGTCAGTCCCCTCGGGTACAGGAAACAAAAGCTCCTATACCCGTGGACCATAAAGAGCTCGGCCACGCTACACTAGAGGTAGGGGGGAGAAAGAGAATGACAAGGAGGGGGGGCGGGAGTGAAGAATGACAAAGGGGGAGAGAATGACAAAAGGGAGAGAATGACAAGGGGGAGTGAAGAATGACAAGGGGGTGAAGAATGACAAGGGGGTGAAGAATGACAAGAGGGGAATAGAATGACAAGGGGGAAGTGAAGAATGACAAGGGGGAGTGAAGAATGACAAGGGGGGGGAGTGAAGAATGACAAGAGGGGGGAGGAAGAATGACAAGAGGGGGGAGGAAGAATGACAAGAGGGGGGAGGAAGAATGACAAGAGTGGGGGGAGTGAAGAATGACAAGAGGGGGGAGAGAATGACAAGGGGGGAAGGAAGAATGACAAGGGGGGGGAGAGAATGACAAGGGGGGGAGAGAGAGAACTGGCGTTAGCTCTAGGGGTTCTGCAGTTTATTTAAACTGATGATCTATCCTCTTGGGAGGGGGGGGGGTCGGCAAACTTTTCTTTTGCCTAGGGCGGCAAAAATCCTTGCACTGGCCCTGACTATGGGCCATACTGTTTTCAAATCCAAGGTTTGATTTGTCACAGAGCAGGAACACTTCATCCTCAACAGGGTGAAAACCGACAGTTTGCACAATTATATATTTTAGATACTTCTGAAGCTACAGAGCAAAGAATGCAAAATTCTGCCAACTCAGGAATAAAGGCAGAGCTTATGCAAATATTAAATACCTTTATGGCACAATTTAATCCTTTTGCCGAGGCCTGCAAAGTCTTGTACCAAGTTGAAAAAGAATATGAAGAGTATGCCACCAAAAACGACATTGCTATAAAGGAATTGTCTATGACAATAGTGCAAGATCGCAAAAATGACCAAAGACGGTATAACGCACCAAAATATAATGAGGTGGCTTTTATTTTTCAAAATGATGATGGACAACCACCACTTAAAAGAGATCTTCTTATACACCGCAAACCAAGTGAAGATTATACTAATAAAAAAAGAAACCCACAAAGAATTGGTGCCCTTGATCCTAATGTGGAACCCATGGTTTATCCATTGTTATTCCCCTAGGGAGATCAAAGCTGGGGAATTGAGAAAAATTTAGAAAAATGAGAACAATGTATAATGAGAAAAAAAGGCAGGACAGGTAAAGTTGAGCAGCTACTCAGTAAAGCTAAATGGTTACTTGGGAAAGATGTGGTCCACTGCAAATATGAAACCAGCACTAACAGCATGCCCTAATCCAGACGCATAAACCAGGTAAGAAGTGGTCATTAATGCTGTACTAAAAGGATCTTTTTAGTTCATGAGTGGTATATGTGTCTCCCCACACTAGCATGGTGGAAGGTAACGGATGAACACAAATGTAATCAGAACAACATCTTTTACTGATCTTACTTGAGGCAACAAGCTAATTACAACAGTATCACAAAAAATAAATAAAAAAAATTGTTTAGTGAGCAGGGGCGTACATAGAAATCATTGGGTCCATTAGAAGAATATGAATTGGGCCGCAATGCCCTGCCCTTGGTCCCTCCCACTATTCACCCTGTCAGGCATCTTCATAACTGTATGTGATATCTGATGATGATATGGTCAAAATGAACGTTCATTGCCTTTTAAGAGATAGACTGAACCAGAGTTTTGCTATGCGACTGAAACAGGCCAAGATAAGGTCAGGCAGAGTTCAGTCTGTGTAAAAGTTAATACTGAATACAGAGAACAGTGCATATTGTTTTAAAGGTTATTGCCAACAGATGTGGTTTATCTTAAAGAATATAATGGGTCTCGCATACACTGTCTGGAATATTCTTTTAGAGAAGAGCTCAGTTATCTTAGATGGCAATTAATCAGTCATTTGGATGGCTAAGATACACAAACTGGTTAAACTTTCTAAGGACCATTGTTTTCATATCTGCCCCATAAATTCAAGGATTAGGAAAACTTCCAATACCGCCAGTCGGTCTGAGCAAAGTGTCAGAAAGAGTCCCTCCTTTGGTTGATGTAATGGGGAAAAGTTAAGAAATTCATGTGAACAGATTAGATATATACGCATCTGGCCTTCCTGAACATTTGAATTTTAAAAACATCATAGATGATACAATAGTGCCATCAAGTGACAGATGGACAGAAGTTTCTAAAAAATGCCAATTAAATGACGTCATCCCCATGATTAAATTAAATTACACCCACCTTATCTAATTGCAAATCCCTAATATAAGAGGGGATGGACATAGATAAGTATTAGAATATCTGATCTGTTTTGGAGGTCAGGGAGACACATCACGGATACATCACAGGACGCCACAGATCACAGAACATCTTCACCACTTCCAGTCCTAAGAATAAAGCTCCCTCCACCCTAAGGAATTCTTCCAGGGACACACCCGAGACTCACAAAAGAAACTGGCAGATCTAAATCTTGGAAAGCTGGGTCCCTTCTTAAAGCTCTTTATCCCAAAGCCAGGGGTAATGTATAATTTATTTTGTTTGCAGTAATTATAAATCACTCTAATTGGTATATAGTGGAGACCCTATTTTGGGTGGGTCAATAGTGTTAAAACAGTAATTTTATGGGAAATTTTAATAAACGTGCACATCATTAAAATTCCTGTAATATTTCTATCAGAGTGAGATCTCTGATCGGATTTTATTATCTGTGGTTAAGCCAATAGGCGTATATATTTAAGGTGTCTCGTGCTGCTATATTCCTTGATTGAGCATAAGGGATTTTCCACAGAATCATTTCTATTGTTTCTTCATTATATTATAATGTGTTGATAACCAGTACACTAATTAGTATTAATTTGCTAAAGAAGAGCATTGTATTGTACTTGGTTTTGGTAAATTAAGTGAGCCTGGTATAAATGGTGGAGCGCCATATTGTGGTAAATTTTGATCTTGTATCCAAACTTTCTTTGTATTAATTTGTATGCCAGTTTACTGTATTTATCTGTACTAATTTATATTTTATGTAATTAATTGCACCCTGTTTCATTAGCTGCACAAATTGACTTTAGACCTCATCAATAAAAGAACTGGCGTTTATATGTCCGCCAATTAAATTTTTCATAATTTCATTTTTCATATTTCATAAAAATATAAAATCAACCCCTAGCCCTTCACACTACCTGCAGAGGTTCCAGCATGAAACAATATTTTATCTGGCAAACTACCTCAACTCATGCCAGATCCCAACAGACACCATTATTCTAAATGGGATTCGGCAAGTGGTCAGCATATACAGGTTCTGATTGCAAGTGTGCAAGTAGCCTTACCTGATGAGTTGTACCCACTGCTGCTACTTATTATATAATGTGCCATACCCTACTCCCTTCCCCACCTGCTGTCTGCTTCTGTTATACCCTTTCCCCTCCTATTGCATATGCCTCTGTAGTTGGCTGTCACTGTGGTAGAACGCAGTCAGGGCTCAGGGAAGATCTTTACAGAGCTGGACTGGGGTACTGGAGTCTGCAATGGTGATACTGCTGGGTCAGGTCAGGTCTGGAATGGTCAGTCAGGTCACAGTGCAACAGGTGCTGGCAGAGAAACAGGGACAGAACAGTGCCCCAGTTAGATAAGACACATGACACCACCTTTGTAGAATCATTTAAAGAAGCTACCTTACTCGGTAATAAAATACATTTTAAAACATTTTATAAGGCGCAGACACAGAATATTAAACAAATTAATCCAGTCACAACTCATGTTTTCTCGGTGGAGTCGCTAACTTTTTTTTTTCTTATCTATTCGCCCTAGACCACTATGAAAAGTTCTTCCAAACAATGCAGAGTCTCTATGACCAGTGGCATAGCTATAGGGGGTTAAAAGGGAGCAGTCACATCTAGGCCTGTTGGAATCCTCCCCTATATAACAAAAAAATAGTATTACAAATAACAAATCATGAAGAAGTTATTATGGTGGACTTCAACTACCCAGATATAGACTGGGAAACTGAAAGATGTACATCCCATAAAGGAAACAGGTTCTTGGCAATAGCCAAAGACAATTTCCTTTTCCAACTGCTTCAGGACCCCACTAGAGCGACTGCCATACTGGACTTAGTATTAACCAATAGACCTGACAGATCAACAGATGTGCAGGTTGGGGGACACCTAGGAAATAGTGACCATAAAGAAATAAACTTCAAATTATTCTTCTAACAAGAGTTTCTAAAGGGAGGAACAAAGATACTAAACTTCAAAAAAGCTAAATTTAGCCAACTAAGCGAGGCCATAGGCCTAACTAACTGGGACAAAGTCCTCAAAAATAAAAATACAACCACAAAATGGGAGATTTTTAAAAGCATTGTAACATCTAATTGTGAGAGGTACATACCGTATAGGAATAAAAGGCTATGAAACAATTAGAAACCAATGTGGATAAATAGAACCATAAAGAAAGCAATAAATGACAAAAAGAAAGCATATAAATCACTAAAACAGTAGGGGAGCCAAGAAGCACTGATAAACGATAAGGGAAAAAATAGAATATGTAAAAATCTAATAAAAATTGCCAAACTAGAGACCGAGAGATTAATTGCCAAAGAGAGTAAAACTAACCCTAAAATGTTCTTCAATTATTTAAATGGTAAAAAATATAAATCTGAAGGAGTCGGCCCTCTACATAGCAATGAGAGCGACGAGGATAAAGCAAAACTATTAAATATTTTTTTATCCACTATATTCACTGAGGAAAATAAACTATCAGATGAAATGGAGAATGTAAAAGTAAATTCCCCATTAAAAGTGCCCTATCTAACCCAGGAAGAAGTACAACAGCGACTTAAAAAGATTAAAATAGACAAATTGCCAGGACCGGATGGCATACACCCCCGTATCCTAAGGGAATTAAGAGATGTCATACCCAGACCTTTATTTCTGATATTTACAGACTCTATACTGACAGGGAATGTTCCATAGGATTGGCGCATAGCAAATGTGGTGCCAATATTCAAAAAGGGTCCAAAAACAGAGCCTGGAAATTATAGGCCGGTAAGTTTAACATCTATTGTTGGTAAACTGTTTGAAGGGTTTCTAAGAGATGCTATCTTGGAGTATCTCAATGAAAATAAGCAAATAGCGCCATATCAGCATGGCTTCATGAGGGATCGGTCATGCCAAACGAAAATAATCAGCTTCTATGAGGAGGTAAGTTCTAGACTTGACAGCGGCTAATTAATAGATGTTGTATATCTGGACTTCTCCAAAGCATTTGCCACTGTACCTCATAAAAGGTTAGTATATAAAATGAGGATGCTCGGACTGGGAGAAAATGTCTGTAAGTAAGTAACTGGCTGAGTGACAGAAAACAGAGGGTGGTTATTTTTGGTACACACTCAGATTGGGTCACAGTCACTAGTGGGGTACCTCAGTGGTCAATATTGGGCCCTATTCTCTTCAATATATTTATTATTGATGTTGTAGAAGGCTTGCACAGTAAAATATCAGTTTTTGCAGATGACACTAAACTGTGTAAAGTAATTAACACTGAAGAGGACAGTATATTGCTACAGAGGGATCTGGATAGATTGGAGGCTTGGGCAGAGAAATGGCAGATGAGGTTTAACACTGACAAATATAAAGTTATGCACATAAGAAGGAATAATGCAGTCACCCGTACATACTAAATGGTAAAACACTCTGTAACACTGACATGGAAAAGGATCTAGGAATTTTAATAAACAGCAAACTAAGCTGTAAAAACCAGTGTCAGGCAGCTACTGCCAAGGCCATTAAGATAAGGGGTTGCATCAAAAGGGGCATAGATGCCCGTGATGAGAACATAGTCCTACCACTTTACAAATCACTGGTCAGACCACACATGGAGTACTGTGTACAGTTCTGGGCTCCTTTGAACAAGGCAGACATAGCAGAGCTGGAGAGGGTTCAGAGGATGGCAACTAAAGTAATAACTGGAATGGGGCAACTACAGTACCCTGAAAGGTTATCAAAATTTGGGTTATTCACCTTAGAAAAAAAGACGACTGAGGGGAGATCTAATATCTATGTATAAATATATCAGGGGTCAGTACAGAGATCTCTACCATTACCTATTTATCCCCAGGACTGTGACAAGGGGACATCCTCTGCGTCTGGAGGAAAGAAGGTTTGTACACAAACCTAGAAAAGGATTCTTTACGGTAAGAGCAGTAGAACTATGGAACTCTCTGCCTGAGGAGGTGGTGATGGTGAGTACAATAAAGGAATTTAAGAGTGGATGTATTTCTGGAGTGTAATAGGATTACAGGCTATAGCTACTAGAGAGGGGTCGTTGATCCAGGGAGTTTTTCTGATTGCCTGATTGGAGTCGGGAAGGAATTTTTTCCCCTTAAGTGGGGAAAATTGGCTTCTGCCTCACAGGGGTTTTTTGCCTTCCTCTGGATCAACTTGTAGGAAACAGGCCGAACTGGATGGACAAATGTCTTTTTTCGGTGTTATATACTATGTTACTATGTTACCTTTGGGCCTGTTACAGATTTAGTATTAGAGCAAAATCAATTGCTGCAGAACCACATAACACACACCTCAGCTGCTTAAGAACTTCATAATACACACCTCAGCTGAACTAGAGTCTAAAGTCATACGTTTTATCTCTATTCTCACAACAAACTGTGCACACTCAGTATTAGTGTCTCTTCAGGTCATGATGATATCTCTTAAATTGCTAAATCTTCACTCAGCACAGACATTTCAAGCATTTTGTATTTGTCTCCTCCCCACCTTGTGACCGATGCTCACAATTGTGGTTTAAACAGTGGCAGGCTGATTTGTTTTTGTGGTCCTGACCAGGCTTCTGTATAGGTCTCTAGCTGTTTTAGTGTGCATGAGCTAGGATGTGCAAATTTGCTATCCCTGTTTCAAGAGCTCTGAGCCATGTGGTGGTGTACCTATATGACTAGTAACTTACACCTCCACTTGCTAGATAACTAAAATGTAGCTGTATAGCTGGATCTGTCTCCAGAAGCAGCTTCTGGAGGGCGTTTGAAGATCTGCATAATTAGAACCTTGCAACCAAAAACATTCTTTGCATATAGCATCATATTATCTAATAGTAATAAAACATTTTGCCACTAGGTGGCAGCATAACAGCAGTTCTATTTATTGCAAGGATATATGTAATACGTATCAACATTCTGCATAAGGAGAAATGACATACAAAGGGTCACTTTACTTTCACATGCTGTGACATCTGTGATGTCCTCTGTTCATGGCATTTCTGCACACATTACTTGATATACATACCGTCTATGATTCCTTCACTGGCAGTGTAAAAGTAATGTACTGTAGGAAGCAATAAGGAAATGGTAGTGTAGCATAACAATTCTTTACTGAATAATTCAAACATACATAGTTCAGGACAGTTCTTATATTCAGTGGCCTGACTGATGTTGCACACAATGCAATATCCCCAGACGTACAGTTCTAACAGTTGTTAATGTATTAACAGACCAAAAGGTATCTCTTTGAAAGTAGTTATCCTAATTCTGCACTTTTGTAGCTTGTATCTTTGCATCAAGATATGGAGTGTAAAACTGTACTTTAGGCCAGTGCTCCTCAACTCTAGTCTTCAGGGCCCACCTGTCGGTCATGTTTTTAGGATTTCCTTAGTATGATCAGGGAATATAATTAGTGTCAGTGCATCAGGACTTCCCACAGGTATTTATTTAGTGGGATATTCTTAAATCATGACCGGCAGCTGGGCCCTGAGGACTGGAGTTTGGGAACAGTGATTTAGGCAATATCTTACAACCAAAACGGTATTTGTATTAGTGACAGGCAAAAACTCTTCTGCTAAATGCTTTGGACAGGTTGCTAATTCACGCTTCTACAGTCATACAGTCTATAAGTACTTTGAAGACTGGTCACCTATGCAGGTCTTTCCATACACCTTTCTGGCATCTGTTCTGCTTTATGAAGTTATTCTGGCTCTATTATAGGTGCTACTAGGTCCAGGATGAGCAGGCCTGTCAGCTCTATATTATTCATGTGCTTCCTTTCATTAGCTCTCTCTAGGCTAGACTAGCTGGAATGAACTGACTTACTGAGTCAAAGCTCAGACGGAGACTGGTTTAAATTGGCTCAAGAACAGTGATGACAAACCTCCGGCACTCCAGTTATGGTAAAACTATGACTCCAAGCATGCTCCATTCATTTCTGAGAACAGTTAAGCAAGTGTGTATCTTGGGAGTTGTAGTTTTACCACAGCTGGAGTGTCGGAGGTGAGCCAACACAGCTCTAGAATGTTCTGCACTATGTGATTACCATGTGCAAACAGAAATATAATAAATGCACTAATGACATGACAAATACATTCTTGCTCTTTGCAGTATACTACAGCTCCTTGAGCAGGATGATGCACATACAGAGTGCTGGTAAAAAAAAATTATGAACCTTTGAAGTTAATAACCTGTAGATCTCAATGTATTAGCAAATACAATCTACACAATGTTTGGGGAGAAGTTTTGGACCAGCCCTCGGTGAAAATGTTTATCAATATTTTCTGGGATGCCTTTCGTACAACACAAATCTTTTCTGGCCTGGACACCTTGTGATAATTGAGAGATCAAAGAATTCTAAGCTGTATCAAATTCAGGGTATGCTATATTTTCATATGTAGAATGCCTAATTGATGTAAGGAGTCTTATAGGCCAAGCAATGCTCCTCTGGAATTCTGAGAAGAGGATATGCAAATCAGCTTTTACCAAGCTCTGCCTCTAAAGCCACTAGATATAAGATAGCAATCCTAATAAGTCATTGTTTGAACTTTTCAAAAGGCCTTGAGACACAACTTTGATATTAATTAAGCCAGTACCTCATCTGCAGATACCTGTTTCAGAGTGATTGATCCTCATCAGTGCCGAGCAGAGAGTACTTGATTAACAGGGTGAGAGGCCTAGGTGATAAATCGGCAGGTACTTTAACTCCTTATAAAGAGCGCCTAATCAGTGTGATGAGTCTTATAGGCCAGGCAATGCTTCTATAGTATTCTGGTTAAAGAGTATGCAAATCAGCTCATAGTAAGCTTTGCCTCCAATGTCACCTGATATAAGGTAGCTATTCAATGATTCAATGTTTGAGTTTTTAAACAGGCCTTGAGACACTACTTGGGTAATGTCAACAGGACTTTATTTCTGTCCTGGATAACGGAAACCAGATGGATCCATTCTGCATGCGCATAGACTGCTATTATGATGGATCAAAACGGAATACCTCTAAAGGTTTCTGTTTTGAATTCCGTCTTACAAATCTATGTTATAATGGAAAACGATGAAGGATTTTGTAACACTGATGTGAACCCGCCCTAATCAGTGCAAAGCAGGTATTATTATCTTAACTGGGTGAGAGGCTTAGGTCAGGATTCAAGGGATATTATATCTCCTTATAGAAAGTGCCTGATCAGAGTCAGGAGTCTTATAGGCCAGGCAATGCTTCTCTGAAATTCTGGGAAGAGGGTATGCAAATCAGCTCTTTGCAAGCTCTGACTCTAATGATATAGATGACCAGATGACCAGATATAAGGTGACTATCCTAGTTAATCTCCTGAATCCTGACCTAGGCCTCTCACATAGACATACTGTATGGATACACAGACATTTTTGCACAACAAGTTGCACTTTCTAATGGTAACATTTAATATTGCATTCAATGTAGTGGGAAGCTGGAAAAAATTCCAAATGGGGTGAAACCCAGTTCCACCAGTTTTATGGGTTTTATTTTCATAGCTTTCTCTATGCAGTAAAACTGACCTGTTCCCTTTGTTTTTCTTAGTTACATAGTTAATACTGTTGAAAAAAGTCCATCAAGTTCAACCAAGGAATAGGTGGGAATGCGAATCCCAGAAGGAAGTGAGACTCAGATTTCTACATGTTTTTATAAGCATTAATGTCATTTACTTTTAAGAATTCATCTAAACCCTTTTCAAAACTGTCCACTGTTCCCGCTGTGACCACGTCCTGAGGAAGTCTATTCCTCAGATTCACAGTTCTTACAGTAAAGAAGTTTTGGGGGCAGTGCCCCCTTTTCTTTTGAGGGCATTTGACATGGAACAGTTTTTCACCGTATTTTTGGTATGGGCTATTTATATAGTTGTATAAGTTAATCATGTCCCCCTTAGACATCTCTTCTCAAGACTAAATAAATTAAATTATTTTAATCTTTTTTCATAACTAAGACCCTCCATGCCCCTTATCAGTTTAGTAACTCTCCTCTGTACTTTTCCCAGCTGCAGAGCGTCCTTTCTATGGACTGGTGCCCAGAACTGAACTGCATATTCCAGATGAGGCCACACCAACGCCTTGTATTATAGGTAATATTACATCCCTGTCCGGTGAGTACATGCCTCGTTCAATGCATGTAGAATATCCTGGTAGCCTTAAAGCAGCTAATTGACATTGTATGCTGTTATTTAATCTACCATCTATAAGGACACAGAAATCCTTCTCTATAAGTGACTCTCCCAGTGTTACATCCCGTAGGACACATGATGCATGGAGATCATTACTAACAAGATTCATAACTTTGCATTTATCCACATTGAACCTCATTTGCCAAGTTGATGCCCAATCACTCAGCTTGTATTTTTTGCACATATACCATAAACTGCACAGTACTACACAGCTTAGTGTCATCTCCAAAAATAGAAATGGTGCTATTAATCCCGTCTTCAATATCATTAATAAATAAATTAAATAATAGAGGACCCAGCACTGAACCTTGGGGTCACCACTTATAACCCGGGACCATTCTAAATAGGAATCATTGACCACATCTCTCTGGACACAATCCTTCAGACAGTTTTCAATCTAATACAAACTATACTTTCCAAGCCTATAGACTTTACTTTACCTATTTCTGGTCGGATCGGCTATCAGAAAGGTGTACCTAACCTATCTAAGCCTATCTACAACAAGCAGTAGAATTGTGCCATAACTGCTGCGGTAGGGCAGCCTAAAGGGGGCCACCCTAATATGAAGTGACTGTAAGATGGTGTGGGTGGGTGGGTGAAATCAGCTGAATCGGCGTCAGCCTGGGCCCACAGGTGCCTCTAAATAGCCTAGTAACCAGCCAGCCTGGGCCCACAGGTGTATATAACTAGCCTTGTAATCAGCCTCCCCTCCCACAAATACAGCAAAGGTATTTGCTTAATACTTGTGGTTGGATCGGCTATCAGAAAGGTGTACCTAACCTATCTAACCTTATCTACAACAAGCAGTAGAATTGTGCCATAACTGCTGCGGTAGGGCAGCCTAGAAGGGGTCAAAAAGAGCAGACCTTTATTTAGAGCAAAACATATACATACCATTACGACACCTACTTTGAAAGCAAAGACACTACACAATGAAGGTGCGGAATATACCGTACATATCACAGAGACTTCTACGTACCTTACCTCTTTGTCACATGCGCCGACACGTCCTTCTTGGAGGTAACTAATGTTGATGCTTTTGAAAGAGTGGTTGGTAATCAGAAACGATTTACTCCTGTGTTGATCAACATATGAACATATTACGAGACGGTCTGAATCCTGAGAGCTGCAGACTGAAACAACAATGGTGAATCTGATGGAAGGGCCTAATTGAAGTCCAAACACAATAATAGCTGATCTCAGGGAGACCAGCTACAAAAAACACCGCGGAGCCTCACTTAAGAGTCTCAACACAGCAATCCGAAGTGCAAAGCTCCCTGGGAAACAGGAATATGCAAAATAAATGTGGAACCCCAGTTATGGGTCTACAACACAATCAAAGTCAGATATCCCTCAAAGGAAGGAAAACCGAGCAAAGGGGTGTCTCCATTATAGAGATCACCAAATCCACCATATTAAGTGGCCCCTATGTCAAGATCCCGCTTTTTTACAAGCTTTAAGGAGGGGCAACACCCCGAAACAGCTGTCTGTGGATGGATACCTGGCTTAGGTTTTCCCCGTCACATCCTTAAAGCTTGTAAAAAAGCGGGATCTTGACATAGGGGTCACTTAATATGGTGGATTTGGTGATCTCTATAATGGAGACACCCCTTTGCTCGGTTTTCCTTCCTTTAAGGGATATCTGGCTTTCATTGTGTTGTAGACCCATAACTGGGGCTCCACATTTATTTTGCATATTCCTGTTTCCCAGGGAGCTTTGCCCTTCGGATTGCTGTGTTGAGACTCTTAAGTGAGGCTCCGCAGTGTTTTTTGTAGTTGGTCTCCCTGAGATCAGCTATTGTTGTGTTTGAGTAGTCTCCGAGGCATTGCACCCGGTTAGCCAGAATCCTACTCCACACTGATGAGGGGCAACACTCCGAAACAGCTGTCTGTGGATGGATACCTGGCTCAGGTTTCCCCTGTCATATCCTTAAAGCTTGTAAAAAAGTGGGATCTTGACATAGGTGCCACTTAATATGGTGGATTTGGTGATCTCTATAATGGAGACACCCCTTTGCTCGGTTTTCCTTCCTTTGAGGGATATCTGGCTTTCATTGTGTTGTAGACCCATAACTGGGGCTCCACATTTATTTTGCATATTCCAGTTTCCCAGGGAGCTTTGCACTTCGGGTTGCTGTGTTGACACTCTTAAGTGAGGCTCCTCGGTGTTTTTTGTAGCTGGTCTCCCTGAGATCAGCTATTGTTGTGTTTGAGTAGTCTCCGAGGCATTGCTCCCGGTTAGCCAGAATCCTACTCCACACTGATGAGGGGCAACACCCCGAAACAGCTGTCTGTGGATGGATACCTGGCTTAGGTTTTCCCCATCACATCCTTAAAGCTTGTAAAAAAGCGGGATCTTGACATAGGGGCCACTTAATATGGTGGATTTGGTGATCTCTATAACGGAGACACCCCTTTGCTCAGTTTTCCTTCCTTTGAGGGATATCTGGCTTTCATTGTGTTGTAGACCCATAACTGGGGCTCCACATTTATTTTGCATATTCCTAATTGAAGTCCAACCATTTGCCAAGGGCCCTGCTCAGACACCAACCGTTAATGGTAGCAAAATACTTCACCTATACTTATTCCCCAGGCCACCGCTTTAATTTATATTATTTTTTAAAAAGGACCCAAAATTTAGAAGATGGCGTATGCCGTCTAACTCTAGTAATGGATTAAGTGAAATGTGTAGACTCACCAAGCCGGGGGAACCATAAGCACGAATACATGGCTGTTGCAATTAACAAGCTAATGTTGTCTGTAATGAGGACAGAAAACGTACCCACCATACTAACAGTTGTGACAGGAAATAAGCTTAGGGTCGTGATAAACTAAGTATGCTGCGCCTGTAGTAGTTATAGGACTTGTGTCCTTAGACGTGACAGACTACGTATATTGTGCCTTATAATTGTACCTCCTACTGGAAGAAGGACCGGTACCCAGGAACTAGCTGAGACACCAACCCCCATCAGCCCGAGTTTGAAGATGAAGTAAGCATGCCTGTAATGAAGACATAATGTACGCACAATGCCTGCCGCTATGACAGGAAAAGCTTAAGGTCATGATAGACTTCGTATGCTGCACCTGTAGTCGTGCTAGGACTCATCGTGTCAGACTTCGTAAATCGCATGTAGTCGTGACAGGACTTATTAGTCTGTAGACGTGACAGACTTCGTAAATCGCCTGTAGTGGTGAGACAGGACTTATTAGTCTGTAGACATGACAGACTTCGTAAATCGCCTGTAGTGGTGAGACAGGAATTTCTTAGTCTGTAGACGTGACAGACTTCGTAAATCGCCTGTAGTGGTGACAGGACTCCCTGTGGACGAAACTGATGCCATAGTATAGTTTTTTTTTTTAACTGAGCAACCCCTGGAGAGGCGGAATTTGAGAAACGTGAAAAAATGAGACCACAGGGTCAGCTTCCTGGGAGAATGGGTCTATAATGCAAGGATGGGCAAGAGAAAAGTAACAGCAGGGAGCGAGGGAAGCAAGAACCTAGAGAGGGTAAGCGGGAGAAAATGCGAACCTGGGAGAAGGTGATATTCGAAAAGGAAGGCTTGGGATGACTGCTTGAAACAATGAAGACCCAACGACCTACAACAATAATGTGAGTGAAGCTCTAATGGCAAAGGCCACGCATGCGAGCCCCCACAAGAAGAATTGTATTGCGAGCCACAGCTGACCGAGCTATGCGAGCGGGCCTGAAGGCAGAAAAAGACATGGAACCTACTGTGGCGGGACCACACAGCCGACCTCGAATGGCGGAGTTGTGTGTGTAAAATATAAACTGAGAAGCCATGCGTGAGAGACTAATGATGGAGCCAAGTGCGAGAGAGACTAATGGCAGAGTCGTGTGAGAGACTAATGGCGGAGCCAAGCGTGAGAGAGACTAATGGTGGAGCCAAGCGTGAGAGAGACTTATGGCGGAGCCAAGCATGAGAGAGACTAATGGCGGAGCCAAGCGTGAGAGAGACTAGTGGCGGAGCCAAGCGTGAGAGAGACTAATGGCGGAGTCAAGCGTGAGAGAGACTAATGGCAGAGCCAAGCGTGAGAGAGACTAATGGCGGGGCCAAGCGAGAGAGAGACTAATGGTGGGGCCAAGCATGAGAGACACTAATGGCGGGGACATGCGTGCGAGACACTAATGGCGTGGCCATGCGTGCGAGACCCTAATGGCGGTGCCATGCGTGCGAGACCCTAATGGCGGGGCCAGGCGTGCGAGACCCTAATGGCGGGGCCATGCGTGAGAGACCCTAATGGCGGGGCCATGCGTGAGAGACACTAATGGCGGGGCCATGCGTGAGAGACACTAATGGCGGGGCCATGCGTGAGAGACACTAATGGCGGGGCCATGCGTGAGAGACACTAATGGCGGGGCCATGCGTGAGAGACACTAATGGCGGGGCCATGCGTGAGAGACACTAATGGCGGGGCCATGCGTGAGAGACACTAATGGCGGGGCCATGCGTGAGAGACACTAATGGCGTTACAAAGCGTGAGAGAGACTAATGGCGGAGCCAAGCGTGAGAGAGACTAATGGCGGAGTCTTGTGAGAGACTAATAGTGGAGCCAAGCGTGAGAGAGACTAATGGCGGAACAAAGCGTGAGAGAGACTAATGGCGGAGCCAAGCGTGAGAGAGACTAATGGTGGAGTCAAGCGTGAGAGACTCTAAAGGCGTAGCCATCAATGCGAGACTAATTTTTTTTTTATATATATAATAAAAAATTGTATTTTTTTTTTATTTTTTATTTTTTTTAATAAACCACTTATGCAGCACCAACTGTGAAAATGAACAGATCTGAGAAAAAAGAGCCAGAGGCATTACAGTTCGCTAAGAGAAGACCCTTATCGTGACAAACGAATGAACAACTTGTGAATAGTGTTGAGCGAACAGTTCGAGCATTTTCAAAAAAGTTCGGGTTCGGTGTTCGTCGATTACTTCCCGCTTTCTGAAGGGCTGCACAGCAGCCAATCAGCTAGCATTTTACTTCTTGCCCTAAGAGCCCATCACAGCCATGCCTACTAATGGCATGGCTGTGATTGGCCAAGTGCAGCATGTGACCCAGCCTCTATTTAAGCTGGAGTCACGTAGCGCCGCACGTCACACTGCTCTGACTAGTGTAGGGAGAGGATGCAGCTGCTGTGTTAGGGCGAGATTAGGAAGGGATTAACTTAGCCAAAACACTTAATGAAGTGATCGATCAACAGCTGAGAATCATTGAACTTCTGCTAGTTACTTGCTCACTGGTTTTTAGGCTGCACAGAGCGTTTTTCTGTCACTTATTTTCTGGGTTGATCGGCGGCCATTTTGTGACTTGTGGAGCACCAGAAGAAGCTGCCACCAAGTCCATCAATCCATCAATACTAGTTTTTTTTTGCTATATCCTACATCACGGGCTTGGCTGTGCAAATTGTCACCCCTAGAAACTCAGGACAGCAATTTCTATATTTTATTAAGGGGTTAAATACAATTGCCCAAATACCAATCCCCTAAATCTGGTGTTCCAGATTTGGCTAGACAAGTATAATACTGTCTGCTGTCTGGCAAAGGATAGATTATTTTCTGGGGTGAAATTAACCTGCCAATATAGCAATACCCTGGATCTGGTGTCCCAGCAGTTGCAGGACAGATTTCATAGTATCCGCTTACACATATATTTTGTTCTGGGGTTAAATTAACCTGCCAATATAGCAATACCCTGGATCTGGTGTCCAAACAGTTGCAGGCCAGATTTCATAGTGTCCGCTTACACATATATTTTGTTCTGGGGTTAAATTAACCTGCGAATATAGCAATACCCTGGATCTGGTGTACAAACAGTTGCAGGCCAGATATCATAGTGTCCGCTTATACATATATTTTGTTCTGGGGTTAAATTAACCTGCCAATATAGCAATACCCTGGATCTGGTGTCCAAACAGTTGCAGGCCAGATTTCATAGTGTCCGCTTACACATATATTTTGTTCTGGGGTGAAATTAACCTGCCAATATAGCAATACCCTGGATCTGGTGTCCCAGCAGTTGCAGGACCGATTTCATAGTGTCCGCTTACACATATATTTTGTTCTGGGGTTAAATTAACCTGCCAATATAGCAATACCCTGGATCTGGTGTCCAAACAGTTGCAGGCCAGATTTCATAGTGTCCGCTTACACATATATTTTTTCTGGGGTGAAATTAACCTGCCAATATAGCAATACCCTGCATCTGGTGTCCCAGCAGTTGCAGGACCGATTTCATAGTGTCCGCTTACACATATATTTTGTTCTGGGGTTAAATTAACCTGCCAATATAGCAATACCCTGGATCTGGTGTCCCAGCAGTTGCAGGACAGATTTCATAGTATCCGCTTACACATATATTTTGTTCTGGGGCTAAATTAACCTGCCAATATAGCAATACCCTGGATCTGGTGTCCCAGCAGTTGCAGGACAGATTTCATAGTATCCGCTTACACATATATTTTCTTTCTGGGGTTAAATTAACCTGCCAATATAGCAATACCCTGGATCTGGTGTCCCAGCAGTTGCAGGACCGATTTCATAGTGTTCGCTTACACATATATTTTGTTCTGGGGTTAAATTAACCTGCCAATATAGCAATACCCTGGATCTGGTGTCCAAACAGTTGCAGGCCAGATTTCATAGTGTCCGCTTACACATATATTTTGTTCTGGGGTTAAATTAACCTGCGAATATAGCAATACCCTGGATCTGGTGTACAAACAGTTGCAGGCCAGATATCATAGTGTCCGCTTATACATATATTTTGTTCTGGGGTTAAATTAACCTGCCAATATAGCAATACCCTGGATCTGGTGTCCAAACAGTTGCAGGCCAGATTTCATAGTGTCCGCTTACACATATATTTTGTTCTGGGGTGAAATTAACCTGCCAATATAGCAATACCCTGGATCTGGTGTCCCAGCAGTTGCAGGACCGATTTCATAGTGTCCGCTTACACATATATTTTGTTCTGGGGTTAAATTAACCTGCCAATATAGCAATACCCTGGATCTGGTGTCCAAACAGTTGCAGGCCAGATTTCATAGTGTCCGCTTACACATATATTTTTTCTGGGGTGAAATTAACCTGCCAATATAGCAATACCCTGCATCTGGTGTCCCAGCAGTTGCAGGACCGATTTCATAGTGTCCGCTTACACATATATTTTGTTCTGGGGTTAAATTAACCTGCCAATATAGCAATACCCTGGATCTGGTGTCCCAGCAGTTGCAGGACAGATTTCATAGTATCCGCTTACACATATATTTTGTTCTGGGGCTAAATTAACCTGCCAATATAGCAATACCCTGGATCTGGTGTCCCAGCAGTTGCAGGACAGATTTCATAGTATCCGCTTACACATATATTTTGTTCTGGGGTTAAATTAACCTGCCAATATAGCAATACCCTGGATCTGGTGTCCCAGCAGTTGCAGGACCGATTTCATAGTGTTCGCTTACACATATATTTTGTTCTGGGGTTAAATTAACCTGCCAATATAGCAATACTCTGAATCTGGTGTCCCAGCTGTTGCAGGCCAAGTGTAAATCGGTCCATAAAAGGATACCTTTAATCCAGGGCCTAAATACTAGCCGTAAAAGAGATATTCCCATAAATCAGTGGTTACCCTGGATTAGTGCCTGGATTAGTGTAATACGCTACATAAACAAATAGGCAGATAGTGTTAGGTGCCTGTAAAAAAAGGCCTAAATTTGAAATCAATACATTGGGCCAAATATTTTATTCCTTATTGTGGTGCTTGGTGAACGGTAACAATGAGGAAAACATCTAGTAAGGGACGCGGACGCGGTCGTGGTGGTGTTAGTGTACCCTCTGGTGCTGGGAGAGGACGTGGCCATTCTGCCACAGCCACACGTCCTAGTGAACCAACTACCTCAGGTTCCAGTACCCGCCAGAATTTACAGCGATATTTGGTGGGGCCCAATGCCGTTCTAAGGATGGTAAGGCCTGAGCAGGTACAGGCGCTAGTCAATTGGGTGGCCGACAGTGGATCCAGCATGTTCACAACATTATCTCCCACCCAGTCTTCTGTAGAAAGCGCACAGGTGGCACCTGAAAACCAAGCCCATCAGTCTGTCACATTACCCCCATGCATATCAGGGAAACTGTCAGAGCCTCAAGTTATGCAGCAGTCTCTTATGCTGTTTGAAGACTCTGCTGGCATGGTTTCCCAAGGAAATCCACCTAGCCCTTCCCCAGTGGTGGAAGACATAGAATGCACTGATGCACAACCACTGATGTTTCCTGATGATGAGGACATGGGAATACCACCTCATCGGAGTCCGCACGTCTCTGATGATGACGAAACACAGGTGCCAACTGCTGCGTCTTTCTGCAGTGTGCAGACCGAACAGGAGGTCAGGGAGGAAGACTGTGTGGAAGACGATGCAGGGGACGATGAGGTCCTAGACCCCACATGGAATGAAGGTCGTGCCACTGACTTTCATAGTTCAGAGGAAGAGGCAGTGGTGAGACCGAGCCAACAGCGTAGCAAAAGAGGGAGCAGGGGGCAAAAGCAGAACAGCCGCCGCCAAGAGATTTCGCCTGATACTGGCCACCGCCACCAGGGACCGAGCACCCCAAAGGCAGCTTCAAGGAGTTCCCTGGCATGGCACTTCTTTAAACAATGTGCTGACAACAAGACTGGAGTGGTTTGCACGCTGTGCCATCAGATCCTGAAGCGAGGCATTAACGTTCTGAACCTTAGCACAACCTGCATGACCAGGCATCTACATGCAAAGCATGAACTGCAGTGGAGTAAACACCTTAAAAGCAAGGAACTCAATCAGGCTCCCCCTGCTCCCTCTTCTGCTGCTGCCTCGGCCTCTTCCTCCGCCTCGGGAGGAACGTTGGCACCTGCCGCCCACCAAACAGAGGATGTGCCACCGACACCACCAATTGCGTCACCAAGCATCTCCACCATGTCACACTGCAGCGTTCAGCTCTCCATCTCGCAAACCTTGTAGAGAAAGCGTAAATTCCCACCTAGCCACCCTCGAGCCCTGGGCCTGAATGCCAGCATTTCTAAACTACTGGCCTTTGAAATGCTGTCATTCAGGCTGGTGGACACAGACAGCTTCAAACAGCTGATGTCCATGGCTGTCCCACAGTATGTTGTCCCCAGCCGCCACTACTTCTCCAAGACAGCCGTGCCTTCCCTGCACAACCAAGTATCCGATAAAATCAAGTGTGCACTGCGCAACGCCATCTGTGGCAAGGTCCACCTAACCTGTGATTCTTGTTTTATATGTATTGAATGTGCCATTGCATATGGCTGGTAAACATTCTGTTGCACCTGGAAGCCGGTGTCACATGGTCTGTTGTAGGTGTAGCTTGCGGCCTCATTTGTTCCCCATTGCATTGTTGGTCCTGCAATGCAGGTGAGTGGGAGGGGGCTGTAGGCTGCTTAATACCTGTTCAGACCTTGCTCACACACCATAGGTAGTCTAGTGGTAGGACCCCATGTCATGCTGAGATACCGTGAAGTGGTGCTTAAAGGGGCTCCGATATGTTCCTGATTGGAAATATTGGCGAATCTCTCAGCTGTTAACACCAGAGTGAGGGATTAGCCAGTGTTGTCAGGTGCTTATCCATGTGGTGCATCTTTTTTCTGTGAGTTATGTGTTTATATATTTTCATCCGCACATGTTTTATTTTGTGTAGGATGTTTGTGTGGTGCTTGTGGTTCGCGCCGGTATCCTCCATTGTATGGAATTTTTGCTGGGGATAGCCGTTCGCTGCGAACCACATGCGGAGGAACTGTCCCCCCAGTTAGAAACACGCCACAGTGTTTGGGGTTTGGAGCAGTCCCACCCATTTAGGCCACGTTTATTTCTGTGATTCCAGAAGTGGCTCAGAGGGAGGTTTTTTGCAACAGCAGAGGCCAGGTACAAATGTGGCCAGCCAGGGCCCACTACTGGAGGACGAGGAGGATGAGGAGGAGGTGGAGGAGGATGAGGATGAAGCAGGTTCACAGCAGGGTGGCATCCGACACAGCATAGGCCCATCACTGGTGCGTGGCTGGGGGGATACGGAGGACGATGGCGATACGCCTCCCACAGAGGACAGCTTGTCCTTACCTCTGGGGAGCCTGGCACACATGAGCGACTACATGCTGCAGTGCCTGCGCAACGACAGCAGAGTTGCGCACATTTTAACGTGTGCGGACTACTGGGTTGCCACCCTGCTGGATCCCCGGTACAAAGACAATGTGCCCACCTTACTTCCTGCACTGGAGCGTGATAGGAAGATGCGCGAGTTCAAGCGCACGCTTGTAGAGGCGCTCCTGAGAGCATTCCCAAATGTCACAGGGGAACAGGTGGAAGCCCAAGGCGAAGGCAGAGGAGGAGCAAGAGGTCGCCAACGCAGCAGTGTCACGGCCAGCTCTTCTGAGGGCAGGGTTAGCATGGCAGAAATGTGGAAAAGTTTTGTCTCCACGCCACAGCTAACTGCACAACCACCTGATACGGAACGTGTTAGCAGGAGGCAGCATTTCACTAACATGGTTGAACAGTACGTCTGCACACCCCTCCACGTACTGACTGATGGTTCGGCCCCATTCAACTTCTGGGTCTCCAAATTGTCCACGTGGCCAGAGTTAGCATTTTATGCCTTGGAGGTGCTGGCCTGCCCGGCGGCCAGAGTTTTGTCTGAACGTGTATTCAGCACGGCAGGGGGCGTCATTACTGACAAACGCAGCCGCCTGTCCACAGCCAACGTGGACAAGCGGACGTTCATAAAAATGAACCAGGCATGGATCCCACAGGACCTGTGCCTACCTTGTGCAGAATAAACATTTATAACTGCCTCCCCATCAACCATGTATTCTTGTACTCCGGGGCACTTCTTTATTGAATCCTCATTTTTTTAACTTTACCATGATCTTGCGGTGCAACCCAAAGTTGAATGAACCTCTCCTCTGTCTGGGTGCTGTCCGAAATAACTGAGAGTGGCCTTCTCCGTTGGTGGTTGATATGACGCATGATTCCTTGCTGTGGGACCTCTCTCCTCTGTCTGGGTGCTGGTCCGAAATAACTGAGAGTGGCCTTCTCCGTTGGTGGTTGATATGACGCATGATTCCTTGGTGTGGGACCTCTCTCCTCTGTCTGGGTGCTGGTCCAAAATAAATGAGAGTGGCCTTCTCCGGTGGTGGTTGATATGACGCATGATTCCTTGCTGTGGGACCTCTCTCCTCTGTCTGGGTGATAGGCCGAAATAACTGAGAGTGGCCTTCTCCGTGGTGGGTGATATGACGCATGATTCCTTGCTGTGGGACCTCTCTCCTCTGTCTGGGAGCTGGTCCGAACTAAATGAAAGTGGCCTTCTCCGTTGGTGGTTGATATGACTCATGATTCCTTGCTGTGGGACCTGTATCCTCTGTCTGTGTGCTGGGCCGAAATAACTGAGAGTGGCCTTCTCCGTTGGTGGTTGATATGACGCATGATTCCTTGCTGTGGGACCTCTCTCCTCTGTCTGGGTGCTGGTCCGAAATAACTGAGAGTGGCCTTCTCCGTTGGTGGTTGATATGACGCATGATTCCTTGGTGTGGGACCTCTCTCCTCTGTCTGGGTGCTGGTCCAAAATAAATGAGAGTGGCCTTCTCCGGTGGTGGTTGATATGACGCATGATTCCTTGCTGTGGGACCTCTCTCCTCTGTCTGGGTGATAGGCCGAAATAACTGAGAGTGGCCTTCTCCGTGGTGGGTGATATGACGCATGATTCCTTGCTGTGGGACCTCTCTCCTCTGTCTGGGAGCTGGTCCGAACTAAATGAGAGTGGCCTTCTCCGTTGGTGGTTGATATGACTCATGATTCCTTGCTGTGGGACCTGTATCCTCTGTCTGTGTGCTGGGCCGAAATAACTGAGAGTGGCCTTCTCCGTTGGTGGTTGATATGACGCATGATTCCTTGCTGTGGGACCTCTCTCCTCTGTCTGGGTGCTGGTCCAAAATAAATGAGAGTGGCCTTCTCCGTTGGTGGTTGATATGACGCATGATTCCTTGATGTGGGACCTCTCTCCTCTGTCTGGGTGCTGGTCCGAACTAAATGAGAGTGGCCTTCTCCAGTGGTGGGTGATATGACACATGATTCCTTGCTGTGGGACCTCTCTCCAATTGATATTGGTTAATTTTTATTTATTTTATTTTAATTTATTTCCCTATCCACATTTTTTGCAGGGGATTTACCTATATTTTGCTGCCTTTGGCAGCCCTCTAGCCCTTTCCTGGACTATTTTACAGCCTTTTTAGTGCCTAAAAGTTCGGGTCCCCATTTCAATGGGGTTCGGGTTCGGGATAAAGTTCGGCTCGAGTTCGAATCCCGAACCCGAACATTTTCGGGAAGTTCGGCCGAACTTCTCGAACCCGAACATCCAGGTGTTCGCTCATCTCTACTTGTGAAACCTAATAGGAAACTTACACCTATTAGCCCACTGACTGCTGAGGGACTGTATGGTGAACTGGGGCAGGAGACCAAATGCGAACCAGGACTAAAGAACAGCAAAAATGTTGTTGTTTTTTCGAAGTGAAACAGAAAAAGTAGGCCTATGGAATGTAACTACCAGCGAGGAAAGAAACGTAAACCTGAAAGAAAGCAGCTATGTTTATCGGGAGAACGATATCAGAGCGGTGTGCTGTCTGCCCTAGTGAAAATACTGAGTAACCATGATGTAGCAATGAAAAGAAAATTCAGCTTTAAGAGGAAGCAGAGTATAACATCTGATGTAAAAACAGGTGGGTGAATGCCGCTCTGGATGTGAGTGGTGCCTAAAACATGGTATGGGCCCAGCTCTGAGCATGAAGAGCAAGGTATAACGCAGCTGTATGAATGCAATCTGAATTGAGCAGAGTATTAATGTGATGCAACAGCAATCACATGAACACAGCTCTAGTAGTGAATGGAGCATAGGACAAAATGTAAATGCAGACACATGGACGTAGCTTTTGAAGGTAACGAACCTAACCATGATCATTCGACCATTAGCGCCCAACCTCCTTCACCCCAAAGCGCTACAAGTCACTAACCGTGTAACCAAGTCCCATCCTACCGTGAATGCCAGCACTCGCCTGGCACCTTCTGCCATTACCCAGGCATGAACGAACCTCCACATGAAGCTGCAGTTTTTTTTTATTTTTTTTTTAAAAGATGGTCACCACAACACCACCTCATGTTCCCCTAAGAAAACATAAACGTGTTTGAACATAAACCCTGATGCAACGTCAATTAATCGACATATAGCGCACCTATAAACCTAGCACAGAACCGCTGACACATGCGTGCCCATAACTTACAGTTTATAGATTAAACACACTTACATACAAGAGCATCAGAACTCAAATACAGGCGCCTTGACCGATCTGCTTGTGTCCCCATATACAGACCACTGATATACATTTACCAACACCTTGCATGTCTGGCTTTAACTGCGGACGTGCGCCCCACATGTAAAACAGGTAACAGAAAACCATGCACTTTTTTATTTTATTTTTTTCGTATGAAATAGATATCAGAAAACATGTGACCATACCTACTCTAGGCGCATGCTACACCAATAACTATATGCAATAGCCCCTAACAAGCCCCTAAACAGCTAGACAAAAATACTAACAACAGTCACTTGACTGTTAGCACCCAACCCTGCTTTGATCCAGAGAACTGCGAATCACATACCGCACTGTGGATCCCGTGCCAATAAGTGCAATTCTACAGTGAGTGCCAGCATTCGCCTGGCCCTTTTTGCCGATGCCCAGGTGTTAATGAGCCTCCACATTATGCTTCTGCGTTTTTTTTTTTAAATCGACCATTGATACACAAAACACAGCGTGCATAGCCTGAGTCAACTAACAACCAACGCTCGGCCCTTTAGCGCCCAAACTCTGCTTTATCCCAGAGCGCTACATGTTGCGGACCGCAGCGTGGGTCCCGTGTAAACCACTCCGATCCTACCATGAATACCAGCGCCCTCCTCAGACATTCTGCCGTCGCCCAGCCGTAAGGAGCCTCCACTCCATGCTGCTGTATCCTAGAGCTGACCCAGAGGTAGTGAAATCAGCTGAATCGGTGTCAGCCTGGGCCCACAGGTGCCTATAAATAGCCTAGTAACCAGCCAGCCTGGGCCCACAGGTGTATATAACTAGCCTTGTAATCAGCCTCCCCTCCCACAAATACAGCAAAGGTATTTGCTTAATACTAAACGTCTATGAGGGACAGTATCAAAAGACTTTGCAAAATCCAGAAACACTACATCCACAGCCGACCCTCTGTCCAGGCTTCTACTCACCTCCTCAAAACAAAACAAATCAGGTTAGTCTTACAACTTTTGTCCTTAGTAAACCCATGTTGGTTATCACTTATAATATTATCTACAGTCACATACTCCTGTATATAGTCCTTTAAGAGTCCTTCAAACATTTTTCCCACAACATAAGTTAAACTAACTGGTCTATAATTACCTGTGGAGGACCTAGATCCTTTTTTGAATATGGGCACCCATTTACCTTGCGCCAATCACTTGGCACTGTACCAGTTCCTAGAGAAACTTTAAAAATTAGAAACAGGCATGTCAATGATTGAACTGAGCTCTTTACGAACTCTTGGGTGCAATCCATCTGGACTCGGAGCATTGTTCACATTTGCCTTATTTAACTTAGCTTGGACCATATCTACAATTAGCCAATTGAGTATATTACTGGATGTACTAACATCCCCAGCACCACAGATATCAGCTTATTTCTCTTCTTTTGTATATACAGAGCTAAAACACCTATTTAATAACTCTGCCTTTTCCTTATCTTACGTGACTAACCCCCCTTTACCATTATTTAGGGACCCACCTGCTCAGACCTTGGTTTTTTTGCACTTATATATTTATTTAAATAATATTTTGGGATTTGTTTTGCTCTCTTTTGCCATCTGCTGTTCATGTTAAAATTTGCAAAAATACATCTCCTTTAGGCTCCATTCAGACGTACACAATTCTGTTCCGCATTTTGCGGAACGAAATTGCGGACCCATTAATTTCAATGGGGACAGACGATGTCCCGCCCGGGTCCGCAATTGCGCATCCGCACTTCCGGGTCCGCAATCGCGTTCCCGAAAAATATAGAGCATGTCCTATCCTTGTCCGCAATTGCGGACAAGAAAAGGCATTTTCTATGAGAGTGCCAGCGATGTGAAGTCCGCAAAATTCGGAATGCACATTGCCGGTGTCCGTGTTTTGCGGATCCGTGGATCTGTGGATCCGCAAAACACACACGGACGTGTAAATGTAGCCTTAAACAGATTTTGTTAAGCCCTTTGTGAACTTCAAAGGCTGCATCTGAATCCACAGATTAGTATTTTTTAAATGCCCTTTTTTGTCATTTATAACCCTTTTCACAGTAGCTATGAACAATGGGGGTTTAATTTTATCCGTTTATACTTGTTACCTGAAGGAATACATTTTTTAGTGCAATTACTCAATGTGGATTTAAAGTTCTCCCATTTATCCTCAGTATTATTATGTGACAGTAGCAGTTCCCAGTCTATGACCTGAAATATTGCCCTCAACCCAGGGAAATTAGCCTTTTAAAATTCAGTGTCTTTGCTCTGCCTGACAGAGTTTGCTTCTTACAGTGTAGGGGAAATATGATTATATTGTGGTCACTATTACCTAGTGTTTCTCAAACAGTAACATTTCCAACAAGCTCTGCATCATTAGAAATTACCAGATCCAACAGAGCATTGCCCCTAGAGGGAGCTTAAACTGGCCCATAAAGTAGTCCTGCAGCAAATTGAGGAATTCTCTCCCCTTTGCAGTTGAGGCAGAACCATGACCTCAGTCAATGTCTGGGAAGTTAAATTGCAGTAAAACTATTTTTATACAATTTAATATAGTTTTATACCTAGTTTTATATAGTTATAGTATTTTGCATGATGATCTGTAATTTTTATTGATACCATTTTGGAATGTGCTTGACTCTCTGATCACTTTTTATTCAAACCTTTTTTGGGGAGGTAAAAATAATGGTCATTTAGATTTTTATTGGTATGGTGGTCACTGTATGTAATGAATATGTTTATATTTTAAAAGTATGGACATTTTGGGAGGCGGCAGTGCAAATGATCTACACTGCCTGTCCAAAAAAAAGGCCACGCACTCTAATATTTCGTTGGACCGCCTTTAGCTTTATTTATGGCATGCGGTCACTGTGGCATTGTTTCGATAAGCTTCTGCAATGTCACAAGATTTATTTCCATCCAGTGTTGCATTAATTTTTCACCAAGATCTTGCATTGATGATGGTAGAGTCTGACTGCTGTGCAAAGTCTTCTCCAGCACATCCCAAAGATTCTAAATGAGGTTAATGTCTGGACTCTGTGGTGGCCAATCCATGTGTGAAAATGATATCTCATGCTTCCTGAACCACTCTTCTACAATTTGAGCCTGATAAATCCTGGCATTCTCATCTTGGAATATGCCCGTGCCATCAGAGAAGAAAATCCATTGATGGAATAACCTGGTTATTCAGTATGTTCCGGTAGTCAGCTGACCTCATTCTTGGAGCACATACTGTTGCTGAACCTAGACCTGGCCAACTGCAGCAACCCCAGATCACAGCACTGCCCCCACAGGCTTTTACAGTAGGCACTAGACATGATGGGTGCATAACTTCATCTGCCTCTCTTCTTACCCTGATGCGCCCATCACTTAAATCTGGACTCATCAGACCACATGACCTTCTTCCATTGCTCCAGAGTCCAATCTTTATTCTCCCTAGCAAATTGAAGCCTCTTTTTCTGGTGTGCCTCACTGATTAGTGGTTTTCTTATGGCTACACAGCTGTTCAGTCCCAATCCCTTGAGTTCCCCTCACATTATGCGTGTAGAAATCCTCTTACTTTCACTATTAAACATAGCCCTGAGATCTACTGTTGTTTTTCTTTGATTTGATTTCACCAAACGTTTAAGTGATACATGATTAAATGATACATGATTTTCAAAACTTTTAATTAATACAAGTTCTGGAAAGCGTGGCATGCATTCGTATTGAGCCCCCTGATTCAGTACTTTTTAGGACCACCCTTCACTGTAATTAAAGTTGCAAGTCTTTCGGGTAGGTCTTTCCAAGCTTTGCATATCTAAAGGCTGAAATTTTTGCCCATTCTTCTTTGCAAAAAAGCTTAAGCTCAGTTAGATTTGATGGAAAGCATCTGTGAATAGCAATGTGAAAAGCAAAGTCTTGGCGCAGATTCTCAATGGGATTTAGGTCCAGACTTTGACTGGGCCATTTAAACACATAAATATGCTTTAATTGAAACCATTCAATTGTACCTTTGGTTGTATGTTTACAGTCCTGCTGGAAGGTGAACCTCCGCCCCAGTCTCAAGTCTTTTTCAGCTTCTAACATGATTTCCTCCAGGATTGCCCTGTATTTAGCTCCATCCATATTCCCATCAACTCTGACAAGCTTCCCTATCCCTGCTGACAAAAAGCATCCCCACACCATGAGGTTTCCACCACCATGTTTCATGGTGGGGACAATGTGTTCAGGTTGACATGCAGTGTTAGTGATCCCCTGCCAGTTCTAAATCAAAGACAGCTTCCTTGCTGTCTTACATTTAGACCTTTTTCTATGCCTGAACAAGGCGTTAAAATGGTAAATGAGACGGGCCTGCTGGCCCATTTTCTTCCCCGCCCACGCCATGCCCACTTTTTTAGACTTGGCGTGAGTGGAAAGAACTAGCTGCTGCGCCATCTGCGCCTTAAATACGCCTAATATAGGTATATTTCATCTTAATAAATGACCCCCATAGCGTTTTGCGTTTAGGCCAAAAAGTTCAACTTCGGTCTAATCTGAGCAAAGCACCTTCTTCCACACATTTGGTGTGTCCCCTACATGGCTTGTAGCACATTGCAAATGTGACTTCTTATGGCTTGCTTTCAAAAATTGTATTTCTTCTTGTCGCTCTTCCACAAAGGTCAGATTTGTAGAGTATATGACTAATCATTTTCTGGTGGACAGATTTAAAAAACAAGGTATCATTTTCTATTTATGTTATTTTCTTTTTTATGGAAACGTTCAAGGGGTATAAACACTTTTTCAAGACACTGTGTATGCTTGATCTTCCAAACTACTTACTTTTCTGGTTAATAGATGAGGATCCAGCAGGGGAATGGGGGTGTATGTCCTGTCAGTACTGAAAGGGAGAAAGGAGCACCTGCAAGTCAATCAGCCTTAACCAGGGTCTTTAGATACAGGTGACAGTCCAGAAACAACACTGAAACAGTTTACATCACACCATTGACTTCCTATTAGCATGCTCAGCTGAGTATTGGTTCAGCTCGAGCATCGCTATGCTCGGCACTCGTCTTTACTCGGCCGAGCACCACGTGTATTTGTCGCATTGCTCGAGTCTCCTCCCCGCATGTTTGACGCCTTCTAATCAGCCAATCAAGGTCCAGGTAAGTAATTCCCCTCAGTGTAAGGCCATAGCAATACTAGCTGTAAGCCTTACACTGATTGGCAGGCCAGAACCTGTGATACCATTTCATATAGGAACTGAGGCCCTGCGCTCGACTTATTCAGCGTCAGGGAGAGCAGACAGTAGGCAGGGACAGATAGCGTTTTGCTCTAAACTTACTGATTTCACTCCAAAAACCTTATTGAAAGACTTATCAGTCCTTTTAAGGACTAGAGTGTGTGTTTGACAGCAGTGCAGCACCTTTTTTTTTTTTTAAGAAGGGGGTTAATTAAGCACTATCAGGGACAGGCGTCACCAGGAAGGGACAGATAAGTGCAGGGCTTGAAAATCGCTTTGATAACTTCTAAAAGACAGAAAGATTTCCGATTAGTGACATCTGCAATACACTTCTCTGTCTCCTGTACATTACAGAATGCAAATACAGTGTGTACTGTAAAAAATTACATTATCTCTGGGCTAGAGGGGTGCCGAAATTCTTTATTTCTGTCTCCTGTACATTATAGAAAACAAATACAGTGTGTACTTTAAAAATTACATTACCTCTGGCCTAGTGTAGTGCTGAACAATTGTATTTCTCTGTCTCCTGTTCATTATAGCCAGAAAATACATTGTGTAGAGTACAAAATTCATTATATGTTGCCTAGTGTACTCCTGAAAATCTTTATTTTTCTGTGTTCAGTACATTACAGCAAGCCAATAGAGTGTGTACTGTAAAAATAACATTATCTCCTGGCTAGTGTAGTGCCAAAAATCTGTATTTTTCTGCATCCAGTACTGTCCTGCATCAGAAAACTGTGTCTTTAGCGGACAGTAAAACAAGCTGTGCCACATCTACAGACAAAACCATTAATATGAAGAAGGCGAGCACAAAGGGAGGGGGAAGTGGGCGTGATGCTGATGGTGCAAGCAGAGGCCGTGGCCCTGGGCGTCATGCTGATGGGTCAAGTAGTGGCCGTGGCCCTTGGGGTGATGCTGATGGTGCAAGCAGAGACCGTGGCCCTGGGCGCAATAAAACTGTGCCTGCTGCCAGTGCACAAATTTTTTTTTAAAAATCCACCTTACCCAGCTTCATGTACAGCTTAGCTGGGCGGCGCAGGACAACACTGTCCAAGTCGGACCAGTGCGATCAGGTGGTCGGTTGGATTGCAGAAGATAATGCTTCCAGTCAGTTAAGCATAACCCTCTCTTCCTAGAAGTCCATTCTCTGTAGCCAAGAGTCTGGTCAACCGAATCCTCACTCTGATCCTCCTTCCTCCAACCATGTCGCGTCTGGGCAAACAAGTGATCCCACACTCGGATATTCACATGACCTCTTTTCATCACCAGTACTTGGTTTGGCTCTCTCGCCAAGCACGCTTGAAGAGGTACCTGATTTCCAACTTCTTGAGCCTTTACAGTCTCAAGAAAATGACGGTGGTGAACCGCAATCATTAATTCATGAGGTGGATGATAATGAGACACAGTTGCCAATCACTGAGGTGGTGGTTAGGTCAAGTCAGGAGGATAAGCAGAGTGAGGAAGTGGAAGAGGAGGTGGTGGACGATGAAATCACTGACCCAACATGGTTAGGTGAAAAGCCGAGCGAGGATAGCAGTACAGAGGGTGAGCAAAAGCGAGATGTCTGCCCACACCAAACAGGCCCGCAACCGTTACACCAAGCACCCCCATGCGTAAATCTACCTTGCCAAGAGGTAGCTGATCCCCAGTATGGCGCTTTTTTGAGTAAAGCGCAGATGACAAATGAGTGGTAGTTTGCAACTTGTGCTGTACCAAAATGAGCCAGGGCGTTAACACTACCAACCTCACCCCCACCAGTATGATCTGCCACATGGCATCCAAGCACCCTAGTAAGTGGGCTGAATGCCTGGATCCACACTCTGTGTCTGATGGACCCACCGCTGCCTCCACTTCAACTGTGTTACGCACTGCTGGCCAATCCCCTGTCGCAGGCGCACGCCCAGATGCTCCTCGCCCTGCACATGGACCTTCACATGAACCGTCAGCAACAACATCCACTTCCCTGTCCAGGCGCAGCATCCAAATGTCAATAAAAAACGCATTTGAATGCAAGTGCAAATACCCACCCACAGGCCATTTCACTAAATGCGCAACTTTCAAAATGAATGGCCCTTGAAATATTGCCATTTAGGCTTGTGGACACTGAGGCCTTCGGCAGCCTGATGTCGGCGGCAGTCCCTCGGTACACTGTACCCAGCCGCCACTATTTTTTATGGTGTGCCTTGCCTGCCTTACACCAGCATGTGTCCCAGTCCCAGAACATCACCTGTGCCCTGACCAACGCACTTACTGGGAAGGTCCACTTCACCACGGACACATGGACAAGTGCTGGTGGCCAGGGACGCTACATTTCTCCAACTCCCACTTCTCCTCCTCCTCCACTTCCACCTCCCACACCAGCTAGCTGGAAGCTGTGGGTAAGTGTCAACAGGCCGTGCTGAAGCTAATCTGGTTAGGGGACAAACAGCACACCGCCGCAGAACTGTGGCAGGGTATAAGGGACCTGACCGAGCTGTGGCTCTCGCCACTCAACCTGAATCACGCTACATGCTACATGGAGGGAAAAGTTTTGGAAGATTGTGAAGGAATACATTGCAGACTGTGTCAGTGTCCTAAATGATCCCTCTGTGCCTTACAACTACTGGATGTCCAAGCTGGACACGTGGCATGAGCTTGCGCTCTACGCCTTGAAGTGCTGGCCTTCCCTGCCACCAGCGTATTGTCTGAGCGTGCTGGTGGCATGATAACAGATAAGCGTATATGCTTTTCCACTGACAATGCTGACAGGTTTACTCAGCTAAAAATGAACAAGGCCTGGAATGCCCCTGACTTCTCCACTCCACCAGAGGAAAGTTGAGTTAATGAGGAAGAAAAAGGCAAGTTAAATGTATGCTTTATAATGTACTCAATCGACAAGATTCAGATTTTTTTACCCCTTTCACCACAAAAAAAGGGCATATGTTTGAATCTTGCTTTCTCATCTGCCTCCTCCTCCGACTCTTTTTCAATACAGAATATATATGCCCTCGCTACAATCTTTTGTAGGGTTTGCTCGGCTTCAGGCCCTCATCTCCAATGCTTTATATTATACCATCTGCTCACCTAAAGGCAATCACTACAATGTTTTATGGGGTTCGCTAGGCTTCAGGACCCTCATCTCCAATGCTTTATAAGGTCTGCTCACCTGTAGCCCATCACTGCAATATTTTATTTGGTTCAATAGGCTTCAGGCCCTCATCTCCAATGCTTTATATCGTCTGATCACCTGTAGCCCATCACTGCAATACTTTATGGGGTTCACTAGGCTTCAGGCCCTCACCTCCAATGTTTTATACTGTCTGCTCACCTGAAGCCCATCACTGCAATGTTTTATGTGGTTCTCTAGGCTTCAGGCCCTCACCTTCAATGCCTTTTACCCTCTGCTCACCTGTAGGTAATAACTACAATGTTTTATGGGGTTCTCTAGGCTTCAGGCCCTCACCTCCAATGCTTTATACTGTCTGCTCACCTGTACTCCATTACTGCAATGTTTTATGGGGTTCGCTAGGCTTCGTGCCCTCACCTCCAATGCTTTATAAGGTCTGCTCACCTGTGAGCCCATCACTGCAATGATTTCTGGGGTTCGCTAGGCTTCAGGCCCTCACCTCCAATGCTTTATACCGTCTGCTCACCTGTAAGCCATTACTGCAATGGTTTATGGGGTTCTCTAGGCATCAGGCACTCACCTCGAAAGCTTTATACCGTCTTCTCACCTGTAGCCCATCATTGCAATGTTTTATGGGGTTCTCTAGGCTTCAGGCCCTCACCTTCAATACTTTATACCATCTGCTCACCTGTAGGCCATTACTGCAATGTTTTATGTGGTTCTCTAGGCTTCAGGCCCTCACCTCCAATGCTTTATACCATCTGCTCACCTATAGCCTATGACTGCAATATTTCATGAGGTTCTCTAGGCTTCAGGCCCTCACCTCCAATGCTTTATACCATCTGCTCACCTGTAGGCCAATACTGCAATGTTTTATGGGGTTCTCTAGGCTTCAGGCCCTCACCTTGAATGCTTTATACTGTCTGCTCACGTGTAGCCCATCACTGCAATGTTTTATGTGGTTCGCTCACCTTCAAGCCCTCACTCCAATTTTTTATTAGGTCCGCTCACCTTCAGTCCCTCAACTATAATGTTTTAGACGGTAATAACATGCCCTTGCTCCTAATGTTTTTGAAAGTTACCAGTAGGCCATCAATGATATTTTTCAAGGGTTTGTATGATGCCCTTCTTTATGTGTAATAAAGGGTTTATTGGAGTGCCAGTTCCTTGTAATTTTTGGCAGCCCTTTCACTTAGTGCATAGGCTTTATGAGTGCTGCAGTCTACCTGAGCAATTGTAGCACCATGTGAATGAGGCCCTCCTTTATGTGATATACAGGCTGAATCGGAGTTCTTCTTCCTTGTAATTTTTTGCAGCATTTGCACTGTATATATAATTGAATATCCAGGAAAGAATGTTTCCTAACCATTTTACCTCTAAAAACTTTTTTTTTTAGGGGCGTGATTTTGGGCGTGATTTTGTCGCTATGTAAAAGTGGCGGACAACTGGGACAATATGGTTCCCAGCTGCAACATTGGAGTCCAAGATGCACCCAGACATGGTCCACATACTGTTTCAGATACATTTCGGTTGTGTTTCTGTCACTTTCTGACCTTTTATAATGGACCAGGCGCCCTCCCCTTATCAGAGCAAGGGGTGCCTGATGTCTCCCATTGACTTCCATTATACAGGGGTGCTTGGCTGAGCGCACGAATATCGCTATGTGTTCGGACCGTGTACCCAAACACCCGAACACTTTGGTTTTCGCTCATCACTACTTTCTATAAATATTGCTGAATAATCAGAAAACCCTTTCAAAGACAGCCTGACACCATGTAATGCAATGCAATCTGCAGGCAGCATTTTATAGATTAGGAGAAGCTAAACAGATTTAATCCAGAGGGAAAAAACAGGCTGGTTTGAAGCTGCTTTGGAGCGGCACTTATTAAAGCAGACAAGCAATGTTAGTTTGTGAGCGTTCGCGTGTTTGATATCCAGTATGTGTTTGTATTAAGTGTGTGACTTTAGATTACGTATGTAGAGAGAAGACCGGCACTCACCTCTTGATGCTCAAGTGGTATTTATTATAGCCCCATGGAGGACATGAAGGTGACGCGTTTCGGCTCAAATGAGCCTTTGTCAAACTTACTTGTGTAAGTTTGACAGAGGTTCATTTGAGCCGAAACGCGTCACCTTCATGTCCTCCATGGGGCTATAATAAATACCACTTGAGCATCAAGAGGTGAGTGCCGGTCTTCTCTCTACATACGTGCACGTGGAACGCCGACCTGGCCACGCGCACTCACCGTAATACGCTGTCACACGCAGTGACTGCTCTTTTACACTTTAGATTACGTGACTTGAGATTCAGGTACTTTATGAAGGGACTGCAGTAAGTCAGTTGCATATCACAGCACTGTATTGTATTTTTTCTCTTTTCATGCATAATCCCCATTTAGTATGTGTTCTATTATTGACAGCACAGTCCAGTGCACATACCGTGGAATGAAAAAGTCTACACAACCCTGTTAAAATGTCAGGTTTCTGTGCTGTAAAAAAATGAGACAAAGATAAATCATTTCAGAACTTTTTCCACCTTAAATGTGACCTCTAAACTGTACAACTCAATTGAAAAACAAACTGAAATCTTTTAGGTAGAGGGAAGAAAAAATATAAAAATAAAATAATATGGTTGCATAAGTGTGCACACCGTTAAACTAATACATTGTTGAAGTAGAAGACTGAAGGTTTTGTGCCAATATTGACTGGTATTTGGAACTGTTCAGAATTCCCTCTATCTTAACTAAGGCCCCAGTTCCAGCTGAAGAAAAACAGCCCCAAAGCATGATGCTGCCACCATCATGCTTCACTGTGGGTATGGTGTTCTTTTGGTGATGTACAGTGTTGTTTTTGCGCCAAACATATCTTTTGGAATTATGGGCAAAAAGTTCAACCTCGATTTCATCAGACCATAACACCTTTTCCCACATAGCACAACAAGTAGAATAGATAGGCGCACTCACCATCCCTTCAAAGTCTTCTTTATTGCAGAGAACAAATCGAAACAGGGGGACTCACATGGACAGCAAATTCACAGAAAACAGCGACGGCCGTTTCGCGGACTCACCGCTTCATCCGGCTGTTCAGTCATATAAAAGATCGCGCTTGCGCTGGTTATATGCGTCACTGCCGGTGGGACTGGACCTGCCCATCACCTGGCAGCCAGGGACGCTCAACAAACAGCGCTTGCGCCATAATAGTGATACAAAGGAAACATATTAAAAACAAATAAACGAGCAGCATACTAAGTAAATACACAAAGGGATGCGAGGATCGCAGTAAATCGCGATCAAGTTAATTTCTACAGCGTACACCTTAACTGACGATGGAAAGAGTACCAGGTATCCCACACAAGCAGAGATGCGAAAACTCCGGATGCAAAAAATCGCATACCGCCAAAACGCGGTTCCTGCAATGGCCGCAACCCAAGCTTAACGTGTCATGTGAACATCGACAGAGTCGTTACGCTCGCTCAAACCCAAAGGACCTGTGGCATCAGCTTTTATGATAAACACGCTTCCTTCTGTAGCAGTGAGCAATGTCTATCCCTCCATGAACTGGTGGGTACATGCCCAAACCTGCAAACCTCAGCACGTCCGCGTTTCCTCCATGCCGATGTTTCACATGATCGATCAACAGGTGCATCTCGCCTGAGCGGAGGATGCTACAGATGTGCCCAATAGATCTCTGGTCTTCCCTAGTAGAGCATCGCAGACGCAAATAATACAACCACAAGCATAGCCCTGACGTACGAATTGAGTACATAATGCCGATACCTCCAAAAACAAATGGCCATTTGTTTTTGAGGTATCGAACATTATAGTTAGTATCAATTACATGCAGAACAAACCTTTGTGGTTTATAATTATTTGGCGCCTGCTGATGCCTTCTATATAGGGAAGACCAGAGAGATCCCTATTGAACGCATACGCTGAGCATCGAAATTCCATCCGCACAGGTAAGGGATGCACCCGCTTGATCGATCATGTAAACATCGCATGGAGGAAACGCGGACGTGCTGAGGTCTGCAGGTTTGAGCATGTACCTCACCAGTTCATGGAGGGGATAGGCATTGCTCACTGCTACAGAAGGAAGCGATGTTTATCGCAAAAGCTGATGCCACAGGTCCTTTTGGGTTTGAACGAACGTAACGACCTGTCGATGTTCACATGTCACACGTTAAGCTTGGGCTGCGCGGCCATTGCAGAACCGGTTGCTTGGCCGTATGATTTTTTTCGCATCCGGAATTCTGCGCTCTGCTTGGTGTAGGGATACCTAGCACTCTTTCCATCGTCAGTTAAGGTGTACGCGGTAGAAATTAACTTGATCGCGATTTACTGCGATCCCCGCATCCCTTGTGTATTTACTTAGTATGCTGCTGCTTATTTGTTTTTAATATGTTTCCTTTGTATCACTACTATGGCGCAAGCGCTGCTTGTTGAGCGTCCCTGGCTGCCAGGTGATGGGCAGGTCCAGTCCCACCGGCAGTGACGCATATAACCAGCGCAAGCGCGATCTTTATATGACTGAACAGCCGGATGAAGCGGTGAGTCCGCGAAACGGTCAGTCGCTGTTTTCTGTAATTTGCTGTCCATGTGAGTCCCCCTGTTTCGATTTGTTCTCTGCAATAAAGAAGACTTTGAAGGGATGGTGAGTGCGCCTATCTATTCTACTTGTTGTGCTATATTGCTTCTGTCGAGGCTAGCACCCCGGTCCCAGGATTGTCGGATGAGGCCATAGTGGAGTCCTCACACGTGTTTTACAGGCACAGGGCAGTGCCCTCGTTCACTCTTTTTGACTACCTTTTCCCACATGCTTTTGGGAGACTTTAGATGTGTTTTTGCAAAATGTAGCCTGCCTTGGTTGTTTTTCTTCATAAGAAAAGGCTTAAATCTTGCCACTCTACCCCATAGCCCAGACATATGAAGAATACGTGAGATTGTTGTCACATGTACCATACAGCCAGTACTTGCCAGATATTCCTGCAGCTCCTTTAATGTTGCTGTAGGTCTCTTGGTAGCCTTCTAGACCAGTTTTATTCTCGTCTTTTCATCAATTATGGAGGGACGTCCAGTTCTTGATAATGTCACTGTTGTGGGCATATTTTCTCCACTTGATGACGACTGTCTTCACTGTGTTTCATGGTATATCTAATGCCTTGGAAATTCCTTTGTACCCTTCTCCTGACTGATACCTTTTAACAATTAGTGTTGAGTACGAATATTCGCGAATTTTAATCTCGAATATCGTGATTTCGAAATTTTGCGAATATGTCGAATACATGACCCCATATTCGCAATTACAAATATTCGCTCTTAAGATGGATAGTAATAGGGAAACTGTTTTGAAAATAAAAGATTCAGACATAATTCCCCCAACCTTAATTGCTTTCTATAACAATTTCCACTATTCCTGTCAGAGTAAAGACTTAATAGGTAAAAACTGTCCTGTGAATGTTCGTCACTTGAATATTCACATCAATCTATTCGCGGTTTGTATTCCCTTTCCTACCAAGCATTAACAGGTTGTGTCAGACCCCAGTACGCTGCATGTATTGTCTTTTTTGCACCTTTCCATTCGCACAAATGACTCCCGCCATTTCAAGCTTTGAATACATGTAAAGCTGTTTAAACATTAATAATAATGAATAGATTCTATGCGCACACGAATATAACCTGAAAAATGCATCGCAAATCATGAGATTGAATGCGAAATATAGAATATTTTGAAGTCGCAAATATATGACTAATATGATGCGAAATATTTGTGATATATCGTGAACTCGAATATGGGTCTTTGCGCTCATCCCTATTAACAATGAGATCCCTCTGATGCTTTGGAAGCTCTCTGTGGACCATGGCATTTGCTGTGGGATGTGACTAAGAACATTTCAGGAAAGACCAACTAGAGCAGCTGAACTTTATTTGGGGTTAATCAGAGGCACTGTAAATGATAGCAGGTGTATGCTGACTCCTATTTAACATGATTATGTGATTGCTTAATTCTGAACACAGCTACATCCCCAGTTATAAGAGGGTTTGCACACTTATGCAACCACATTATTTTAGTTTTTTTTTGTTTTCTTCCCTCCACCTAAAAGATTTCAATTTGTTTTTCAATTAAGTGGTACAGTTTATAGGTCAAATTAAAGGTGGAAAAAGTTCTGAAATGATTTATCTTTGTCTCTTTTTTTACAGCACAGAAACCTGACATTTTAACAGGGGTGAGTAGATTTTTTATATCCACTGTATTGTCTAATGTATGCAGTCCTGGAACAGCCGATTGAGGGTGCATATATTTGTTCAAAATTTGAGCAAATTTTCTGTATGGAATCGCACATCGTGTATCTAACTGGGCGAGTTTCAACACTGAGAAGCGTTGATAATTTGAAAAAGAGTTTGTTTCTCACTGAGCAAGCACTCTAAGGGGTAGATACAGAAGAGGGTGGTAGAATGGAGGCTCAGGAAAGTGAGGTAGGTAGCTGAATAACCATTAGAAAGCAGGGTAGAGGGAAGAGTGCCAGGGAAGCTAGCCCTGATCTGACAAGTTTGCAAGATAGGCAGATGAGGTGGGTGTCAGTTTAATGAGAGCACTGCTGTAGCCATACACTTCCTCTGTCAGTCAGGGGAATGTCAGCTCCAGTAAGCAGAGAATCAGGAGAGTTGGGCAGGCCAGATAGGTACTGGTAGTGGAAGACTCAATTATTAGGGGTACAGATAGGGCGATCTGTCACAAAGACCGGGATCGTCGAACGGTGTGTTGTCTTACTGGCGCTCGAGTTCGACACATTGCTGATCGTGTTGACAGATTACTGGGAGGTCAGAAGTCATAGTCCATATTGGAACCAATGACAAAGTTGCAGGTAAATGGAGCATCCTTAAAAATGATTTTTGGGATTTAGTTCACCAGCTTAAGGCAAGGACCACAAAGATAGTGTTTTCCGCAAAAAGACTTCTACCACGAGCCACACAAGAAAGGCAGCAGGAGATTAGGGAGGTTAACAAGTGTCTCAAGTACTGATGTAGAAAGGAGGGGTTTGGGTTCCTGGAGAAATGGGCAGACTTCTCTGTCAGTTAAAGGCTTTATCATAGGGATAGGCTGCACCTCAATGGGGAAGGAGCAGCTGATTTGGGGGAGAAGATCGCTAGAAGGTTGGAGGAGTGTTTAAACTAGGGACTGGGGTGGAGGTAAATTACATTATAGGAGGGGAAGATAGTGCAGACAGCGAATTGGGGCAAGGTAATGGAACTGGGGGAGGAATGGAAGGGGGGACTAGAACAGTTCAGAATGAAAGGTGTAGGGTAAAAAAATATACATAAACCTCTTTATTGTATGTACACTAATGCCAGAAGCCTGACTAACAAAACTGGTGAACTGGAATTAGTGATGTGTGAGGATGACTATGAAATAGTGAGACTAACTGAGACATTACTGGATTATAGCTATAACTGGGCAGTTAATATACAGAGTTACAATCTTTTTGGAAAGGATCGCCAAAACCGGAAAAGGGGTAGGATTTGCCTTTATGTAAAGTCCTGTCTAAAGACATTCTGGGAAGATTTAAGTGAGGGACATGAACTTGTGGAGTCACTATGGGTAGAAATACATGAAGGAAACAGCAATAATAAAATACTAATAGGAGTTTATTATAAGCCACCTAATATACCAGAGTCCACAAAAACTCTACTTCTAAACTGAATAGACGAGGCAGAAAATCATAATGAAGTCGTTATTATGGGGGACTTTAACTACCCAGATATAGACTGGAAACTAAAACCTGTACATCTCAGAAAGGAAACAGGTACTTGGCAATAACCAAACACAATTACCTTTCCCAACTGGTTCAGGACCCGACTAGAGGGACGGCCACGCTGGACTTAGTATTAACCAATAGAACTGACAGAACAACAGATTTGTAGGTTGGGGGGCACCTGGGAAATAGTGACCATAAAGTAAAAACCTGCCCTTATCATTCAAAAGAGTGTTTCTTAAGGAAGGAACAAAAATACCAAATTTCTAAAAAGCTAAATTACCCTACTAAGAGAGGCTATAGGCCTAACAAACTGAGACAAAGTCCTCAAAAACAAAAATACAGCCACAAAATGGGATATTTTTAAAAGCATCCTAAAATTTAATTATGAGAGGTACATACCTTATCGGAATAAAAGGTTAAGGTACAAGAAAAAAAAAAAAACTATGTGGATAAATAGTAATGTAAAGAAAGCAATACATTACAAAAATAAAGCATTTAAATCAATAAAACAGGAGGGTAGCGAGGAAGCATTGAAAAACTATACGTATATCTTGACTTCTCCAAAACATTTGATATTGTGCACATAATGAAATATATAAAATGAGAATGCTTGGATAGGGGGAAAATGTCTGTATTTGGGGAAGTAACTGGCTCATTGGGGTTCCACAGGGGTCAGTATTGGGCCCTATTCTCTTTAATATATGTATTAATGATCTTGTAGAAGGCTTGCACAGTATAATATAACTTTTTGCAGATGACACTAAACTGTATAAACACAGAAGAGGGCAGAAGAGGACAGTATACTGCTACAGAGGGATCTGGATAGATTGGAGGCTTAGGCAGATAAGTGGCAAATGAGGTTTAACACTGACAAATGTAAGGTTATGCACATGGGAAGGAATAATGCAAGTCACCAATACAAACTAAATGGTAAAACACTGGATAACACTGACATGGAAAAGGACCTAGGAATTTTAGCAGATATCAAACTAAGCTGTAGAAACTAGTGTAAGGAAGCTGCTGCCAAGTCCAATAAGATAATGGTTTGGATCCAAAGGGGCATAGATGCCCGTGATGAGAACATAGTCCTGCCACTTTACAAATCACTAGTCAGACCACACATGGAGTACTGTGTACAGTTCTTGGCTCCTGTGAACTAGACAGACATAGCAGAGCTGGAGAGGGTTCAGAGTAGTTGTGAGCTGCACGAGCAATTTTGAATTTGCAATATCTCGCAAATATTTGGGTGAATATTATTCATAAATTATTAGAATATTTGTCATATATTCGCAAATTTGCAGTTATTTTCTTGATTGCAAAAATTGGCAATGTAATATTTGCGTAATGCGCGCGCAATACAGGCGTGGATCACTATTGCTACATTTTTGAAGCTGCTAGAAGTTTCCTGAGACTGGAGAAAATGGCTGGCACGGAAGAATATTACAATATCTTTATATGCAGCTAGAGTGCTCCGATACATTTGCAATTGCGCAAATCGGCAGTTAATGATGCACATATTTTTGCGCAATACATGCAACTTCACACTTTAGCAAGTCTGACTACATATTAGTGATTGGTGCACTAAGTATTGTTATGAACTTATGACATCACATCACTTTGTATATAGCATGAATGTTTGGACAGCAGAACACTATCTAACATCCTGCACTCCCACGAACTAACTAACTAACTAACTAACTAACTAACTAACTAACTAACTAACTATCTAATATCTAATTGCTGCTGCTTATATAGAAAAGGGATAGGCAACTTTCCTATTGGTTGCTAGGGATGTTGCTAAGCTCAGACAAAGACATTGCAGCCTTCTCATTGGCCCACAAGCAAGAAGCAGGGAGGGATCATGAGTTAAGAGGAAAAAAATACGAATATATAGCACTATATGCTAAATATTTGCTAATTTTCGAAGTGGTATCACTTGTGATAAAAATTTGCAATTCGAATATTCGCGCACAACACTTGTTCAGAGGAGGGCAAATAAAATAATAACTGTAATGGGTGGACTACAGTACCCTGAAAGATTATCAAAATTCGGGTTATTCACTTTAGAAAAAAGACGTCTGAGGGTAGATCTAATAACCATGTATAAATATATCGGGGGTCAGTAGAGAGATCTCTCCCATCATATATTTATGCCCAGGACTGTGACTGTGACGAGGGATCATCCTACAAAAAGGTTTGTACACAAACATAGAAGAGGATTATTTATGGTAAGAGCAGTGAGACTATGAAAGGTGGTGATGGTGAGTTCACTAAAAGAGTTCAAGAGGGGCTTGGATGTATTTCTGGAGTGTAATACTATTATAGGTTATAGCTACTAGAGATGGGTCGTTGATCCAGGGAGTTATTCTGATTGCCTGATTGGAGTCGGGAAGGAATTTTTTCCCCTTAAAGTGGGGAAAATTGGCTTCTACCTCACAGATTATTTTTTTTATTTTTTGCATTCCTCTGGATTAACTTGCAGGATAACAGACTGATCCAGATGGACCGATGTCTTTTTTGGGCCTTTAAAACTATGTTACTATGTACAGCATGTTACTATATAAAATTTTTGGGAAATGTTTCAGTAAAACTAGTAATTTATACACTTAAACTGCTCTGCTCTTTCTTTGTAAAGGAGTCAAGTGGGTGGTTCTACTAGTTAGCTGACTGCTATCTCTGCATAACTAAACATTCAGAGATAGCTGGCAGTTAGTAAGTAGGACCGACCACATAACTGCTAAGTAAAGAAAGAGACGAAGCTCAATCAAATAAACAATTGGTATTTACAAAATATGTTCCCCTAAAATTCATCACCATGAAAAACTGTGCATCATGATATAGAGTAGGAGAAGATGAGCAGATTAATATGCTCTATAACTGTGATAGCTAACCTCCGGTGCTCCAGTTGTGGTAAAACTATGACTCCAAAGATGTACACTTGCTTGGCTACTCTCAGAACTCCATAGAAATGAATGGAGCATGATGAGAGTCATAGTTTTACCACAGCTGGAGGTTAGCCATCACTGCACTATAACATGCTGCACTGCATTTCATGGTGACAAATTCCCTTTAAAGGAATCAATTTATTGACTAATCCAGCCTTTACAATTTTTACACTATAGTCTATAAATTGCTGCAAGTTGGTGATTTGAATATACAGTCATAGCAGGTAACAATGTGTCTTTAGGATTTCATCACACTATATTAGAGAATGTACACTAATAGGTTTAGCCTACATAAATCCACAAATAACACACTGTGATATCTGAGTTAAAATAATGCAATTCAACAGATTTATAGCACAACACTCACAATGCCATGTTGAATGTCAAAATAACCAGCAAATGACATATTCCCAACACTGAAATTATCTTCCTAACACAGCATCCCCCACAGCAAGAATACACGTCACACCATGCTATAGCAAAGCTTGAATTATCCAAAAAGATGACTAAGACACTGTCTTATATAGAAGTCTTACAAATTTGAGGACTGTGTTTTCTTTTTCTTCTTTCATATATAAAAATATTGTAATGTAACAACGAGGATCCATGGATGAATCATTGCATAACTGGATAGAATTGCTACTCTAGATCTAGAAAGGTGACAAATCCCAGAACAGATATTTTGGCAGACAATTTAAGGAAACGTTCCACCCAAAATGTGCAATAAACTATGTAGCCATATATATTTTTTGTGGACATACTCTATGTACTTTTGTGTTCACAAAACATTTTTCACTGCAGATTTCTGTCTCCTAAAAGATGTGACGTGTCCCTTCTTGGGAGGTTTCCCTGCGGAAAGAGCAGTGGCTGTTGGATCTGTGGTATGACATACTACAAATCTACTGCAGAATTCAAAGGGTCAGGCTCAGTTTTCTGCCACAGATTCTGTAACAAATGCACATTCAGGGAGATATATCATGAGAGGGATTTTTAAAGACTGGTTTGTAGTAGTTTACGTTCCCATAATTTGAACTGGATCAAATTTGGTGTCTTTAAATGCAATTGAACCGTTTGGTCTTGAGGTGTTGTTTCACTTTCTAGTAAGATTGCAGCATGGGGTTATCCAGGAATTAGGAATTATGACCTATCCTCAAGATAGGTGATCATTAGCACATTGGCAGGGGTCCATGTCCTGGACCGCCGCTGTTTCAGGGAGCCACCACACTCATCAGAGCTCTGGTAAGCATAGGAGGCTCACCCCAGCTTTATAAGCACAGCACCATATACCATATAGTGGCCTACTTTAAAGCTGATTGGATATAGCTGATCGGATTCCAAATGTTGAACCCCCACCGATCTGATTTTGATTACCTACCCAGAGGATAGATCATCAATATAAATTTCCGGATAACCTCTTTAAATCATCTTACAAGGCTAATCATTTTCACTTTCCAACCCACTTTTCAAAATTTAAGTGACTAGTGTAAATATGAAACATGCCACAATTTTGTTTTAGAAAAAATTGGCCCCAAAAAATGTTAATTTTAAGTGCAGGAGTGCAGGACTTGCAATCCCAGTTTTTTTTTTTTTTTCAACATGTATTTTAACTGTCAGAAAATACTTTTATTCTTTCTTTTCTAGTGGTCCTGGTATTTACAGATGGTTCCATTCTTTAGAGCTACTTACCCCTAAAAAAATCACCTGCAGAAGTAGGAAGAAACAAGCATGTACATGTACACTAAACTCCTCAACAGTCACAGTTCACATTGCAGAAGATTTACTAATCCTGTCTCAAATGTAGACAGCATAATGTATTTGCACATACTGGATGATGCATTTGGTGCGTGGTTAGACGCTTTTATCCAACATTAAACCATCTAATGCTTGGTTTACTTTATAACAGATTTCTCTGCCAAAATGCTGCAATTTTTCCATTTCATAGACTGTGCCCCCTTTTGCTAAGATATGCCCCACAAGTTATGTACCAAGAGAAGCCGTGGATTATTCTTTCTTGTGCATTTGCTTCATAAAAATTTTTAAAATACAATGTGATGTATTTCACCAGAAATGCACCGAATATTGGTTTCATTCTATGCTCAATCACATGAAAATAATGACTATACTATATATAGTGTACTATTACATAGTAACATAGTGAAATAGTTTGACCCTGCATATTAATCCAGTAGAAGGCAGAAAACCTCTGTGAGGTTCCTCATTTTAAGGGGAAAAAAAAATCCTTCCCGACTTCAATCAGGCAATCAGAATAACTCCCTGGATCAACGACCCCTCTCTAGTAGCTGTAGCCTGTAATATGATTACACTTCAGAAATACATCCAGGCCCCTCTTGAACTCTCTTAGTGAACTCACCACCACGACCTCCTCAGGCAGAGTTCTATAGTCTTACTGCTCTTACTGTAAAAAAAAATCCTCTTCTATGTTTATGTAGAAACCTTCTTTCTTCTAGACATGTCCTCTCATCACAGTCACAGTCCTAGGGTTAAATAGATGATGGGAGCGATCTCTGTATTGACCCCTGATATATTTATACATAGTAATAAGATCTCCCCTCAGTCATCTTTTCTCCAAAGTGAATAACCCTAATTTTGATAATTTTCCTGGGTACTGTAGTCCACCCACTCCAGTTATTACTTTAGTTGCCCTCCTCTGAACCCTCTAAAGTTCTGCTATGTCTGTCTTGTTGACGGGAGCCCAGAACTGTACACAGTACTCCATGTGTGGTCTGACCAGTGATTTGTAAAGTGGCAGGACTATGTTCTCATCACGGGCATCTATACCCCTTTTGATGCAACTGATCCAAACCATTATCTTATTGGCCTTGGCAGCAGCTGCCTGACACTGGTTTCTACAGCTTAGGTTGCTGTTCATTAAAATACCAAGGTCATCTTCCATGTCAGTGTTACCTAGTGTTTTACCATTTAGTATGTACTGGTGACATGTATTTTTCCTTCCCATGTGCATAACCTTACATTTGTCAGTGTTACACTTTATCTGCCACTTTTCTGCCCAAGCCTACAATCTATCCAAGTCCATCTGTAGCAGTATACTGTCCTCTTCTGTGTTAATTACTTTACACAGTTTAGTGTCATCATATATTGAAGATTAGGGCCCAATACTGACCCACGTGGTACCGGACTGGTAACAGTGACCCAATCTGAGTGTGTACCATTAATAACCACCCTCTGTTTTCTATCACTAAGCCAGGTACTTTCCCACATACAGACATTTTCCCCCAGTTCAAGCATTCTCCTTTTATATACTAACCTGTTATGCGGTACATTGTCAAATGCTGTGGAGAAGTCCAGATATACAACATCCATTGATTCGCCGCTGTCAAGTCTAGAACTTACCTCATCATAGAAACTGATTAAATTACTTTGACATAACTGATCCCTCATTAAGCCATGTTGATATGATATTATTTGCTTATTTTCATTGAGGTACTCCAGGATAACATGTCTTAGAAAACCTTCAAACAATTTCCCCACGACAAATGTTACACTTTTGAATATTGGCACAACATTTGCCATGTGCCAATCCTGAAGGACACTGCCTGTCAATTTAGCATCCTTAAATATCAGAAATAAGGGTCTGGCTATGTAGAAGGGGAAGATTATTAATCGCTCCTCTGTCTCTGACCCCTTCCGGATCTCTGCCATAAATGTACAGCAGAAGTCTAGCATTTAAATATGGTACTCACTTGAAAGCTAAGCAGGTGCCATAGACAACAATTTCTGTTGTTTTAAACAGCAAACACCTGTGGCTAAAGTTTGTAATTGCCAATAGCGTTGATCACAGACATTTAACCCCTCAGATGCTGTGGTTACAATCTAAGAGGCTTTATCAAGAAAGCTAATATCGGAAAAGCTGTTCATTCCCTGTGGTAGCCTTGAACCTTAGGAAGGATCTGAGTCTAACATAACAATAGTTCCTAGGAGCATAATGAGACTCCAGTAAAGTGAATGGTAAGTTATTGCTGGACTTGAAGGGGTTAAATTACAAAAAAAAAAACACAATTTTGCTACTATCGTTTAATAATCTGTGTACCAAATCTGTCACTTTTCATTTAAAGTCCTCATAATAAAATGCCTGGTAAGCTGAAGACTGGAGAATGAAAGACCCATGCCTCGTCATTTTAGAGTGTGGGTGGTAGTGCAAACAGCAGTACCAGCATCAGCCATCCAGCCAGTAGTAGTAGTAGCAGCAGCAGCAGGCCACAGTTCTCCCTTGCATGCTGTAGGCAGCACGTTATTATTGAGGACAAACAGGGATGACATTGTGGACTTGCTGGATCATTATATCTCTCAGTCACAGGTGGTAGCAGTAGCACTTGTAACCATGGTGGTGGAAGTAGGGGCAGTGATAACAGCAGTTGCACTCAGGGAAAATATAGAATAGGGAATCGGGATGGGGGACAGAGAGCCCACAATGACTTATCCAAATCTGAGTCTGAAAAAAGTGTCAGGGAGGGTGAGGCCTCTGAAAATGATTGTGCTTTGGACAAAAGAGGAGGTCATTTGAGACGAGGAGGGTGTTGGCCACAACAGCGACAATAAAGAACAAGATATTGCCAGATCCTCCCAATAAACTGCCAGCCCGGATATACTTCTATTATGGTCAGCTTCGGAACTGACAACGCTGCTGTTCTTGTGGGTGCAAGCTCAAAACATGGTAAGCCAATCTTGTCTGCTACTAGCTTTGTGACAGAGTCTCCCATCTGGCAGTTTTTCTTCACAGTGACAGAAGACAAAACCACTGCCGTTTACAAGATCTGCAGGATTAAAATAAGCTGGTGGCATTCAAACTGATTAGGCACAGCAGCTTTATTGCATCACAGGAAATGACATTAACAGATCCTGTGGGAAAATAAAAGTGGACACAGAGAGTGGTTATTAAAGGTACACACTCAGATTGTGTCACTGTCACTAGTGGGGTACCAAAGGGGTCAGTATTGGGCCCTATTCTCTTCAATGACATTAACAGATCCTGTGGGAAAATAAAAGTGGACACAGAGAGTGGTTAATAAAGGTACACACTCAGATTGTGTCACTGTCACTAGTGGGGTACCAAAGGTGTCAGTATTGGGCCCAATTCTCTTCAATATATTTATTAATGATGTTGTAGAAGGCGGCACAATTTTTGCAGATGACACTAAACTGTGTAAAGAATTTTACACAGAAGAGGACAGTATAAAGCTACAGATGGATCTGGATAGATTTGGGGCTTAGGCAGATAGGTGGCAAATGAGGTTTAACACTGACAAATGTAAGGTTATGCACATGGGAAGGAATAATGCAAGTCACCAATACAAACTAAATGGTACAACACTGGGTAACACTGACATGGAAAAGGACCTACAAATTTTAGTGAACAGCAAACTAAGCTGTAGAAACCAGTGTCGGGCAGCTGCTGCCAAGGCCAATAAGATAATGGGTTGTATCAAAAGGGGCATAGATTCCCGTGATGAGAACATAGCCCTACCACTTTACAAATCACTAGTCATACCACATATGAAGTACTGTGTACAGTTCTGGGCTCCTGTGAACAAGACAGACATATCAGAGCTGTAGAGGGTTCAGAGGAGGGCAACTAAAGTAATAACTGGATTGAGTGGACTACAGGACCCTCAAAGATTACCAGAATTAGGGCTATTCACTTTAGAAAAAAGACGCAGTCACACTAGAGGTTCTCAATCGGATTTAAGTCTGGTGACTGCGATGGCCACTTCAAAATGTTCCAGCTAGAGATGAGCGAACACCTGGAAGTTCGGGTTCGGGAAGTTCGGCCGAACTTCCCGACAATGTTCGGGTTCGGGATCCGAACTCGACCCGAACTTTATCCCGAACCCGAACCCCATTGAAGTCAATGGGGACCCGAACTTTTAGGCACTAAAAAGGCTGTAAAATAGTCCAGGAACGGCTAGAGGGCTGCCAAAGGCAGCAAAATGTAGGTAAGTCCCCTGCAAACAAATGTGGATAGGGAAATGAATTAAAATAAAATAAAATAAATAAAATTTAACCAATATCAATTAGAGAGAGGTCCCACTGCAAAGAATCATGCGTCATATCACCCAACACTGGAGAAGGCCACTTTCAGTTATTTTGGCCCCAGCACCCAGACAGAGGAGAGAGGTCCCACAGCAAGGAATCATGTGTCATATCACCCACCACTGGAGAAGGCCACTTTCAGTAATTTCAGCCCAGCACCCAGACCGAGGATACAGGTCCCACAGCAAGGAATCATGCATCAAATCACCCACCACTGGAGAAGGCCACTCAGTTATTTTGGCTCCAGCACCCAGACAGAAGAGAGAGGTCCCACAGCAAGGAATCATGCGTCATATCACCCACAACTGAAGAAGGCCACTTTCAATTATTTCGGCCCAGCACCCAGACAGAGGAGAGAGGTCCCACAGCAAGGAATCATGCGTCATATCACCCACATAAGGAGAAGGCCACTTTCAGTTATTTCGGCCCAGCACCCAGACAGAGGAGAGGGGTCCCACAGCAAGGAATAAGGCGTCATATCACCCAGCAGTGAAGAAGGTCACTTTCAGTTATTTAGGCCCCAGCACCCAGACAGAGGAGAGAGGTCCCACAGCAAGGAATAAGGAGTCATATCACCCACCACTGGAGAAGGCCACTTTCAGTTATTTATGCCCCACCACCCAGACAGAGGAGAGAGATCCCACAGCAAGGAATCATGCGTCATATCACTCACCAACGGAGAAGGCCACTTTCAGTTATTTCGGCCCCAGCACCCAGACCGAGGAGACAGGTCCCACAGCAAGGAATCATGCGTCATATCACCCACCACTGGAGAAGGCCACTTTCAGTTATTTCGGCCCAGCACCCAGACCGAGGATACAGGTCCCACAGCAAGGAATCATGCGTCATATCACCCACCACTGGAGAAGGCCACTTTCAGTTATTTCGGCCCAGCACCCAGACAGAGGAGAGAGGTCCAACAGCAAGGAATCATGCGTCATATCACCCACCACCGGAGAAGGCCACTTTCAGTTATTTCGGCCCCAGCACCCAGATAGAGGATACAGGTCCCACAGCAAGGAATCATGCGTCATATCACCCACCACTGGAGAAGGCTACTTTCAGTAATTTATGCCCAACCACCCAGACAGAGGAGAGAGGTCCCACAGCAAGGAATCATGCGTCATATCACCCACCACTGGAGAAGGCCACTTTCAGTTATTTTGGCCCAGCACCCAGACAGAGGAGAGAGATCCCACAGCAAGGAATCATGCATCATATCACCCACCACCGGAGAAAGCCACTTTCAGTTATTTCGGCCCCACCACCCAGACAGAGGAGAGGTTCATTCAACTTTGGGTTGCACCGTAAGATCATGGTAAAGTTAAAAAAATGAGGATTCAATAAAGAAGTGCCCCGGAGTACAAGAATACATGGTTGAGGGGGAGGCAGTTATAAATGTCTATTCTGCACAAGAGAGAGACAGGTCCTGTGGGATCCATGCCTGGTTCATTTTTATGAACGTCAGCTTGTCCACGTTGGCTGTGGACAGGCGGCTGCGTTTGTCAGTAATGACGCCCCCTGCCGTGCTGAATACACGTTCAGACAAAACGCTGGCCGCCGGGCAGGCCAGCACCTCCAAGGCATAAAATGCTAACTCTGGCCACGTGGACAATTTGGAGACCCAGAAGTTGAATGGGGCCGAACCATCAGTCAGTACGTGGAGGGATGTGCAGACGTACCGTTCAACCATTTTAGTGAAATGCTGCCTCCTGCTAACACGTTCCGTATCAGGTGGTGGTGCAGTTAGCTGTGGCGTGGAGACAAAACTTTTCCACATTTCTGCCATGCTATCCCTGCCCTCAGAGGAGCTGGCCGTGACACAGCTGCGTTGGCGACCTCTTGCTCCTCCTCTGCCTTCGCCTTGGGCTTCTACCTGTTCCCCTGTGACATTTGGGAATGCTCTCAGGAGTGCCTCTACCAGCGTGCCCTTGTACTCGCGCATCTTCCTATCACGCTCCAGTGCAGGAAGTAAGGTGGGCACATTGTCTTTGTATCGGGGATCCAGCAGGGTGGCAACCCAGTAGTCCACACACGTTAAAATGTGGGCAACTCTGCTGTCGTTGCGCAGGCACTGCAGCATGTAGTTACTCATGTGTGCCAGGCTCCCCAGAGGTAAGGACAAGCTGTCCTCTGTGGGAGGCGTTTCATCATCGTCCTCCTTATCCCCCCAGCCACACACCAGTGATGGGCCTGAGCTGTGTCGGGTGCCACCCTGCTGTGAACCTGCTTCATCCTCATCCTCCTCCACCTCCTCCTCCTGGGCCACCTCCTCTTCCATCATCGCCCTAAGCGTTTTTTCAAGGAGTCATAGAAGTGGTATTGTAATGCTGATAACGGTGTCATCGCCACTGGCCATGTTGGTGGAGTACTCGAAACAGCGCAACAGGGCACACAGGTCTCTCATGGAGGCCCAATCATTGGTGGTGAAGTGGTGCTGGTCCACAGTGCGACTAATGCGTGCGTGCTGCAGCTGAAACTCCACTATGGCCTGCTGCTGCTCGCACAGTCTCTCCAGCATGTGCAAGGTGGAGTTCCACCTGGTGGGCACGTCGCATATGAGGCGGTGAGCGGGAAGGCCGAAGTTCCGCTGTAGCGCAGACAGGCGAGCAGCGGCAGGATGTGAACGCCGGAAGAGCGAACAGACGGCCCGCACTTTATGCAGCAGCTCTGACATGTCGGGGTAGTTGTGAATGAACTTCTGCACCATCAAATTCAGCACATGCGCCAGGCAAGGGATGTGCGTCAAACCAGCTAGTCCCAGAGCTGCGACGAGATTTCGCCCATTATCGCACACCACCAGGCCGGGCTTGAGGCCCAACGGCAGAAACCACTCGTCGGTCTGTTGTTCAATACCCCGCCACAACTCGTGCGAGGGGTGGGGCCTGTCCCCCAAACATATGAGTTTCAGAATGGCCTGCTGACGTTTACCCCGGGCTGTGCTGAAGTTGGTGGTGAAGGTGTGTGGCTGACTGGATGAGCTGGTGGAAGCAGAGGAGGAGGAAGCCGAGTAGGAGGAGGAGGCTACAGGAGGCAAAGAATGATGCCCTGCGATCCTTGGCGGCAGAAGGACCTGCGCCAAGGAACTCTCCGCCTGCGGCCCAGCCACCACTACATTTACCCAGTGTGCAGTTAGGGAGATATAGCGTCCCTGGCCGTGCTTACTGGTCCACGTATCTGTGGTTAGGTGGACCTTGCCACAGATGGCGTTGCGCAGTGCACACTTGATTTTATCGGATACTTGGTTGTGCAGGGAAGGCACGGCTGTCTTGGAGAAGTAGTGGCGGCTGGGAACGACATACTGTAGGACAGCCATGGACATCAGCTGTTTGAAGCTGTCTGTGTCCACCAGCCTGAATAACAGCATTTTAAAGGCCAGTAGTTTAGAAATGTTGGCATTCAGGCCCAGGGCTCGAGGGTGGCTAGGTGGGAATTTACGCTTTCTCTACAAGGTTTGTGAGATGGAGAGCTGAACGCTGCCGTGTGACATGGTGGAGATGCTTGGTGACGCAGGAGGTGTTGTCGGTGGCACATCCTCTGTTTGGTGGGCGGCAGGTGCCAACATTCATCCCGAGGCGGAGGAAGAGGCCGAGGCAGCAGCAGAAGAGGGAGCAGGGGGAGCCAGAGTGAGTTCCTTGCTTTTAAGGAGTTTACTCCACTGCAGTTCATGCTTTGCATGTAGATGCCTGGTCATGCAAGTTGTGCTAAGGTTCAGAACGTTAATGCCTCGCTTCAGGCTCTGATGGCACAGCGTGCAAACCACTCGGGTCTTGTCGTCAACAGATTGTTTAAAGAAGTGCCATGCCAGGGAACTCCTTGAAGCTGCCTTTGGGGTGCTCGGTAGTGTTGAGCGCGAATATTCGAAAAGCGAATTTTTTTAGCGAATATCGGCACTTCGCTAATTCGCGAATATTTCGAATATAGCGCTATAAATTCGCTATTTCGAATATTCGTTTTTTTTTTTTGTTTTTTTTTTGTTATATTTTTTTCTTTCCTACTGCCCAAAAGTAGTTCTTACCTGTCCTGAGGATTCCTGGCTTCCTGGCTGCTCTAGTCAGTGCCCGTTGCCGCTTCTGCCGACTTCCGTGCTCATGTGGAGCGTCCCCATCCATGGGAGAATCTCCATATACTAAAATGTACTGTCGGATTTGAGGAATTACGTTGAAATCGCAATGCGATTAATTCAAGTTATATTAATCGCATTGCGATTACAACTTAGCACTGCTATCTTACATAGGCTAGAATTAACGAATATGGAATATAGCTATGCACTAGCAGTGCTAAGTTGAAATCGCAATGCGAATACTTTAAGTTAAATTAATCGCATTGCGATTTCAACATAGCACTGCTGCTATATTCCATATTCGTTAACTTCTTTAATTCTAGCAAGCTGACCCATTATAAACCCAGCTCTAAGTTGAAATCGCAATGCGATTAATATAACTTGAATTAATCGCATTGCGATTTCAACGTAATTCCTCAAATCCGACAGTACATTTTAGTATATGGAGACGTTCCCATGGTGATGGGGACGCTCCATGAGCACAGAAGTTATGGTTGGCTTGGTAGAATTAGTGAATAGCGAATATGACGAATGTATTCGTCATATTCCTCAAAACGAAGATAACGAGTATTCTACATCTTCGCTTTAGCTACCTATTCGTCAACTTCGCTAATTCTAGCAATCAAATAGGAAGGTTGACTGACTATAGAGACAGCTGTGTTAAATTCGCTATGCGATTTTTTTTTTTTAATACAATAATTATATTACTTGATAAAATTATTATTCTATTTATTTAAAAAAAAAAAAAAACGCATAGCGAATTTAACACAGCTGTCTCTATAGTCAACCTTCCTATTTGATTGCTAGAATTAGCGAAGTTGACGAAAAGGTAGCTAAAACGAAGATGTAGAATACTTCGTTATCTTCGTTTTGAGGAATAGACGAATACATTCGTCATATTCGTCATCCTCGCTAATTCTAGATATGAAACCAATAGGAAAGGAAAGTAGCCTTAAGTACAAATCGCAATATGCGATTATTTAAATCGCATGTTAATCGCGATAACTAGAAAAAATGACGAATATTCGATTTCGACGAATATGAAACGAATATTCATTCGAATATTCGCGAATTTCGTCGAAATCGAATATGGCACCTGCCGCTCATCACTAGTGCTCGGTCCCTGGTGGCGGTGGCCAGTAGCAGGCGAACTCTCTTGGAGGCGGCTCTTCTGCTTTTGCCCCCTGCTCTCTCTTTTGCTACGCTGTTGGCTCGGTCTCACCACTGCCTCTTCCTCTGAACTATGAAAGTCAGTGCCACGATCTTCATTCCATGTAGGGTCTAGGACCTCATCGTCCCCTGCATCGTCTTCCATACAGTCTTCCTCCCTGACCTCCTGTTCGGTCTGCAAACTGCAGAAAGACGCAGCAGTTGGCACCTGTGTTTCGTCATCATCAGAGACGTGCGGACTCCGATGAGGTGGTATTCCCATATCCTCATCATCAGGAAACATCAGTGGTTGTGCATCAGTGCATTTTAAGTCTTCCACCACTGGGGAAGGGCTAGGTGGATTCCCTTGGGAAAACCAAGCCAGCAGAGTCTTCAAACAGCATAAGAGACTACTGCATAACTTGAGGCTCAGACAGTTTCCCTGATATGCATGGGGGTGATGTGACAGACTGATGGGCTTGTTTTTCAGGCGCCACCTGTACGCTTTCTGCAGAAGACTGGATGAGAGATAATGTTGTGAACATGCTGGATCCACTGTCGGCCACCCAATTGACTAGCGCCTGTACCTGCTCAGGCATTACCATCCTTAGAACGGCATTGGGCCCCACCAAATATCGCTGTAAATTCTGGCGGGTACTGGAACATGAGGTAGTTGGTTCACTAGGACAGGTGGCTGTGACAGAATCTCCACGTCCTCTCCCAGCACAAGAGGGTACACTAACACCACCACGACCGTCCCTTACTAGATGTTTTCCTCATTGTTACCGTTCACCAAGCACCACAATAAGAAAAAAAATATTTGGCCCAATATATTGATTTCAAATTCAGGCCTTTTTTTTCAGGCACCTACCACTATCTGCCTATTTGTTTATGTAGCGTATTACACTAATCCAGGCACAGCAGTAACCACTGATTTAGGGGAATATCTCTTTTAGGGCTAGAATTTAGGCCCTGGATGAAAGGTATCCTTTCATGGACAGATTTAAAATTGGCCTGCAACAGCTCGAACACCAGATTCAGGGTATTGCTATTTTGGCAATTGAATTTCACCCCAGAATAAAATATATGTTTTTGCGGACACTATGAATCTTGGCCAGCCACAGCTCAAACCACTTATTTATGGTATTGCTTTTTTGGCAATTGAATTTCACCCCAGAACAAAATATATGTTTTTGCGGACACTATGAAACTTGGTCTGCAACAGCTGGGACACCAGATTCAGGGTATTGCTATTTTGGCAATTGAATTTCCCCCGACAACAAAATATATGTTTTTGCGTACACTATGAATCTTGGCCAGCCACAGCTGAAACCACTGATTTATGGTATTGCTATTTTGGCAATTGAATTTCACCACAGAACAAAATATATGTTTTTGCGGACACTATGAAACTTGGCCAGCCACAGCTGAAACCACTGATTTATGGTATTGCTATTTTGGCAATTGAATTTCACCCCAGAACAAAATATATAATTTGCAGGACACTATGAAACTTGGCCAGCCACAGCTGAATCCACTAATTTATGGTATTGCTATTTTGGACATTGAATTTCACCTCAGAACAAAATATATGTTTTTGCAGACACTATGAATCTTGGCCAGCCACAGCTGAAACCACTGATTTATGGTATTGCTATTTTGGCAATTGAATTTCACCCCAGAACAAAATATATATTTTTGCGGACACTATGAAACTTGGCCTGCAACAGCTGGGACACCAGATTCAGGGTATTGCTATTTTGGCAATTGAATTTCACCCCACAACAAAATATATGTTTTTGTGTACACTATGAATCTTGTCCAGCCACAGCTGAAACCACTGATTTATGGTATTGCTATTTTGGCAATTTAATTTCACCCCAGAACAAAATATATGTTTTTGCGGACACTATGAATCTTGGCCTGCAACAGCTGGGGCACCAGATTCAGGGTATTGCTATTTTGGCAATTGAATTTCACCCCACAATAAAATATATGTTTTTGCGGACACTATGAAACTTGGCCTGCAACAGCTGGGACACCAGATTAAGGGTATTGCTATTTTGGCAATTGAATTTCACCCCAGAACAAAATATATGTTTTTGCGGACACTATGAAACTTGGCCTGCAACAGCTGGGACACCAGATTCAGGGTATTGCTATTTTGGCAATTGAATTTCACCCCAGAACAAAATATATGTTTTGCCGGACACTATTATACTTTGCCAGCCACAGCTGAAACCACTGATTTATGGTATTGCTATTTTGGAAATTGAATTTCACCACAGAAAATAATCTATCCTTTGCCAGACAGCAGACAGTATTATACTTGGCTAGCCAAATCTGGAACACCAGATTTAGGGGATTGGTATTTGGACAATTGTATTTAACCCCTTAATAAAATATAGAAATTGCTATCCAGAGTTTCTAGGGGTGACAATTAGCACAGCCAAGCCCTTGATGTAGGATATAGCAAAAAAAAACTAGTATTGATGGATTGATGGACTTGGTGGCAGCTTGTTCTGGTGCACCACAAGTCACAAAATGGCCGCCGATCACCCCAGAAAATAAGTGACAGAAAAACGCTCTGTGCAGCCTAGAAACCAGTGAGCAAGTAACTAGCAGGGGTTCAATCATTTACAGCTGTAGATCGATCCGTTCATTAGGTGCTGTTGCTGACTTTTCCCTGCCTAATCTTGCCCTCACAGAAGCTGCGTCCTCTCCCTACACTAATCAGAGCAGTGTGACGTGCGGCGCTTCGTGACTCCAGCTTAAATAGAGGCTGGGTCACATGCTGCACTTGGCCAATCAGAGCCATGCCATTAGTAGGCATGGCTGTGATGGGCTCTTAGGCAAGAAGTAAAACGCTAGCTGATTGGCTGCTGTGCAGCCCTTCAGAAAGCGGGAAGTAATCGCCGAACAACGAACCCGAACCCGAACTTTTTTGAAAATGTCCGGGTTCGGGTCCGTGTCCCGGACACCCCAAAATTCTGTACGAACCCGAGCTATGCTCGAACTGTTCGCTCAACACTAGTTCCAGCCTTTAATCTGCAACCATGCTCTAGTGGTCTTGGAGGTATGCTTGGGATCATTGTCCTGTTGAAAGGTCCAACGTCTCCCAAGCCTCAGGTGTATGACGGACTGCATCACATTTTCATCCAATATCTCCTGGTACTGAAGAGAATTCATGGTACCTTGCACACGATGAAGCTTCCCTGTACCTGTAGAAGCAAAACAGCCCCAATGCATGATTGATCCCTCGCCATGCTTCACAGTAGGCAAGGTGTTCTTTTCTTCATAGGCCTTGTTCTTTCTCCTCCATACATAGCGTTGATCCATGGGCTTAAACAGTTCTAATTTTGTTTCATCAGTCCACAGAACACTATCCCAAAACTTTTGTGGTTTGTCCACATGACTTTTGGCATACTGCAGTCGACTCTTCTTATTCTTTGGAGACAGCAAGGGCGTGCGCCTGGGAGTTCTGGCATGGAGGCCTTCATTACGCAGTGTGCGCCTTATTGTCTGAGCTGAAACTTCAGTACCCGCATCTGACAAATCTTTTTTCAGTTCCTCAGCAGTCACACGGGGACTTTTCTCCACTTTGCGCTTCAGGTAGCGCACAGCAGTCGAAGTCAGCATCTTCTTTCTGCCACGACCAGGTAGCGTTTCAACAGTGCCCTTTGCCTTGAATTTGCAAATGATGCTTCCTATGGTGTCTCTTGGTATGTTTAACATCTTTGCAATCTTCTTATAGCCATTGCCCTTCCTGTGAAGAGAAATCACCTCTTCTCTTGTCTTCCTGGACCATTCTCTTGACTTCACTATGTTTGTAAACACACCAGTAAATGTCTAGAAGGAGCTGAGTATCACAGTCATTTTAAATCTGCCTTATTGGTGCTTATTATGCTCGATTGCTGCTCCTTGACATCCACAGGTGTTTTCAGTACCTGATCAAAAACACTTGAATGAACCTCTGTTCTTAAGAGTGGTAGTCTTTAAGGGGTTGAATAATTGTGTCAATGAAGAAGTCCCAAAAAAACCATTTAATACTGTATTACAAAAACAATTGCTGTCATTTTAGTTGCATTTGGTTCTTTAAAAAGTCCTTGTAAGATTTCATTCTGAACACAATTACAAATGTACATTAAATTCCCCAAAACCCTTTACAGCATTGGGGGTTGAATAATTTTGAACACAACTGTATAAATATATCAGGGATGAGTACAGAGATCTCTCCCATCATCTATTTATCCCTCCGACTGTGACAATGAAGAGGGGATATCCTCTGCGTCTGGAGGAAAGAAGGTTTATACACAAACATAGAAAAGGATTCTTTATGGTAAGAGCAGTGAGACTATGGAACTCTCTGTCGGAGGAAGTGGTGATGGCGAGTTCACTAAAAGAGTTCAAGAGGGGCCTGGATGTATTTCTGGAGTGTAAAAATATTACAGGCTATAGCTACTAGAGATGGATTGTTGCCTGATAGGAGTCGGGAAGGAACTTTTTTCCTCTAAAGTGAGGAAAATTGGCTTCTACCTCACAGGTTTTTTTTTTGCCTTCCTCTCGATCAACTTGCATAATAACAGGCTGAACCGGATGGACATATGTCTTTTTCAGCCTTATAAACTATCCGGTAAAACAAAAAAGTCCTCCATCTCTCAGTCTCTTTTGCGGTAATAGGGCACATCCACATGCAGTACAATGTCCTTGTCATCATTACTTAATAATTTTCCTCCTTACCTGCTCTGATGTCAGCCATTAATAAGGGAATGTGTGGCCAAGAAACAACTCTACTCAACCAGTAGTCCGATGGTGTGAAAGCCGAACTCCCACCTGGTCAAGTTGCTGGCGGTTTAGACACTACCATATCACTTAGTGGATTTTGCTGCCTTTAGGGAATTGATGGCATGCGCTCAACCTCATTCAAGCCATCCCTGCCTTGTATTGTCACATGGTGGAGAATGTGAGTCACTCCTTGTAATTGTTTATGTCCGGCAAGGTGTCATCACGGTGGACACCTGGAGCAGCTGTTATAGTTAGGGTCCACTCATGTCTTCAACTGCCCACTGGATCAATGTTCTTTGCAAAACTGACAAGGCACTACTCCAGCAACAAAGCCAGATCCTTATGGCACCTCCACGTCTGTGTCGACCTGGCTCCAACACCAGGCCACCACTTATCTGCCTCCTCCAGCTCCTCCTCCATGGACAACTTCCTGTCTACAACAGCACCAGGGCAGATCGGCGCTCCCACTCCACCTCCTTCCTATCACATGTGTAAAGCTAAGCTGGAGCTGATCAGCCTGGGCGAGAGTAACCATACAGCCATTCATTTGCTAACTCTTCCCACTCCAACTTTACAAGGTAGTCTGTAGTGTTGAGCGAATTGAACTTGATAAAGTGAAATTTGATCTGAATTTCTGGAAAAATTTGATTTGTCACAAAACCGAATTTCCTGGCAATTTGTGATAGCAAATCAGATTTTTTCTAAAATTGCTGTTGCACATGATACAAAGTGAATGTAAGAAGCTGGAATGAGGGATCACCCACAATGGCGTGCAGCCAGCAACTTCACAGATAGCAAGCCCCTCTAATGTCACAGCCCTCATTCTGCCCGGTCAATGCCTTTTTCCAGTGAACAGAGCATAGGGACAGATGTTACAAGTGCCAGGGATAGTGATTAGGAAAGACTTTATTTGAAGAATATTAGTTTTCAACAGTTCAGGGTACAGCACTGAGATAGTGTAGGGAGACTTTATCCACACTATAGGGAGAGTGCAAGAGCCAATAGAACAGTGTAACACTTGGCTAATAGAGAAGACACTCTATTACACCTTTTTGCACTAATTGGGGTTAAAAAATGTTCTAATACTACTGATTTTAAAATAATTTAGCAGAAGTCCCCGGTTGGCACTACCTCATGCACCTGGGTAAAATATGGAGTCGGCGTCCCTCAGCAATATGACCCCAGAGGTGCTCAGCATACAAAGATGTATAAACTTGCATAATAAAGAAATGATTTGTGGTACTTACCAGACTTCGTTTGTATCTCTTTATTCCATTCTTAAAAACATAACAGGCGCCAATACGGACACTTGCATCTGCAACTGTTATGTTGTTAAGAATGGAAAAAAGAACTGCAAAATGAGTCCGTTGAGTGCCACAAATCATTTCTTTATTACGCAAGTTTACTACTGATTTTAGGTTGTTCATATTCTTGTATACATAAGTAGTGTTGAGCGAACAGTTCGAGCATAGTTCGGGTTCGTACAGAATTTTGGGTTGTTCGGGACACGGACCCGGACCCGAAGAGTTTCAGAAAAGATTGGGTTCGGTTCGTTGTTCGGGGATTTCTTCCCGCTTTCTGAAGGGCTGCACAGCAGCCAATCAGCTAGCGTTTTACTTCTTGCCCAAAGAAGCCATCACAGCCATGCATACTAATGGCATGGCTGTGATTGGCCAAGTGCAGCATGTGACCAAGTCTCTATTTAAGCTGGAGTCACGAAGCGCTGCAAGTCACACTGCTCTGAGTGTAGGGAGAGGACACAGCTTCTGTGAGGGCGAGATTAGGCAGGAAAAACTAAGCAAAAACACCTAATGAAATGATCCATCTACATCTGTGAATGATTCAACTTCTGCTAGTTAATTGCTCACTGTTTTTTAGGCTGCACAGAGCGTTTTTCTGTCACATTTTTCTGGGGTGATCGGCGGCCATTTAGTGACTTGTGGTGCACCAGAACAAGCTGCCACCAAGTCCATCAATCCATCAATACTATATATTTTTTTTTTTCCTATATCCTACATCAAGGGCTTGGCTGTGCTTATTGTCACCCCTAAAAACTCAGAATAGAAATTTCTATATTTTATTAAGGGGTTAAATTCAATTGCCAAAATACCAATCCCCTAAATCTGGTGTTCCAGCTTTGGTTAGCCAAGCGTAATAATATCTGCTGTCTGGCAAAGGATAGATTATATTCTGTGGCGAAATTTAATTGCCAAAATGGCAATCCCCTAAATCTGGTGTCCCACAAGTAGCTGGCAAAGTATAATAGTGTCCGGCAAAACATATATTTTGTTCTGGGGTGAAATTCAAATGCCAAAATAGCAATACCCTGAATCTGGTGTTCCAGCAGTTGCAGGCCTAGTTTAAATCTGTCCGTAACAGAGTATATTTTGTTCTGGGGTGAAATTCAATTGCCAAAATAGCAATACCATAAATCAGTGGTTTCAGTTGTGGCTGGCCAACTTTCTTAGTGTCCTGCAAAGGATATATTTTTTTCTGGGGTGAAATTCATTTGCCAAAATAGCAATAACATAAATCAGTGGTTTCAGCTGTGGCTGGCCAAGTTTCATAGTGTCCTGCAACGGATATATTTTGTTCTGGGGTGAAATTCAATTGCCAAAATAGCAATACCATAAATCAGTGGTTTCAGCTGTGGCTGGCCAAGTTTCATAGTGTCCTGCAAAGGATATATTTTGTTCTGGGGTGAAATTCAATTGCCAAAATAGCAATACCATAAATCTGGTGTTCCAGCAGTGGCTGGCAAAGTATAATAGTGTCCGGCAAAACATATATTTTGTTCTGGGGTGAAATTCAATTGCCAAAATTGCAATACCCTGAATCTGGTGTTCCAGCAGTTACAGGCCTAGTTTAAATCTGTCCGTAGCAGGGTATATTTTGTTCTGGGGAGAAATTCAATTGCCAAAATAGCAATACCCTGAATCTGGTGTTCCAGCAGTTGCAGGCCTAATGTAAATATTTCTGTAACAGGGTATATTTTGTTCGGGGGTGAAATTCAATTGCCAAAATAGCAATACCATAAATCATTGGTTTCAGCTGTGGCTGGCCAAGTTTCATAGTGTCCTGCAAAGGATATATTTTTTTCTGGGGTCAAATTCAATTGCCAAAATAGCAATTCCATAAATCAGTGGTTTCAGCTGTGGCTGGCCAAGTTTCATAGTGTCCTGCAAAGGATATATTTTGTTCTGGGGTGAAATTCAATTGCCAAAATAGCAATACCCTGAATCTGGTGTTCCAGCAGTTGCAGGCCTAGTTTAAATATTTCCGTAACAGGGTATATTTTGTTCGGGGGTGAAATTCAATTGCCAAACTAGCAATACCATAAATCATTGGTTTCAGCTGTGGCTGGCCAAGTTTCATAGTGTCCTGCAAAGGATATATTTTTTTCTGGGATGAAATTCAATTGCCAAAATAGCAATTCCATAAATCAGTGGTTTCAGCTGTGGCTGGCCAAGTTTCATAGTGTCCTGCAAAGGATATATTTTGTTCTGGGGTGAAATTCAATTGCCAAAATAGCAATACCATAAATCAGTGGTTTCAGCTGTGGCTGACCAAGTTTCATAGTGTCCTGGAAACTATATATTTTTTTCAGGGGTGAAATTCAATTGCCAAAATAACAATTCAATAAATCAGTGGTTTCAGCTGTGGCTGGCCAAGTTTCATAGTGTCCTGCAAAGGATATATTTTGTTCTGGGGTGAAATTCAATTGCCAAAATAGCAATACCATAAATCAGTGGTTTCAGCTGTGGCTGGCCAAGTTTCATAGTGTCCTGCAAAGAATATATTTTGTTCTGGGGTGAAATTCAATTGCCAAAATAGCAATACCCTGAATCTGGTGTTCCAGCAGTTGCAGGCCTAGTTTAAATATTTCCGTAGCAGGATATATTTTGTTCTGGGGAGAAATTCAATTGCCAAAATAGCAATATCCTGAATCTGGTGTTCCAGCAGTTGCAGGACTAATGTAAATATTTCTGTAACAGGGTATATTTTGTTCGGGGGTGAAATTCAATTGCCAAAATAGCAATACCATAAATCATTGGTTTCAGCTGTGGCTGGCCAAGTTTCATAGTGTCCTGCAAAGGATATATTTTTTTCTGGGGTGAAATTCAATTGCCAAAATAGCAATTCCATAAATCAGTGGTTTCAGCTGTGGCTGGCCAAGTTTCATAGTGTCCTGCAAAGGATATATTTTGTTCTGGGGTGAAATTCAATTGCCAAAATAGCAATACCCTGAATCTGGTGTTCCAGCAGTTGCAGGCCTAGTTTAAATATTTCCGTAGCAGGGTATATTTTGTTCTGGGGAGAAATTCAATTGCCAAAATAGCAATACCCTGAATCTGGTGTTCCAGCAGTTGCAGGCCTAATGTAAATATTTCTGTAACAGGGTATATTTTGTTTGGGGGTGAAATTCAATTGCCAAAATAGCAATACCATAAATCATTGGTTTCAGCTGTGGCTGGCCAAGTTTCATAGTGTCCTGCAAAGGATATATTTTTTTCTGGGGTGAAATTCAATTGCCAAAATAGCAATTCCATAAATCAGTGGTTTCAGCTGTGGCTGGCCAAGTTTCATAGTGTCCTGCAAAGGATATATTTTGTTCTGGGGTGAAATTCAATTGCCAAAATAGCAATACCCTGAATCTGGTGTTCCAGCAGTTGCAGGCCTAGTTTAAATATTTCCGTAACAGGGTATATTTTGTTCGGGGTGAAATTCAATTGCCAAAATAGCAATACCATAAATCATTGGTTTCCAGCTGTTGCAGGCCTAAGTTTCACAGTGTCCTGCAAAGGATATATTTTTTCTGGGGTGAAATTCAATTGCCAAAATAGCAATTCCATAAATCAGTGGTTTCAGCTGTGGCTGGCCAAGTTTCATAGTGTCCTGCAAAGGATATATTTTGTTCTGGGGTGAAATTCAATTGCCAAAATAGCAATACCCTGAATCTGGTGTTCCAGCAGTTGCAGGCCTAGTTTAAATAGTTTCCGTAGCAAAGGATATATTTTGTTCTGGGGAGAAATTCAATTGCCAAAATAGCAATACCCTGAATCTGGTGTTCCAGCAGTTGCAGGCCTAATGTAAATATTTCTGTAACAGGGTATATTTTGTTCGGGGTGAAATTCAATTGCCAAAATAGCAATACCATAAATCATTGGTTTCAGCTGTGGCTGGCCAAGTTTCATAGTGTCCTGCAAAGGATATATTTTTTCTGGGGTGAAATTCAATTGCCAAAATAGCAATTCCATAAATCAGTGGTTTCAGCTGTGGCTGGCCAAGTTTCATAGTGTCCTGCAAAGGATATATTTTGTTCTGGGGTGAAATTCAATTGCCAAAATAGCAATACCCTGAATCTGGTGTTCCAGCAGTTGCAGGCCTAGTTTAAATATTTCCGTAACAGGGTATATTTTGTTCAGGGGTGAAATTCAATTGCCAAAATAGCAATACCATAAATCAGTGGTTTCAGCTGTGGCTGACCAAGTTTCATAGTGTCCTGGAAACTATATATTTTTTCAGGGGTGAAATTCAATTGCCAAAATAGCAATTCAATAAATCAGTGGTTTCAGCTGTGGCTGGCCAAGTTTCATAGTGTCCTGCAAAGGATATATTTTGTTCTGGGGTGAAATTCAATTGCCAAAATAGCAATTCCATAAATCAGTGGTTTCAGCTGTGGCTGGCCAAGTTTCATAGTGTCCTGCAAAGGATATATTTTGTTCTGGGGTGAAATTCAATTGCCAAAATAGCAATACCCTGAATCTGGTGTTCCAGCAGTTGCAGGCCTAGTTTAAATATTTCCGTAGCAGGATATATTTTGTTCTGGGGAGAAATTCAATTGCCAAAATAGCAATACCCTGAATCTGGTGTTCCAGCAGTTGCAGGCCTAATGTAAATATTTCTGTAACAGGGTATATTTTGTTCGGGGGTGAAATTCAATTGCCAAAATAGCAATACCATAAATCATTGGTTTCAGCTGTGGCTGGCCAAGTTTCATAGTGTCCTGCAAAGGATATATTTTTTCTGTGGTGAAATTCAATTGCCAAAATAGCAATTCCATAAATCAGTGGTTTCAGCTGTGGCTGGCCAAGTTTCATAGTGTCCTGCAAAGAATATATTTTGTTATGGGGTGAAATTCAATTGCCAAAATAGCAATACCCTGAATCTGGTGTTCCAGCAGTTGCAGGCCTAGTTTAAATATTTCCGTAACAGGGTATATTTTGTTCGGGGGTGAAATTCAATTGCCAAAATAGCAATACCATAAATCATTGGTTTCAGCTGTGGCTGGCCAAGTTTCATAGTGTCCTGCAAAGGATATATTTTTTTCTGGGATGAAATTCAATTGCCAAAATAGCAATTCCATAAATCAGTGGTTTCAGCTGTGGCTGGCCAAGTTTCATAGTGTCCTGCAAAGGATATATTTTGTTCTGGGGTGAAATTCAATTGCCAAAATAGCAATACCCCTAATCTGGTGTTCCAGCAGTTGCAGGCCTAGTGTAAATATTTCCGTAACAGGGTATATTTTGTTCAGGGGTGAAATTCAATTGCCAAAATAGCAATACCATAAATCAGTGGTTTCAGCTGTGGCTGACCAAGTTTCATAGTGTCCTGGAAACTATATATTTTTTTCAGGGGTGAAATTCAATTGCCAAAATAGCAATTCAATAAATCAGTGGTTTCAGCTGTGGCTGGCCAAGTTTCATAGTGTCCTGCAAAGGATATATTTTGTTCTGGGGTGAAATTCAATTGCCAAAATAGCAATACCATAAATCAGTGGTTTCAGCTGTGTCTGGCCAAGTTTCATAATGTCCTGCAAAGGATATTTTTTTTTTTCTGGGGTGAAATTCAATTGCCAAAATAGCAATACCATAAATCAGTGGTTTCAGCTGTGGCTGGCCAAGATTCATAGTGTCCTGCAAAGGATATATTTTGTTCTGGGGTGAAATTCAATTGCCAAAATAGCAATACCATAAATCAATGGTTTCATCTGTGGCTGGCCAAGTTTCATAGTGTCCTGCAAAGGATATATATTTTTTCTAAGGTGAAATTCAATTGCCAAATAGCAATACCATAAATCAGTGGTTTCAGCTGTGGCTGGCCAAGTTTCATAGTGTCCTGCAAAGGATATATTTTGTTCTGGGGTGAAATTCAATTGCCAAAATAGCAATACCATAAATCAGTGGTTTCAGCTGTGGCTGGCCAAGTTTCATAGTCTCCTGCAAAGGATATTTTTTTTCTGGGGTTAAATTCAATTGCCAAAATAGCAATACCATAAATCAGTGGTTTCAGCTGTGGCTGGCCAAGTTTCATAGTGTCCTGCAAAGGATATATTTTGTTCTGGGGTGAAATTCAATTGCCAAAATAGCAATACCATAAATCAGTGGTTTCAGCTGTGGCTGGCCAAGTTTCAAAGTGTCCGGCAAAGGATATATTTTGTTCTGGGGTGAAATTGAATTGCTAAAGTAGCAATACCCTGAATCTGGTGTTCCAGCAGTTGGTAGCCTCGTTTAAATCTGTCCGTAACAGGGTATATTTTTTCTGGGAGAAATTCAATTGCCAAAATAGCAATAACATAAATCAGTGGTTTCAGCTGTGGCTGGCCAAGTTTCATAGTGTCCGGCAAAGGATATATTTTGTTCTGGGTGATATTCACTTGCCAATATAGCAATACCCTGAATCTGGTGTACCAGCTGTTGCATGCCAAGTGTTAATCTGTCCGCAAAGGGTATATTACACTCAAGGTGTATATACAAGTGCTGAGAGGGTAATCCTCAATAACTTCACACACTACCGTACATCTCCCATTGTATTTCTGTCCGTTAAAGGGTATATTACACAAAGTGTTAAAATACAATTGCTGAATGCATAGTCCTACATATTTTTTCACACGCTACAGTGCATCTCCAAGTGTAAATCTGTCCATAAAGGATACCTTTCATCCATGTCCTAAATACTAGCCCTACAATAGATATTCCCCTAAACCAGTGGGTTCTGCTGTGCCTGGATTAGAGTAATACTGGACATAAATAAATAGGCAGATAGTGTTAGGTGCCTGTAAAAAAGGCCTAAATTTGAAATCAATACATTGGGCCAAATATTTTTGTTCTTATTGTGGTGCTTGGTGAACGGTAACAATGAGGAAAACATCTAGTAAGGGACGCGGACGCGGTCGTGGTGGTGTTAGTGTACCCTCTTGTGCTGGGAGAGGACGTGGTCATTCTGCCACAGCCAAACGTCCTAGTGAACCAACTACCTCAGGTTCCAGTACCCGCCAGAATTTAGAGCGATATTTGGTGGGGCCCAATGCCGTTCTAAGGATAGTAAGGACTGAGCAGGTACAGGCGCTAGTCAATTGGGTGGCCGACAGTGGATCCAGCACGTTCACAACATTATCTCACACCCAGTCTTCTGCAGACTGGCACCTGAAAACCAAGCCCATCAGTCTGTCACATCACCCCCATGCATATCAGGGAAACTGTCTGAGCCTCAAGTTATGCAGCAGTCTATTATGCTGTTTGAAGACTCTGCTGGCAGGAGTTTCCCAAGGGAATCCACCTAGCCCTTCCCCAGTGGTGGAAGACATAGAATGCACTGATGCACAACCACTGATGTTTCCTGATAATGAGGACATGGGAATACCACCACATCGGAGTCCGCACGTCTCTGTTGATGACGAAACACTGGTGCCAACTGCTGCGTCTTTCTGAAGTGTGCAGACCGAACAGGAGGCCAGGGAGGAAGACTGTGTGGAAGACGATGCAGGGAACGATGATTTCCTAGACCCCACATGAAATGAAGGTTGTGCCACTGACTTTCATAGTTCACAGGAAGAGGCAGTGGTGAGACCGAGCCAACAGCTTAGCAAAAGAGGGAGCAGGGGGCAAAAGCAGAGCAGCCGTCACCAAGAGAGTTCGCCTGCTACTGGCCACCGCCACCAGGGGTCGAGCACCCCAAAGGCAGCTTTAAGGACTTCCCTGGCAGGGTACTTCTTTTAACAATGTGCTAACGACAAGACCCGAGTGGTTTGCACGCTATGCCATCAGAGCCTGAAGCGAGGCATTAACGTTCTGAACCTTAGCACAACCTGCATGACCAGGCATCTACATGAAAAATCAGTGGTTTCAGCTGTGGCTGGCCAAGTTTCATAGTGTCCTGCAAAGGATATATTTTGTTCTGGGGTGAAATTCAATTGCCAAAATAGCAATACCCTGAATCTGGTGTTCCAGCAGTTGCAGGCCTAGTTTAAATATTTCCGTAACAGGGTATATTTTGTTCAGGGGTGAAATTCAATTGCCAAAATAGCAATACCATAAATCAGTGGTTTCAGCTGTGGCTGACCAAGTTTCATAGTGTCCTGGAAACTATATATTTTTTTCAGGGGTGAAATTCAATTGCCAAAATAGCAATTCAATAAATCAGTGGTTTCAGCTGTGGCTGGCCAAGTTTCATAGTGTCCTGCAAAGGATATATTTTGTTCTGGGGTGAAATTCAATTGCCAAAATAGCAATACCATAAATCAGTGGTTTCAGCTGTGTCTGGCCAAGTTTCATAATGTCCTGCAAAGGATATATTTTTTTCTGGGGTGAAATTCAATTGCCAAAATAGCAATACCATAAATCAGTGGTTTCAGCTGTGGCTGGCCAAGATTCATAGTGTCCTGCAAAGGATATATTTTGTTCTGGGGTGAAATTCAATTGCCAAAATAGCAATACCATAAATCAATGGTTTCATCTGTGGCTGGCCAAGTTTCATAGTGTCCTGCAAAGGATATATATTTTTTCTGAGGTGAAATTCAATTGCCAAATAGCAATACCATAAATCAGTGGTTTCAGCTGTGGCTGGCCAAGTTTCATAGTGTCCTGCAAAGGATATATTTTGTTCTGGGGTGAAATTCAATTGCCAAAATAGCAATACCATAAATCAGTGGTTTCAGCTGTGGCTGGCCAAGTTTCATAGTCTCCTGCAAAGGATATTTTTTTTTCTGGGGTTAAATTCAATTGCCAAAATAGCAATACCATAAATCAGTGGTTTCAGCTGTGGCTGGCCAAGTTTCATAGTGTCCTGCAAAGGATATATTTTGTTCTGGGGTGAAATTCAATTGCCAAAATAGCAATACCATAAATCAGTGGTTTCAGCTGTGGCTGGCCAAGTTTCAAAGTGTCCGGCAAAGGATATATTTTGTTCTGGGGTGAAATTGAATTGCTAAAGTAGCAATACCCTGAATCTGGTGTTCCAGCAGTTGGTAGCCTCGTTTAAATCTGTCCGTAACAGGGTATATTTTTTTCTGGGGAGAAATTCAATTGCCAAAATAGCAATAACATAAATCAGTGGTTTCAGCTGTGGCTGGCCAAGTTTCATAGTGTCCGGCAAAGGATATATTTTGTTCTGGGGTGATATTCACTTGCCAATATAGCAATACCCTGAATCTGGTGTACCAGCTGTTGCATGCCAAGTGTTAATCTGTCCGCAAAAGGGTATATTACACTCAAGGTGTATATACAAGTGCTGAGAGGGTAATCCTCAATAACTTCACACACTACCGTACATCTCCCATTGTATTTCTGTCCGTTAAAGGGTATATTACACAAAGTGTTAAAATACAATTGCTGAATGCATAGTCCTACATATTTTTTCACACGCTACAGTGCATCTCCAAGTGTAAATCTGTCCATAAAAGGATACCTTTCATCCATGTCCTAAATACTAGCCCTACAATAGATATTCCCCTAAACCAGTGGGTTCTGCTGTGCCTGGATTAGAGTAATACTGGACATAAATAAATAGGCAGATAGTGTTAGGTGCCTGTAAAAAAAGGCCTAAATTTGAAATCAATACATTGGGCCAAATATTTTTGTTCTTATTGTGGTGCTTGGTGAACGGTAACAATGAGGAAAACATCTAGTAAGGGACGCGGACGCGGTCGTGGTGGTGTTAGTGTACCCTCTTGTGCTGGGAGAGGACGTGGTCATTCTGCCACAGCCAAACGTCCTAGTGAACCAACTACCTCAGGTTCCAGTACCCGCCAGAATTTAGAGCGATATTTGGTGGGGCCCAATGCCGTTCTAAGGATAGTAAGGACTGAGCAGGTACAGGCGCTAGTCAATTGGGTGGCCGACAGTGGATCCAGCACGTTCACAACATTATCTCACACCCAGTCTTCTGCAGACTGGCACCTGAAAACCAAGCCCATCAGTCTGTCACATCACCCCCATGCATATCAGGGAAACTGTCTGAGCCTCAAGTTATGCAGCAGTCTATTATGCTGTTTGAAGACTCTGCTGGCAGGGTTTCCCAAGGGAATCCACCTAGCCCTTCCCCAGTGGTGGAAGACATAGAATGCACTGATGCACAACCACTGATGTTTCCTGATAATGAGGACATGGGAATACCACCACATCGGAGTCCGCACGTCTCTGTTGATGACGAAACACTGGTGCCAACTGCTGCGTCTTTCTGAAGTGTGCAGACCGAACAGGAGGCCAGGGAGGAAGACTGTGTGGAAGACGATGCAGGGAACGATGATTTCCTAGACCCCACATGGAATGAAGGTTGTGCCACTGACTTTCATAGTTCACAGGAAGAGGCAGTGGTGAGACCGAGCCAACAGCTTAGCAAAAGAGGGAGCAGGGGGCAAAAGCAGAGCAGCCGTCGCCAAGAGAGTTCGCCTGCTACTGGCCACCGCCACCAGGGATCGAGCACCCCAAAGGCAGCTTTAAGGAGTTCCCTGGCAGGGTACTTCTTTTAACAATGTGCTAACGACAAGACCCGAGTGGTTTGCACGCTATGCCATCAGAGCCTGAAGCGAGGCATTAACGTTCTGAACCTTAGCACAACCTGCATGACCAGGCATCTACATGAAAAGCATGAACTGCAGTGGAGTAAACACCTTAAAAGCTAGGAACTCACTCAGGCTCCCCCTGCTCCCTCTTCTGCTGCTGCCTTGGCCTGTTCCTCCGCCTCGGGAGGAATATTGGCACCTGCCGCCCACCAATGAGAGGATGTCCCACCGACACCACCACCTGCGTCACCAAGCATCTCCAACATGTCACACTGCAGCGTTCAGCTCTCCATCTCACAAACCTTGGAGAGAAAGCGTAAATTCCCACCTAGCCGCCCTTGAGCCCTGTGCCTGAATGCCAGCATTTCTAAACTACTGGCCTTTGAAATCCTGTCATTCAGGCTGGTGAAAATAGACAGCTTCAAACAGCTGATGGCCATGGCTGTCCCACAGTATGTTGTTCCCAGCCGCCACTACTTCTCCAAGACAGCCGTGCCTTCCCTGCACAACCAAGTATCCGATAAAATCAAGTGTGCATTGCGCAATGCCATCTGTGGCAAGGTCCACCTAACCACAGATACGTGGACCAGTAAGCACAGCCAGGGACGCTATATCTCCCTAAATGCACACTGGGTAAATGTAGTGGCGGCTGGGCCACAGGCGGAGAGTTCCTTGGCGCACGTCCTTCCGCCGCCAAGGATTGAAGGGCATCATTCTTTGCCTCCTGTAGCCTCCTCCTCCTACTTGGCTTCCTCCTCCTCTGCTTCCACCAGCTCATCCAGTCAGCCACACACCTTCACCACCAACTTCAGCACAGCCCGGGGTAAACGTCAGCAGGCCATTCTGAAACTCATATGTTTGGGGGATAGGCTCCACACCGCGCAGGAGTTGTGGCGGGGTATTGAACAACAGACCGACGAGTGGTTTCTGCCGGTGGGCCTCAAGCCCGGCCTGGTGGTGTGCGATATTGGTCGAAATCTAGTCGCAGCTCTGGGACTAGCCGTTTTGACGCACATCCCTTGCCTGGCACATGTGTTGAATTTGGTGATGCAAAAGTTCATTCACAACTACCCCAACATGTCAGAGCTGCTGCATAAAGTGCAGGCCGTCTGTGCGCGCTTTCGGCGTTCACATCCTGCCGCTGCTCGCCTGTCTGCGCTACAGCGGAACTTCTGCCTTCTCGCTCACCGCCTCATATGCGACATGCCCACCAGGTGGAACTCCACCTTGCACATGCTGGAGAGACTGTGCGAGCAGCAGCAGGCCATAGTGGAGTTTCAGCTGCAGCACGCACACGTCAATCGCACTGCGGAACAGCACCACTTCACCACCAATAACTGGGCCTCCATGCGAGACCTGTGTGCCCTGTTGCGCTGTTTCGAGTACTCCACCAACATGGCCAGTGGCGATGACACCGTTATCAGCGTTACAATACCACTTCTATGTCTCCTTGAAAAAACGATTAGGGCGATGATGGAAGAGGAGGCCCAGGAGGAGGAAGATGAGGGGTCATTTTTAGCACTTTCAGGCCAATCTCTTAGAAGTGGCTCAGATGGAGGTTTTTTGCAACAGCAGAGGCCAGGTACAAATGTGGCCAGCCAGGGCCCACTACTGGAGGACGAGGAGAATGAGAAAGAGGTGGATGAGGATGAGGATGAAGCAGGTTCACAGCGGGGTGGCACCCGACACAGCTCAGGCCCATCACTGGTGCGTGGCTGGGGGGATACGGAGGACGATGACGATACGCCTCCCACAGAGGACAGCTTGTCCTTACCTCTGGGGAGCCTGGCACACAAGAGTGACTACATGCTGCAGTGCCTGCGCAATGACAGCAGAGTTGCCCACATTTTAACATGTGCGGACTACTGGGTTGCCACCCTGCTGGATCCCCGGTACCAAGACAATGTGCCCACCTCACTTCCTGCACTGGAGCGTGATAGGAAGATGCGCAAGTACAAGCGCACCTGGTAGATGCGCTCCTAAGATCATTCCCAAATGTCGCAGTGGAACAGGTGGAAGCCCAAGGCGAAGGCAGAGGAGGAGCAAGAGGTAGCCAACGCAGCTGTGTCACGGCCAGCTCCTCTATAGGCAGGGTTAGCATGGCAGAAATGTGGAAAAGTTTTGTCTCCACGCCACAGCTAACTGCACCACCACCTGATACGGAACGTGTTAGCTGGAGGCAGCATTTCACTAACATGGTTGAACAGTACGTCTGCACACCCTTCCACGTACTGACTGATGGTTCAGCCCCATTCAACTTCTGGTTCTCCAAATTGTCCACAAGGCCAGAGTTAGCATTTTATGATTTGGAGGTGCTGGCCTGTCTGGTGGCCAGAGTTCTGTCTGAACGTGTATTCAGCACGGCAGGGGGCGTCATTACTGACAAACGCAGCCGCCTGTCCACAGCAGACGTGGACAAGCTGACGTTCATAAAAATGAACCAGGCATGGATCCCACAGGACCTGTCCCTCTCTTGTGCAGAATTGACATTTATAACTGCCTCCCCCTCAACCATGTATTCTTGTACTCCGGGGCACTTCTTTATTGAATCCTCATTTTTTTTACTTTAGCATGATCTTGCGGTGCAACCCAGTTGAATGAACCTCCCCTCAATCTGGGCGCCGGGGCCTAAATACCTGAACGTGGCCTGTTACAATGGTAGGTGAAATGAAGCCTGAAACTCTGCCATGCGACCTCTCTCCTCTGTCTGGGTGCTGGGGCCTAAATAACTGAAGGTGGCCTTCTCCATTGGTGGGTGATATGACGCCTTATTCCTTGCTGTGGGACCTCTCTCCTCTATCTGTGTGCTGGGGCCTTAATAACTGAAAGTGGCCTTCTACAGTGGTGGTTGATATGTCGTCTTATTCCTTGCTGTGGGACCTCTCTCCTCTGTCTGGGTGCTGGGTCCTAAATAACTGAAAGTGACCTTCTCCAGTGGTGGGTGATATGACGCCTTATTCTTTGCTGTGGGACCTCTCTCATCTGTCTGGGTGCTGGGGCCTAAAAAATTGAAAGTGGCCTTCTCCAGTGGTGGGTGATATGACGCCTTATTCCTAGCTGTGGGACCTCTATCCTCTGTCTGGGTGCTGGGGCCTAAATAAATGAAAGTGGCCTTCTACAGTGGTGGGTGATATGACACATTATTCCTTGCTGTGGGACCTCTCTCCTCTGTCTGGGTGCTTGGGCCTAAATAACTGAAAGTGGCCTTCTCCAGTGATATGTGATATGACGCATGATTCTCTGCTGTGGGACCTCTCTCCTTTGTCTGGGTGCTGGGGCCTAAATAAATGAAAGTGGCTTTATCCAGTGGTGGGTGATATGACGCCTTATTCCTTGCTGTGGGACCTCTCTCCTCTGTCTGTGTGCTGGGGCCTTAATATCTGAAAGTGTCCTTCTCCAGTGGTGGGTGATATGACGAATGATTCCTGGCTGTGGCACCTTTCTCCTCTTGGTGCTGGGGCCTAAATAACTGAAAGTGACCTTCTCCAGTGGTGGGTGATATGTCGCCTTATTCCTTGCTGTGCGACCTCTCTCCTCTGTCTGGATGCCTGGGTCCTAAATAACTAAAAGTGACCTTCTCCAGTGGTGCGTGATATGACGCCTTATTCCTTGCTGTGGGACCTCTCTCCTCTGTCTGGGTGCTGGGGCCTAAATAACTGAAAGTGGCCTTCTCTAGTGGTGGGTGATATGACACATTATTCCTTGCTGTGGGACCTCTCTCCTCTGTCTGGGTGCTGGGGCCTACATAACTGAAAGTGGCCTTCTCCAGTGGTGGGTGTTATGACGCATGATCCTCTGCTGTGCGACCTCTCTCCTCTGTCTGGGTGCTGGGGCCTAAATAACTGAAAGTGGCCTTCTCCAGTGGTGGGTGATATGACGCCTTATTCCTTGCTGTGGGACCTCTCTCCTCTGTCTGGGTGCTGGGGCTTAATTAACTGAAAGTGTCCTTCTCCAGTGGTGGGTGATATGACGCCTTATTCCTTGCTGTGGGACCTCTCTCCTCTGTCTGGGTGCTGGGTCCTAAATAACTGAAAGTGGCCTTCTCCAGTGGTGGGTGATATGATGCATAATTCTCTGCTGTGGGACCTCTCTCCTCTGTCTGTGTGCTGGGGCCTAAATAACTGAAAGTGGCCTTCTCCAGTGGTGGGTGATATGACGCCTTATTCCTTGCTGTGGGACCCTCTCCTCTGTCTGGGTGCTGGGGCCTAAATAACTAAAAGTGACCTTCTCCAGTGGTGGGTGATATGGCGCCTTATTCCTTGCTGTGGGACCTCTCTCCTCTGTCTGGGTGCCTAAATAACTGAAAGTGATCTTCTCCAGAGGTGGGTGATATGACGCCTTATTCCTTGCTGTGGGACCTCTCTCCTCTGTCTGGGTGCCTAAATAACTGAAAGTGACCTTCTCCAGTGGTGGGTGATATGACGCCTTATTCCTTGCTGTGGGACCTCTTTCCTCTGTCTGGGTGCTGGGGCCTAAATAACTGAAAGTGGCCTTCTCCAGTGGTGGGTGATATGACGCATGATTCCTTGCTGTGGGACCTCTCTCCTCTGTCTGGGTGCTGGGGCTTAATATAACTGAAAGTGTCCTTCTCCAGTGGTGGATGATATGACGCCTTATTTCTTGCTGTGGGACCTCTCTCCTCTGTCTGGGTGCTGGGGCCTAAATAACTGAAAGTGACCTTCTCCAGTGGTGGGTGATATGTCGCCTTATTCCTTGCTGTGCGACCTCTCTCCTCTGTCTGGATGCTGGGTCCTAAATAACTAAAAGTGACCTTCTCCAGTGGTGCGTGATATGACGCCTTATTCCTTGCTGTGGGACCTCTCTCCTCTGTCTGGGTGCTGGGGCCTAAATAACTGAAAGTGGCCTTCTCTAGTGGTGGGTGATATGACACATTATTCCTTGCTGTGGGACCTCTCTCCTCTGTCTGGGTGCTGGGGCCTACATAACTGAAAGTGGCCTTCTCCAGTGGTGGGTGTTATGACGCATGATTCTCTGCTGTGGGACCTCTCTCCTTTGTCTGGGTGCTGGGGCCTAAATAAATGAAAGTGGCCTTCTCCAGTGGTGGGTGATATGAGGCCTTATTCCTTGCTGTGGGACCTCTCTCCTCTGTCTGGGTGCTGGGGCCTAAATAACTGAAAGTGGTCTTCTCCAGTGGTGGGTGATATGACGCATGATTCTCTGCTGTGGGACCTCTCTCCTCTGTCTGGGTGCTGGGTCCTAAATAACTAAAAGTGACCTTCTCCAGTGGTGCGTGACATTGCGCCATATTCCTTGCTGTGGGACCTCTCTCCTCTGTCTGGGTGCTGGGTCCTAAATAACTAAAAGTGACCTTCTCCAGTGGTGCGTGACATTGCGCCTTATTCCTTGCTGTGGGACCTCTCTCCTCTGTCTGGGTGCTGGGGCCTAAATAACTGAAAGTGGCCTTCTAAAGTGGTGGGTGATATGACGCATGATTCCTTGCTATGGGACCTCTCTCCTCTGTCTTAGTGCTGGGGCCTAAATAACTGAACGTGGCCTGTTACAATGGTAGGTGAAATGAAGCCTGAACCTCTGCCATGCGACCTCTCTCCTCTGTCTGAGTGCTGGGGCCTAAATAACTGAAAGTGGCCTTCTCCAGTGGTGGGTGATATGACGCCTTATTCCTTGCTGTGGGACCTCTCTCCTCTGTCTGGGTGCTGGGGCTTAATTAACTGAAAGTGTCCTTCTCCAGTGGTGGATGATATGACGCCTTATTCCTTGCTGTGGGACCTCTCTTATCTGTCTGGGTGCTGGGTCCTAAATAACTGAAAGTGGCCTTCTCCACTTGTGGGTGATATGATGCATGATTCTCTGCTGTGGGACCTCTCTCCTCTGTCTGTGTGCTGGGGCCTAAATAACTGAAAGTGGCCTTCTCCAGTGATGGGTGATATGACGCCTGATTCCTTGCTGTGGGACCTCTCTCCTCTGTCAGGGTGCTGGGGCCTAAATAACTGAAAGTGGCCTTCTCCAGTGGTGTGGTGATATGACGCCTTGATTCTCTGCTGTGGGACCTCTCTCCTCTGTCTGTGTGCTGGGGTCTAAATAACTGAAAGTGGCCTTCTCCAGTGATGGGTGATATGACGCATGATTCCTTGCTGTGGGACCTCTCTCCTCTGTCTGGGTGCTGGGGCCTAAATAACTGAAAGTGGCCTTCTCCAGTGCTGGGTGATATGATGCCTTATTCCTTGCTGTGGGACTCCTCTCCTCTGTCAGGGTGCTGGGGCCTAAATAACTAAAAGTGACCTTCTCCAGTGGTGGGTGATATGACGCCTTATTCCTTGGTGTGGGACCTCTCTCCTCTGTCTGGGTCCTAAATAACTTGAAGTGACCTTCTCCAGAGGTGGGTGATATGATGCCTTATTCCTTGCTGTGGGACCTCTCTCCTCTGTCTGGGTCCTAAATAACTTGAAGTGACCTTCTCCATTGGTGGGTGATATGACGCCTTATTCCTTTCTGTGGGACATCTTTCCTCTGTTTGTGTGCTGGGGCCTAAATAACTGAAAGTAGCATTCTCCAGTGGTGGGTGATATGACGCATGATTCTCTGCTGTGGGACCTCTCTCCTCTGTCTGTGTGCTGGGGCCTAAATAGCTGAAAGTGGCCTTCTCCAGTGGTGGGTGATATGACGCATGATTCCTTGCATTGGGACCTCTCTCCTCTGTCTGGGTGCTGGCTCCTAAATAACTGAAAGTTACCTTCTTCAGTGCTGGGTGATATGACGCCTTATTCCTTGCTGTGGGACCCCTCTCCTCTGTCAGGGTGCTGGGGACTGAATAACTGAAAGTGACCTTCTCCAGTGGTGAGTGATATGACGCCTTATTCCTTGCTGTGGGACCTCTCTCCTCTGTCTGGGTCCTAAATAACTGAAAGTGATCTTCTCCAGAGGTGGGTGATATGACGCCTTATTCCTTGCTGTTGGACCTCTCTCCTCTGTCTGGGTCCTAAATAACTTGAAGTGACCTTCTCCAGTGGTGGGTGATATGACGCCTTATTCCTTTCTGTGGGACCTCTTTCCTCTGTTTGTGTGCTGGGGTCTAAATAACTGAAAGTGGCCTTCTCCAGTGATGGGTGATATGACGCATGATTCCTTGCTGTGGGACCTCTCTCCTCTGTCTGGGTGCTGGGGCTTAAATAACTTAAAGTGACCTTCTTCAGTGCTGGGTGATATGACGCCTTATTCCTTGCTGTGGGACTCCTCTCCTCTGTCAGGGTGCTGGGGCCTCAATAACTAAAAGTGACTTTCTCCAGTGGTGGGTGATATGACGCCTTATTCCTTGGTGTGGGACCTCTCTCCTCTGTCTGGGTCCTAAATAACTGAAAGTGATCTTCTCCAGAGGTGGGTGATATGACGCCTTATTCCTTGCTGTTGGACCTCTCTCCTCTGTCTGGGTCCTAAATAACTTGAAGTGACCTTCTCCAGTGGTGGGTGATATGACGCCTTATTCCTTTCTGTGGGACCTCTTTCCTCTGTTTGTGTGCTGGGGCCTAAATAACTGAAAGTGATCTTCTCCAGAGGTGGGTGATATGACGCCTTATTCCTTGCTGTGGGACCTCTCTCCTCTGTCTGTGTGCTGGGGCCTAAATAGCTGAAAGTGGCCTTCTCCAGTGATGGGTGATATGACGCATGATTCCTTGCATTGGGACCTCTCTCCTCTGTCTGGGTGCTGGCTCCTAAATAACTGAAAGTTACCTTCTTCAGTGCTGGGTGATATGACGCCTTATTCCTTGCTGTGGGACCCATCTCCTCTGTCAGGGTGCTGGGGACTGAATAACTGAAAGTGACCTTCTCCAGTGGTGAGTGATATGACGCCTTATTCCTTGCTGTGGGACCTCTCTCCTCTGTCTGGGTCCTAAATAACTGAAAGTGACCTTCTCCAGAGGTGGGTGATATGATGCCTTATTCCTTGCTGTGGGACCTCTCTTCCCTGTCTGGGTGCTGGGTCCTAAATAACTGAAAGTGGCCTTCTCCAGTGGTGGGTGATATGACGCATTATTCCTTGCTGTGGGACCTCTCTCCTCTGTCTGGGTGCTGGGGCCTAAATAACTCAAAGTGACCCTCTCCAGTGGTGGGTGATATGACGCCTTATTCCTTGCTGTGGGATCTCCCTCCTCTGTCTGGGTGCTGGGGCCTAAATAACTCAAAATGACCTTCTCCAGTGGTGGGTGATATGACGCCTTATTCCTTGCTGTGGGACCTCTCTCCTCTGTCTGGGTGCTGGGGCCTAAATAACTGAAAGTGGTCTTCTCCAGTGGTGGGTGATATGACTCCTTATTCCTTGCTGTGGGACCTCTCTCCTCTGTCTGGGTGCTGGGGCCTAAATAACTGAAAGTGACCTTCTTCAGTGCTGGGTGATATGACGCCTTATTTCTTGCTGTGGGACCCCTCTCCTCTGTCAGGGTGCTGGGGCCTGAATAACTAAAAGTGACCTTCTCCAGTGGTGGGTGATATGACGCCTTATTCCTTGCTGTGGGACCTCTCTCCTCTGTCTGGGTCCTAAATAACTGAAAGTGACCTTCTCCAGAGGTGGGTGATGTGACGCCTTATTCTTTGCTGTGGGACCTCTCTTCCCTGTCTGGGTGCTGGTTCCTAAATAACTGAAAGTGGCCTTTTCCAGTGGTGGGTGATATGACGCATGATTCTCTGCTGTGGGACCTCTCTCCTCGTTCTGTGTGCTGGGTCCTAAATAACTGAAAGTGGCCTTCTCCAGTGGTGGGTGATATGACGCATGATTCCTTGCTGTGGGACCTCTCTCCTCTGTCTGGGTGCTGGGGCATAAATAACTGAAAGTGGCATTTTTCAGTGGTGGGTGATATGACGCCTTATTTCTTGCTGTGGGACCTCTCTTCCCTGTCTGGGTGCTGTGGCCAAAATAACAGAAAGTGACCTTCTCCATTGGTGGGTGACTTAAAACCTGATTCTCTGCTATGGGACCTCTCTCCAATTGATATTGGTTAATTTTTATTTATTTTATGTTATTTTTATTAATTTTCTTATGCACATTTGTTTGCAGGCCATTTACCTACATTTTACTGCCTTTTTTAGCCCTCTAGCACTTTCCTGGACTATTTTACAGCCTTTTTATTGCCCAAATGTTCGGGTCCCCTTTGACTTCAATGGGGTTCGGGTTCGGGATGAAGTTCGGGTCAAATTCGGATCCAGAACCCGAACATTTTTGGGAAGTTCGGCCGAACTTCTCGAACCTGAACATCCAGGTGTTCGCTCATCTCTTTACATAAGTATTTCCTTTAATCATTAATTCTGTAATTGGTGTGAAATAGCGGTCTGATAATACTGATTTTGGAGGGTTCACATTGCTATTTTACTTATGTAATTCCATCAATCCTTAATGCTCTAATTGGAGTGAAAATGTGGCTGATACTACTGATTTTGGGGTGTTCACGTTATTTTATACATACTGTAAGTAAATCCATTCATCCTTGATTATGTAATTGGGATGAAATTGTGGCATGTTACTACTAATTTTGGGGTGCTCACGTTCTTTTATACATAAGTAAATTTATTCATCCTTCATTCTGTAATTGGGGTGAAATTATGGCCTGATACTACATATGTGGAATCAGCTGACGGTGTGAAAACTTTTTCACTGTTACGTAGTACCTTTGGCCACTGCCCTGTTAAGTCTTTTATACCTGATACTAACATTGTCCTGTAAGGCAGATTTGGACAGTAACTGCTGACCAAATAAGTAAAGTGTAAATTGATTCTAAGAGTGACACCTGTCAACTGCCTATAATACTGAGACACAGTAACTACCCTAGCGGACTAGCTATGCAGGTTTCTGCAATGCACAGTGATGTACACTGATATAATATACACTCTTTCTGCAGTCGGGAAATAGCTGATTTTTATGTTCGACACAAATTAAATTGAGTTCTCTGGTGTCAGCACTCCTCCCCATTTGGACTAGGTGTTTTTAATTAGCTTTAGCTGCAAGGGGTTTATAAACTCCTACTATCTCTCAGATGCATTTCCTGGGGGTTGTGACTGGGTGAAATCTTTGCACTCGTTCACATGGTGCAGTACTGTGTGTCTGCCATTGCTGCCTCAGTGCTGTGCTGGTGGGGTGGTGGGTCCCAGAGCCAAGGAGGCTTTGCTGCACAGTGGGGTCACTGTGTGGCTTCTGGGTTCTGCCGTCTGCTGCTGGTGCGGTGCTGGGGCGCAAGTGGTCGCCGCGCACTGCTGCGCCATTATAGTTTAGAGTAGTTTCCCACTTGTAGAGGCAAACTTGTCGCGGTTAGTGGGCCTATGCTCTTTGATCAAACTGTATACTAATGCCTCTTTTGTACAGCATACTACGTATTACAAATTGGGCGGTTATGCCAAGTAATTATGCTGAGACAGTCGTTATATCAAAAGCATAGTTTTGGGGATGTGCGATCCAGATTCACTCTCCAGGATATATTGTAATTATCTATTTTTTTTCCCCCTTCTCTGGTGTCAGCACTCCTCCCCATTTGGACTAGGTGTTTTTAATTAGCCTTAGCTGCAAGGGGTTTATAAACTCCTACTATCTCTCAGATGCATTTCCTGGGGGTTGTGACTGGGTGAACTCTTTGCACTCGTTCACATGGTGCAGTACTGTGTGTCTGCCATTGCTGCCTCAGTGCTATGCTGGTGGGGCGGTGGGGCCCAGGGCCAAGGAGGCTTTGCTGCACAGTGGGGTCGCTGTGTGGCTTCTGGGTCCTGCCGTCTGCTGCTAGTGCGGTGCTGGGGCGCCGGTGGCCGCCGCGCACGGCTGCGCCATTATAGGTTAGAGTAGTTTTCCACTTGTAGAGGCTTCCTTGTCGCGGTAAGTGGGCCTATGCTCTTTGATCAAACTGTATACTAATGCCTCTTTTGCACAGCATACTATGTATTACAAATTGGGCGGATATGCCAAGTAATTATGCTGAGACAGTCGTTATATCAAAAGCATAGTTTTGGGGATGTGCAATCCAGATTCACTCTCCAGTATATAATATACAAATTAAATTGAATCAAATAGAATTTTTGGGGAAAATTTGTCAAATCGCCTGAATACATTTTTTTATTATTTCGCTCCTTTATGGTAGTCACCCACAATGGAAGGAACATTTTATCTGTGTTGCATTTGGGGAAACAACACATGATCCCTGTATGGTGTGCATGATAAATTTAGACATGCATTCCTTTTTTTTTAATTACTCCAGGTTGCAGGAGTACAGCTATGTTCAGGAAACTGTACTCACATCTTAGCCATTATTATATGGCAAGAACTACTTCATGGACTTGCAGCAACGCAATGGTCTGCCTTTGTGACTTTTTATCTGTGGTGTTCCAACTCACTGGAATTCCGTCTTGCATTTTCTGGAGCTTTTGTACGAGCAGCATAAAGCAGTGAATGATTTCATCATAAACCAGACAACCACAGGAAGGAGCATATGTTGTTTTGAGGTCAGGCAGTGGCAGTTCATCAAAGATGTGTGTTGTATACTCAGGCCCTTTGAAGAGGCCACCAGGTTTGTCAGTAGGGACAAACGCAACATCAACAATAAAAAAAAAAAAAATATATATATATATATATATATATATATATATAATATGAAAAAATATATATATAGTGAAATCACACATCCACATGCTATGCTTTGATCTAATAACTGCTTCTGAGTGTAATTAACATCACTTCTCAGCGTAATATAAAGTATATAGCCCCCTATGTTACATTCTATACATGAGCCATTAGTATACATTTTGATCAGAAAGCATAAGCCCAATCACCATAACACGGTTGCCTCCTCGAGTGGGAGCCTGCTCTAAATTTGCAAGACACTGTGTGGCGACCACCGATGCCGCAGCACTGAACCAGGAGCCAGCGGGACCCAGCAGCCAAACAGCACTCCTGACAATGGCACCCCGGTACTGGGCCCCACCAACACAGCACCATATGAACAATGGCTGACACACAGCACTGCACCATGTTAATAGTTGTCAAAGCTCACCTTATTATATGCGATCCAGGTTTCACTCCTAATTTTTGGCAACATCAACAATGTCATTTTCCTAACTTGTATCTTAAACCAGATGCTGATGCAACAAGGCATGGCAGCAGAAGAACTGGTTACAAATCTTGCTGGCCACCCTGTAGCTGTTGGGTACCCACATGGAAAAAGTCCCATCGAGGAACAGTAAATTCTGATGGAAATACTGATGGAAGAGAAAAAGTCGAGGGTGGAGGAGCTGGAGGCTGATGATGGCAATGCTGCCCATGACGACCAATCTTCTTAGCAGTGGGGAAGGTGGCACCTGGAAGAACAGGCACCTGTCGAGCATGTCAAGCTGTATACTTGCTTGCTTAAATACTGAGAGGCATATCGCTAGCATTAAGCAATGTGATGATTACTGGATAATTATTCTTTTAGACTCTCTCTATCAAAGCAAAATTTTGCTGAATGGGAGGCCAAATTGCTTTATTACCAGGATCAGCTATGTATGCAGTTGTCAGGAAGTGCCTTTCCTCCACTGCAGAGTCACCCACCTCCCACCATCACTGCCATTATTGGCAGCAGAAGCTGTAACAGCAGCAACCAGTTTAATATCATCAACATGATGGAGATTTTTCATGTGTCGTGCCAGGATGTTGCAAATCAGCAAATGGAGATACACGACCTGAACAACTAGGTCTACTCCTATCTGAGATGTGGCCTTTCATCCGTGCATACCGGGTTTCCTGACCCCCATGGGTTTTTTGGGAAGCCAGATTGGATCATTGGCCAAAAATATCCCAGTTTTCTTTCCTATACTGTTTTGTCCATCCTCTAGTGTCATCTCAGAGAGGTTTTTCAGCTCAGCAGGTGGTATGATCACACTTAAAGCGGTACTCCAGGTTAAGAAGTTAAGAAAATGAAAAATACTTAAATATTACTTTAGGATAAATATATTCCCAAATACATTTCATTAGCTATAATGGTTTGATTTGTCTAGGTAGCAATCATTAGGAGAAATAAAATGGCCGCCGCCCTATTAGCACAAACAGAACCTGTTCTAATCACACAGCAGGACAAGTTACTTTACAACACTCTTTTAAAGAGATGCCTCATCCTCCTCTCTGTTCTGCTTGTCAGGGATTATGAATGCAGATGATAAGATCTTCAGCTGAATCTCTGTAGGAATGGAGTTCATGAGGAGACATGACAGACTGGACAGATGGAGGTAATGTGGGGCTGTGGTAATGTAGACTGCATACAAGTGCTGCTGCTTATTATCTACACCCCCACTATCCCCTCTGTACTTCATGTCTCCGTTCCTACAGAGATTCATCTTAAGATCACATTAAACTGTATTCAGGATCATAAGGAAGATGGTGCAGCTATTTAACTTGTCCTCCTGTGTAATTAGGACAGGTTTTGTGTGGACTAGTAGGTTGTTGGCCATTTTATTTTTCCTAATGATTTCTCCCCAGACAAAACGAGCTATTATAACTAATAAAAGTTATTTACTAATATATTTGTAATGAAGTAATATTTAAGTATTTTCATTTTCTTAATTCCCGGAGAACCCCTTTAAATTAAGATTTAACATGTTAATTTAAATTAACAAATATTGGAGGATGAAAAATATTCAATATTTGCATCAGGTGGTCAGGGATGGACAAATCCTGCCGCTTATGGAGCTAAAACAAAAGTTAAATGTAGGTGAGGTGGCTTGGTATGCCTATTTTCAATTGAGGTCGGCACTTCTTAGCACTGCTGTTGGTCATTCACTTAATATAGACACTCCTGAATTTTTGCACAATTTGATTAGTAACAAAGGATGCATGAAAGTTAAACTCTCACAATGCTATAGACACTTGATGAAACATTTTTTTTTGGATTGTCTTTCTCCAGGACAGAGATCCTGGTCTGACCTACTGTCTGAGATGGGCTCCCCGGATTGGGAGAATATAGGTGATGGTTTAAGATGGGTTTCTCACAATTTTAATCACATTGTTGTACAGTTTAATATTATACATAAAATTTATGTGACACCTCTATGGCTCCATAAGAGGGGATTTAGAGCCTCCTCTGACTGTCCTCGATGCGGGGACCCCGGGGCAGATCATCTTCATCTGTTCTGGGATTGCACGATGGTGAGCAAGTATTGGAGAATGGTTCAAACAACTTTGGCTCAGAGACTTAACATGGATATCCCTTTATCCCCAAAGTTATGGGTCCTTGGTGATCTATGGGAAGTTAATTGTCAGCTCTTGAAGCGCCAACTGTTGATGAAAGTGATTTTTCTGGCCAGGCTTCTTATATCCAGAGAATGGTGCTCCCCCCTCGTCCCAGATTGTAATAATTGGCTAAGCTTAGTTAAGAAGGTGAAAAGTTACGAGAGGGTCTTGTATAGACAAAGAGGGTCCTATGCAAAGTGGAGTACTATATGGAAGGACTGGGATGACTAAACGATTATCTTTATTGTTATTATTAGTGTTTTTTTTTTTTGTTTTTGTTTTTTTTCCTGCAGGGTTGGGGAGGGGGGGGGGGTTGTGGGGTGGCTAGGTATGTTTTCGTATTCCTTCCTTTTTTGGATTGTATTTTTCAAGATGTTTAAAATAAAAAAAGATTAAATAAAAAATAAAAAAATAAAAACTTGTCCTCCTGTGTAATTAGGACAGGTTTTGTGTGGACTAGTAGGTTGTTGGCCATTTTATTTTTCCTAATGATTGCTCCCCAGACAAAACGAGATATTATAACTAATAAAGTTATATTATAACTACTAAAGTTATTTACTAATATATTTGTAATGAAGTAATATTTAAGTATTTTCATTTTCTTAATTCCCGGAGAACCCCTTTAAATTAACAAAGTTATCCTCCGCCTATGTACAAAACATCACTTTTCTCAAAATAAATGAGACATGGATCCATGATGATTTTCACACACTTCCAGCTGAGGCTGATGAATAAATCTGCCATTGCTGATGTTGGCTCCATCATGTTGCTGCAACATCCTGCTTGCCTGTCTACCATCATTATCTGCATCATATGGCTTCTCCTGCTGCCACCACTGCTGTAACTACTACTCCTAACTTCTGATCTCCCTATTGCCACTTTCATTACCCCTACTGCCACTGCCAGTACCCTTACAGAGCCAATACTACTACCAAGATACAGCCACACACACATGTACTATCTTGTCTGGTGCTACCATTTCTGACAGTTATTTCCCCTACACATGTTATCTTTTCACTCTAAATGTATCATAGCAGCGGTCCTTTTATATGGACAGATGATCTGACAGATAATGAATGAAGCAGATGTGCCTGATAACTGCCAAATTAACAGAGATAAATGTGCATTTAAATGCAGTAATCGTGTAAAGGCTTCTGCCAACACGTGCATGCCACATTCTATCGTCCATGCACCACTGCCTTGGCCATGTGGACGTAGCCAGGGTTGCCATACCCTCTGAGCTATGTATTTGGAATATTGACCTGCCAATACCTTTGGGCTATAGATACAGTCTGATTTGCCATACACACCTGGCTGTATCCTGCAAAGGTTGGACGACATCAGCTCCTCCTTTTCTCGGATTTCATCTGACCGATAAGTATTATGGTTTACATTCATGGTTTTCATGGTATACCAATAATTACGTCCATTATGGAGATTGATCCCCTGATGAATTAGCTGTATGCTAAGGATGTAATTATATGTGTTATTGATTTGCACAAATTTTTCCCATCTATCTTATCACGTTATCAATATTGCGTTTCTCTGATCATTTATGTTTCCAAACCTTTTAGTCTTGACGAAGTCGGGCAGTCGCTCTCCTGTCGGCAGGGAAACTCAGGGAATAGCAAGCTTTGTGAAACAGGAGCTGATAGGGGTATAGTGCCGACGCACTTCCCCCTTCATCTATCCTGTTAATCCTTTGGTTTTACTGGGGTCGTAGCTACCCCTTTTAGCTTTATTGTTACTTGGGGCCTTGTTATACTTTTTACCAGTTTGAATTAAAAGTTAATTTTTAACATATATAAAAATATAGGTATTTTTTGCTAATATAGAATCATGTAAATGCAACAAACAATTGATACAGTGAACGCTTATCCTCATCGTTGTATAGGAATGATGATTTTCAGTGCCAGTAGAATGACATGTTCGCCCAATGAACGAGCACATTTTACAAAGACCAATTATCGGGGACAAGTGTTTATTTTAACACTCATCCCTGATAATCTGCTAGATCATCAGTCCATTAAAAGGACCCAAACTATAAACTAACTATTATTTGACTTTCTTTGTCTAAACTTAGCTATGCCCCTTTCAGTTAAGCCACAACTATTTTCTCTTTTCCAGCTACCAATTGTGAAATAAGACCCAAATTGTGTCTAAAACGCATAATAAATGTGGTGCATGGAATGTGTGTCAGATTTTTTTTTTTTTGCAAATTAGCTCTTTTTCCAAACAAAGAAACAAAAGCTGTGCCTTTGGAGCCACCAATTGGATAGTATATATCTGATGAGTCAATATTCAGCCTTTTAAACAGGTCTTGAGAAATAATTGACATTATTTCTAAGCCAGTACTGTAATATTGGTTATTGGTATTGATTATTGGTAATTCTTTTTGGCCAACAGAATATTTTGCATTGAAAATTATGTTCATGAACACAGTAGGTCCAAAGCAGCAAGAAATGGAAACTCATTTACAACTGCTTAATCTACAGCTTTGGTTGAACTAACTTCCGGTGCAGCAGGGTCAAGTTGCAAAATATTCTTTGAAAGAGCAAGGAGATGAACATTACGATACAGTTAATTGTGAAATTACATTTGAAATTCAAATTCCGAGTTTGCTAGACCCTTAGAATGCTATCCTTAATTGAAACATATACAGAAAAATATCTTTTCTATATAACAAAATGTGACTAAATAGCTAATTTAAATGATAACACTTCTAACATCAAACAGGCCTTTCATGAAGCAGGGTGGAAATTGTGCTGAAATCTACACCTGGCAATGTTGCTATGCAGGGCTGTTAACAAGCTGTTTGCAATCTGAAATTTGAAGCAAGTTGTCAGCTTTATAATTTTACACACTATTCATCTTCATACTCATTTCCAAATAATGTACTCTTAGAATTTCAATGTAATATTTGTTCCTAATTAACTGCCTGCATATGAGAATATTTAGTTTAATTTTACTAAAGCATTTCCATTCAAGCATCAGAATAGTTTGCCATTTGATAAGATCACATGTGCATGAGTACTTTGGGAAAAGAAGTCACAGACTATGAAATCATGGAAGGATCACAGAAAGAGAGGCAAAAATAAAAATTATTATAATAATAGCACTAATAATACTTAGATACAATTAGTGTTGTGTATAATCCTTTACACACTCATTGACAAAAATAAAAGAATAAGGCACCAAGAAAGAGTTGTATGAATCGAATGAACCCTTAAATTTGTGAATGCAGTGATGATATCCTGTCGGGTCGCCTCTACCCTGAATACAAGATGAGATATGGTTGGGCATGAACATGTAGGCCTCCAGGTTCTGTATGGTATCCTGCGGCATATTTGCCTACAAATGTTGCAGTTTGCTGTCCTTTAACTACTACTCCCAACCCCTCCTAAAAACTAGGTCAGAAAAGACTAGATGGGGGGCAATAGTCAAAATGAACATCTTGCTTCTATCAGTCCAATAATGCATTCCCTTTCAACGTGTGTCAACAAGGCAAAAAAAAAATTTAGTCCCTCATACAAGGCCACTAAGTCCTCATTAACACTTAAGTGTCTGTGACAATGCCCATGCCGCAAAAGTCAGTGTTTCAACTCTGAAAATTTCTGTAAATGATACATGTCTGTTTTTTGTCCTCTGTGTGTCATATGTTTCCTACGTGCACTGCTTGGATGAAAAGATATTTCCATAACATTTCTTACAATGGAACTAATCCAAAAATGAGACCTTTCCATTCAAAATGAAAACCCATGGCACAAACTGCAGTGCTTTCTGCCATGGGATGCCCTGCAGATTATGTTGCAGAAAAAATCTGATGTGTGAACATACCATAAGAATATTCTTTATAGCAAATATTTTCAGATTTGGTTCGGTTCAGGTATGGCAAATTTTTCAAAAAGGTTCAGGCACAAATAAATTATGTCCAAATCTAAGCTCTTGAGTGCAATAACAGAAGTAGTGTTACTAAGTGATACAGTGTTACTAAGATACATATCTCTGAGAAACACATGTTTAACTAAGCTAAAAACAGAAATTTACATATAATAACGATGCAGTAGACAGATAAAATTAAATGGGACAAAATACAAAATATTAGCTTACTGAGATGCAGCAGTTATATTTCAGCTATGGGGACAGCTGAGAATACGGCCAGTCACTCCAGACGATATGGATCCCCAAATGGCTGAAAGTGAACTGTTCGCAACCACTCATTTTTATCCCCCCTCAGCTATCGATAACAAGTTCTGGAAAATAAAAAATCTATATATCTATCTATGTGTCTCAGATTTTGTCACACTAGGGAATAAAGAGGATAGAGAGCATACTGGCCCAGTTTGCACCACTATTGTAGTCTGCCAAGGGATCAAGGGAGACAGGTCTATGTCTAGGCAGGTCTGAACCTGGACGGGAGGTCTCTGCTTGCTGATTTGCCTCAGCCTGGCACAGCACAAGAAAAAACTGTTCCATCAGGTTGAGGACACTGAAGTGGCTGGTGACTGCTCAACGAAACCTGCAACATGCTGTATACAGAGTTTTATGGTCATAACGTAATTTGCCATCCCTTTCAGAGGAAGGAAAACTTCCCCCATTTTGCTTTGATAGCTAGGGTAGAAAACCATGGTTATCCAGTAATGGGTGCTGAGCGAAGCAAATCATTGAAAGCGGAATTTTGTCCGAAGTTTAGGAAAACTTCGATTGGCAACAAAGCTGAATTTCCTTGCGTTTTGTGATAACTAATCAATTTTCCCTAACATGGAGGCTGCATGTGTTACAAGGGGAAAGAAATGAGCCCGGGAACAAGAGATACCCCATTATGCCATGCAGTCATCTAATCTGTAGGTAGCAATCCCCTGTGATGTCACAGCCCTATATTAGCCATTGTCCTATAAGCTGAACATTGGGAGAGATGTGACAAGTGCTCATGCGCTAGGGACAGTATTTCAGCAAAGTGTTAACATAGTAACATAGTATATAAGACCGAAAAAAGACATTTGTCCATCCAGTTCGGCCTGTTTCCTACAAGTTGATCCAGAGGAAGGCAAAAAACCCCTGTGAGGCAGAAGCCAATTTTCCTCACTTAAGGGGAAAGAAATTCCTTCCCGACTCCAATCAGGCAATCAGAATAACTCCCTGGATCAATGACCCCTCTCTAGTAGCTGTAGCCTGTAATATTATTACACTCCAGAAATAAATCCAGTCCCCTCTTGAATTCCTTCATTGTACTCACCATCACCACCTCCTCAGGCAGAGAGTTCCATAGTCTCACTGCTCTTACAGTGAAGAATCCTTTTCTATGTTTGTGTACAAACCTTCTTTCCTCCAGACGCAGAGGATGTCCCCTTGTCACAGTCACAGTCCTGGGGATAAATAGATGATGGGACAGATCTCTGTACTGACCCCTGATATATTTATACATAGTTATTAGATCTCCCCTCAGTCGTCTTTTTTCTAAAGTGAATAACCCTAATTTTGATAACTTTTCAGGGTACTGTAGATCCCTCATTCCAGTTATTACTTTAGTTGCCCTCCTCTGAACCCTCTCCAGCTCTGCTATGTCTGTCTTGTTCACAGGAGCCCAGAACTGTACACAGTACTCCATGTGTGGTCTAACCAGTGATTTGTAAAGTGGTAGGACTATGTTCTCATCACGGGCGTCTATGCCCCTTTTGATGCAACTCATTATCTTATTGGCCTTGGCAGTAGCTGCCTGACACTGTTTTTTGCAGCTTAATTTGCTGTTTATTAAAATTCCTAGATCCTTTTCCATGTCAGTGTTACCGAGTGTTTTACCATGTAATATGTACGGGTGACTTGCATTATTCCTTCCCATGTGCATAACTTTACATTTGTCAGTGTTAAACCTCATCTGCCATTTTTCTGCCCAAGCCTCCAATCTATCCAGATCCCTCAGTAGCAGAAAACTGTCCTCTTCAGTGTTAATTACTTTACACAGTTTAGTGTCATCTGCAAAAATAGATATTTTACTGTGCAGGCCTTCTACAAGATCATTAATAAATTTATTGAAGAGAATAGGGCCAAATACTGACCCCTGAGGTACCCCACTAGTTACAGTGACCCAATCTGAGTATCTACCGTTAATAACCACCCTCTGTTTTCTGTCACTCAGCCAGTTACTTACCCACATACAGACATTTTCTCCCAGTCCGAGCATCCTCATTTTATATACTAACCTTTTATGAGGTACGGTGTCAAATGCTTTGGAGAAGTCCAGATATACGACATCCATTGATTCGCTGCTGTCAAGTCTAGAACTTACCTCCTCATAGAAGCTGATTAAATTTGTTTGGCATGACCGATCCCTCATGAAGCCATGCTGATATGGCGTTATTTGCTTATTTTCATTGAGATACTCCAAAATAGCATCTCTTAGAAACCCTTCAAACAGTTTACCAACAATAGATGTTAAACTTACCGGCCTATAATTTCCAGGCTCTGTTTTTGGACCCTTTTTGAATATTGGCACCACATTTGCTATGCGCCAATCCTGTGGAACATTCCCTGTTATTATAGAGTCCGTAAATATCAGAAATAATGGTCTGGCTATGACATCACTTAATTCCCTTAGGATACGGGGGTGTATGCCATCCGGTCCTGGTGATTTGTCTATTTTAATCTTTTTAACCACTTAAGCCCCCCTAGCTTAAACACCCTTAATGACCAGGCCACTTTTTACAATTCTGCACTACACTACTTTCACTGTTTATTGCTCCGTCATGCAACTTACCACCCAAATGAATTTTACCTCCTTTTCTTCTCACTAATAGAGCTTTCATTTGGTGGTATTTCATTGTTGCTGACATTTTTACTTTTTTTGCCATTAATACAAATTTAACGACATTTTTGCAAAAAAATGACATTTTTCACTTTCTGTTGTAAAATTTTTCAAAAAAAACTACATTTCTATATAAATTTTTCTCTAAATTTATTGTTCTACATGTCTTTGATAAAAAAAGTCCAATAAGTGTATATTTATTGGTTTGGGTAAAAGTTATAGCGTTTACAAACTATGGTGCAAAAAAGTGAATTTCTGCATTTTGAAGCAGCTCTGACTTTCTGAGCGCCTGTCATGTTTCTTCAGGTGCTAGAATGTCAGGAAAGTATAAATACCCCCAAATCACACCATTTTAGAAAGAAGACACCCCAAAGTATTCGCGGAGGGGCATGGTGAGTTCATGTATCATTTCATTTTTTTCACAAGTTAGCGGAAAATGACACTTTCTGAGAAAAAAAAAAAAAAAAGTTTCAATTTCTGCTAACTTCTGGCAAAAAAAAAAAGAAATCTCAGACGGACTCACTATGCCCCTCAGTGAATACCTTGGGGTGTCTACTTTCCGAAAAGGGGTCATTTGTGGGGTGTGTTTACTGTTCTGGCATTTTGGGTGGGGCTAAATTGTGAGCCGCCATGTAAAACCTAAAGGTACTCGTTGGAATTTGGGCCCCTTTGCGCACCCAGGCTGCAAAAAAGTGTCACTTATGTGGTATCGCCGTACTCAGGAGAAGTAGGGCAATGTGTTTTAGGGTGTATTTTTACATATACCCATGTTGGAGTGAGAGAAATATCTCTGTAAACTGACAACTTTGTATAAAATTTTTTAAAAGTTGTCGTTTACAGAGATATTTTTCACACACAGTATAGGTATATATAAAAATACACCCCAAGCACATTGCCCTACTTCTCCTGAGTGCGGCGATACCATGTGTGCACTTTTGCAGCCTGGGTGCAAAGACCCTAAAACCAATGAGTACCTTTAGAATTTCACAGGGCATTTTTACGCATTTGGATTCTAGACTTCTTCTCACGCTTTAGGGGCCCCTAAAATGCCAGGACAGTATAAATACCCCACATGTGACCCCATTTTGGAAGAAGACACCCCAAGGTATTCCGTGAGGGGTATGGTGAGTTCATGTAAAATTTTATTTTTGTCACAAGTTAGTGGAATATGAGACTTTGTAAAAAACAAAATAAAAAAAAAATATATCAATTTCCGCTAACTTGTGCCAAAAATAAAAATTCTGTGAACTCGCCATGCCCCTCACGGAATACCTTGGGGTGTCTTCTTTCCAAAATGGGGTCACATGTGGGGTATTTATACTGCCCTGGCATTTTAGGGGCCCCTAAAGCGTGAGAATCCAAATGCGTAAAAATGGCCTGTGAAATCCTAAAGGTACTCATTGGTTTTAGGGCCCCTTTGCGCACCTTGGCTGCAAAAAGTGCCACTCATGTGGTATCGCCGAACTCAGGAGAAGTAGGGCAATGTGTTTTGGGGTGTATTTTTACATATACCCATGCTGCGTGTGAGAAATATTGCTGTAAACGACAACTTTTTACATTTTTTATTCAAAGTTGTCAATTTACAGAGATATTTCTCACACACAGTATGGGTATATGTAAATACACCCAAACACATTGCCCTACTTCTCTGAGTGCGGCGATACCACATGAGTGACACTTTTTGCAGCCAAGATCGCAAAGGGCCCTAAAACCAATGAGTACCTTTTAGGAAGGGCATTTTTACGCATTTTTCTTCTCACGCTTTAGGGCCTCTAAAATGCCAGGGCAGTATAAATACCCCACATGTGACCCCATTTTGGAAAGAAGACACCCCAAGGTATTCTGTGAGGGCATGGCGAGTTCATAGAAGATTTTTTTGGCACAAGTTAGCGGAAATTGATTTTTATTGTTTTTCTCATAAAGTCTACCTTTCTGCTAACTTTTGACAAAAAGTTAAATTTTTCATGGACTCACTATGCCCCTCAGCGAATACCTTGGGGTGTCTTCTTCCAAAATGGGGTCATTTGTGGGGTGTTTGTACTGTTCTGGCATTTTGGGTGGGGCTAAATTGTGAGCAGCCATATAAAACCTAAAGGTACTCGTTGGAATTTGGGCCCCTTTGCGCACCGGGCTGCAAAAAGTGTCACTCATGTGGTATCGCCGTACTCAGGAGAAGTAGGGCAATGTGTTTTGGGGTGTATTTTTACATATACCCATACTTTGTGTGAGAAATATCTCTGTAAATTGACAACTTTGAATAAAAAATTTAAAAAGTTGTCGTTTACAGTGATATTTCTCACACACAGTATGGGTATATGTAAAATACACCCTAAACACATTGCCCTACTTCTCCTGAGTACGGCGATACCACATGTGTGACACTTTTGCAGCCAAGATGCAAAGGGGCCTAAACCAATGAGTACCTTTAGGATTTCACAGGCCATTTTTACGCATTTGGATTCTCACACTTTAGGACCCCTAAAATGCCAGGGCAGTATAAATACCCCACAAGTGACCCCATTGTGGAAAGAAGACACCCCAAGGTCCGTGAGGGGCATGGCGAGTTCACAGAAAAAAAAAATTTGGCACAAGTTAGCGGAAATTGATTTTTTTTTTTTTTTACAGTCTCATATTCCACTAACTTGTGACAAAAATAATATTTTACATGAACTCACCATACCCCTCGCGGAATACCTTGGGGTGTCTTCTTTCTAAAATGGGGTCACATGTGGGGTATTTATACTGCCCTGGCATTTGAGGGTCTCCGCAATCATTACACGTATGGCCAGCATTAGGAGTTTCTGCGATTCTCCTTATATTGAGCATACGGGTAATGAGATTTTTTCCCGTTCAGCCTCTGCGCTGAAAAGAAAAAAAAATGAACGGCACAGATTTTTTCATTCGCATCAATCAATGTGGATGAAAAAATCTCTGACCAAAAATGTGCAAAAAAACAAAACGGCACAGATTTCCTCATTCGCATCGATCAATGTGGATGAATAAATCTCTGCCAAAAATGTGCAAAAAAAAGTAGTAAGGCCCCATTCACACGTCTGCAAAAATGTCCGCATCTATTCCGCAATTCTGCGGAATAGATGCGGACCCATTCAGTGTGAATGGGGCTGGCGGTGATGCGGAGAGCACACTATGCGCTCGCCGCATCAGCATTTGCTGAGCTGCGGCCGCAAACTTCCGGGTTTCGGCCCCCAAGCATCCGGCCGCAGCTCCGCAAAAGATAGAGCATGTCCTATTCTTGTCCGCAATTGCGGACAAGAAAAGGCATTTTCTATATAGTTCTGGCAATGTGCGGATCCGCAAAATGCGGAAAGCACATTGCTGGTGTCCGTGTTTTGCGGATCCGTGGATCCATGGATCCGCAAAACACATACTGGACGTCTGAATGAGCCTTACAGGGGGTAATTAGTGTCAGGGGGTGACAGGGGGTGACATGGGGTGATCGGGGGTTAATCAGGGGTTAATCAGTGACAGGGGGGGGTGGGGGGTGGGGGGTGGATGGGTGGGATGGGTGGGGGGTCTGTGTGGTGTTTTGGTGCACTTATAAAAGTTTCTTTGGTGGTCCCAAGCAAAGGGACCACCAAAGGAACGATCAGCAAGCATATCAGACGCTGTTAACAAAACAGCGTCTGATATGCCATTTTTTTAACTTCTACAGCCTGCCAGCGCACAATCAGCGCTGGCAGGCTGTAGCTTACCTTGTCTCCGACGTGATCCTGTGAACGCGCGCACGCGCGCGTTCACAGGAAATCTCGCCTCTCGCGAGATGACGCGGGCGCGTCAAGGAGGAACAGACCGACCGCCCGCAGGACGCAATCCTGCGTGAGGCGGTCGGAAAGAGGTTAAGTCGCTGTTGTACTTCTTCCTGGGTCAGACAGGGCACTTTTAATGGGGGATTTACTTTTACATTCTGCATTTCATCTGACAGTTTTCAGTGAATATAGTGGAGAAAAAAATATTTAATAGTTTTGCTTTATCCTCGTCGCTCTCTGCAACACTCCCCTCATTGCTATATAGAGGGCCGACTCCTTCAGATTTATATTTTTTACTATTTATATAATTGAAGAACATGTTAGGGTTAGTTTTACTCTCTTTGGCAATTAATCTCTCGGTCTCTAGTTTGGCAAATTTTATTAGTTTTTTACATATTCTATTTTTTTCCTTATAGGTTATCAGTGCTTCCTGACTCCCCTCCTGTTTTAGCGATTTATATGCTTTCTTTTTGTCATTTATTGCCTTCTTTACGGTTCCATTTATCCACATTGGTTTCTTATTGTTCCTTAGCCTTTTATTCCTATAAGGTATGTACCTCTCACAATTAGATGTTACAATGCTTTTAAAAATCTCCCATTTTATGGTTGTATTTTTATTTTTGAGGACTTTGTCCCAGTTAGTTAGGCCTATGGCCTCGCTTAGTTGGCTAAATTTAGCTTTTTTGAAGTTTGGTATTTTTGTTCCTCCCTTTAGAAACTCTCGTTTGAAGGATAATTGGAAGGTTATAACTTTATGGTCACTATTTCCCAGGTGTCCCCCAACCTGCACATCTGTTGTTCTATCAGGTCTATTGGTTAATACTAAGTCCAGTATGGCCGTCCCTCTAGTGGGGTCCTGATCCAGTTGGGAAAGGAAATTGTCTTTGGCTATTGCCAAGAACCTGTTTCCTTTATGGGATGTACAGCTTTCAGTTTCCCAGTCTATATCTGGGTAGTTGAAGTCCCCCATGATAACGACTTCATTATGATTTGCCGCCTCGTCTATCTCGTTTAGTAATAGATTTTCTGTGGACTCTGGTATATTAGGTGGTTTATAATACACTCCTATTAGTATTTTATTATTGTTTTTGCTCCATGTATTTCTACCCACAGTGACTCCACATGTTCATGTCCCTCAGAGATGTATTCTCGAATTACGGGATTTAGACACAACTTCACGTAGAGGCAGACCCCTCCACCTCTCCGGTTTTGACGATCCTTTCTAAACAGATTGTAACCTTTTATATTAACTGCCCAGTCAAAGCTATCATCCAGCCATGTCTCAGTTATTCCCACTATGTCATAGTCCTCCTCACACATCACTAATTCCAGTTCACCAGTCTTGTTAGTCAGGCTTCTGGCATTAGTATACATACATTTGACAGGTTTATGTGTATTTTTTACCCTACATCTTTCATTCTGAGCTGTTCTAGTCCCCCTTCCATTCCTCCCCCAGACACACTACCTCGCCCCTGGTCTCTATCTGCACTATCTTCCCCTCCTATAACGTAATTACCCTCCCCCAGTCCCTAGTTTAAACACTCCTCCAACCTTCTAGCCATCTTTCTCCCCAACACAGCTGCCCCTTCCCCATTGAGGTGCAGCCCGTCCCTACGGTAGAGCCTGTAGCCAACAGAGAAGTCGGCCCAGTTCTCCAGGAACCCGAACCCCTCCTTCCTACACCAGTTCTTGAGCCACTTGTTAACCTCCCTAATCTCCCGCTGCCTTTCTTGTGTGGCTCGTGGTACAGGCAGTATTTCAGAAAATACTACTTTTGAGGTCCTTGCCCTAAGCTTTTGACCTAAATCCCTGAAATCATTTTTAAGGACTCTCCACCTTCCTCTAACTTTGTCATTGGTTCCGATATGGACCATGACCGCTGGATCTTCTCCAGCCCCTCCCAGTAATCTGTCAACCCGATCCGCGATGTGTCGAACTCTAGCGCTAGGAAGACAGCACACTGTTCGGCGATCACGATCTTTGTGACAGATTGCCCTATCTGTACCCCTAATAATTGAGTCTCCCACTACCAGCACCTGTCTGGCATGCCCTGCTCTCCTGGTCCCCTGCTTACTGGAGCTGACATTCCCCTGACTGGCAGAGGAAGTGTCTGGCTGCAGCGGTGCCGTCCCTGAACTGTCATCCCCCTCATCTGCCAACCGTGCAAACTTGTTGGGGTGTGTCAGATCAGGGCTAGCCTCCCTGGCACTCTTCCCTCTACCCCGCTTTCTTACTGTTACCCAGCTAACTACCTCACTCTCCTCAGCCTCCTCCCTACCACCCTCCCCCACATCTACCCCATAGAGTGCTTGCTCAGTGAGCAGCAAACTCTTTTCCAAATTGTCAGTGGCTTTCAGACGGGTAATTTGCTCACATTTTGAACAAACATATACACCCTCGAACGGCTGTTCCAGGACTGCATACATCATACAAGATGTGCACTGGATGGCGCTGTCAATAATGGAAGTCATACTAAATGGGGATTACACAGGAAAAGAGAGGGAAAAAAATAAATAAATACAATATAGAGCAGTGATATCAAGATTCTTACTTACTGGGACAATATTGGAGAGGGAGAGTGCAGGGAGACTGCAGGGATAGTTTATAGCTGTGTGCATCACTGTGCAGTGCAGCGACATTCATAGCTAATCAATATGCAGTGGATGCAGTGGAACAAAAAGCTAATCTCTTCTGTTAGCTGTAGCAATACATTGCATTTGTATCACGGGAAGGAGTAATTTTTTGCCCTGTACATAAGTGTACAGGGAAGCAAAATTTATCACGGCTAATCTTTTCTGTTAGCTGTAGTATTATGTTGCATCCATAAGACAGGCAGGTATAATTCATTGCCCTGTACATAAGAGTGCAGAGGAGAGAAATTTAGCATAGCTAATTCTTTCTGTTCGCTGTAGAGCTACGTTGCATCCATATCCATATTATGGGCAGGTGTAATTTATTACCCTGTACATAAGTGTGAAGTGGAGAAAAATGTATTATAGCTAATTTGTTCTTGTTCTGTACAGTTGTTATACACTATGGCCAACAGAGTTGCCAAGAGAGTTGCCTGGGCCCTCCAAAGGAATGGCAGTAGCAAAAGTGTTGCTTTAGCTGGCAATATGCAGTGGAGATGGGGGCATTTTTCAAACCTTTTGAGAGGTATGCAAAAATTGACTACTGTAGACACATGGTATGTAGTTGGTTGGTCACTGTCTATGAGTGCCATCTGCCATCCGAACAAAGATCTGACCAGGAGGACCCTCTGTGCACATGCTCCACTGCCACGACAGTTGTTGGGGGGTGGGGGGGGGGGGGGTTGGGGAAGTCTCTCTCTAATGAGCAGTTTTTTTTCAGTTTCATTCTTTTTTACTTTTACAGTGGAAACTTTTAATCCCCTTAGGACCATGTGATGTGAGCTGATGCTGGAAAAGAGAAGACAGATCGCAACTACGCGATCAAGTGGCTAAGGTAAGTTAATTTTTATTATTTTTAACCCATTCATCTTCATTTTACTAAGCATTCTTTATTAAGAATGCTATTATTTTCCCTTATAACCATGTTATAAGGGAAAATAATAAAGATCTGGTCCCGTTGCTAAGCAACCATGCGGGAAAATCGCACTGCATCCGCACTTGCTTGCGGATGCTTGCGATTTTCCCGCAGCCCCATTCACTTCTATGGGGCCTGCGTTGCATGAAAAACGCACAATATAGAGCATGCTGCGATTTTCACGCAGCGCAGAAGTGATGTGTGAAAATCACTGCTCATGTGCACAGCCCCATAGAAATGAATGGGTTCGGATTCAGTGCGGGTGCAATGCGTCCTCCTCACGCATTGCACCCGCGCGGAAAACTCGCCCGTGTGAAAGGGGCCTAAGGGTCCATTCACACGTCAGTATTTTTACCTTTCCAGATAAACGTTCAGTTTTTTTGCGGATCCGTTTTTCTGTACAACCTTCAGTTTTTGTACTAAAGTGCATCCGAATCCGTTCCGTGTTTCCGTTATTCCGTTTTTTTGTGTTTTTTTTTCCAAAAGAAAAAAGAGGAGGAGGAATAGATGTTGCTAGGGTACCAAAAAAATTGTGAAAACAGAGGACATCTAGAACAGGTGCCATTTTATTGTGCTTTTGGTGTAGTAGGAGCTGTGTAAGAAATCTCTGCCTTGCTAGCTTAGTTTTCTACAATTATCCCACCGATCGTCATGTCTGAAGACTTGGATAATGTACTCCTTCACTGGCTTATTTCTCGGCGATTCGGACGGCAATCAGCTATGTTGGACGAAGATCCGGGTAGAAAGAGGAGACGACACTGGGTCCATCCGATTATTGCTCAGAGACTTCAGGAAGGTCAATTCCACACATTATTTAATGACCTGCGACAGGATCCCTATAAGTTCAAATCTTACTGCCGTATGTGCATGGAAGCTTTTGACCATCTCCTGGTCTCTCTCCACCCTGACCTCAGTTTCCAGGACACAAGTATGCGGCGCTGCATATCTCCAGAGCAAAGGTTGATAGTCACCTTGAGGTAAGTGAATTTTTCATATTATTTATAAATACTATATCTAACTAATTTATGAAAATGATTGTTAGCAAACTAATTATTCTTTTTTTTTCTTTCAGATTCCTCGCTACTGGTAACTCATTCGCTTCTCTGCACTTTGAGTTTCTACTAGGGATCTCTTCAATCTCAGGGATTGTCTGCCATACCTGTAAAGTTATATGGCAGCGTCTCAGAGAAGCGGTGATGCCCACCCCCAAGGCGGAAGATTGGCTACGGATCGCCGAGGGTTTTTATCAATCGGCGCAGTTTCCTAACTGCATTGGACGGCACTGGACGGTAAGCATATCCGTGTGAAGAAGCCGCCTCACTCAGGGTCCCGATACTTCAATTACAAGCAGTATTTTTCTGTAGTGCTGATGGCCCTTGCTGACAGTAACTACAGGTTTGTAATTGTGGATATCGGGGCCTATGGGAGCACTTCAGACAGCGTCATCTTTAGTGCTTCCAGAATGGGTGAGCGACTTCGGACAAACCAGCTGCCCTGCCAGAGCCCAGGAGACTTCCCGGATCTGCAGGTCCGCCGGCTCCATTTGTGATCGTGGCAGACGAAGGGTTCGCATTGTCACCCCACATGATGCAGCCCTTCCCTAGACGCGATCTGGATGACAGGAAGCGCATCTTCAACTATCGACTGACTCGTGCCCTTCGGTATGTGGAGTGCGCTTTTGGAATACTGTCCACAAAGTGGAGAGTATTCTTGTCATCCATACAAATGAATCCAGACAATGCCACCCTGGTGATACAGGCTTGTGTACTGCTACACAACTTCACCAGGATCCACAATGCCTCCACAGATGCAGAATTAGGCCAAAATATGACATCTCCTGTCAGTTTAGATCTGAGTCAGCCTGGACGCCCTGAAACAGCTGGACTAGCTGTTCGGGAAATCTATGCAGACTACTTCTGCAGCCCTGAGGGGGCATTGTCATGGCAGTTGGATGCCATCCGTGGTAGTCGATGATTTCAGCTGGAATCTGGTCTAAATTTTTCCTAAAATAAATTTTACTTAGTTTAGTTAGATCCCCTGTTGTTAGTTTAGATTAGGGACTCGCAAGAGAATGAGGAGCCTTGACGTTGATTTGCGGGCTGAGGTATTTAGTAAAATCCAAAATTTTGGTATAAATACTGTGGTAAGGTGCAGGGTGCCGTCGTGGATGGCAGGTATGTGTCACCGAGGTTCATAGCCTCGGTGAGGTAAGAGCCCGTTTTTGTTGATGTCAGCAGCAGCTAGTGCTACTGACAGAGTTTAAATAGCATGGCTGCAAAGCCGATCCGGGCCGGCTCTTACCGGGAGCAGCTAAAGTGTAGGGTGGGTGGCTGCTCCCCACGACCCAGTCCTGGTTTTGGGCTGGGTTTAAAAGCTCAGCCAGCTCAGCAGCTGGAGGCTGTGATTATCCTGGAGCTGCTAACAGGGCTGAGGAGTTCTCTGTCCTGGAGGAAAGAGCTCAGCAAGGAGGTGTTTTGTTCCTGGCTACCTGAAGCTGGATTCTCCTGCGGCTGGGCCGACAGCGTGGTGCGAACCTGCACCTACACCTCCCAGGTGACTGGAACCTGTGTTGGCCTGTTTTTGTTTTGCCACGTTATTTCCGTTGTGTGTGAACTGTCACCAAAGAGACTGTTTTTCATTTATGGTGTGCAAGTGTGAATAAAACACTGTTTGTTGCACAATCTGGACTCCTTGTTTTGCCTCTAAACTGCACCCGCACCGCTGTCTACCAGAGCGACTCCCCACATTTGGTGTCGGATGCGGGCATGCGCAGTGAGGCTGGCGTGAACGCCGAAGTTTTGTTTTTCTAAAGTGCATGGAATATATTAAGCCAGCAAAGCTGCAAGCAGGAGTTTCTGGCAACATGGAGGCTGCTGTGAAGGCTCTCATAGAGGCTAACGTGCAGCAGCGGGAGACCAACCAACTACTGCTACAACATGTGATGGCGTTACAGGCGGCAGGAGCGTCCCACCACGCCCATGATGCCCGGAAAGCGGTCCGTGCGGCGATCCCAAAAATGACCCCCGCAGACGACGTTGAGACGCACCTGGCGGTTTTTGAGAAGGTCGCCGTGAGGGAAAAGTTACCCCGTGACCAGTGGGCCGAGGTGGTTGCTCCGCTCCTGGCATCCGGACCCCAGCAAGTTTTTTTTGATTTGGCAGACGACCAGGCTGCTGACTATTCCACGGTGAAGGGGGAGATCCTGGCCAGACTGGGGGTAAACGTGTTGGTCCGGGCTCAGCGGGTCCACCAGTGGGACTTCAAAGTGGCTGAACCCGCCAGGCCGCAGTACTATGAGTTGCTGCACAGGTTGCAAAAATGGCTGCAGCCTGAGGTTCTAAGTCCGACTGCTATGCTGGACCGGCTGCTGGCTGACATGTTTTGGAGGGCCTTGCCTTACCCCCTTCAACACTGGATCGGCCAGGTATCCCCCACCAATGCCCTTGAGATGGTCGACCTGGTGGAGCGATATGAGGCCACCAGAAACCTGCAGGGGGGTTCTTTTGGGAGGGGGCCAGTCAAACCCCGGAAATCTCCACCCCAGTCCCGGGCGGCCGGCCAAACCCGCCCGGGATGTACCTCTTGCAGATCCGTCCCCAGTGGTCTGCTGGCAGTGTCGGGAGCCTGGACACATAAGGGCCAACTGTCCACAGTGGGGGAACCCATGGAGACTAATTATGGGTACCGGGCTTCCATGTATGCCCGGAGACTGTGTGCGACCGGCATCCCCGGGACAATAGACAATCGTCATCTGTGCCAGGTGCAAGTCGGGGATAACCTGGCAGTGGCGCTGTTGGACTCAGGGAGCCTGGTAACCCTGGTAAGTGCTGCCCTGGTACAGCCCACCCAGTATACGGGCCGGACAGTGGGTGTGGTGTGCATACACGGAGACTTAAAGGACTATCCCACTGCTGTAATGTCTCTGTCCACGGCGGTCGGCACCTGGACTTGTGAAGTGGCGATCTCCACAAAGCTGCCCTATGAACTAATAATTGGGAGAGACTTCCTGGTTTTCCGTCACTGTGGCCTGAGATGAAAGTGACTAATAGCCCTGAGACAGGGTAACCCTAGCAGAGTGGCCTGATACCCCTGGAAGGCCAGAACCCTGGGAGCCCGAGTCTGAAGGGCCAGCGGTAGGGGTGACCACTGCTGCAGCGGTAGTGGGGGAGACAACCCCACTGAGTGTAATGGTGGGAGACACGGAGGACTTGCCACCGGGACCTGAGTTGGCAGACCTCAATGTCTCCGGGAAAATTTTGGGACCGCACAACACCGGGACCAAACCCTAACCAGGGCCTGGGAGAATGTGCTGAAATTGATGGTAAACCCCAGAAACCAGGGGCTGAATTAATGTTCCCACGATTTATTGTTCTGCAGGATATGTTGTATCGGGTGAACCAAATCCGAGGTGAACCTGTTGAACAGTTGGTGGTGCCCACAGCGCATCGCAAGCTTGTCATGGAGCTTGCCCACCAACATGTTCTTGGGGGACACCTGGGGTGGCAGAAAACCCAGGACCGCATACTGCAGCGGTTTTATTGGCCCAGTGTGTTCAAGGAAGTAGAAAATTATTGTAAGTCCTGTCCAACCTGTCAGGTAACTAGCCCCCAGCCACATTTCCGTAGTCCTCTGGTACCTCTGCCAATTATTGAAGTACCGTTTGAGCGAATTGCTATGGATTTAATTGGGCCTGTACCAAAGTCTGCTAGGGGCCACCAACACATTCTGGTAGTTCTCGACTATGCCACTCGGTATCCGGAGGCGGTGCCTCTGCGACATACCTCAGCTAAGCTCATTGCCAAAGAGTTAATGGAGATGTTTTCCGTGTGGGCCTGCCAAAAGAGGTTCTGACAGACCAAGGGACCCCTTTATGTCCAAAGTAATGAAGGAACTGTGTAAATTGTTGCGTATAAAGCAGTTACGGACGTCCGCTTACCATCCGCAAACAGACGGTCTTGTTGAGAGGTTTAACCAAACTCTAAAGAATATGTTAAAAAGGGTGGTGTCTAGAGATGGGAAGGACTGGGACCTGCTTCTGCCCTATCTCATGTTCGCAGTGCGAGAGGTACCCCAGGCCTCTACTGGGTTCTCGCCTTCGAACTGCTTTATGGCAGACACCCTCGGGCCTGTTGGATATCGCCAAGGAAGCATGGGAACAACAGCCTGTCCCCCACAAAAGTGTCATTGAGTATGTCACCCAGATGCAGGAACGGATAGAAAGGGTGTTGCCGTTGGTCCGGGAGCATATGGAGGCAGCGCAACAAGCCCAGAGTAGGGTGTATAATCGTCAGGCTCGGGTACGGGGCTTCAATCCGGGAGATCGAGTGTTGGTTCTGGTACCCACCCTTGACAGCAAATTCCTAGCTAGGTGGCAGGGCCCCTATGAGGTGGTCGAGAAGGTAGGGGAAGTAATTACAAAGTACACCAGCCAGGCGGCGCAAGCCGGAGCAGGTGTACCATGTGAATTTGCTAAAGCCGTGGAAAGATAGGGACACGGCCGACGACCACAGCCCCCGGCCAGGGCTTCTAGGTGAAAAGGGTCCAGCCCCACAGTTCGAGGCCTGTGAAGCCGTAACCACGGTAAAATTGCAGACAGCCTGTCTTCCACACAAGTTCAGGAAGTCAGGGAGTTCCTCAGTCGGAACACGGATGTGTTCTCGACCTCCCTGGCCGCACGTCTCTCATCCGACATGACATCGCCACTGAGCCTCAGGCCAAGGTCCGGTTAAAACCATACCGGGTACCCGAGGCTCGGCGGCGGGCCATCGCGGAGGAAGTGCAGTTAATGTTGAAGCTCGATGTCATTGAGGAGTCGAAAAGTGAGTGGGCCAGTCCCATAGTCCTAATACCTAAGCCGGATGGGACGCTATGGTTCTGCAACGACTTTCGCAAGTTAAATGAAGTATCCAAGTTTGACGCGTATCCCATGCCCCGAGTAGACGAGCTTGTTGAAAATTTAGGACAAGCCCGTTATTTTTCTGTGCTGGACCTCACTAAAGGGTACTGGCAGGTACCCTTAACGGAGGCGGCTAAGGAAAAACCGCGCTTGTTACTCAGCAGGGCCTGTATCACTACAAGGTGTTACCCTTTGGCCTGCATGGCGCCCGCCACTTTCCAGAGGTTAATGGACATAGTGCTGCGACCACATCGTCGGTACGCCTCGGCCTACTTAGATGATGTAGTCATCCACAGCACCGACTGGGAAAGCCATTTACCCAAGGTGCAGGCGGTAGTGGATGCCCTGAGGAAAGCTGGACTAACCGCCAATCCAAAAAAGTGTGCGATTGGGTTGGAAGAGACCAAATATCTGGGATATGTAATTGGGCGGGAGTCATCAAACCTCAGGTAACTAAGGTAGAGGCCATTCGTAGCTGGCCCCGACCGGTCACCACCAGGCAGGTAAAGTCGTTCCTGGGGATTGTAGGATACTACATGAGGTTTGTGCCCCACTTTGCCACAATAGCAGCGCCATTGACAGACCTGTTGAAGGGACGAAAGTCTGGGAGGGTTAGCTGGAGTGAGAAGGCGGAGGAGGCTTTCTCCGCGTTGAAGTCGGCCCTGTGTGGGTCCCCGGTTTTGGTGACACCCGACTTCAACAAGGAGTTTGTCGTACAGACCGACGCCTCGGAGGTAGGCCTCGGTGCGGTACTGTCGCAGGAGGTCAACGGGGAAGAACATCCCGTTGTCTTCCTGAGCCGTAAGCTCAGTCCCGCCGAGTCCAGATATAGTATAGTGGAGAGGGAGTGCCTGGCTATCAAGTGGGCACTCGAATCTCTCCGCTACTACCTGTTAGGAGGAGGTTCCGTCTGGTGACCGACCATTCCCCTCAAATGGATGAGTCAGGCCAAGGAGAGGAATGCTCGGGTCACCAGGTGGTTCCTATCCCTTCAAAATTTCAAGTTCTCCGTGGAACATAGGGCAGGTCGCTTGCAGGGAAATGCAGATGCCCTTTCCGCGTCCACTGCCTCACATGTGTCCACCCCTCAGGGTTGAACAAAGGGGGTGTGTGGTAAGGTGCAGGGTGCCGTCGTGGATGGCAGGTATGTGTCACCGAGGTTCATAGCCTCGGTGAGGTAAGAGCCCGTTTTTGTTGATGTCAGCAGCAGCTAGTGCTACTGACAGAGTTTAAATAGCATGGCTGCAAAGCCGATCCGGGCCGGCTCTTACCGGGAGCAGCTAAAGTGTAGGGTGGGTGGCTGCTCCCCACGACCCAGTCCTGGTTTTGGGCTGGGTTTAAAAGCTCAGCCAGCTCAGCAGCTGGAGGCTGTGATTATCCTGGAGCTGCTAACAGGGCTGAGGAGTTCTCTGTCCTGGAGGAAAGAGCTCAGCAAGGAGGTGTTTTGTTTCTGGCTACCTGAAGCTGGATTCTCCTGCGGCTGGGCCGACAGCGAGGTGCGAACCTGCACCTACACCTCCCAGGTGACTGAACCTGTGTTGGCCTGTTTTTGTTTTGCCACGTTATTTCCGTTGTGTGTGAACTGTCACCAAAGAGACTGTTTTTCATTTATGGTGTGCAAGTGTGAATAAAACACTGTTTGTTGCACAATCTGGACTCCTTGTTTTGCCTCTAAACTGCACCCGCACCGCTGTCTACCAGAGCGACTCCCCACAATACCTTCTAATACCTCAATAATAATTACGTCATTATATATATATATATATATATATATATATATATATAACAGAGGAAAGATATCTCCAATGGCGGCACTCAATCCGGTGGAGCGGCGTGCCCGCGGTCGAAGGCCTGGACTAAGCCGTATACAGACGAAGGAAGAGACTGCGGCACCGCCTGATAGTGAAATAAAGTGGATCCTTTATTCACCCATGTGCATGCGACGTTTCGATCCTCTCAATGGGATCCTTATCAAGCAATGAGTTACATGTGAGTCAACATATATATAGGCAATCAAATAATTTGCATACATGATTGTAAAAGGGATAAAAACACATAAAAAAGTGTACAGAACATCGTGACATGATTCAATACCTAATTATAAAAGTGACAAAAGTGAAGGGATTAAAATAGTATCTTTAGAGTGCATAGTGTCCATTAAAAACGTAAGAAATTGATAATGATATTCAAATAATATACAAATGACGTCATGGCTGGAGGCGGGGATGGGTGATGTGTAATGAAAAACCTCGAGGAACTCGAAGATGGCGAATGCCATATCGGAGCGGCGTATCAAAAAGCGAGGTGCGCATGTCTTCTTACGGGTGGTCACTTGAATAGTCACATGACTCATCTTAGCAACAGTAGTCGACCCAAGCAAGCATGTAGGTCGAGATGAAAGGTCCTTGCAGCCCTCGGATCTTCAGAGAGGGAGAGACGTCACAACTCAGCGACGCTATCCCATACTGTCTGCAGAGAGGACGACATCTATCCGAGGGGTAGCCCCGGATGACATCATCTACCCCGCAACTGTCCTCAACGGGCATCGGACATAGGAGATAAGTAATTAAAACCGTATGACAGCGCCCGAATGAATATAATCGCCAGCTTCTTTTCAAAAGAATAAAATGTAGCAACCCATCCAGCCATGTTATCTATAAAAAAGAAGACAAAGAAAAATCAAAAACCAAATACAAACATATACATGAGTGACAAGGCAAGATATGGCATCATGTGTAGAGCCAAGGTCTGTAATCAACGTTTAGACCCTTGGGTTTTAGCGACTGTAGTTTGTAAATCCATTCCGATTCCCTTTTTTTAACAACTTTATGCGATTACCACCTAAACGTGGAATGGGGATTTGGTCTATGATCATAAACTTTAAATCCCTCTCAGAGTGACCAGTGACAGTTGCGGGGTGGATGATGTCATCCGGGGCTACCCCTCGGATAGATGTCGTCCTCTCTGCAGACAGTATGGGATAGCGTCGCTGAGTTGTGACGTCTCTCCCTCTCTGAAGATCCGAGGGCTGCAAGGACCTTTCATCTCGACCTACATGCTTGCTTGGGTCGACTACTGTTGCTAAGATGAGTCATGTGACTATTCACGTGACCACCCGTAAGAAGACATGCGCACCTCGCTTTTTGATACGCCGCTCCGATATGGCATTCGCCATCTTCGAGTTCCTCGAGGTTTTTCATTACACATCACCCATCCCCGCCTCCAGCCATGACGTCATTTGTATATTATTTGAATATCATTATCAATTTCTTACGTTTTTAATGGACACTATGCACTCTAAGGATACTATTTTAATCCCTTCACTTTTGTCACTTTTATAATTAGGTATTGAATCATGTCACGATGTTCTGTACACTTTTTTTTATGTGTTTTTATCACTTTTACAATCATGTATGCAAATTATTTGATTGCCTATATATATGTTGACTCACATGTAACTCATTGCTTGATAAGGATCCCATTGAGAGGATCGAAACGTCGCATGCACATGGGTGAATAAAGGATCCACTTTATATCACTATCAGGCGGTGCCGCAGTCTCTTCCTTCGTCTGTATACGGCTTAGTCCAGGCCTTCGACCGCGGGCACGCCGCTCCACCGGATTGAGTGCCGCCATTGGAGATATCTTTCCTCTGTTTAATATTGGACATCCTCGGCAGGCACCTATTATTTTTAACTACACGTGTTTCATCGGTATCCGAGCATCATGGATTCCTTGCAAAGACAAGATTCGCCCGATGTGTTTTCATACACAGAGATGGACAAGGACAGGATTATGGCCTCATGTGCTGGTAATGTGGACTTTCTATCTGTACCCTCAATGCTGGAGGTTAAAAAGAGGTATGAACGTGACATTAAAAAATCTACCACACTTGAATTGCATTTATTAACTCTAGCAGAGTACGTCAAGACAAACCGCATACCACGCGGTATGCGAACACAGCCTAAACCCACTATGTACTCGCATGACTCGGATTACCGAGCTCGATATGAACAAATTTCCAACAAATATGCACAGGATCTGATGTTACTGAATATAGAGTTTATGCATAAAGATCTAACAACTATCAAATCGAGTGTTATACAACATGAAGAAACACTAAAAGCGATGTTATCTGCTGATGACTACACTGATCACTGCAACAAGTTACAGACTTACCTTGACAAATTAAAACAGGAGACGCAGGACATAAAACGCAACAAGTGGCAACGAGATAATATGGACTACACTTCGGGACAGATATATAATTGGGTGAACTATAATCGCCAGTTTCAACATTCTAAACAATTGAAAAGAAAGGAAGATCTGGATGCTGCTCCACAACCTTTTTTAGGAGAAACAACACACACATCAAAAAAGCAACCAGGCGAGGGGGCCGTCGACGGCACCGCACCAATAAAGACCAGAAGTCAAAAGTCCTCCAAGAGGGGCAAGACTCCACAACAACAGTGGTAAATATTTCTTCACATATATTGACTCCGGTGCAGACACAGGTTCTTGAAAAAGGACTGAGTTTTTGCCCCAGTGGCCATATAGATTGGTTTCGATTTGACACTGATTTGTTGTATTTTTTTCGGTCTTTGAAATTGAAAATCCATTTTCATAGTGTGAATTTGCCTCAGAAACCGCACACCAATGAATTATGCCTTACAGATTTCGACTTGTATCTGAAAAAGGATTTTTCGACTCAGGTTTCTTCCCAGGCGCTGAATCTTTTTTCAGAGGCTGTATCTAGGGACATTGATGAATTGAAATCGAGTGGGGATTTTGAACAATTGAGTTTCCCCAATATGACAACATTAGAAATGCAAGCCCTGAATGAGTTAATCCATGACCACTCCCTAACCATAAAACCCGCTGATAAGTGGGATGCGGTAGTGGTCATGGATACCTCTGCTTATTCTTATGAAGCGCATCGTCAGTTATCTGACCAAGCGGTTTATCAACAACTGTACACTGACCCCAAATTTGATATTCACAAAAAACTGACAACACTCTTGAATCATTATTTGGATACAGGTCTGATTGATGACCAATTGCATGGATTTTTGTCAGTGGAGCATCCGGTGACTCCTTTGTTTTATCTGCTGCCAAAAATCCATAAACGTCTGATTAATCCCCCGGGACGCCCGATCGTGTCCAGTAGGGGGTCGATACTCAGTAACACTTCGGTCTTTCTGGATAAAATATTACAACCCTTTGTGGTTTCTACTAACTCTTACGTTAAGGACACCACAGATTTTTTACTAAAACTACGGGAGGTCACGATACCCGAGGGTGCCATTTTGGCCTCCTTCGATATCGTGAGCCTATATACCTCTATCCAGCATACTTTGGGCCTGTCCGTGGTCAGGGACATCTTACATACGTCCAAATATACTCCCGAGGCACAAATCTTCCTTTTGTCATTATTGGAATTGATTCTATGTAACAACTACTTCCTTTATGGAGATAGTTATTATATGCAAATTAGGGGGACGGCCATGGGGACGAATGTGGCCCCCACTTACGCCAACATGGTCGTCGCCCATCTTGAGGAACATTACGTCTATGTGTCCCACCACTTCAGTCATGTACTGAGGTGGTGGCGATACATAGACGACATTTTCGTTATTTGGATGGGAACTGTGGAAGAGTTGCAGCAGTTTTATTCCTTCCTTAATACTATGGTGCCAGATATCAAATTCACACTTGAATTCTCGGACATGTCCATTCATTTTTTAGATGTGTTGATTACCAAACATGGCTCTACACTAGTTACTGAGGTTTTCAAGAAACCCACTGATAAAAACACCATACTTCGATACGACAGTGCTCACCCTCGTAAAATGATACAATCTCTTCCTCTGAGCCAGTATACCAGGGCTAAGAGGATTGTTAGCGATCCCAGTATATTGGATAAAACACTACAGAACATCACGAATTCCTTTAGACAAAGAAAATATCCATCAAGTGTTTTACATAAACAATTGTCAAGGGTAGCACAAAAGGACAGGCAAACATTGTTTTCTCCCCGTCCAAAAAGTATGCAAGAGCGTATCCCCTTTATTTCTACCTACAGCAGGATCAGTTCACACGTCAGTGCAATCATTCACAAACACTGGCCAATACTTAGTAGTGGACACAGGGACATAGGGGCATTCAAATCGAATCCCCTAATGTCCTATAGACGCGTGCCGAATCTAAAAGATAGACTCGTCAAAAATGACATAGGACCTTCAAAATCTCTCCAACAAACCTTTTTGGCCCCTAAACGCAAGGGCAGTTTTCCCTGCCTTCATTGCGTTAATTGTCAATTTATGTCTAACGGTGGCGAATTTGTGAACCCGAACAACAACATGGTGTACAAATTGAAACATTTCCTAACATGTGATTCAACCTTTGTTGTATATGTCCTATGGTGCCCTTGTAAACTTCTGTATGTGGGTGAGACTTAAAACCCGAATGAATTTCCATCGATATTCTATTCGTAAACGCAGAAAAGATTTACCTGTATCCTGTCACTTCTCAGAAGCTGGTCACTCTGAGAGGGATTTAAAGTTTATGATCATAGACCAAATCCCCATTCCACGTTTAGGTGGTAATCGCATAAAGTTGTTAAAAAAAGGGAATCGGAATGGATTTACAAACTACAGTCGCTAAAACCCAAGGGTCTAAACGTTGATTACAGACCTTGGCTCTACACATGATGCCATATCTTGCCTTGTTACTCATGTATATGTTTGTATTTGGTTTTTGATTTTTCTTTGTCTTCTTTTTTATAGATAACATGGCTGGATGGGTTGCTACATTTTATTCTTTTGAAAAGGAGCTGGCGATTATATTCATTCGGGCGCTGTCATACGGTTTTAATTACTTATCCCCTATGTCCGATGCCCGTTGAGGACAGTTGCGGGGTGGATGATGCCATCCGGGGCTACCCCTCGGATGGATGTCGTCCTCTCTGCAGACAGTATGGGATAGCGTCGCTGAGTTGTGACGTCTCTCCCTCTCTGAAGATCTGAGGGCTGCAAGGACCTTTCATCTCGACCTACATGCTTGCTTGGGTCGACTACTGTTGCTAAGATGAGTCATGTGACTATTCACGTGACCACCCGTAGAAGACATGCGCACCTCGCTTTTTGATACGCCGCTCCGATATGGCATTCGCCATCTTCGAGTTCCTCGAGGTTTCTCATTACACATTACCCATCCCCGCCTCCAGCCATGACGTCATTTGTATATTATTTGAATAACATTATCAATTTCTCACGTTTTTAATGGACACTATGCACTCTAAGGATACTATTTTAATCCCTCCACCTTTTGTCACTTTTATAATCAGGTATTGAATCATTTCACGATGTTCTGTACACTTTTTTTATGTGTTTTAATCACTTTTACAATCATGTATGCAAATTATTTGATTGCCTATATATATGTTGACTCACATGTAACTCATTGCTTTAAAAGGATCCCATTGAGAGGATCGAAACGTCGCATGCACATGGGTGAATAAAGGATCCACTTTATATCATTATCAGGCGGTGCCGCAGTCTCTTCCTTCGTCTATATATATATATAAATATATATATATATATATATATATATATATATAATTTTTTTTTATCAATTAAGTTGCCCTGGTTCACAGCTGAACTCAAAAATATTCGTTTTGTAAAATAATTTTAAATCGGATATTTCAGGTTTCATCTTTGAACTATAACAACACATGACATAATAAAACCTGCAATCCACCAGAAACTTACTTCTTAGCCAACAAGGTAAGTATTTTATAGAAATTATACTGTAAATTTTTTTAAAACATAAAGACGTTAGATATCTTCAAAAAATTATTTTTATAGAACAGTAAAATATATTAATTATATATAATATTAACAAAAACTTTAAACAAAACAGTTTTCTTAAAATAAAAAAAATCACAAATTGAATAATTCCCGGCTAAATGGTCCGTGGGTTTGTACTACAGGTGGTTCAGGCCTGTTAAGTCTGTACATCGGTGTTGATACATTGAGATTTAAATCTCGCATTAACTCCATACGATGCACAATCTCTATTGGTTAATTTTCATTTGAAAATAAATCAATTAACATACATATCGCTCCGAGGCAACATGTTTGCCGTTCTACAGGCACATGAGAAAGACTGGCGGCCAGACAACGAATTGTTCTCTCTTCAACACTGTCCGACCGATTCTGATTAAGATATTGGATAACACGAGAATCAATGAGGTTCCGAACATCTAATTCAGAATCGGCGGCAGGTCTGCGCCGTCGTCTGCCTGTAGAAAGGCGAACAGGTTCCTCAGGACGTGCAGCAGTAAAGTCTTGACACATGTACTCGGCTGGGGTTCAGAGCAAATCTCAGTTATTTCCTCTGGATTTTCTTGCGGTGGAGCTTCAGAGGCACTTGCGGTGGAGCTTGTCTCTTGATCTGGAACTATGGCAGATTCTGTAGACAGATTATCTACAGTGCTAAAAAGAAAAAAAAAAATATTATATATTTATCTATATATATATATATATATATATATATATATATAATATCTATTTATGATTTTAAATTCTGCTTCTATGCCGCAGCTCCCAGCTTTCATGGTTAGTTTACTATAAGTAGGGCATGCATTGTAGTTTTTCTTCTGTTGGAAGGCCGCATATTGGATTTGACTGCTTTATATGAGTAGTCATTCAGCAGATGTTCGTGCATCGTGACGCTATAAAAGGGCTTGTTCACACGACCTTGTGAAGCCCTTGCCCATATTGCGGTCTGCATACAGCAGGTTAACAATACATGGGCAACAGCCGTATCATGGATCGCGGATCCATTCACTTCAATTGGTCCGTGGCCCTGGAGATGCAGTGCGGAGGCACGGGACAGAACACTACGGAAGCACTACTGTGTGCTTTCTTGGGTTCTATCCTGTCTCTCCGCACTGCATAAAGATAGAGCATACTCTATATTTTTGCTGAATGGAGGGATCGAGGACCCATTCCAGTAAATGGGTCCGCGATTCCATGCGGCTTGCACATGGTCGGTGCCCGTGTTGTGCAGACAGCTATTAGCGGTCCATAGCACGGTCACGGACTTCTCACGGTCTTGTGAACAAGCCCTTTGGGTCTGATGCACGAACTCAGGGCACGCATTTTTGTGTCCAAAAAGCATAACTGATTATTATATAAAAATCGTAAATTCTTACCTCCGTAAATCCATGATTGGCTTCAGAAATTCTAAGTACTTCGTGTACAGGTGAAAGCTAATCTTTTATTAGAGACTAAAACAATAATGCAAGCTCTGGTTATAAAGCATTACATACAGGGAATAATCTATGTCTGTAATGCATTATAACCAGAGCTTGCATAAAGTCTAGGCCTTGCACTTTAGAATGTTAGACCTGAGGTTGCTATGCAACCTCTGGTTGGATTGCATTGCATACAGAGAATAATCTGTGTATGCTGAGCAAAAAAAAAAAAAGGCCTTGTAAAAATGAAAACAGGGATGCTCAAGCAGCATTTGCAAAACTTTTGCAAAACTACAACTACAATCATTGCCATCATAGCCGACAACTTTCCAATTAAAAAGTGCTTGATGGGAGTTGTAGATTTATTACTAGTGTTGAGCGAACAGTTCGCGCATCGTTCGGGTTCGTACCGAATTTTGGGGTGTCCGGGACCCGGACCGGAACCCGGGCATTTTCAAAAAAGTTCGGGTTCGGGTTCGGTGTTCGTCGATTTCTTACCGCTTTCTGAAGGGCTGCACAGCAGCCAATCAGCTAGCGTCTTACTTCTTGCCCTAAGAAGCCATCACAGCCATGCCTACTAATGGCATGGCTGTGATTGGCCAAGTGCAGCATGTGACCCAGCCTCTATTTAAGCTGGAGTCACGTAGCGCCCGCACGTCACACTGCTCTGACTAGTGTAGGGAGAGGATGCAGCTTCTGTGAGGGCGAGATAGGCAGGGAAAAGTCAGCAACAGCACCTAATGAACGGATCGATCTGCAGCTGAGAATCAGTGAACTTCTGCTATTTACTTGATTGCTGTTTTTTTGGCTGCACAGAGCGTTTTTCTGTCACTTATTTTCTGGGTTGATCGGCGGCCATTTTGTGACTTGTGGTGCTCCAGAACAAGCTGCCACACATCCATCAATGCTTCAATACTATTTTTTTTTTGCTATATCCTCCATCAGGGGCTTGGCTGTGCTAATTGTCACCCCTAGAAACTCAGGATAGCAATTTCTATATTTTATTAAGGGGTTAAATACAATTGCCCAAATACCAATCCCCTAAATCTGGTGTTCCAGCTTTGGCTAGACAAGCATAATACTGTCTGCTGTCTGGCAAAGGATAGATTATTTTCTGGGGTGAAATTCAATTGGCAAAATAGCAAAACCATACATCAGTGGTTTCAGCAGTGGCTGGCAAAATATAATAGTGTCCGCCAAAACAGATATTTTGGTTTGGGGTTAAATTCAATTGCCAAAATAGCAATACCATACATCAGTGGTTTCAGCAGTGGCTGGCAAAATATATTAGTGTTTCCTCCAAAACATATATTTTGTTCTGGGGTGAAATTCACTTGCCAAAATAGCAACACCCTAAATCTGGTGTCACAGCTGTGCCTGGCAAACTATATTAGTATCCGCAAAAACATATATTTTCTTCTGGGGTGAAATTCACTTGCCAAAATAGCAACACCCTAAATCTGGTGTCACAGCTGTGCCTGGCAAACTATATTAGTATCCATAAAAACATATATTTTGTTCTGGGGTTAAATTTACTTGCCAAAATAGCAATCCACTAAATCTGGTGTCACAGCTGAGCCTGGCAAACTATATTATTATCCGCAAAAACATATATTTTGTTCTGGGGTGAAATTCACTTGCCAAAATAGCAATCCACTAAATCTGGTGTCACAGCTGAGCCTGGCAAACTATATTATTATCCGCAAAAACATATATTTTGTTCTGGGGTGAAATTCACTTGCCAAAATAGCAATCCTCTAAATCTGGTGTCACAGCTGAGCCTGGCAAACTATATTAGTATCCGCAAAAACATATATTTTCTTCTGGGGTGAAATTCACTTGCCAAAATAGCAACACCCTAAATCTGGTGTCACAGCTGAGCCTGGCAAACTATATTAGTATCCGCAAAAACATATATTTTCTTCTGGGGTGAAATTCACTTGCCAAAATAGCAATCCACTAAATCTGGTGTCACAGCTGAGCCTGGCAAACTATATTATTATCCGCAAAAACATATATTTTGTTCTGGGGTGAAATTCACTTGCCAAAATAGCAATCCTCTAAATCTGGTGTCACAGCTGAGCCTGGCAAACTATATTAGTATCCGTAAAAACATATATTTTCTTCTGGGGTGAAATTCACTTGCCAAAATAGCAACACCCTAAATCTGGTGTCACAGCTGAGCCTGGCAAACTATATTAGTATCCGTAAAAACATATATTTTCTTCTGGGGTGAAATTCACTTGCCAAAATAGCAATCCACTAAATCTGGTGTCACAGCTGAGCCTGGCAAACTATATTATTATCCGCAAAAACATATATTTTGTTCTGGGGTGAAATTCACTTGCCAAAATAGCAATCCACTAAATCTGGTGTCACAGCTGAGCCTGGCAAACTATATTAGTATCCGCAAAAACATATATTTTGTTCTGGGGTGAAATTCACTTGCCAAAATAGCAATACCACTAAATCTGGTGTCACAGCTGAGCCTGGCAAACTATATTAGTATCCGCAAAAACATATATTTTGTTCTGGGGTGAAATTCACTTGCCAAAATAGCAATCCACTAAATCTGGTGTCACAGCTGAGCCTGGCAAACTATATTAGTATCCGCAAAAACATATATTTTGTTCTGGGGTGAAATTCACTTGCCAAAATAGCAATCCACTAAATCTGGTGTCACAGCTGAGCCTGGCAAACTATATTAGTATCCGCAAAAACATATATTTTGTTCTGGGGTGAAATTCACTTGCCAAAATAGCAATCCACTAAATCTGGTGTCACAGCTGAGCCTGGCAAACTATATTATTATCCGCAAAAACATATATTTTGTTCTGGGGTGAAATTCACTTGCCAAAATAGCAATCCTCTAAATCTGGTGTCACAGCTGAGCCTGGCAAACTATATTAGTATCCGCAAAAACATATATTTTCTTCTGGGGTGAAATTCACTTGCCAAAATAGCAACACCCTAAATCTGGTGTCACAGCTGAGCCTGGCAAACTATATTAGTATCCGCAAAAACATATATTTTGTTCTGGGGTGAAATTCACTTGCCAAAATAGCAATCCTCTAAATCTGGTGTCACAGCTGAGCCTGGCAAACTATATTAGTATCCGCAAAAACATATATTTTCTTCTGGGGTGAAATTCACTTGCCAAAATAGCAATCACCCTAAATCTGGTGTCACAGCTGAGCCTGGCAAACTATATTAGTATCCGCAAAAACATATATTTTCTTCTGGGGTGAAATTCACTTGCCAAAATAGCAATCCACTAAATCTGGTGTCACAGCTGAGCCTGGCAAACTATATTATTATCCGCAAAAACATATATTTTGTTCTGGGGTGAAATTCACTTGCCAAAATAGCAATCCACTAAATCTGGTGTCACAGCTGAGCCTGGCAAACTATATTAGTATCCGCAAAAACATATATTTTGTTCTGGGGTGAAATTCACTTGCCAAAATAGCAATACCACTAAATCTGGTGTCACAGCTGAGCCTGGCAAACTATATTAGTATCCGCAAAAACATATATTTTGTTCTGGGGTGAAATTCACTTGCCAAAATAGCAATCCTCTAAATCTGGTGTCACAGCTGAGCCTGGCAAACTATATTAGTATCCGCAAAAACATATATTTTCTTCTGGGGTGAAATTCACTTGCCAAAATAGCAATACCACTAAATCTGGTGTCACAGCTGAGCCTGGCAAACTATATTAGTATCCGCAAAAACATATATTTTGTTCTGGGGTGAAATTCACTTGCCAAAATAGCAATCCTCTAAATCTGGTGTCACAGCTGAGCCTGGCAAACTATATTAGTATCCGCAAAAACATATATTTTCTTCTGGGGTGAAATTCACTTGCCAAAATAGCAACACCCTAAATCTGGTGTCACAGCTGAGCCTGGCAAACTATATTAGTATCCGTAAAAACATATATTTTCTTCTGGGGTGAAATTCACTTGCCAAAATAGCAATCCACTAAATCTGGTGTCACAGCTGAGCCTGGCAAACTATATTAGTATCCGCAAAAACATATATTTTGTTCTGGGGTGAAATTCACTTGCCAAAATAGCAATCCACTAAATCTGGTGTCACAGCTGAGCCTGGCAAACTATATTATTATCCGCAAAAACATATATTTTGTTCTGGGGTGAAATTCACTTGCCAAAATAGCAATACCCTAAATCTGGTGTCACAGCTGTTGCAGGCCCATTGTAAATCTGTCCATAAAAGGATACCTTTCATCCAGGGCCTAAATACTTGCCCTAAAAGAGATATTCCCTAAATCAGTGGTTACTGCTGTGCCTGGATTAGTGTAATAAGCTACATAAACAAATAGGCAGATAGTGGTAGGTGCCTGTAAAAAAGGCCTGAATTTGAAATCAATACATTGGGCCAAATATTTTTTTCCTTATTGTGGTGCTTGGTGAACGGTAACAATGAGGAAAACATCTAGTAAGGGACGCGGACGCGGTCGTGGTGGTGTTAGTGTACCCTCTGGTGCTGGGAGAGGACGTGGCCATTCTGCCACAGCCACACATCCTAGTGAACCAACTACCTCAGGTTCCAGTACCCGCCAGAATTTACAGCGATATTTGGTGGGGCCCAATGCCGTTCTAAGGATGGTAAGGCCTGAGCAGGTACAGGCGCTAGTCAATTGGGTGGCCGACAGTGGATCCAGCATGTTCACAACATTATCTCCCACCAAGTCTTCTGCAGAAAGCGCACAGGTGGCACCTGAAAACCAAGCCCATCAGTCTGTCACATCACCCCCATGCATATCAGGGAAACTGTCTGAGCCTCAAGTTATGCAGCAGTCTCTTATGCTGTTTGAAGACTCTGCTGGCAGGGTTTCCCAAGGAATCCACCTAGCCCTTCCCCTGTGGTGGAAGACATAGAATGCACTGATGCACAACCTCTGATGTTTACTGATGATGAGGACATGGGAATACCACCTCATCGGAGTCCGCACGTCTCTGATGATGACGAAACACAGGTGCCAACTGCTGCGTCTTTCTGCAGTGTGCAGACCGAACAGGAGGACAGGGAGGAAGACTGTGTGGAAGACGATGCAGGGGACGATGAGGTCCTAGACCCCACATGGAATGAAGGTCGTGCCACTGACTTTCATAGTTCAGAGGAAGAGGCAGTGGTGAGACCGAGCCAACAGCGTAGCAAAAGAGGGAGCAGGGGGCAAAAGCAGAACAGCCGCCGCCAAGAGAGTTCGCCTGATACAGGCCACCGCCACCAGGGACCGAGCACCCCAAAGGCAGCTTCAAGGAGTTCCCTGGCATGGCACTTCTTTAAACAATGTGCTGACGACAAGACCCGAGTGGTTTGCACGCTGTGCCATCAGATCCTGAAGCGAGGCATTAACGTTCTGAACCTTAGCACAACCTGCATGACCAGGCATCTACATGCAAAGCATGAACTGCAGTGGAGTAAACACCTTAAAAGCAAGGAACTCACTCAGGCTCCCCTGCTCCCTCTTCTGCTGCTGCCTCGGCCTCTTCCTCCGCCTCGGGAGGAATGTTGGCACCTGCCGCCCACCAAACAGAGGATGTGCCAGCGACACCACCACCTGCGTCACCAAGCATCTCCACCATGTCACACGGCAGCGTTCAGCTCTCCATCTCACAAACCTTGGAGAGAAAGCGTAAATTCCCACCTAGCCACCCTCGAGCCCTGGGCCTGAATGCCAGCATTTCTAAACTACTGGCCTTTGAAATGCTGTCATTCAGGCTGGTGGACACAGACAGCTTCAAACAGCTGATGTCCATGGCTGTCCCACAGTATGTTGTCCCCAGCCGCCACTACTTCTCCAAGACAGCCGTGCCTTCCCTGCACATGCAAGTGTCCGATAAAATCAAGTGTGCACTGCGCAACGCCATTTGTGGCAAGGTCCACCTAACCACAGATATGTGGACCAGTAAGCACGGCCAGGTACGCTATATCTCCCTAACTGCACACTGGGTAAATGTAGTGGCGGCTGGGCCCCAGGCGGAGAGTTCCTTGGCGCACGTCCTTCCGCCGCCAAGGATCACAGGGCATCATTGTTTGCCTCCTGTAGCCTCCTCCTCCTACTCGGCTTCCTCCTCCTCTGCTTCCACCAGCTCATCCAGTCAGCCACACACCTTCACCACCAACTTCAGCACAGCCCGGGTAAACGTCAGCAGGCCATTCTGAAACTCATATGTTTGGGGACAGGCCCCACACCGCGCAGGAGTTGTGGCGGGGTATTGAACAACAGACCGACCAGTGGTTGCTGCCGGTGGGCCTCAAGCCCGGCCTGGTGGTGTGCGATAATGGGCGAAATCTCGTCGCAGCTCTGGGACTAGCCGGTTTGACGCACATCCCTTGCCTGGCGCATGTGCTGAATTTGGTGGTGCAGAAGTTCATTCACAACTACCCCAACATGTCAGAGCTGCTGCATAAAGTGAGGGCCGTCTGTGCGCGATTCCGGCGTTCACATCCTGCCGCTGCTCGCCTGTCTGCGCTACAGCGTAACTCGGCCTTCCCGCTCACCGCCTCATATGCGACGTGCCCACCAGGTGGAACTCCACCTTGCACATGCTGGAGAGACTGTGCGAGCAGCAGCAGGCCATAGTGGAGTTTCAGCTGCAGCACGCACGCGTCAGTCGCACTGCGGAACAGCACCACTTCACCACCAATGATTGGGCCTCCATGCGAGACCTGTGTGCCCTGTTGCGCTGTTTCGAGTACTCCACCAACATGGCCAGTGGCGATGACACCGTTATCAGCGTTACAATACCACTTCTATGTCTCCTTGAGAAAACGCTTAGGGCGATGATGGAAGAGGAGGTGGCCCAGGAGGAGGAGGAGGAGGAGGAGGAGGATGAGGGGTCATTTTTAGCACTTTCAGGCCAGTCTGTTAGAAGTGGCTCAGAGGGAGGTTTTTGCAACAGCAGAGGCCAGGTACAAATGTGGCCAGCCAGGGCCCACTACTGGAGGACGAGGAGGATGAGGAGGAGGTGGAGGAGGATGAGGATGAAGCAGGTTCACAGCGGGGTGGCACCCGACACAGCTCAGGCCCATCACTGGTGCGTGGCTGGGGGATACGGAGGACGATGACGATACGCCTCCCACAGAGGACAGCTTGTCCTTACCTCTGGGGAGCCTGGCACACATGAGCGACTACATGCTGCAGTGCCTGCGCAACGACAGCAGAGTTGCCCACATTTTAACGTGTGCGGACTACTGGGTTGCCACCCTGCTGGATCCCCGATACAAAGACAATGTGCCCACCTTACTTCCTGCACTGGAGCGTGATAGGAAGATGCGCGAGTTCAAGCGCACGCTGGTAGAGGCGCTCCTGAGAGCATTCCCAAATGTCACAGGGGAACAGGTGGAAGCCCAAGGCGAAGGCAGAAGAGGAGCAAGAGGTCGCCAACGCAGCAGTGTCACGGCCAGCTCTTCTGAGGGCAGGGTTAGCATGGCAGAAATGTGGAAAAGTTTTGTCTCCACGCCACAGCTAACTGCACAACCACCTGATACGGAACGTGTTAGCAGGAGGCAGCATTTCACTAACATGGTTGAACAGTACGTCTGCACACCCCTCCACGTACTGACTGATGGTTCGGCCCCATTCAACTTCTGGGTCTCCAAATTGTCCACGTGGCCAGAGTTAGCATTTTATGCCTTGGAGGTGCTGGCCTGCCCGGCGGCCAGCGTTTTGTCTGAACGTGTATTCAGCACGGCAGGGGCGTCATTACTGACAAACGCAGCCGCCTGTCCACAGCCAACGTGGACAAGCTGACGTTCATAAAAATGAACCAGGCATGGATCCCACAGGACCTGTGCCTCCCTTGTGCAGAATAGACATTTCCCTCCCCATCAACCATGTATTCTTGTACTCTGGGGCACTTCTTTATTGAATCCTCATTTTTTTACTTTACCATGATCTTGCGGTGCAACCCAAAGTTGAATGAACCTCTCCTCTGTCTGGGTGCTGGTCCAAAATACATGAGAGTGACATTCTCCGTTGGTGGTTGATATGACGCATGATTCCTTGCTGTGGGACCTCTCTCCTCTGTCTGGGTGCTGGTCCAAAATACATGAGAGTGACATTCTCCGTTGGTGGTTGATATGACGCATGATTCCTTGCTGTGGGACCTCTCTCCTCTGTCTGTGTGCTGGGCCTAAATAAATGAGAGTGACATTCTCCGGTGGTGGGTGATATGACGCATGATTCCATGCTGTGGGACCTGTATCCTCTGTCTGGGTGCTGGTCCAAAATACATGAGAGTGGCCTTCTCCGGTGGTGGGTGATATGACGCATGATTCCATGCTGTGGGACCTGTATCCTCTGTCTGGGTGCTGGTCCAAAATACATGAGAGTGGCCTTCTCCGGTGGTGGGTGATATGACGCATGATTCCATGCTGTGGGACCTGTATCCTCTGTCTGGGTGCTGGTCCAAAATACATGAAGTGGCCTTCTCCGGTGGTGGGTGATATGACGCATGATTCCATGCTGTGGGACCTGTATCCTCTGTCTGGGTGCTGGTCCAAAATACATGAGTGACATTCTCCGGTGCAGGGTGATATGACGCATGATTCCTTGCTGTGGGACCTGTATCCTCTGTCTGGGTGCAGGGGTCAGAGTCTCTCAAAGTGGCCTTCTCTTGTGGTGGGTGATGTGAAGCTGATGTTTGTGCCATCTGACATGGTTGCCGGGGTCCCATTAAATGGTGTCCTACTCCTGTGGTGGGTGATCTAAATGCCTGATTCTCTGCTGTGAAAACCCCTCTCCTCCGCCTGGGTGCAGGGGTCAAAGTCTCTCAAAGTGGCCTTCTCTTGTGCTGGGTGATGTGAAGCTGATATTTGTGCCATCTGACATGGTTGCCGGGGTCCCATTAAATGGTGTCCTACTCCTGTGGTGGGTGATCTAAATACATGATTCTCTGCTGTGAAAACCTCTCTCCTCCGTCTGGGTGCAGGGGTCAAAGTCTCTCAAAGTGGCCTTCTCTTGTGCTGGGTGATGTGAAGCTGATGTTTGTGCCATCTGACATGGTTGCCGGGGTCCCATTAAATGGTGTCCTACTCCTGTGGTGGGTGATCTAAATGCCTGATTCTCTGCTGTGAAAACCCCTCTCCTCCGCCTGGGTGCAGGGGTCAAAGTCTCTCAAAGTGGCCTTCTCTTGTGCTGGGTGATGTGAAGCTGATGTTTGTGCCATCTGACATGGTTGCCGGGGTCCCATTAAATGGTGTCCTACTCCTGTGGTGGGTGATCTAAATGCCTGATTCTCTGCTGTGAAAACCCCTCTCCTCTGTCTGGGTGCTGGTCCCAAATAAATGAGAGTGGCCTTCTCCGGTGGTGGTTGATATGACGCATGATTCCTTGATGTGGGACCTGTATCCTCTGTCTGGGTGCTGGTCCAAAATAAATGAGTGGCCTTCTCCGGTGGGGGGTTGATATGACGCCTTATTCCTTGCTGTGGGACCTCTCTCCTCTGTCTGGGTGCTGGTCCAAAATACATGAGAGTGGCCTTCTCCGGTGGTGGTTGATATGACGCATGATTCCTTGATGTGGGACCTGTATCCTCTGTCTGGGTGCTGGTCCAAAATAAATGAGAGTGGCCTTCTCCGGTGGTGGTTGATATGACTCATGATTCCTTGATGTGGGACCTCTCTCCTCTGTCTGGGTGCTGGTCCAAAATACATGAGAGTGGCCTTCTCCGGTGGTGGGTGATATGACGCATGATTCCATGCTGTGGGACCTGTATCCTCTGTCTGGGTGCTGGTCCAAAATACATGAAGTGACATTCTCCGGTGCAGGGTGATATGACGCATGATTCCTTGCTGTGGGACCTGTATCCTCTGTCTGGGTGCTGGTCCAAAATACATGAAGTGACATTCTCCGGTGCAGGGTGATATGACGCATGATTCCTTGCTGTGGGACCTCTCTTCAATTGATATTGGTTAATTTTTATTTATTTTATTTAATTTTAATTCATTTCCCTATCCACATTTGTTTGCAGGGGATTTTTCTACACTTTGCTGCCTTTGGCAGCCCTCTAGCCCTTTCCTGGACTATTTTACAGCCTTTTTTGTGCCTAAAAGTTCGGGTCCCCATTGACTTCAATGGGGTTCGGGTTCGGGATAAAGTTCGGATCGAGTTCGAATCCCGAACCCGAACATTTCCGGGAAGTTCGGCCGAACTTCTCGAACCCGAACATCCAGGTGTTCGCTCATCTCTATTTATTACAATTGCAGGTATACAGGTTTGAAATCTCTGATAAATGCAGGGAATGCACATGTCTTGTAGCTGCAATTTTCTAATTAGCACAAAAAAATGACAAGCAAGTACAGTATACTGCTCTAGGATCGAAAAGTAAAATTACACATATTATAATATATTTACTCACTTATTTTTTCCCTCTTGGCTAAGTTGCCTAAGTTGTCCCAGGAGGATTGAAAAAGTTCATGGGCAATTTCCTCCCAACACCGGTCCTTTAGCGACCTATTTTGGTAGTCCTCTTGTCTGTTATCCCATAGAGAGGGCCGTTCCTGGATCATAGTGATCAATCGGTCCACTTCATATTCCATTTTGCAGGAGAGCAGGAGAGCAGAAGATGACCTGAACTTCTCTCAGCACAAGCACAGAGGGCTGAGTTAATTTATTTTTTTTATTGTCCTGTTAACGGATCCGCAAAAACGGATGACATTTTTGCGGATCCATTGACTTGAATGGACAACGGACCTGGAAAAACGGACAGAAAGTTGGACAAGGTTAATTTTTTTTCAGGATCCACATCCTGGAAAATAGGTAAACGGAACGGATTCCGTGATTCGGACAGCACCATGATTGGTGTCCGCATTTTTGCGGAGGCAATTGAAATTAATGGATCCGAAAAAACGTTCCGATTTAATTTGGAACAGAAACAGAGTGTTAAAACGGATGTGTGAATGGACCCTAACAATGGTTTCACACGAACAAGTTCAATGCGTTGAACTTTCAACATGTGTCTGTGAGAGCTCCAGTCCTGACCTACATAGCACTGAAAGGATCACATAGCATTAATATGATTTATGATGCTATGTAATGTAACGTATGACATGCGTCTGGGGTTGTTTTTAAGTAAATTTGTTTTGACGCCAGTTGCTTGAAGCAACAAGGGACAGAGTCCTCTTAAGTAGATGGTGTTGGTGGTACCCAGGTGTAGAAATGCCAGAGTGGTGTAAGGGTAGCCTATAATGTCCCTTTAGATATGGCTGTTCACGTGACACAGTGCTCCTACCTGGATATCCTGGACCCCAGGCGTTGTCGTCCGAAGCAGAGCAAGTAGTGTGAATAGTTGAGGGATTTGTAGAGTAAATTGAGTCCAGAACTTGTGCTGAAGTTGAAACAGCTTTGCATAAACATCTCTCCAAATGACACCTTACCAGCATACACAGAAAGGAGCAGGGTGTAGGAGTGGTAATAACCACTCAGGTGCATTGCATTCCCCCTTACTAAAAGGAAAGCTACCCTCGGCTTGTGCTTAGAAGGTGCTCCAAGGTTATCCAAGGAAGGTTAGAGAGCTGCATGAGACGATTTTACTAGTGATCTTACTAGTGATGAGCGAGCACCAAAGTGTTCAGATGTTTTGTCCGAACACACTGCGATATTCCTGCTCTCGGCCGAGCACCCGAGGATAATAGAAGTCAATGGGAGACAACCAAAAACCCCATGCACTGAATAGGGGGGGTGCCTGGTACATTGGAAAAGGTCTGAAAGTGATAGAAACACCACCGAAATGGATCGGGAACAGCATGGGGACGATGTCTGGGATGCATCTTGGACTCCCACGTCGCTGCTGGGAACCATGTTTTGCTAGTTGTATGCCACTTTTACAGACTGACAAAAATATGCACAACCCCCCCAAGAATTTTTTTTAAATAAAAATAAAAAAATAAAAAAATAACTATTTCATAGGAAAAATTGTTAGGAAACATTATTTCCTGTATATTCAATTGTATATCAAGTGCAAGTGCTGCCAAAAATTACAAGCAAGAGGCACTCCGAAACTGTCCCGTTCACATTGTGGTACAATTGTTCAGGTAGTGGGACTCCTACACTCATAAAGCCTATGCACTAAGTGAAAGGGCTGCCAAAAATTATAAGGAACCGGCACTACAATACACCCCTTATTACACACAAATTAGCGATTTTTCGCATTGAAAAAACTTTGTATAAAATTCGCATAAAAATTCGCATAGACTGGTATTTTTAAAAAAAATGAATATTTGCAATTACGAATATATTTTGAGATATTCTAAATATTTAAGAATTCTCGAAGTGCCGATATTCCTGATTAACCTCTTTAGCCCCCCTAGCTTAAACACCCTTAATGACCAGACCACTTTTTACAATTCTGCACTACACTATTTTCACGGTTTATTGCTGTCTGGTGGAGATGGATGGCGATTTTTGAAAAAAACTTATGGCGGTGGCTGTCCCACAGTACGTGATTCCCAGCCGCAACTACTTTTCCATGCGAGCCATCCCTTCCCTGCACAACCAAAAAGCGGACAAATTCAGGTGTGCACTGGGCAACACCATCTGTGGAAAGGTCCACATAACCACCAATATGTGGACCAGTAAGCACGGGCAAGGAAGTTATATCTCCCTAACAGCACACTGGGTAAATGTAGTGGCAGCTGGGCCAGAAGCGGATAGCAGTTTGGCACATGTTCTTCAGCCCCCAAGGATTGCAGGGCATTTCTATTTGCCTCCTGTTGCCTCCTCCTACTCCACTTCCTTCTCCTACTCCGCTTCCTCCTCCTCTACCTCCTCCTCATCCTTTAAGCGTAACACCTTTACCACTAACATCACCACTAGCACAGCAAGGGGGAAACAACAGCAGGCTGTTCTGAAACTCATCTGTTTGGGGGACAAACCCCACACAGCGCAGGAGCTGTGGACGGGCATGGAACAACAGACTGATGAGTGGATAGTGTCACTGAGCCTCAAGCCCGGCCTGTTGGCGTGCGATAATGGGCGAAATCTCGTAGCAGCTCTGGGCCTAGCCTGTTTGACACACATTCCTTGCCTGGTACATGTGCTGAATTTGGTGGTGCAGAAATTCCTGAAAACCTGACAGTGAAAATCAATTCAGTTAATCCAGTTCTTAGATTCTGGTGGGACAAATTCACTTTTATTGGTGCTCAAGGACTCCTGCGGCCTGAGCTGCAGATTTGACAGGCAAATAATTTTATTACATTTTGTCGGTTAGATTGTTGGGTAACATTTTCATGGTTATCAGGACTTTTTATTATAAATTGCAACAAAAACTATACAAGGAACATTTCAAATAGAGAAAATTAACCCGACCAGACAACCACCCTACACCCCCCCCCCTTTTCACTCAAACCACTCATTAATGCCCATTCACAAACTATTTACAAATTTACTTGTAAACAAATTTAAATAACTATGAGTCAGATAAACGAAATGAACAAAACTATATGCATCCCTTACCATTAAATTATAAGGCCAGTCATATACAAGTGGCTCGGAGGGTGGGTTCTTGCACCAACATATGCCAGGTACACAATTGTACAAAGAAGAAGAAGAAGAATATGGCAAAACTGGAAAAATGTCACCCACCAATGTAACAGATGAGTTTTTTTTTTAATTTAACGCCCTGTCACTTATGCAGAGCAGGGGTTTGTATACGGCAAAACTGGCAAAAAGCGTTGTATGCAAAACAGTACGGGTTTATTACAACTACAGAAATACACTATGTCACCGCAAAATTATTAAATAGGTTTTTCAGTGGTGTATACAAACGTGCTCTGTGGTACACAGTACGGTTTTATTACAGCAACTACAGAAATGCACAATGTCACCGCAAAATTATAAAACAGGTTTTTCAGCGGTGAATGCAAATTTGCTCTGTTGCACAACAGTACGGGTTTATTACAGCAACTACAGAAATGCACTGTTTCACCGCAAATTTATTAAATAGGTATTTCAGTGGTGTATGCAAATGTGCTCTATGGTATGACAGTACGGGTTTATTACAGCAACTACAGAAATGCACTTGGTCACCGCAAAATTTTAAAATAGGCTTTTCAGAAGTATGCAAACAAGCTCTGTGGTACGACAGTACGGGTTTATTCCACCAACTATAGAAATGCACTAGGTCACCGCAAAATTATAAAACAGTTTTTTCAGCGGTGTACGCAAACATGTTCTGTAGTACGACAGTACGGGTTTATTACAGCAACTACAGAAATGCACTATGTCACCCCAAAAATTATAAAACAGGTTTTTCAGCGGTGTATGCAAACGTGCTCTTTGGTATTACAGTATTGGTTTATTACAGCAACTACAGAAATGCACTATGTCACTGCAAAATTATAAAACAGGTTTTTCAGCGGTGTATGCAAACGGGCTCTGTGGTACAACAGTACGGGTTTATTACAGCAACTACCGAAATGCACTATGTCGCTCCAAAAATTATAAAACAGTTTTTTCAGCAGTGTATGCAGACGTGCTCTGTGGTACAACAGTACGTGTTTATTACAGCAACTACAGAAATGCACTATGTCGCTCCAAAAATTATAAAACAGGTTTTTTAGCGGTGTATGCAAACGTGCTCTGTCGTACGACAGTACGGGTTTATTACAGCAACTACAGAAATGCACTATGTCACCGCAAAATTATAAAAAAGGTTTTTCAGCGGTGTATGCAAACGTGCTCTGTGGTACGACAGTACAGTTTTATTACAGCAACTACCGAAATGCACTTGGTCACCGCAAAATTTTAAAATAGGTTTTTCAGCGGTGTATGCACATGTGCTCTGTTGCACAACAGTACGTGTTTATTACAGCAACTACAGAAATGCACTATTTCACCGCAAAATTATGAAATAGGTTTTTCAGCGGTTTATGCAAGACAGTACGGGTTTATTACAGCAACTACAGAAATGCACTTGGTCACTGCAAAATTATAAAGCAGGTTTTTCAGCAGTGTATGCAAACGTGCTCTGTGATACGACAGTACTGGTTTATTACAGCAACTAAAGAAATGCACTATGTCACCCCAAAAATTATAAAACAGGTTTTTCAGCGGTTTATGCAGACGTGCTTTGTGGTATGACAGTACGGGTTTATTACAGCAACTACAGAAATGCACTAGTCACCGCAAAATTATAAAACAGGTTTTTCAGTGGTGTATGCAAACGTGCTCTGTTGTACAACAGTGCCGGTTTATTACAGCAACTACATAAATGCACTATGTTACCGCAAAATTATAAAACAGGTTTTTCAGCGGTTTATGCAAACGTGCTCTGTGGTACGACAGTACGGTTTTATTACAGCAACTACAGAAATGCACTATGTCGCTCCAAAAATTATAAAACAGGTTTTTCAGCGGTGAATGCAAATTTGCTCTGTTGCACAACAGTACGTGTTTATTACAGCAACTACAGAAATGCACTATTTCACCGCAAAATTATTAAATAGGTTTTTCAGCGGTTTATGCAAGACAGTACGGGTTTATTACAGCAACTACAGAAATGCACTTGGTCACCGCAAAATTTTAAAATAGGTTTTTCAGCGGTGTATGCAAATGTCATCTGTGGTACGACAGTACTGGTTTTTTACATCAACTACAGAAATGCACTATGTCACCGCAAAATTATAAAACAGGTTTTTCAGTGGTTTATACAAACGTGCTCTGTGATACGACAGTACGGGTCTATTACGGCAACTACAGAAATGCACTATGTCGCCGCAAAATTTTAAAATAGGTTTTTCAGCGGTGTATGCACATGTGCTCTGTGGTACGACAGTACGGGTTTATTCCACCAACTACAGAAATGCACTGTCACCGCAAAATTATAAAGCAGGTTTTTCAGCGGTGTATGGAAACCTGCTCTGTGGTACGACAGTACGGATCTATTACAGCAACTACAGAATTGCACTATGTCACTGCAAAATTATAAAGCAGGTTTTTCAGCAGTGTATGCAAACGTGCTCTGTGATACGACAGTACTGGTTTATTACAGCAACTAAAGAAATGCACTATGTCACCCCAAAAATTATAAAACAGGTTTTTCAGCGGTTTATGCAGACGTGCTTTGTGGTATGACAGTACGGGTTTATTACAGCAACTACAGAAATGCACTAGTCACCGCAAAATTATAAAACAGGTTTTTCAGTGGTGTATGCAAACGTGCTCTGTTGTACAACAGTGCCGGTTTATTACAGCAACTACAGAAATGCACTATGTTACCGCAAAATTATAAAACAGGTTTTTCAGCGGTTTATGCAAACGTTCTCTGTGGTACGATAGTACGGGTTTATTCCACCAACTACAGAAATGCACTATGACGCCACAAAATTATAAAACGGGCTTTTCAGCGGTGTATGGAAACGTGCTCTGTGGTACGACAGTACGGATCTATTACAGCAACTACAGAATTGCACTATGTCACTGCAAAATTATAAAGCAGGTTTTTCAGCAGTGTATGCAAACGTGCTCTGTGATACGACAGTACTGGTTTATTACAGCAACTAAAGAAATGCACTATGTCACCCCAAAAATTATAAAACAGGTTTTTCAGCGGTTTATGCAGACGTGCTTTGTGGTATGACAGTACGGGTTTATTACAGCAACTACAGAAATGCACTATGTCACCGCAAAATTATAAAAAAGGTTTTTCAGCGGTGTATGCAAACGTGCTCTGTGGTACGACAGTACGGTTTTATTACAGCAACTACATAAATGCACTATGTTACCGCAAAATTATAAAACAGGTTTTTCAGCGGTTTATGCAAACGTGCTCTGTGGTACGACAGTACGGTTTTATTACAGCAACTACAGAAATGCACTATGTCGCTCCAAAAATTATAAAACAGGTTTTTCAGCGGTGAATGCAAATTTGCTCTGTTGCACAACAGTACGTGTTTATTACAGCAACTACAGAAATGCACTATTTCACCGCAAAATTATTAAATAGGTTTTTCAGCGGTTTATGCAAGACAGTACGGGTTTATTACAGAAACTACAGAAATGCACTTGGTCACCGCAAAATTTTAAAATAGGATTTTCAGCGGTGTATGCAAATGTCATCTGTGGTACGACAGTACGGGTTTTTTACATCAACTACAGAAATGCACTATGTCACCGCAAAATTATAAAACAGGTTTTTCAGTGGTTTATACAAACGTGCTCTGTGATACGACAGTACGGGTCTATTACGGCAACTACAGAAATGCACTATGTCGCCGCAAAATTTTAAAATAGGTTTTTCAGCGGTGTATGCACATGTGCTCTGTGATACGACAGTACAGGTTTATTCCACCAACTACAGAAATGCACTGTCACCGCAAAATTATAAAGCAGGTTTTTCAGCGGTGTATGGAAACGTGCTCTGTGGTACGACAGTACGGATCTATTACAGCAACTACAGAATTGCACTATGTCACTGCAAAATTATAAAGCAGGTTTTTCAGCAGTGTATGCAAACGTGCTCTGTGATACGACAGTACTGGTTTATTACAGTCAGCAACTAAAGAAATGCACTATGTCACCCCAAAAATTATAAAACAGGTTTTTCAGCGGTTTATGCAGACGTGCTTTGTGGTATGACAGTACGGGTTTATTACAGCAACTACAGAAATGCACTAGTCACCGCAAAATTATAAGACAGGTTTTTCAGTGGTGTATGCAAACGTGCTCTGTTGTACAACAGTGCCGGTTTATTACAGCAACTACAGAAATGCACTATGTTACCGCAAAATTATAAAACAGGTTTTTCAGCGGTTTATGCAAACGTGCTCTGTGGTACGATAGTACGGGTTTATTCCACCAACTACAGAAATGCACTATGACGCCACAAAATTATAAAACGGGCTTTTCAGCGGTGTATGCAAACGTGCTCTGTGGTACGACAGTACGGGTTTATTACAGCAACTACAGAAATGCACTATGTTACTGCAAAATTTTAAAATAGGTTTTTTAGCGGTGTATGCAAACGTGCTCTGTGGTACGACAGTACGGGTTTTTTCCACCAACTACAGAAATGCGCTATGTCACCCCAAAATTATAAAATAGGTAATGTAGTGGAATTTTTCCTCCACTGAGCTACCAAAAAATAATTAGACTGATGTCTCTGGCAGGCTGGCACACAGGCAGGTCACATGCAGTTCCAAAGACACTGCAGTTGCTAAAATGTCCGCCAACCCCCACCTCAGTAACAGATGGATTAAAAATTATTTTGCAGTATCACTGGGCTTGGAACACCACCAAGTTCAAAAGATTTCTTCCCTAATCTCTCCCTCTCTGAGAGCACCAGCAGCAACCTGTCCCTACACTAAGAGCAGCAGAGTGACATGTGGCGCTACGTGACTCCAGCTTATATAGAGGCTGGGTCACATGCTACACTTAGCTAATCACAGCTATGCCAATAGTAGGAATGGCTGTGATGGCTTCTTAGGGAAAAGTAGTGAAACGTTTGTTTATTGGCTGCCCTGCAGCCTTTGAAAAAGCGGGAAGAAATCACTGAACAACGAACCCGAACCTGAATTTTTACGGAAATGTTCGGGTTCGGGTCCGGGGGCAGAAAACCGTAAAGTTCAGTATGAACCAAAAAAGTTCAGTATGAACCAGAACTATACAGTTCGGGTTCGCTCAACTCTACTCAACACTATATATATATATATATATATATATATATATATAATCTCAACTCTCTCTTTTCTAATTTAATCTAATCCAATCTAAATTATATATAACACTGGTCCTTGTATATATATGAGCTAGAGCCACATCTACACTTACAGACATCCAACAGGTCCGACCCTTACTCTGGTATTTTCTGGCCCTCTTTACGATGATTTTGTCAATCAGCTTTTGGTGACACAATATCAGTCAGTTACAGAGTCTTATGTCAGCAACCTTCACGTCCCTTCGGGTGGCATCCTTGTACTCTGAATAAATTCCTTGGGTATGAGGCAGCAGTTGTCACCTTAGGGTACATTTCACATGACCATGGCAGCACCACAGGGGTTGTACCTGTTAATTTCTGCAGGACAATAGCTGTCCCTCTCAACATAGGTGTGCATCCTGGGAATATCCTTGCTAGCAAAGCACCGTAACTTACAGTTGGTTGTACGTCGCCAGGACTACGGAATTAATGATGTCTGTTTCTTGGAGCTTTTCCCATACCAAGAACAAAAGGGATACAGGATATTTGCTTGCTTTTGAAGATAGTTCACTCCAACTGGCAGGTCTCCTTTGTCACTGTAACAAGATGTCCCTTTCATTGACATTTTAATATTTGTCCCATCTGCTGAACTGCATAGTCTCAGAAATCAAGCATCATGCTGAAATATTGTTGATGACAGCTTCTAACAGTGTGAAGCAATTTTTTCTGCTTTAATGAAGGCTGCTGTATGTTTTTCTTTTGGTTTTGCTAGGGGTTAGCCAGGACTGTTGGTGGCCTGCTCAATGGTGCATGTTAGCCCAGCTCCCCGTACCTGCAATTCCGTCCCCACACACAGGTAAGGGCGCCAGGCTTAGGGTGTGTGCGGATGTGTCTCTCCTCCCTTTGTGAGGAAGCCTGCACATGCCCTCTATCTTCCCCTGCCTATAGCTGGTCTGCAGGAGGTATTTAAAGGTGCCTATTTCTACAGAAAGGCACTGGAGCAACTTAGGTTCCTAGTTTGTCTAGATTCCTGTTTGAGTGAAGGTGTTATGTTGGTTCTTGTCATTCTGTGTATCAGACTTTGGATTACGTTTTACAGACTTTGATTACCTCCTGCCCTGACCCTGATCTACATTTATGGACTTTGCCTGACTGCTGCCTGTCCTGTCTTCTGCCTTAGTACTCTGACTATGCTCTTATCTGATCAGCCTTTGGCCTTCCAGCATCCACTGGGTGTATTACTTAACCTGGAGGTCAGTCCAGTGGGGTCACTCTCTGGTCCCGATTCACTCGTGTTCCAATTCCCCTCTGAGGTAGCACATAGTACACCCCTCGGAAAATTCTCTCCTCACCATCATAGGTATTGTGTGAAGAACGAGGGGTATGCTTAGACATCGCTCTTAGAGGGAGTTTGTCACGTGCGGCAGCAGGTTCTCACTCGCTGGTCATAACAATGTGCAAGTCTATACTGTATATGTGACCTGCCTATCATTCTGATGCACGGTAAATGTTTTGCTACTAGAAAGGACATGTTCCTGCTCTGCTGAGTGATGTACACCAACATACATTCTCCAGTTTAACTGCTGGCCAGGATAGACCTGATTTAATGCACTTTGTGACTAATTTATCCGTAACAAAAGTAATTTTTTGGTGAAATTCCAAGAAGCAAAATTTTTGAAAACTTTTGTTCATCCTTTTTTTCTGTCAATGTAGTGAAGGCTTGTTTTTTGCAGGAAAAGATGTAGTTTTTAATGGCATAATTTTGGGGTAGGCATAACTTACTTTCTGGGGGGCTGCAATACAGCCACTGAGTTTTTATATTATAAATTTTGCAGCACTACAACACTATAAACAATAATAATACTACACAAAACCCACAATACACTCTGAATATCATTCTACCCATCCAGTGTACAATTACCTACACAGACATATACAATAGCAGGCTCTTCCTTCCTACCACTAAACTGTCCCTAGATAAGGGTATGTTTTTGCATCACTGCATTCCAAGACCCATATATTTTTACTTTTATTTTTACAGAGCTATGTGAGGATTTGACTTTTTGGGACATCTCATAATTTTATTGGTGTCATTGGTACACTTTTAAAACATAGGATAAGGAAAAAAAATAGCAATTCTGACAACGGCATTCACCATATGGAACAAGTTACATGACACTTATGTAGTGCGGGTCCTTACGGATGTGGCAATACAAATATGTGGAGGAGATTTTATTTATGCAATTTTTTTTTCCATTGAAAAGCTTTTTTCAGTGAAAAAAGGTGTATTTTTTAATTTAATAAATCTTTTTTAAAGTGTCTGGTTATGTTATGACCGGCCAGTGTGTCTGCAGATCTCTGTGACTGCACTGTAATTAGACAGCTATGGTCACAGTAGTATCCCTGAAACCAGCCAAAGTAGTCTCCGTGTGTGTCATCTCTGTAATGGGCTGTTATGGTTATCCAAAGCAATGTAAAGTCAGCAGGGGCACACTTTTATCAATGTGATAACACCCCCTGATGGCTGTGAAATTAACTGTGAGCCTGCATTCTGTGAATTAACACCTTCCTGCCCTGACTGTTTTCATAAGAAAGTAAAATTATTAAATATAATGAAAAATAATTAAATTGACATCAAGAAAATACAATTAAAACATGATAGCTATAGTTACTAGTTTTAGCAATAATATTGCAGACTACGTACACACATACACACATTTCCCACCCTTTTTTGTTCATTAAAAAAATTAACCAAAAAAAATATTATTATTAGTTTTAACAATAGTATAGTGGACTGTGTGTGCAAAATATACAAACGTACAAACATTTTTTTTTGCCTTTATGCTTTCTTAAAAATATTTAAAAGTATCAGAATTTGTTTTAGTAATAAAGTATTTAGTATAGCTGGGGTTTATATGTACAGTTGCAAGAAAAAGTATGTGAACCCTTTGGAATGATATGGATTTCTGCATAAATTGGTCATAAAATGTGATCTGATCACCATCTAAATCACAACAATAGACAATCACAGTCTGCTTAAAGCTGGAAAGGGTTATAAAAGTCAGGCAAATTGGCTATAAATGGAGAAAGTTCAGCACTGCTGCTACTCTCCCTAGGAGTGGCCGTCCTGTGAAGATGACTGCAAGAGCACAGCGCAGACTGCTCAATGAGGTGAAGAATAAAGACTTACAAAAGTCTCTGGCATATGCTAACATCCCTGCTACAATACGTAAAACACTAAACAAGAATGGATTTCATGGGAGGATACCACAGAGAAAGCCACTGCTGTCCAAAAAAAGCATTGCTGCACGTTTACAGTTTGCACAAGAGCACCTGGATCTTCCACAGCAGTACTGGCAAAATATTCTGTGGACAGATAAAACCAAAGTTGAGTTGTTTGGAAGAAACACACAACAATATGTGTGGAGAAAAAGAGGCACAGCACACCAACATCAAAAACATCATCCCAACTGTGAAGTATGGTGCTGGGGACATCATGGTTTGGGGCTGCTTTGCTGCCTCAGGGCCTGGACGGATTGCTATTATCAAAGGAAAAAATGAATTCCTAAGTTTGTCAAGACATTTTGCAGGAGAACTTAAGGCCATCTGTCCACCAGCTGAAGCTCAACCGAAGATGGGTGTTGCAACAGGACAACGACCCAAAGCATAGAAGTAAATCAACAACAGAATGGCTTAAACAAGAGAAAATATGCCCTCTGGAGTCCTGACCTCAACCCGATTGAGATGCTGTGGCACGACCTCAAGAAAGCGATTCACACCAGACATCCCAAGAATATTGCTGTACTGAAACAGTTCTGTAAAGAGGAATGGTCAATAAATACTCCTGACCCTTGTGCACGTCTGATCTGCAACTACAGGAAACGTTTAGTTGAAGTTATTGCTGCCAAAGGAGGTTCAACCAGTTATTAAATCCAAGGGTTCACATACTTTTTCCACCTGCACTGTGAATGTTTACATGGTGTGTTCAATAAAAACATGGTAACATTTAATTATTTGTGTGTTATTAGTTTAAGCAGACTGTGATTGTCTACTGTTGTGACTTAGATGAAGCTCAGATCACAATTTATGACCAGGGTTCACATACTTTTTCTTGCCACTATATATATATATATATATATATATATATATATAAAAGAGGACCTTTCATAGGTCTGGGCATTATCATATAAATACCTGGCTTTGAAGGGCATACTGAAGGCATGATATATCGCTTACTATTTTACCTATGCACAGCTCCATTCCTCCACTTAACCCCCTTCTGGTTTCCCACCTGGTATGTAAATTCATACCATCGGTACAGGGAGGAGTAGACTTACCGTCTCCATCAGAAAGGCTTAGGAAAGCTAATTTGAATATCTGTCACAGAAAGTGAGAGGGGCGTTGCCTGACCTACGATACTCCACACACGAAATGCGCATAATAGATGTTCTCCATAATTATAAAGAGTACCCCCACAGTCAATGCATATGTATTGGCAAGAAATCCACGATACCATACTAGTTCCTCTCCCTTGTCCAAATTTCCCCAAGATGAATACCTTAGGGCAGGGATACGCAGCCTTTGACACTACAGCTGCTTTGAAACTACAACTCCCAGCATGCACACATACTTGGTTGTTCTTGTAACTCCCATAGAAGTGAAAAGAAGGATTTTGGGAGTTGTAGTTTGACAATAGCTGGAGTGCTGGAGGTTGTTGATCTCTGCCTTAGGGGTCCATCATAAAAAATAAACAAATAAATAAAAGTCACTTAAACCCCCTCGCTATCAGAGCTGTACATGTATGACACTGGAGCAATAGGCAAACATGGAGCTAGCCAGCAAACAGCAGAGACCCACAGCTAATGACCACATTCTGCAATAATGCCAATCGCGGACATTAAAGCCTTTAGATGCCATGATCAAATGAAATCATGGCATCTAAAAGGCGAAAAACCCAGAAGCTCGCGCGTTCCCGGGCTTCTTACTGGCATCCTCTGCGGCCCAGGGTATTGAAGCTCCAATTCTTATTTTGGCCAGCAGGTGTCATAAATGAGCAATTCTATAGCTATATGGATATTTAATAAACATAGTGGTACAGAATTTTTTAAAAAATACAACATTTTGTAACCTCACATATGAGCTACAAAACAAAAAAAAAAAAATATATATAAAAATAAAAAAATATCAAAGTTCAAATCACCCCCTTTCTGTAGAATAAAAAAATACATAAATAAGAAAAATACAAACATCATGGCTATCACTAGAGATGCCCCGAACTATTCACTGGCGTACAGTTCCCGGTGAACATCGCTTGTTCGCGTTAGCCGCGGCGGGCGAACATATGCGATGTTCGGTCCACCCCCTATACATCATCATTGAGCAAACTTTGACCCTGTACCTTACAGTCAGCAGACACATTCCAGCCAATCAGCATACCCTCCCTCCCAGACCCTCCCACCTCCTATCAAAAAGCAAGGACAGCATCCATCTTTGATTCATTCTGAAGCTGCAGTGTTAGAGCAGGGAGAGTGCTGCTGCTGAATTAATATAGGGATTCTAGGGAAAGCGTTAGCTACTAGTGTTCTGTGTCCACTCCGGTCCTCAAAGACTCATCTGCTGTAAGGACAGCGTCCTTACAGCACCCCAAAAAGCCCTTTTTAGGGCTGGTACATCGGTCATTTTTTTATATATATTAAATATAATTTTAGTTGCCTGCCAGTGTATTTCAGGCCCACAGACTGTACTGTACCCACTGCCAGTGCCCACCACTCATATCGGGTGGCACAGTACCTTGCAGATAAAAAAGTCATTTCATTTTTACCCTTTAATATAATTTCAGTTGCCTGCCAGTGTGTGTCAGGCCCACTGCCAGTGCCCACCACTCATATAGGGTGGCACAGTACCTAGCACGCATAGTACCACTTATCTAAAAAAAATGACAGGCAGAAGCAGGCCACCCTGCAGGGGGCGTCGTGGTCATAGTGCTGTGATTTTCTTTGGCCCTAGAAGGATGTAGATAACAGGGATATGTCTCAGTCAGGCAGCATTACACACATTGACATACGGTGTGATGATGATGATTGCTTCCTTTGCTGAGTTGTCAGATACAAGTGAAGCAGTTGATGATGACGATGTGTCCGTGGATGTCACGTGGGTGCCCGCTCGAAGAGAAGACGAACAGGGGGAAAGTTCAGATAGTGAGACAGAGAGGAAGAGGAGACAAGTTGGAAGCAGGGGTAGGTCGTCGCAAGGAGCTAGTGGCACAGTCAGACAGCATGTATCGGCACCCTGGGTCAGCCAGACAGCACGCCAATCAACGCATGCTGTTGCCACCACCAGAATGCTGTCATTGCAAAGCTCAGCAGGGTGTCATTTTTTTGTGTGTCTGCCTCTGATATCAGCAATGCCATTTGCAACCTGTGCCAAAAGAAAGTCATGGGAAGTCCAACACCCACATAGGTACAACTGCTTTGCGAAGGCACATGATCTCACATCACAAACGCCTATGGGATCAACACATGAGCACAAACAGCACACAAACTCAAAGCCACCATCCTCCTCCTGGTCCAGCATCTTCAGCCACGTCAACTACTGCTGTCCTCCTTGCCCCCTCTCAACCACCCGCCACTCTGTCTCTCATCTTGAGCAGTTCCTGCTCATCTGCCCACAGTCAGGTGTCTGTCAAGGAAATGCTTGAGCGTAAGAAGCCAATGTCACAGAGTCACCCCCTTGCCCGGCGTCTGACAGCTGGCTTGTCTGACAACTGGCACACTAAACTAATCAGGGGAAAAGGCCTTGGAAAGAGAGGTGACAAAGAACCCAATGGTCACACTGGCTGAGCACCAAAGAACAGTGGAAATCAAAGGAGCAGCAAACATCCTGTATGCAGCATTCCACCAATCTGGGCTTTCTGGGCTCTGGGCTTTATGGCAGGGAGGCCATAAACATGTATTTCCTTAGTAAAAGGCACTTGAAAGGTCTAATTAAACCAAGATTAAACTTTTTGCAGTCAATTCTAAGCATCATGTTTGAAGGAAAGCAGGCACTGTCTAATACCTCAATTGCAGTGAAGCATGGTGGTGGCAGTATCATGCTGTGGGGGTGTTTTTCAGTGGCTAGGACAGGAAGATGGGTCAGAGGTGAGGGAAAGCTGAATGAAGCAAAGTACAGAGATATTCTTAATGAAAACCTGGTCTGTGAATGTCCTTGAGGAGGCCTGACTCATACCCAATGGACGGCTTCTAGAGAGACCTGAAAATGGCTGTATACCGACCGTTACCATCTGTGCTGACAGAGCTTGAGAGGATTTGCAGAGAATAAAGGCAGAAAATCCCCAAATCCAAACTTGCAAACCTTGTGGCATCATACCCAAGAAAACTGGAAGCTGTAATCACTGCCAAAGGTGCTTCAACTAAGTACTAAGTAAAGAGTCTAAATACTTATGTCAATGTAATGTTTTAGTTTTTCCTTTTCAATAAAGTATTCAAAGATTCTGAACATTTTGTTTTCACTTTGTTATTGCAGAATGATGCAGAACATTTTTATTTTTTTATTTTATTTTATTTTAGAACAAGGTCTTGACATAAAATATCAAAAAAGTGAGACGGTCTGAAGACTTTCTAAAGGCACTGAATAGCTGTCCTATCACCGTTCTAGGCATATATGCCGCACCATTTACCCCCATGAAAATAGAGCCCATCTTTTTCGATAGCAGAGAATACTCCATAAGTAATGTGGCTTGAAGAATTCAACTGTACATGGGGTATAAACTTCCAACTCTCTACCACTCTGTGACACAGATCCTAACAGTTCTGCATTGGTGAAGTATAGTGTATTATCTGGGATTGACTGATGTGTGGCATTATATCAACCTTATGACTAAAGCCTATTCCTGTTACTGAACTGGCTACATAAGTTAAAAAAGATAGGTCCATGAAGCTCAACCTTTCTCAGATAAATAATTCCCTTTCCTGAATAGATTTAATTTTGGTATCCAAACAGGTACTCCTATATTGGTACTACTATACAAACACAGCTGAAGAGGGGAGGGTGCCTGGTCCATTGGAAAATGTCTGAAAGTGATTGAAAAACCACTAACAAAGGATAGAGAACAGCATGGGGACGATGCATGGATGCATCTTAGACTCCCAGGTTACTGCAGGGAACCATGTTTTCCAAGTTGTACGCCACTTTTACAGACTGACAAAAATATGCCTCCCCCCAAAAAAAAAAAAAATATTAAAATAAAATTAAAATTAAATTTTTCAGGAAAAAATGTTAGAAAACATTCTTTACTGTATATTCAATTGTATATAAAGTGCAAGTGCTGCCAAAAATTACAAGCAAGAGGCACTCCGAAACAGCCTGTATATCACATAATTGTGATACATTGTGATTATAATTGTGGTACAATTGTGATTATAATTGTGGTACAATTGTTCAGGTACTGGGAATCCTACACTCATAAAGCCTATGCACTAAGTGAAAGGACAGCCAAAAATTACAAGAAATTGGCACTATAATACACCCTTTATTACACAGAAAGGAGGGCATCATACACACCCTTAAAAAATTATGATATGGGGCATGCTGGGGCCCCTTAAAAGCATTTGGAGCAAGGGCCGGCTGGTGACCCTCTAAAAATTACTGGCGAGGGCCTGCTGCTGAGCTGACCCTCTAAAACATTAGGGACGAGGTGCTACTGGTGAGCTGACCCTGTAAAATATTATGGTTGAGGGCCTGCTGGTGATCTGACCCTGTAAAACATTATGTTTAAGGGCCTGCTGGTGAGCTGACCCTATAAAACATTATGGTTGAGGGCCTGCTGGTGAGCTGAACCTCTATAACATTATAGTCGAGGCCTGATGGTGAGCTGACCCTCTAAAACATTATGGTTGATGGCCTGCTGGTGAGCTGACCTTGTAAAACATTATGGTTCTGGGCCTGCTGGTGAGCTGACCCTCTAAAGCATTATAGGTGAGGGCCTGCTGGTGAGCTGACCCTCTAAAACATTATAGGTGAGGGCCTGCTGGTGAACTGATTCTCTACATTATTATGGTTGACGGCCTGCTGGTGAGCTGACCCTGTAAAACATTATGGTTGAGTGCCTGTTGGTGAGCTGACCCTGTAAAATATTATGGTTGAGGGCCTGCTGGTGAGCTGACCCTATTTAAAAAATGTAGTGGAGGGAATATATACAATCTGGATGAGGAGGAGGATGAGAAAACAAGATTCAACCATGTACACTTTTTTGTGGTGTAAAAGGTGCATAGGAATACACAACAGTAGACTGAGTACATTGAAATTGCCTTTATGTTCATCATCAGCTCAGCTCTCCTATGGTGGAGTTGAGAAGTCAGGGGCAATCCAGGTCTTGCTCATTTTTATCTGAGTCAACCTGTCAGCATTGTTAGTGGAAAAGCGGATATGCTTATTAGTTATAATGCCATCAGCAGCACTAAATACAGGCTCAGACAAAATGCAGGCAGCAGGGCAGGCCAGCACCTCCAAGCCAAAGAGCACAAACTCATGCCACGTGTCCAGCTTGGACACCCAGTAGTTGTAAGGCACTGAGGGATCATTTAGGATGCTAACACAGTCTGCGATGTATTCCTTTACCATCTTCCAAAACTTTTCCCTCCTTGTGCCACTAGGCTGTGCTTTAGGGTGAGGTTGCTGGGGGGGGGGGTGTCTTGAAAGTGTCCCATGCCTTGGAGAGCGTTGCCCTGCCTTTGTTGGAACTGCTGTGTGATCCCCTTGTCTCCCTTCCTCGTTTGCCTAAGGAAGTAAGGACTCTGTTGTCAGATGGAAAATGTTGGAGCAATCCCTCAAGAAATACCTTCTGGTATTGCACCGTTTTACTCGTCCTCTCCACCACAGGAATGAGAGATGAGAAGTTCTCTTTGTAGCGGGAGTCAAGAAGGTTGAACACCCATTAATCTGTGTTATCTAAAATGCACATAACGCGAGGGTCGCTGGAAAGGCAGCCTAACATGAAGTCAGCCATGTGTGCCAGAGTACCAACAGGCAAGATGTCGATGTCAACATCAAGATGACTCTCCATCCCCTCATCCTCCTCCTTTTCTGCCTATCCACACTGAACAGATGTTATCAAAGTTCCATGGGAACTACCCTCTGTAGCAGAGGCAACTGTCTCTAGCTCCTCCTCCTCCTCTTCATGGCCTAATTCGCTCTGAGAATACGAACTGTGAGTGGTCTGGCTATCACCATGTGTAATGTTCTCCCCATTTCCTCATCTGCCACATTCAGAGCGTCCTCCTTAATTGTGAGCAGCGATCGTTTGAGTAGACACAGCAGTAGGATGGTTATGCTGATAATAGCAGTATCGCCACTAACCATCTGTGTGGATTTATCAAAGTTTTTTAAAACCTCACAGAGGTCTGACATCAATGCCCACTCCTCGCTTGTGAATAGTGGCAGTTGACTCGAAAGGTGAAGACCATGTTGCAGCTGGTATTCCACAACCGCTCTATGCTGCTCGCAAAGCCTGGCCAACATGTAGATCGTAGAGTTCCAGCAGGCAAGGCACACTGTGAAAAATATTGGCGGCTGGGGACTGCGTACCGAGGGACAGCAGCTGACATCAGGCTGCGGATGGCCTCAGTGTTCACAAGCCTAAATGGCAACATTTCAAGGGACAGTAATTTCAAAAGTTGCGTATTTAATGCTATGGCCTGTGGGTGGGTATTTGCGCTTGCGTTCAAATGCCTGTGTTATCGACATTTGGATGCTGTGCTGGGACAGGGACCTGGATGTTGTTGCTGACGGTTTATTGCGTCCAGGTACAGGGCGAGGGGCATCTGGGTCTGTGCCTTCAACAGTGGATTGGCCAGCAGTGCGTAACACAGGGGAAGAGGAGGAAGTGGTGAGACCCACAGACCCAACAACACCATTTAATATTGCATATGAAGTAGGGGAAGTGGGAAAAAAAATTCCAAATGGGGTAAAATTGCAAAAAAAAAAGCTATTCCACCACAGTTTTGTGGGTTTTTAAATTCCGACATTCGATGTGCGATAAAACTGACCAGTTATTTTTACTCTAAAGGTCAGTACGAATCCGGCGATACCCTATATGAATAGATTTTCTTGCGTTTTGATAGTGAAAGAAAAATTCAAAAGTGTGTATGACTTTTTGATCACCTCTTATATAATTGTTTGTGGAAAATGAAGCGACCAAAAATGTTGAATCCGACATTTGGATGCTTTTTTCCGTTTTGCTGTTTGACGTATGGGGAATATTTTTTTATATTTTTATAGTATGGGCTTATATGTATTTTTTTAATTTTTTATTGATATATTTATTTATTTATTTAGCAAAAGGGTGGTGATTTGAACTTTTAAGTTTATTTTTATTTACTTTTTTTTTTACACTTTTATATAGTTCCCATAGGGAACTATAACTTACAATCATTTGATTGGGATTATCATACATTCCAATGCAATAGCATTGGAATGTATGAAAAAATCGCATATTTCCTATGAAGCCTATTACAGGCAAGGCTCCATAGGAAATACTACAGAGCAGCCTGGGTTTCATTCATCGAGACCCAGGATACTACAGGCACGCTCTGGCATCCCCCGATCGCCATGTGGGGGAGCTGGAGCGCAAACCGAAAGTAAAACTTTGTGCGCCCTCAGATGCCGTTAGCCGTGGGTGTCTGCTACAAGAACCATGCGGACACCCATGGCTAAGGCGCCCGCATGAAGCAGGAGCAGGCGCCATTTTTTAAGACCGGACACATGACATACAGGTACGTCCTGTGTCCTTAAGAGGTTGTAAAAAGGACAATGTTTTTAGATGCTGTTCAGTATTGGATACAAAAACCCCTAGAGTTTGCACACTACACTAGGCCCAGATTAATGGAAGTTGTAATATAGAGAGTGTTTTTATATGCTGTTCAGTATTGGATACAAAAATCAACAGATTTTGGACACTATACTAGGCCCAGACAGGCTCTGACTGGCCCACAGGGGAACAGGTGAATCCCCCGGTGGGCCCCTGATCAAGGTGGGCCCCTAGTCTCCCACCCCCTGCACAAGTAGAACACAACACGGTAGACTTACTGTACTACATATAAATAGGCAGTGTACAGCACCGTAAGAAACTACCCAGTTTATTATTATAGACACATTCATGGGTATGATTCATTTATAGGTAAAGAGGCAGGACAGCCAGTATCCTCATTTATCTGGGACCTGCTGCAGAGACCACATATTCAATCACCTTGTAATGTCTTGCTGCTGTGTGAGCAGGTAATATTTGTATGTATCCGTATGGTGAGCCCCCAAAATATATTTTACTGGTGGGCTCTAGACAGTCCACTCCGACACTGGGCCCAGGTTAATGAAAGTTGTAATATACACAATCTTTTCAGATGCAGTTCAGTATTGGATACAAAAAAACACAGATTTTGGACACTACACTAAGCCAAGATTAATGGAATTTATAATATAGACAGTGTTTTTAGATGAAGTTCAGTATTGGGTATAGAACACCACCGATTACGGACACTATATTAGGCCCAGATTATTGGAATTTGTAATACTGACAGTGTTTTCTGAGGCAGGACAGTAGTGATGTCGCGAACATAAAATTTTCCGTTTGCGAACGGCGAACGCGAACTTATGCAAATGTTCGCGAAAGGGCGAATGGGCGAACCGCCATAGACTTCAATAGGCAGCGAATTTTAAAAACCACAGGGACTCTTTCTGGCCACAATAGTGATGGAAAAGTTGTTTCAAGGGGACTAACGCCTGGACTGTGGCATGCCGGAGGGGGATCCATGGCAAAACTCCCATGGAAAATTACGTAGTGGACGCAGAGTCAGGTTTTAATCCATAAAGGGCATAAATACAACTAACATTCCTAAATAGTTTGGAATAACATGCTTTAACCGCTTCAACCCCCCTAGCTTAAACACCCTTAATGACCAGGCCACTTTTTACAATTCCGCACTACACTACTTTCACCGTTTATTGCTCTGTCAAACAACTTACCACCCAAATGAATTTTACCTCCTTTTCTTCTCACTAACAGAGCTTTCATTTGGTGGTATTTCATTGTTGCTGACATTTTAACTTTTTTTGCCATTAATACAAATTTAACTACATTTTTGCAAAAAAATGACATTTTTCACTTTCTGTTGTAAAATTTTTCAAAAAAAACTACATTTCTATATAAATTTTTCTCTAAATTTATTGTTCTACATGTCTTTGATAAAGTGTATATTTATTGGTTTGGGTAAAAGTTATAGCGTTTACAAACTATGGTGCAAAAAGTGAATTTCGGCATTTTGAAGCAGCTCTGACTTTCTGAGCACCTGTCATGTTTCTTCAGGTGCTAGAATGTCAGGATAGTATAAATACCCCCAAATTACACCATTTTAGAAAGAAGACACCCCAAAGTATTCACGGAGGGGCATGGTGAGTTCATGTATCATTTCATTTTTTTCACAAGTTAGCGGAAAATGACACTTTCTGAGAAAAAAAAAAGTTTCAATTTCTGCTAACTTCTGGCAAAAAAATAAAAATCTGAGACGGACTCACTATGCCCTCACTGAATACCTCAGGGTGTCTACTTTCCGAAATGGGGTCATTTGTGGGTGTGTTTACTGTTCTGGCATTTTGGGCGGGGCTAAATTGTGAGCCGCCATGTAAAACCTAAAGGTACTCATTGGAATTTGGGCCCCTTTGCGCTCAGGCTGCAAAAAGTGTCACTTATGTGGTATCCCGTACTCAGGAGAAGTAGGGCAATGTGTTTTGGGGTGTATTTTACATATACCCATGTTGGGTGAGAGAAATATCTCTGTAAATTGTCAAGTTTGTATAAAAAAAATTAAAAGTTGTTGTTTACAGAGATTTTTTTCACACAAAGTATGGGTATATATAAAAATACACCCCAAAACACATTGCCCTACTTCTCCTGAGTACGGCAATACCACATGTGTGCCACTTTTTTGCAGCCTGGGTGCGCAAAGGGGCCCTAAAACCAATGAGTACCTTTAGGATTTCACAGAGCATTTTTACGCATTTGGATTCCAGACTTCTTCTCACGCTTTAGGGGCCCCTAAAATGCCAGGACAGTATAAATACCCCACATGTGACCCCATTTTGGAAAGAAGACACCCCAAGGTATTCTGTGAGGTGTATGGTAAATTCATGTAAAATTTTATTTTTTGTCACAAGTTAGTGGAATATGAGACTTTGTAAAAAACAAAAAAACAAAAAAAAAATATCAATTTCCGCTAACTTGTGCCAAAAAATAAAAATTCTGTGAACCGCCATGCCCCTCACGGAATACCTTGGGGTGTCTTCTTTCCAAAATGGGGTCACATGTGGGGTATTTATACTGACCTGGCATTTTAGGGGCCCTAAAGCGTGAGAATCCAAATGCGTAAAAATGCCCTGTGAAATCCTAAAGGTACTCATTGGTTTTAGGGCCCCTTTGCGCATCTTGGCTGCAAAAAAGTTTCACTCATGTGGTATTGCCGTACTCAGGAGAAGTAGGGCAATGTGTTTTGTGGTGTATTTTTACATATACCCATGCTGCGTGTGAGAAATATCGCTGTAAACGACAACTTTTTACATTTTTATTCAAAGTTGTCAATTTACAGAGATATTTCTCTCACTCAGCATGGGTATATGTAAAAATACACCCTAAAACACATTGCCCTACTTCTCCTGAGTACGGCGATACCACATGTGTGACACTTTTGCAGCCAAGATGCAAAGGTCCCAAATTCCAATGAGTACCTTTTAGGAGGGCATTTTTACGCATTTTTCTTCTCACGCTTTAGGGCCCCTAAAATGCCAGGGCAGAATAAATAGCCCACATGTGACCCCATTTTGGAAAGAAGACACCCCAAGGTATTCCGTGAGGGCATGGCGAATTCATAGAAGATTTTTTTGGCACAAGTTAGTGGAAATTGATTTTTATTGTTTTTCTCACAAAGTCTCATTTTCCACTAACTTTTGACAAAAAGTTTAATTTTCATGGACTCATTATGCCCCTCAGCGAATACCTTGGGGTGTCTTCTTTCAAAATGGGGTCACATGTGAGGTATTTATACTGCCCTGGCATTTTAGGGGCCCTAAAGCGTGAGAAGAAAAATGCGTAAAAATGCCCTCCTAAAAGGTACTCATTAGAATTTGGGCCTCTTTGCGCATCTTGGCTGCAAAAAGTGTCACTCATGTGGTATCGCTGTACTCAGGAGAAGTAGGGCAATGTGTTTTGGGGTGTATTTTTACATATACCCATGCTGAGTGAGAGAAATATCTCTGTAAATTGACAACTTTGAATAAAAAATTTAAAAAGTTGTCGTTTACAGTGATATTTCTCACACAAGTATGGGTATATATAAAAATACACCCCAAACACATTGCCCTACTTCTGAGTACGGCGATACCACATGTGTGACACTTTTGCAGCCAAGATGCGCAAAGGGCCCTAAATCCAATGAGTACCTTTAGGATTTCACAGGCCATTTTTACGCATTTGGATTCTCATGCTTTAGGACCCCTAAAATGCCAGGACAGTATAAAACCCACAAGTGACCCCATTGTGGAAAGAAGACACCCCAAGGTATTCCGTGATGGGCATGGCGAGTTCACAGAAAAAAAATTTGGCACAAGTTAGCGGAAATTGATATTTATTTTTTTTTACAGTCTCATATTCCACTAACTTGTGACAAAAAATAAAATTTTGCATGAACTCACCATACCCCTCACGGAATACCTTGGGGTGTCTTCTTTCTAAAATGGGGTCACATGTGAGGTATTTATACTGCCCTGGCATTTGAAGGTCTCATAATCATTACACGTATGGCCAGCATTAGGAGTATCTGCGATTCTCCTTATATTGAGCATACGGGTAATGAGATTTTTTCCGTTCAGCCGCTGGGCTGAAAAATAAAATAAATGAGCGGCACAGATTTTTTCATTCGCATCGATCAATGTGGATGAAAAAATCTCTGCCAAATCAGTGACTGCGGTGCGGTGGGCTGGGCGCTAACTACCTAACAAGTAGCTAACTAACTGGCGGTGATAAGGGACCCTTATGCCCCATTCACACGTCCGAAATTCTGTTTGCGGAACGGAATTGTGGACCCATTCATTTCTATGGGGACAGACTTTGTCCCGCTAGGATCCGGAATTACGGATCTGCGCTTCCAGGTCTGCACTTCCGTTCCGCAAAAATATAGAACATGTCCTATTCTTGTCCGCAATTGCAGACATGAAAAAGCATTTTCTATATAGTTCTGGCAATGTGCGGATCTGCAAAATGCGGAAAGCACATTGCCGGTGTCCGTGTTTTGAGGATCTGCGGATCCGCGGATCCGCGGATCCGATCCGCGGATCCGTGAATCCACGGATCCGCAAAACACATATGGACGTCTGAATGGAGCCTTACAAGGGGTGTGATCAATGACAGGGGGGTGATCAGGGGGTTAACAAGGAGTTAATAGGTGAGGGGGGGTGGGGGGGGTTAGTGTAGTGTTTGGTGCAACTTTACATAGTTTCCTGGTCCTCTGTTGGTCGATCCCAGCAAATGGGACCACTAGAGGACCAGGGAGCAGGTATATCAGACGCTGTTCACAAAACAGCGTCTGATATAGCTCTTTGATGTGATTTAATTCGCATCTACAGCCTGCCAGCGATGGATCAAGTCAACCCCAAGACAGCGTGACACTGTCGTATCCGGAATGTGGAATAGCCCCTGGGGAGCTGGGGGGATTCAGTTGATATGCAGCCAGACGCCGCAGCAGAAGAGGACTCAGCCGAGGAGGATATCGAAGAGGATGGAGTAGGAGTAGAGGAGGGGGCACTAGGCCTGCCTGCAAGTCGTGGCAGTGTCACCAACTCCGCTGCGGTGTTCCATGCTTGTCAGCCATCAGCAGATTGACCCAATGCGCAGTGTATGTGATATACCTGCCCTGACCGTGTTTTGCAGACCAGGTATCAGTGGTCAGATGGACCCTTGCCCCAACACTGTATGCCAGAGATGCCATGACTTCCTTTTCAATAACATAGTAGAGGTTTGGGATTGCTTTTTTTGAAAAAAAAAATTTGTCCGGGTACCTTCCACTGTGGTGTCCCAATAGCGACAAATTTTTTGAAGGCCTCAGACTTCACCAGCTGGTATGGTAAAAGCTGGCAGGCTAAGAGGTCCGTCAAGCCAGCTGTCAGTTGCCGGGCAAGGGGGTGACTCTGTGACATTGGCTTCTTACGCTCAAACATTTACTTAACAGACACCTGACTGTGGGCAGATGAGATGGAACTGCTGAAGGTGAGAGGCGGAGTGGTGGGTGGTTGAGAGGGGGCAAGGAGGACAGCAGTGGTTGATGTGGCTGAAAATGCTGGACCAAGAGGAGGATGGTGGCTTTGAGTTTGTGTGCTGCTTGTACGCATGTGTTGATCCCATAGGCGTTTGTGATGTAAGATCATGTGCCTTCGCAAAGCAGTTGTACCTATGTGGGTGTTGGACTTCCCACGACTCAGTTTCTTTAGACACAGGTTGCAAATAGCATTGCTGTTATCAGAGGCAGACACACAAAAAAAATGCCACACTGCTGAGCTTTGCAATGACGGCATTCTGGTGGTGGCAACAGGCCCCGGGTGCCGATACATGCTGTCTGACTGTGCCACTAACTCCTTGCGACGACCTCCCCCTGCTTTCAACTCATCTCCTCCTCTCTGTCTTCCCTTCTGAACTTTCCCCCTCTTCTTCTCTTCGAGCAGGCACCCACGTGGCATCCGTGGACACATCGTCATCATCAACCGCTTCACTTGTATCTGACACCTCAGCAAAGGAAGCAGCAGCGGGTACAACATCATTATCACCATCATCACACTGTACGTCCATGTGTGTAATCCTGCCTGACTGAGACATATCACTGTAATCTACATCACCTGGCAATAATGGTAGCGCATTACTAATTGCATCCAACTGATGTGTAAATAACTCCTCTGACGGATCAAGTGAAGCGGCTGTGGTGGTAGTGGTGGTGGTAGCGGCGGGTGGGAGCGTGGTAACTTGAGAGCAGGTGACCGAAGCTGAGCTGGAGGAGGATGGTGCGTCATGGTTCTTAGCGGAAGCTGTTGAAGATTGGGTGTCCTGTCTAAGCCAGTCAACTATGTCCTCAGAATTTTTCGGGTTCAGGGTACGTGGCCTCTGAACACTGGGCATTATTCCCGGGGCCAGTGGAAATCACAGCACCACGACCACGACGGCCCCTGCGGGGTAGCCTGCCTCTGCCTGTCATTTTTTTTTAGATAAGTGGTACTATGCGTGCTAGGTACTGTGCCACCTGATATGAGTGGTGGGCACTGGCAGTGGGCACACTACAGTCTGTGGAAGTCGGCCTGACAAACACTGGCAGCAGGCAAGCAACTGAAATTAGACTAAGGTGTAAAAATTAAATGCCTTATTTATCGGCAAGCTACTGTGCCAACCGGTATGAGTGGTGGGCACTGGCAGTGGGCACACTACAGTCTGTAGAAGTCAGCCTGACACACACTGGCAGCAGGCAAGCAACTGAAATTAGACTAAAGTGTAAAAATTAAATGCCTTATTTATCGGCAAGCTACTGTGCCACCCGGTATGAGTGGTGGGCACTGACAGTGGGCACACTACAATCTGTGGAAGTCGGCCTGACACACACTGGCAGCAGGCAAGAAACTGAAATTAGACTAAAGTGTGAAAATGAAATGCCTTATTTATCGGCAAGCTACTGTGCCACCCGGTATGAGTAGTGGGCACTGGCAGTGGGCACACTACAGTCTGTGGAAGTCGGCCTGACACACACTGGCAGCAAGCAAGCAACTGAAATTAGACTAAAGTGTAAAAATGAAATGCCTTCTTTTGATGCAAAGTCCTGTGCCACACGGTATGAGTGGTGGGAACTGGCAGTGGGCACACTGCAGTCAGTGGAAGTTGGCCTGACACACACTAGCAGGCAAGCAACTGAAATTAGACTAAAGTGTAAAAATTAAATGCCTTTTTTTTATGCAAAGTCCTGTGCCACACGGTATGAGTGGTGGGCACTAGCAGTGGGCACAGTACAGTCTGTGGGCCTGCAGTTCCTCACACACGGGCAGGACCAAAAAAAAAAGCAGACTAATGTAGCAGCCCTAAAAAGGGCTTTCTGTTGTGCTATCAGGACGATGTCCTTACAGCAGAGATCAGATGAGTCTTTCAGGACTGGAGTGGACACTGAATACACTAGCCTAGCTATCGATTTCACAATTAAATCAGCAGCAGCTACATTGTCCCTCCTCTCACTAAGACTGCAGCTTCCGAATGAATCTAAAATGGATGCTGTCCAGGAGATGTGAGGGTCTGGGAGGGAGGGTATGCTGCTGATTGGCTGGAATGTGTCTGCTGACTGTGAGGTACAGGGTCAAAGTTTGCTCAATGATGATGTATAGGGGGCGGACCGAACATCGCAAATATCTTGATGCTGTGAAACACACACAGAAGCCTTTCAAAGGATTTTGGGTTCTTTGAAAAGCTTTTGTTATTAAATACAGCAACTTTCTCTCCCTGCATCTGTCCCTTCCTTAGTGTGGATGTGCCTGACAGTGCTGTTAAATATATTGTTGATTTAAAACACACACAGTAGGCCTTAAAAGGACTTTTGGATCTTTCGCTGAAATACGCTCCCTGCTCTGTCTTTCCCTTTCTACCCGATGCTCTCCATGTCTACGTCTGAGAGAACATGCGACATCGTGTGCTATATAGCACCTTATGACGCATTCCGGACATCCAATCACTGTAATGCCAGCAGCCAACATGGCTACTGGCATTACAGTGAGGGCAGTACTTACCTGCACCTTTTTTGGCTGCTTAAAACCCATGAAACGTGCAGGGCGGAGACTCGAGCACTTAGTTCAAGCACATGCAGTACTCAGCCGAGTACCGCCATGTGCGGAGCCTAGCGATGTTCGAGCCGAACAGATATTCGGCCGAGCATGCTCACTCATCACTAATAGTCACATAAAAATTGAGGGGAAAAAAGAAAACAACATTAAAAATGCTATTTTCCAAATATACTTTCCCTTTAAGAATTTTAAAATGGGCATTTATTGCAAATAATTTTTTATTATATGTCTCCTGGAAACCCTCTAATAAACATAGTCGATATTGCCAAAGCACTACAGCGTCTCATACCAATAACACAATGGGATGTGCGCAATTCACAAGCACAGCATGTGGTTGTTTGGTTTCAACAAATTGTTCTTGCAGAAGAACAGACAGAATTCTGAAATAATCCCTCTGAACTCATCTAGAATTTGATCAGTTTCATTTGTCACAGTGTTTCTCTATAGAATCCACAGTCTTATTACGCACCATTGTGAACCAAGACTTTTAATCCTTGTCTTCAATGCAGGCTTTTTGTTTGTTGCTCTGTTCTCAGACAAAACAGCATAGCGTAAGCTGTGGGAGTTACTCAGCTTCTGTCAAAGGTACATGACTGAAATAAATATTCAATAGGAGCACCGAAGTTTATCCTGACATTCCCAGCGACTTGAGGATTTGAAATTATAGCTTTCACATTTTGTTTTGAATAAGCAAAGAAAGGACATTTGTTCATAAATGCAATTGCTGACAATCTGTCTTCCTGTAAAAAAAAGTTGTTTTTACCTTACTATAAAAAAGCAGTACAATTGATTGTACACAATTTATAGCATTAAGAATATCTGTATCAAAAGCAACAAAGTCATAATTACAGGTGAGCAAATCGCTCACAATTCAATTTGGGTTCGATTTGGCTGAATCAGTAGACATATTTGGTTTGGGTCCGAATCGATTCTACTCAAATTAAAGGTGCTTTTTTTAGTCTGAAAATGTATGTGTCACATTCTGAGGTCTCCTAGGACTTTATTTCTCTCTCTCGCTCCAAAATTTACCCTAATAGAATTACTAAAAAGTCGGATACAGCTAAAATTTTGACAAAACATGGGTTGAATCAATCAGTTTAGAATTGATTCGTTCTTCTCTAGTCATAATCATATATTTTTTTAAATATTACAGAATATTCTTTAGTCAAAAGTGCAGTTTGTCTTTCTGACTTAACCTATAAATCTTGACATAAAGCTAGGAAATAAATATAGTAATTGGCTAATATGGGCGATGAATAAATAAATCAGCTCCTTGCCTCCCAATGATTTATTGGATTATTTTGTTTGCACCACAGCAAGATATTCATTCGAGATAAGCAAAGTTTTGAAAAAAAATTGATTCTCTAGTTTTGCCAAACTTCGTCAAGAAATTAAATTTGTTATGAATTACTTCATCACAAATCGCTTTCCATTGTATGGAGTGGGTGTAATGATCAGGAACGACAATCACACCACCCCGTTTATTTAACCCGTCAGATGCTGCATTCAACACTGATTGAGGCCGATTATTGTGTTAAAGTAAAATAAGTTTAAAAAAGTGTACATATTTGATATCACCGCTTCCATAAAAACATGCTCTATAAAGATATCACATGATCTAACCCCTCAGGTAAATACCATTAAAAAAATAAATAAAAACCATGTAAAAAAAAAACATTTTTGTCTCCTCACATCTCAAAAACTGTAATAGCAAGCGATCAAAAAGCTATATGCACCCAAAAATAGTGCCAATCAAACCGTCATCTCATCCCGCAAAAAGTGATACCTCACATAGGACAATCGCCCAAAAAAAATAAAAAAAAATATGTCTCTCAGACTATGGAGACACTAAAACATGAATTTTTTTGTTTTAAAAAGTGCTAATATTGTGTAAAACTTACATAAATAAATAAATAAAAGTATACATATTAAGTATCGCCTCGTCCATCACAACCTGCTCTATAAAAATAACACATGACCAAACCCCTCAGGTGAATACAAAAAAATATATATACACGGTGTCAAAAGCCATTTTTATCACCTTACATCACAAAAAGTGTAATAGCAAGCGACCAAAATGTCATATGCACCCCAAGACAGTGCCAATCAAACCGACATCTCATCCCACAAAAAAATGAGCCCCTACATAAGACAGTCACCAAAAAAAAATAAAAAAATATGGTTTTCAGAATGTGGAGACACTAAAAAATCATTTTTTTCAAAAATGCTCTATTATGTAAAACTGAAAAAAAAAGTTGCCATATTTGGTATTGTGGCATCCATAGCAACCTGCTCTATAGAAATAGCACAGAATCTAACCTGTCCGTTCAATGATGTAAATAACAAAAAATAAAAACGGTCCGAAAACAGCTATTTTCCAGACATTTGGTTCATATTTTTCCAACATTTGTTGATCCTCTATACTTTTAGAAGCGAAATGAAAAGTAGGTCTGGTTTTCAGAATAGAACATCTTTTAAGTCTCATTTATGATGTGCGACTTTTTAAAAAGTCGTAAAACGTCACATTTCCATGCCAGGAAAAAAATGCCATGGTATACTTTTCCATTCCCTCTTAATTTAAAAAAGGCCAATTTCCCCAGGTTGAAGGCTAAGCTGCGGGTCATAGACAGTGCACTGCTATTATTACACAATAGTACTTATGATAAATGGGAGAAGTTTAAATCTAAATCTACCTTGGGTAATTTTTAGTGTTGAGCGAATCAAGCCCGACAAAGTGGAATCCAATCCGAATTTCAAAATAAATTTGATTTGCTGCAAAACCGAATTTTCTTCTGCTTCGCAGTAGCGAATCTATTCTACCTGAAAAAGTGTAAAAAACAAAAAGTCATACTTACCTCCTCCATTTTCTTGTGACATCGCGTATGACGTCACCACAACGGCCGACATGATGACATCATCACAGGCTCCGCCAGATCTTTAATCAAGAAGTTGTTGGCCATCCCTTTGCGAGCAAATGGATGTGGTAAATGTTATTTAACTTTTTTTTTACACTGTATATAATATGATTGCGGAATCTGAGGGGTACAATGACAGAGTGGCACAATTCCTGCTTCCTGTCATTGCAACTACTGCTTATAATTAGAGTTGAGCGAACACCTGGATGTTCGGGTTCGAGAAGTTCGCCGAACTTCCCGAAAATGTTCGGGTTCGGCATCCGAACCCGACCCGAACTTCACCCCGAACTCAAACCCCATTGAAGTCAATGGGGACCCAAACTTTGGGCACCAAAAAGGCTGTAAAATAGCCCAGGAAAGGGCTAGAGGGCTGCAAAAGGCAGCAAAATGTAGTTGTGGCCAAAAGTTTTGAGAATTACATAAATATTGGAAATTGGAAAAGTTGCTGATTAAGTTTTTATAATAGCAATTTGCATATACTCCAGAATGTTATGAAGAGTGATCAGATGAATTGCATAGTCCTTCTTTGCCATGAAAATTAACTTAATCCCGAAAAAAACTTTCCACTGCTTTTCATTGCTGTCATTAAAGGACCTGCTGAGATTATTTCAGTAGTCATCTTTTTAACTCAGGTGAGAATGTTAACAAGCACAAGGCTGGAGATCATTATGTCAGGCTGATTGGGTTAAAATGGCAGACTTGACATGTTAAAAGGAGGGTGATACTTGAAATCATTGTTCTTCCATTATTAACCATGGTGACCTGCAAAGAAATGCGTGCAGCCATCATTGCGTTGCTATAAAAATGGCTTCACAGGCAAGGATATTGTGGCTACTAAGATTGCACCTCAATCAACAATTTATAGGCTCATCAAGAACTTCAAGAAAAGAGGTTCAATTCTTGTTAAGAAGGCTTCAGGGCGTCCAAGAAAGTCCAGCAAGCGAAAGGATCATCTCCTAAATAGGATTCAGCTGCAGGATCGGAGTGCCACCAGTGCAGAGCTTGCTCAGGAATGGCAGCAGTCAGGTGTGTGTGCATCTGTACGCACAGTGAGGCGAAGACTGTTGGAAGATGGCCTGGTGTCAGGAAGGGCAGTAAATAAGCCACTTCTCTCCAAAAAAAAACATCAGGGACAGATTGATCTTCTTCAGAAAGTATGGTGAATGGACTGCTGAGGACTGGGGCAAAGTCATATTCTCTGATTAAGCCTCTTTCCGATTGTTTGGGGCATCTGGAAAAAGACTTGTCCGGAGAAGAAAAGGTGAGCGCTACAATCAGTCCTATGTCATGCCAAACAGTAAAGCATCCTGAGACCATTCATGTGTTGGGTTGCTTCTCATCAAAGGGAGTGGGCTCACTCACAATTTTGCCCAAAAACACAGCCATGAATAAAGAATGGTACCAACACACACTCCAACAGCAACTTCTTCCAACAATCCAACAACATTTTGGTGAAGAACAATGCATTTTCCAGCATGATGGAGCACCGTGCCATAAGGCAAAAGTGATAACTAAGTGGCACGGGGACCAAAACGTTGACATTTTGGCTCCATGGCCTGGAATCTCCCCAGATCTTAATCCCATTGAGAACTTGTGGTCAATTCTCAAGAGGCGGGTGGACAAACATAAACCCACTAATTCTGACAAACTCTAAGAGATGATTATGAAAGAATGGGTTGCTATCAGTCAGGAATTGGCCCAGAAGTTGATTGAGAGCATGCCCAGTCGAATTGCAGAGGTCCTGAAAAAGAAGGGCCAACACTGCAAATACTAACTCTTTGCATAAATGTCATGTAATTGTCGATAAAAGCCTTTGAAACGTATGAAGTGCGTGTAATTATATTTCACTACATCACAGAAACAACTGAAACAAAGATCTAAAAGCAGTTTAGCAGCAAACTTTGTGAAAACTAATATTTGTGTCATTCTCAAAACTTTTAGCCACAACTGTAAGTAAATGCCCTGCAAACATATGTGAATAGGGAAATGACTTAAAATAAAATAAAATACAGAAAAATAATAAATAAACATTCTAAACTTGAGCCCAAGTGAGTGACAATGGCACCTGTCACCCAGCAAACAGAGGATGTGGCAGCAACGCCACCACATCTGTCATTGTTACCAAGCATCTCCACCAAATCCCATGGAAGTGTTCAGCTATCAGCTGTCCATCTCCCAAACACTGGAGAGAAAAATAAATAGAAAGAGGAAATACCCCCCTACCCATGGCTCTGAATGCCTTATTTCAAACTTCCTGGTCCTTTGAAATGCTGTCATTCTGTCTGGTGGACAGTTTTAAAAACCTTATGGCTTTGGCTATCCCACAGTACGTGTATCCCAGCCGCTGCTACTTTTGCAGGGGAGCCATCCTTTCCCTGCACAACCAAGTGGCAGACAAAATCAAGTGTGCACTGCGCAACGCTATCTGTGGCAACGTCCACATAACCAACAACACAGTGGGTAAATATAGCGGCTGGCCCAAAGGCGGATAACATTTTTGTGAAGGTCCTTCTGCCCCAGAGGATTGCTGGGCATTTCTCTTTGTATCCTGTATTGCTGATTACTGGGTGGCCACCCTGCTGCATCCCCGTTACAAGGACAACGTGCCGTCCTTAATTCCCTCACTGGAGGGTAATAGGAAGATAAGCCCGCTAGTAGACACTCTGCTGATGTAATTTACACCTGACACCGGGGACTCAGTGGAAGCACAAGGTGAAGGCAGAGGAGGAGGAAGAAGAATTTGCCAATGCAGCTGGGTCACCAACAACACCTCAGAAGGCAGGGTTAGCATGAGCAAAATGTGGAAAAGCTTTGTCATCACGCCACAACAACCTGCACCACCAGCAGATCTGGAACATCTTAGCAGGAGGCAGCATTTCAGCAACATGGTGGAACAGTACATGTACTGACTGATCTTACCTAGGGGAATAGCTACAGGGGAAGCAGGGGAAGCAACTTCTTTGGGGCCGTGACCTAGAAAGGGCCCATCCAGGAGGAGGAGAAGGACTAACAGTATTATACAATGAGATTATATACAGTGGCAGTATAGACAGTGTAGAAAGCAAATAGAACAGCTGCTGGGCCTGGTCTGAGAGAGCGATCTTTAGTAGCCACAGGCATGGCGGCATGGGGGAGGGGGGCCCCATTCAAAAATTTGCTGTGGTGCCCAATCATTTCTAGCTACGCCACTGGGTCTGCCCCATTCAACTTTTGGGTCATCAAATTGAGCACATGTCCTGAGGTTGCCCTTTACGCCTTGGAGGTGCTGGCCTACCCTGCAGTCACTGTATTGTCTGAACGTGTGTTTAGCATGACTAGTGGCATGATCACAGACAAGCGCAGCCGCCTGTCTGCAGACAATGTGGGCAAGCTTTCGTTTATTAAAAAGAACCAGGCATGGATCCCACAGGACTTGTTTTTACCTTATGCAGAATAGACAAGTATACCGGCCTCACCCAACCACTGTTATACTACCGTGCACTTACACTTTGTTTTATTTTTTATATTTTCCCAATGTTTTGGGGTCTACACTAATTTATTTAAAAAAAATTACAAATAAAAAAACTGTTATTGGCGACTACCTTTGGCTTCACAGCCCAAAAAGGCTTTATTTCATGCAAGAATGTAACAGCCAATTGTAAGTTCCCTGTCAGTTATGCAGTGCAGGGGTTTGTACCTGGAAAAAAGGTTATATTTCACCCAACAATTTAAAATCTATCCTTTGCCGGACAGTATTAAACTTGGCCAGCCACAGCTGGAACCACTGATTTACGGTATTGCTATTTTGGCAATTGAATTTCACGCCAGAACAAAATCTATCCTTTGCCGGACACTATTAAACTTGGCCAGACACTGCTGGGACACCAGATTTAGGAGATTACTATTTTGGCAATATAATTTCACCCCAGAACAAAATCTACTCTTTGCCGGACACTATTAAACTTGGCCAGCCACAGCTGAAACCACTGATTTATGGTATTGCTATTTTGGCAACTGAATTTCACCCCAGAAAATAATATATCCTTTGCCGGACACTATTGAAACTTGGCCAGCCACAGCTGGAACACCAGATTTACGGCATTGCTATTTTGGCAACTGAATTTCACCCCAGAAAATAATATATCCTTTGACAGACACTATGAAACATGTCCAGTCACAGCTGGAACACCAGATGTACGGTATTTCTATTTTTGCAACTGAATTTCACCCCAGAAAATAATATATCCTTTGCCAGACACTATTGAACTTGGCCAGCCACAGCTGAAACCACTGATTTACGGCATTGCTATTTTGGCAACGGAATTTCACCACAGAAAATAATATCTTCTTTGACAGACACTATGAAACATGTCCAGTCACAGCTGGAACACCAGATTTACGGTATTTCTATTTTTGCAACTGAATTTCACCCCAGAAAATAATATATCCTTTGCCGGACACTATGAAACTTGTCCAGTAACAGCTTGAACAACAGATTTACGGTATTTCTATTTTTGCAAATGAATTTCACCCCAGAAAAAAATATATCCTTTGCTGGACACTATGGAACTTGGCCAGCCACAGCTGAGACGACTGATTTATGGTATTGCTATTTTGGCAAATGAATTTCACCCCAGAAAAAAAGATATCCTTTGCCGCACACTATTAAACTTGTCCAGTCACAGCTGGAACACCAGATTTACGGTATTGCTATTTTTGCAACTGAATTTCACCACAGAAAATAAGATATCTGGATCTGGATAGATTGGGGGCTTGGGCAGAGAAATCGCAGATGAGGTTTAACACTGACAAATGTAAAGTTATGCACATGGGAAGGAATAATGCAAGTCACCCATACATACTAAATGGTAAAACACTCAGTAACACTGACATGGAAAAGGATCTAGGAATTTTAATAAATTACAAATTAAGCTGTAAAAACCAGTGTCAGGCAGCTGCTGCTAAGGCCAATAAGATAATGGGTTGCATCAAAAGGGGCATAGATGCCCGTGATGAAAATATAGTCTTACCACTTTATAAATCACTAGTCAGACCACACATGGAGTACTGTGTACAGTTCTGGGCTCCCGTGAACAAGGCAGACATAGCAGAGCTAGAGAGGGTTCAGAGGAGGGCAACTAAAGTAATAATTGGAATGGGGCAACTACAGTACCCTGAAAGGGTATAAAAATTAGGGTTATTCACTCTAGAAAAAAGACGACTGAGGGGAGATCTAATAACTATGTATAAATATATCAGGGGTCAGTACAAAGATCTCTCCCATCATATATTTATCCCCAGGACTGTGACTGTGACGAGGGGACATCCTCTGCGTCTGGAGGAAAGAAGGTTTGTACACAAACATAGAAAAGGGTTCTTCACGGTAAGAGCAGTAAGACTTTGGAACTCTCTGCCTGAGGAGGTGGTGATGGTGAGTACAATAAAGGAATTCAAGAGGGGCCTGGATGTATTTCTGGAGCGTAATAATATTTCAGGCTATAGCTACTAGAGAGGGTTCGTGGATCCAGGGAGTTATTCTGACTGCCTGATTGGAGTCGGGAAGGAATTTTTTCCCCTTAAGTGGGGAAAATTGGCTCTACCTCACAGGGTTTTTTTTCCTTCCTCTGGATCAACTTGCAGGAAACAGGTCGAACTGGATGGACAAATGTCTTTTTTCGGCCTTATATACTATGTTACTATGTTACTATGTATATCCTATGACGGACACTATTAAAATTGTCCAGTCACAGCTGGAACACCATATTTACTGTATTTGTACTCTGTCAACTAAATTTCACCCCAGAAAATAATAAATCCATTGCCGGACACTATTGAACTTGGCCAGCCACTGCTGGGACACCAGATTTACAGTATTGCTATTTTGGCAATTGAATTTCACCCCAGAAAAAAATATATCCTTTGCCGGACACTATGAAACTTGTCCAGTAACAGATTGAACAACAGATTTACGGTATTTCTATTTTTGCAACTGAATTTCACCCCAGAAAAAAATATATCCTTTGCTGGACACTATTGAACTTGGCCAGCCACAGCTGAGACGACTGATTTATGGTATTGCTATTTTGGCAATTGAATTTCACCCCAGAAAAAAAAGATATCCTTTGCCGCACACTATTAAACTTGTCCAGTCACAACTGGAACACGAGATTTACGGTATTGCTATTTTTGCAACTGAATTTCACCACAGAAAATAAGATATCCTATGACGGACACTATTAAAATTGTCAATCCTGAGTTTCTAGGTGTGACAATAAGCACAGCCAAGCCCCTGATGTAGGATATAGCAAAAAAAAAAACTAGTATTGATGGATTGATGGACTTGGTGGCAGCTTGTGCAGGTGCACCACAAGACACAAAATAGCCACCGATCACCCCAGAAAAAAGTGACAGAAAAGCGCTTTGTGCAGCCTAATTCCCCGTTCACACAGGAGTGATTTCCACGCGGGTGCAATGCGTGAGGTGAACACATTGCACCTGCACTGAATCCGGACCCATTCATTTCTATGGGGCTGTGCACGTGAGCGGTGATTTTCATGCATCACTTCTGCTTTGCGTGAAAAATTCACTGTGCATTATATTTTGCGTTTTTCAGGCAACGCAGGCCCGATAGAAGTGAATGGGGCTGCGGGAAAATCGCAAGCATCCGCAAGCGTGCGGATGCAGTGCGATTTTCCCGCATGGTTGCTAAGCGACGGGACCCGATCTTTATTATTTTCCCTTATAACATGGTTATAAAGGAAAATAATAGCATTCTCAATACAGAATGCTTAGTAAAATGTGGATGGAGGGGTTAAAAATAAAAAACTTAACTCACCTTAGCCACTTGATCGTGTAGTTGGCGATCTCTCTTCTCTCTTCAAGCATTAGCTGCAGTCTAAAGGACCTGTGATGACATCACATCACATGGTCCAATCACATGGCCCGTGCTTGAAGAGAGAAGAGAGATCGCCAACTATGCGATCAAGTGGCTAAGGTGGCTAAGTTTTTTATTTTTATCTCCTCCATCCACATTTTACTGAGCATTCTGTATTGAGAATGCTATTATTTTCCCTTATAACCATATTATAAGGGAAAATAATAAAATCTCCAGAATACTCAACCCCAAACCGGACTTCAGTGATGAAGTCCGGGTTCAGGTCTGGGTACCAAACATGCCAATTTTTCACATGCGCGTGCAAAATGCATTACAAAAGTTTGCACACGCGTGGAAAGATCGCGCATTTTCCCGCAACGCACCCACATCCTATCCGGGCGTCAAACGTGACGCCAGTGTAAACGAGGCTTAAAAACCAGTGAGCAATTAACTAGCAGAAGTTGAATGATTCACAGCTGTAGATCAATCACTTCATTAGGTGTTTTTGCTCACTTTTCCCTGCTTATTCTCACCCTCACAGCAGCTGCGTCCTATCCCTACACTAATCAGAGCAGAGTGACATGTGACTCTACGTGACTCCAGCTTAAATAGAGGCTGGGTCACATTCTGCACTTGGCCAATCACAGCCATGCCATTAGTAGGCATGGCTGTGATGGCTTCTTGGGGCTAGAAGTAAAATGATAGCTGATTGGCTGCTGTGCAGCCCTTCAGAAAGCGGGAAGAAATCACTGAACAACGAACCCGAATCCGAACTTTTTTGAAAATGTTTGAGTAAGGGTCCATGTCCAGAACACCCCAAAATTTGGTACGAACCCGAACTATACAGTTCGGGTTCGCTCATCCCTACTTAATGAGATGCACTTCATGACAAAGTAATTTGTCACAAAGTGATTTTTTTTGTAAAATTTGTCAAAGTAGCCATCTCTCATCTCTATTAATTATACAGCAAAATTTATTCCTACAGGTAACAAGTATAAATGGCTAAAATTTAAACCAACCCAACTTATAGCTTCAGTTAAAAGGACAATAACGGCATTTAAAAAATGAAAAAGATTTAGGGGATAACTGTGAAAAAGAAATAAAATCTGAAAAACTACTTGATGTTATAGAATTACATATATATATATATATATATATATATATACTAAAACACCAAGGTCAGTGCAGGTGGGTCAGCTAAAAGTTATAACCAATTTGACCAGCTATGATTTAGGATTTCTGTCCCAGCTGTAACCTGTTATGTCTTTTGACCAGGTTTTGTGAACCTACTTATGAAGCTGGGAAAACCACAGTGGAAGCGTGTATGGGTAAACCTAAGGAGAAGATAAGGTAAGGTTAATCTGTGGGCTTGCTCTTTTCAGGGTAGGTAATCTGCTAAAAGCAAATGATAGGGTAACCCCAAGGTATAGTATTATCTATCTTTTCCTTGCTCCATAGAATAGCTCTGGAATCAAACGTTAAAGTTTTGCCACCATCTAGCCTGTTCTTTGTATATTATGAGACCATCTTAAGACTTCTCTGTGAAGACTGCCACATTGGAGGTGGTGGTCAGTGGCACTGTCCTATTGTGATCTCAGTTTACATTGTTTGGGAGCACATATGCTTTTTGAATACCATATGGTACTGCTAACTTTTCTTCAAATGAGAGACGTGAGATTTATATGAGAATACTAGTAGTAAAGTCCACTCTGGCCATTTATATTGGTAAATGGAGGTGGTTATCATGTTGGTGGAGCTATATCGAACATCAGTCTTAAATAAATCAGAGAATACCACCACTAAATTAAAATGTAACTTTTATTAAACCTTGTTTGAAATAAGTCAACACCTCCAATACTGTAGTAGGTTGGAGGGCTAGGGAAGAACAGGGATATTGCTGACCCTATCACTCACGCTAGCACTCCCATGCCCTACCAGCGCAGCACTATCCACTATCCGCAGCACTTGGGACCTCACAGGCGCTCCCTAAGAGAGGGGTGACCGGCACACTGAGAGTATTCCAAATATCCTGCTCACATCTTAAAAGGATCTCCCTTTTCTAGAGGACCCAGGAGTAGCGCAAGTATTGGATCAATTGGATCCACCTTCACTATATATATGTCTATATACTTTATCTATCTATATGCAAACGTCTTAAGCTGAGGGAGGTTTGCGCTATCATTTTTGATGGGACATTGCTTATAGCCCCTATGTAAATCTATTTGGCATGAATTAACATCATTTTGATAAAGGGTATCAACCCTATTTATAAAAAAAAGTCCCCTGATGAACTGTCCCTGGTGGTTTGGGCACAGGGAAATGAGTAGGGATGCTGAATGTATGGATTTGGGAAATATCAAATTCCAGTATATTAATTGATGACATCAAAATAAGCCTGGTTACGAGTATTGAGGAATATACATGCCTTTATTATTTTTGGTATACTGCTATATTGTTTTGACTGGACTACAAACCGAGATGTTTTTTCTCACTTGGTGGTGGGTTTCTGGTACTAGGGACGGAATAGGGACTCCAGATGGTTCGAGAAACAGAATCGACCCTATCGGTGCAACTATTCTGTTTTTGGTAGGGAATGAAATCGCTAGGGTTAAGTCAGCAATATCCCTGTTCTTCCCTAGCCCTCCAACCCACTACAGTATTGAAGGTGTTAAATTATTTTAGAGAAGGTTTAATAAAAGTAAAATTTTAATTTAGTGGTGGTATTCTGTGATTTAGTTCTTTGTCCATATCACTAGTTATATCCGAACTGCTGATGGTAGACTTGTCAGAACGACTGCTTGATCAGTCTTAAATCTCTGAAAATTTACATAGTTATTAACTGAGGCCATTTTATGAGTGTTTATCTATAATCAGATAATTTTCTGTGTATGAATCTCTTTTTTTTCAATCAACATACTGTAGGTGCCCTAAATGAGGGTAATAGAGAGATGATCAGTGGATGTTTGAAAAACGTGGATATACTATACTCATTATTAGAGTTGAACGGACACCTGGATGTTTGGGTTCGAGAAGCTTGGCCGAACTTCACGAAAATGTTCGGTTTCGGGATCCGAAATCAACCCGAACTTGACCCCGAACCCGAACCCCATTGAAGTCAATGGGGACCCAAACTTTTGGGCACTAAAAAGGCTGTAAAATAGCCCTGGAAAGGACTAGAGAGCTGCAAAAGGAATCAAAATGTAGGTAAATCCCTTGCAAACAAATGTGGATAGGGAAATGACTTAAAATAAAATAAATAAAAATTAACCAATATAAATTGGCAACTTGGAGGAGGAGGTGGAATAGGAGGTTGGGGTGGCGTCAAGTGGGAATTCTATGGGAGTTGAAGTTCTCATCACAGCCAAGAAGGATTCATGTCTGCCTGAAGTGCCACAGGCCTCATTCACAGACTCAGGCCAATGGCAACCATACATGGGAGTTTAAGTTCACATCACAGTCAAGAAGGATGCATGTCTGCCAGCAGTGTCACAGGCCTCACTCACAGACTCAGGCCAATGGCAACCATACATAGGAGTTGAAGTTGTCATCACAGCCAAGAAGGAATTATGTCTGCCTGCAGGGCAACAGGCCTCATTTAAACATTCAGGCCCACGGGACCCACAAAGAGGAGAGTTAGAATCATGCCAAGACAGTATTGATTTCACCCAGCAATGCCACAGGCCTCATTTACTAATTCAGGACCATAGCACCCACAAAGAGGAGAGCAGTCCTGTAACAGCAACACAGGCCTCAGGTCAACCTGCAATGGAACAGGCCATTATCATATATGTAGGCCCCTGACACCCAGACAGAAGAGAGGTAATTTGACAGTAAAAAGAGGTTAATGTCTCCCACCAATACAGTAGGCGATGAAACAAAATATAGGCCCCTGACAACCAACAATAGGGAGGTCATTTGACAGTATAAAGAGTTTATTGTCTCCCACCAATGCAGCAAGCTATTAAATGAAATATAGGCCCCTGACAACCAGACAATGGGGCGGTCATTTAACAGTAAAAAGAGTTTAATGTCTCCCACAAATACAGCAGGCGATTAAACAAAATATAGGCAGCCCCTGACAACAATACAATGTAGACGTCATTTGACAGTAAAAAGAGTTTAATGTCTTCCACCAATGCAGCAAGCGATTAAATGAAATATAGGCCCCTGACAACCAGACAATGGGGCGGTAATTTGACAGTAAAAAGAGGTTAATGTCCCCCACCAATACAGCAGGCGATGAAACAAAATATAGGCCCCTGACAAAAATACAATGTAGAGGTCAATTGACAGTAAAAAGAGTTTAATGTCTCCAACGTGGAATGGAACAGGCCATTATCATTTATGTAGGCCCCTGACACCCAGACAGAAGAGAGGTAATTTGACAGTAAAAAGAGGTTAATGTCTCCCACCAATACAGGAGGCGATGAAACAAAACATAGGCCCTGACACCCAACAATGGGGAGGTCATTTGACAGTAAAGAGAGTTTAATGTCTCCCACCAATGCGGCAAGCGATTAAACAAAATATAGGCCCCTGACAACCAGACAATGTAGAGGTCATTTGACAGTAAAGAGAGTTTAATGTCTCCTACTAATACAGCAGGCGATGAAACAAAATATATGACACTGACAACCAGACAATGTAGAGGTCATTTGACAGTGTAAAGAGGATAATGTCACCCACCAAAGCAACAGGTTATTAGCTGAAATGTAGGCCCCTGGCACCCAGACAGAGGAGAGAGGTCCCATAGCAGAAAATCAGGCTTTATGTCACACAGCAATGGAAAAGGCCACTTTCAGTTATTTAGGCCAAAGCAGCCAGACAGAGGAGAGAGGTCCCATAGAAGAAAATCAGGATCCATGTCACCCGCCATAGCAGCAGGCGATTAATAGAATTTTTGGCCCCTGACACCCAGACAGAGGAGAGGTCATTTGACAGCAAAAAGAGGTTAATGTCAAGCACCAAAGCAGCAGGCGATTAGCTAAAATGTAGACCGCTGGCACCCAGACAGAGGAGAGGTTCAATCAACTTGGGCTTGCCGCCAAAATAATGGTACAATTTAAAAAAAGAGGATTCAATAAAGAAGTGCACTGGAGTACAAGAATGTATGGTTGAGAGCGAGGCAGTTATAAATGTCTATTCTGCACAAGTAATGGACTGGTCCTGTGGGATCCATGCCTGGTACATTTTTATGAACGTCAGCTTGTCCACGTTGCCTGTGGACAGGCGGCTGCGTTTGTCTGTAATGACGCCCCCTGCCGTATTAAATACATGTTCAGACAATACACTGGCCGCAGGGCAGGCCGGCACCTCCAAGGCATAAAGGGCTAGCTCTGGCCATGTGGACAAATTGGAGACCCAGAAGTTGAATGGGGCCGAACCATCAGTTGGTACGTGGAGGTACTGTTCCACCATGTTGTTGAAATGCTGCCTCCTGCTAACACGTTCCGTATCAGCTGGTGGTGCAGTTAGCTGTGGCGCGGTAACAAAACTTTTCCACATCTCGGCCATGCTAACCCTGCCTCCAGAGGAGCTGGCCGTGACACTGCTGCGTTGGCGACCTCTTGCTCCTCCTCTGCCTTCGCCTTGTGCTTCCACTTGTCCCCCCCGTGTCAGTTTGGAATGCTCTCAGGAGCGTGTCTACCAGCATGTGCATGTAGTCGTGCATCTTCCTATCACGCTCCAGTGCAGGAATTAAGGTGGGAACGTTGTCCTTGTACCGGAGATCCAGCAGGGTGGCAACCCAGTAGTCAGCACATGTTAAAATGTGGGCAATTCTGCTGTTGTTGCGCAGGCACTGCAGCATGTAGTCTGTCTTGTGAGCTCTGTCCTCTGTGGGAGGCATTGGGTGCCACCCCGCTGTGAACATGATTAATCCTCATCCTCCTCCACCTCCTCCTCCTCCTCATCCTCGTCCTCCTCATCCTCCAGTAGTGGGCCCTGGCTGGCGAAATTTGTACCTGGCCTCTGCAGTTCCAAAAAAACTCCCTCTGAGCCACTTCTAAAAGACTGTCCTGAAAGTGTTAGAAATGACACCTCTTCCTCCTCCTCCGCTTTGGGCCACATCCTCTTCCATTATTGTCCTAAGTGTTTTCTAAAGGAGACATAGAAGTGGTATTGTAACGCTGATAATGGCATCATCGCCACCGGCCATGCTGGTGGAGTACTCTAAACAGCGCAACAGGGCACACAGGTCTCGCATGGAGGCCCAGTCATTGGAAGTGAAGTGGTGCTGTTCTGCTGTGCGGCTCAACTGTGCGTGCTGCAGCTGAATCTCCACTATGGCCTGCTGCTGCTCGCACAGTCTCTCCAGCATCTGCAAGGTGGAGTTCCAGGGCACGATGCATAGGAGGCGGTGAGCGGGAAGGCTGAAGTTATGCTGTAGCACAGACAGGTGAGCAGCAGCAGGATGAGAACGCTGAAAGCACGCACAGATGGCCAACAATTTATGAAGCAGCTCTGACATGTCGGGGTAGGTGTGAATGAATTTCTGCACCAGTAAATTCAGCACATGCGCCAGTAAAGGAATCCCAAAGGTCCCAGAGCTGCAACGAGATTTCGCCCATTATCGCACACCAGCAGGCTGGGCTTGAGGCTCACCGGCAGCAACCACTTGTCGGTCTGTTGTTCTACACCCCGCCACAACTCTGCGACTGCGCGGTGTGGGGCCTTTCCCCAAACAAATGAGTTTCAGAACGGCCTGCTGACGTTTACCCCTGGCTGTGCGGAAGTTGGTGGTGAAGGTCTGTCGCTGACCGGATGAGGAGGTGGTAGAAGAGAAGGAGGATGCTGAGAAAGAGGAGGAGGCAACAGGAGCAAAGAATGATGCCCTGTGATCCTTGTCGGCGGAAGGACGTGCACCAAACAGCTCTCCGCCTGGGGCCCAGCCGCTACTACATTTACACAGGGTGCAGTTAGGGAGATATAGCATCCCTGGCAGTGCTTACTGGTCCACGTATCTGTGGTTAGGTGGACCTTGCTACAGATGGCGTTGCGCAGTGCACACTTGATTTTATCCATTACTTGGTTGTGCAGGGAAGGCAAGGCTCTCCTGGAGAAGTAGTGGCGTCTAGGAACGACGTACTATGGGTCAGCCATGGACATCAGCTGTTTGAAGCTGTCTGTGTCCACCAGCCTGAATGACAGCATTTCAAAGGCGGGTAGTTTAGAAATGCTGGCATTCAGGCCCAAGGCTTGAGGGTGGCTAGGTGGGAATTTACGCTTTCTCTCAAAGGTTTGTGAGATGGAGAGCTGAACGCTGCCGTGTGACATGGTGGAGATGCTTGGTGATGCAGGTGGTGTTGTCGGTGGCACATCCTTTTGCTACGCTGTTGGCTCGGTCTCACCACTGCCTCTTCCTCTGAACTATGAAAGTCAGTGGCACGACCTTCATTCCATGTGGGGTCTAGGACCTCATCGTCCCCTGCATCGTCTTCCACACAGTCTTCCTCCCTGACCTCCTGTTCGGTCTGCACACTGCAGAAAGACGCAGCAGTTGGCACCAGTGTTTCGTCATCATCAGAGACGTGCGGACTCCGATGAGGTGGTATTCCCATGTCCTCATCATCAGGAAACATCAGTGGTTGTGCATCAGTGCATTCTATGTCTTCCACCACTGGGGAAGGGCTAGGTGGATTCCCTTGGGAAACCCTGCCAGCAGAGTCTTCAAACAGCATAAGAGACTGCTGCATAACTTGAGTCTCAGACAGTTTCCCTGATATGCATGGGGGTGATGTGACAGACTGATGGGCTTGGTATTCAGGCACCACCAGTGCGCTTTCTGCAGAAGACTGGGTGGGAGATAATGTTGTGAACATGCTGGATCCACTGTTGGCCACCCAATTGACTAGCGCCTGTACCTGCTCAGGCCTTACCATCCTTAGAACGGCATTGGGCCCCACCAAATATCGCTGCAAATTCTGGCGGGTACTGGAACCTGAGGTAGTTGGTTCACTAGGACGTGTGCCTGTGGCAGAATGGCCACGTCCTCTCCCAGCACCAGAGGGTACACTAACACCACCACGACCGCATCCGCGTCCCTTACTAGATGTTTTCCTCATTGTTACCGTTCACCAAGCACCACACTAAGAAAAAAAATATTTGGCCCAATGTATTGATTTCAAATTCAGGCCTTTTTTTACAGGCACCTAACACTATCTGCCTATTTATTTATGTAGCGTATTACACTAATCCAGGCACAGCAGTAACCACTGATTTAGGGGAATATCTCTTTTAGGACTAGTATTTAGGCCCTGGATGAAAGGTATCCTTTTATGGACAGATTTACACTTGGCCTGCAACAACTGGAACACCAGATTCAGGATATTGCTATTTTGGCAATTGAATTTCACCCCAGAACAAAATATATCCTTTGCAGGACACTTTGAAACTTGGCCAGCCACAGCTGAAACAACTGATTGATGGTATTGCTATTTTGGCAATTGAATTTCACCCTAGAACAAAATATATAATTTGCAAGACACTATGAAACTTGGCCAGACACAGCTGAAACCACTGATTTATGGTATTGCTATTTTGGCAATTGAATTTCACCCCAGAACAAAATATATGTTTTTGCGGACACTATGAAACTTGGCGAGCCACAGCTGAAACCACTGATTTACGGTATTGCTATTTTGGCAATTGAATTTCACCCCAGAACAAAATATATGTTTTTGCAGACACTATTATAGTTTGCCAGCCAGTGCTGGGGCACCAGATTTAGGGGATTGCTATTTTGACAATTGAATTTCACCACAGAAAATAATCTATCCTTTGCCAGACAGCAGACAGTATTACACTTGGCTAGCCAATGCTGGAACACCAGATTTAGGGGATTGGTATTTGGGCAATTGTATTTAACCCCTTAATAAAATAAAGAAATTGCTATCCTGAGTTTCTAGGGGTGACAATTAGCACAGCCAAGCCCCTGATGTAGGATATAGCAAAAAAAAAAACTAGTATTGATGGATTGATGGACTTGGTGGCAGCTTGTTCTGGTGCACCACAAGTCACAAAATGGCCGCCGATCAACCCAGAAAATAAGTGACAGAAAAAGCTCTGTGCAGCCTAAAAACCAGTGAGCAAGTAACAAGCAGAAGTTCAATCATTCACAGCTGTAGATCGATCACTTCATTAGGTGCTTTTGCTGACTTTTTCCTGCCTAATCTCGCCCTCACAGCAGCTGCGTCCTCTCCCTACATTAATCAGAGCAGTGTGACGTGCGGCGCTACGTGACTCCAGCTTAAATTGAGGCTGGGTCACATGCTGCACTTGGCCAATCACAGCCATGCCATTAGTAGGCATGGCTGTGATGGGCTGTCAGGGCAAGAAGTAAAACGCTAGCTGATTGGCAGCTGTGCAGACCTTCAGAAAGTGGGAAGTAATCGCCGAACAACGAACCCGAACTCAAACTTTTTTGAAAATGTTCGGGTTCGGGTCCGTGTCCTGAAGACCCCAAAATTCGGTACGAACCCTAGCTATTCTCGAACTGTTCACTCAACACTAGTTGTCACTTATTACTTAATAAATATATGAGTTTCTAAAATCACATCTTCTGAAGTCGTGTTTACGCCAAGAAGGTATCCTATTTTTTGTACCGTCTCTGGTACAAATCCCCCCATTGTATTATATTCAATAACCTTTCTACACAGTTTTGTGATGTAAACTCATTTGCATAAACTTGAATATGGGAAATCCATGGAAATTAGCAGAATCTGCCTTGTTTTTCAGCTAAAACACTATGTGCATGTATTTCTCATATTCAAGTTTATACTAATACATGAGTTTACATGACAAAACAGTATAGAAAAGGTATTGAATATAATATTATGACCGTTAGAAAACTGACATTTTTATGCAGCCCTTCTAAGCTGTAAGAGAAGAGTTATCTGTCATCAAAATTTTTTTATAATTTGTCACTCTAATAATAATGATCTAGGTGCGCAGGTCCCCCCAAGCCATCCAACTTAAATTAAGCAACTTTGAGACTTATTGGCTCCTAGTCAGATGAGAGCTTGTTTTGAATGTCTCATAGTGCACAAGGCTGCCATTGTAAGGTATGCTGACTGTACCTGTCTCATGGATAGGTTGTTGGCTTGCACATACCCGGCTTTTGGCATACAGCCTTTGTGTGATAATCTGTTATATGTTGTCTATTGTATGTTATAGGTAATAATTTAATTTAAAAATAATATAGTAACCATAAAAACAAATTAAAAATAATAGGTAAGAAAATTCTTATAATAAAAATATATTAATGATAGGTAAAATAATAGCTACAAATAAAGAGCATGGATGATAGCTAGCATAATAAGGCTAAAGAAAAGCTGCATACGATAAGTGAGAAAAGACTATAGGTTTATATAGTGTTGAAAAAAATCTAGAATATTCGTAATGATGAAGATATAGCACTATATTCTAGATATTTCCGATAAAAATTTCCGCTATAGCGACTGGTACAAAGCAAATGTAGTGCCCATTTTCAGAAAAGTCTCTAGGTCTCTAGACCAATAAGCTGAACTTTCTTTGTAGGAAAATGTTTAGTACTCTTAAAGGATAACTGTCACATTTAGACCCAAATTTCAGTTTTCATATATGTAGTTACTAATATGATAATATACCTGAATCAATAACTATTAGACTTACTTACCCCTTATTTAATAAGATTCAGCCCTTAGCAACCAGTCTGCATAAAACTGCAATTTCACTATTCTGTTAAGATGGCTGCCCCCAGCCCTGAGGCTAATCCATAGGACACCTGCAGTGAAGTTAGTGAAGACCAGCTCTGTATAGGGGGGTCTTGCAGTAAAGTTCCCAGGTCTGGCTGAAGCCTGTAGTCCTTCTACAAGCTCTCCTCTTATCAGATAAGGCTGTCATTTATACACTGAGCAGCCCCATATCGTCCCTGAGCTGTATATTCTCCAGAACTGCTAAGGGAGTGTCTGCCAAGCACAGGCATGTGGAGAAGTTCACACACACAGCCCAGCACTGTTATCTCCTGTCAGGAAGAACCTGGCTTTTTATACATTCCCTTACAATGCTGACTCACTATCAGTTCCCAGTGCACGCAGCGTGCTCCGTCCTATCTGGTAGACGGAAGGAGCATAGCAACCTGATTTTATCTCAGGTAAATATAGCCAATACTGGGGACTTCTAGGTGGCTTTTAGGGGTTATTTATTTAAGAATCAGAAATTAAAACAGGGCCAACAAGGTAATGTTAATCACCAGAATCCAATAGTAAAAAAAAAAAAAAATTTGACAGTTATACTTTAAGGGACTACGTACAGAAGTGTGCAACTATAAATAACACCACAAATTATAGCCATTATTAGTAGAGATGAGCGATTCAAAGCTGACGAAGTTGAATTTGATCCGTATTTCAGGAATTATTCGATTTGCACCAAATCCAAATTTCCTCATGCTTTGTGGTAACAAATCACATTTTTTCCTAAAATGGCTGCTGCTCGTTTGAGGAAATGGAGCAATGAACTCTGGGAATGCAGGATCACCCATAATGCCATGCATGCAGCCAATCAGCAGCCAGACAGGCCTGTGATGACACAGCCCTATAAATACATTGGCCATCTTGGATTCTGCCATTTTAGCAGGCGCTAGGGACAGTGCTAGAAAAAACTTTATTGTGCTAAAAAGATGATGTGCAGGGAAAGATTATTGAAGGTGTAGGGAACGGATAGGGAGGAATCATTCCACAGCATTAATGTTGAACATCGTTCAGTAGGGGAGGTTACAGCCTGGGTAATAAGAACAATCCTATTACACCTTGCTGCACTGACTGGGCACCCAAATTGCCATTATACAGCTTTGTAATTCCAGCAAACCATTCATGTTATTGGGGTGCAAGTGTTGTTTGATACAGCCATTAATAGGGTTTATTACAAGGAAATATTTCTACATCTTATTTGCCCTGGTGCGGTCTAGTTATATGTTCTAAAGCATTTTTTGGCTTATATTAGTGGGAAAAAAGGGCTTATTAGGTGAATTTTGAAAATTACAGCATTTTTTGTAGTGTAAGGCCCCTTTCACACGGGCGAGTTTTCCGCGCGGGTGCAATGCGTGAGGAGGACGCATTGCACCCGCACTGAATCCGGACCCATTCATTTCTATGGGGCTGTGCACATGAGCGGTGATTTTCACGCATCACTTCTGCGTTGCGTGAAAATCGCAGCATGTTCTATATTCTGCGTTTTTCACGCAACGCAGGCCCCATAGAAGTGAATGGGGATGCGGGAAAATCGCAAGCATCCACATCCAAGTGCGGATGCGTTGCGATTTTCCCGCCTTGTTGCTTAGCAACGGGACCCAATCTCTATTATTTCCCTTATAACATGGTTATAAGGGAAATAATAGCATTCTTAATAAAGAATGCATTGTTAAATGATGAGGAAGGGGTTAAAAATAATAAAAGTTAACTTACCTTAGCCACTTGTTCAGCGTAGTCGCGTCCTGCATCCTCTCCCTACATTAATCAGAGCAGTGTGACGTGCGGCGCTACGTGACTCCAGCTTAAATAGAGGCTGGGTCACATGCTGCACTTGGCCAATCACAGCCATGCCATTAGTAGGCATGGCTGTGATGGGCTCTTAGGGCAAGAAGTAAAACGCTAGCTGATTGGCTGCTGTGCAGACCTTCAGAAAGTGGAAAGTAATCGCCGAACAACGAACCCGAACCCAAACTTTTTTGAAAATGTTCGGGTTCGGGTCCGTGTCATGAAGACCCCAAAATTCGGTACGAACCCTAGCTATTCTCGAACTGCTCGCTTAACACTAGTTGTCACTTATTACTTAATAAATATATGAGTTTCTTAATCACATCTTCTGAAGTCGTGTTTACGCCAAGAAGGTATCCTATTTTTTGTGCCCTCTCTGGTACAAATCCCCCCATTGTATTATATTCAATAACCCTTCTACACAGTTTTGTGATGTAAACTCATTTGCATAAACTTGAATATGGGAAATACATGGAAATTAGCAGAATCTGCCTTTGTTTTTCAGCTAAAACACTATGTGCATGTATTTCTCATATTCAAGTTTATACTAATACATGAGTTTACATGACAAAACAGTATAGAAAAGGTATTGAATATAATATTATGACAGTTATAAAACTGACATTTTTATGCAGCCCTTCTAAGCTGTAAGAGAAGAGTTATCTGTCATCAAAAAAAAATTATAATTTGTCACTCTAATAATAATGATCTAGGTGCGCAGGTCCCCCCAAGCCATCCAACTTAAATTAAGCAACTTTGAGACTTATTGGTTCCTAGTCAGATGAGAGCTTGTTTTGAATGTCTCATAGTGCACAAGGCTGCCATTGTTAAGGTATGCTGACTGTACCTGTCTCATGGATAGGTTGTTGGCTTGCACATACCCGGCTTTTGGCATACAGCCTTTGTGTGATAATCTGTTATATGTTGTCTATTGTATGTTATAGGTAATAATTTAATTTAAAAATAATATAGTAACCATAAAAACAAATTAAAAATAATAGGTAAGAAAATTCTTATAATAAAAATATATTAATGATAGGTAAAATAATAGCTACAACTAAAGAGCATGGATGATAGCTAGCATAATAAGGCTAAAGAAAAGCTGCATACAATAAGTGAGAAAAGACTATAGGTTTATATAGTGTTGAAAAAAATCTAGAATATTCGTAATGATGAAGATATAGCACCATATTCTACATATTTCCGTTAAAAATTTCCGCTATAGCGACTGGTACAAAGCAAATGTAGTGCCCATTTTCAGAAAAGTCTCTAGGTCTCTAGACCAATAAGCTGAACTTTCTTTGTAGGAAAATGTTTTCACATGAACGCGCGCGCGTTCACTGTGACGCATGGAGGAGAAGTGAAACTACAGCCTGCCAGCCGCGATCATTGGCTGGCAGGCTGTAATTTTTTAAATCGACCTATGAAAATCAGATATCAGACGCTATTTACAAAATAGCGTCTGATATAAGTCCTGCTTGGTCCTCTGGTGATCCCTTTTGCTGGATCCACCACCAGAGGACACAAGCAGCTCAGTAAGTACACCAAATCACCACACATACATTACATACCCCTCTGTCAGTTATTAACCCTTAGTAGCCCCTTAGTAGCCACTGATTACCCATATAAACCCCTGATCACCCTCTGTCACCCCCTGCCATAGATCACCCCCTATAAGGGTCCCTAATCACCGTCAGGCAGTTAGCTACTTGTTAGGTAGTTAGCGCCCAGCCCACCGCACCGCACAGTCACTTATTAGTCGCTGATTAGCGTCATCACTGTCGCTTATCAGCACTAATACTAATATAGTATCTGTAAGTGATCAAGACTGATCGCAATCAGATCTATATCAGTAGGGTCACTTTAGGCTCTATAAAAACGCATTGTTCGCCTGATCAGGCCTGATCTTGTGCGCACACTTACGCTCAGTCCGCCCACCGCAATGACAGAATTTTTTTTTCTTCTGATCACTGCAAAAACACAGTAAAATCGCTGCACCGCTATAAAAGATCACTTTTGAGTTATTGGATCTTTATTAGCGATTGCAGCGTTACTTCGCAAGCACTCCCTTTTACTAGGTAGGTGTGCTCTTTTTCCTGGGTAGTCTCAGAGGAATACCCCTAAATTTAGTTACTCCAAAATGGCAAAAAAGGGGTATTCCGCTGATGAGGCCTACAGGATTCTGGCCGTGATGGATGAAAGCGATGGGGACGCTTCACCCGCTGAATCCAGTGGTTCAGAATATGAACCTGTAGACAGCAGTGGCACTCTAACCGCTAGCGAAGATGACGAGGTTGAGGTCCCTGCTACGGTCAGGCGCACTCGACCCCATGTCAGTGTTTCGCATATCCCGCGTGATGAGCCTCATATGCAGCAGAGTGGTGCTAGCGCTGACCTTTTGATGGTGCGGCATACACCGGCAGCGCAGCACATCCTGGACCTTCTACCAGCACTGCCGTATTCCCTGGTGAAGTGGCGAGCACCAGAAGGGCAGTTGCTGGTACGGTGGCACGTGCACTAACTCCCCGCTCTCAGGCCCGTAGACCCCTTAGTCTCCCAGAGGTGCTGGCAAACCCTAATTGGCAATCCCTCCTTCCGCCGCACCCGTATTGCCCCTTTCACCGCCCAGTCAGGAGTTCGCATGGAGACAGCCAATTTGGATCGGCCCTTGAATTTTTGAGCTGTTCTTCACCGCGGATCTCTACGACTTAGTTGTGGCAGAAACCAACCGATACGCCACACAATATATAACCGCCAATCCGGAAAGCTTCTATGCCCAGCCTTTCCGGTGGAAACCAGTCACCGTTTCCGAATTTAAAACATTTTTGGGCCTTACCCTCAGCATGGGCATAACTAAAAAATGTATTGCGGTCATATTGGTCTAAAGACCCAATACATTACATGCCCATGTACTCTGCTGCAATGTCCAGGGCACGGTTTGAGGTCATCATGCGCTTTATGCATTTCACTAACAATGAAACCTGTCATCCAAGAGGCCACCCTGCTTATGACCGGCTCCATAAAATTCGGCCCTCATAGACCATTTGTCATCTAAATTTGCAGATGCGTATACCCCCAGTCAGAACATCTGCATAGACGAGTCCCTCGTACACCCACCGGGCGCCTTGGCATCAAACAGTACATCCCCAGCAAGCGCGCCGGTACGGGTCAAATTGTATAAGCTCTGTGAAAGGGCCACAGGCTATACATATCGCTTTAGGGTCTATGAGGGAAAAGACTCAAAACTGGAGCCGGTCGGATGCCCTGACTACCTGGGGTGCAGTGGCAAGATTGTCTGGGACTTGGTGTCACCCTTAGTCTGCAAGGGGTACCACTTATACGTGGACAATTTTTACACAAGTGTGGCCCTCTTCGGCACTTACATCTAGTCGGAATCCAATGCTGTGGCACCGCATGGCCTAGTCGCCGGGCTTCCCCAACGGCTCATTAATACCCGACTTGCACGGGGGGAGAGGGCTGCCTTGTGTGACCAAGAACTCCTCGCGGTGAAGTGGCGGGACAAGAGGGACGTTTACCTTCTGTCCACCATTCACGCAGACACGACTGTCCAAATAGAACGGGCGACAGGAGTCATTGAAAAGCCCCTCTCAGTCCATGATTATAATCTCCACATGTGAGGGGTGGACTTCAATGACCAAATGTTGGCTCCATATTTAGTTTCCCTACGCACCAGACGCTGGTATAAAAAGGTGTCTGTATATTTGATTCAATTGGCCATATATAACAGTTACGTTCTCTACAGTAAGGCTGGGAGAACGGGATCCTTCCTTAAATTCCAGGAAGAGATCATTTCGGAACTCCTGTATCCAGGAGGTTCTGTGCCCCAAGTCCCCGATGTAGTGAGCCGGCTACATGAGAGACACTTCCCCAGTGTCTTCCCTGGTACCCTAGCCACCGTTCCTCAAGAAAAAGATGTCGTGTCTGTAGCAGGAGTGGACTAAGGCGTGACACCACCGTTTTTTGTCCTGACTGTCCTGACCAGCCTGCCCTATGCATAGGGAGTGCTTCCGCAAGTATCACACCCAGGTACATTATTAGCATAGGGATTGCAAGACACAGGCCAGGCACACAAGAGTCTTAGGGCCCTTGCACACGAGCGTAGCCACGCATGGTGATCGCAAGGAGCGCCGTCCTGACTGCTCACGACAGACGGGGTCACATAGCATTATATTGATTTATGATGCTATGTAACCCTACAGTTCTGGAATGCATTGATAGCACTGGCATACTGCTGCTGCCAGTGCTATCCAATGCATTCCAGAACTGTAGGGTTACATAGCATCATAAATCAATATGATGCTATGCGACCCCGTCTGTGCGGGAGAAGTCAGGCCAGGCGCTCCTCTGCGATCACCATGCGTGAGCAACGCTAGGTGCAAGGGCCCTTAGGCCCTTTCACACAGAGCTGCTGCAAACCTCTCCTTTCACCTGGGACAAAGTGCATAATGTACTTCGCCACATCTCTGGGTGATTTGTACTTTGCACATTGTCCCACGGGAAGGAGAGGTTTATCTCTAAGGTCTCATGCACACGGTCGTGAACACGCCGTGCATGGACCGTGGTATCCTGGCCTGGCATCCATCTGACAGCAGGAGCGCACGGCGTCATAGCAACCAGTGACACCGTGCGCTCCTGCTGTCAGATGGCTGCCAGGCCGAGATACTAACGGTCCATGCACGGCCGTGTTTCACGGCCGTGTGCATGAGGCCTTAAGGTAAAAAATAAAAATAAAAATCCACAGGTAAGCAAAAAGTTCAAGTTATGTTTCAAATGTTTAAGTTAACGTTCGGTTTCTAATGTTCTATAAAGTTAATATTAATAAAATTATTGCGTTGCTGCCTGGTTTTTTCTTTTCTTTTTTTTTTTTACCTTCTAGGTGGATCAAGCAAAGAGCCAGCTGCAGCACTGATGTGCATTCTGAGAGAAGCATTGCGCTGCTATCAGAAGACACGTGAAGTCGGTGTATGCGGCGCTGCAAGACGAGATTTCTCCTCTGCAGTACAGGTACGTTTGCCCTGGCATATGAGCTGAGGAGAGGTGTTGGAGTTCATATGCTTTGGCAAACACTTTGTATCAAAATATCTGGCAAAGATGTCTTCCTCCACACCGATCGATTGATCGATGTGAATGGAGAAATCACGTTTGCCAGGACATAGGAGCTGAAGTGGGTATGGATGTTTGGGCGGAGCCCCTATGTCCTGGCAATCGCCAGGCCCCTTTTTTCTTCTTGCATATTTTTTGGCAGAGATTTTTTCATCCACATCAATCGATGCGAATGAGGAAATCTGTGCCGTTCATTTTTTCTTTCAGCCCAGAGGCTGAACGGAAAAAAAATCTCATTACCTGTATGCTCCATATAAGGAGAATAGCAGAAACTCCTAATGCTGGCCATACGTGTAATGATTGCGGAGACCCTCAAATGCCAGGGCAGTACAAAAACCTCAAATGTGAAACCATTTTAGAAAGAAGACACCCAAAGGTATTTGCTGAGGGGCATATTGAGTCTATGAAAGATTGAACTTTTTGTCACAAGTTAGCGGAAAGGGAGACTTTGTGAGAAAAAACAAAAAAAAATCTAATTCCGCTGACTTGTGCGAAAAAATAATAAAAATATGAACTCGCCATGCCCCTCACAGAATACCTTGGGGTGTCCTCTTTCTAAAATGGGGTCACATGTGGGGTATTTATACTGACCTGGCATTTTAGGGGCCCTAAAGCGAGAGAAGAAAATGCGCAAAAATGCCCTTCTAAAAGGTACTCATTGGATTTAGGTCCCTTTGCACCTTGGCTGCAAAGTGGCACACATGTGGTATCGCTGTATTTAGGAGAAGTAGGGCAATGTGTTTTGGGGTGTATTTTTACATATACCCATGCTGGGTGAGAGAAATATCTCTGTAAATGGACAACTTTGTATAAAAAATGGAAAAAGTTGTCATTTGCAGAGATATTTTTCACACCCAGCATGGGTATATGTAAAAATACACCACAAAACACATTGCCCTACTTCTCCTGAGTACGGCGATACCACATGTGTGCCACTTTTTGCAGCCAAGATGCGCAACGGGGCCCTAAATCCAATGAGTACCTTTAGGATTTCACAGGACATTTTTACGCATTTGGATTCCAAACTGCTTCTGACGTTTAGGGGCCCCTAATATGCCAGGACAGTATAAATACCCCACAAGTGACCCCATTTTAGAAAGAAGACACCCTAAGGTATTCTGTGAGGGGTATGGTGAGTTCATGTAAAAGTTTATTTTTTGTCACAAGCTAGTGGAATATAAGACTTTGTAAAAAAAAAAAAAAATCCATTTCCGCTAACTTGTGCCAAAAATAAAAACTTCCATGAACTCACTATGCCCTCAGCGAATACCTTAGGGTGTCTACTTTCCGAAATGGGGTCACTTGTGTGGTATTTATACTGTCCTGGCATATTAGGGGCCCCTAAACGTCAGAAGCAGTTTGGAATCCAAATGCGTAAAAATGTCCTGTGAAATCCTAAAGGAACTCGTTGGAATTTGGGCCCTTTGCGCACCTTGGCTGCAAAAGTGGCACACATGTGGTATCGCCGTATTTAGGAGAAGTAGGGCAATGTGTTTTGGGGTGTATTTTTACATACCCATGCTGGGTGAGAGAAAAATCTCTGTAAATGGACAACTTTGTATAAAAAAATGGAAAAGGTTGTCATTTGCAGAGATATTTTTACACCCAGCATGGGTATATGTAAAAATACACCACAAAACACATTGCCCTACTTCTCCTGAGTACGGCGATACCACATGTGTGCCACTTTTGCAGCCAAGATGCTAAAGGGGCCCTAAATCCAATGAGTACCTTTAGGATTTCACAGGACATTTTTTACGCATTTGGATTCCAAACTGCTTCTGACGCTTAGGGGCCCCTAATATGCCAGGACAGTATAAATACCCACAAGTGACCCCATTTTAGAAAGAAGACACCCCAAGGTATTCTGTGAGGGGTATGGTGAGTTCATGTAAAAGTTTATTTTTGTCACAAGTTAGCTGAAATTGATTTTTTTCAAAAAATTTCATTTTTCGCTAACTTGTGCCAAAAAATAAAAACTTCCATGAACTCACTATGCCCATCAGCGAATACCTTAAGGTGTCTACTTTCCGAAATGGGGTCACTTGTGTGGTATTTATACTGTCCTGGCATATTAGGAGCCCCTAAGCGTCAGAAGCAGTTTGGAATCCAAATGCGTAAAATGTCCTGTGAATCCTAATGGTATTCATTGGATTTAGGGCCTCTTTATGCACCTTGGCTGCAAAAGTGTCACACATGTGGTATCGCCGTACTCAGGAGAAGTAGGGCAATGTTTTTGGGGTGTATTTTACATATACCCATGCTGGGTGAGAGAAATATCTGTAAATGGACAACTTTGTATAAAAAATGGAAAAAGTTGTCATTTACAGAGATATTTTCACACCCAGCATGGGTATATGTAAAAATACACCCCAAAACACATTGCCCTACTTCTCCTGAGTACGGCGATACCACATGTGTGCCACTTTTTGCATCCAAGATGCGCAAGGGGCCCTAAATCCAATGAGTACCTTTAGGATTTCACAGGACATTTTTACGCATTTGGATTCCAAACTGCTTCTGACGTTTAGGGGCCCCTAAAATGCCAGGGCAGTAAAAATACCCCACAAGTGACCCCATTCCGAAAGTAGACACCCTAAGGTATTCGCTGATGGGCATAGTGAGTTCATGGAAGTTTTTATTTTTGTCACAAGTTAGCGAAAAATGAAATTTTTGAAAAAAAAATCCATTTCCGCTAACTTGTGACAAAAATAAAAACTTCCATGAACTCACTATGCCCCTCAGTATATACCTTAGGGTGTCTACTTTCCGAAATGGCGTCATTTATGGGGTGTTTCTACTGTCTGGGCATTGTAGCACGTCAGGAAACAGGACAGGCGCTCAGAAAGTCAAATTGCGGAAATTCACTTTTTTGCACCATAGTTTGTAAATGCTATAACTTTTACCCAAACCAATAAATATACACTTATAGAATTTTTTTTATCAAAGACATGTAGAACAATACATTTAGTGAAAAATGTATAGAGAAATGTAGTTTTATTTGGCAAATTTTCCAACAGAAAGTGAAAAATGTCATTTTTTTGAAAAATTTCGCCAAAAAAGTAAAATATCAAAAAAGTAAAAATGTCATCAACACTGAAATAGCACCAAATGAAAGCTCTATTAGTGAGAAGAAAAGGAGGTAAAATTCATTTGGGTGGTAAGTTGTATGACGGAGCAATAAACGGTGAAAGTAGTGTAGTGCGGATTTGTAAAAAAGGGCCTGGTCACTAGGGGGGTATAAACCTGTGGTCTTCAAGTGGTTAAGGAGGAAAAAATAAATAAAAAAATTTGAACCAAAAGGTATGCCTAATGGTGTTATGTGGGATCTGGGGATGGCACTGTTATGGGGGGTCCGTGGATGGCATTGTTATGGGGGTCTGTGGATGGCACGGTTATGGGGATCTGTGGATGGCACTGTTATGGGGGGCACTGTGGATGGCACTGTTATTGGGGACTGTGGATGGCACTGTTATGGGGGATCTGTTGATGACACATAAATAGCATTTTACGCTATGTGTCATCTACAGACCCCCATAACAGTGCCATCCACAAATCCCCATAACAGTGCTATCCATAGAATGACTCCCAATAGGGAGGAGGGGCCAGCATCTAGCTCTGTAATTACAGCGGGTGCAGTCACTGTATTCTGCTACACCGGGCCCGCTCACTGTAGGAATCCTAACTGCAGGCAATGCTGTATGCTGATTAAGGTACCGTAACAGTAGTCTTTTATGCAGCCTGTACTTACGATACTAACTTTCCGGCAGGCAGCAGGCAGGAGGCTGAGCTGGTGGGCGGGCGCTGAAAACGTAACTCACTATGTCACGTGCTGGCTCTCCCTTCTTCATTCATAAAGTGGGCGGAGCCGGCGCGTGACATAGTGAGTTACGTTGTCAGCGCCCGCCGCCAGCTCAGCCTCCTGCCTCCTGCCTGCTGGCTGCCGGAATGTTAGTATCGCTGTAGTTACAGAGCTGGATGCCGGCCCCTCCTCCCTCATCCATGCCTACTAATACACCCGCCACCGCGCTGCGCAGCATGCGGTCGGCGGTATACAAACTGAAGTATTCGCCACATAAGACGCACTGCCTTTCCCCCCCTCCACACTTTTGGGGGGGAAAAAGTGCATCTTATAAGGCGAAAAATACGGTATATGTTCTAAAGCCTATTTTTGCATGTATTAGTGGCAAAAGAAAAATATATTTGCTGTTCAGCGGTGCAGTTATATGTTATAATGCCCTTTTTGCCGTGTATTAGTGTCAAAAGTAAAATATGTTTGCTGTTCAACAGTGAAGTTTTATGTTCTAAAGCCTTTTGTGGCAAAAGAAAAAAATATTTGCTATTCAACGGTGCTGTTATACATTTAAAGTCTTTTGTGGCGTGTATTAGTTGGAAAGGAAAAATATATTTGCCGTTCAGCGGTGCAGTTATATATTATAAAGCCCTTTTTTGTGTGTATTATTGGGAAAAATGGCTTATTGGCCGTTGTGTAGTGAAGTGAGAAAATTACAGACCTTTTTGGGGTGTTTTCTTTCCTTTTTATTTGGTTATTTGATCTAATAGTATGTCAGACAAAGAAGTGCCAGGACCTGCACAGGGAAGTGGAAGAGGCCTAAATGTTTTGGCACAGGCAGAGGTCGCAGCAGAGTATGGGGCTGTGGCAGCAGGGGTTACTTCAAGAGGCTTAAGCTCGCAATGTCAGCTAGCGGTCGTGTCTTGACCAGCAACCCAGCAGTTCTTAAATGGTTGACTTGATCTTCGATTTTGTCGCAAGTCACATCAGACTCTCCCAGCCAAGAGTTGGTGGGTTTGTCAGACACAACCCTGAGTGAGCATGGCCCAGGAGTAGGCCCTGTGCCCTCAACTGTCCTCAACCTGCTTCTGTCCTTTTTTGTTCCCTCAGCCACAGTATTGTATGCTGTGGGCTCAGCTCCACTATACAGTGAGGACAAGCTATTAGAAGACAGTCAGCAGCTTCTAGCAAGCCAAGACGTGGAGGAGACATCCGCTGCTTCCTCCACTAGGCGGGCAAGCAGTGATGAGGAGAGTGGGGTGGCAGCTGGTGTTGCTCGTGGTCAGGCTCCTGACCCAGAGATGCTTGAGGAGGACATTAGTGACGTGCGGACAGTACTCAATGATGATGATGTAGCTAATCGCACTTGGGAGCCAGGTGACGAAGGGTCTTCATCATCGGGAGAAGAGGGTGGCAGCTTGCCTTGAGGCCGTGGCGGAGACAGAAAGTCACAACGTGCCCGGGGTAGACCACCCGCTTCGCAGGAGCCTACCTGCCCGGGAAGCAGAGGTGCATTGGTCCATGGAGACAGCGGCGTTAGCAGTAAGTCAAGCTTTTGTTAAGCCGCCAGAGAATGTAAACACGGCCATATGTAGAATCTGTGGGCAGGAGGTGGAGGGTGGCCAGGCTTCCAATGTTGGCACCACGGCCCTGCGTTAACATATGAATCATCACCATTAAGTGGGCTGGGAGAAACCGTGGCCCTGATGTGGTGGTCCAGCCTGCTGCCGCAACTACTGCATCACCCAGTGGAACGCAGACGATTTCAGGCAGTCAAGGCTCCACCACCTCAGCCGAAGGGAGCAGTCTGTCCTTCCCATCATCTGTTGGTCCTGATGCTCCTGCTCCTCGCCCTCCAACTCCTCATCAGTCATTCCGTCAGCAATTGATCACCAAAGTGATTACCAAGAGACAACAGTATGCGTGCACTCATCCAACAGCGCAGAAGCTGAACGTGCTCCTGTCCAAGTTGCTGGTGCTGCAGTCCCTCCCTTTACAAGTGGTTGACTCTGCACCTTTCTGAGAACTGACGGCTTGTGCTGAGCCGAGGTGGAGAGTCCAAAGCCATCATTTCTTTGCGAAAAAGGCAGTACCAGCCCTGCACACACATTTAGGACAGAAGGTAGGCCAGTCCTTAAAGCCTCTCGGTGTCTGCCAAAGTGCACGGCAGCGCCGACGTGCGGAGCTATAACTACATTCAGGGACAATACATGTCATTTACGGACCACTGGGTGAATGTGGTTCCTGCACAGCCACACCAGTAACTTGGCCAGTTGATTGCACTTCAGCCTCCACGTTCTCACGCCGTTGGTCCTGCGACAATGTCCGCCTCTGCCTCCTGATGCTCCACCGTGTCCTCAGCCTACTGCAGGGACAATTCACAGAACCCCTCCATCATACCACATGTGCAGGGAATGTCGTTGTCACACTGTTCTGCACTTCTTTTGCCTCGGCGAATGGAGTCACACAGGGGAGGAACAGTTCTGTGTCCTTCATCAAGAAATTGAATCCTGGCTTTCTACACGACAACTGAAAATCAGAGCCATGGTGACTGACAATAGGAAGAACATGGTGTCGGCGCTGCATCAAGGAGTGCCAAGTCATGCGTCCTGCATGGCACACATGTTCAATCTGGTTGTCATTCGGTTCCTGAAGTCTTCCATCCATCTGCAAGACATCCTAAAAATGAGCAGGAAACTTTACATGCACTTCAGCCACTCATACACCACTAATCACACCCTCCTTGAGCTGGAGAGGCAGAACGACATTCCCCAACATAGTCTCATATGCGACGTTTCCACCTGTTGGAATTCCATCCTTCATATATTGGACCGTCTATACGATTACAGAAGGGCCATAAACGATTTCTTGATGATCCAAGCGAACAGGAGTACTCCCCTGTGTAACTTTGATGTCAGCCAGCGGCAGCTCATGCATGACCCGTGCCGTTTGCTCAGGCCCTTTGAGGATGCCACGTTATTTGTCAGTCGCCAGGACTACGGGATGAACACCGTCATTTCACTGCTTCATATCCTGGAACAGATGTTGCTAAATCTGGTTTGTCAGGGGACTGGAGACATGGCACCTACATCTCAAAGCCACATGATCCCTGTGGGGGCTGAACTGGAAGAGGAGGAGGAGGAATTGGAGCACAAGCAATATGGAGCGAAATGAGTGGTTTTTCTACACAGTTGACAGGAGAGATGGAGCAGGAGGAGCAGGACCAGCCAGAGGAGCTACAGGGTGATGAAGAAGATGATGCAAAGGACCCAGACACACCGTGGCAGTATTCAGTGGAGATGGAGGCAGGGAGTCCCTCCGAGTCACTTGCACAAATGGCCCGATGCATGCTCACTTGCTTGCGTAGTGACAGTCAAATTGTCACTATTCGGCAGAGGGACGACTTCTGGCTCTCCACCTTGTTGGACCCGAGCTACCTGTCCAAAATGGTGGCCATTTTTAGACCAGCTGAGTGGGAGGACAAACTGAACTACTATAGATACATCCTATGTAGTTAGTTGCCCGTTACCTACCTGCGTCATCGTCCATCCTCTCACAGGTCTGACCAGGTCTCCCTCTGCGCTCATGTTCCACTGCCATGGCTGCTCGGGGTTGAGTGGCAGGATCAGTACCAGCTCCATCAGCAGCAATCTGAATCTAGAGTCGCTGATTAACAGCTTTCTTCACCTGAATAGTGAAGAAACTACACACCAGCAGCTAGACATAGAGCAGGACCTGAATCAGCAGGTGTTGGCATACATGGAAAGCACCCTGCTACCCCACCTTGAAGATACGCTGGACTACTGGGCTGCTAAACTGGATTTGTGGCTGCAAACTGGCAGAGTTTGCCCTGGAAAAGCTGTTCTGCCTGACCAGTAGTGTGGCATCAGAGCGCGTGTTTAGTGAGGCTGGGACCATAGTTAACCAGGTGGTTAGAATATACCATTGCATCTAAGTTGCATCAGATCCAATAGTATATTCTAACCCCCAGATATTCCCATGGTGACGGAGACGCTTGTTTGGGAGGAGTATGTAGAAGGTAGAAGTGAAGCAAGAGTAGAGACTGAAAGAAAAAAAAGAATATTAAAAAAAACTAATATTTTCGATATATAACGCTATGAGGAATATTTTAAAAAAATGAATATATAGCATTATATTGAATATAGTTCTATATATTGGCTATTAGAATATTTGCTAATACGAATATGGCCCCTGACGCTCATCACTATTGATTTTTCCATACCATGGTAAACCATTGCAGTCTATAGTAAAATCTCTGTGTTTCTATTAACATAGGAACTTTGGTATTGTGCTTTGACAGGCATGGAAGCCTTCACAAAGCTATTGGCTGCCATAGTAACAGCTTCCACAAACTCATCACTGGGGACTGTTCAGTCACCAGAAACAGATGCTGTGGTCAGAATTAACCATAGAATCAGTGTGGTTAAATGTCCATGATTAGAGTTATCTCTGATTACAGACACTGCTAGCAAGTGTCTGCTTTATAACATAGGAGTCTCTGGCCAGATATGGCTTCAACTCAGCTACTGAGTGGGTGACAGGTGGAAAGACCCAACTTCCGAGGTACATGTACTGCTTATGTCATGGGTTAACAGAGTATTAGTAAATAGAGTCTATTGGTAAGTTTTTCTTTTTTCCTATTTACAGATGAAAAATCTCTTCCACTGCAAAGTATCATCCTTCATTATAATAAAATGAAAAAAATATCTGAAGCAACACAATATCAATAAAATATTAACATTTCCACCACCTTTATGCAATTAAGAAATGTAATATTTAGTATGTTACATTATCATTGGTGATATATTATGATTTCAACCATATCATGTCTCATTCTCTGTTTTCCTGCTGGCATTATGTTGAAGCCATTGTGCTTGATAAGGTAATAGCAGGGGCATAGTTATAGGTGTGAAGTAGTAATTATAGGAGTGAAGAAGTAGCAGTCACACTCGGCCCTGGTACCTAAAAGGCCAACAAATGCTAACATTATCATAAATAGCACATAGCAGGTTACCCCTTACAGATTTAGCATTAAGGTTAATTTGTGAATCTCTATAACACTGCCTTCACATGTGGCAAAATGCATTTGCGGAAACATCTGCATTACACAGTAAATCGTTTTCCCTGTATTTCTATGGAGTTTAACCACTCAACAACTTCTGGCATTTTGGGCGGGGCTAAATTGTGAGCAAACCTGTAAAGCCTAAAAGTACTCGTTGGACTTTCCGCCCCTTTACGCACCTAGGCTGCAAAAAAGTGACACACATGTGGTATCGCCGTACTCAGAAAAAGTAGGGCAATGTGTTTTGGGGTGTATTTTTACATATACCCATGCTGGGTGAGAGAAATATCTATGTAAATTGACAACTTTGTATAAAATTGTTTAAAAGTTGTCATTTACAGAGATATTTCTCACACCCAGCATGTGTATATGTAAAAATACACCTCAAAACACATTGCCCTACTTCTCCTGAGTACGGAGATACCACATGAGTGACACTTTTTTGCATCCAAGATGCGCAAAGGGGCCCAAATTCCAATAAGTACCTTTAGGATTTCATAGGGCATTTTTACGCATTTGGATTCCAAACTACTTCTCACGCCTTAGGTGCCCCTAAAATGCCAGAGCAGTACAAATACCCCACATGTGACCCCATTTTAGAAAGAAGACACCCCAAGGTATTCCGTGAGGGGTATGATGAGTTCATGTAAAATTTTATTTTTTGTTACAAGTTAGTGGAATATGAGACTTTGTAAGAAAAAAAAAAAAAATAATTTCCGCTAACTTGTGCTAAAAAAAAAAATCTTGTATGAACTCGCCATGCCCCTCACGGAATACCTTGGGGTGTCTTCTTTCCAAAATGGGGTCACATGTGAGGAATTTATACTGCCCTGCCATTTAGGTGCCCTAAGCGTGAGAAGAGTCTGGAATCCAAATGCGTAAAATGCCCTCCTAAAAGGTACTCATTGGAATTAGGGCCCCTTTGCGCATCTTGGCTGCAAAAAAGTGTCACTCATGTGGTATCGCCGTACTCAGGAGAAGTAGGGCAATGTGTTTTGAGGTGTATTTTTACATATACCCATGCTGGGTGTGAGAAATATCTCTGTAAATTACAACTTTTTTAAACATTTTTATGCAAAGTTGTCAATTTACAGATATATTTCTCTCATCCAGCATGGGTATATGTAAAAATACACACCAAAACATATTGCCCTACATCTTCTGAGTACGGCAATACCACATGTGTGACACTTTCTTGCAGCCAAGATGCGCAAAGGGGCCTAAATTCCAATGAGTACCTTTTAGAAGGGCATTTTTACGCATTTGGATTCCAGACTTCTTCTCACGCTTTAGGGCCCCTAAAAGGCCAGGGCAGCTTAAATTCCCCACAAGTGACCCCATTTTGGAAAGAAGACACCCCAAGGTATTCCGTGAGGGGCATGGCGAGTTCATAGAAGATTTTTTTTTTGGCAGAAGTTAGCGGAAATAGATTTTTTTTCTCTCACAAAGTCTCCCTTTCCGCTAACTTGTGACAAAAAGTTCAATCTTTCATGGACTCAATATGCCCCTCAGCGTATACCTTGGGGTGTCTTCTTTCTAAAATGGGGTCACATGTGAGTGTTTGTACTGCCCTGGCATTTGAGGGTCTCCGCAATCATTACATGTATGGCCAGCATTAGTAGTTTCTGCTATTCTCCTTATATTGAGCATATGGGTAATGAGATTTTCTTTTTTGTTCAGCCTCTGGGATGAAAAAAAAAATGAATGGCACAGATTTCTTCATTCGCATCAATCAATGTGGATGAAAAAATCTCTGCCAAAAAATGTGCAAAAAAAAATAAAAAAAGAGGGGAAAGACAAAGGAGTGCTTGCAAAGTAAGGCCCCATTCACACGTCCCCAGAAATGTCCGCATCTATTCCGCAATTCTGCGGAATAGATGTGAACCCATTCAGTGTGAATGGGGCCGGCGGTGATGCGGAGAGCACTCTATGTGCTCTCTGCATCAGCATTTGCGGAGCTGTGGCCGCAAACTTCTGGGTTTCGGCCCCCAAACATCCTGCCGCAGCTCCGCAAAAGATAGAGCATATCCTATTCTTGTCCGCAATTGTGGACAAGAAAAGGCATTTTCTATATAGTTCTGGCAATCTGCGGATCCGCAAAACGCAGAAAGCACATCGCCGGAGTCCGTGTTTAGCGGATCCACAAAACTCATACGGACATCTGAATGAGCGTTACAGGGGGGTGATTAGTGACATGGGGTGATCAGTGAGGTGACATGAGGTGATCATGGGGTTAATCAGTGACGGGGGTGGGGGGGGGTGTTGGTGTATTTGTTGATTGGTGCAGTTACATAGCTGCCTGTGTCCTCTGGTGGTCCCAAGCAAAAGGGACCACCAGATGAGCAGGCAGCAGGCATATCAGACGCTGTTTACAAAACAGAGTCTGATATGCGATTCAGATGCCGTTTTTTTAACATCTACAGCCTGCCAGCGCATGATCAGCGCTGGCAGGCTGTAGATAAACTTCCTCCTGACGCGATCCTGTGAGGGCGCGCACGCGCACGCGTTCACAGGAAATCTCGCCTCTCGCAAGAGGACGCGCCGATGCGTCAACGAGGAATGACCGGGCCGCCGAGATCACGCGATTCTGCGTGAGACGGTCCAGAGCTGGTTAAAGGGAATGTGTCATCAGAAAATAACCTATTGTTTAAATCGTGTTTTTATGCTAAAGATATATTTATTTAGAATTTTTGGTAATTTTTTTCTATGTTATCTATGTTTAAATTTTTTTTAATATAATCCTGCTATTGTTACACTGGCCACTAGAGCAGTTACATTCTAAAAAAATATGTTTAATATAAAAATGTGTGTTGAACAATAGTTAATTTTCTGATGACACATTTCCTTTAAATTTGATTGCTGTAAAAATCTAATTATCTGATGTTTACTGAAGATAAACATGATGTGCTGTGGATTTCTCCATATACTGTCATGGTCCGTATAGAAATCCTTAGAAGTGTGCAATAAAATTTCAACCAAAAATGAAGCAAAATCCGTAAGAACCTAAAAATATATACATGTGGATTTCAGTGTAGCTTTATCCACTAAATGTGAAGGTTCCCTAACAGTGCAAATAAATGATGGCACACTAAGGTATTATTACACAAACAACTGCTAAAAAAAACACAGAGATAACTATGCAGGAATCAAATATCATACTGCACACAACTGGCTTGACAAAGGAAGAATAAAAGATCAACCTCTAAACCACGTGGAGCTAGGTTACACTGGCTTATAAACTGCTCCATCTCATTTTATACGTATTTTCTTTTAAAGCCAGTTCACCTCAAAAACAGAGCAGGAGAATTTGAGACCATTTTAATGCTTTGATATTTAATGCATTTGTAAGTAAACTTATATTTCTTTACAGTCAATGAACATCAGATAGTCGGGCCATCAGAAAGCAGAGGACATTAGGAATGCCATTTCATTTTATAGCATATGTAACTGTTTTTTTGTAGAATATAATGGGCAGGAAAATTCCAATTTACAGTTAACATAAATAGTTCAAAAATTTGCTTCATGATGGATCAGCCTTCATGGATCAGCTTCATAAAGTAACAGTTGTTCTTTAAAGATTTTGCCCATTAGATATTGAATTCAAATAGAAATTTATCACCGTTGCAATACATTCTAACAACTGTACATGAAAAGGATCAACAGCCTGTGAAGGCACAATAGTTTGCAAAAGAAAAATCCACTATTAAAGAAGCGGCTAAATCTTTTACTTCATATTTTACAACACAAGATATTGAAGAATAGTCAAGGTTCAGTTACCCCTTTCATTTCAAATTATATTTTCTGACATTTAATACTTCAGATGTTTCAAATTCTCCTTATGTCAGAGTTATCATTATGAAAGTCTGACTTATTAAAAAGTTTTCTTTTGTGCAAAAGTGCCATTGACCTTTTCAATGATTTTTTTTTTAACTTTTTTTTAAAACCTTTTTAATCATAGCTGTACAGAGGTATAGTCATCACTGCAACAGAGAAACAAAAAAATATCTATAAATGCTAGCCAATGGTACTATATATTCAGAAAACAGTATGAAAATAATTATTTCTTTAAATGAAGCATGTTTAACAACTGTGCATGGATACTTCATGTACTATTGCAATAGTATTAAGATGGGCAAACCAGTCAAGTTACGTTAATGATGGTACATTAGCAGTAGGGGATTGGCAGTGAGGATCAGCAGCATCTGAGGCAGTGGCGGCTGTAGCAGCAACCATATGGTACATGTTGGTAGAAAGGCAGCAGCATGGTGGAGGCAGCAGCAGTCTTATGGAAGATGATCACAGAGAAACACCACAAAAACCTAACTTTTAATAAAAGATATATCATAAAATAGATTAATGCCATTTCCTACCAATGATTTTGTTGAAAAAGTAGGACAAAAAAGAAGGAAAAAAATGTTCCTATCTCTCATCCTGTTTCTATTTAAACCAGGGGTGCACAACCTGCGGCCCTCCATACCATTCTGTGCGGCCCCCAAACATCTGGTAAAAGACATGTATGTCTATGTCTTATGGCTTCTTACATGTACCTTTCATGTATCCTCCTATTAGATGGGAGTCCTAGAAGTGTAACTAGACATTTATAGTATATACTGTATGTTCAATATGCCAAAAATACAGTATTTCAGTTGGTAATACCCCTTTAAGTTTTATTTTCGGCCCTTGGAATTAGTTCAGGCTGACAATGTGGCCCCCAACCAGAAAAGGTTGTGCACCCCTGATTTAAACCCTGCCTATAAACGGAATAGCTGCCCCGATCGAGGCGATACTGTGTCAGGAACCTCCTACTCACCTTAGTCAGTCCCAGACACAGCGAAAGGTCCCATCACCCAGACAATGTCATATATAGATACATCAGTCAAGTCAGGGTATATATTGTATCAATAAAGTCTAACACCTTATTACTGACTATTATCACCATACAAGAACAACATAATCAAAAGGATATATATTGGAACATACTATATTCTATACATATCTTCAATTAGTCCCACATAGGACTCCAACGCGTTTCACTGTGCCATAAAAGGCACCAGCTCATCAGGGGAAAACAAAATAGGAATTCTATCCTGAAGATAAAGTATGATAAGGTGTATAAATATAATCACACAAAGTGGTAATTAAGAGATGTTAACTGGGGTAGCCAACATAGTGTCTCATGCGGATAACAATTTAATAGTTTAAAAACCCACTCAGTACTGTATATCTGAGAAAGATCAAGCCCCCTATCGAGTGTTATATTTCTCAGGAATACATGGATACATGTTCTGCCAGACCACAAGAGTCTAATACATGCGTTACTGCAGACAAATGGCAATGGTATATCTTAGGGGGATCTAGTTTTCCCCGCACTGATGGCGATGCAAAGGAGTGTGGCGTTGGTATCAGGCATGGAGCGTCATCTCTAGATGATGTGCCGCTTTTTATATGGACTCATGGGGCATGTATAAAGAGATCTCGGCGAGGAGCGCTTCAGTGTGCCATGGATTGCGTCATGACGCATAATGTTGAATCGCAAAAGAGAGCCATGATCCGGAGGATTGAATAACTTTATTTAGATTTATCAATGCAATCTCATAACCCTTTTTTAACCCCTTAAGGACACGGCCCTATCTCACCTTAAAGGGGTATTCCCATCTTGCTATTTCATTCTCACCAGCAGCCAGTTCTACATTTCACTTCCTGGTTTCCTGCTTCTGAGGCTGGGCGGGCTTAGGCAGTTGAGTGAAGGCCACACCTCCTTATGACATCCCACAGAGAGCTGATTCCTTGCCGTGCTCGTTCATGTGGATAGTATGAGTCATCAGTCTGGCAACCTGAAGAGTCTGTGAGTCCCCTCCCCCCTGCTGGGGAAGAGCCATAGTAAAAGTGAGCTAAGACAGTGGATGTCCTGCTTCACCAGACCTGCCTTATCTTTTACAAACCCAAACTGTGCAGCAAAACAATAACTTACCTGTCTTCCCCAGTACCCTACCAGCACTGTAGTTGAATCACTTATAGCTCTGATACATCTGTATTCCTCTCCACTACCAGCAATATGTTGAATAACTACAAATACAGCTCTGCTACATCTGTCTTCCTTGAATCACTTCTTAAACAGCTCTGCTACATCTGTCTCTCTCCACTACCACTACTGTGTTTAAAAAAAACTACTAATACAGCTCTGCTACATCTGTCTCTCTCCACTACCACCACTGTGTTTGAAAAACTACAAATACAGCTCTGCTACATCTGTCTTTTCTGCTGCTGTGTGGGATTGTATGGAGGGAGGAGGGGGGGTTGTGTGTGGGATTGTATGTCGAGACTCATTTGCATAAAATGCTGGGTTCCTCTGCATGCTATCTGTGAAGTCAGTTTACTATGGCTAAGAGGACATTCATACATCAGCCCCCCCCCCCCATACAATCTCACACAGAACAACCACTCCAGTATATAATCCCATACAGCAGCCCCCCAGTATAAAATCTCACACAACTCCCTCCTTCCATCCAGGATATATAAAACATAGCAGCCCCCCATCCAGTATATATCACACAGCATCCCCATCCAGTATATATCACACAGCAGCCCCATCCAGTATATATTACACAGAAGCCCCCCCCATCCAGTATATCACACAGCATCCCCATCCAGTATATATAACACAGCAGCCCCCCATCCAGTATATATCACACAGCAACCCCCATCCAGTAGATATTACACAGAAGCCCCCCATCCGGTATATATAACACATCAGCCCCCATCCAGTATATATCACACAGCAGCCCCCATCCAGTATATATTACACAGCAGCCCCCCATCCAGTATATATCACACAGCAGCCCCCCATCCTGTATATCACACAGCAGCCCCCATACAGTATATATCACACAGCAGCCCCCATCCAGTATATATAACACAGCAGCCCCCATCCAGTATATATATCACACAGCAGCCCCATCCAGTATATATCACACAGCAGCCCCCATCCAGTATATATCACACAGCAGCCCCCATCCAGTATATATATCACACAGCAGCCCCCATCCAGTATATATCACACAGCAGCCCCCATCCAGTATATATCACACAGCAGCCCCCATCCAGTATATATAACACAGCAGCCCCTATCCAGTATATATTACACAGCAGCCCCCATCCAGTATATATTACACAGCAGCCCCCATCCAGTATATTTCACACAGCATCCCCCATCCAGTATATATCACACAGCAGCCCCCATCCAGTATATATTACACAGCAGCCCCCATCCAGTATATTTCACACAGCATCCCCCATCCAGTATATATCACACAGCATCCCCCATCCAGTATATATTACACAGCAGCCCCCATCCAGTATATATGCTGGGTTCCTCTGCATCCTATCTGTGAAGTCAGTTTACTATGGCTAAGAGGACATTCATACATCAGCCCCCCCCCCCCCCCCATACAATCTCACACAGAACAACCACTCCAGTATATAATCCCATACAGCAGCCCCCCAGTATAAAATCTCACACAACTCCCTCCTTCCATCCAGGATATATAAAACATAGCAGCCCCCCATCCAGTATATATCACACAGCATCCCCATCCAGTATATATCACACAGCAGCCCCATCCAGTATATATTACACAGAAGCCCCCCCATCCAGTATATCACACAGCATCCCCATCCAGTATATATAATATAACACAGCAGCCCCCCATCCAGTATATATCACACAGCAACCTCCATCCAGTAGATATTACACAGAAGCCCCCCATCCGGTATATATAACACATCAGCCCCCATCCAGTATATATCACACAGCAGCCCCCATCCAGTATATATTACACAGCAGCCCCCCATCCAGTATATATCACACAGCAGCCCCCCATCCTGTATATCACACAGCAGCCCCCATCCAGTATCTATCACACAGTAATATAGTGTCCCGTTTACAGCCAGAATTGCAATGTGAGATTTTCCATTCTTTGCTCTTTTGCGCATGCGCAGATCGTCCAAACGCCAGGAACGCCTGGCGCGACAGGTAGGGAAATCTTCCCGGCGCGACAGGTAGGGAAATCGCCAGCGCTACAGGTAGGGAAATCGCATGAAGTAGGGAGATACCACGTTACACCGGCCACTAGATGGATGTAGCTCATTTGCGCAGGCGCGGCCCATAGAATCGGCAGGGAGCAGTGGCCGTAACTATGGGATACCAAAGCACAACAATGAGGTAGGAAGAAAGAATTTGATCAAAAAGAGTGACAATTTGCTTATACAATATATTTACAAAAATGATCACTGGCACCTTATTAACAAATTAAACTGTGATCATTATAATGGGAATACCCCTTTAAGGACCATGCCATTTTTTGCAAATCTGACCAGTGTCACTTTAATAACTGGTGGTGATAACTTTAAAACACTTTTACTTATCCAGGCCATTCTGAGTTTTTTCGTCACATATTGTACTTAATAACACTGGTAACTAGTGTTGAGCGAACAGTTCGAGCATCGTTCGGGTTCGTACCGAATTTTGGGGTGTCCGGGACACGGACCCGAACCCGGACATTTTCAAAAAAGTTTGGGTTTGGGTTCGTTGTTCGTCGATTACTTCCCACTTTCTGAAGGGCTGCACAGCAGTCAATCAGCTAGCGTTTTACTTCTTGCCCTAAGAGCCCATCACAGCCATGCCTACTAATGGCATGGCTGTGATTGGCCAAGTGCAGCATGTGACCCAGCCTCTATTTAAGCTGGAGTCACGTAGTGCCGCACGTCACACTTCTCTGATTAGTGTAGTGAGAGGACGCAGCTTGTGTCAGGGCGAGATTAGGCAGGGTAAAGTCAGCAACAGCACCTAATGAACGGATAGATCTACAGCTGTGAATGATTGAACTTCTGCTAGTTACTTGCTCACTGGTTTTTAGTCTGCACAGAGCGTTTTTCTGTCACTTATTTTCTGGGTAGATCGGCGGCCATTTTGTGACTTATGGTGCACCAGAACAAGCTGCCACCAAGTCCATCAATCCATTAATACTATTTTTTTTTTTGCTATATCCTACATCAGGGCTTGGCTGTGCTAATTGTCACCCCTAGAAACTCAGGATAGCAGTTTCTATATTTTATTAAGGGGTTAAATACAATTGCCCAAATACCAATCCCCTAAATCTGGTGTTCCAGCTTTGGCTAGCCAAGAATAATACTGTCTGCTGTCTGACAAAGGATAGATTATTTTCTGTGGTGAAATTCAATTGCCAAAATAGCAATAACCTGAATCTGGTGTCCCAGCTGTTGCAGGCAAAGTTTCATAGTGTCTGCCAAAACATATATTTTGTTCTGGGGTGAAATTAATTTGCCAAAATAGCAATACCCTGAATCTGGTGTCCCAGCTGTTGCAGGCCACGTTTCATAGTGTCCGCCAAAACATATATTTTGTTCTGGGGTGAAATTAATTTGCCAAAATTGCAATACCCTGAATCTGGTGTCCCAGCTGTTGCAGGCCAGGTTTCATAGTGTCCGCCAAAACATATATTTTGTTCTGGGGTGAAATTAATTTGCCAAAATAGCAATACCCTGAATCTGGTGTCCCAGCTGTTGCAGGCCAGGTTTCATAGTGTCCGCCAAAACATATATTTTGTTCTGGGGTGAAATTAATCTGCCAAAATAGCAATATCCTGAATCTGGTGTCCCAGCTGTTACAGGCCAGGTTTCATAGTGTCCGCCAAAACATATATTTTGTTCTGGGGTGAAATTAATTTGCCAAAATAGCAATACCCTAAATCTGGTGTCCCAGCTGTTGCAGGCCAGGTTTCATAGTGTCTGCTAAAACATATATTTTGTTCTGGGGTGAAATTAATTTGCCAAAATAGCAATACCCTGAATCTGGTGTCCCAGCTGTTGCAGGCCAAGTGTAAATCTGTCCATAAAAGGATACCTTTCATCCAGGGCCTAAATACTAGCCCTAAAAGAGATATTCCCCTAAATCAGTGGTTACTGCTGTACCTGGATTAGTGTAATACGCAACATAAACAAATAGGCAGATAGTGTTAGGTGCCTATAAAAAAAGGCCTGAATTTGAAATCAATACATTGGGCCAAATATTTTTTTCCTTATTGTGGTGCTTGGTGAACGGTAACAATGAGGAAAACATCTAGTAAGGGACGCGGACGCGGTCGTGGTGGTGTAATTTTGGGGTGTTCGTGACATGGACTCGGACCCGAACATTTTCAAAAAAGTTCGGGTTCGGGTCCGTTGTTCGGCGATTTCTTCCCGCTTTCTAAAGGGATGCACAGCAGCCAATCAGCTAGCGTTTTACTTCTTGCCCTAAGAAGCCATCACAGCCATGCCAACTAATGGCATGGCTGTGATTGGCCAAGTGCAGCATGTGACCGAGCCTATATTTAAGCTGGAGTCACGTAGCGCCGCATGTCACACTGCTCTGATTAGTGTAGGGAGAGGACGCAGCTTCTGTGAGGGCGAATATAGACAGGGATAAGTCAACACAACAAACGTAGTTTGATAAAGATGTATATGAAGGACCAATCACTTTAAATATTGTGTGCAGCAGTAGTGATTGTATTATAAAACATAACTTTTAATGCTTATTAATAAAAAAAATAGGCCTAATAATTAGGAACAAAAACACTGACTAACCAACAAATATACATATAAACAGTCAGATGTTATAGAAGGCAATGCCCTGGGTGCACGATGGCACTAGATAATGAAAAACCAGAGTACTACCGCCAACCAATGGACCGCTTCCCGGGCGTCTTGATGAAGATGATGATTCGTCCTCACTTTCCTTCAAAGAAACAATGTTTGTTCTGTGATATAGAAGGAAATGCAGAAAAGTGACTAAGGGTCCCTAATAAGGCCCTACAAAGACCCTGTGGTATGTCTGCAGGCTATCCCTGTTCACTAGAAAAACAGAGCAACCTGACCACAGGGCACTCGTCCTTAAAAGGGCGACCCCGTCTGGAACCTGGCCCTAGGTGAAGTGGACTGGTCCTGACGAAGCCCCTATCCTATTCCCTACATGCACGTTTCATCTCGTGTTATGAGAATCATCAGGGGAGCAAAAGGATAGCAGAGCCTCAAAAAGGGGGGTAAAGGAGGGATACAGGATACTCAGGGACACCACAAAAACAACGATACTTGCACAAAGATAATGTGTCCCTGGAGTCACTGTGATCCCTTTAAGTAAGCGCAGGGAGTATTAGATGATTTCTTCCTGCCACTCAATAAAGTAGGGGCAAAGCCATATGCCTGGGCCATTTTTAGAGATGGATGTCGTCAACAGGGAGCTTCAATGAATGCTTTATATACATACTGCTCCATGTGTGATCCGGCGTCCATGTTTCGCGCTTCCGTGACGTCATCAGGCCGAGCCGCAGATGCACGCTGATTCGCAATGCGCATGCGCCAGGCCGAGGACGCCACATGAGCGCGGCGGTACACGTGACGTCATCAGGCTGGGCCGCAGTCGCACGCTAGTCCGCAATACGAATGCGCCAGGCCGAGGACGCCACGTGAACGCGGCAGTACACGTGACTGTTATACACACAGTCACGTGATGACCTCGCTACGATGTACCAGCAGAAGCCAAAATAAACAGTTGTAACCTGGCAACAAGGCTCAGAAGCCAGGTAACTGTTTAATGAGCAGAAACAGGATAGAGTTCTGCTAAAGAGAAGATAAAAAGGCATTTAATCAGCGCTTAGGTTTTTAGACCATAGACCTGGTTGGGGCACTTTTTACCATTGTATCCGACCTCGAATAGAAACGAGGTACAGAAGAATACATATCACGGAGACTTAGAGGGGTCACTTTTAGGGACGATGTGAGGCCGTAGCGATCAAAATACCCAGAGTTTTCACAGATGGTCAAACATATGGTTTAAGTGGAAATACAGCTACCCCAAAATAATCGCTGGATCTTGGGGGAGCAGATATTCAATAAATCATATTAGAAGACCTATCAAATAAAACAGCTATAATTTAGCTGTTCGTTGAGACCACCTGGTGCTATGGTGCGTAATTGGAAAATCCATCTAGCCTCACTCTGTAATAGGATACGGTTCCAATCACCACCCCTCCTAGGGGGTGGGACCGCCTCCATACCAACAAAACAAATACATCTGGGATTACCTGCATGTTTATCATGTATGTGGCGAGAAACTGGGGTATCCCGTTTGTTGGAGATATCCCCCAGATGTTCACCTATACGTCTGCGCAACTCCCTTTTCGTTTTGCCGATATATTCGGCTTGACATTCACATGTGACCTTATAGATTACACCGCTTGTGTGGCATGTTATAAAGTCACGAATCCGGAAGGTTCGTTGTAGATTGGTGCTGACAAAAAACTTAGTGACATGTATTGCACTACAAGCTATACATCCACTGCACCTAAAGCAGCCCTCCGGCCGCCGATCTAACCAGGTCCCTGGTGCAGTTGATGGTGTGTAGTGACTATGCACCAAAAGGTCTTTAAGGCTACGGCCTCTCCTAAAAGTGATTTGAGGATATTCGTGCAGAACGTCTGCTATATCCGGATCCATTAGAAGAATAGGCCAGTGTTTCTTCAGGATATCTCGAACTTCCCCTGATTTTGCATCAAATGTAGTGATTAGGCAAATCTTGCGATCGCCTTCCTTCCGTTTTTAGGAGAGGCCGTAGCCTTAAAGACCTTTTGGTGCATAGTCACTACACACCATCAACTGCACCAGTGACCTGGTTAGATCGGTGGCCGGAGGGCTGCTTTAGGTGCAGTGGATGTATAGCTTGTAGTGCAATACATGTCACTAAGTTTTTTGTCAGCACCAATCTACAACGAACCTTCCGGATTCGTGACTTTATAACATGCCGCACAAGCGGTGTAATCTATAAGGTCACATGTGAATGTCAAGCCGAATATATCGGCAAAATGAAAAGGGAGTTGCGCAGACGTATAGGTGAACATCTGGGGGATATCTCCAACAAACGGGATACCCCAGTTTCTCGCCACATACATGATAAACATGCAGGTAATCCCAGATGTATTTGTTTTGTTGGTATGGAGGCGGTCCCACCCCCTAGGAGGGGTGGTGATTGGGACCGTATCCTATTACAGCGTGAGGCTAGATGGATTTTCCAACTGCGCACCATAGCACCAGGTGGTCTCAACGAACAGCTAAATTATGGCTGTTTTATTTGATAGGTCTTCTAATATGATTTATTGAATATCTGCTCCCCCAAGATCCAGCGATTATTTTGGGGTAGCTGTATTTCCACTTAAACCATATGTTTGACCATCTGTGAAAACTCTGGGTATTTTGATCGCTACTGCCTCACATCGTCCCTAAAAGTGACCCCTCTAAGTCTCCGTGATATGTATTCTTCTGTACCTCGTTTCTATTCGAGGTCGGATACAATGGTAAAAAGTGCCCCAACCAGGTCTATGGTCTAAAAACCTAAGCGCTGATTAAATGCCTTTTTATCTTCTCTTTAGCAGAACTCTATCCTGTTTCTGCTCATTAAACAGTTACCTGGCTTCTGAGCCTTGTTGCCCGGTTACAACTGTTTATTTTTTCTTCTGCTGGTACATCGTAGCGGGGTCATCACGTGACTGTGTGTATAACAGTCACGTGTACTGCCGCGTTCACGTGGCGTCCTCGGCCTGGCGCATTCGTATTGCGGACTAGCGTGCAACTGCGGCTCGGCCTGATGACGTCACGGAAGCGCGAAACATGGACACCGGATCACACATGGAGCAGTATGTATATAAAGCATTCATTGAAGCTCCCTGTTGACGACATCCATCTCTAAAAATGACCCAGGCATATGGCTTTGCCCCTACTTTTTTGAGCGGCAGGAAGAAATCATCTAATACTCCCTGCGCTTACTTAAAGGGATCACAGTGACTCCAGGGACACATTATCTTTGTGCAAGTATCGTTGTTTTTGTGGTGTCCCTGAGTATCCTGTATCCCTCCTTTACCCCCCTTTTTGAGGCTCTGCTATCCTTTTGCTCCCCTGATGATTCTCATAACACGAGATGAAACGTGCATGTAGGGAATAGGATAGGGGCTTCGTCAGGACCAGTCCACTTCACCTAGGGCCAGGTTCCAGACGGGGTCGCCCTTTTAAGGACGAGTGCCCTGTGGTCAGGTTGCCCTGTTTTTCTAGTGAACAGGGATAGCCTGCAGACATACCACAGGGTCTTTGTAGGGCCTTATTAGGGACCCTTAGTCACTTTTCTGCACCTTCCTTCTATATCACAGAACAAACATCGTTTCTTTGAAGGAAAGTGAGGACGAATCATCATCTTCATCAAGACGCCCGGGAACCGGTCCATTGGTTGGCGGTAGGACTCTGGTTTTTCATTATCTAGTGCCATCGTGCACCCAGGGCATTGCCTTCTATAACATCTGACTGTTTATTTGTATATTTGTTGGTTAGTCAGTGTTTTTGTTCCTAATTATAAGGCCTATTTTTTATTAATAAGCATTAAAAGTTATGTTTTATAATACAATCACTACTGCTGCACGCAGGGATAAGTCAGCAAAAACACCTAATGAAGTCATCGATCTACAGCTGTGAATGATTCAACTTCTGCTAGTTAATTGCTCACTGGTTTTTAGGCTGCACAGAGCGTTTTTCTGTCACTTTTTTCCGGGGTGATCAGCGGCCATTTTGTGACTTGTGGTGCACCAGAACAAGCTGCCTCCAAGTCCATTAATCCATCAATACTAGTTTTTTTTTTTGCTATATCCTTCATCAGGGGCTTGGCTGTGCTTATTGTCACCCCTAGAAACTCAGTATAGAAATTTCTATAATTTATTAAGGGGTTAAATTCAATTGCCAAAATAGCAATTCCCTAAATCTGGTGTCCCAGCTGTGGCTAGCCAAGTGTAATACTGTCTGCTGTCTGGCAAAAGATAGATAATTTTCTGTGGTGAAATTCAATAGCCAAAATAGCCAAACCCTAAATCTGGTGTCCCAGCAGTGGCTGGCAAAGAACAATAGTGTCTGGCAAAGGATATATTTTGTTCTGGGGTGAAATTCAATAGCCAAAATAGAAATACCGCAAATCAGTGGTTTCAGCTGTGGCTGGCCAAGTTTAATAGTGTCCTGCAAAGGATATATTTTGTTCTGGGGTGAAATTCAATTGCCAAAATTGCAATACCATAAATCAGTTGTTTCAGCTGTGGCTAGCCAAGTTTAATAGTGTTCGGCAAAGGATATCTTTTTTTCTGGGTTGAAATTCAATCACCAAAATAGCAATACCATAAATCAGTGGTTTCAGATGTGGCTGGCCAAGTTTAATAGTGTCCTGCAAATGATATATTTTGTTCTGGGTTGAAATTCAATTGCCAAAATAGCAATACCATAAATCAGTGGTTTCTGCTGTGGCTGGTCAAGTTTAATAGTGTGCGGCAAAGGATAGATATTGTTCTGGGGTGAAATTCAATTGCCAAACTAGCAATACCCATAATCTGGTGTTCCAGCTGTTGCAGGCCTAGTTTAAATCTGTCCGTAACAGGGTATATTTTTTTCTGGGGTGAAATTCAATTGCCAAAATAGCAATACCCGTAATCTGGTGTTCCAGCTGTTGCAGGCCTAGTTTAAATCTGTCCGTAACAGGGTATATTTTTTCTGTGGTGAAATTCAATTGCCAAAATAGCAATCCCCTAAATCTGGTGTCCCAGCAGTGGCTGGCAAAGAATAATAGTGTCTATCAAAGGATATATTTTGTTCTGGGGTAAAATTCAATAGCCAAAATAGCAATACCGTAAATCAGTGGTTTCTGCTTTGGCTGGTCAAGTTTAATAGTTTCCGGCAAAGGATATATTTTGTTCTGGGGTGAAATTCAATTGCCAAAATAGCCATACCATAAATCAGTGGTTTCAGCTGTGCCTGGCCTAGTTTACTAGTGTACGGCAAAGGATTTATTTTATTTCTGGGGTGAAATTCAATTTCCAAAATAGCAATAACGTAAATCTGGTGTCCCAGTAGTGGCTGGCCAATTTTAATAGTGTCCTGCAAAGGATATATTTTGTTCTGGGGTGAAATTCAATTGCCAAAATAACAATACCATAAATTAGTCGTTTCAGCTGGGGCTGGACAAGATTAATAGTGTCCGGCAAAGAACAGATTTTGTTCTGGGGTGAAATTCAATTGCCAAAATAGCAATACCATAAATCAGTGGTTTCAGCTGTGGCTGGCCAAGTTTAATAGTGTCCAGCAAAGGATATATTTTGTTCTGGGGTGAAATTCAATTGCCAAAATAGCAATACCTTGAATCTGATGTTCCAGCTGTAGCAGGCCTAGTTTAAATCTCTCATAACAGGGAATATTTTGTTCTGGGGTGAAATTCAATAGCCAAAATAGCAATACCGTAAATCAGTGGTTTCAGCTGTGGTTGTCCAAGTTTAATAGTGTCCGGCAAAGGATAGATTTCGTTCTGGTGTGAAATTCACTTGCCAATATAGCAATACCCTGAATCTGGTGTCCCAGCTGTTGCAGGCCAAGTGTTAATCAGTACGTAAAAGGGTATATCACACTCAAGGAATATATACAACTGAAAGGGTCATCTTCAATAACTTCACACGCTACCGTGCATCTCCCATTGTATTTCTGTCTGTTAAAGGGTATATTACACAAAGTGTTAAAATACAATTGCTGAAGGCATAATCCTACATATTTTTTTACACAGTACTGTGCATCTCCAAATGTAAATCTGTCCATAAAAGGATACCTTTCATCCAGGGCCTAAATACTAGCCCTATAATTGATATTTCTCTAAATCAGTGGTTACTGCTGTGCCTGGATTAGTGTAAAACTGTACATAAATAAACAGGCAGATAGTGTTAGGTGCCTGTAAAAAAAATGGCCTGAATTTGAAATCAATACATTGGGCCAAATATTTTATTTTTTTTATTGTAGTGCTTGGTGAACGGTAACAATGAGGAAAACATCTAGTAAGGGACAGGGACGCGGTCGTGGTAGTGTTAGTGGACCCTCTCGTGCTGGGAGAGGACATGGCCATTATGCCACAGCCACTCGTCCTAGTGATCCAACTACCTCAGGTTCCAGTACCCGCCAGAATTTACAGCGATATTTGGTGGGGCCCAATGCCGTTCTAAGGATGGTAAGGCCTGAGCAGGTACAAGTGCTAGTCAAATGGGTGGCCGACAGTTGATCCAGCACGTTCACAACATTATCTCACACCCAGTCTTCTGCAGAAAGAGTCCGCACGTCTCTGATGATGACGAAACACAGGTGCCAACTGCTGCGTCTTTCTGCAGTGTGCAGACTGAACAGGAGGTCAGGGAGGAAGACTGTGTGGAAGATGATGCAGGGGATGACGAGGTCCTAGACCCCACATGGAATAAAGGTCGTGCCACTGACTTTCATAGTTTAGAGGAAGAGGCAGTGGTGAGACCGAGCCAACAGCATAGCAAAAGAGGGAGCAGGGGGCAAAAGCAGAACAGCCGCCGCCAAGAGAGTTTGTCTGCTACTGACCACCGCCACCAGGGACCGAGCACCCCAAAGTCAGCTTCAAGGAGTTCCCTGGCATGGCACTTCTTTAAACAATGTGCTGACGACAAGACCCGAGTGGTTTGCACGCTGTGCCATCAAAGCCTGAAGCGAGGCATTAACGTTCTGAACTTTAGCACAACCTGCATGACCAGGCATCTACATGCAAAGCAGGAACTTCAGTGGAGTAAACACCTTAAAAGCAAGGAACTCAATCTGGCTCCCCCTGCTCCCTCTTCTGCTGCTGCCTCGGCCTCTTCCTCCGCCTCGGGATGAATGATGGCACCTGCCGCCCACCAAACAGAGGATGTGCCACCCACACCACCACCTGTGTCACCAAGCATCTCCACCATGTCACACGGCAGCGTTCAGCTCTCTATCTCACAATCCTTGGAGAGAAAGCGTAAATTCCCACCTAGCCACCCTCAAGCCCTGGGCCTGAATGCCAGCATTTCTAAACTACTGGCCTTTGAAATGCTGTCATTCAGGCTGGTGGACACAGACAGCTTCAAACCGCTGATGGCGATGGCTGTCCCACAGTATGTTGTTCCCAGCTGCCACTACTTCTCTAAGACAGCCGTGCCTTCCCTGCACAACCAAGTATCCGATAAAATCAAGTGTACACTGCGCAACGCCATCTGTGGCAAGGTCCACCTAACCACAGATACGTGGACCAGTAAGCACGGCCAGGGACGCTATATCTCCCTAACTGCACACCGGGTAAATGTAGTGGTGGATGGGCCCCAGGTGGAGAGTTCTTTGGCGCACGTCCTTCCGCCGCCAAGGATCACAGGGCATCATTGTTTGCCTCCTGTAGCCTCCTCCTCCTACTCGGCTTCCTCCTCCTTTGCTTCCACCAGCTCATCCAGTCAGCCACACACCTTCACCACCAACTTCAGCACAGCCCGGGGTAAACGTCAGCAGGCCATTCTGAAACTCATATGTTTTGGGGGACAGGCCCCACACCGCGCAGGAGTTGTGGCGGGGTATTGAACAACAGACCGACGAGTGGTTTCTGCCAGTGGGCCTCAAGCCCAGCCTGGTGGTGTGCGATAATGGACGAAGTCTCGTCGCAGCTCTGGAACTAGCTGGTTTGACGCACATCCCTTGCCTGGCGAATGTGCTAAATTTGGTGGTGCAGAAGTTCATTCACAACTACCCCGACATGTCAGAGCTGCTGCATAAAGTGTGGGCCGCCTGTGCGCGCTTCCGGCATTCACATCCTGCCGCTGCTTGCCTGTCTGCGCTACAGCGTAACTTCGGCCTTCCCACTCACCGCCTCATATGCGACTTGCCCACCAGGTGGAACTCCACCTTGCACATGCTGGCCAAACTGTGCGAGCAGCAGCAGGCGATAGTGGAGTTTCAGCTGCAACACGCACGGGTGAGTCGCTCGGCGGATCAGCACCACTTCACTACCAATGACTGGGCCTCCATGCGAAACCTGTGTGCCCTGTTGCTCTGTTTCGAGTACTCCACCAACATGGCCAGTGGCGATGACGTCGTTATCAGCGTTACAATTCCACTTCTATGACTCCTGGAGAAAACACTTATGGCGATGATGGAAGAGGAGGTGGCCCAGGAGGAGGAGGAGGATGAGGGGTCATTTTTAGCACTTTCAGGCCAGTCAGAGGGAGTTTTTTTGCAACAGCAGAGGCCAGGTGCAAATGTGGCCAGCCAGGGCCCACTACTGGAGGACGAGGAGGATGAGGAGAAGGTGGAGGTGGATGAGGATGAGGATGAAGCAGGTTCACAGCGCGGAGGACAATGACGATACGCCTCCCACAGAGGACAGTTTGTCCTTACCTCAGGGCAGCCTGGCACATATGAGCGACTACATGCTGCAGTGCCTGCGCAATGACAGCAGAGTTGCCCACATTTTAACGTGTGCGGACTACTGGGTTGCCACCCTGCTGGATCCCCGTTACAAAGACAATGTGCCTTACTTCCTGCACTGGAGCGTGATAGGAAGATGCGCGAGTACAAGCACACGCTGGTAGACGCGCTCCTGAGAGCATTCCCAAATGTCAGAGGGAATCAGATGGAAGCCCAAGGCGAAGGCAGAGAAGGAGCAAGAGTTCGCTAACGCAGCTGTGTCACGGCCAGCTCCTCTAAAAGCAGGGTTAGCATGGCAGAAATGTCTCCACGCCACAGCTAACTGCACCACCACCTGATACCGAACGTTTTAGCAGGAGGCAGCATTTCACTAACATGTTTGTACAGTACGTCTGCACACCCCTCCACGTACTGACTGATTGTTCGGCCCCATTCAACTTCTGGGTCTCCAAATTGTCCACGTGGCCAGAGTTAGCCTTTTATGCCTTGGAGGTGCTGGCCTGCCCGGCAGCCAGCGTTTTGTCTGAATGTGTATTCAGCACGGCAGGGGGCGTCATTACTGAAAAACGCAGCCGCCTGTCCACAGCCAACGTGGACAAGCTGACGTTTATAAAAATGAACCAGGCATGGATCCCCCAGGACCTGTCCCTCCCTTGTGCAGAATAGATATTTATTAACTTTACCATGATCTTGCAGTGCAACCCAAAGTTGAATGAACCTCTCCTCAATCTGGGCGCTGGGGCCTAAGTAACTGAAAGTGGCCTGTTACAATGGTGGGTGACATGAAGCCTGAACCTCTGCCATGCGACCTCTCTCCTCTGTCTGGGTGCTGGAGCCTAAATAACTGGAAGTGGCCTTCTCCAATGGTGGGTGATATGACGCCTTATTCCTTGCTGTGGGACCTCTCTCCAATTGATATTGGTTAATTTGTATTTATTTTATTTTATTTTAATTCATTTCCCTATCCACATTTGTTTGCAGGGCATTAACCTACATTTTGCTGCCTTTTGCAGCCCTCTAGCCCTTTCCTGGACTATTTTACAGCCTTTTTAGTGCCCAAAAGTTCGGGTCCTCATTGACTTCATAGGGGTTCGGGATGAAGTTCGGGTCGAGTTCGTATCCTGAACCCGAACATTTTCGGGAAGTTTGGCCGAACTTCTCGTACCTGAACATCCAGGTGTTCGCTCAACTCTATTAACTTGTCATCTCTGTTTTGGTTCCAGTCCTGTTTTGTTTTTTCACTTTAGCAATACTGATGGATTACTGACCAAATGTTTACTGAGTGAAGGCTGATGCTTAACAGACAGGATACATTTTTTGGGGATTATTGTTCTGACAGATCTTAGGAAGTACAAAATAATCAGTGACGTCAACACAAACTTACTGCTGACTCCACTCTGTCATTGAATTCTACTTATGTAAGCGTTTAATATAACAGGATCTGTAGAAATCTATGTGAAATCAGCTGACGATGGTTTAAAAGGAGTGCACTCTTTCAAGCTATAGTAGGATCTTGGGCCTCTGCACGGTTTTTTATACCAGGCGCTAACATCACACTTGAGTCAGTTTTGGCCCCATAACTGGCCAAATAAGTGAAGTGTGCAGTGATTCTAAGAGTGATGCCTGTCATCTGCATGTCATACTGACTGACAGTATTGTTTCACAACCACAGCAGACCCCCTATGCATAATACTGCAAGGTACAGTGTTCTACACCACTATGTAGTCTCTCTGCAGCCAGGAAATAGCAGTTTTTTAATGCAATTCACCATGAATAGATTGAGATTTAATCAAATCTTTTTGGAAAATGTGGTGAACCTACCGAATCTTATTTTTGAGAAATTCTTTAATCTCTAATCCTACCATTTCCCTTCACTCTCCCTTGCAATAAGCTTGCAAGGGAGAGTGAAGGTACTATCCCTGATTGATTCCTGACTCTCTATGACTCCTTAAGATCATTTTCCTGGCAGACACTGTAACACCCAACCACCTTCATTCACAGCCAAGCACAGCATGGCATTCTGCTAGGGCACCTCCCTGCATGCTGCAGCACTGATCAGCTCATCCAGGCTGTCTGTCAGCCTTTTCACCAATCAGGGCAAGCCCCACACCCACACACACATACACTCTTCCACTCAGAGTCATGTGAGATGACTTCTTCCTTCCTAGTTGTTTTTTCCCACTGACATGTGCACTAAAATGGCTCTATGTACCATTTTAGTAGATTAATCTGAAATTAACCCAGATCGGGTACGTCTGTAGATCAAAAAATAGCAAACTTCGGACCAAACTTGGTTCGGTTTGAACTGGTTCACTCATCTATAGTTTCATACATTATATATTGCACCCTTCAAACAGTACCATTAACTAGAATTTGAAATTAATAAGCAATTTCATCAGCCGTTATTATAAAGGCATCCTTGATGCGGCCAAAGGCTTGTCATTCTGTGTGGCACCCATTTTTTCACATAAGGTGTGCATTTGCCTAAGGATTCCTTTTTTGTAAATATCACTTTCTGGTGTCTGTGCCTTTTTACCAAACTAGGGGGTATATTTTGAGGCTTTACAATTTTTTAAAGATGAAGCACAATAGGTTTATTGCACAGTGATAGATAGACACATCATGGATGCACTGTAATATGTCACTGCACCTTTGAAAAATGTTGGCAAGATGTATTACACAGTCCTTCATATGGAAAGCTTGTGATCATGATATAAGCATTATTTTCAAGGAAATCAACATTCATGGCTCTCTCCTTCAATCATTTTATTTCATGACCTTATTTTATAACCTAAAAGGAGAGCACATCAATAAAAGTAAACTGAGCATTAACAAATGTAAAATTTGCCACTTGTTCCACTTTCCTTAGTTCAATGAGAAAATGTCTGGAAGCATATCCTTAAAACATCTTTATAAATAATTCATTCCAAGGTTGATGTACTATGTATCCAGAATATGTGCCGCTTACATTTATCTTTCATGTAAGTCACAGCCCGAGCGTGCATCCTGCCTTTCTGCTTTGATTTATTGCATCATGAAGTTAACATTAGTGGTAAACAATGATGTCTGCACTTCTCTTACGCATGCATTATAGAGTCAGCCGGCTTCTTAAGCTGCTTTAAATTAATGTGTTTTAATAAACATAGCAATATTTTAAACCCAGAGCATTTTGCATGGACAAGGAGTTTTGCTTTAATATATCACAAAGTTATAAATATTCATTTAAACTGAATAATAAACTAAGGGTAACTAAATGCTATTTTAAAAAAAAATTTGCTCCTTTCTTGCAGTGTTTTTCTTAAATAGATCCTCCTCCATTGAAAACAGCATGCATAGAGTATTTATGTTAGCTTGGTACATATGGATTAATTTGATTGTGACAATCATTTACATTAAAAGTAAAGATGAGAATATTGATTACCCAAGTGGGAAATTCAGTCTGAGGATTGATCTGCACATTAGCCACTGCTAGATATAATAATTTGCCATCTTTGAAGCTCGAAGTCTCCAAATTAAATGTTAAAGTCAGCAATGATTTGCTTTATTTGATGTAAAAACGGACACTTATTTGCATCTGATTTATGAAATTTGAGTCAGAAAATTTGGTTTTGATGGGATCTCATGAAGGGCTGTATTTGTATCAAGGTGCCTGGAGAAACACTTTGTTGACCATTTAAAAAAATTAAATAAAAAATATTGACAATAATAATATCATTACTATGTCAACAGATTCCTTTGAGTAAATGCAGGGGAGTATTGCTGGGTAGCCACATCACTAGGGATGAGCGAACTGTATAGTTCGGGTTCGTACCGAATTTTGGGGTGTTCGGGACACGGACCCGGACCCGAACATTTTCAAAAAAGTTGGGGTTTGTTGTTCGGCGATTTCTTCCCGCTTTCTGAAGGGCTGCACAGCAGCCAATAAGCTAGCGTTTTACTTCTTGCCCTAAGAAGCCATCACAGCCATGCCTACTAATGGCATAGCTGTGATTGGCCAAGTGCAGCATGTGACCCAGCTTCTATTTAAGCTGGAGTCACGTAGCGCCGCACGTCACTCTGCTCAGATTAGTGTAGGGATAGGACGCAGCTTCTGTGAGGGTGAGATTAGTCAGGGAAAAGTCAGCAAAAACACCTAATGAAGTGATCGATCTACAGCTGTGAATCATTCAACGTCAGCTAGTTAATTGCTCACTGGTTTTTAGGCTGCACAGAGCGTTGTTCTGTCACTTTTTTCTGGGGTGATCGGCGGCCATTTTGTGTCTTGTGGTGGACCAGCACAAGCTGCCACCAAGTCCATCAATCCATCAATACTAGTTTTTTTTTTTTTTTGCTATATCCTACATCAGGGACTTGGCTGTGCTTATTGTCACCCCTAGAAACTAAGGATAGAAATTTATATATTTTATTGAGGGGTTAAATTCCATTGCCAAAAATAGCAATCCCCTAAATCTGGTGTTCCAGCTGTGGCTAGCCAAGTGTAATACTGTCTGCTGTCTGGCAAAGGATAGATTTTTTTCTGTGGTGAAATTCAATTGCCAAAATACAGATGTAGCATGGTTAGCACTCCTTTTTTCTGAGATTTCTGAGTTTGGTTATCTAATCTAAGCAAACACATTCAATTGCTTTTCAATGGCTTTTTTCTCAAGATAATGAAATGAGTTAAGAAATTTGAGTTAACAGCGGAAGTGCTAACCCTGCTACATCTGTAGCAATCCCCTAAATCTGGTGTCCCAGCAGTGGCTGGCAAAGTTTAATAGTGTCCGGCAAAGGATATATTTTGTTCTGGGGTGAAATTCAATTGCCAAAATAGCAATACCATAAATCAGTGGTTTCAGCTATGGCTGGCCAAGTTTAATAGTGTCCAGCAAAGGATATATTTTGTTCTGGGGTTAAATTCTATTGCCAAAATAGAAATACTGTAAATCTGGTGTTCCAGTTGTGACTGGACAAGTTTAACCACTTCAGCCCCCCTAGTTAACCAGTTCCCGACCGCCGTACGCAGGATTGCGTCCTGCGGGCGGCCGGGATCTTCTGTTTGGACGCGCCGGGGCGTCATCTCGCGAGACGCGAGAGTTCCTGTGAACGCGCGCGCGTGCGCGCGCGCGTTCACAGTGAAGCGCGGCTCGAGAGTTGGACTACAGCCTGCCAGCGATGATCAATCGCTGGCAGGCTGTAGATGCGATATAAATCGCATCAAACAGCTATATCAGACGCTGTTTTATGAACAGCGTCTGATATAGCTGCTACCTGGTCCTCTGGTGGTCCCATTTTCTGGGATCGACCACCAGAGGACCAGGTAACTACAGTAAAAGTTGCACCAAACACTACACTAACCCCCACCCCCCTCACCTATTAACCCCTTGATCACTCCATCTAGACCCCTGATCACCCCCTGTCATTGATCACACCCCTTGTAAGGCTCCATTCGGACGTCCATATGTGTTTTGCGGATCCTCAAAACACGGACACCGGCAATGTGCTTTCCGCATTTTGCAGATCCGCACATTGCCAGAACTATATAGAAAATGCTTTTCTTGTCCGCACTGCGGACAAGAATAGGACATGTTCTATATTTTTGCGAACGGAAGTGCAGACTCGAAGCGCGGATCCGTAATTCCGATCCGAGCGGGACAAAGTCTGTCCCCATAGAAATGAATGGGTCCGCAATTCCGTTCCGCAAACAGAATTTCGGACGTATGAATGGGGCATAAGGGTCCCTTATCACCGCCAGTTAGTTAGCTACTTGTTAGGTAGCTACCGCCCAGCCCACCGCACCGCAGTCACTGATTTTGGCAGAGATTTTTTCATCCACATTGATCGATGCGAATGAAAAATCTGTGCCGTTCATTTTTTTTTTCAGCCCAGAGGCTGAACGGAAAAAATCTCATTACCCAGTATGCTCAATATACGGAGAATCGCAGAAACTCCTAATGCTGGCCATACGTGTAATGATTGCGGAGACCCTCAAATGCCAGGGCAGTACAAAACCCCACATGTGACCCCATTTTAGAAAGAAGACACCCCAAGGTATTCCGTGAGGGGCATGGCGAGTTCATGGAAAATTTTATTTTTGTCACAAGTTAGTGGAATATGAGACTGTAAAAAAAAAAAAAAAAAACAATTTCCGCTAACTTGTGCCAAATTTTTTTCTGTGAACTCGCCATGCCCCTCACAGAATACCTTGGGTGTCTTCTTTCCACAATGGGGTCACATGTGGGTATTTATACTGCCCTGGCATTTTAGGGTCCTAAAGCGTGAGAATCCAAATGCGTAAAATGGCCTGCGAAATCCTAAAGGTACTCATTGGTTTAGGCCTTGTCATCTTGGCTGCAAAAGTGTCACTCATGTGGTATCGCCGCACTCAGAGAAGTAGGGCAATGCAGTTTGAGGTGTATTTTTACATATACCCATATGTGTGTGAGAAATATCTCTGTAAACTGACAACTTTGACATTATTTATTCAAAGTTGTCAATTTACAGAGATATTTCCTCACCCAGCATGGGTATATGTAAAAATACACCTAAAACACATCGCCCTACTTCTCCTGAGTACGGCGATACCACATGAGTGACACTTTTGCAGCCAAGATGCGTGAAGGGCCCAAACCAATGAGTACCTTTAGGATTTAGGCCATTTTTACGCATTTGATTCTCACACTTTAGGGGCCCCTAAAATGCCAGGTGAGTATAAATACCCCACATGTGACCCCATTTTGGAAAGAAGACACCCCAAGGTATTCGTGAGGGGCATGGTGAGTCCACGAGAATTTTTACTTTTTGGCACAAGTCAGTGGAAATTGTTTCTTTGTTTTTTTAATTTTGTTTTTACAAAGTCTCATATTCCACTAACTTGTGACAAAAATAAAATTTTGCATGAACTCACCATACCTCACAGAATACCTTGGGGTGTCTTCTTTCCAAAATGGGGTCACATGTGGGTATTTATACTGCCCTGGCATTTTAGGGGCCCCTAAAGCGTGAGAAGAGTCTGAACAAATGCGTAAAAATGTCCTGCGAACTTAAAGGCACTTATTGATTTAGGCTTTGCATTTGGCTGCAAAGTGTCATATGGTATGCGATTTCAGGAGAATGTAGTGGCGTGTTATATATACCATACTTGTGTGAGAAATATCTCGTAAACGACAACTTTTAAAATTTTTTATACAAAGTTGTCAATTTACAGAGATATTTCTCTCACCCAACATGGGTATATGTAAAAATACACCTCAAAACACATTGCCCTACTTCTCCTGAGTACGGCGATACCACATGAGTGACACTTTTTGCAGGCAAGATGCGCAAAGGGGCCCAAATTCCAATGAGTACCTTTAGGAGGGCATTTTACGCATTTTTCTTTCTCACGCTTTAGGGCCCCTAAAATGCCAGGGCAGTATAAATACCCCACATGTGACCCCATTTTTGGAAAGAAGACACCCCAAGGAATTCGCTGAGGGGCATAATGAGTTCATGAAAAATTAAACTTTTTGTCAAAAGTTAGCGGAAAGGGAGACTTTGTGAGAAAAACAATAAAAATCAATTTCCACTAACTTGTGCCAAAAAAATATTCTATGAACTCGCCATGCCTCTCATGGAATACCTTAGGGTGTCTTCTTTCAAAATGGGTCACACGTGGGGTATTTCTACTGCCCTGGCATTTTAGGGCCCTAAAGCGTGAGAAGAAAAATGCGTAAAAATGCCCTCCTAAAGGTACTCATTGAATTTGGGCCTTTGCATATTTGCCTGCAAAAGTGTCACCATGTGGTATCGCCGACTCAGGAGAAGTAGGGCAATGTGTTTGGGGTGTATTTACATATACCCATGCTGGGTGAGAGAAATATCTCTGCATATTGACAACTTTGAATAAAAAATGTAAAAGTTGTCATTTACAGAGATATTTCTCTCACTAGCATGGGTATATATAAAATACACCCCAAAACCACATTGCCCCACTTCTCCTGAGTACGGCGATACCACATGAGTGACACTTTTTGCAGCCAAGATGCGCAAAGGGGCCCTAAAACCAATGAGTACCTTTAGGATTTCACAGGCCATTTTTATGCATTTGGATTCTCACACTTTAGGGGCCCCTAAAATGCCAGGTGAGTATAAATACCCCACATGTGACCCCATTTTGGAAAGAAGACACCCCAAGGTATTCCGTGAGGGGCATGGTGAGTCCACAGAATTTTTATTTTTGGCACAAGTCAGCGGAAATTGTTTTTTTTTTTTTTTAATTTTGTTTTTTACAAAGTCTCATATTCCACTAACTTGTGACAAAAATAAAATTTTGCATGAACTCACCATACCCCTCACAGAATACCTTGGGGTGTCTTCTTTCCAAAATGGGGTCACATGTGGGGTATTTATACTGTCCTGGCATTTTAGGGGCCCCTAAAGGGTGAGAAGAAGTCTGGAATCCAAATGCGTAAAATGCCCTGTGAAATCTCTAAAGGTACTCTTTGTTTTAGGGCCTTTATGCACTCCAGGCTGCAAAAAGTGGCACACATGGTATCGCCGATCAGGAGAAGTAGGGCAATGTGTTTGGGGTGTATTTTATATATACCATACTTTGTGTGAAAAATATCTCTGTAAACGACAACTTTTAAAAATTTTTATACAAAGTTGACAATTTACAGAGATATTTCTCTCACCCAACATGGGTATATGTAAAAATACACCCCAAAACACATTGCCCTACTTCTCCTGAGTACGGCGATACCACATAAGTGCCGCTTTTGCAGCCTGGGTGTGCAAAGGGCCCAAATTCCAACGAGTACCTTTAGGTTTTACATGGCGGCTCACAATTTAGCCCCGCCCAAAATGCCAGAACAGTAAACACACCCCACAAATGACTCCATTTCGAAAGTAGACACCCCAAGGTATTCACTGAGGGGCATAGTGAGTCCGTCTGAGATTTTTTTTTTTTTGCCAGAAGTTATCAGAAATTGAAACTTTTTTTTTTTTTTTTCTCAGAAAGTGTCACTTTCCGCTAACTTGTGAAAAAAATGAAATGATACATGAACTCACCAAGCCCCTCCGCGAATACTTTGGGGTGTCTTCTTTCTAAAATGGTGTAATTTGGGGGATATTTATACTATCCTGGCATTCTAGCACCTGAAGAAACATGACAGGCGCTCAGAAAGTCAGAGCTGCTTCAAAATGCCGAAATTCACTTTTTGCACCATAGTTTGTAAACGCTTATAACTTTTACCCAAACCAATAAATATACACTTATTGGATTTTTTTTATCAAAGACATGTAGAACAATAAATTTAGAGAAAATTTATATAGAAATGTAGTTTTTTTGAAAAATTTTACAACAGAAAGTGAAAAATGTCATTTTTTTGCAAAAATTTCGGTAATTTTTGATTAATAGCAAAAGTAAAAATGTCAGCAGCAATGAAATACCACCAAATGAAAGCTCTATTAGTGAGAAGAAAAGGAGGTAAAATTCATTTGGGTGGTAAGTTGTATGACGGAGCAATAAACGGTGAAAGTAGTGTAGTGCGGAATTGTAAAAAGTGGCCTGGTCATTAAGGGTGTTTAAGCTAGGGGGGCTGAAGCGGTTAAACACCCTTAATGACCAGACCACTTTTTACAATTCTGCACTATACTACTTTCACGGTTTATTGCTCGGTCATACAACTTACCACCCAAATGAATTTTACCTCCTTTTCTTCTCACTAATAGAGCTTTATTTGGTGGTATTTCATTGCTGCTGACATTTTTACTTTTATTGATATTATTCAAAAATGACCAACATTTTTGCAAAAAACTACTTTCTGTTGTAAAATTTTTCAAAATAAACTACATTTCTATATAATTTTTTCTCTAAATTTATTGTTCTACATGTCTTTGATAAAAAAACAAAAAACAAAAAGTGTATATTTTTTGGTTTGGGTAAAAGTTATAAAGTTTACAAACTATGGTGCAAAAAAGTGAAGTTCTGCATTTTGAAGCAGCTCTGACTTTCTGAGCACCTGTCATGATTCTTGAGGTGCTAGAATGCCAAGATAGTATAAATACCCCCCAAATGACACCATTTTAGAAAGAAGACACCCCAAAGTATTCGCTGAGGGGCATGGTGAGTTCATCTATGATTTTTTTTTTTTCACAAGTTAGCGGAAAATGACACTTTCATTTCTGTGAGAAGATGTCTTGAATCCAAATGCGTAAAAATGCCCTCCTAAAAGGTACTCATTGGAATTTGGGTCCCTTTGCGCATCTTGGCTGCAAAAAAGTGTCATGTGGTATCGCTGTACTCAGGAGAAGTAGGGCAATGTGTCTTGGGGTGCAATTTTACATATACCCATGCTATGTGTGAGAAATATCTCTGTAAATGACAACTTTGTAAAAATGTTTATAGAAAGTTGTCAATTTACAGAGATATTTTCGGGTTTCGGCGCAGCTTCGCAAAAGATAGAGCATGTCCTATTCTTGTCTGCAATTGTGGACAAGAAAAGGAATTTTCTATATAGTACTGGCAATGTGCGGATCCGCAAAATGCGGAAAGCACATTGCCGGTATCTGTGTTTTGCGGATCCGCGGATCCACAAAACAAATATGGACGTCTAAATGAGCCTTAAAGGGGGGTGATTAGTGACAGGGGGAGACAGGGGGTGATCAGGGGGGTGACATGTGGTGATCAGGGGTTAATCGGGGGTCAATCAGGGGTTAATCAGTGACGGGGGGTGGTGGATGGGGGGGGTCTGTGTGGTGATTGGTGCACTTACATATGTTTTCTCTGGTGGTCCCAAGTAAAAGGGACCACCAGAGGAGCAGTCAGCAGGCATATCAGACGCTGTTAACAAAACAGCGTGTGATAAGCATTTTTTTTAAACTACTACAGCCTGCCAGTTCATGATCAGCGCTGGCAGGCTGTAATTTAACTTCCTCCCGACGCGATCCTGTGAGCGTGCACGCGCGTTCACAGGAAATCTCGACTCTCGCGTCATGACGCGCCGATGCGTCAATGAGGAATAACCCGGCTGCCCGCAGGACTCATCCCTGCGTTAGGCAGTCGGGGAGTGGTTAATAGTGTCCGAAAAAGGATTTTTTTTTTTTTTATGGTGAAATTCAATTGCCAAAATAGCAATAGCGTAAATCAGTGGTTTCCGCTGTGGCTGGCCAAGTTCAATAGTGTCCGGCAAAGGATATATTTTTTTCTGGGTGAAATTTAGTTGCAAAAATAGAAATACCGTAAATCGGGTGTTCCAGCTGTGACTGGACAAGTTTTATAGTGTCCGTCAAAGGATGTATTATTTTCTGTGGTGAAATTCAGTTGCCAAAATAGCAATACCCTAAATTAGTGGTTTCAGTTGTGGCTGTTTAAGTTCAATAGTGTCCGGCAAAGGATATATTATTTTCTGGGGTGAAATTCTGTTGCAAAAATAGAAATACCATATATCTGGTGTTCCAGCTGTGACTGGACAAGTTTAATAATGTCCGGCAAAGGATATATTTTTTTCTGGGGTGAAATTCAATTGCCAAAATAGCAATACCATAAATCAGTGGTTTCAGCTGTGGCTGGCCAAGTTTAATAGTGTCCGGCAAAGGATATATTTTTTCTGGGGTGAAATTCAATTGCTAAAATAGCAAAAGCGTAAATCTGGTGTTCTAGCTGTGACTGGACAAGTTTCATAGTGTCCGGCAAAGGATATATTATTTTCTGGGGTAAAATTCAGTTGCTAAAATAGAAATACCGTAAATCTGGTGTTCCCGCTGTGACTGGACAAGTTTCATGGTGTCCGTCAAAGGATATATTATTTTCTGGGGTGAAATTCAGTTGCCAAAATAGCAATACCGTAAATCAGTGGTTTCAGCTGTGGCTGGCCAAGTTTAATAGTGTCCGGCAAAGTGTAGATTTTGTTCTGGGGTGAAATTATATTGCCAAAGTAGCAATCCCCTAAATCTGGTGTCCCAGCAGTGGCTGGCCAAGTTTAATAGTGTCCGGCAAAGGATAGATTTTGTTTTGACGTGAAATTCAATCGCCAAAATAGCAATTCCGTAAATCAGTGGTTCCAGCTGTGGCTGGCCAAGTTTAATACTGTCCAGCAAAGGATAGATTTTTAATTGTTGGGTGGAATATTGCCATTTTTGCCAGTTACAAACCCCTGCACTGCATAACTGACAGTGAACTTACACTTGGCGGTTACATTCTTGCATAAAATACAGCCTTTTTGGGCTGTGAAATCAAAGGTAGTTGCCAATAACTGTTTTTTTATTTGTAATTTTTTTTAATAAATTAGTGTAGACCCCAAAACATTGGGAAAATATAAAAAATAAAACAAAGTGTAAGTGCACGGTAGTATAACAGTGGTTGGATGAGGCTGGTATACTTGTCTATTCTGCATAAGGTACAAACAAGTTCTGTGGGATCCATGCCTGGTTCTATTTAATAAACAAAAGCTTGCCCACATTTTCTGCGGACAGGAGGCTGCGCTTGTCTGTTATAATGCCACCAGCCATGCTAAATTCACGTTCAGACAATACAGTGGCTGCAGGGTAGGCCAGCACCTCCAAGGTGTAAAGGGCAACCTCAGGACATGTTACCAATTTGATGACCCAAAAGTTGAATGGGGAAGACCTAGTGGCGTAGCTAGAAATGATCGGGCACCACAGCAAATTTTTGAATGGGGCCCTCCTCCCCCAGTATTTTTTGCGCAAACCCCTTCCTTTCATGCCGCCATGCCTGTGGCTACTAAAGATCGCTCTCTCAGACCAGGCCCAGCAGCTGTTCCATTTTCTTTCTACACTGTCTATACTACCACTGTATATAATTTCATTGTATAATACTGTTAGTCCTCCTCCTCCTCCTGGATGGGCCCTTTCTACGTCACGGCCCCAAAGCAGTTGCTTCCCCTGCTTCCCCTGTAGCTATTCCCCTAGGCAGACCCATCACTTAGTATGTGTACTGTTCCACCATGTTGCTGAAATGCTGCCTCCTGCTAATATGTTCCAGATCTGCTGGTGGTGCAGGTTGTTGTGGCGTGATGACAAAGCTTTTCCACATTTTGCCCATGCTAACCCTGCCTTCTGAGGTGTTGCTGGTGACCCAGCTGCATTGACAAATTCTCCCTCCTCCTTTGCCTTCACCCTGTGCTTCCACTGAGTCCCCGGTGTCAGGTGTGAATGACATCAGCAGCGTGTCTACTAGCGGGCTCATCTTCCTATTACCCTGCAGTGAGGGAATTAAGGACGGCACGTTGTACTTGTAACGGGGATGCAGCAGGGTGGCCACCCAGTAATCAGCAAAAGTTAGAATGTGGCAGTAACTGGGCGGTCGTTGCGCAGGCACTGCAGCATGTAGTCGCTCATGTCTGCCAGGCTGCCCAGAGGCAAGGACAAGCTATCCTCTTTGATGGAGGTATATCTTCTGTGTCCTCTGTATCCCCCAGCGTTCCTCCTACTCCTCTTCCTCATCCCCCAGAACTGTGCCCTGGCTGGACAATTGTGCTCCAGGCCAGGGCCTATGTTGGTGCAGATACCCACCCTCCGAGCCACTTGTATTTAGTTAATTTCCGCTAACTTGTGCCAAAAAAAAAAAAATTCTGTGAACTCGCCATGACCCTCACGGAATACCTTGGGGTGTCTTCTTTCCAAAATGGGGTCACTTGTGGGGTATTTCTACTGCCCTGGCATTTTAGGGGCCCTAAAGCGTGAGATGAAAAATGCGGAAAAATGCCCTGTGAAATCCTAAAGGTACTCATTGGAATTAGGGCCCCTTTGCGCATCTTGGCTGCAAAAAAGTGTCACTCATGTGGTATCGCCGTACTCAGGAGAAGTAGGGCAATGTGTTTTGGGTGTATTTTACATATGCCCATGCTGGGTGAGAGAAATATCTCTGTAAATGACAACTTTTAAAACAAATTTATACAAAGTTGTCAGTTTACAGAGATATTTCTCTCACCCAGCATAGGTATATGTAAAAATACACCCTAAAACACATTGCCCTACTTCTCCTGAGTACGGCGATACCACATGAGTGACACTTTTTGCTGCCTGGGTGCGCAAAGGGCCCTAATTTAATGAGTACCATTTAGGAGGGCATTTTTACGCATTTTCTTCTCACGCTTTAGGCCCCTAAAATGCCAGGGCAGTAGAAATACTCACATGTGACCCCATTTTGAAAGAAGACACCCTAAGGTATTCCGTGAGGGGCATGGCGAGTTCACAGAAGATTTTTTTTGGCACAAGTTAGCGGAAATTGATTTTTATTGTTTTTCTCGCAAAGTCTCTTCCGCTAACTTTAACTAAAGTTAAATTTTTCATGGACTCACCATACCCTCAGCGAATACCTTGGGGTGTCTTCTTTCCAAAATGGGGTCATTTGTGGGGTGTTTGTACTGTTCTGGCATTTTGGGCGGGGCTAAATTGTGAGCAGCCATGTAAAGCTAAAGGTACTGTTGGAATTTGGGCCCCTTGTGCATTCAGGCTGCAAAAGTGTCACTCATGTGGTATCTCCGTACTCAGGAGAAGTAGGGCAATGTGTTTTGGGGTGTATTTTTACATATACCCATGTTGGATGAGAGTAATATCTCTGTAAATTGACAACTTTGTATAAAAAAATTAAAAAGTTGTCGTTTACAGCGATATTTCTCACACAAAGTATGGGTATATGTAAAAATACACCCCAAAACACATTGCCCTACTTCTCCTGAGTACGGCGATACCACATGTGTGACACTTTTTTGCAGCCAAGATGCGCAAAGGGGCCCTAAAACCAATGAGTACCTTTAGGATTTCACAGGCCATTTTTACGCATTTGGATTCTCACGCTTTAGGACCCCTAAAATGCCAGGTCAGTATAAATACCTCACATGTGACCCCATTTTGGAAAGAAGACACCCCAAGGTATTCCGTGAGGGGCATGGCGAGTTCACAGAAAAAAAAAAATTTGGCACAAGTTAGCGGAAATTGATATATATATATTTTTTTACAAAGTCTCATATTCCACTAACTTGTGACAAAAATAAAATTTTGCATGAACTCACCATACCCCTCACGGAATACCTTGGGGTGTCTTCTTTCTAAAATGGGGTCACATGTGAGGTATTTATACTGTCCTGGCATTTGAGGGTCTCCGCAATCATTACACGTATGGCCAGCATTAGGAGTTTCTGCGATTCTCCTTATATTGAGCATACGGGTAATGAGATTTTTTTCCGTTCAGCCTCTGGGCTGAAAAATAAATAAAAATGAACGGCGCAGATTTTTTCATTCGCATCGATCAATGTGGATGAAAAAATCTCTGCCAAAATCAGTGACTGCGGTGCGGTGGGTTGGGCGCTAGCTACCTAACAAGTAGCTAGCTAACTGACGGTGATAAGGGACCCTTATGCCCCATTCACACGTCCGCAATTCTGTTTGCGGAACGGAATTGCGGACCCATTCATTTCTATGGGGACAGACTTTGTCCCGCTCGGATCCGGAATTACGGATCCGCGCTCCGGGTCTGCACTTCCGTTCCGCAAAAATATAGAACATGTCCTATTCTTGTCCGCACTGCGGACAAGAAAAGCATTTTCTATATAGTTCTGTGCGGATCTGCAAATGCGGAAAGCACATTGCCGGTGTCCGTATTTTGCGGATCCGTAGATCCATGGATCCGCAAAACACATACGGACGCCTGAATGAGCCTGTAGGGGGTGATTAGTGACAGGGGGTGACAGGGGTGATCAGGGAGGTGACATTGGTGATCAGGGGGTGACATGGGTGATCAGGGGTGACATGGGTGATCAGGGGTTAATCAGTGATGGGGGTGGGGGTGTGTGTGTAGTGATTGGTGCACTTTACCTTAGTTTCCTCTGGTGGTCCCAAACAAAGGGACCACCAGACGAGCAGATAGCAGGCATATCAGACGCTGTTTACAAAACAGCGTCTGATATGCGATTTAAATGCGGTTTTTTCCGCATCTACAGCCTGCCAGCGCATGATCAGCGCTGGCAGGCTGTAGTTTCAGTTGTCCCGGCTCCGATCAAATGAACGCGCGCGCTCATGTGAAATCTCAGGTCTCACGAGATGACGCCGATAGGCGTGACTGAGACCTGAGAGAGCCGCCGCGCTGACGCCCATCGGCGTTAGCGTGGCGGCAAGTGGTTAAGCAAATACCTTTGCTGTATTTGTGGGAGGGGAGGCTGTTTATATGCACCTGTGGGCCCAGGCTGGCTGGTTACTAGGCTATTTATAGGCACCTGTGGGCCGATTCAGCTGATTTCACTACCTCTGGGTCAGCTCTAGGATCCAGCAGCATGGTATAGAGACTCCTTACGGCTGGGCGATGGCAGAATGTCTCAGGAGGGCGCTGGTATTCATGGTAGGATCGGAGTGGTTTGCACGGGACCCATGCTGCGGTCTGGGATGAAGCAGAGTTTGGGCGCTAAATGGTCGAGCGATGGTTGTTAGTTAGCTCAAGCTATGCACACTGTGTTTTGTGCATCAATGGTTGATTAAAAAAAATAATAAAAAAACTCTGTAGAATTGCACTTGTTGGCACGGGACCCACAGTGCGGTATGCGATTCGCAGTACTCTGGGTCAAAGCAGAGTTGGGTGCTAACAGTCAAGTGACTGTTGTTAGTATTTTTGTCCGGCTGTTTAGGGGCTTGTTAGGGGCTATTGCATATAGTTATTGGTGTAGCATGCGCCTAGAGTAGGTATGGTCGCATGTTTTTCTGTTACCTGTTTTACATGTGGGTGCACATCCGCAGTTAACGCCAGACATGCAAGGTGTTGGTGAATGTATATCAGTGGTCTGTATATGGGAACACAAGCAGATCGGTCAAGGCGCCTGTATTTGAGTTCTGATGCTCTTGTATGTAAGTGTGTTTAATCTATAAACTGTATGTTATGGGCACGCATGTGCCAGCGGTTCTGTGCTAGGTTTATAGGTGCACTATATGTCGATTAATTGGTGTTGCATCAGGGTTATGTTCAAACACGTTTATGTTTTCTTAGGTGGTGTTGTGGTGACCATTATTTTAAAAAAAAAAAACCTGCAGCATTATGTGGAGGTTCGTTCGCTCCTGGGTAATGGCAGAAGGTGCCAGGCGAGTGCTGGCATTCACGGTAGGATCGGACTTGGTTACACAGTTATTGACTTGTAGCGCTCTGGGGCGAAGGAGGTTGGGCACTAATGGTCGAATGATCATGGTTAGGTTCGTTACCTTCAAAAGCTATGTCCATGTGTCTGCATTTACATTTTGTCCTATACTCCATTCACTACTAGAGCTGCGTTCATGCGTTTGCTGTTGCATCACATTAATACTCTGCTCACTTCAGATTACATTCATACAGAGCTGGGCCCATACCATGTTTTTGGCACCACTCACATCCAGAGCGGCATTCACCCACCTGTTCTTACATCAGATGTTATATTCTGCTTCAACTTAAAGCTGCATTTTCCTTTTCATTGCTACATCATGGTTACTCAGTATTTTCCCTAGGGCAGTCAGCACACCGCTCTGATACCGTTCTCCCGATAAACATAGCTGCTTTCTTTCAGGTTTACGTTTCTTTCCTTGCTGGTGGTTACATTCCATAGGCCTACTTTTTCTGTTTCACTTCGGTGGAAAAAAAAAAAAATATTTGTGTGCTGTTCTTTAGTCCTGGTTCACATTCACTCAGACTGGTCTCCTTTACTCATGGTTCGCATTCACTCAGATTGGTCTCCTGCCCCAGTTCACCATACAGTCCCTCAGCGGTCAGTGGGCTAATAGGAGTAAGTTTCCTACTATGTTTTACAAGTTGTTCATTCGTTTGTCACGATAAGGGTCTTCTCTTAGTGAACTGTAATGCCTCTGGCTCTTTTTCTCCCATCTGTTCAATTTCACGGTTGGTTTAATGTTTTATTTAGGCACGTGATTCGGTTCACTAATGTCTATGCATATCCCATCAGGTCTGGCTCACATTTTAATTACTTATCGTCACTGTAATGTCATCTAGTTCAGTCTTGGCTTCGGGGGCCCGATGACCGCTTCAGCCTCATGGCTCCACGGAGCCTATGACCGTTCTTCACGTTATTCGTTAGGGGTACAATATGGTTGTAAGCTGGTTAGTGTCCTAGGTTTACTGTCGGAGGGGGTCATGGTTGTGCAAGTCCTCAAGTCATACTGGTGCTGCATAAGTGGTTTAAAAAATAAAAATAATAAAAATATATATATATATATATATATATATATATATATATATATATATATATATATAAAAAATCCGGAGATAGGCAGCAGCACGTCCAAAGGGGCTTGGCGGATGCAAAATCCTCACGAGGACGGACAATCCTCCACACATATATAGATCCCAGAGAAGAGGCAGCACTCCTGAGTTAAATGGTGATGACCCAATTTATTCAGGCAGCGTTCAGCCTACTCCATGAGGCCTTTGTCAAGCTTGACAAAGGCCTCATGGAGTAGGCTGAAACGTTGCCTTGGAATAAATTGGGTCATCACCATTTAACTCAGGAGTGCTGCCTCTTCTCTGGGATCTATATATATAAAAATATATATAAAAAAATAAAAATCGCCATTAGTCTTGCATGCATGGCTACGCCATTAGAGTCTCTGACGCATGGCTTCTCCGTTTAAGTTTGACACGCATGGCCTCACTATTAGAGTCTCTCACGCATGGCCCCGCCATTAGTGTCTCTCACACATGGCCCCGCCATTAGTGTCTCTCACGCATGGCCCCGCCATTAGTGTCTCTCACGCATGGCCCCGCCATTAGTGTCTCTCACGCATGGCCCCACCATTAGTGTCTCTCACGCTTGGCTCCGCCATTAGTCTTTCTCACGCATGGCTCCGCCATTAGTCTTTCTCACGCATGGCTCCGCCATTAGTCTTTCTCACGCTTGGGTCCGCCATTAGTCTCTCTCACGCTTGGCTCCGCCATTAGTCTCTCTCACGCTTGGCTCCGCCATTAGTCTCTCTCACGCTTGGCTCCGCCATTAGTCTCTCTCACGCTTGGCTCCGCCATTAGTCTCTCTCACGCTTGGCTCCGCCATTAGTCTCTCTCACGCTTGGCTCCGCCATTAGTCTCTCTCACGCTTGGCTCCGCCATTAGTCTCTCTCACGCTTGGCTCCGCCATTAGTCTCTCTCACGCTTGGCTCCGCCATTAGTCTCTCTCACGCTTGGCTCCGCCATTAGTCTCTCTCACGCTTGGCTCCGCCATTAGTCTCTCTCACGCTTGGCTCCGCCATTAGTCTCTCTCGCGCTTGGCTTCGTCATTAGTCTCTCTCGCGCTTGGCTTCGTCATTAGTCTCTCACGCATGGCTTCTCAGTTTACATTTTACACACACAAATCCGTCATTCGAGGTCGGGTGCATAGTCCCGCCACAGTAGGTTCCATGTCTTTTTCTGCCTTCAGGCCCGCTCGCATGGCTCGGTCAGCTGTGGCTCGCAATACAATTCTTCTTGTGGAGGCTCGCATGCATGGCTTTTGCCATTAGAACCTCACTCACATTATTGTTGTAGGTCCTTGGGTCTTCATTGTTTTCTTTTCAAGCAGTCATCCCAAGCCTTCCTTTTCGGACATCACCTTCTCCCGGGTTCTCATTTTCTCCCATTTACCCTGTCTAGGTTTTTGCTTCCCTCGCTCCCCGTTGTTACTTTTCTCTTGCCCGTCCTTGCATTATAGACCCATTCTCCCAGGAAGCTGACCCTGTGGTCTCATTTTTTCCCGTTTCTCAAATTCCGCCTCTTAAGGGGTTGTTAAAAAAAATATAAAAAAATAAAAACTATACGTTGGCATCAGTTTCGTCCACAGGGAGTCCTCTCACCACTACAGGTGATTTACGAAGTCTGCCACATCTACAGACTAATAAGTCCTGTCTCACCACTACAGGCGATTTACGAAGCCTATCACGTTTACTGACACGATAAGTCCTAGCGCGACCACGGCGCAGCATACGTAGTCTATCATGACCTTAAGCTTGTCCTGTCATAGTGGCAGGCATTTTGTGTACATTCTGTCTTCATTACAAGCATGCTTACTTCATATTCAAACTCGGGCTGAGGGTGTTGGTCTGGCACCTTGTTTCTGGGTGCTGGTCCATCTTCCAGTAGGAGGTACAATGATAAGGCACAATATACGTAGTCTGTCACGTCTATGGACATGGCAATTCCTATCACTACTACAGGCGCAGTATACATAGTTTATCACGACCTTAAGCTTATTTCCTGTCACAACTGCTAATATGGTGGGTACGTTTTCTGTTTTCATTACAGGCAACATAAGCCAGCCATGTATTTGTGCTTATGGTTCCCCAGGCCTGGTGAGTCTACATATTTCACTTAATCCATTACTAGAGTTAGACGGCATACGCCATCTTCTAGCTTTTGGGTCCTTTAAAAAAAAAAATAATAATAATAATAATTTAAGCAGTGGCCTGGGGAATAAGTATAGGTGAAGTATTTTGCTACCAGTAACAGTTGGTGTCCGAGCAGGGCCCTTGGCGAATGGTTGGACTTCATTTAGGCCCTTCCATCTGATTCACCATTGTTGTTTCAGTCTGCAGCTCTCAGGATTCAGACCTTCTTGTAATATGTTCATATGTTGGTCAACATACAGTAGGAGTAAATTGTTTCTGATTACCAACCACTCTTTCAAAAGAATCAACTTTAGCTACCTCCAAGAACGATGTGCCGGCGCACGTGACAAAGAGGTAAGGTACATAGAAGTCTCTGTGATATGTATGGTATATTCAGCACCTTCATCGTGTAGTGTCTTTTGCGTTCAAAGCGGGTGTCGTAATGGTATGTATATGTTTTGCTCTAAACTAAGGTCTGCTCTTTTTGGCCCCTTTAGGCTGCCCTACCGCAGCAGTTATGGCACAATTCTACTGCTTGTTGTAGATAGGGTTAGATAGGTTAGGTACACCTTTCTGATAGCCGATCAGACCACAAGTCTAATTTATACTACATTAGTGATGAGCGGCAGGGGAAATATTCGAATTTGCAATATATTGCGAATATTCTTTAGAATATTCGTCATATATTCACAAATATTCGTATTCGAGATTATTCTATTGATTGTGAAAAATTGGCAATGTAATATTCCCATAATGTAAATATTCTAAAACACTAATATATATCACTATAAAATATAGTGCTATATATTAGCTTTTTAGAATATTTGTCATTTTTTCCAATTTTATGTGAACAGTCATTGGCCCAAAAGCCACTGAAGCAAGAATATTTGTTTTTACGATTATATATAACTATATTTAAAATATTTGCGAGTTCTCGAAGTGCCGATATTGGCGATAAAAATTAGCAATTTGAATATTCACGCTCAACACTAGTGTTGAGCACGAATATTTGTAATGCGAATTTTTTGCGAATATCGCATATTTGCGATCTCTCAATTTTTTTAATATAGTGCCATATAATCATATTTGTGAATATTCGTGTTGGTATGTCTGCGTCAGTACACTGTGTGTGTGTACTGACTGAGCCTGACATCTGTTCACTTCCAGTTGCAAAGCATCTGTTGCAAGGCTCTATTTCAAATGCATTCCCCTACCTTGTCTGTTTTGCGATATTCCGTAATGCAAATTTTATTTCAGCGATGCGAATATCTCACACGTGCACTGCCTGCACATTGACTTGAGAAATTTCGCAATGCGACTTTTATGCGATTTTCTTCTTTTTTTTGCCGCCAAAGCTTGTAGCCGCGAAGTCGAACATGCTGCGAATTGCGAATATATTCGTAAATTTGCATATACGAATATTCTTTGTCTTGGACTCTTGCACACTCTAGTCCACCAAATCTAGTTCTCCATTTGAACACAAGCTAGAAGCAGGCTGCTTGTAGCTTGTGGTGCAAAATTAGGAGGATGAGAAGACTAGTGATGTCATGAACATAAAATTTTCAGTTCGCGAACAGCGAACGCGAACTTCCGCAAATGTTCGCGAACGGGCGAACCGCCATAGACTTCAATTGGCAGGCGAATTTTAAAACCCACAGGAACTCTTTCTGGCCACAATAGTGATGAGAAAGTTGTTTCAAGGGGTCTAACACCTGGACTGTGGCATGCCGGAGGGGGATCTATGGCAAAACTCCCATGGAAAATTACGTAGTGGACGCAGAGTCGGGTTTTAATCCATAAAGGGCATAAATCAACTAACATTCCTAAATTGTTTGGAATAACGTGCTTTAAAACATCCAGTGTGTGTATACGATCAGGTATGATGTTGTATCGATCAGGTAGTGTAAGGGTTACGCCCGCTTCACTGACACTGACAGACCAAACTCCCCTTTTAATGCACCGCAAACAGTTCATTTGCACAACTGCAAACTCTCCATTTGCACAAGGTTGGATACCAAGCTAGCCACGTCCCGGTGATGTCATTGAAGGTTTCTTCCTCCACCCAGCCACGTACAACACCAAGGGTCCCCAAAAGATGAAATGAATTGATTTTTCGAACGGTGAGATGGTTAAAAAAACGCTGGCTCCCTCCCCTTTGTTTTTATCCACGGTGACTGCGTCTGCGCCGTGCAATTTACTGTCACACCCGATATGAGTGGTATTTTCTGTAGTACTATTCTCATCAGTTTAATCCCTCTAACGTCCCCAATCTGGGGGCCATTTATTGAATAGATTTTTCGAACGGGGAGATGGTTAAAAAAATGCTGGCTCCCTCCACTCTGTTTTAAAACACGGTGACTGCGTCTGCGCCGTGCAATTTACTGTCACACCCGATATGAGTGGTATTTTCTGTAGTACTATTCTCATCAGTTTAATCCCTCTAACGTCCCCAATCTGGGGGCCATTTATTGAATAGATTTTTCGAACGGGGAGATGGTTAAAAAAACGCTGGCTCCCTCCACTCTGTTTTAAACCACGGTGACTGCGTCTGCGCCGTGCAATTTACTGTCACACCCGATATGAGTGGTATTTTCTGTAGTACTATTCTCATCAGTTTAATCCCTGTTACGTCCCATATCAAGGATTGCCTTTTGTGAAAAAAAATTTAGGCCGGGTACCTTCGACAGACCAAACTCTCATACACTAAACTGAATTGATTTCAGGAACCGGGAGATGGAAAAAGCAGCTTGGTCGGTCCTCTTACTCCCAAATTGGGGCAGTGCGCGTGCACAGAGCAATGTGCTGTGACACCCTATATGAGAGGTGTCTTAACTAGTACTATTCCTATCAGTTTAATCCCTGTTACGGACCCTATCCGGTCGAATTGATTAACCATTGTCGAATTAGCGAACCATTACGACATCATGAAATAATTTAGTTCTGAGCTCTGTACTTGCTTTGTATTGGAATTGATGGGGATTTTTTTAATTGCCTGCATCATTTCTAATAAACTATTAAGAGACTTTATTATGATTTTTTATTTTATGTATTAAAAACCCATACAACATATAAAAAAAAAGTAAATTAATGTTTTTTCTATGAAATATTATCCAGCCGTCCGATCGCTTTTGGTCTGACCATAATGAAGCAACGGCCTTATCATCTGGGGTGTGGCAACATTGCCAACACACTTATAGAGGTGATGATGATTGCTTCATTGTGATACGCAAGCCCCTTCACCACAACAAGGTAACGATCACGAAGGGGAATTGACACTTGTATGTGCCTTTTTTTGGTTTGTTTTTGCAGCCACAGTGCTGCACCATAGGACAGAAAAGTTAGGTATGTACACATGCCTGAAAAATAATGGCACTGTTGCAGCCGCTATTGTAGCAGCGGCCGGAAAAATTTATGTTTTCCAGGCAGAAAAGTGACTAAAACATTGCGGCTTGAACCCTAGTTGGTGGTGGAGAATTCACGAAAGTCATCCGGTATGCAGACATTAAATACAGCAGCGTGGGGACCATTTTGAGGCCAAGGCATGTAATCAGGCCTTTGTTAGTCAAACGTATCCCCACTGTCAGTCCCTTCGGGATCCATGCCTCATTCATCTTTATGAAGGTGAGGTAATCAACACTTTTTTGACCGAGGCGACTTCTCTTGTCAGTGACAATGCCTCCTGCTGCACTGAAGGTCCTTTCTGACAGGACACTTGAAGCAGGGCAGGCCAGAAGTTCTATCGTGAACTGGGATAGCTCAGGCCACAGGTCAAGCCTGCACACCCAGTAGTGAAGGGGTTCATTGCTCCTCAGAGTGTCGATATCTGCTGTTAAGGCGAGGTAGTCTGCTACCTGTCGGTCGAGTCGTTCTCTAAGGCTGGATCCCGAAGGGCTGTGGCGATGAGTAGGACTGAAAAAGCTCCGCATGTCCTCCATCAACAACACATCTGTAAATCGTCCAGTCCTTGCCGCCGTGGTAGGAGGAGGATTACACTCACCTCTTCCCCTGTTAGATTCCCGTTGTGCTGTGACATCCCCCTTATAAGCTGTGTAAAGCATATTTTCCCCTCACCCATGACGGCACCCTGTGCGACTCTAGGACCTCCCATCCGGACAGGAAACCTGAGAAGATAAAAGTGGACACACCCCCACCAAACACCAGTTCAGGTTTCCTGTCCTCCGGGATGGGAGATCCTGAGAAGTACCTCAGCGTTCTGGAGGAAATAGGACATACCTTTCACGGAGCACCGGTCGCTGGGGAGGGTCTGGGGCCAGAGCAGTGGGAAGACCTATCCCAGGGGAGCGGTAGTTCTGTGGCCGTGCCGGAAGCCGCTCCCCACCAGTCTGCCTGCGCCTACACTCTCTTCCGGACCTGCGGGGGAGCCGCTGTGGCCGTGTTCAGGCGGCTCCCCACCTTCTACCTAGCCGGAGTTCCTCTGCCAGGCTCCAAGATGGCGCCCGCGCGTTTGAGCGCTTATGCGCATGCGCGCGGCCGCCTTGTCAGTGGCGCCGGAAGTGACGTCGGAGAGGGCGGGGTTTTTACTCCCGACTCGCAGGGCCGGAACTGGGAGGCCATAAGCGCGTCTTTAATATATAAATATGGCGGCAGGTTCAGGCAGCCAGCGGACACACAGTTCCTTAATGGCAGTGAGTAGGTGGATCCTGGCTGTAAAATGTCGGAACCTACGGAAGGACGCGCTGAACCCATGGATCCTTTGAGGCCTGCAAGTCCGGTATTGACCTAAAGGAGGGAAAAGGAAAAGTTTCATTTTGGGTGAGAATGTTCCTTTTTTTTTACTAATGAGGTGTTTAATGTGATTGTTTCAAGACCTCTAAACCACCTAAAAAATCATCTAGCAAGACAAGGCATAAAGAGTGTCCAGGATGTAAAACACCCCTTTCATCATCATATCAGAAACCGTTATGTTCTACGTGTATAGATAATCTTGTAGCAGAAAAATCCCACAGCCTTACTAAATCAATGAGATCGTTAATAAAGTCCGAAGTAAGGGCATCCTTAAAATCATTCAGTAAAAGCCGTGTCAGGTCCCCAGAAAGATCTTCAGAGCATGACAGTTTAGAAGTGGACTCTTCAGATAATGAAGACAGAGAAGCTGGCCAATTATTTTCTGGTACGTCTGATTCTTCGGGCGACGAATATACAGGAAGATCCTTTTTTCCCCCTGAAGATACGCAGCCGTTGCTGAAGGCGGTCAGGGCCACTATGCAGTTGGAGGACATTAAACAGACCAGATCAGTTGCGGACCAGGCCTTCCAGGCATTAGGCCCACGAAAATATGCAAGCAATTATTAAAAAAGAATGGAAGAATCCTGACAGAAAATTCTTTATACCCTCCTCTGTTAAGAGGAAATATCCATATGACGAACAGGTTTCCTCTACCTGGGATAAGGCTCCAACGGTTGATGCTCCCGTTGCCAAAATAGCGAAAAAGTCTGCTCTCCCTTTTGACGATCTTGGCTGTCTTTCCGAACCGTTAGATAAAAGAGCAGACATATACTTAAAGCGGGCGTGGGAAACTTCTGCTACTTGTCTCAGACCGGCGGTTGCGGCTACCTGGGTATCCCGGTACCTGCGGTTATGGATAGACCAATTGGAAACACACTTAAAAGAGAAGAAGCCGCGAGAAGAAATATTAGCCTCGCTTCCCACATTTTCTAAAGCTGCAGACTTTTTAACGGATGCCTCCACGGATGTCATACGGTTTGCAGCCAGATCCTCAGCCATGACAAATGCGGCTAGAAGAGCCATATGGCTAAAATCCTGGAAGGGAGACCAGGGCTCTAAGTCCAGACTATGTGCCCTTCCATGTGAGGGCGATAGGTTATTTGGGTCTTCCCTAGATGACATCTTGGAGAAGGCATCTGACAAGAAAAGAGGCTTTCCCGTTCCACAGAGGACCCACTTTTTTCGTAGGCCCCAGCAGGGTTTCAGAAGACAGAGGGGCAAACCATATGACAGAAAAGAAAGAGACAAGTTTCAAAAAAGATCTACCGGTTACCTTTTTAAAACCCAAGATAACAAACCAAAAGACAAACAATGACGCCATCCACCAGGTGGGAGGAAGACTGTCCTCCTTTCTCCCAGCTTGGTCAGAAATTACCCAGAACAGATGGGTGTTGGGGGGGATAGCAGAGGGATTCAGATTAGAGTTCCTCTCCTATCCCCAAAATTATTTCTCTATCACTCCAGTCCCCAGGGATCCTCAAAGATCTTCAATTCTAGAAGCAGAGGTCCAATTGTTGCTAGACAAGAGGGTGGTATGCCAAGTTCCAAAGGAAGAGGAGGGCAGGGGGTTTTACTCCCCACTTTTTTTAGTCAGAAAACCCAATGGGACCTTTCGGATGATACTGAACCTGAAACGCTTAAACAAATTACTGAAGTACAAAAAGTTCCGGATGGAAACAATAAAGTCGGCAATATGCCTATTATTCAAGGAGTGTTGGATGGCAAGTGTAGATCTAGAAGATGCGTACTATCACATCCCAATCCACCCCTCCTCCCAAAGGTTTTTGAGAACGGCCGTCCAGGTGAAGGGTCAGATACAACACCTTCAGTACAGGGCCCTTCCCTTTGGGGTCGCACAAGCCCCGAGAATCTTCACAAAGGTGGTAGCAGAGATGGTGGCATTCCTCAGATTGTCCCGAATTGTACTAGTGCCCTATCTGGACGATTTTTTGTTTATAGCGCACACAAGGGAACAGTTAAAGAAGGACTTGACGTTTGTATGTTCTCTTCTAAAGAAACTAGGATGGAGGATGAATCAGGAAAAATCTTGTTTAAACCCCTCTCAGAATTGTGTCTTTTTAGGGATGCAACTGGATTCTATGGCTCAGAAGACTTATCTTCCTCAGAAAAAGGTCTCCTCAACAATAGAACATGTCTGGACCCTCTTCCGTTCCTTCAAATATTCTCTCAGGAAGGCGATGACAGTACTGGGACACCTGACGGCTGCAATTCCCGCTGTACCATTCGCTCAGATCCACACACGATTATTACAGTTGGAAATTTTAAAGAATTGGAATGGTCTTCCGCAGTCGTTGGAGGAAAAATTCCACCTCTCCTCCAAAGCAAGGTATTCTCTCCTGTGGTGGACATCCGTGAAGAACCTTTCAGCAGGGGTGCCTTGGTCCTTCACAGAGCCCATACTGGTTACAACAGACGCCAGTCCATGGGGTTGGGGGCTCACTCAGATGGGAAATACTGGCAGGGAAGATGGGATCTAAGTACCAGGGCCCACTCATCAAATTACAAGGAGCTCAAAGCGGTAGAGAGAGTTCTAAGAATTGCATTGCCAGATGTCTGGAACAAGAAGTTAATCTTCTATTCAGACAATTCAACAACGGTGGCGTACATAAACCATCAGGGCGGAACAAGAGCACCAGCCCTTATCTTCCTCTGCCAGGAGATTTTCAGAATAGCAGAAGCAAGGAGCCTGACCCTGTCGGCTATACATCTGAAAGGCAAGGAAAACTCTCTGGCCGATTTTCTAAGCCGAGTCAGACTCAGGCAGACGGAATGGAGTCTGGACGAAACAACTTTCTCCCAGATTGTGTCAAAATTTGGAACCCCAACTATAGACCTCTTTGCCTCTCGAAAGAACAGGAAGACAGAGAGATTCTATTCCCTAAATTATGCAGACAATCCTACGGCGGTAGACGGTTTGGCTCAGGACTGGAGCCAGGAGATGGGATATGCCTTCCCGCCTATTTCCCTAATTCCCCAAGTACTGAAAAAGTACAGAAGGAAAGAGCTTCTGTTATTCTGGTAGCCCCAAAGTGGCCCAAGAGAGTTTGGTTCTCCACCCTGTTGAGTTTAGCCAGGGATCCCCGTGGATGATTCCTCCAAAGGAGAATCTCCTTTCCCAGGGACCCGTATTGCATCCCAACCCAGAGATTCTGCAATTGGCGGTATGGAGATTGACAGGGGCATCTGGTTGAATAGGGGACTGTCTGACAAAGTTGTTTCCACACTTCTACATAGCAGAAAGTCTACGACAGCCAGGAAATATAATCGAGTTTGGAACGTCTTCTCCTCCTTTCTAGGCTCCAGTCCTGACCCATTTAGTCCCCCAAAAATTCCAGAAATTTTAGATTTTCTTCAGGCAGGTTTGGACAAGGGGCTCAGGGCCTCCACCTTAAGGGTCCAGGTGGCAGCCTTGAGCTACTTTTTCGATTACCAATTAGCCATTCACCCCTGGGTCAAACGTTTTCTTTCTGCTGCTGCCAGAATCCGTCCTTCTGTAAGACCTCTTTCTCCTCCCTGGGATCTAAACAAGGTCCTGACAGCCTTGACGGATAAGCCCTTTGAACCCTTATCAGAAATTCCGACGGAGATACTATCCATAAAGATGGCTTTCCTTCTGGCCATTACCTCGGCTAGGAGGATATCAGAGATCCAGTCTTTTTCTGCCTTTCCTCCCTATACTGTAATCCAGGACAGTCAAGTAGTAATCAGGCCCCTGCCTTCTTTCCTTCCCAAGGTTGTCTCTGACTTTCACCGGAGCCAAGACATTGTGCTACCTTCCTTTTTCCTAATCCCTCCTCCAATTCGGAAAAAGGTTTCATTGCTTAGATGTTAAAAGATGTTTGTTGATCTACCTGGAGGTCACGGCTCCTTGGAGGAAGGATGAAAACCTCTTGGTTCAGTTCTTAGGCAGAAATAAGGGTAAAAAAGCCTCCTCTGGGGTCATTGCAAGATGGGTGAAGAAGGCCATAGTTAAATCCTATATCTCTTTAGGTCTCTCCCCTCCGTCAGGCTTCGGGGCTCATTCTACCAGAGCAGTCTCCACTTCTTGGGCTGAAAGAGCGGATGTATCGTTGGCCCAAATTTGCAGGGCAGCTACCTGGAGCTCCCCCCATACCTTTCTAAAGCATTATAGGCTTCAGCTTCATTCGGATGCCTCATTTGGGGAGAAGGTGGCTGTGGCCCCCCCTTAGTTCTACTTATAGTTTAGTCTCGCACAGGGTGCCGTCATGGGTGAGGGGAAAACAATATTGCTTACCGGTAATCGTTTTTCTCGATACCCATGACGGCACCCGATGTTTTCCCTCCCAAGATCTTCTAAGAAGGATATAAATTTAAAACAATTTTTATACGTCTATATGAAGTAATATAGAAAAAAAAAAAAAAAAAAAAGAGGCCTTTCTCTTCTCTCCGGAGGACAATTTATTTCTTTCACTGGTGTTTGGTGGGGGTGTGTCCACTTTTATCTTCTCAGGTTTCCTGTCCGGATGGGAGGTCCTAAATCGCACAGGGTGCCGTCATGGGTATCGAGAAAAACGATTACCGGTAAGCAATATTGTTTTTTAGTTTGGTTTTGAACTGCTGCATCCTTTCCGACTTTCGGTAATTTGGTAACATTTCTGCCACTTTCTGCTTATACCGGGGGTCTAGTAGCGTGGCCACTAGAGATGAGCGAACACCTGGATGTTCGGGTTCGAGAGGTTCGGCCGAACTTCCGGAAAATGTCCGGGTTCGTGATCCGAACTCAACCCGAACTTCATCCCCAACCCGAACCCCATAGAAGTCAATGGGGACCCGAACTTTTGGGCACTAAAAAGGCTGTAAAAGACACCCAGAGGGATAATATACCGCAATAAACGCATTGCGAATCTGCGATTACAACTTTGAGCTACCGATCACCATGGGAACGCCTCCTCCAGTAGAATGTACTGTTGGATGTGAGAATTAAGTTGAAATCGCAATGCGATTCTTATATATCTGCTTAATCGCATTGCCGTTTCAACTTAGCATTGCTAAATAATTCCATCCATATTGGTTAACTTACTGACTCAGTAAGTTAACGATATGGATGGAATTATTTAGCAATGCTAAGTTGAAATCACAATGCGATTAAGCAAATACATAAGAATCGCATTGCGATTTCAACTTTTTAGTACTCAACTTTTAAAATCGTATACCACTTTAAGTTCCAAAGTTGCAATCGCGTTCGAATAGAACTTAAAGCTGTCTCTTAGTCAGTTTTAGCATTGGTGTGCTGTAATAGAAGTTACATTCGTACGCGAATATAACTTAGAGCAATACAGTCAACTTTACACTGTTAGTTTTATTATCGCAATAATACAACTATTCAAGAATCGTGAACGTGCGTCTGTACGTGTGTGCGTTACTTCGGACACTATTCTATTTTGCCAGCCACAGCTGAAACCACTGATTTATGGTATTGCTATTTTGGCAATTGAATTTAACCCCAGAAAATAATCTATCCTTTGCCAGACACAGACAGCAGACAGTATTATACTTGTCTAGCCAAAGCTGGAACACCAGATTTATGGGATTGGTATTTGGGCAATTGTATTTAACCCCTTAATAAAATATAGAAATTTCTTTCCTGAGTTTCTAGGGGTGACAATTAGCACAGCCAAGCCCCTGATGTAGGATATAGCAAAAAAAAAAAAACTAGTATTGATGGATTGATGGACTTGGTGGCAGCTTCTTCTGGCGCACCACAAGTCACAAAATGGCCGCCGATCAACCCAGAAAATAAGTGACAGAAAAATGCTCTGTGCAGCCTAAAAACCAGCGAGCAAGTAACTAGCAGAAGTTCAATGATTCTCAGCTGTAAATCGATCCGTTCATTAGGTGCTGTTGCTGACTTTAACCTGCCTAATCTCGCCCTGACAGAAGCTGCGTCCTCTCCCTACACTAATCAGAGCAGTGTGACGTGCGGCGCTACGTGACTCCAGCTTAAATAGAGGCTGGGTCACATGCTGCACTTGGCCAATCACAGCCATGCCATTAGTAGGCATGGCTGTGATGGGCTCTTATTGCAAGAAGTAAAACGCTAGCTGATTGGCTGCTGTGCAGCCCTTCAGAAAGCAGGAAGTAATCGACGAACACCGAACCCAAACCCGAACTTTTTTGAAAATGTCCGGGTTCGGGTCCGGGTCCCGGACACCCCAAAATTCGGTACGAACCCGAACGATGCTCGAACTGTTCGCTCAACACTATTGGCCACCCAGTACAGATCGTTCTCCTTTATCCTTTTTATACGTGGGTCCCTCAACAGACATGACAGCATGAAAGACCCCATTTGAACAAGGTTGGATGCAGAGCTACTCATTTCCCGTTCCTCGTCCTCACTGATGTCATTGACGGTCTGTTCTTCCCCCCCCCCCCAGCCACGTACAACACCATGGGTCCCAGATAGGTGACGACAACGAGCACCCTGGGGTGCCTGCTGTGGTTGGTCTTCCTCCTCCTCAAAGCCGCCACATTCCTCCTCTGACTCCTCTTCCTCATACTCCTCTCCCAGCGTTGCTGCAGGTCCGGCAAGCGATGATAAGGCTGTTTCTGGTGGTGATGGTGACCACAACTCTTCCTCTTCCTCTTCACGCTCATCTACAGCCTGATCCAGAACTCTTCGCAGGGCACGCTCCAGGAAGAAAACAAATGGGATGAGGTCGCTGATGGTGCCTTCGGTGCGACTGACTAGGTTTGTCACCTCCTCAAAAGGACGCATGAGCCTACAGGCATTGCGCATGAGTGTCCAGTAACGTGGCAAAAAGATTCCCAGCTCCGCAGAGGCTCTCCTAGCACCCCGGTCATACAAATACTCGTTGACTGCTTTTTCTTGTTGGAGCAGGCGGTCAAACATTAGGAGTGTTGAATTCCAACGTGTCGGGCTGTCGCATATCAAGCGCCTCACTGGCATGTTGTTTCGCCGCTGAATATCGGAAAAGTGCGCCATGGTCGTGTAGGTACGCCTGAAATGGCCACACACCTTCCTGGCCTGCTTGAGGACGTCCTGTAAGCCTGGGTACTTAGACACAAAACGTTGTACGATGAGATTCAACACATGTGCCATGCACGGCACATGTGACAACTTGCCCAAATTTAATGCCGCCAACAGATTGCTTCCATTGTCACACACCACTTTGCCGTTCTCCAGTTGGTGCGCAGTCAGCCACTGATCCACCTGTGCGTTCAGGGCGGACAGGAGTGCTGGTCCTGTGTGGCTCTCTGCTTTCAGGCAAGTCAACCACAAGATAGCGTGACACTGTCGTATCCGGGATGTGGAATAGCCCCTGGGGAGCTGGGGGGAATCAGTTGATGTGCAGCCAGACGCCGCAGCAGAAGAGGACTCAGCCGAGGAGGATATTGAAGAGGATGGAGTAGGAGTAGAGGAGGTGGCAGTAGGTCTGCCTGCAAGTCGTGGTGGTGTCACCAACTCCGCTGCGGAGCCACGCATTTCATGCTTGTCAGCCGTCAGCAGGTTGACCCAATGCGCAGTATACGTGATATACCTGCCCTGACCGTGCTTTGCAGACCAGGTATCAGTGGTCAGATGGACCCTTGCCCCAACACTGTATGCCAGAGATGCCATGACTTCCTTTTCAATGACATGGTAGAGGTTTGGGATTGCCTTTTTGAAAAAAATTTCGTCCGGGTACCTTCCACTGTGGTGTCCCAATAGCGACAAATTTTTGAAGGCCTCAGACTCTACCAGCTGGTATGGTAAAAGCTGGCGGGCTAAGAGTTCCGTCAAGCCAGCTGTCAGTCGCCGGGCAAGGGGTGACTTTGTGACATTGGCTTCTTATGCTCAAACATGTCCTTGACAGACACCTGACTGTGGGCAGATGAGCAGGAACTGCTGAAGGTGAGAGATGGAGTGGCGGGTGGTTGAGAGGGGGCAGGGAGGACAGCAGTGGTTGACGTGGCTGAAGATGCTGGACCAGGAAGAGCATGGTGGCTTTGAGTTTGTGTGCTGCTTGTACTCATGTGTTGATCCCATAGGCGTTTGTGATGTGAGATCATGTGCCTTCGCAAAGCAGTTGTACCAAGGTGGGTGTTGGACTTCCCACGACTCAGTTTCTTTTGGCACAGGTTGCAAATGGCATTGCTTTTATCAGAGGCAGACACACAAAAAAAATGCCACACTGCTGAGCTTTGCAATGATGGCATTCTAGTGGTGGCAACAGCATGCGTTGACTGGCGTGCTGTCTGGCTGACCCCAGGTGCCGATACATGCTGTCTGACTGTGCCACTAACTCCTTGCGACGACCTCCCCCTGCTTCCAACTCGTCTCCTCATTCTCTCTGTCTCCCCTTCAGAACTTTCCCCCTCTTCTCTTCGAGCAGGCACCCACGTGGCATCCGTGGACACATTGTCATCATCAACCGCTTCACTTGTATCTGACACCTCAGCAAAGGAAGCAGCAGCGGGTACAACATCATCATCATCACACTGTACGTCCATGTGTGTAATCCTGCCTGACTGAGACATATCCGTAATCTACATCATCTGGCAATAATGGTTGCGCATCACTAATTGCATCCAACTGATGTGTAAATAACTCCTCTGACGGATCAAATGAAGCGGCTGTGGTGGCTGTGGTGGTAGTGGTGGTGGTGGCGACGGGCGGGTGCGTGGTAACTTGAGAGCAGGTGACCGAAGCTGAGCTGGAGGAGGATGGTGCGTCAAGGTTCTTAGCGGAAGCTGTTGAAGATTGGGTGTCCTGTCTAAGCCAGTCAACTATGTCCTCTGAATTTTTCGGGTTCAGGGTACGTGGCCTCTGAAAACTGGGCATTATTCCAGGGACAGTGGAAATCACAGCACCACGACCACGACGGCCCCTGCGGGGTGGCTTGCCTCTGCCTGTCATTTTTTTTTTTTTTAGATAAGTGGTACTACGCGTGCTAGGTACTGTGCCACCCGGTATGAGTGGTTGGCACTGGCAGTGGGCACACTACAGTCAGTGGAAGAGGGCCTGACACACACTGGCAGCAGGCAAGCAACTGAATTTAGACTACTGTCTAAAAATTAAATGCCTTATTTATCGGCAAGCTACTGTGCCACCCGGTATGAGTGGTTGGCACTGGCAGTGGGCACACTACAGTCAGTGGAAGAGAGCCTGACACACACTGGCAGCAGGCAAGCAACTGAATTTAGACTACTGTCTAAAAATGAAATGCCTAATTTATCGGCAAGCTACTGTGCCACCCGGTATGAGTGGTTGGCACTGGCAGTGGGCACACTACAGTCAGTGGAAGAGAGCCTGACACACACTGGCAGCAGGCAAGCAACTGAATTTAGACTACTGTCTAAAAATTAAATGCCTTATTTATCGGCAAGCTACTGTGCCACCCGGTATCAGTGGTTGGCAGTGGGCACACTACAGTCAGTGGAAGTCAGCCTGACACACACTGGCAGGCAACTAACCTTAGATTAAAGTGTAAAAATTAAGTGCCTTTTTTTTTAAGCAAAGTCCTGTGCCACACGGGATGACAGGGGTGGGCACTGGCAGTGGGCACACTACAGTCAGTTGAAGTCGGCCTGACACACACTAGCAGCAGGCAAGCAGCTGAAATTACACTAAAGTGTAAAAATTAAATGCCTTTTTTATGCAAAGTCCTGTGCCAGCCGGTATGAGTGGTGGGCACTGGCAGTGGGCACACTACAGTCAGTGGAAGTCAGCCTGACACACACTGGCAGGCAACTAACCTTAGATTAAAGTGTAAAAATTAAGTGCCTTTTTTTGATGCAAAGTCCTGTGCCACACGGAATGACAGGGGTGGGCACTGGCAGTGGGCACACTACAGTCTGTGGGCCTGCAGCTCCTCACACATATGTATATAAAGGAAAAAAAAAAGCAGACTAATGTTGCAGCCCTAAAAAGGGCTTTTTGGGGTGCTGTCAGGACTCTGTCCTTACAGCAGAGATCAGATGAGTCTTTCAGGACTGGAGTGGACACTGAATTCACTAGCCTAGCTATCGATTTCCCAATTAAATCAGCAGCAACTACACTCTCCCTCCTCTCACTAAGACTGCAGCTTCAGAATGAATCTAAAATGGATGCTGTGCAGGAGGTGGGAGGGTCTGGGAGGGAGGGTATGCTGCTGATTGGCTGGAATGTGTCTGCTGACTGTGAGGTACAGGGTCAAAGTTTGCTCAATGATGATGTATAGGGGGCGGACCGAACATCGCATATGTTCGTCCGGCAGAGGCGAACGCGAACAAGCTATGTTCGCCGGGAACTGTTCGCCGGCGGATAGTTCGGGCCATCTCTAGAGAAGACTTCATTACTTAATTAGAGAGATTTGTTGAGTAATATGCAAATATTCGTAATGCGAACTTTTTTTAATGTGAATATATAATTTTTGGCAGAGTACATTGATTCCTCCAGTCTGTCTTGTCGGCCAATGAGAAGGATGCAACTACAGTTGTCATAGGTTAGCAACATACTTAGCAACCAATAGGAAAGTTGTCCACCCTTTACTATATAAGGTTCTTCCCAGCAGCCAAGCTGTGCAGTTTCATGTGGTGGTTGTGTTAGCTGTGTGATTCTGTCCGATTGTGCTTTTTTAAAAGCAGATCAATTTCCTCAAATTCATTGAATTAGATAGTATTTGATAGTCTTAGTATTAGATAGGGTAGGTTAGTGTAGCAGTTAGGTTTAGTATAGTGTATAGTTAGTTTATAATCCGTTTAGTCTAGTTTATCAGGTTTTAGTGCAGGGTGTGTAGTCTAGGGTATAGTATTAGGGTATAGCATTAGGGTATAGTGTTGTTTCAAGTGCAGAGTCTAGGTTAGGATTAGTTTAGTGTATATTTTAATAGTGTTTTAGTGTTTGTGTGTAAAAAAAAAATAAGGTAATATCCCTTAGTGTTAGTTTATTTTAATAGTTTAGTTTGTGTTGCGTAGGTGTCCGTGTCTTAGTTTAGAGAAAAAAAAAAAACAACAAAAAAAGTTAATTTCCTTTAGTTTTAGTAGTTTATCATAGTTTAGTTTGTGTTCTGTCTGCGTCAGTGTCCGTGTCTTAGGTTAGTGGAAACAAATCAACAACAAAAAAAAGTTAATTTACATTAGCTTTAGTTTAGTAGCTTTTCATTGTCTAGTAGTTCTTGTGTCTGTCTGCGTCAGTGTCCGTGTGTTTGGTTAGTTAACAAAAAAAAAAGAAAAGAAAAAAAAAGTTTATTTCCGTTATTATTTGGTAGTTTTATAGTTTACCTAGTCTTGTGTTTGTCTGAGTCATTGTCAACTCAGCGTCTTTTATTGTTTAAAAAAAAAAAATAATTATTTGTATTTTTTCCCTGCTTTTTATTTATTTTTTTGTTTTAGCCCCACAGTCCCCATCCCAATAAAGTTTTTACCTAAATTCCCGCTTTGATTTTTTTAGGGCATATTAATTATGGCCTCACGTGGTCAGTCAGGGAGCCGCGGTAGAGGAGTTGGTTCTAGTGCTGGACTGCTGCCAGCACAGGACCGCTCCTCTACCCAAGAAAGAACAAATGTGAGGGGTGTCCGTCCCATTGAAGACTTTTTCAGGCGTGGCAGCCCACCCATAAGATTGCAGCAGGATGCCGAACAGGTTATGGTTTTAATAGCACATTCCAGTGCCACAGTCATTGGCCCCGGGTCCAAGCAGCAGCATCTGCAGCACGCCGCCTTCTGCAGTTGCAACCCCCAGCTCCAAAGAAATGTCCCCGCCCATGTTTGAGGACTCTGACGGTGAGAGGGACATCTTGGGGCAGGCAATGCAGGAGGCAGAACTACTGTAGTTCAGTCCTCCATATGGGCAGGACCTTTTGGAAGGGATGGAGGAGGAGAGGGTTATGTCTATAATATCCCTTCCAAATGGTGTGGGTGGTGTGAGTCACACAACCCCCGTACCTAGTCAGACCCAGGCATCAGTGAGGGGACATCAGAGCCCGGTCAGGGGCTCCATATCAGCTGTTCCCCTCTGTTCACCAAGGCATGGCCCTGGGTCTGACATATCGGAGGATGAAGAGGAGGGTGACCGAGAATGGGTGCCACCTCCCTCGTCAGGCATCAACAGCACACATAAGGAGGAAGGTAGGCACCAGAGGCAAATGGTGCCACAGGTTGCCATGGAGCCCAGCAGCAGGGGCTCCACAGGTAATGTCAAGAGGAGGCAACAGCAGCCACCTCCACCTGTGCGCACCGAGCGCGAACAGGCGCAAGTGAGTACCACCCCATCTGACAGGAGGTCGGTGCATAAGTCGCCTGTTTGAGCCTGCTTCACCCTGGCACCTGACGATGTTACAATAGCAATCTGTCAGCTATGCCATGCCAGGGTGAAGAGAGGGTGAGTGGTGGCTTGGCTGGGTACCACTGCACTTAACCAGCACCTACAAATCAACCACTGGCGTGAGTGGGAACAGATGAAGGGTGGTCATCATACCAGCAGCAGCACCACCAGCAGTGTGCAGGTGACAGCAGCTCCTGCCACTGTACAGCAGCCACCCCAACCACTTCCAATAATTCATTCCCACTCCCCCGCTCCCTCTCATCGTGGTACTGGTACCGGCAGCCATACCTCTGCCTCCACTGCACCCTCCTCTATCCCCTCCTCCACTGCCGTCCGGCGCCAGCCAACAGTTGCTGATGCTTTTGAATGCACCGCGCCCTATGCCCCCAGGGACCGACGTGTGCGTTCACTCAATGGGCTCCTGGCAAGGGTTATCGACCAACATCTGCTCCCTTACAATCTGGTGGACAGCAATCCATTCAGGCAGATGTTTGAGCAGGCACAACCCAGCCATTACTTTGCCAGGACTGGCGTCCCTGCCCTACGCCAGCACCTTGTGGAGAATGTATGCCTGTTGCTGGATCATGATGTCAGTGACAGGGTGCATCTCACAATGGATGTTTGCACCAGCAGGCATGGGCAGGGACGATATATAAGTTTTACAGCCCATTGGGTGTCCCTCCGAGGCGCTGTGGAGGGATCGGCGGCATCAGTTTGTGGTGCTGCCCCGGGTTGTCCAGGGGAGAACTGCTGTCTCCACGGCTGCTGAGCCCCCCAGCAAGCGTCCCTGTAGCTACGCAAGTGTGGGGCACGTCCGCTGCCAGACCATGCTCCAGCTTGTGAGCTTAGGGGAATGGAGACACACTGGACCTGATGTTCTGGCCGCACTACAGGCTCAGGTCCAGAAGTGGCTGACACACCGAAGGCTCCAGGCAGGTATGGTTGTCTGTGACAATGGCAGTAACCTATTTGCCGCCCTACATGCTGGCAGTCTTCCCCACGTTCCCTGCATGGCACATGTCCTCAACCTAGTGGTACAGAAGTTCCTCCGTACGTAACCAAGGTTGAGTGACGTTGTGAAAAGGGTATGGAGGGATGCCAGCCACTTCCGACGCTCCACAACCGCCACAGTGTGATGCAGTGGAACTCCACCCTTCACATGCTGGAGAGGTTGTGGGCGCAGTGAAGGGCGGTAAGGGAATACCTGCTGGGCCTAGGCACTCCAGGGCCAACCAACCCACTCCCCTACATCACTAATGAGGAGTGGGGGCAGATACAGCAAGTCTGCCAAGTGTTTGCCCCATTCGAGCAGGAGACATAGATGGTCAGAGGGGAGCATGTTGGCCTCAATGATGTTCTCCCACTAGTGTTCCTGCTGGACAGGACACTAGATTGTCTGCTCAAGGCTGGGGAGAGTGCCTTGGTGGAGCATGAAGAGTCAACCATGCTCCACCAGGACCAGGCCCAGGACAAGAAGGAGGATGAGGAATCAGTGCACATCCAGGAGTCTGGGCCTGGTCAGGAGGGAGAGTCGGTGCTGGGGGCACCATAAGTCTGGGGGTGGGGCAGCTCAGACCGGGAGCAGCAGCAACTGCAGCAGGAGGACCAAGAGATAATGGTCCCGGGCAGCCATGAAGATTCACAGCGGGCTGTCCTCTTTCCCATGGCCGCACACATGCTGCGATGCCTCAGGAGGGACTCCCGTATCAAGAATATTAAGGGGAGGGATGATTATTGGTTGGCCACCCTTTTAGACCTTCGATGCAAGGGGAAACGGGAGCAGTTTATCCCATCCAGCCGAAGGCAGGCCCGTATGGATCAATTGCGGGCATGTCTGATTAGGTGGCTAGAGCAGGCTAACCCTCGGCCTCAGGCTCTAGTTCTCCCCGTCCATCTCACCCAGCAGACGGCTGGCACCAGCCGAGCAGGGGACCTTATGGGTGAGATGAGGCTGTTCTACCAGTCTGCGCGACCCAGTACGACCAGCAGCAGTAGTAACCACCAGCGGCTGGCCTGCATGGTGGGAGACTACATGGGGTCCATCGGTGCTTCCGACAGCATGAGCACTGATGACCCCATGGAGTACTGGGTTGCCAGGCTGGACACCTGCCGTGATCTGGCTCAGTATGCGCTGGAGTTAGTCGGTCCCCCCTCCAGCGTATTGTCTGAGCGGACATTCAGCGCGGCAGGTGGGGTGGTCACCGACAAGTGGACCCGTCTGTCCACTGAAATTTATCAAAATGAACGAGTCCTGGATCGGCAGTGATTTCTTGGCCCCCGCTGTCAGTTTAGGCCATTGAAGCGTCCTTTGTCCATCCCTCTCCTTGGCTCTCCCTCCAAAACTCTGTTGTTTTTTATCCTTTTTAACTTAGTTATTACTCCATTGTTTTTTATGCTTTTTAATTTATTTATTACTCCGTTGTTTTTTATCCTTTTTAACTTATTTATTTTTTCAAATATTTTAAACTTTATTGATTAATTTTTTTTATATATAAAAAACAGATGTACATATTAAGTTATTGAATTATGATTTTTTTTATATGTAATTTATTTGCTTAAAATATAATGATGAAATTATTGAATATATATTATGAATTATTGCATTAATGTATTGTTAAAATTTTATTTAATCATGTCTTTCTTGATTTAATGAGTGTTTCATTTATTTAATATTTGTTTTAAAATCAGGATATATAGATATTTTCCGTTTTTTTTTTTAATTGTGTATTTTGGTATTCGATGAATTTTATATATATTTATTATCATTTATTTATTTAAATCGTGTATTTTATACAGTAAGTGCAGAGTTAGATATGGCACTGTCCCCACAGAAAGGGTGGTCAATGAAAAACATGCTCCGACATTACAATAAAATCTATGCATGTGTCCAGCATGATGAAGTCATCCAGGATAGCTGATAAACCCTGACCTTTGATTTGGTGTGCTAGGCCCTCCCCAAACCATCTCCCTAGCCTCAATGTTCCAGAACAACTGCAAGGACAGAGTACAGAATTGGATCGCATATTGCCAGACAGTTTAGTTACACAGGAGGAGGCATAATAAGGAAGATCCTGTGATGGCTGTCCAGCCAGGTTCTTCAAAGATCCCAGAATATTACAATTAATTTAATTAATCATGTTTCATGATTATGTTAATAACTAAAATAATTGTTTTTCATTTATTCATGTATCTATAGATTTCTAATAGAACTATATCTAAGATATCCTGTATTAACTCTTCTACTTAATACATTTTTAAATGTAATTAATGTAATAGGCACACTTCGCTCCACACGCCACTTGCACCAGTCTGCTCTTGTTTTCCATATAAGGCACATCCACTCTGTAGTAGTACACTGCGGTACCATAGCCTACCTCCCCGTGTGCTGATTCTTTGAAGCCAGAGGCCTATTTGAATGGGGGTGTCTACCAGCTGCTCTCTCATACTCCTTTTGTCCAAGAATAGTGAAGGAGAACTTTGCTTCCCCCACCCACACACGGTCAGTCGCTCACACACGCTGGGCTCCATCCAAGGGGGTTGACCCATCTGTCCTGTGCCTGTCTGAGCAGAGAAGGCACAAGCTTTCCTCGGACAGGGTCTGGAAGTTTGACCCGCTCAGCCATCGTGATTACTTCAAGTCCTCATTATTGACCACTCAGCCACGGTCCACATATACTGGCAGGGTTTGAGGCGGCTGTCTCCAGTGCGTGGCATGATTGCAGATCATGGTGCACAATAATCCTTTAGATGAGAGGCCTGTCTACAGCTGGGGGAAGGGGTGAAGGAGAGTTTCACACAAGCCCTTGGCAGACATCACTAGAAAGGGGACGACTGGCAAAGTATAGCACCTTCAGTATCATTCAGCAGAGCGCAGATCGGATTCTGTTCAGAAGGCAACATGTGCTCTTTAGCTACATAAAACTAGCGATAAACTGTCCCTACATAACGAAAACAGCTCTTCTTCATTTGGTTTTACTTGAAATACAAATTCTGATTCCTTTAACTTTGCTAAAAACATACAGTAATTGGGTACTGTACATTGTGGATGTATGAAGGGGGACAAAAATGCAGCGCCTAACGTGAGCGAAATGGGTAGATATATATACATTTTGTTCATCCTGCTATAATGTATCAATGTAGCCCATCTTTCTACGGAATTGAAGCCACAAATTTTTCTCCCCCGCCATACATCACCATTGCAAAGGATGTACCGTATATACTCGAGTATAAGCCGAGTTTTTCGGCACAAAATTTGTGCCGAAAAACCTGAACTCGGCTTATACTCGAGTCATACAGGTTATTTGATTTGGTGCGTGCGCACGTGTGCACCCGCGATGCGTGCACGACGTCTTCTGCCGTCTACTGGAGGGAGTGGTGTTTCAGCTCAATCCACAAGTCGCGGCTGAGCTGAAGAGGTAGGCAGCACAAGGAGAACAATGCTTTTGTATGCAGTGTTCACTGAGGTAAAGCATTGACTTTACAGAAGGGGAAAAAAAGCAAGCTTTTACATTTAAATGCTGTCGGTCTATCTGAACTGTATGCTACTGAACTATTTAACCCACAATATTCAATGGCACATTTTATTACAGTGAAAAACCCATTTAAAGGGCTTCTGTCACCCTCAAAGTCATTTTTTGTGCTTACTGTGCCTTATAGGGTGATTATTCTATATATACAGCTTGCCTTTTTCTGTCCGTTATTTTAGCTAAAACGCATTCTTTAAATATAAATACACTGTTACCAGCAAGTAGAGGTTACTTGCTGGAAGCCACCGCATCCTCCTTTCAAACGTCCCTCCTCCTGTTGAGTGACAGGCTAGCGAGCTTCCTCCTCTGTCTGGCCCTGTCTCAGCCTCCAAACGCGCGCCTGCGCCGCCCCAGTCTTCAGTTCACTGAGAGGAGGATGCCGACTTCTCTTCCGGGTGTAGATGTGACGCCATCGGCGCAGGCGCACTGAGGAAGGAGCGGCCGAGCAGCGTCGTCCTCTTAGTGAACTGAAGACTGGGACGGCGCAGGCGCGCGATTTGGAACTGAGACAGGGCCAGCCAGAGGAGGAGAGCGCTCGCTGGCCCTGTCACTCAACAGGAGGAGGGAGCGTTTTTTGGAAAGGAGGATGCGGTGGCTACCAGCAAGTAACCGCCCTACTTGCTGGTAGCAAGGTAATGTACATATTTAAAAAGTGCGTTTTTTATCTAAAATAACGGACAGAAAAAGGTAAAAACAGTATATATAGAATAATCGCCCTATAAGGATTTTAGTAAGCACAAAAAAGAAAAATGACTTTTGGGGGGTGACAGAAGCCCTTTAAGGCAGTAAAGTCTTGTAAATAAATGTTTATAAATCCTGAATCCTTATAATCAGGGGTTTTGGAGTATAAGGATTCAGGATTTTTAACCATTTATTTACAATGCTTTACTGTCTTAAATGGTTTATTCACTTTATTAAAGTTGCCATTAAATACTATGGGTTAATGTATGTTAATTGGTATTTTCCCATTTTTTTAGGGTAAAATTAGGGGGGTCGGCTTATACTCGGATTGGCTTATACTCGAGTATATACGGTAATTACTGTATGTTTTTAGCAAACTTTAAAGGCATAAAAATTTGTTGGATCTATTTCTGATATTCGGCTGAGCACCATGTGAAGGTTGTCAGCATTGACTGTAGCATTGGCCGTGGCTTATACTGTACCTCGTGCCGATTGGTGGTGATACGTGTTGGCTGTGCCACTCTCTATCTCTTTCTCTGTTGCATTAGTTCATAACAATTTGTATTTCAAGTAAAACCAAATGAAGCAGAGCTGTTTTCATTATGTAGGGACAGTTTATCGCTAGTTCTATGTAGCTAAAGAGCACATGTTGCCTTCTGAACAGAATCCGAACTGCGCTCTGCTGAATGATACTGAAGGTGCTATACTTTGCCAGTCGTCCCCTTTCTGGTGATGTCTGCCAAGGGCTTGTGTGAAACTCTCCTTCACCCCTTCCCCCAGCTGTAGACAGGCCTCTCATCTAAAGGATTATTGTGCACCATGATCTGCGATCATGCCACGCACTAGAGGCAGTCTCTCAAACCCTACCAGTACATGTAGACCGTGGCTGAGTGGTCAACAATGGGGAGTTGAAGTAATCAGGACGACTGAGCGGGTCACACTTCCAGACCCTGTCCGAGGCAAGCTGGCACGTCAGTGCCTTCTGTGCTCAGACAGGCACAGGACAGATGGGTCCACCCCTTGGACGGAGCCCAGCGTGTGTGAGCGGCTGACCGTGTGTGGGTGGGGGGAGCGAAGTTCTCCTTCACTACTCATGGAGAATAGCAGCATGAGAGAGCTGCTGGTAGACACCCCCACTCAAATAGGCCTCTGGCTTCAAAGACTCAGCACACGGGGAGGTAGGCTATGGTACTGCAGTGTACTACTACAGAGTAGATGTGCCTTATATGGAAAACAAGAGCAGACCGGTGCAAGCGGCGTGTGGATATAATTTTTTAGTAAGAAACATTGTAAACATTTTTTTATTTTTTTTTGTGTACAGTTAACAGCATTGCTGCTGCACACTCACACCTGATGCTTTACCATTTGACTATATTTCTTCATGTTGTTGTCCATGCCTGGTGGGGGCACATTCCTGGGAACATATTCCTGCTGCACACTCACACCTGCTGCTTTATCATTCAACTATATTTCTTCATGTTGTTGAGCTGGTCTGGCGGGGGCACATTCCTGGGAACATATTCCTGCTGCACACTTACACCTGCTGCTTTACCATTCGACTATATTTCTTCATGTTGTTGTCCATGCCTGGTGTGGGCATATTCCTGGGAACATATTCCTGCTGCACAGTGCACACTCAAAACCTGCTGCTGCCTGTCCTGAGTTAGGCCCAGATCTATGCGTAGGCCCCATACTGAAACCTAAACATCTACCTGCTGATGTAGCTGCTGCTGCTGCTCTCTGTCATGAGCAGGCTGAGTTATCCTAAAGCCCTTTTTACGACAAGATAACCTGCTGCTGTCTGTTGTGTTGAGTTGGGCCAAGATCTATGTGTAGACATTCTGTTAAACGGTAAACATCTAGCTGCTGCTGTTGATAGTGTTGCTGTCTATGTAGTTCAGGCTGAGTTATTTTTTAGGCCTAATAGTATACAATTATATTTATCTGTTGCTGCAGCTCTTGACTTTCCTGAATCAACAGTTATTCCCATCTCTGCATAGACCTGAAACTATAGTGTTACCATTTAACTACTTTGGTTTGTCCCAATCCTGTGTAATTACGTTCAGGATTATATAGTCCTTATACTACCAAGTTCATATTTACATATGCCTGTCTGACATGCCACAGCGAGGTTAGGTCCATCATTGTGTAAGCCTTAAACTGTAGTCTTACTAATTAATTAATACTGTGTGCCATTATTCTCGCACCTAGTGATTGTGAGTAGCCAATGTGGTACGGGGTTTAAAATGTTGATGCTGTTTGTCCTGATCGTGTGGAGACTACCAGCATGGACCATTTATTATTCCTAGTATTTTTCAAGTATAATTTAAGATTTAGCATTTGCTTATATTGGTGTGCAATTTTCATGTTGGCACATGTGCTATGTTCATACAGTATTGTCAAGAGTTATCAAATTCTATATATATAAAGGATTTTTTTCTTAGACAATCATGTGGTGTTAAAATAAAATAAATTCTTTTTATTTTTATTTTTATTTTTTTTAAAGTTGGGTTTGTGGCGGTACCGGATGTGGTTCTCACTTTAGCAAGATGGGGACCGCACGTGGACTTCCCTTTTCAAAACGTCTTGTGCAGTTAATATGCTACATGACTGATTGATAAACCTAATAAAGTTTTATAATTTTATTTCTTTCATTGTTTGTTTTAATACGGATTTAGGTACGAACATGGTGTTGTCTGTCGTCCTGGAAAGGATGCCTGACTTCCGTGTTGACCTCTCTACGTGGTTGGGTGTTACTGGCGTTATACTCGTCCGTGTGGAAATCCGGTTTTGTGAGTGGAGCATTATTGCCACATGTAGATATCGATATATCCATTTATATTTTTCAGGAAAATTCTTGACACATCTGTTTTGATAATTTGCACATGCTGTTATAATAATAATTACAAGTTTAACTAAACAGTCTAAACTGTAGAGTATATTGAGTCCTTGAATCCATGTCACCGTTTTGCGAGTATATCTAATCTTTTTCTTCAGTTCAATTGATGGTGCAAACATGTCATGTATTTTTTATCATGTGAACCCAATGTGTTGGGACCATCAATGCCTTTTTGCGTTAAAAGATTTAAAAGATGTGTTTTACTTGTGGGAATGAGCCATTATCACCTGCTGTTTGACAAAGGCACATGTCTGTGCCGAAACGCGTGTCACATATGGGTGACGAATAAAGAAGTATTTTTTGCAAAGAAATTACGGAGTGCCGGTCCTTTCATTTCATTTTGATGGGGATCTGACCTGCTGACCGTGCACCCGGACCTCAATGAAAGCACAGTGCCGTCCATTTTCTCTAAATTGATATGCCTGGTTTTTTGGTGCGAGCATGTGCATTTGAGCTCAACAAGAAAAGCGTACAGATGAGTACCTACAGCTATGATGATGAGGAAGCCCGCGCAATAGTGGCACGTATTGATTCATCGACAGAGTTCCTGAGAATACCTCCAGGTGAGCTGAGAAGTCGTGATCTAGAGAGAACCTCCAAACACCTGGTCTCTCTGCAGCTACATGCAACGACACTAGCTGAATATCACCGTTCCAAACGTATTCCACGGGGACTACGAGTTAACCTGCGACCAACTTTCTTTCAGGAAAGTGTGGAATATTGCACTCACTTTGCCAGCATTTTGAACAAATGTTCATTGGACATTATAACATTAACAATTGAACACCTGACTAAAGCAATCACAGATTGCCAGGAGAGTATCTCCGTTACTGAGTCTCAATTGAAAGATTGTCTGAAGAAAGAGGACTTTGATACATTGAAAGAGAAGATTACCAAACAATGTACCGAATTGCAAAGTTCAATACAAATCACAAAGAGATCAAAATATATTCGAGACATGGAGGATTGCCAAAGAAATCAGGTCTACAGGTGGCAAGACAAATCCGGCACAGCGACATCACAACCACGACGACCTGGCCGCAGAGTAGGCACAGCGTCCTCCGATTCTGGAAGCGACTCTACAACTGGCCAACGCACAAATTTTTTAGGAACACGCAGACGCCCAAGAAGGCCAATACCAGGCGGGCAGGCCGACGCCATCATCGGGGACGCCGAAGCCCCACGTCTAACCCGGTCACAGGTACCCAGCATACCCTAGTATTAAACTTATCTTCTAAGAATCTTTCTCCACACCAAATTGGACTCCTTGAAAAGGACTATCTTTCAGTCCGACGGCTAGTCTGGACACATTTGGACTGGACATGGATCTAAACCGCTTTTTCAGTAATATACGGTTAAAAGCCATTTTTCCAATGTAGTATCACATGATATTATTTCACCTGATAGTACACAATCTATGTTAAGTTTGCAACAATTTGGTTTGAGGCTTAAGAGCCAATATATGCCTCCAAAATATATCATCCAAGTGACACCTACATACAATGGGTACAGCGTGATATTTCTATGCTAGTCACAAAATTTAAAAAGGGAGACTATTATATACATCACAACTTATCCGCTGAGGAGAGACAGCTAGTCAATCATTTGACAGATGATGACTCCCTGGTCTTTAAACCCGCGGATAAAGGGGGAGCCCTCGTCATATTGGACAAGGAATATTATGTAAAGGAAATACTGGGACAATTGTCTGATCACAACGTCTATGAAATATTGCAGGGGGACCCGGTCTGGGCAATTAAGCACGAGTTACAGGATTTGGTTGATAGTAATTTAAAACAGAATGTTATTGATAAAAAGTTACGCTGAATTTCTAATCAACCAACATCCTGTGACACCTGTATTTTACACACTCCCCAAGGTGCATAAATCCTTGAGCAGCCACCTGGACGTCCAATTGTTGCAGCCACGGACTCAGTCCTTTCCCCTGCAATATTTCTTAAAGTGTTGACCCCACTCACAAAAAGGCCCCGTCATACCTTAAGGACAAAGAAGGGACCATTCGGCACTTCCACCTCGATCCACGCTGCGCGGGAAGGAGCAGCCTCCAAGTACACAGTAAGATGAAATCTCCCAGCAAACGTGTATATTTAAACTTGCTTCTTTATTATCTTCACAATAGAAGTATTCCCAGACGCTGCAGCACTCGCTTCATCAGCAGGTCATGGGTATCGGCATATACAGAATTTAAACAGACAAACTCATTAACATGACGTCAGACACTATCCGCGTCAGCAGTACAAACAGCCAATAAACAAACATGTAGACATTGCCCATTACCACCGATCTCTCAGTGTATAGCAGATGCTAAAAATGAAAATAAAGTCAAACAAATCAAGTAATTAGAACAAAACATCACAATGAGCATATTATAAACGCAGCTATTTCATACTCGCGGTTTAACCACGCCGTTCAACGTATCCAGGGTATGTATCCAGAGTTTCTCCGCAGTAGAAGCCTTTGATGTCTCCACTCCTCCTAGGTAACTTACCTGCTCAAACTTGGACTCTAAGCTGTGCAATAGTATGTTTAACTTTTCAAATGATACTGAAGTGGTAGTAGGTTTTGGTTCTATGGTGATCTGTGTTATACACTCTGTCCCTGATTGTTTGTACAGTCTCACCAATATATAATGTCACGGGGCATTTATCATGTATACTAGCATTTGAGGATTCACAGGTAAAGCCAGTTATATAAAGCCCTTGCCTGTATGTGATGATACCTGTAGCCCTTATGATATGTGAGCACTGCTAATGCAGGCACGGAATGTGCTCATTCTTGACTAGTCAATCGAATTATCTAGAGCAGTGTTTTCACTGCCCAGATCAGCATGTACAGTTGATCTCTATAGTTGAATTCTTTTATTACAAAATGAGAGGTGGATGTTTAAATTCCTCAATGGAGGGGTATGCCTTTTTCAGAAGATGCCAGTGTTTCTGGATTATGTTATCAAAACCTGTGTTATAGTGATGGAATTTATGAATAAATGCTACCCTCTGGATATCCTTCTGTCTAGGCTGTATGGCTCTCATTTGTAATAAAAAGAATCTCAACTATAGAGATCAACTGGTACATGCTGATCTGGGCAGTGAAAAACACTGCTCAGACAGACACGATTGGCTAGTCAGAGAATGGGCACATTCCCGTGCCTCCATTGCTTACAGTGCTCACATATCATTAAGGGCTCACAGGTATTTCATATCCACATACAGGCAAGGCCATTAATATAACTGGCTTTTTTACCTGTGAATCCTCAAAATATATTCGAGACATGGAGGATTGCCAAAGAAATCAGGTCTACAGGTGGCAAGACAAATCCGGCACAGCGACATCACAACCACGACGACCTGGCCGCAGAGTAGGCACAGCGTCCTCCGATTCTGGAAGCGACTCTACAACTGGCCAACGCACAAATTTTTTAGGAACACGCAGACGCCCAAGAAGGCCAATACCAGGCGGGCAGGCCGACGCCATCATCGGGGACGCCGAAGCCCCACGTCTAACCCGGTCACAGGTACCCAGCATACCCTAGTATTAAACTTATCTTCTAAGAATCTTTCTCCACACCAAATTGGACTCCTTGAAAAAGGACTATCTTTCAGTCCGACGGCTAGTCTGGACACATTTGGACTGGACATGGATCTAAACCGCTTTTTCAGTAATATACGGTTAAAAAGCCATTTTTCCAATGTAGTATCACATGATATTATTTCACCTGATAGTACACAATCTATGTTAAGTTTGCAACAATTTGGTTTGAGGCTTAAGAGCCAATATATGCCTCCAAAAATATATCATCCAAGTGACACCTACATACAATGGGTACAGCGTGATATTTCTATGCTAGTCACAAAATTTAAAAAGGGAGACTATTATATACATCACAACTTATCCGCTGAGGAGAGACAGCTAGTCAATCATTTGACAGATGATGACTCCCTGGTCTTTAAACCCGCGGATAAAGGGGGAGCCCTCGTCATATTGGACAAGGAATATTATGTAAAGGAAATACTGGGACAATTGTCTGATCACAACGTCTATGAAATATTGCAGGGGGACCCGGTCTGGGCAATTAAGCACGAGTTACAGGATTTGGTTGATAGTAATTTAAAACAGAATGTTATTGATAAAAAGTTAGCTGAATTTCTAATCAACCAACATCCTGTGACACCTGTATTTTACACACTCCCCAAGGTGCATAAATCCTTGGAGCAGCCACCTGGACGTCCAATTGTTGCAGCCACGGACTCAGTCCTTTCCCCCCCTGCAATATTTCTTAAAGTGTTGACCCCACTCACAAAAAAGGCCCCGTCATACCTTAAGGACAAAGAAGGGACCATTCGGCACTTCCACCTCGATCCACGTTGCGCGGGAAGGAGCAGCCTCCAAGTACACAGTAAGATGAAATCTCCCAGCAAACGTGTATATTTAAACTTGCTTCTTTATTATCTTCACAATAGGAAGTATTCCCCAGACGCGTTGCGGCACTCAGCCTTCATCAGCAGGTCATGGGGTATCGGCATATACAAAATTTAAATAGACAAACTAATTAACATGACGTCAGACGCTATCCCGCGTCAGCAAGTACAAACAGCCAATAAACAAACATGTAGACATTGCCCATTACCACGACGATCTCTCAGTGTATAGCAGATGTCTAAAAATGAAAATAAAATAAAACAAATCAAGTAATTAGAACAAAACATCACAAATGAGCATATTATAAACGTGCTATTTCATATTCGCGGTTTAAACCACGCGGTTCCAATGTATCCAGGGTATGTATCCAAAAGGTTTCTCTCCGTAGTAGAAGCCTTTTGATGTCTCCACCCCTCCTAGGTAATTTTACCTGCTCCAAAACTTGGACTCTAAGCTGTGCAATAGTATGTTTAACTTTTTCAAAATGATACGGAAGTGGTAGCAGTAGGTTTTTGGTTCTTATGGTGGATTTGTGTTTATACACTCTGTCCCTGATTGTTTGTACAGTCTCACCAATATATAATAGGCCACAGGGGCATTTTATCATGTATATTACATTTGAGGATTCACAGGTAAAAAAAGCCAGTTATATTAAAGCCCTTGCCTGTATGTGGATGAAATACCTGTGAGCCCTTAATGATATGTGAGCACTCTAAGCAATGCAGGCACGGGAATGTGCCCATTCTCTGACTAGCCAATCGTGTCTGTCTGAGCAGTGTTTTTTCACTGCCCAGATCAGCATGTACCAGTTGATCTCTATAGTTGGAATTCTTTTTATTACAAATGAGAGGTGGATGTTTAAATTCCTCAATGGAGGGGTATGCCTTTTTCAGAAGATGCCAGTGTTTCTGGATTATGTTATCAAAACCTGTGTTATAGTGATGGAATTTATGAATAAATGCTACCCTCTGGATATCCTTCTGTCTAGGCTGTATGGCTCTCATTTGTAATAAAAAGAATCTCAACTATAGAGATCAACTGGTACATGCTGATCTGGGCAGTGAAAAAACACTGCTCAGACAGACACGATTGGCTAGTCAGAGAATGGGCACATTCCCGTGCCTCCATTGCTTACAGTGCTCACATATCATTAAGGGCTCACAGGTATTTCATCCACATACAGGCAAGGCCATTAATATAACTGGCTTTTTTACCTGTGAATCCTCAAATGTAATATACATGATAAAATGCCCTTGTGGCCTATTATATATTGGTGAGACTGTACAAACAATCAAGGACAGAGTGTGTAAACACAAATCCACCATAAGAACCAAAAACCTACTACTACCACTTCCGTATCATTTTGAAAAATTTAAACATACTATTGCACAGCTTAGATTCCAAGTTTTGGAGCAGATAAAATTACCTAGGAGGGGTGGAGACATCAAAAGGCTTCTACTACGGAGAGAAGCCTTTTGGATACATACCCTGGATACATTGGAACCGCGCGGTTTAAACCGCGAATATGAAATAGCACGTTTATAATATGCTTATTTGTGATGTTTTGTTCTAATTACTTGATTTGTTTTATTTTATTTTCATTTTTAGACATCTGCTATACACTGAGAGATCGTCGTGGTAACGTGCAATGTCTACATGTTTGTTTATTGGCTGTTTGTACTTGCTGACGCGGGATAGCGTCTGACGTCATGTTAATTAGTTTGTCTATTTAAATTTTGTATATGCCGATACTCCATGACCTGCTGATGAAGGCTGAGTGCCGCAACGCGTCTGGGGAATACTTCCTATTGTGAAGATAATAAAGAAGCAAGTTTAAATATACACGTTTGCTGGGAGATTTCATCTTACTGTATACCTTAGGGACACACAACATTTTTTAGAGACAATAAGGCAAATTGAGCTGTCACAAGATTGCATCCTAGTCACCCTAGATGTGTGCAGTTTATATACGAGCATAACTCACGACAAAGGCCTACAGGCAATTCAAGCATTATTAGATGAGAGCACACACACGGAGGCTGAAAAGGATTTTTTTCTGTCTGTACTTTCCATTGTTCTGCGACGTAACTACCGCGCCGCCATACGCAAATTGCTATATGGCACACTTTGAGAGAGAGTTCATCTACCCAAATGCATTATACCAAAACCATTGCATATTTTGGAAACGTTTTATCGACAATATTTTTTGCGCATGGCGGTGCGGCATTGAGACCCTTAAGACCTTTATGGACTACATTAACAGTATAAGATCTGAATTAAAATTCACCCTGCACCAAGATTTACAACATGTGTCTTTCCTAGATACATAGATGATTAGTGGAGTGGATGACAGGATCACAACTGTCTTGTATGTCAAAGAAACAGACAGAAATAGCCTGTTATCATTCCACAGTAATCACCCTCCAGCCGTAAAAAAATCACTACCATACTCCCAATTTAAAAGAGTGGCTAAAATTGTAATGGATTCAGACTCACGTAATCTTAGGATGCAGGAGATGACAAAAAAAATTTCTGATAAAGGTTACCCCTCCCAGCTGCTACAGGAACAGAGGAATAAGGTGGAAAATCCGATAGAACAACCACAAAAAAAGGTAGAGAAAAGACAGAGTACCATTGGTAGTAAAATACCATCCCTGGATGGATCAAGTAAAAGCAGTGGTCAACAAACACTGGAACATCCTACAGAGATCCTATCCCACAATCCAGGAATTTAGGGAACTACCGATGATGTGCTACAAGCTCAATAAGAACATCAGAGACAGGATCATCCGGGCTGACATAGGTAGTGACAGGACATCTTCACGACAGCTCACTCTCTCTGCAGAAAGGAAGGGAACATTTCCCTGTCTGAACTGCGTTCATTGCTCGAGTGTCATTAAGGGCTCCAACATATCACACCCACACACAGGACAACAAATTCCAGTTTGGGGTCACTTTACATGGGACAGCAGTTTTGTTATTTACTTACTAAAATGTCCGTGTGGGTCGTACTATGTTGGAGAGACCACAATGCGCATAAAAGACCGAGTGGGGAAACATAAATCTACCATTAGGAAAGAGAACACCTTATTACCTATTCCTCAACATTTTATTGAGAAAAATCATCGCATCTCACAATTGCGTTTTCAAATTATAGAAGAAGTTACCTTACCTCGACGTGGAAGGAATCGGATCCAGATGCTCCACCAACATGAAGCGTATTGGATCCATCGGTTGGAAACACTTGCCCCCAAGGGTCTGAACAAGGAGTATACATTGAACAGCTTTATGTGAAAGTAGCTTGTGGAACTAATGGTGATTAAATATATATACTGTAATATATTGGGTATTTGGTTTACATAATAGATCGCTGACCTAATTAATCAGGCTCAATAGTAATGTACAAGTTTGGATACATACTCTGCTTTGTTTCATTTATATCTAATTTTGTTTGTATTGGTGTCACGTAGCAAGATGATGTCCCAATCATGTGACTAGGGGGCGGATTGCCTCTAGTCACAGTCATGTGACTAGTCATGTGATTAGGGGGCGGGTTATTTAAAAGATTTAAAAGATGTGTTTTACTTGTGGGAATGAGCCATTATCACCTGTTTGACAAAGGCACATGTCTGTGCCGAAACGCGCGTCACATATGGGTGACGAATAAAGAAGTCTTTTTTGCAAAGAAATTACGGAGTGCCGGTCCTTTCATTTCATTTTGATGGCGTTATACTCGTCTGTGTAGAAATCCGGTTTTGTGAGTGGAGCATTATTGCCACATGTAGATATCGATATATCCATTTATATTTTTCAGGAAAATTCTTGACACATCTGTTTTGATAATTTGCACATGCTGTTATAATAAAAATTAAAATTTTAACTAAACAGTCTAAACTGTAGAGTATATCAAGTCCTTAAATCCATGTCACCGTTTTGCGAGTATATCTAATCTTTTTCTTCAGTTCAATTGATGGTGCAAACATGTTATGTATTTTTTATCATGTGAACCCAATGTGTTGGGACCATCGATGCCTTTTTACGTTCCATATTGTATTTTTAACCTGTAATTGCATCACAAATTACTTTATGGAAGCTGTAGGCTAGGCTCTGACATGCATTATTAACAAAACTGGGCATTATATGTGATCCATGCTGGTTAGTAAATTGCCCACTCCATTATTCTTTGAATAACAACAGCTCTTTTTCTTTTCATTTTCTTTTTTTTTAATATATTGTATAAAATTGTGAGTGTGATGGACCGATTATTTCTCCACATACTGTTAGTTCAGTTATAATTATCTTTTTTGTTTATGTGCCCATTTTGTAAAATTTTTTCAAATGTGGATTTCATTTATAGACACAGTACGATTCCATCAAATTTTTGTTTATGAACTTTATAATAATATATAATTTAGAATTAAAAAGATTCGATATTTAACTTTGTTTGTAGACCTATTAAGTTTAGGCAATGCTTGAGAAACTTCTTATTGTGTGTAACATAATATATATTTTTTTTTTATCAAAATAACAAACATGTAGATGATTTTAATAGTTTACCCAGGATGGCAGTAGCACATTCCTGTGAACACTTACCTTATACAAAATAAGAACACGATGCTGCCTGTTCCTGCTGAGTTATGACAAGCTATATGTAGAGATTTAAACTACACAGTAATATAATCTTCTCCATGCTGCTGCTGTCCTCATCAATCTTATTTATTCTGTGTGGGCCATACACTACAATATTGTATTTACATGCTGCTGTCCTCATCAAGCTCATTTATTCTGTGCTGGCCTTACACTACACTGTAATCTTTACATGCTGCTGTCCTCATCAAGCTCATTTATTCTGTGCTGGCCTTACACTAGAACATTGTCTTTACATGCTGCTGTCCTCATGAAGCTCATTAATTCAGTGTGGGTCTTGCACTACTCCGTTGTATTTACATGCTGTTGCTGTCCGGATCAAACTTAGTTAACCTTTTTTTGTATTCCTTATACTACAACATTTTGTTTACCTTTAATGTCCTGATCAAGCGGAGTTATGTGTAGGCATTATACTACACTGTTAACATGTAACTCATGATAATGTCTGACTGGACCATGCATAATTTGAACCTTGACTAAACGTTCCTAACTTCTAAGTTATCATTTAAAATTACACAAAAACATAAGTTATTTCAAAAATGAAATAAAACGTTAGGAATCAAAATAACAGAAGCTCCTTCTGCATTTTTTTTATCCAGTTGCTTCTGCTGGGTGTTGAGCTTCTACAGCTGATGATGAATATCGTGTGCCGCTTTATGATAGTTATATATATATATATATATATATATATAATTTTATTTTATTTTTTAATTCTTTTTAGAATATTATTTATAGCTGTTTGGAAGCAAAAAGAAGAGAGTTTATAAGTCAGAGTAAGAGGCAATGATAGCATTTAGTTTTGTCTATATTATGGTTAGCATTTACAGTTTTACATGTCAATAGTTAAGTATACAATATTCAAAGCAATTATATAATTTGTCGATTTGTTAGAGCTTAGTAAAGTTTAAATTATAATTTTTAGGGTTAGCGCGACGAAAGTCTTTGTATATATCTTGCTCTTAGTGTTTTTACATGTTAATAGTTAAGTATACAATATTCAAAACTATTATATATTTTGTTCTTTCGTTAGAGTTTAGTCTTTTGTTAAAGTCTTTGTATATATCTTCCTCTTACTGTAATGTTATTGCCTGTATGGTCTGTGTAGCCAGGACTCTGGCTACAGTTTTATTCCCTTTTGTGCGGCCGTCTTTTTGGCTCATTTTTTTTTACTGTTTACTAGGTTAAATGCATTGCTTTTCTGTGCCTCTTCCCCTCCCCCTTTTTCCTGTCCCATTGTTTCCCCATCAGGTTGTTGTCTCAGGGACACTGGGAGACCATTTTAAACTAGCCGCTCTGTCCCTCCTCAATTTCCCATCAGCTATTGTCTGACCCCACCCTTCCTTGTACTATAGCCATCTACAGGGTGGGCCATTTATATGGATACACCTTAATAAAATCGGAATGGTTGGTGATATTAACTTCCTGTTTGTGGCACATTAGTATATGTGAGGGGGGAAACTTTTCAAGATGGGTGGTGACCATGGCGGCCATTTTGAAGTCGGTCATTTTGAATCCAACTTTTGTTTTTTCAATAGGAAGAGGGTCATCTGACACATCAAACTTATTGGGAATTTCACAAGAAAAACAATGGTGTGCTTGGTTTTAACATAACTTTATTCTTTCATGAGTTATTTACAAGTTTCTCTTTGTTTACAGCCATTGACATGTCGCCGAGGTTAACACGTGAGGAGCGGATAGAAATTGTGTTGATGTCTGGTGAACGCAGTAACCGGGCCATTGCAGCAGATTTCAATGTAAGACACCCTATGAGACCACCCATCCCCCATGCTACAGTTAGCAAACTGCTTGCTAAGTTTCGTGAAACTGGTTCAGTGTTGGATTTGCCAAAATGTGGATGCATGAAATCTGTCACTAATGAAGAAACATCAGTGGCTGTCCTAGCTTCATTCAGCAAGAGCCCACAGCGTAGCACTCGCCGCATGTCACTGGAGTGGCATTAGTCGAACATCCCTTCGGCGGATATTACCTACTCACAAATGGCACCCTTACAAACTCCAGCTACTGCAGCATCTCAATGAGGATGACCCAGATCGGTGCACTGAATTTACAGTATGGGCTAAACAAAAATTGGAACAGGATCCTCAGTTTACGCAGAAGATTTTGTTCAGTGATGAGGCAAACTTTTATGTGAATGGTGAAGTTAACAAAACCACAGCTATTGGTCTGACACTGAACCGAATTGGATAGATCCCTCCAAGACTGTTGGAACAAAAAAATTGATGGTATGGTGTGGTATATGGGGTACAAAGATAGTGGGGCCATTCTTCATCAATGGAACCTCAAGGCCACTGGATATGCGAAATTGCTAAATGATTATGTGTTTCCCTCTTTATGCACTGAAGCTGGCACGTTCTCTGAGTTTTTCCAGCAAAATGGTGCACAACCACATTATGGGTGTCAGGTCCGAGCATTCCTAGATGAACAGTTTCCTGGAAAGTGGATTGGTCGTCGTGGGCCAGTTGAATGACCCCCAAGGTCTCCCGATCTGACCCCCTTAGACTTTGGGGTCATCTGAAGGCAATTGTCTATGTTGTGAAGATACGAGATCTGCAGCACCTGAAACTACGGATACTGGAAGCCTGTGCTAGCATTTTTCCTGCGGTGATGCTATCAGTGTGTGAAGAGTGGGAGAAGAGGGTTGCATTGACAATCCAACACAATGGGCAGCACATTGAACACATTTTATAAGTGGTCAGAAACTTGTAAATAACTCATGAAAGAATAGAGTTACGTTAAAACCAAGCACACCATTGTTTTTCTTGTGAAATTCTCAATAAGTTTAATGTGTCACATGACCCTCTTCCTATTGAAAAAGCAAAAGTTGGATTCAAAATGGCCGCCATGGTCACCACCCATCTTGAAAAGATTCCCCCTCACATATACTAATGTGCCACAAACAGGAAGTTAATATCACCAACCATTCCCATTTTATTAAGGTGTGTCCATATAAATGGCCCACCCTGTATGTACCCTATTGTATGTAAATGAGGCTGTTGGAGGGTTTTAAAGTAGGTGTGCTATGCCAAAAAAAGTTAGCTGACTCCCAAGCTATGTGTCGTCTAGTTCTTGGGAGAAAGGGATTATTGTAACGGGACCTGGATTATTGTATGCAGTTCCTGTCTACCAGCGAAGTTATTGTGGATTATACGGCTACAGTTAGTATTACTTTCAGTAGATCATAGTTTTTATAAAGTGCTGATGTTTTATATTAATGTAGTCAGTGTTGGCCCCTCATTGGTTGCCCTTTCAGATTCTTCATGACCGGCGCCATAATAGTACGGCGCATCGTTATGTGATTTTCTGCCCAGCACCGAACTATCGCGCAAGAAACAAACAGTCCACTTGTACTAATAGCTCGTGAAACATGGTATGATGGCTGCTTTACCAAAGTGTTTAACACATTGTTTATGAATATAGGGAATGTAAAGTACAAGCATTTTAGGTCCCTATTATTATCTGTTATTACAAAAATTTAAACTTTTAGGTAGAACGTTATCATTTTTTTCATACTATTATAAAATTTTCTTTTACTATAATACATTAATAATTATACTCAATTTTAAGACCGTCTAGAAGTACAACGTGTAGACAAACTATACCCATGATAATAATAAGTGTTTATTAAGTAATTAACACATAAAGTTAAAACTGTCAGATTTAAACATAAAAAATAATAATGGGTAGAAAATGTTAATGTTTATGATTAGGTTTGGTATATATAATTAGAATGATTTGTGCACATATTTACCCTCCTGGTGAGGGGTGGTCACCAACTCTTCCTCCTCTGAGTGGGCCATCTCCTCCTCCATCTCCTCCTCAGCAGGAGGTGTTCTGGCTGCTGAACGGGGTTCAGAGGGTTTGGACTGTTTCTCCTCCACCTTCATAACTTGGGCCTCCATGGTGTTGGAGGGGCCTGCCTGCTCCTCATCCTCCTCCGACACCTCCACCACCCTCACATCCTGTTGCACAGATCTGCGGCGGACCGTTGGAACAGGCTCACCTGTAATCACACAATGTTCAGGATTTAGACAAACAGCTCTGAACTCACAACAAATGCAAATTAAGTCTAGTTTCACATTAGCGTCCAGGACCTCCGGAAATGTCAAAACTGCCGGTTGGATCTGTCCTGTCGCTACTGAACGTGTGCCCCTGGACTACCACTCTATCCACTTTGACTATCATGGTAAAGGAGCAGAGTTGCGGGCCAGGCAACGGCAAACTAGGCCGGAGAGGTGATGTAAAAGTACGACATGTCGTAGTTTTATTGTGGCCGCCTGCCAGCATGTTTGACTGTTTCGGAACCAGAACTCTGCCACGCTCCCATGATAGTCAATGTGGATGGACTGGTAGTCCAGGGGCACACATCCAGTAGCGGCAGGACAGACTTGCTAGGATGTTCACCCACCAGAACAGCCTGCCGGAGCTTCTTGCAGGTTCTGTGAAAATAGCCAAAGTTGGGGACGTATGTAATATTGATGATGGATGGGGCCTTGTAAAATAGTACAGATTGCGGTTTTGCGTATGTAGATGAATACACCCACACACACCTATATGTGTGTGTGGGTGTGCAAAGTAGGAAATCAGCCAGTTACATCATACATCACTACCGCACTATGTACACTCACAGCAAAGTAGAGATGTACCGCATGAGGAAAATTGATGATTTTGCACGTATCTGACTCATAACAAGTACAAAGTAATAATTTGTACAGGGTTTACAGTTGTGTTCAAAATGATTCAACCCCCACTGAAATTGAGTGTTTTGGCCAGTTTGACATTGATTTTGATCATTTCAGTCATCTTGTTTACAATTAAATCAAAGAGGCACTTGTAAGTCAGACAAATATAACATAACATTTATAATAAAATAAACACAAATGTCTTTTCTGTGCTCACATCATTATCAGTTTTATTCAACCCCCAAGTGACATTCAATCTTAATACTTAGTACAACATCCTTTTCCAGTTATAACAGCTTTTAAACTTGAAGCATAGCTTGACACAAGTGTCTTGCAGCGATCTACGGGTATCTTCGCCCATTCTTCATGGGCAAAAGCCTCCAGTTCAGTCACATTCTAAGGCTTGCACGCTGCAACTACTTTTTTTAAGTCCCACCAGAGGTTCTCAATCGGATTTAAGTCTGGTGACTGCGATGGCCACTTCAAAATGTTCCAGCCTTTAATCTGCAACCATGCTCTAGTGGACTTGGAGGTATGCTTGGGATCAATGTCCTGTTGAAAGGTCCAACGTCTCCCAAGCCTTGGTTTGTGACGGACTGCATCACATTTTCATCCAATATCTCCTGGTACTAAAGAGAATTCATGGTACCTTGAACACGCTGAAGCTTCCCTGTACCTGTAGAAGCAAAACAGCCCCAAAGCAAGATTGACCCCCCGCCATGCTTCACAGTAGGCAAGGTGTTCTTTTCTTCATATGCCTTGTTCTTCCTCCTCCAAACATAGCGTTGATCCATGGGCCCAATTTTGTTTCATCAGTCCACAGAACACTATGGTTTGTCCACATGACTTTTGGCATACTGCAGTCGACTCTTCTTATTCTTTGGAGACAGCAAGGGGGTGCGCCTGGGAGTTCTGGCATGGAGGCCTTCATTACGCAGTGTGCGCCTTATTGTCTGAGCTGAAACTTCAGTACCCGCATCTGACAAATCTTTTTTCAGTTCCTCAGCAGTCACACGGGGACTTTTCTCCACTTTGCGCTTCAGGTAGCGCACAGCAGTCGAAGTCAGCATCTTCTTTCTGCCACGACCAGGTAGCGTTTCAACAGTGCCCTTTGCCTTGAATTTGCGAATGATGCTTCCTATGGTGTCTCTTGGTATGTTTAACATCTTTGCAATCTTCTTATAGCCATTGCCCTTCCTGTGAAGAGAAATCACCTCTTCTCTAGTCTTCCTGGACCATTCTCTTGACTTCACCATGTTTGTAAACACACCAGTAAATGTCTAGAAGGAGCTGAGTATCACAGTCATTTTAAATGTGCCTAATTGGTGATTATTATGCTTGATTGCTGCTCCTTGACATCCACAGGTGTTTTCAATACCTGATTGAAAACACTTGAATGAACCTCTGTTCTTAAGAGTGGTAGTCTTTAAGGGGTTGAATAATTGTGTCAATGAAGAAATCACAAAAAAAACATTTAATACTGTATTACAAAAACAATTGCTGTCATTTTAGTTGCATTTGGTTCTTTAAACTGTCCTTGTAAAATTTCATTCTGAACACAATTATAAATGTACACTAAATTCCCTAAAACCCTTTACAGCATTGGGGGTTGAATAATTTTGAACACAACTGTATATCTACAGTGCTGCCCCTAATTATTCATACCCCTGTCACATTTTGACTTAATGTTACTTTTATTCAAACAGCAACCAGCCCAAATGAAAATAAAAGCTGAGAATTTCCCCCCCCCCCCCCCCCACAATAATGCCTCTTGTACATCGTCTTATTATCTGTTTTTGAGACACCTATGTCGCCTACTGTCAAAAAATTATTGCTGGTTGAATAAAAGTAACCTTAAGTCAAAATTTGCAAGGGGTATGAATAATTAGGGGCAGCACTGTACAGTACACAATGTTGTTGAGAAATAAATAAAGTAATGTAAGCATATTACCAGGGCAATTATCAAGTCTGGGTCCCTCCTTTTCGAGGTCAGACCCACGCTTTACAATGGCCTTCTCGGTGTGGTGGCGGTAATATTTGACCTCAAGAAGTGCCAGGACAATTTTTTTTTTCTCAGCATGTCTCGGGGTACAATCATACCTCTTTTTTAACATGCGCTGCAAGATAAAAGATACAAGTATATAATCCCAGATTTTTGAAGTACAAGTATTAATATTAAAGGGAGTCTTTCACCTCTGTATGGCCATATAGAGTGATTACATATAGTAGCCCCAGCCTGATGCTAGGGAATAGGTGGCGGGCATAGGCAGATGCTGGGCAGGGAAACAATGAAAGAAGGCGGAGCAGCCTGGGCTCCAACACAGTGAACGCTGCCCCTGGGCACCTTCGAGTGCTCATTTGCATATGAATTAAACATCAATTTTACAAATTTGCCAAGTGTAAAGAAAAAGACAAAGGTACCATTACATTAATGTATAGGTGTGCAGTAGGACAATGTAAGCACTGTATACGGCCATATAGCCGTGTGGAGGTGACACACTCCCTTTACGGATAAAACAGTATTCACTAGTGTTGATCACGAATTTTCGAATTGTGAATTTTAATCGCGAATATCGGCACTTCGAGAATTTGCGAATATTTAGAATATCACAAAATATATTCGCAATTGCGAATATTCGTTTTTTTTTTAAATTCCAGTGTATGCAAATTTTTTTATATGCAAATGTTCGCAATCAAGAAAATAATGTAATTATTTTCTTGTTTGCAAAAATTTGCATATACATTCGCATAAAAATTCGCATACACTGGAATTTAAAAATTCGCATAAACTGGCACTTAAAAGATATCTTTTATGCGAATTTTTTTATGCGAGTTTTCGCAATCAAAAAAATAATGACTGGAGATAACGAATTCGCAAATTTTCGAATATATGGCGAATATTCGCAAAAATATTCGCGAAATATCGCAAGTTCGAATATTGCCCTTGCCGCTCATCACTAGTCTTCACTGCAAGTCAAAATATTTAATTGTTGAAAGGGGAAACATTAGAGTTTATGTTACCATTATAAGATCCAAAAGTATTTCTATTTTTTGTGTGTGGGGTCAGAGCAATCATATGTTGTCCAGCAGAGCTGGGATATACTGTATTTTTCCAAAATACGACCCACCTGCCCATAAGACGCACAAAGCTTTTAAAGTTTTTTTAATTACAAACATTTTTTTAAACAAAATAAAAAATACTTTTTTTGTGTTTGAAAGTAGGGAAATAAAGTGCATCTTATAGGGCCTAAAATATTGTACACGTCTAGTGAAGTGACGGTACTTTATGGGATGTACAGCTGGTTCGCCTCCCATGGTGCACCCTGGGTAACGCTAAATGAACCAGCAATTACTGGCAGTTAGCCAAAAAATGCTTAGACAGACCAACAATAGAAACTCAAATCTATATGCTATGTGTGTGTGCCTGTGTGTGTTTGTGGTATATAGTGTTTTGTATGCTGTGTGTGTTTGTGATATATATATAGTGTGTGGCTGACAATTGATGTGAAATGTGCATGTAATTAATATTTGTCAGCTTTCCATACATTAACCCCTTAAGGACACGGCCCTATTTCACCTTAAGGACCAGGCAATTTTTTCAAAATCTGACCAGTGTCACTTTATGTGGTGATAACTTTAAAACGCTTTCTCATATCCAGGCCATTCTGAGACTTTTTTTTCCGTCACATATTGTACTTCATGACACTGGTAAAATGAAGTCGAAAAATTTCATTTTTATTTATAAAAAAAATACCAAATTTACAAAAAAAATTGAAAAATTAGTCATTTTCCACATTTCAATTTCTCTACTTCTATAATACAGTAATACTGCCAAATGTATTAATTTACATTCACCATACATCTACTTCATGTATCAATCATTTTGGGAATGCCATTTCATTTTTGGGGGACGTTACAAGGCTTAGAAGTTTAGAAGCAAATCTTGAAATTTTTCAGAAATTTTCAAAAACCCACTTTTTAGGGACCAGTTCAGGTCTGAAGTCACTTTGTGAGGATTACAGAATAGAAACCACCCAAAAATGACCCCATTATTGAAACTACACCCCTCAAGGTATTCAAAACTGATTTTACAAACATCATTAACCCTTTAGGTTTCCCACATGAGTTAATGGCAAATGGAGATAAAATTTCTGAATTTCCATTTTTTGTAAAATTTTCCATTTAAATCAATTTTTCCAATAACAAAGCAACGGTTAACAGCCAAACAAAACTCAATATTTATTGCCCTGATTCTGTAATTTGCAGAAAAACCCCATATATTGTTGTAAACTACTGTATGGCCAAACAGCAGGGCGCAGAAGGAATGGAACGCCATATGTTTTTGGAAGGCGGATTTTGCTGAACTGGATTTTTGACACCATGTCCCATTTGAAGCCCCCCGATGCACCCCTAGAGTAGAAACTCCAAAAAAGTGACTCCATCTAAGAAACTACATCCATCGAGGTATTCAATACCGGTTTTACAAACTTTGCTAACCTTTCAGGTGTTCCACAAGAGTTATTGGCAAATGTAGATGAAATTTCAGAATTTCAATTTTTTGTTACCTTGCCTTAAAAATATGTAATATAGAGCAACCAAAAATCATATTTACCCTAAAATAATACAAACAAAACTGCCACCTTATCCCGTAGTTTTCAAAATGGGGTCACTTTTTTGGAGTTTCTACTGTAGGGGGTGCATCAGGGGGGCTTCAAATGGGACATAGTGTCAAAAAACCAGTCCAGCAAAATCTGCCTTACAAAAAACATATGGCGTTCTTTTCCTTCTGCGCCCTGCCGTTTGGCCATACAGTAGTTTACGACCATATATGCTGTGTTTCTGCAATCTAGAGTATCAGGACAATAAATATTAAGTTTCGTTTGGCTGTTAACCCTTGTTTTGTTACTGGAAAAAATGGATTAAAATGGAAAATTTGCAAAAAAATTGCTGTTTTGGGACCGTTTTGTATTTTTTGTTACTTACATCGTTCAACTGACAGGTTAGATTGTGTGCTATTTCTATAGAGCAGGTTGTTACGGACGCGACAATACCAAATATGGCTACTTTTTGGGGGGTTTTGTTTCAGTTTTACATAATAAAGCATTTTTGAAAAAAATGACTTTTTAGTGTCTCCACATTCTGAAAGCCATATTTTTATTTTTATTTTTTGGGCGACTGTCTCATATAGGGGCTCATTTTTTTAGGGATGAGATGGCATTTTGAATGGTACTATTTGGGGTGTAATATGACTTTTTGATTGCTTTCTATTACATTTTTTGTGATGTAAGGTGACAAAAAATGGCTTTTTTGACAACGTTTTTATTTTTTAAGTTTACATTATTCACCTGAGGGGTTAGTTCATGTTATATTTTTATAGAGCAGGTCCTTACGGACGTGGCGATACATAATATGTATACCTTTTTTAGGTTTTACACAATAATATCCTTTTTGAAACAAAAAAAATGTTTAGTCTGAGAGCCATATATTTTTAAATTTTTAGGTGATTGTCTCAGGTTGGGTATAATTTTTGCGGGATGAGGTGACGGTTATATTATTACTATTTGGGGAGTCATATGACTTTTTGATCGCTTGCTATTACACTTTTTGTGATGTAAGGTGCATGTTCTATATTCTGCGTTTTTCACGCATCCCTAGCCCCATAGAAGTGAATGGGGCTGCGTGAAAAACGCATTGCATCCGCAAGCAAGTGCGGGTGCGTTGCGTTTTTCACTGATGGTTGCTAGATGTTGTTTGTAAACCTTCAGTTTTTTTATCACGCGGGTGAAAAACGCATCAAAACGCATTGCACCCGTGCGGATAAAACTGAACAACTGAACGCAATCGCAGGCAACGCTGAATGGCTTTGCCTCTGAGATCGCACAGTTTTCACTGAACGCATCCGCAACGCATCCGGACCTAATCCGGACATGCTCGTGTGAAAGGGGCCTTACAAATGGCTTATTTACTTTTTTTTTTTATGGCGTTCACCTGAGGGGTTCGGTCACGTGATATTTTTATATGCGCAATACCTAATATGTGTAGTGTATGTTATTTTTTTAATATTTATTCAGTGATATGTGTGTTTTTTTAATTTTTTATCCAGTGGATCTGGTGTCTATATAATATAGTACAGTACACTGTATAGTGCACTGTGCTGTATTTATTAATTTACCAAGTCTGAATAGCCTTTTAGCAGGTCTATTCAGACTTTCAGTACCATGGAGAGCAGGACGCTTCTGAAAGTGTCCTGCTTCCATGGCAACCATCACCTGCTGCCAGAACATAGCAGCGGTTGATGGGGAGGGAGGGGGGCCCTCTCCCTCTACGATCCCACCCTGTCGGGGGATGCAAAGGCACAGCAGCCCCCCATGGGAGAGGGAGGGAGCTCCCTCCCTGTTAACCCCTTCCATACCACGGTCCGTACGGACTGCAGTATGAAAGGGGTTAAACAGTTGGCATCTGTGCCAGCACAGATGCCAGCCGTTTCTATCAGAGTGTCAGCAATGTGCTAACACTCTGATAGATCCACTATACCGCCAAAGATGTTACAGAGGAGGTGGGTGGGGGATCGCTATTGCGATCCCGCCTGCCACACTGCCCGCCTTCCGCGCCGCCTTCCGCCACCTGTAACCACCCCCCCCTGCACCCCTGCAGCCACAATATGATTGGGGGCTGCAGGGGTTTTAAAATGTACCACTTTGGAGGCATTTAGACTCTGATCCCTGCGGTCTCTGACCGCGGGGATCAGAGATCGTGAAAAGCTCTGCAAACCGCAGGTCTGAATTGACCTGCGGTTTGCAGCTGTCGCTGATACAGAGGGGTCACAGGACCCCCCTGGGCATTGTAACAAGGTACCTGCTGAATGATTTCAGCAGGTACCTTGTTCCGATCACCCCCGGCGAGCAGCAGTGATTGGAAATACTCATGACGTACCGGTAAGTCATGTGTCCTTAAGGATTCGGGAAACATGCCGCACCGGTACGTCATGTGTCCTGAATGGGTTAAATACAAGCTACTGACAAAAATGCTATGATATCACACAAATACTAATTTAACAAATCATGTACATCTAATCATATCAGACCAGATTAAAAATAAATTCTATGTAATGCGATGCGAATAAAACACATAAAATTAGCGCATATTCGAGTATAAATCAATTTTTCAATCCATTCCCATTAGGAAAATAATCGATAGTTAATAGTTTTTACAGTTATCAGAAGGTTGTCCTTCTTGTTGCGAAAAGTTCGGGACACCATCTTTGGAAATTTAATCAAAAGCCGGAAACTTTCAGGTGCGTAGAAAAGCGTCACCACTCCGACGTGATTGACGCCCGTGTAATGCGAAATTCGTAGTTATTCGCATTACGCATGCGAGTATACTCGATTTTAATAAGGGGGACAAAATTGGATTTTCGAGAGGGAGCATGGTGTATTTTTTATAATTTTTACACAAACTGAAAGTAATTTATTAGAACATTTTGTAATATACCAGGCATTAATGCCAGTGCCACCGATCTTCCCCATTATGCGCGTACAAATGCACATTACGAGAATATTTAATTCGCTATTTTTTTAAATTGGGAAATATCACAGATAACGAATATTCGAATTTGCAAATATTTAACGAATATCCTATTAAATATTCACGAAATATCGAATAATACCCCTGTCGCTCATCACTACTCAACACTATACTACATATGTTTGACTTGGCTTATGTAAAAAAAAATGTCCATGTGCCCTGAAAATTCCAACCTCATATCAACAATTTTCCATTTTTGAGCAATGTGCTCAAATTCTGTTCACCATAAACTTTATATCAGAGGTAGATAGCCTACAGCCACTAGTTCCAGCCCCAGTCCTTCTGAACAGATGCAACCAATTGCACAGATTATCAGCTGTGTCTTTCTATCACTAGTGCCAGCCCCTGTTGGACTATAATGAGTAATTTTCTTCCTAGGAACTAAAATCACTCATGCATCTGCCATAGTGGTATAGCAGGGTTTGGACTGTCTTTTCTCCAAAGGGTGATGGGAGGTTTGGGAGATCCTGAAGCTGTGCTTTCTCTACAGGCAGGAACTTCAGTTTTATGCTTTATTAATCCTCAAAGGCTCATCTTGGCTATTTTGCCACCAGAGAGTCAGCCACCTGCTCTGCCCACCTCCCAAGAGCCACTTCCAGTTTATGGGTCCAATTTACTACACAGAGCTACATTATACATCTCTTTTAACACAATGCCCTCTCGTAGTTTCTGTTGGTTACCCCTCGTTGGTGCCATCAAAGTTCTCCAGAAAGTTTCCATAGATTGATTTTGCCAATCTGCTGGGCCATGAAAGAGTGACTAAAGTTGTCATTGGGCTTGTTGACCTAAGCCTAAACTCAGTGAACCTCCATAGGACATTATCTGGGATCTCTTCTCTTTTATCAATACTGCAGGAATACTGTTTAAGGAGAGATTCTGTGGTCAAAAAATGTATTCATTTGTATTTCTCCAGTTTAAAAAATGGAGATCAATCATAATTCAAACTTATAAGATCTAGGCAAGGCATGCATAAAATTGGAGAATGAACATATGGATATACCATCTAGAGATGGCCCGAACTATCCACTGGCGTACATAGCTTGTTCGCGTTCGCTGTGGCGGGCGAACACATGCGATGTTTGGTCCGCCCCTATACATCATCATTGAGCAAACTGTACCCTGTACCTCACAGTCAGCAGACACATTCCAGCCAATCAGCAGCATACCCTCCCTCCCAGACCCTCCCATCTCCTGAACAGCATCCATTTTAGATTCATTCGGAATTTGCAGTCTTAGTGAGAGGAGGTGTAGCTGCTGCTGATTTAATTGGGAAATCGGTAGCTAGGCTAGTGTATTCAGTGTCCACTCCAGTCCTGAAAGACTCATCTGATCTCTGCTGTAAGGACAGCGTCCTGACAGCACCCCAAAAAGCCCTTTTTAGGGCTGCAACATTAGTCTGCTTTTTTTTTTCTCCATATATATATTGCAGTTGCCTGGACTGCCCGTGTGTGAGGAGCTGCAGGCCCACAGACTGTAGTGTGCCCACTGCCAGTGCCCACCCCTGTCATCCCGTGTGGCACAGGACTTTGCATCAAAAAAAGGCATTTCATTTTTACACTTTAGTGTAATTTCAGTTGCTTGCCTGCTAGTGTGTGTCAGGCCGACTTCCACTGACTGTAGTGTGCCCACCACTGATACCGGGTGGCACAGTAGCTTGCTGATAAATAATAGTGTTGAGCGCGAATATTCGAAAAGCGAATTTTTTTAGCGAATATCGGCACTTCGCTAATTCGCGAATATTTCGAATATAGCGCTATAAATTCGCTATTTCGAATATTCGTAATTTTTTTTTTTTTTTTTTGTTATATTTTTTTCTTTCCTACTTCCCAAAAGTAGTTCTTACCTGTCCTGAGGATTCCTGGCTTCCTGGCTGCTCTAGTCAGTGCCCGTTGCCGCTTCTGCCAACTTCCGTGCTCATGTGGAGCGTCCCCATCCATGGGAGAATCTCCATATACTAAGTTGTACTGTCGGATTTGAGGAATTACGTTGAAATCGCAATGCGATTAATTCAAGTTATATTAATCGCATTGCGATTACAACTTAGCACTGCTATCTTACATAGGCTAGAATTAACGAATATGGAGTATAGCTATGCACTAGCAGTGCTAAGTTGAAATCGCAATGCGAATATATTAAGTTAAATTAATCGCATTGCGATTACAACTTAGCACTGCTATCTTACATAGGCTAGAATTAACGAATATGGAGTATAGCTAATGCTATGCACTAGCAGTGCTAAGTTGAAATCGCAATGCGAATACTTTAAGTTAAATTAATCGCATTGCGATTTCAACTTAGCACTGCTGCTATATTCCATATTCGTTAACTTCGTTAATTCTAGCAAGCTGACCCATTATAAACCCAGCTCTAAGTTGAAATCGCAATGCGATTAATATAACTTGAATTAATCGCATTGCGATTTCAACGTAATTCCTCAAATCCGACAGTACATTTTAGTATATGGAGACGTTCCCATGGTGATGGGGACGCTCCATGAGCACAGAAGTTATGGTTGGCTTGGTAGAATTAGCGAATAGCGAATATGACGAATGTATTCGTCATATTCCTCAAAACGAAGATAACGAGTATTCTACATCTTCGCTTTAGCTACCTATTCGTCTCGTCATCGTCAACTTAGCTATTCGCTAATTCTAGCAATCAAATAGGAAGGTTGACTTACCAGACAGCTGTGTTAAATTCGCTATGCGATTTTTTTTTTTTAATACAATAATTATATTACTTGATAAAATTATTATAAGTATTCTATTTATTAAAAAAAAAAAAAAATCGCATAGCGAATTTAACTACAGCTGTCTCTATAGTCAACCTTCCTATTTGATTGCTAGAATTAGCTGAAGTTGACTAATAGGTAGCTAAAACGAAGATGTAGAATACTTCGTTATCTTCGTTTTGAGGAATAGACGAATACATTCGTCATATTCGTCATCCTCGCTAATTCTAGATATGAAACCAATAGGAAAGTAGCCTTAAGTACAAATCGCAATATGCGATTATTTAAATCGCATGTTAATCGCGATAACTAGAAAAAATGACGAATATTCGATTTCGACGAATATGAAACGAATATTCATTCGAATATTCGCGAATTTCGTCGAAATCGAATATGGCACCTGCCGCTCATCACTAATAAATAAGGCATTTAATTTTTAGACAGTAGTCTAATTTCAGTTGCTTTCCTGCTGCCAGTGTGTGTCAGGCCCACTGCCACTGACTGTAGTGTGCCCACTGCCAGTGCCAACCACTGATACCGGGTGGCACAGTAGCTTGCCAATAAATAAGGCATTTCATTTTTAGACAGTAGTCTAAATTCAGTTGCTTGCCTGCTGCCAGTGTGTGTCAGGCCCACTTCCACAGACTGTAGTGTGCCCACTGCCAGTGCCAACCACTGATACCGGGTGGCACAGTAGCTTGCTGATAAATAAGGCATTTAATTTTTAGACAGTAGTCTAATTTCAGTTGCTTGCCTGCTGCCAGTGTGTCAGGCCCACTTCCACAGACTGTAGTGTGCCCACTGCCAGTGCCCACCACTCATACCGGGTGGCACAGTACCTAGCACGCGTAGTACCACTTATCTTAAAAAAAAAATGACAGGCAGAGGTAGGCCACCCCGCAGGGGCCGTCGTGGTCATGGTGCTGTGATTTCCACTGTAACTGGAATAATGCCTAGTGTTCAGAGGCCACGTACCCTGAACCTTAAAAATTCTGAGGACATAGTTGACTGGCTTAGACAGGACACCCAATCTTCAACAGCTTCCGCTAAGAACCTTGACGCACCATCCTCCTCCAGCATAGCCTCAGTCACCTGCTCTCAAGTTACCACGCTCCCGCCCACCGCCACCACTACCACCACAGCCACACAGCCACTTCACTTGATCCGTCAGAGGAGTTATTTACACATCAGTTAGATGCAATTAGTGATGCGCAACCATTATTTCCAGATGATGTAGATTACAGGGATATGTCTCAGTCAGGCAGGATTACACACATGAACGTACAGTGTGATGATGATGATGTTGTACCCGCTGCTGCTTCCTTTGCTGAGGTGTCAGATACAAGTGAAGCGGTTGATGATGACTATGTGTCCACGGATGCCACGTTAGTGCCTGCTCGAAGAGAAGAAGAGGGGGAAAGTTCTGAAGGGGAGACAGAGAGAAGGAGGAGACGAGTTGGAAGAAGGGAGAGGTCGTAGCAAGGAGTTAGTGACACAGTCAGACAGCATGTATCGGCACCCTGGGTCAGCCAGAAAGCACGCCAGTCAACGCATGCTGTTGCCACCACCAGAATGCCGTCATTGCAAAGCTCAGCAGTTTGGCATTTTTTTTGTGTGTCTGTCTCTGATAACAGCAATGCCATTTGCAACCTGTGCCAAAAGAAACTGAGTCGTGGGAAGTCCAACACCCACCTCGGTATAACTGCTTTGCGAAGGCACATGATCTCACATCACAAACGCCTATGGGATCAACACATGAGTACAAGCAGCACACAAACTCAAAGCCACCATGCTCCTCCTGGTCCAGCATCTTCAGCCACGTCAACCACTGCTGTCCTCCATGCCCCCTCTCAACTAACCGCCACTCCACCTCTCACCTTCAGCAGTTCCTGCTCATCTGCCCACAGTCAGGTGTCTCTCTAGGACATGTTTGAGCGTAAGAAGCCAATGTCACAGAATCACCTCCTTGCCCGGCGACTGACAGCTGGCTTGACGAGTCTCTTAGCCCGCCAGCTTTTACCATACCAGCTGGTGGAGTCTGAGGCCTTCAAAAAATTTGTCGCTATTGGGACACCACAGTGGAAAGTGCCAATCCCAAAACCTCTACAATGTCATTGAACAGGAAGTCATGGCATCTCTGGCATACAGTGTTGGGGCAAGGGTCCATCTGACCACTGATACCTGGTCTGCAAAGTACGGTCAGGACAGGTATATCACATACACTGCGCATTGGGTCAACCTGCTGACGGCTGACAAGCATGGTATGCGAGGCTCCGCAGCGGAGTTGGTGACACCGCCCCAACTTGCAGGCAGACCTACTGCCACCTCCTCTACTCCTACTCCATCCTCTTCGATATCCTCCTCGGCTGAGTCCTCTTCTGCTGCGGCGTCTGGCTGCATATCAGCTGAATCCCCCCAGCTCCCCAGGGTCTATTCCACATCCCGGATACGACAGTGTCAAGCTGTCTTGGGGTTGACTTGCCTGAAAACAGAGAGCCACACAGGACCAGCACTCCTGTCCGCCCTGAACACACAGGTGGATCAGTGGCTGACCCCGCACCAACTGGAGATCGGCAAAGTGGTGTGTGACAATGGAACAAATTTGTTGTCGGCATTTAATTTGGGCAAGTTGTCACATGTGCCATGCATGGCACATGTGTTGAATCTCATCGTACAACGCTTTGTGTCTAAGTACCCAGGCTTACAGGATGTCCTCAAGCAGGCCAGGAAGGTGTGTGGCTATTTCAGGCGTTCCTACACGGCCATGGCGCACATTTCCGATATTCAGCGGCGAAACAACATGCTAGTGAGGCACTTGATTTCTGACAGCCCGACACGTTGGAATTCAACACTCCTAATGTTCGACTGCCTGCTCCAACAAGAAAAAGCCGTCAATGAGTATTTGTATGACCGGGGTGCTAGGACAGCCTCTGTGGAGCTGGGAATTTTTTTGCCACGTTACTGGACCCTCATGCGCAATGCCTGTAGGCTCATGCATCCTTTTGAGGAAGTGACAAACCTAGTCAGTCACACCGAAGGCACCATCAGCGACCTCATCCCATTTGTTTTCTTCCTAGAGCGTGCCCTGCGAAGAGTGCTGGATCAGGCTGTAGATGAGCGTGAAGAGGAAGAGTTGTGGTCACCATCACCACCAGAATCAGCCTTGTCATCATTGCTTGCCGGACCTGTGGCAACGCTGGAAGAGGAGTATGAGGAAGAGGAGTCAGAGGAGGAATTTGGCGGCTTTAAGGGGGAGGAAGACCAACCACAGCAGGCACCTCAGGGTGCTCGTTGTTGTCACCTATCTGGGACCCATGGTGTTGTACGTGGCTGGGGGAAGAACAGACCGTCAATGACATCAGTGAGGACGAGGAACGAGAGATGAGTAGCTCTGCATCCAACCTTGTTCAAATGGGGTCTTTCATGCTGTCATGTCAGTTGAGAGACCCTCGTATAAAAAGGATGAAGGAGAACGACCTGTACTGGGTGGCCACGCTACTAGACCCCCGGTATAAGCAGAAAGTGGCAGAAATGTTACCAAATTACCAAAAGTCGGAAAGGATGCAGCAGTTCAAAACCAAACTAAAAAATATGCTTTACACAGTTTATAAGGGGGATGTCACAGCACAAAGGGAATCTAACAGGGGAAGAGGTGAGTGTAATCCTCCTCCTACCACGGCGGCAAGGACTGGACGATTTACAGATGTGTTGTTGATGGAGGACATGCGGAGCTTTTTCAGTCCTACACATCGCCACAGCCCTTCGGGATCCAGCCTTAGAGAACGACTCGACCGACAGGTAGCAGACTACCTTGCCTTAACAGCAGATATTGACACTCTGAGGAGCGATGAACCTCTTCACTACTGGGTGTGCAGGCTTGACCTGTGGCCTGAGCTATCCCAGTTTGCGATAGAACTTCTGGCCTGCTCTGCTTCAAGTGTCCTGTCAGAAAGGACCTTCAGTGCAGCAGGAGGCATTGTCACTGGCAAGAGAAGTCACCTCGGTCAAAAAAGTGTTGATTACCTCACCTTCATAAAGATGAATGAGGCATGGAAAATTTTCCCCACGCTGCTGTATTTAATGTCTGCATACCAGTTGACTTTCGTGAATTCTCCACCACCAACTAGGGTTCAAGCCGCAATGTTTTAGTCACTTTTCTGCCTGGAAAACATTAATTTTTCTGGCCACTGCTACAATAGTGGCTGCAACAATGCCATTATTTTTCAGGCATGTGTACATGCCTAATTTTTATGTCCTATGGTGCAGCACTGTGGCTGCAAAAAAAAAAGGCACATACAAGTGTAAATTCCCCTTCATGATCGTTAACCTTGTTGTCGTGAAGGGGCTTGTGTATCACAATGAAGCAATCATCACCTCTATGAGTGTGTTGGCAATGTTGCCACACCCCAGATGATAAGGCCATTGCTTCATTATGGTCAGACCAAAAGCGATCGGACGGCTGGATAATATTTCATAGAAAAAACATTAATTTACCTCTTTTTTTTTTTTTTTAAGTTGTATGGGTTTTTAATACATAAAATAAAAAATCATAATAAAGTCTCTTAATAGTTTATTAGAAATAATGCAGACAATTAAAAAAATCTCCATCAATTCCAATACAAAGCAAGTACAGATCTCAGAACTAAATTATCTCATGATGTCGTAATGGTTCGTTAATTCATCAATGTTTAATCAATTCGACACACGTCCCCAGATAGGGTACGTAACAGGGATTAAACTGATAGGAATAGTACTAGTTAAGACACCGCTCATATAGGGTGTCACAGCATATTGCTCTGTGCACGCGCAGTGCCCCAATTTGGGAGTAAGAGGACCGACCAAGCTGCTTTTTTCCATCTCCCGGTTCCTAAAATCAATTCAGTTTGATGTATGAGAGTTTGGTCTGTCACTGTGAAGGCAGTCGAAGGTACCCGGCCTAAATTTTTTTTCACAAAAGACAATCCCTGATACGGGACGTAACAGGGATTAAACTGATGCGAATAGTACTAGTTAAGACACCACTCATATTGGGTGTGAGAGTAAATTGCACGGCACAGACGCCGTGACCGTGGATTAAAACAAAGTGGAGGGAGCTAGCGTTTTTTTAACCATCTCCCCGTTTGAAAAATCAATTCAATAAATGGACCCCAGATTGGGGACGTTAGAGGGATTAAACTGATGAGAATAGTACTACAGAAAATACCACTCATATGGGGTGTGACAGTAAATTGCACGGCACAGACGCCGTGACCGTGGATTAAAACAGAGTGGATGGAGCCAGTGTTTTTTTAACCATCTCCCCATTCGAAAAATCTATTCAATAAATGGACCCCAGATTGGGGAGGAAGAAACCTTCAATGACTTCACCGGGACATGGCTAGCTTGGTATCCAACCTTGTGCAAATGGGGAGTTTGCCGTTGCACAAATGGACTGTTTGCGGTGCATTAAAAGGGGAGTTTGGTCTGTCAATGTCTGTGAAGCGGGCGTAACCCTTATACTACCTGATCGATACAACATCATACCTGATCGTATACACACACTGGATGTTTTAAAGCATGTTATTCCAAACAATTTAGGAATGTTAGTTGATTTATGCCCTTTATGGATTAAAACCCGACTCTGCGTCCACTACGTAATTTTCCATGGGAGTTTTGCCATGGATCCCCCTCCGGCATGCCACAGTCCAGGTGTTAGTCCCCTTGAAACAACTTTTCCATCACTATTGTGGCCAGAAAGAGTCCCTGTGGGTTTTAAAATTCGCCTGCCTATTGAAGTCTATGGCGGTTCACCTTGTTTTGCCCGTTCACGAACATTTGCGGAAGTTCGCGTTCGCCGTTCGCGAACGGAAAATTTTATGTTCACGACATCACTAATACAATCGTCTCTGCTGATACCTGACCAGCTGTTCACAAGAATGAGAGCATAACAATTGTGAAGCAAAAGAATTGTATTTGAAAACTCCCTGTGTTTTAGAAAACTGCATTCTTTGAAAATGTATACAATTAGAAATTAGAATGGTTATTTGACTGCAGTTTCCAATTGTGAAGGAAATTTACAACTGTTTAAACATGTGACAAGTATTAAATATTGTGTTGAGGTTGCAATTGTAGTAATATGGTAAACCATTACAAAGAAAATTCTAATAATGCTTGATACTGGAAAGTTTTGCATGGCATTAACTTTTTTATTGCAAGACAGCCAAACAATTTTATTTACACATTTAATCTGCTGACCAGGAATTTTTAGCACTCCAGAAAATATACTATGATCAATTGAAACTCGTTGAAGATTATCAAATATATGGATTACCTAAGTGTAAATGTACCTTAAGAGGTTAATTCTCATATTTTAGTTTTTCCCATTTCAAGAGCTAGATATCATGTATTGGGACTTTTATAGGTTAAAAATTAGATTGAGGATATGAATGAAGATGTAAAAAAAATGAAATATTTATTTTATGACATTGTTACAACATACACAGGTTATTATTGAAGATATCTGACTTTATAATTCAGCTATAATATTAAAATCAATAGTATGGAAATTTTGAAGTTGTTGGAAGCTATCTTTTTAGTCATTAATAAAAAATATTTTATGGAGAAGATATATTTAGGTTTATTAGTACCACTGCTTTTAAGAGATGGTTTGCTCATATTTATGCATTCATCAATGCATTTAGTTTATGATCTTTAATGTTTACTGTCCAACCATAAACCTGTTATTATGTGTGTATTTTAACAGATTTATCTACAATATATTTTATGGTATCACATCTAAACTGTTGTCTAGTATTATGTATTCACCTTACACAAAATTAAATGGTTTAGGTAGTAAAAGGTTCAATGGATCAATGTTTACTAAGTAAAAAACCCTTTAAACCAGCTGTATTGTTTTTCATAATATATAACTCATCGCTTCTAAAATAAAATATATAAAACACAGGGCTTAGGTTTCCAATTTTTTTTTTACCTTTATTGTGCTCATTTTAATGTATAAATTATGGTCGAACAATGTGTCCATCTTATAAAAAAAATTGTATAAAAAGAAGAACTTAGTTTACTTGAAGCAATATATTTCCACATTTATTTTCAAAGGAACATAAAAATAGTGATATAAAACCTGGCTTTATGAGGAAATGAATGAAAAATGTACAGAACTCTGCTCACTGGTAATATTTTTGTCTAGGTCCATTTGAGAAAAAAATAATTTTTACTGCCACAAAAATCCTTATAGGCCAAAGTTTCGTAAAATGAGTACTTTTATGAGCAGAATTTTCTTTACCAGTGAACACCATGTGTTCAGATAAATGCAAAATTATGTAGTGAAGATCAGTCTGAAGATGAGCAAATCGATTCTAAATACATTTCACGAAAATTCTGCTGCCAAATTCAAACGACATCCACACCCTTTTAGGCCTCTTGCACACGGGCGAGTTTTCTCCGCGGGTGCAATGCGTGAAGTGAACGCATTGCACCCGCACTGAATCCGGACCCATTCACTTCTATGATGCTGTGCACATGAGCTGTGATTTTCACGCATCACTTTTGCGTTGTGTGAAAATCGCAGCATGTTCTATATTCTGCGATTTTCACGCAACGCAGGCCCTATAGAAGTGAATGGGGATGCGGGAAAATCGCAATCATCCGCAATCATGTGCGGATGTGTTGCGATTTTCCCGCATGGTTGCTAGGATACGATCGGGATGGGGACCCGATCGTTATTATTTTCCTTTATAACATAGTTATAAGGGAAAATAATCGCATTCTAATTACAGAATGCAATGTTCCCCGGGCTATAGAGGGTTAAAAATAATAAAGAGTTAACTTACCTTCCCCCATTGTACGCGCAGAGCCCCAGAACGTCTTCTCTCTTGATGATTGCTTGCTTCAGGACCTGTGGTGACGTCACAGGGTCACATGGTCCAATCATAGCAGCATTTGAGTGGACCATGTGACCCATGTGATCCTGTGACATCACCAAAGGTCCTTCATCCAACAGATTACAAGGGGTAATAGAAGAAAAAACAACCCAAAATGTATAGCCCCATTTCTCCAGAGTAAGGACATACCCCATAAGTGCTCTGCGGGCGAACTACACAGCTCAGAAGAGAAGGAGAGCCATTGGGATCTTGGACAAATAATTTGGGGGTTTAAAATTTGGAAGAATGTGGACAAATAAATTAAAATGGGGAAGGGGATTGTAAATTTAGTACTCCATAGAAGTGTGGCACTCCCTGAAGCAACCGTTAATGCAGAGGCCCGGATGATCGGGGCACGTGTCACACTGAGTGGTGGTGTCCTACCGTACCCCCCTCTTGTTACACACACTGCGCTTTTTTGGGGACCATCCCTTCTTTCCAGTATGGGCCATACACCGGGAAAGTGTTGGCCAGAGACAATCTTGGCCCCTCCAGTCTCCGAGGTACTCCGGCCTGCTCGTTCCAGGTCAGAAAAGATCAGGGCCTTGAGGACTAGAGATGTCCCGAACTATTCGCCAGTGAACAGTTCCCATCGAACATTGCATGTTCGCGTTCGCCGCGGCAGGCGAACATATGCGATGTTCGGTCAGCCCCCTATATGTCATCATTGAGGAAACTTTGACCCTGTACTTCACAGTCAGGAGACACATTTCAGCCAATCAGCATACCCTCCCTCCCAGACCCTAGCACCTCCTATCAAAAAGCAAGGACAGCATTCATCTTAGACTCATTCTGAAGCTGCAGTGTTAGTTAGAGCAGGTAGAGTGCTGCTGAATTAATATGGAAAGTGTTAGCTAGGCCAGTGTTCTGTTTCCACTCCAGTCCTCAAAGACTCATCGGCCTCTTTCACACGAGCGTGTCCGGATGCGTTGCGGATGCGTTCAGTAAAAACTGTGCGATTTTGCAGGCACAGCCAATCAGTTTTGCCTGCGATTGCGTTCAGTTGTTAATTTTTTTTTTTTCGCGCGGGGGCAATGCGTTTTGATGCGTTTTTCACGCTCGTGAAGGTTAACAAACATCTCCTAGCAACCATCAGTGAAAAATGCAACAAACCCGCACTTGCTTACGGATGCAATGCATTTTTCACGCAGCCCCATTCACTTCTATGGGGCTAGGGCTGCGTGAATATAGGACATGCTGCAATTTTTACGCAACGCACAAGTGATGCGTGAAAAAAAAACCATGTACACAGATCCATTGAAATGAATGGTTCAGGATTCAGTGCGGATGCTATGCGTTCACGTCACACATTGCACCCGCGCGGAAAAGTCACGTGAAAGGGGCCATCTGCTGTAAGAACAGCGTCCTGACAGCACCCCAAAAAGCCCTTTTTTAGGGCTGGTACATAAGTCTGCTTTTATTTATTTTTTTCTATATATATATTGCAGTTGCCTGCCCGTGTGTGAGAGGCCGCAGGCCCACAAACTGTACTGTGTGCACACCACTCATATACTCTGATCCAGGAGGCCTATTGGCCTCCTGGATCAGATTCAAAATTTCTGATGTTGTCTGTGGCTTCCCTGCCAGGCATGAACACGACTTGGTCCCTATGTATAAGATCAGGAAGTAATATGTTAAGGCGACACGCTAATATAGAGGTAAATATTTTGTTGTCTAGGTTAAGAAGCTATATGGGCCTATAGTTGGAGGGGAGTAGGGGATCCTTGTTTGGCTTAGGAATCACTGTAATTTTGGCAGAGAGAAATTCAGATGGAGGTTTAGATCCCTGCAATAAGTAGGTGATGTGGGGGAATAATAGTTGGGCAAATTTTTTATAGTAAAGCACAGAGAATCCATCAGCCGTTTGCTTCTTTAGGGCTTTAATCGTATATTCTACCACATCTCCCAAGACTTCCCTACTCAAATCCTCCAGAGCCTCAGGGGAGACCCTAGGGAGTAGGACTGAAGACAGAAAGTTAACTTCCTGTGATCCATGGTTCCCAACCGGATTTGAATACAACTGCTTATAAAAACTATGGAATGTATCATAAATGACATCAGGATGTGATGTGGTTCATCCAGAACACGTACGTATTTGGAATACTAGATTCATTCTTTGTCTAGCCTTGGTGCGCTAACATCTTATCCGGCTTGTTGGCAAACCTATAATAGTAGGAAGATGTCCAACGAAGGGCTTTTTCAGTATTATTAGAGAGCAGCATATTAAGTTGCATTTTAGTATCATTCACCTCCTTAAGGAGATATAATGATGGGGATTGTTGGTGAGCTCAAACTAGCCTGCCCAGCTTAGCTTCCAGTGCAATTTGAGTTGAATTCCTGTCCCTTTTCAATCAGGAGGCTACCCTGATCAACCTACCCCGCATAAAAGCTTTGTGAACTAGCCACAGCAACATTGAATCCATCCCTCGGGTAGAGTTCTATATAAAAAAAGGTCTTAAGATCATCATGAAGTGGACCATACACTGTGGGGCATGTCAAGATAGACTCGTTCAATCTCTAAGAATAAGGAGTGCCGATAAGATCAGCGATGAGAAGTCAGATGGGCTAGGCCGGACGTTGAGATCAGTATCATATCGATGTGAGTGTAAACCCAGTGGGGCGGGGAGTAATAGGTATAGCCCCTTTGAGAACCGTTATGCTCTCTCTAGGAGTCAGCCAGAGACAAAGATTCTAAAATGTGTCGGTGGGCGAGCATGAGTAGTGGGGGATGAGCGATCTAATATGGGATTAAATACAAAGTTGAAATCCCCACACCACATACGCTTATGGTATGAGAGTGCATTTCCATAAAAAAGGCAGTGGGATCCTCAGTCGGAGCATATACGTTAACAATACAAAGGGTCTCCTCCCTGTAGGTACCTGTTGATATTTCATATCTCCCAATAATGGGGTCAATAATGGATCGAACCAGAGAGAATGGGAAATAATTTTTCAACAAAGTGAGTACTCCTCTGCTTTTGGAGGGATAAGTAGAGGAATAGAACCGCGTGTATTGCGGATGAAAGTATTTAGGATGGGAAGTGGAAGTGAAGTGAGATTCTTGTAAGCAGATCACATCGGGCAAATGTTTAATATAAGTTGAAAAAGCAGACTTGTGTTTCCTGGGAGAGTCAAATCCCCTTACATTGTGGGTTAGTAACTAGTGTTGAGCGCGAATATTCGAATAGCGAATATTAATCGCGAATATCGCAACTTCGATAATTCGCGAATATTGCGAATATACTGCTATATATTCGTTATATCGAATATTCGTCATTTTTTCCATCTGAACAAATGATTCCTCCCTGCTTAAAATGCTTGTGGGTCAATGAGTCATCGGCCCACAAGCAAGAAGCAGGGAGGAATCATGACTTTAGATGTTGAAAAAAGACGAATATTCTAAAAAACGAATATATAGCACTATAGCGAATATATTCGTTTTGACATTTTTTAGAATATTCGTCTTTTTCCCCCTCCAAACAGTACAGTTAAACCCCTTTGGCATACTCCTCCCCACAAGCGTCCCCGTCACCATGGGAACGCCTGGTGGTTAGAATATACCATCGGATCTGAGTTAGATCGTGAAAACTCAAATCCGATGGTATATTCTAACACAGAGGCGTTCCCATGGTGATGAGGACAGCTTGAGTTAAGTATACCAACACGCGCATACATACCGGCTCCCTGCTGCCTGGAGGCACCTGTCCTCTGACAGGGCACTGTGATCTGCACTATTAACCCCTCAGATGCCGCACCTGAGGGGTTAATAGTGCGGATCTAGCACCCTGTCAGAGGTCGGGTGCCGCCGAGCAGCAGTGCGCTCTCCCACTATTAAAATCATTAATGGGCAGTGCGCCTAATTCCCCCCTCACCAGTATTACAAACAATAATTGGTGGCCAGTGCCGATCCCCTATTAAACATCATTGGTGGCCAGTGTGCGCCGACAATCCCTCCCCCGTATTAATTATCGCTGGTCAGTGCGCACTCAATCCCCCTCCCTCCCCAGTAAAAAATCATTGCTGGCAGTGCGCCTCCCTCTCCCCCTCCCATCATTGGTGGCAGCGGCAGCTCGATCAGAGTCCCAGCAGTGTAATGCTGGGGCTCCGATCGATTACCATGGCAACCAGGACGCTACTGCAGTCCTGGCTGCCATGGTTGAGTTAGTCAGCATTGTACTTGCCTGCGCTGGGCCGGGCGCTCCTTCCCTCAAACTGTGAGTTTGAGAAGAAGGAGCGCCCGGCGCCAGCGCAGGTAGCACAATGCTGACTAACTAACCATGGCAGCCAGGACTGCAGTAGGGTCCTGGTTGCCATGGTAATCGATCGGAGCCCCAGCATTACACTGCTGGGACTCTGATCGAGCTGCCGCTGCCACCAATGATGGGAGGGGGAGAGGGAGGCGCACTGCCAGCAATGATTTTTACTGGGGAGGGAGGGGGATTGAGTGCGCACTGACCAGCGATAATTAATACGGGGAGGGATTGTCGAGCACACTGGCCACCAATGATGTTTAATAGGGAGATCGGCACTGGCCACCAATTATTGTTTGTAATACTGGTGAGGGGGAATTAGGCGCACTGCCCATTAATGATTTTAATAGTGGGAGAGCGCACTGCTGCCTGGCGGCACCCGACCTCTGACAGGGTGCTGTGATCCGCACTATTAACCCCTCAGGTGCGGCATCTGAGGGTTAATAGTGCAGATCACAGTGCCCTGTCAGAGGACAGGTGCCTCCAGGCAGCAGGGAGCCGGTATGTATGCGCGTGTTGGTATACTCTAACTAGCGTCCCCATCACCATGGGAACGCCTCTGTGTTAGAATATACCATCGGATTTGAGTTTTCACGATCTAACTCAGATCCGATGGTATATTCTAACCACCAGGCGTTCCCATGGTGACGGGACGCTTGTGAGAGGAGTATGCCAAAGGGTTAACGAATATGGAATATAGCTATGCACTAGCAGTGCTAAGTTGAAATCGCAATGCGAATACTTTAAGTTAAATTAATCGCATTGTGATTTCAACTTAGCACTGCTGCTATATTCCATATTCGTTAACTCGTTCTCATTCTAGCAAGCTGACCCATTATAAACCCAGCTCTAAGTTGAAATCGCAATGCGATTAATATAACTTGAATTAATCGCATTGCGATTTCAACGTAATTCCTCAAATCCGACAGTACATTTTAGTATATGGAGACGTTCCCATGGTGATGGGGACGCTCCATGAGCACGGAAGTTATGGTTGGCTTGGTAGAATTAGCGAATAGCGAATATGACGAATCTATTCGTCATATTCCTCAAAACGAAGATAACGAAGTATTCTACATCTTCGTTTTAGCAACCTATTCGTCAACTTCGCTATTCGCTAATTCTAGCAATCAAATAGGAAGGTTGACTTACCAGACAGCTGTGTTAAATTAGCTATGCGATTTTTTTTAATACAATAATTATATTACTTAATAAAATTATTATATTATATTATTATCATTCTATTTATTAAAAAAAAAAAAATCGCATAGCGAATTTAACTACAGCTGTCTCTATAGTCAACCTTCCTATTTGCTAGAATTAGCGAAGTTGACGAATAGGTTGCTAAAACGAAGATGTAGAATACTTCGTTATCTTCGTTTTGAGGAATATGACGAATACATTCGTCATATTCGTCATCCTCGCTAATTCTAGATATGAAACCAATAGGAAAGTAGCCTTAAGTTAAAATCGCAATATGCGATTATTTAAATCGCATGTTAATCGCGATAACTAGAAAAATGACGAATATTCGATTTCGACGAATATTCATACGAATATTCGCGAATTTCGTCGAAATCGAATATGGCACCTGCCGCTCATCACTATTAGTAACTTACACATAATAGGAATATATAAGATACCACCAAGTTATATTGAGTTTGCCCGAGTCGATCCACCCCCAGGCCATCCCCATCATCCATCATCTGATACTCCCAGCCATTATACAGAGCGGTAGTAGGAATATTCCCCCTAAGGTAAGAAAACATATAACCAACAAAACAATAACAGTGTGCTAATATGCACTAGAAAACATATGAGGTGGCTGTGCCTGTCAAATTAAACTTAGAGCTGAGTTCCTAATGGTTGTAACTTGTATTGCTAGAATTGACGAAGATAACGAATATCATGAAAATAGCACTGCATTCTTAATCTTCATTATATTCTAGCAACAACCATTAGGAACTCTCTAAGTTTCATTCGCAAAGCTAACATATAATCGCATTGTGAATTGATCTTAGAGCTAAGTTCCTAATGGTTGTATTGCTAGAATATAATGAAGATGACGAATCACGAATTCACAAATATAGCACTATATTCTCAATCTTCGTTATAGTCTAACAGCAACCATTAGGAACTCATCTCTAAGTTTAATTCGCAAAGTGAACATATAATCACATTGCAAATTGATCTTAGAGCTAAGTTCCTACTGGTTGTATTGCTAGAATATAACGAAGATGAGGAATATCACAAATTCACGAATATAGCACTATATTCTCAATCTTTATTATATTCTAACAACAACCATTGGTAACTCAGTCAGCTCTAAGTTTAATTCACGAAGCGAAAATATAATCACATTGTGAATTGACCTTAGAGCTAAGTTCCTAATGGTTGTATTGTTAGAATATAACGAAGATTACGAATGTCACAAATTCACGAATATAGCACTATATTCTCTAGCTTCGTTATATTCTAGCAACAACCATTTGGAACTCAGCTCTAAGTTGATTTCGCAATGCAAACATATACTCACATTGCAAATTCAACTTAGAGCTGGGTTCCTAATGATTGGCTTGCTAGTATATATAGAAGATTGAGAATATAGTGTGATATTCGTTATATTCTAGCAATACAACCATCAGCTCTAAGTTGAATTCGCAATGCGAGTAATTCAGGTTATATTAATCGCATTGCGATTAAAACTTAGTCAAATTTGTGAGATCGTGATTCTCACATCCGACATTTTAGCATGGAGGCATTCCCATGAACACGGGAAGTCGGCAGAAGCGGCAACGGGCATTGACTGGAGCGGGCAGGGATCCAAGAATCCTCTGGACAGGTAAGAACAGCTTTTGGGAAGTGGGAAGACAACTAGAGAGACACAAGGATAAACAACTTAAAAATAAAAAACAAATATTTGAAGTAGCAAATATATAGCGCTATATTCGCAATATTCGCAAATTTCCGAAGTGCTGATACTCGCAAAAATAATTCGCTATTTGAATAATCGCGCTCAACACTTTTCGTATGGAGGTAGCATTTGTCAAGCAAGCGAAGAGGCTCAGGTCACCGGCGATTTGATCGCAGAAGAGGACGAAGAAGGAACCTTGGTCCACACTCTGGCAGGTCGCTGAGGCCTTGGAGAAGTAGCCGTAACGGTCACTTATTCACAGGGGATCCCAGCCTTTTGTAGGACTTAAAAACCTTCTGCAGGTGAGCGGACCACGTGGTCACAGGAGTTAAGCTGAAAGGATAGAGCGAAAGGGAACCCCCATCTATAGCGCATCTGCGCCTTTTTTAACACTTGTGTCACTGGCCTCATCTCCCTGCGTTTGCGAAGAGTAGATGGCGCCAAGTCCGTGTAAAGATGTATGGAGGAAGGGAGCCCAGGTAGGTTGGTTTGGTTCCGGGCGGCTGCCAAAATTTGATCACTTATCTCAGGGTGATGGAATTTGAGGACAACGTCCCTCAGTAAGGCAGCAGCCCGCGGTTTTCCCAGGGCCCTATGAACTCTATCCATCCTTAGATGATTCGGTTCCGCATGAGGCAGCAGAGCCTTAAACAGGTCAGACATAGTAGATTGCAGGTCCGTAAAGGTTTCGGGGAATCCCCTGACTCGTAAGTTTACCCGTCAAGACCTATTTTCCATGGCCTCAAGTTTAAGTTCAAGTGCAGCAATCTGTGTGGCTTGAGAGTTAATATCCTATCTTTCAGTTCCCAGCGCGTCTGAAAGGTCGTCTGCCTGCGTTTCCAGGTCAGAGACCCGGGTCCCCAGATCCTGGATTTGGCGGGAGAACTCTTCCACCTCCTGATAAAGTTTAGTGCGAAATAATGAGGCAATATTTTTGTATAGATCAGCCTGACCTGGATCCAGAATATCAGGAGTTGGTGAGCGACCACCATTTGGAGAGAAAGCGGGGCTGGCTGATGAGGAAGCTAATAGTGGGGTAAGTTCGGCGCTCGGAGCGGAGCTCAGGAAGACACGTCCGCTATACAAGCTGCGCGCATGCGCCACCCTTCCCATGCCAAACTAATTTAATCAGTTTCTTTGAGGAGTTATAGACTTGACAGTGGCAAATCAATGGATGAAGTATATCTGGACTTCTCCAAAGCATTTGACACTGTACCACATAAAAGGTTAGTATATTCTCAGACTGGGAGAAAATGTCTGTATGTGGGTAAGTAACTGGCTCAGTGATAGAAAACAGAGGGTGGGTATTAATGGTACACACTCAGATTAGGTCACTGTCACTAGTGGGGTACCTCAGAGGTCAGTATTGGGCCCTATTCTTTTCAATATATTAATTCATGATCTTGTAGAAGGCTTGCATAGTAAAATATTCATTTTTGCAGATGACACAAAACTGTGTAAAGTAATTAACACTGGAGAGGACAATATACTGCTACAGAGGGATCTGGATAGATTGGAGGCTTGGGCAGATAAGTGGCAGATGAGTTTTAACACTGACAAATGTAAAGTTATGCACATGGGAAGGAATGATGCAAGTCACCCGTACATACTAAATGGTAAAACACTCAGCAACACTGACGTAGAAAAGGATCTAGGAATTTTAATAAACAGCAAACTAAGCTTCAAAAAACAATGTCAGGCGGCTGCTGTCAAGGTCAATAAGATAATTGGTTGCATCAAAAGGGCCATAGACGGCCGTGATGAGAACATAGTCCTACCACTTTACAAATCGCTAGTCAGACCACACATGGGGTACTGTGTACAGTTCTGGGCTCCTGTAAACATGGCAGACAAAGCAGAGCTGGAGAGGCTTCAGAGGAGGGCAACTAAAGTAATAACTGGAATGGGGAAACTACAGTACCCTGAAAGATTATAAAAATTAGGGTTATTCACTTTAGAAAAAAGACGACTTATGGGAGATCTAATTACTATGTATAAATATATCAGGGGACTGTACAGATATCTTCCCCATCATCTATTCATCCCAAGGACTTTGACTTTGGTGAGGGGACATCCTCTGCGTCTGGAAGAAAGAAGGTTTGCACACAAACATAGAAGAGGATTCTTTACAGTAAGAGCAGTGAGACTATGGAACTCTCTGCCTGAGGAGGTGGTGATGGTGAGTACAATAAAGGAATTAAAGAGGGGCCTGGATGTATTTCTGGAGTATAATAATATTATAGGTTATAGCTACTAGAGATAGGTCATTGATCCAGGGAGTTATTCTGATTGCCTAATTGGGGTCGGGAAGGAATTTTTTTTCCCCTTAGGCTACATGCACACAGCTGTTGTTCTTTGCTGTCCGCAAATGTGTGATCCGTTGTTCCGTTGTCTGTTTCCGTTTTCACTTCTGCTGTTTTTCCGTGTTTTTTTTGCGGACCGCAAAAAAAAAAAAAAAAAATTATACTATGCACACCTACCAATACAGGTATATATGGTGGTCACCTGAGAGTTTGTATAGTGGCTGTTCTTGGCTTCTCCCTTTTTGCTTCTTGGTTTACCATGGTGAATGATTCAGAGAAAGAGGTTATACTGCACTGGCTTGTTTCTTGTTGATGGGGCCAGCGTTCCCTTTTGTTTACGAGGAACTGACTGGAAGGGAACGATTTTGGGTCCATCCTATTGTTTCTCAACGCTATAGGTAAGGACACTTCCATAGTCTTTACGAAGATCTTCGTCAGCATCCTGAGAAGTTCTTATCGTTTTTTCGGATGTCAGTGGGTACCTTTGATTGCTTGCTGTCGTCTCTACGTACTGTCCTTACCTTCATGGACACCAATATGAGGCGCAGCATTACTCCAGAGGAAAGGCTCATCGTCACGTTGAGGTAAGCAATATCTTATTAATAAGTAAAACAGTAATGTGCACCTCTTCTGTCATCAGTAACATGTTTATGAAAATGACTGCTGTAAGACAGGTGGTTGTGTTATTTGAACATACCTTTCTTTGCCCATAATATGTTAGTACCATTGTAAATTTACAGAGTTTGTAGTTATCCCTGGCACCTTACATGTGAATTTTAACAGTATTTTGTGCATTTGAATCCGCTAACAAAAACATTGTTTTTCCGCAAATGTCATCAACATGCAGAGTGTCCACATCATTGTACGTTAACCATACATTGTGCATGTAAATGTTGTCTGCAAAGTCGGTGTAACATTGCTTGTTGGAGTAGTGGCTTGTTGGTGTTATTCTTTGGATTATTATACACAAAGGCCTCATGCACACGACCGTTTTTTTATGCTGTCCACAAAAAGGGGTTCCGTTGTTCAGTGATCCGTGTCCGTTTTTGCCTTCCGTTGTGCTTCCGTGTGTCTTCCGTTTTTTTAGCGGACATGACCCAAAAGATTTTACCAAAAGACAGGCTGACAATGTTTCCCAAGTGCCTGCCAAGGGATCCGCAAAAAAAACGGACACGGAACACGGATGACACACGGATGGCCATCTGCATTTTTCACGGACCCATTGACTTGAATGGGTCCGTGAACCGTTTTTCACGGACAATAATAGGACAGGTTATATTTTTTTGACGGACTGGAATCACGGACCACGGACACGGAGGACAAACGGTGCATTTGCCGAGGTTTCCACGGACCCATTGAAAACCAATGGGTCCGCAGAAAATCACGAAAAACGGAGCAACGGACACGGAAACAATCAACGGTCGTGTGCATGAGGCCTAAATGTTAAATGTTGATGGATATGTTTGACAATGGACATATACTGTTTAAACACATGTGTCATATCAAGCATGATAGCAGGGGTAGAGAACCTATGGCTCTTCAGCTGTCCTGAAACTACAACTCTCAGCATGGTTACGTTACTGTGCTGTTTGTTGCACTTCCATAGAAATGAATGGAGCATGTTGGCTATTGTAGTTTCCCAGCAGCTTGAGAGCCGGAGGTTACATACCCCTGCATTATATGAACCATGTAATTTATTTCCACAGATTCCTTGGGGAACTCTTTTGCATCATTTTGAGTTTCTTTTGAGAACCTCAACGATTTCTCGGATTGTACGTCATACTTGCCATGTCAAGTAGCATCAACTCCGAGATACAGTGATGCAACAGCCCAAGACGGACGATCGTATTTGGATCGCTGAGGGCTTCAATCTTTTGGCGCAGTTTCCAAACTGCAGTGGAGCAATAGATGGCAAGCACATTCGTGTGAAGAAGCCTCCTTACTCTGGTTCCTGATTGTTTAATTATTAGCAATATTTTTCAATAGTGCTGATGGCTGTTGCTGACAGTAACTGTCAGTTTATAATGGTTGATATCGGCGCCTATGGAAGCACTTCGGATGCTCGCATCTTTAGTGCTTCTAGAATGGGTGAGCGGATTTGTGCCAACCAGCTCGCCCTGATCGAGTCCAGGAGACTGGCCGAATCAGCAGGTCCGCCGGCGGCATTTGTCTTTGTGGTGTATGAAGGGTTTGCATTGACTCATCATGGTATACAGCCCTTTCCAAAGCAGGGTTTCGATGTCAGGAGTAGGGTTGAGTGAAGAGTTCGAGCATAGTTCGAGATTGTACCGAATTTTGGGGTGTTTCAAAAAAGTTCGTGTTCGGGTCCGTTGTTCGGCGATTTCTTCCTGCTTTTTGAAGGGCTGCACAGCAGCCAATCAGCTAGCGTTTTACTTCTTGCCCTAAGAAGCCATCACAGCCATGCCTACTAATGGCATGGCTGTGATTGGCCAAGTGCGGCATGTGACCCAGCCTCTAATTAAGCTGAAGTAACGTAGCGCCGCACGTCACACTGCTCTGATTAGTGTAGGGAGAGGACACAGCTTCAGTGAGGGCGAGATCAGGCAGGGAAAAGTCAGCAAAAACACAAAATGAAGTGATCGATCTACAGCTGTGAATCATTCAACTTCTGCTAGTTAATTGCTCACTGTTTTTTAGGCTGCACAGAGCGTTTTCTGTCACTTTGATCGGCGGCAATTTTGTGTCTTGTGGTGCACAAGCTGCCACCAAGTCCATCAATCCATCAATCTTAGTTTTTTTTTTTTTTGCTATATCCTACATCATGGGCTTGGCTGTGCCTATTGTCACCCCTAGAAACTGAGGATATAAATTTCTATATTTTATTAAGGGGTTAATTTCAATAAAAAAATAGCAATCCCCTAAATCTGGTGTTCCAGCTATGGCTAGCGAAGTGTAATGCTGTCTGCTGTCTGGCGAAGTATAGATTTTTTTCTGTGATGAAATTCAATTGCCAAAATAGCAATTCCCTAAATCTAGTGTCCCAGCAGTGGCTGGCAAAGTTTAATAGTGTCCGGCAAAGGATAGATAATTTATTGGGGTGAAATTCAATTGCAAAAATAGAAAAACCGCAAATCTGTTGTTCCAGCTGTGACTGGACAAGTTTCATATTGTCCTTCATAGGATATATTTTCTGCGGTGAAATTCAGTTGCAAAAATAGAAATACCGTAAATCTGTTGTTCCTGCTGTGACTGGACAAGTTTGATAGTGTCCGGGAAAGGATATATTTTTTTTATGGGGTGAAATTCAATTGCCAAAATAGCAATACCATAAATCAGTGGTTTCAGCTGTGGCTGGCCAAGTTTAATAGTGTACGGCAAAGGATATATTTTTTTCTGGGGTGAAATTCAATTGCCAATATAGCAATTCTGTAAATCTGGTGTCCCAGCAGTGGCTGGCCAAGTTTAATAGAGTCCGGCAAAGGATAGATAATTTTTTGGGGTGAAATTCAATTGCCAAAATTGCAATACTATAAATCTAGTGTTTCAGCTGTGACTGGACAAATTTCATAGTGTCCGTCATAGGATATATTATTCTCTGCGGTGAAATTCAGTTGCAAAAATAGAAATACCGTAAATCTGTTGTTCCAGCTGTGACTGGACAAGTTTCATAGTGTCCGTCATGGGATATATTATTTTCTGCGGTGAAATTCAGTTGCAAAAATAGAAATTCCGTAAATCTGGTGTTCCAGCTGTGACTGGACAAGTTTAATAGTGTCCGGCAAAGGATATATTATTTTCTGGGGTGAAATTCAGTTGCCAAAATAGCAATACCATAAATCAGTGGTTTCAGCTGTGGCTGGCCAAGTTTAATAGTGTCCGGCAAAGGATATATTTTTTTATGGGGTGACATTCAATTGCCAAAGTAGCAATACCATAAATCTGGTGTCCCAGCAGTGCCTGGCCAAGTTTAACAGTGTCCGTCCAAGGATTTATTATTTTCTGCAGTGAAATTCAGTTGCAAAAATAGAAATACAGTAAAGCTGTTGTTCCAGCTGTGACAGGCTTCGTTTAAATCTGTCCGTAAAAGGGTATATTTTTTTTCTGGGGTGAAATTTAATTGCCATAACAGCAATACCCTGAATCTGGTGTTCCAGCTGTTGCAGGCCTAGTTTAAATCTGTCCGTAAAAGGGTATGTATTTTTTCTGGGGTGAAATTCAGCTGCCAAAATTGAAATACAGTAAATCTGGGGTTCCAGCTGTGACTCGACAAGTTTAATAGTATCCGTCAAAGGATAGATTTTGTTCTGGGGTTAAATTCACTTGCCAATATAGCAATACCCTGAATCTGGTGTTCCAGCTGTTGCAGGCCAAGTGTTAATCTGTCCGTAAAAGGGTATATTACACTCAAGGTGTATATACAAGTGCTGAGAGGGTCATCCTCAATAACTTCACACGCTACCGTGCATCTCCCATTGTATTTCTGTCCGTTAAAGGGAATATTACACAAAGTGCTAAAATACAATTGCTGAAGGCATAATCCTACATATTTTTCCACACGCTACTGTGCATTTCCAAGTGTAAATCTGTCCATAAAAGGACACCTTTCATCCAGGGCCTACAATAGATATTCCCCTAAATCAGTGGTTACTGCTGTGCCTGGATTAGTGTAATATGGTACATAAATTGATAGGCAGATAGTGTTAGGAGCCTGTAAAAAAAGGCCTGAATTTGAAATCAATACATTGGGCCAAATATTTTTTTTCTTATTGTGGTGCTTGGTAAACGGTAATAATGAGGAAAATATCTAGTAAGGGACGCGGATGCTTTCGTGGTGGTATTAGTGGACCATCTGGTGCTGGGAGAGGACGTGGCCATTCTGCCAAAGCCACTTGTCCTAGTGAACCAACTACCTCAGGTTCCAGTACCCGCCAGAATTTACAACGATATTTGGTGGGGCCCAATGCCGTTCTAAGGATGGTAAGGCCTGAGCAGGTTCAGGCGCTAGTCAATTGGGTGGCCGACAGTGGATACAGCATGTTCACAACATTATCTCACACACAGTCTTCTGCAGAAAGCGCACAGGTGGCGCCTGAAAACCAAGCCCATAAGTCTGTCACATCACTCCCATGCATATCAGGGAAACTGCCTGAGCCTCAAGTTATGCAGAAGTCTCTTATGCTGTTTGAAGACTCTGCTGGCAGGGCTTCCCAAGGGAATCCACCTAGCCCTTCCCCAGTGGTGGAAGACATAGAATGCACTGATTCACAACCACTTATGTTTCCTGATGATGAGGACATGGGAATACCATCTCATCAGAGTCCGCACATCTCTGATGATGACAAAAAACAGGTGCCAACTGCTGCGTCTTTTTGCAGTGTGCAGACCAAACAGGAGGTCAGGGAGGAGTACTGTGTGGAAGACGATGCAGGGGATGATGAGGTCCTAAACCCGACATGGAATCAAGGTCGTGCCACTGACTTTCATAGTTCAGAGGAAGAGGCAGTGGTAAGACCGAGCCAACAGGGCAGAAAAAGAGGGAGCATGGGGCAAAAGCAGAACAGCCGCCGTCAAGAAAGTTTGCCTGCTACTGGCCACCGCCACCATGGACCGAGCACCCCAAAGGCAGCTTCAAGGAGTTCCCTGGCATGGCACTTCTTTAAACAATGTGCTGACGACAAGTTACCCGAGTGGTTTGCATGCTGTGCCATCAGAGCCTGAAGCAAGGCATTAACGTTCTGAACCTTAGCACAACCTGCATGACCAGGCATCTACATGCAAAGCATGAACTGCAGTGGAGCAAACACCTTAAAAACAAGAAACTCACTCAGTCTCCCCCTGCTCCCTTTTCTGCTGCTGCCTCGGCCTCTTCCTCCGCCTCTGGAGGAATGTTGGCACCTGCCGCCCACCAAACAGAGGATGTGCCACTAACATCACCACCTGCGTCACCAAGCATCTCCACCATGTCACACGGCAGAGTTCAGCTCTCCATCTCACAAACCTTGGAGAGAAAGCGAAAGTGCGGGCCGTCTGTGCGTGCTCCTGGCGTTCACATCCTGCCGCTGCTCGCCTGTCTGCGCTACAGGGGAAATTCGGCCTTCCCGCTCACTGCCTCATATGCGACGTGCCCACTATGTGGAACTCCACCGTGCACATGCTGGAGAGACTGTGCGAGCAGCAGCAGGCTATAGTGGAGTTTCAGCTGCAGCACGCACGGGTCAGTCGCACTGAGGAACAGCATCACCACCAATAACTGGGCCTCCATGCAAGACCTGTGTGCCCTGTTGCGCTGTTTTGAGTACTCCACCAACATGGCCAGTGGCGATGATGCCGTTATCAGCTTTACAATACCACTTCTATGTCTCCTTGAGAAAACACTTAGGGCGATGATGAAAGCGGAGGTGGCCCAGGAGGAGGAGGAGGATTAAGGGTCATTTTTAGCACTTTCAGGCCAGTCTGTTAGAAGTGCATCAGAGGGAGTTTTTTGCAACAGGAGAGGCCAGGTACAAATGTGGCCAGTCAGGGCCCACTACTGGAGGACGAGGAGGAGGTGGAGGAGGATGAAGCAGGTTCACAGCGGGGTGGCACCCAGCACAGCTCAGGCCCATCACTGGTGCTTGGCTGGGGGGATACGGAGGACGATGATGATATGCCTCCCATAGAGGACAGCTTGTCCTTACCTCTGGGGAGCCTGGCACACATGAGCGACTACATGCTGCAGTGCCTGCGCAACGACAGTAGAGTTGCCCACATTTTAACATGTGTGGACTACTGGGTTGTCACCCTGCTGAATCCCCGGTACAAAGACAATGTGCCCACCTTACTTCCTGCACTGGAGCGTGATAGGAAGATGTGCGAGTACAAGCGCACGCTGATAGAAGCGCTCCTGAGAGCATTCCCAAATGTCACAGGGGAACAAGTGGAAGCACAAGGCGAAGGAAGAGGAGGAGCAAGAGGTCACCAATGCAGCTGTGTCACGGCCAGCTCCTCCGAGGGCAGGGTTAGCATGGCAGAAATGTGGAAAAGTTTTGTCACTATGCCACAGCTAACTGCACCACCACCTGATACGGAATGTGTTAGCAGGAGGCAGCATTTCACTAACATGGTTGAACAGTACGTGTGCACACCCCTTAACGTACTGACTGATGGTTTGGCCCCATTCAAGTTTTGGGTCTCCAAATTGTCCATGTGGCCAGAGCTAGCCTTTTATGCCTTGGAGGTGCTGGCCTGACCGTTGGCCAGCGTTTTGTCTGAATGTGTATTCAGCACGGCAGGTGGCGTCATTACTGACAAACACAGCCGCCTGTCCACAGCCAACGTGGACAAGCTTATGTTCATAAAAATGAACCAGGCATGGTTCCCACAGGACCTGTCCATCCCTTGTGCATAATATACATTTATAACTGCCTCCCCCTCAACCATATATTCTTGTACTCCGGGGGACTTCTTTATCAAATCCTCTTTTTTTAATTTTACCATTATATTGCGGTGCAACCAAAAGTTGAATGAACCTTTCATCCGTCTAGGTTCCAGGGGCCTAATTATCGAAAAGTGGCCTTCTCCATAGGTGGGTGACATGATGCCTGATTTTCTGCTATAAAATAAAAGGAACCAGTCGGCACCACCACCTCGATCCTCGTTGCACGGGAAGGAGCGGTCTCCAAGTATACAGCACAATGAAAAACTCCCAGCAAACGTATTTTTTTTATCTTGCTTCTTTATTATCTTCACAATAGGAAGTATTCCCCAGACGCGTTGCGGCACTAAGCCTTCATCAGCAGGTCAAGGGGTATCAACACATACAAAATTTAAATAGACAAGCTAATTAACATGACGTCAGATGCTAGCACGCGTCAGCAAATACAAACAGCCAATAAACATACATATAGACATTGCACGTTACCCCGGCGATCTCTCAGTGTAAGCAGATGTCTAAAAATAAAACAAATCAAATAATTAGGACAAAATATCACAAATGAACTTATTATAAGCGTGCTATTTCATATTCGCGGTTTAAACCGCGCGGTTCCAAAGTGTCCAGGGTATGTATCCAAAAGGCTTCTCTCCGTAATAGAAGCCTTTTGATGTCTCCACCCCTCCTAGGTAATTTTACCTGCTCCAGAACTTGGAATCTAAGCTGTGCAATAGTATGTTTACATTTTTCAAAATGATACGGAAGTGGTAGCAATAGATTTTTAGTTCTTATAGTAGATTTATGTTTGCACACTCTGTCCCTGATTGCTTGTATAGTCTCACCAATATATAATAGGCCACAGGGGCATTTTATCATGTATATTACATTTGAGGATTCACAGGTAAAAAAGCCAGTTATATTAAAGGCTTTGCCTGTATGTGGATGAAATACCTGTGAGCCCTTAATAACGTGTGAGCATTGTAAGCAATGCAGGCACGGGAATGTGCCCATTCTCTGACTAGCCAATCGTGTCTGTCTGAGCAGTGTTTTTTCACTGCCCAGATCGGCACATACCAGTTGATCTCTATAGTTGGGATTCTTTTTATTGCAAATTAGGGGTGAATGTTTGAATTCCTCTATGGAGGGGTATGCCTTCTTCAGAAGATGCCAGTGTTTCCGGACTATGTTGTCAAAACCTGTATTATAAGGATGGAATTTATGAATAAATGCTATCCTCTGGATATCCTTCTGTCTGGGCTGTATGGCTTGTGAGGAATAAACCACTTATAGAAATGCAAAAAATGCAAGGGATAGCATGACTCAATACCAACATCTCAGAGAAACCACTAAAGGGACATGCATAGTATATTACAAAAGATTCTTTATTGAAAATACAAAGACATATATATTAAAATTAATATAATACAATACTGACAGTCGGCAGGATGGTGACCAACAGAACAGTAGCTCATGTGCCATGGAGATCATACAGCAAATAATATCAGCCTATGCAGTCCAAACATTTATATCACTACCAAAAAAGTATGGGGTCCAAAAATTACATCTGCAAGAGAGAATACTAACCAACAGGTCAAATATACATAAAGTGCGAGAAAAATGGACCTAAAATACCTGAATTAGGGCAGCAGCTGGTCAAATAGAGTAAGTGAACCTCCAAATGGCACCGAGCTCCCCGACGTACGTTTCGCGCCTGCTTTCTCAAGGGGCTACTAAACTTCTAATAAAGCGGTCTATATATATGCTATCCTGATTGCACAAACCTCTACACATGTACAAAAGTTGGGACTTGTAAAAAACGAAGCAGCACCGCCATCGGAACATACAGAGTCTCGCGAGATTGCCGCGCCACATGACGTCATGCAATCGCGCGAGACAACACGCCCACAAATCCTTATAACCTAAAATAAATACCTAAAATGTACCCATCCATGTCAAAAACAAAAGAAAATAAATAGCTGGACACCCAAAATGTAATAATGAAGTTAGTGTGGATAATGCCATCGGGCCGCACGAGATCTCGCGGGAGCGCCGCGTCATATGATGCTCACTCACGCGAGACCTCGGACGCACCCGCGGCATGCCCATATACAAATTCATAATTATATACCGACACCAATATTATATACAGAGAAAAAGAGTTTAGGGGGCGGGATAATACAATTAATGAAGAATATTAAAAATATGTAAAAATGCCAAGTTGGTCAGAAAAACTAGTGGAACTACAATATCACTAATAGTGTCACAGGTGCAATTAACAGCCCCACCAAAGATGATTATGTATACATATAACCACATAATGTGCCACCAACAATAAATATGTATCCACAGAGAGAAATACAATAAATAGCTATAGGTATATTTCTCCAAACAGGAATCCAATACTACTATGTCAGTGTAAACTGCCACTCTGTGTGTTAAGATGTGTTTATACCGCAAACATATATCAGTGTACATTATTAACCCTAACGGGGCAATTATTGCCGCATATAATAACCATGATTTTTCAAAATACAATAAATAATTAAATAATTAAAAAGAGACACAATTCATAAAAAATAAGGTGAAAAACGTGAAAAAGAAAACAGTGCCACCCAGTGCCAGTGAATAAATAAAAAGTGACAAAAAAAAAAAAGTGAAAGAAAGGTATAATACGGTCATAATATAAACTTATTACCCAACTGCCTCTTGGGGCCATTTGAAAATTATAAGATAAAAATATTTTATCAAATGGATATAATACACCGACACAGAAATAAAGATTCATTTTTTGTGGGTAAGGTCCAATGTCATCCAGGAAATTCCACATGATAAAGTTCCAGCATTCACGACATAAGATTTGGTGTCCCATATACAACCAGGAGGAAGGAACAAACGTACATGAGCAATCTGAAATATATAGACACGATAGTTAGAAGAACAACACACAACAGATAACAATACCAATATCAGAAAACAAAAGATTAAAACCAATTAAAACCAACCTGTTGTGTCAGCCAAGAGCCAACGGTAACAGGGGATCAGTGAACAAGAAGAGCACATAAGCCACCATAGGAGGGGGCCCTTCAATAATCTACAGACAAGGGGGTATAGGATCAAAGGAAGGGAGCAAAGCTAATTCCCTCATTTAATCCACATGGAGTCGTGGTATTCAGAGTAAAAATCCATTTGACTTCTTTTTGTGCCAATAGATTTTTCCAATCCCCCCCTCTGGGTGATATCATAACTCGATCTATACCACGAAAACGGAGCAAAGATCCATCAGCATTGTGCCTCTCTTTAAAATGCCTTGGTAGAGTTTTAAGGATGGTAAAATCCTCTTCATCTTTTGCTGCATTAATAGCTAGCACATGTTCCCTCACCCTTCTGCGAAAAGGACGGGATGTCATCCCCACATAGACAAGATCACATGGGCAAATTGCCCAGTATATGACCCCAATGGTGGAACAATTGATAGCGTGTGTGATCTTAAATTGCTTATTCCGTGAGGAATCATGAAAGTGAGTCGCTCTCTCCATATTTGTGCACGCAACACAACCCCCACATTCACGGCTACCCCAAACTGGACCTTTAGAGCCAAAGAGGTACTTGGAGTCATTACGGACATAAAAACTGCGAACCACATGGTCACGCAAGTTTTTTGCTCTCCGATAGGTGATCGAGGGGCCAGATGGTAATATTTCTTTTAATTGTGGGTCGCATGTTAGAACTTCCCAGTATTTACTCAGGGCACCCTGGATCTGCCGCCATTTATTATTGTACCCGTAATAAACCTCAAAGGCTGCTTGTCCTCAGTTCTCACCTTTTTATGCAAAAGGACCCGTCTTGGTGTTATTCTAGCTCTGTCATATGCACGCCCGGATACATCGTTGTCCATAACCTCTTGCAGAAAAACGTTCCATAAGATCAGCTGCCTGAAATTCAAACGCCTGGTCAGTGGAACAGATTCTGCGGGCCCTCAAAAACTGCCCCACTGGAATGTTTTTGATCAAATTACCCGGGTGGGAGGAACTCGCATGTAAGAGGGCATTCACTGATGTTTCCTTCCGATAGAGGTCCGTTGTCAATTCTCCACCAGGACCGACATGAAGGGTCAAATCCAAAAAATCTATGCCCGTCCTGTCAGCCTTAAAGGTAAGTTTGATGTTATTTGAGTTATTATTTAACTCATGAATAAAGGCAGACAGAATTTCCCTACTCCCCTGCCAAATAATCAGAATATCATCAATATAGCGCCCCCAATATTGGACGCCACTCGCTATTGGCAGGGGGTCTGTCTGGAGGATCCTTCTTTCCCACAGCCCCAGGAACAAATTTGCATATGAGGGCGCACAAGACGCCCCCATTGCAGTACCCCGGAGCTGCAGGTAGAAGGATCCCCCAAACAGAAAAAAGTTGTGGGTAAGGACATATTCGAGTAGTGCCAAAAGAAATTTTGCATGTTGCCTACCCAAATTGGAACTATTCAAGAAGAAGGTAACTGCCTCTAAACCGTCCTGATGGTTAATTGACGTATATAGGGATTCTACGTCACACGTCACTAGGAGCATGTCGGGCTCCAGATGCATATCCTCAATCTTTCTCAATACATCCGTAGTATCCTTTAAGAAGGAGGGTAACTCCTCAACTAATGGCTGTAAAAAGTGGTCAATGTATTTACAGACAGGATCAGTTAGTCCATTGGTACCTGCAATGATCGGGCGACCTGGCGGGTTCACCCGATCCTTGTGGACCTTGGGTAGAAGATACAGGGTCGGAATTGTGGGATATTCTGGTAAAGGTGGGAACATTGTTGGGCCGAAATGACCCCGTCATCAACACCTCTTTTCAAAATCAATTCCAACTCCTGTTTAAATTTCAGGAGAGGATTGAATGTGAGTTTTTATAACAGGAACCATCCTTGAGTTGTCTATATGCCTCTTTCTCGTACATATTGGATGGCCATAATACTATGTTCCCACCTTTATCCGCAGGTTTGACCACCACATCCGACCATTGCTGAATCTCCTTAAGGGCCTGCCTCTCCTTTAAACTGCAGTTATTATGTCCACCTTGGACAGAAATCTTGGCTAGTTCTTTTTCTACCAATTTAACAAACATGGCTATGTTGGGATGCAAAGAGAGAGGTGGAAATTTCTTAGACCTAGGGATAAGACTTCTTGGAAACTCACCAGATGATTCATCCTCCTGCTCTTGTAATAGTGACATCAAGGAGTCCAAGGCTTCCTTCTCTTTCTCTGAGGATAAGTGAGAGTCCAAATCTGTCTTTACGCCAAATAACTTTTTAAAAACCATACGTCGAGCAAAGAGGTGAAGATCCTTTACTGTGGAGAAATAATCAAATCTAGGTGTAGGTGAAAAAGATAACCCTTTTTCCAGTATGGCAAGCTGATGTTGTGTAAGGATTCTATCAGACAGGTTAATTACCTGCAATTTCCTGTTGTTACCATCATGATGTCTCTTGCCATTAGGTTGAGGGGTGTCTCCCATTTTCCGTTTATTATATCTCCTCGGGTACCGATTGGTGTCCCTATTTAACACACTCTCATCTTCACTGGCAGATACACGTGATGATATAGAAGCAGAGCGTGATCTTCCCTCCTGTGGCTTATATTTCCAGCGATAGACCCGGTTAGTCTCCATATCCTGAAGGTCTCTCTGGAATTTCTTCACCTTTAACATCTTCACTTGTTTTTCCCAAATGACAAAGGCCTCATCCATCTCTCTCTTAAACTGTTCCAACTCTATTGCGTTAAGTTTTTGGACAAGTTGTTCATCCAATCGAATTACCTCACCTTCCAACTCAGTCAGAGTTCTGACATTATATTCAATTATAAGACGCATGAGGGCCATAGAACATGTGTTACAAATAGATTCCCATTTGGCACAAAAATCAGGGTCATCTTGACCATAAGATGGAAATGTCTGCACTCTTAACCCCCTTGGGATGAGGCCCTTCTCCACATATTTATCAAGTGTGGCTTTATTCCACCACAATTTCATACGTTTATGGAGTGTAGTTTTGATTTGTGCTTTCAGTTCACTGATGCCCCTGCGACCTTGGTCCTCACTGGCAGTGGCACCACCTAAAAAGACTGCCTCCACCTGTGTCATCCAGGCGGAATCACGTGACCGAAAATCCATGGTCTGGATACTTCTGTGAGAAACACAGGAAATACAAATGATTAAACCACTTATAGAAATGCAAAAAATGCAAGGGATAGCATGACTCAATACCAACATCTCAGAGAAACCACTAAAGGGACATGCATAGTATATTACAAAAGATTCTTTATTGAAAATACAAAGACATATATATTAAAATTAATATAATACAATACTGACAGTCGGCAGGATGGTGACCAACAGAACAGTAGCTCATGTGCCATGGAGATCATACAGCAAATAATATCAGCCTATGCAGTCCAAACATTTATATCACTACCAAAAAAGTATGGGGTCCAAAAATTACATCTGCAAGAGAGAATACTAACCAACAGGTCAAATATACATAAAGTGCGAGAAAAATGGACCTAAAATACCTGAATTAGGGCAGCAGCTGGTCAAATAGAGTAAGTGAACCTCCAAATGGCACCGAGCTCCCCCGACGTACGTTTCGCGCCTGCTTTCTCAAGGGGCTACTAAACTTCTAATGAAGCGGTCTATATATATGCTATCCTGATTGCACAAACCTCTACACATGTACAAAAGCTGGGACTTGTTTGGAGAAATATACCTATAGCTATTTATTGTATTTCTCTCTGTGGATACATATTTATTGTTGGTGGCACATTATGTGGTCATATGTATACATAATCATCTTTGGTGGGGCTGTTAATTGCACCTGTGACACTATTAGTGATATTGTAGTTTCACTAGTTTTTCTGACCAACTTGGCATTTTTACATATTTTTAATATTCTTCATTAATTGTATTATCCCGCCCCCTAAACTCTTTTTCTCTGTATATAATATTGGTGTCGGTATATAATTATGAATTTGTATATGGGCATGCCGCGGGTGCGTCCGAGGTCTCGCGTGAGTGAGCGTCATATGACGCGGCGCTCCCGCGAGATCTCGTACGGCCCGATGGCATTATCCACGCTAACTTCATTATTACATTTTGGGTGTCCAGCTATTTATTTTCTTTTGTTTTTGACATGGATGGGTACATTTTAGGTATTTATTTTAGGTTATAAGGATTTGTGGGCGTGTTGTCTCGCGCGATTGCATGACGTCATGTGGCGCGGCAATCTCGCGAGACTCTGTATGTTCCGATGGCGGTGCTGCTTCGTTTTTACAAGTCCCAGCTTTTGTACATGTGTAGAGGTTTGTGCAATCAGGATAGCATATATATAGACCGCTTTATTAGAAGTTTAGTAGCCCCTTGAGAAAGCAGGCGCGAAACGTACGTCGGGGGAGCTCGGTGCCATTTGGAGGTTCACTTACTCTATTTGACCAGCTGCTGCCCTAATTCAGGTATTTTAGGTCCATTTTTCTCGCACTTTATGTATATTTGACCTGTTGGTTAGTATTCTCTCTTGCAGATGTAATTTTTGGACCCCATACTTTTTTGGTAGTGATATAAATGTTTGGACTGCATAGGCTGATATTATTTGCTGTATGATCTCCATGGCACATGAGCTACTGTTCTGTTGGTCACCATCCTGCCGACTGTCAGTATTGTATTATATTAATTTTAATATATATGTCTTTGTATTTTCAATAAAGAATCTTTTGTAATATACTATGCATGTCCCTTTAGTGGTTTCTCTGAGATGATGGCTTGTGAGGAATTACTAAGATCTGACTTTACATCATTCAATATTGCCTCCGGATACCCCCTTTCCTTAAATCTGGTTGTCATCTCCTCCATTCTGAATGCCAATCTCGTACCGTCAGTAACGATACGCTGTATCCTTTGAAATTGAGACTTAGGTATAGCTTTTTTAAAGGATGTGGGATGTGCACTCGTAAAAAAGAGAGTACTATTCCTATCGGTCTCCTTGCGATATAAATCTGTAGTCAAAAAACCTTCCTCATTTTTTATTACCACCGTGTCCAAAAAATTCTCACTGTCCTTGCTACAGGACATAGTGAATTTTAGGCCATCACATGCAGAATTTAAATCGTGAAAAAAGCCCATCAGGGTTTCATGTGGCCCCGCCCACACGCAAAAAATGTCGTTGATGAATCTTTTCCAAACCAAAATGTTTAAATAATTTTCAGTGTTATAAACGAAAGTGTTTTCAAAAGACGACATAAACGCATTTGCGTAGGGCGGGGCCACATTACTTCCCATCGCGGTACCTAGTTGCTGCCCATAATAGGTATCCTCGAACAGGAAATAGTTCTCATAGAGCACTAATTTTGGCAACTCCAATAAGAACTCCTTTTGTTTCATGGTGTAATCACAAGTTTGCAGCAAATCATTGACTGCTGATATGCCCTTGGTGTGATCAATGGATGTGTACAGGCTCGTCACATCTATGGTTACTAGCCAGCTTTCTATAGTGACTCTATCCATCTCCCTGATCACACCAAGGAATTCAGACGTATCCAATAAAAATGACCTGGTGTTCCTCACCAGCGGCGTCAATGCTTTCTCTAGTACAATAGACAATGGTGAAAGAATTGAATCCACCGAGGCCACGATAGGGCGGCCCGGTGGGTCTACAAGTGTTTTATGCACTTTTGGGAGTACATAGAACACCGGGGTAATAGGTTCATAATTAATCAAAAACTTTTGCAATTTCTCATCAATAACCCCCAAACAAGCAAAACGATGCACCACATCTATAATTTTTCCCCCGATCGAAGATAAGGGATTACCCTGTAATGCTTTATAAGTTTCAGTGTCCAATAACTGTCGCATGACCTCCTTCACATAGTTCTTTTTGTCCATTATCACGATAGAGCCCCCTTTGTCGGCGGGTTTAACCACCAGGGTTCTATCCTTTGCTAGTGATCTGATGGCACGTCTTTCACTCTCTGTTATATTATGTGTCATTAAGAGTTCTCCCCTCTTAATTAAGTCCAACTGGAAACTGTCAAAGAAGGAAACTGTCAAAGAAGGTGGTTGGACTAAAGGTAAGTCCTTTCTGTAACACATTATATTGATCAGGGCTCAATAACTTAGAAGACAAGTTTATGACTAATGAAGTGCTCCTACCTGTGATCGGGTTTGTATGGTCGGATATACTCCTGTCTCCAGAGCGCCGCTGGTGTTTGCGGCCCGCCCTGCGCCTCCTCCTCGTGGACGCCGGCCGCCTTGCCGAAAAGAATAAGATGTATACATTTGTGATCCAGAGGATTCGTTTCCAGAGCTTGAAGAGTATTGCCCAGATCTTGGGGTCCTTCTGTAGCCGGCAAATCCATGCGAGGAGGTATCCTGCCATTTGTATACCCGATTTTGAAAATAATCTTTGTTGTCACGTAGGAACTTGGAGCGCTTCTTTATCTCAGTTTTTTTTTGTATGTGGCAATTTGTATCTCCAATGTTTCTTTCAGTTTCAGAAACTCCTCTGAGGTGAGTGAGTCCCGCTCACCTCAGCGGAGGACTGCTGATGAAGGCTTAGTGCCGCAACGCGTCTGGGGAATACTTCCTATGTGAAGATAATAAAGAGGCAAGATAAAAAATACGTTTGCTGGGAGTTTTTCATTGTGCTGATTCTCTGCTATGTGACCTCTGTCCTCTGTCTGGGTGCTGGGGCCTAAATAGATGAAAGTGGCCTTCTCCATTGGTGGGTGACTTGAAGCCTAATTCTCTGCTATGGGACCTCTCTCCAATTGATCTTGCTTAATTTTCATTTATTTTATTTTAATTCATTTCCCTATCCACGTTTGTTTGCAGGGGATTTACCTACATTTTGCTGCCTTTTGCGGCCCTCTAGCCCTTTCCTGGACTATTTTACAGCCTTTTTAGTGCCCAAAAGTTCGGGTCACCATTGACTTCAATGGGGTTCGGGATGAAGTTCGGGTCGACTTCGGATCCCGAACCCGAACATTTTCGGGAAGTTCGGCCGAACTTCTCGAACCAGAACATCCAGGTGTTCGATCAACTCTAGTCACTTGCTATTACACTTTTTGTGATGTAAGGTGACAAAAATGGCTTTTGACACCTTATTTATATATATTTTTTTGCTGTGTTCCCCTGAGGGGTTAGGTCATGTGTTCTATTTATATAGCAGGTTTTTACGGATGCAGCAATACTTAATATGTATACTTATTTTATTTATTTAAGTTTTACACAATAATATCATTTTTGAAACAAAAAAAAATCATGTTTTAATGGCTCCATAGTAATTTTTTTGGGTGATTGTCCTATGTAGGGGCTCATTTTTTGTGGAATGAGATGACGGTTTGATTGGCTCTATATTGGGGTGCATATAACTTTTTGATCGCTTTCTATTACACTGTTTGTGATGTGAGGTGACAAAATTTTTTTTTTTACACTGTTTTTATTAAAATGTTTTACTGTATTTACCTGAGGGGTTAGGTCATGTGATATTTTTATAGAGCAGGTTTTAACAGACGCGGTTATACCTAATATGTATACTTTTTTTTATTTATTTCACTTTAGCACAATAACAGCATTTGGGGGGGGGATATGTTTTAGTGTTTCTATAGTCTGAGAGACATGTTTTTTTTAACTTTTTGGGCGATTGTCTCATGTTGGGGCAAATTTTTTGCGGGATGAGGTGCCGATTTGATTGGTACAATTTTGGCGTACATACGACTTTTTTGATCACTTTTATTACCTTTTTTTGGGAAGTAAGGTGGACAAAATTTCAATTTCATCATCATTTTTACTTAATTTATTTTTTATGGCGTTTACTTTGCAGGGAAAGTAACATGACCGTTTTATAGATCAGGTCATTATGGACACGGTGATATCACTGTGTATTGTATTTTATTTTTTATTTAGTGATAAATGTGTTTATTTTTTTGGCCCAGACCCACTTGGTTCTTGAAGATCCAGTGGGTCTCATGCCTGTATAATACAATACAGTACACTATATAGTCAAAATAAAATTGAGAACGTCCAGCTCACCAGTCAGGCGTGATACTTTATTGTAGATAGGATATAAAAACTTCCATAACATCAGGACACCAGTACAATGTTACGCGTTTCAGACCTTTACAAATCCAGGTCCTTCATCATGACATACGAGCAAAAATACAAAAAGCAAGCTTAAAAAGCTAGTGTTCAGCTGAAAAACTGATTGCTTAGGTCACATGACCTCACATCTGATCGCAATCAGTGACAGACTCACCAGCTATATACTTCATTACAAATAAAATATATAGATTTCTAATTGAAAAACAAAAGAAAAGAAAAAAGAGAAAAGGTCACAAAAAAGCATATGACATCCAATTAATATTGCAGTATTAAATCGTATTTCTTATTCAAACCAAGTGGTATTCTTGTTTTCAATTTGAACATCCAGAAAGATTCCCGATTAAGAAGTTTTCTTTTGATATCGCCCCCTCTCAAAGGATTAAACACCCTTTCTATGCCTTGCACTTTTAATTTGGTAATTTCACCGCCATGTATCAGCGCAAAGTGTGTACTGGCCGCTGACACATTGCGGGTGCGGTAATGTGGGATATCAGAGATATGCTTGCGTATACGCACCTTGAGAGGGTTAGTGGTGTGGCCCTCATATTGTAATCTGCAATCCTCACAAGTGATAACATATATCACATTGCGAGTGTTGCAATTAATGTAGCTTTTAACATTATAGATATTGTTATCTGAACATGAGACAAAATCTCTGCTAACCTTTAAATGATCACAGCATATACATTTTTATGGCCACATTTAAAACAGCCTTTAGTGTGAAGCCAAGGCAGGGTTACATTTTTGTTATCTTGATACAAGCTGGGACTGACAATATTCCCTATTGAGGGAGCCCTTCTAGCAGCACATCTAATCCCACTCCCTAAAATGTCGGACCACACATCTTCGAAATTCAACACAGACAAATGTTTGCGGACAATGTTGCAAATCTCCTGATACTCACTACTATACTGAGTTACAAAAGTGACCTTCGAAACTCCACTATTTTTAGATTTGGTGCGGCCACTTTTATTATCCCTTTTGAAGATAATTGTATCACGATCCATTTTCTGAACTCGATTTTTACAACTTTGCACATAGCCTCTGGGATATGCCCTAGCAGATAACCTCTCTATAACCTGCTCGCTCTCCCACTCAAAAGACGCTTGGTCTGAACAGCTACGTTTAGCACGCAAAAGTTCACCCCTCGGAATATTATCAATTATGTGTTTGGGGTGACAAGATGTAGCATGCAATATTGTATTGCCAGCCAATTCCTTTCTATACAGGGTGGTATCCACCCGTGCAAGTGAGACATTACCATTGAGTTTTAAATCCAAAAAGGAAATTTGAACATGGTCATAGTGCAATGTAAATGAAATCGATGGCAAACATGAATTCAGGTAGTCGCCAAACAGCGGTATGGTCCCCACATCGCCCGACCAAACAAACAGCAGGTCGTCGACGTAACGATCATACCACTGCAGGCGACCACCAAAGGGGAGGGTGTCGATGAGGAGGAAGGTCCTCTCCCACCATGCCATGAAAATATTAGCAATGGAGGGGGAGAACCTGGCCCCCATCGACACCCCCGATATCTGTAAGTAATACATATTATCAAACATAAAAAAATTATGCTTCAAAAGAAAGGCAATGGTCATTTCCAAAAATTCCTTCAATCCATCAGAGTAATTACTATATGTTTGAAGGAACCATCTCAAGGCAGTAAGCGCAAGGTCATGCGGTATGTTGGTATAGAGAGATACCACATCAGCTGTAATCCATACATAATTTTCTCTCCATACCAATGAATGCATGGATTTCAATACTGTAGTACTGTCCCTAATGTAGCCTGGTATAAGGGGAATAACGGCTGTAAGAGTGAATCAGCCCACTCAGACAAACGTTCTGAGTAGCCCCCAATACCGGCCACAATAGGACGTAGCGGCGGTGGAAAAACATCCTTGTGAACCTTAGGTAAGGCATGAAAAATCGCCACCATCGGATGTACAACATATATATAATCTCTCTCACGCTGCGTTAGAAAACCATGTTCAAGACCCACATTCAAAAGGTCTTCTATCTTCTTTTGAAAAAGGGGGAGAGGGTTGCCATCCAGGACCTTATACACCATCTTATCATTTAACATCTTAAGAACCTGAAGTTTATATATCCCTTTATCCAGGATAACAACCGCTCCCCCCTTATCCGCTTGTTTTACGATAATATCATCCCTATCTTTCAGGGATTGCAAAGCTATTAACTCCTTATGAGTCAGATTAGGGCGTATTGAGTTCCCCATATCCGATTCTAGGTTGGTTTTCACAGAGTCTGACAGTTTGCATAAGTCAGACTCAACTAGCTCTTGGAATCTATCTAAGGCAGGTGAGCGAGATTGTAGTGGATAAAAATCTTTATTCAAAGGTTTGAATGTGCAAGAACGATTTACCTGTCCCCCATCAAAATCAGAATCAAACATGTCCTGAAGTGAAGTAATACTGGTTAACTCCTGAAATGTGTTCAGGGTCTGATTCTCAGGATGGGAAGGCAAAACGTCCTGCACACTCTCATCACATTTCATTATACTCTCCAGACTGACACCATCACTAACATCATTTGCAAAGTGTTTTTTCAAGGTAAGTGTACGTGCCAGCCTATTCACATCAAGTATAGTTTTATACAAATTAAAATGATACGTGGGGCAAAATGTTAGGCCCCTTTTCAAAACATTAATCTGATCTATAGTGAGAATAGATGCTGACATATTCACCACCTGAATGTCATTCACTTTTTCTTGTGACGTGTGGGATACCGTTGAGTTTTTTCTTTTGTGTTTTCTGCCGGATCTTCGTTTTTTGTATTTTTTGTTTTATTCTTGGCACCACTGTTGGAATAAGCAGCAGCCCCCGGCTCTTGTCTCATGAAATGTTGATTTTCTGATTCCGAGGAGTCCAGATCCGTGGAACTAAATGAAACTCTCCGTTGGTATTTCTTTTTCCTATGGGATTTCCGCAAAATCGATCTTGGAGTAAGGGCCCTCTCCTCTGCCCATGTATAGACCAGATCACTTTTGTAGTCCAATAAGTCCCGATTATATTTGATCTGTTTGAATTCAATGAGTGAGTTTTCCAGTTTCGTCATGTTATCTCTTAACTTTGCATCAGATTCAGCAAAGGTAGGGTTATCAGTAAAGGCACATCCGATGGTGGCGATTTTTCATGCCTTACCTAAGGTTCACAAGGATGTTTTTCCACCGCCGCTACGTCCTATTGTGGCCGGTATTGGGGGCTACTCAGAACGTTTGTCTGAGTGGGCTGATTCACTCTTACAGCCGTTATTCCCCTTATACCAGGCTACATTAGGGACAGTACTACAGTATTGAAATCCATGCATTCATTGGTATGGAGAGAAAATTATGTATGGATTACAGCTGATGTGGTATCTCTCTATACCAACATACCGCATGACCTTGCGCTTACTGCCTTGAGATGGTTCCTTCAAACATATAGTAATTACTCTGATGGATTGAAGGAATTTTTGGAAATGACCATTGCCTTTCTTTTGAAGCATAATTTTTTTATGTTTGATAATATGTATTACTTACAGATATCGGGGTGTCGATGGGGGCCAGGTTCTCCCCCTCCATTGCTAATATTTTCATGGCATGGTGGGAGAGGACCTTCCTCCTCATCGACACCCTCCCCTTTGGTGGTCGCCTGCAGTGGTATGGTCGTTACGTCGACGACCTGCTGTTTGTTTGGTCGGGCGATGTGGGGACCATACCGCTGTTTGGCGACTACCTGAATTCATGTTTGCCATCGATTTCATTTACATTGCACTATGACCATGTTCAAATTTCCTTTTTGGATTTAAAACTCAATGGTAATGTCTCACTTGCACGGGTGGATACCACCCTGTATAGAAAGGAATTGGCTGGCAATACAATATTGCATGCTACATCTTGTCATCCCAAACACATAATTGATAATATTCCTAGGGGTGAACTTTTGCGTGCTAAACGTAGCTGTTCAGACCAAGCGTCTTTTGAGTGGGAGAGCGAGCAGGTTATAGAGAGGTTATCTGCTAGGGCATATCACAGAGGCTATGTGCAAAGTTGTAAAAATCGAGTTCAGAAAATGGATCGTGAATCGTGATACAATTATCTTCAAAAGGGATAATAAAAGTGGCCGCACCAAATCTAAAAATAGTGGAGTTTCGAAGGTCACTTTTGTAACTCAGTATAGTAGTGAGTATCAGGAGATTTGCAACATTGTCCGCAAACATTTGTCTGTGTTGAATTTCGAAGATGTGTGGTCCGACATTTTAGGGAGTGGGATTAGATGTGCTGCTAGAAGGGCTCCCTCAATAGGGAATATTGTCAGTCCCAGCTTGTATCAAGATAACAAAAATGTAACCCTGCCTTGGCTTCACACTAAAGGCTGTTTTAAATGTGGCCATAAAAAATGTATATGCTGTGATCATTTAAAGGTTAGCAGAGATTTTGTCTCATGTTCAGATAACAATATCTATAATGTTAAAAGCTACATTAATTGCAACACTCGCAATGTGATATATGTTATCACTTGTGAGGATTGCAGATTACAATATGTGGGCCACACCACTAACCCTCTCAAGGTGCGTATACGCAAGCATATCTCTGATATCCCACATTACCGCACCCACAATGTGTCAGCGGCCAGTACACACTTTGCGCTGATACATGGCAGTGAAATTACCAAATTAAAAGTGCAAGGCATAGAAAGGGTGTTTAATCCTTTGAGAGGGGCGATATCAAAGAAAACTTCTTAATCGGGAATCTTTCTGGATGTTCAAATTGAAAACAAGAATACCACTTGGTTTGAATAAGAAATACGATTTAATACTGCAATATTAATTGGATGTCATATGCTTTTTTGTGACCTTTTCTCTTTTTTCTTTTCTTTTGTTTTTCAATTAGAAATCTATATATTTTATTTGTAATGAAGTATATAGCTGGTGAGTCTGTCACTGATTGCGATCAGATGTGAGGTCATGTGACCTAAGCAATCAGTTTTTCAGCTGAACACTAGCTTTTTAAGCTTGCTTTTTGTATTTTTGCACGTATGTCATGATGAAGGACCTGGATTTGTAAAGGTCTGAAACGCGTAACATTGTACTGGTGTCCTGATGTTATGGAAGTTTTTATATCCTATCTACAATAAAGTATCACGCCTGACTGGTGAGCTGGACGTTCTCAATTTTATTTTGGATATATCTCGACTCACCCAAGGAGTCTTGTCCGTGCTCCCAGAGGGGGATGGTATGGGAGTGAAGCTGCCTCTTTTTCCTTCGTTTATATACAGTACACTATATAGTGTACTGTACAGTATTTTCACTTTACACTTAGTCTGATTAGACTTCTGCCTTTAACAGAAGTCTGAACAGACTTACCATTACCATGGTAAGCAGGACGCCTGTGAAGGCGTCCGGTTGCCATGGTAACCATCACCCACTGCCACAACAAAGCAGCAGGTGATGGGGAGGGAGGGGAGCCTCCTCGGTCTGTGATCCCATCAAAAATAGGGGGCTGAAATGGCACAGCAGCCCCCGATGGGAGATGAAGGGAGCTCCCTCCCTGTTAACCCCTTCCATAAAGTGGTCCCTATGGACCACGGCATGGAAGGGGTTAAATTACTGACATCTGTGTCAGCACAGATGCTAGCCATTTCAAGCAGAGTGTCAGCAATCCAGCCATTTCAAGCAGAGTGTCAGCATTTTTTGCGGGATGAGGTGCCTATTTGATTGGTACCATTTTGGCATACATACAACTTTTTTGATCACTTTTATTACCTTTTTTGGGAAGTAAGGTGGGCAAAATTTCAATTTCATCATAATTTTTATTTATTTATTTTACACACCGCCACACCTCCAGCACTGCCCGTAACCCAGTCGTGTCATTTTGAAGTCTCTGATCACCGTGGTCACGGACCGAGGGGATCAGAAACTGCCGAAAGCGCTGCAAACCGCAGGTCTGAATTGACCTGCAGTTTGCAGCGATGGCCGAAATGGGGGGTCACAGGACCCCCCTTGGCATTGTCACAGAGTGCCTGCTGAATGATTTCAGCAGGCACTCTGTTCCGATCACCACCCACCACAAGACGATGATCGGAAATTTACAGGACGTACCGGTATGTCCTATGTCCTTAAGTACCAGGACATCAGGGTGTATTGGTACGTCCTGTGTCCATAAGAGGTTAAAGTCATACAGCCACCGCCTTTTTTGCTTGATTATCTGACTATAAGCTATAGCCCTTAGTCACTTATTAACACCTCCTCTCCTGTTTCTGACTATTGTGACAACTAATTTTAGACAATTGTTAGCTAAACATTCTTCATTACTGTGTAGTGTACTGGCTACGGCATTTAAGTTAGATGTCCCCGATGACCCTATCCAGCAGGGACTGAATAGCATCATGCACAGCATTCACAGCCTCTACAAATGATTGTATAATATCTAGATTCACAAACCTAAAATGATTCACATATTCAACAGCATTGAATGTATTTAGGATACTCTGTCTTTGAAATAAGTGCTGGAAAAACAAAAAACCAACCGGATGCTGCTCAACACTTGGGGGTTGATCTTGAGAGTAGTTATTGATTGGTTGTAATGATAGTGTGCTGGAGCCATCACCTGTATTACCAAATGTGTTATGCAGTGCTCTTCTACGTCTTCTGGCTGCTAAAGAACGCCTGGCGCGTACTAGCATTTTTATAGCTCTTTTTATCGTTCTGCGGCTAGTAATGTTGGATACTGGGTGCTTTGAAATTTTCTTCATTCCCCCACAACACATGGCTAGTAGTCACAAGTAGAGATGTCACGAACATAAAATTTTCTGTTCGCGAACAACGAACCCGAACTTACTCAAATGTTCGCGAACAGGGCGAACCGCAATAGACTTCTATTGGCAGGCGAATATTAAAACCCACACTGACTCTTTCTAGCTACAATAGTGATAGAAAAGTTGTTTTAAGTTGACTAACTAAAGGACATAAATCATCTAATATTTTTAAATGGTTTAAAATAGCCTATTTTATAACATCTAAATCTACTTTAACCTACTTTTAAATACTAATTTAATTATTTAACATACTTTTATTACTTGTAAAATAAAAAAAATCACTCTACACCATGTCAAAAGCCAGGTATGTGCAGGCTGACTATCTATCCATCCATCCATAAGACAGGGCATCAGCATACCTTACAATAACAGGTTTGAGCAATTTAGACAAACAAACATAAGTTCTCAATCCAAAAGGAGAGAAATTGGTTAGCATTGGTTGGCTATCTAGAGGGGCCTGGACCCTAGACCATTATCATTAGGGCAACAAAAATTGTAATTTTATATGCCAGCCGAGTTAGGCCTAAGAGAGCTGCATAAACATTTCCCAACATTTAAAACTCATTTGCATACACATGGCCAAGAAATGCTAATGAGCAATATAGCAGTATCTGCCTTGTTTGTAAACTGAAACACGATTTGCATGGCTTTCCCATAGTCCCATGTTATGCAAATGAGTTTATATGACAAAACAGAATAGAAAGATTATAAAGTTAGTCTTTGAACAATTGCAAAATCAAAAAAAAAAAACTATGCAGCCTTCCTAATCATTGAGATGAGAGCTAGGTGGCATATTAAAAAAAAAATAATAATAATTTTTGTCACCCTAATGATAATCATCTATGTGCACAGGTCCCCCTAGATACCTAACACTAAACAGACGATTTTCCTTTTGGAAAAACTGGTTAAAACCCAGGCTGCCTTGCTAAAGTATGCTGATGATCTGTCTGTCTGATAGATTGTTGGCCCTGCATATACCTGGTGCTTGGCGGCCATAGGGGAGAACTGTTCTGTGTTGTTAATTGGATGTTTTATGTAATAATACAAACAACAATAATAATAATTTTGTCTTTGTCTGTTTTATAAAGGACAAAAATTAGGGCTTCATTATCTATTGTACCATGTGTTTGATTATTACATCTTAAAGGGATACTGACTACCTGTTCCTGCTGTGCCATCCATTTCCTGGTGGCGGGCTTAGTTTTGTTTGATTGAAGGGTATAATTCTGCCGTGCTGCGCATGCGCCTAGGAAGTTTATTCTTCACTAGGAATAAGTCACCATAGTGCATGCACATTCAGGACAGCACATGGTACAGACAGGAGAAAATGAGTCAAGCACGGCCAGCGGAATCCCTGACAGAGGAAAATTATGAATAAAAACGTTTTATAGACATTATGAAAAGACAGTGTTTGATGATAATAGCATAGTTTTACTGAGAACAAGGATCCTAATACAGGAAAATATATACATATATATTTCTATAGTGTAAAACAGCCTGTCCCTCTAAGATATAATACTCAATCAAACATGGTACAATAGTTAATTAAAAAATGTAATCTTTGTATTTTATAAAACAGACAAACACAAAGACAGACTTACAGATATTTACCCTAACCTACCTATCATAAAATCTTATTATTATTATTGTTTGTATTATTACATAAAACATTCAATTGACAACACAGAACAGTTCTCCCCTATGGCAGCCAAGCACCAGGTATATGCAGGGCCAACAATCCATCAGACAGACAGATCATCAGCATACCTTAGCAAGGCAGCCTGGGTTTTAACCAGTTTTTCCAAAAGGAAAATTGTCTGTTTAGTGTTAGGTATCTAGGGGGACCTGTGCACATAGATGATTATCATTAGGGTGACAAAATTTTTTTTTTTTTTAATATGCCACCTAGCTCTTATCTCAATGATTAGGAAGGCTGCATAGTTTTTTTTTTTTATTTTGCAATTGTTCAAAGACTAATTTTATAATCTTTCTATTCTGTTTTGTCATATAAACTCATTTGCATAACATGGGACTATGGGAAAGCCATGCAAATCGTGTTTCAGTTTACAAACAAGGCAGATACTGCTATATTGCTCATTAGCATTTCTTGGCCATGTGTATGCAAATGAGTTTTAAATGTTGGGAAATGTTTATGCAGCTCTCTTAGGCAGTGAGAGAGGAGTTAGGCTGGCATATAAAATTACAATTTTTGTCGCCCTAATGATAATGGTCTAGGGTCCAGGCCCCTCTAGATAGCCAACCAATGTTAAGCAATTTCTCTCCTTTTGGATTGAGAACTTATGTTTGTATGTTTTAAAACTCATGATTGTCATTGTAAGGTATGCTGACACCCTGTCTTATGGATAGATAGTCAGCCTGCACATACCTGGCTTTTGGCATGATCTGAGTGGTTTATGTTAAATGTGATAGAAAATGATCATTATTGATATATCATTTTTGGAAAGGGCTTTTCTTGGTTTGAGGGTTGGGGTGGACAGAGGACACTAGTTAATACTCTCCCTGCTCTAACACTGCAGTTTTAAATTGAATTCACTATGCCTGGCTTTGGTAGGAAGATAAGCTGAATGTAAGAATGCAGCGCGAATCGAACATAGCATAATGTTCGCTGGCAGGAACGAACGCGAACAAGCAATTTTTGCTGTCGAACAGTTCGGGACATCTCTAGTCACAAGTAGGAGTCTATTTTAGTGGTCAGAAGGTTATTAGATTCAGTAATACCATCATATATACTATTGAGGTTATGCAGGTTTCAACATTCTCAGGTGTAGGTCCCACTCTCATTATTTTAGCTAGTCTCTGAGACAAATAGGTGAAGCGGCATATGATTTGAGTTAGATTATTGTTTTGCCAAACCATCCTATCAAAAATGTCTACCATGTGTTCAGGCCAATGTTTGAATGTGTGGGGGACTATTACATGTGATGTGTTATGTTTTTTTTTTTGCAAGGTGTTGCGAAAATGATTGGGGGCTTAGCTCTGTTGATGGTTGATGTTGATACTAGATGAGGTCTGTGTGGCTTGTGTGACAAGTCTCTTCTGTTTTTTTGGTGGAGGGCAATTAAGAATTATTTGAGTACGCTTATTAGTGCTTGTGTTTATGGTGGGTGTACTTTGAGTGAAGATGGTGTTTTGCTGTCCTAGATTACTTGTGGTTGTCACTTTACCTATATCTGTATCTGACAGTTTAAAATTATGACACTCATATATTGTTTGGAGTTATAATAAGTGGCTTACCAGAGGCAGTTGTGGGTCCTTCTTAAGAGATTGGTGATAATGGTGTGACTCATATAGATCCATTTTGTGATGCTAATGCACTGATTAAATTGTTATCTGAAGATGGTTGCTTAGGCATAGAAGCAGAGTATCTTTGCTTCCTATGTCTGTCCTGAACGCTGACATCTTGTGGTCTTGATATTGGTGTGAATGTTACAGGCGCATTTTATATATATATATATATATATATAAAGAAAAAGAAGGACAGCACTCCAATGTAGTAAAATAGTGAATTTAATCACCCATGTGGTGCAAAAAAGCGACGTTTCGGCTCAGCAATAGAGCCTTTTTCAAGCCAAGAACAATGGTGAAAACCAAACTTAAATAGTGCAAACAGTGTAACATCAGCAGACATGATTGGTGAAGCAATTCTCGAACATGATTGGTGAATAGATACATCACTCTTGTGACATCATAGTTGCTAATACAAACAACATCTTAGTTACCATGAATATCCGTGTATTACAATTCATTGTGTATAATTCTAAGTGACACGTGAACCATATTATCTCTATATATTACATACATCTCAAAATGATCAATAGCAGAGAAGAACAGCATCAAACATACCGATCAGGTGCGGGGTCCATGTCATCTGATACCTCACCACGTGACATTCACACATGGCGTTCGTTTGTATCAACAGGAAGTATCATTCCAAAGAATCGCGCATGTCTAGTGATCCAATACAGATCAACAGCGCCATATTAACGAAGGGCAACAGCGTAAGTGACCCGCGCATGCGCGGTGTTCATACAGCCTTTCAGGATCTCCATATTTGTGAATGGCACCTTCCCATACTGAATGGGATATCGGATCTCGCATCAGGTACACAGTAGTGGGGGTGTCGAGGGGGACTATCCCCAACCAAGGAGATGAAACCCCCAATCTGTCGCTCATCTACCACACCGGTGGGCAGTGTCTGCTACCCACCGGATAATAGCGGACGAGAGACACCTCCCCCACGCTGCAGACCTCAATACTGGGGAACTCCCTACTACATGCCAAGTCTTATCCACGGAGAAAAATCCTGATAATGTTGTCAGCCCCTCGCACTGAAAGACAAAATTCTCATAGCATATAATGATACAATCGAATCATGTTGACAAACTGGACCCTAAATCGCATCCGATGGGTATATGGATGGTTCTTCAACATTGCTTCATCCCTTCATAAGTGTATACTGTGAAAAAAAGAGAGAAAATAAAATAAATAGATAAAACTGGCTTATAGTTTCAGACTAATTTACAGAGTAAAACTCTTTGCACTATTATGTGTTCCATACATCCTGCTAACATTCAGAAGGGGTACCACAGCAGCTGCAAATGCACAGGAGGTAAAACCCCTTTTAACAGTAGAGACTGGGATTATAATCAACATTCAACCCTTTGGGTTTCAGACAATCCAATTTGAAGATCCATTGGGCTTCTCCTCTCTTTAACAGCAATGATCTATTCCCCCCTCGCCTTGGCGGGGAGATGCAATCCACAATCCAGCATTTGAGATCCCGTTCAGAGTGTCCCAAATCTGTGAAGTGTTTTGCCACTGGTAAATCCTTCCGTTTTTGTCTAATAGAAAACCTGTGATTATTGAGCCGTGTCTTCAAATCAGTTGATGTCTCCCCTACATAGATTAAACAACACGGGCAGGATAATACATAGATAACAAAATTAGAATCACAAGTCAGGTAATGTTTAATGGGAAAAATCTCTCCAGTACCCGGATGTACAAAAGATGTACCCTTACAAATATACCTGCAATTGACACAGTGCAAACAGGGAAAACACCCCAGACTGCGCTGTGTTAAAGTACGTTGTCTACCCTTGTGTAATGAACCAATGTCTGCTCTCACTAACTGGTCTCTCAGACTTCTTGAGCGATGATAGGCAAATAATGGGGTTGACTTAAACACCGATATTCTAGTTAAACCACTAAACATACCCCAATGCCTATTAATGATGTTTTTGATATTGACACTATGTTCATTGTATGTGGAGACAAATGGAATCCTCTCCTTTTTCTGTATTGGACCCCTTCTTCTCAAGGTCTCCTCCCTATCTATGGCTTTGACTTTATCGGCCTGAGCCTGTAACAGTCCCCTAGGATAACCACGTCTCTGGAACCTAGAGACCATGGTATCTAGCGTCACCGACAGTTCCTCGGGGTCGGCTACAATTCTCCTAGCCCGAAGAAACTGAGAGTGAGGGAGATGTCTGATTAAATGTTTGGGATGACTACTGTCAAAACGCAAGAGAGTGTTCCTGTCAGTAGGTTTTGTGAACAATGTAGTGGACAATTTTCCTTCGTGCAGTCTGACAGTGGTATCCAGAAACTGCAACTCACTGGTGGAATAAACCAACGTGAACTGCAGTTCTCTGTTCACTCCATTTAACATGGTCTGGAAGTCAAGTAGTTGTGTGATGTCACCAGTCCAAACGAGGAAGATGTCGTCTATGTACCTCCACCACCCCAGGACATGTCTGTAGTGGCGGGACACATAGACCACATCCTCCTCGAACCGTCGCATGAAAATATTAGCATATGTAGTTGCAGTATGTTACCCCATGGCCACCCCGCGCTTCTGGTTATAGAAAACATCCTGGAAGAGAAAATAATTCTCCCTCAGGATAATGGTCAACAGCGAAATCAAAAATTCACTTGCAGCCGTAGAGAAGGAAGACAATTCTAACATATGTTTGATGGTAGCAATACCCAAATCATGATCAATCGAGGTGTATAGCGAAACTATATCAAAAGAAGCCAAAATAACATTATCACAACCGTGTGCATCCATTTGTTCCAATTTTAACAAGAAGTCAGTTGTATCCTGTATAAAGGATGATGCCCCCACTGAAAAGGACCGTAATATTTTGTCCAAAAACATAGCGATGGTGCTGAAGATTGAGTCTGTACCAGCCACAATAGGGCGGCCAGGTTGATCTACTAAGGATTTATGCACCTTAGGTAATATATAAAACACTGGTGTAATTGGATGAGCCACCGTAAGAAAAGAATATAAGTCGTCATCAATGATACCTGCTGTCAAAGCTTCAATCAGGCAGTGTTGTATTAATTTAGCTATGCGGAACTTAGGGTCAGTGTCAATCACACCATAAACATCGGTGTCACTTAGCTGACGTCTAATCTCCGCCACATATTTATCCGTATCAAGTATCACCACTGCCCCGCCTTTATCGGCGGGTTTTACAGTCAAAGCACGATTACTCCTAATTTGTGCCAGTGCCTCTATTTCATCTGTCGTTACATTAGGATGTTGAAACCGGGTCTCAGTGCAAGTCAGTCTATACTGTTTTATATCAGTCTGCACAGCCGCAATAAATGCATCGACAGCAGAATCATGTATCACAGGTGTAAAACTGCTGCGGTGTGACAGGCCTAGCTTATGCATGGAGAATTCACTCACCTGCGTATGCTCTGTCTGTACCTTATCATTATACAAAATTTTTAACTTAATCCTACGGAAAAAATTGGCCAAATCACAATCTAAATCAAACCAGTTGTGAATAGAATTAGGACAAAAAGAAAGTCCTTTGGATAGAACACTCACTTGTGGTGGGGTTAAAACAGTGGAGGATAAATTGATGACGGTTATTTCTTCTTGTTCACAGTTGCTTTCTGAGTCCGTGTTTTGTTGTGTCGTAGTCGACTTGTGCCTTCTGTGCCTCCGTCCACCGCGCCTGGTTCGACGTCGTTTTTTGGAATCGAACTGTTCTCTAAAAAAGACCGTGCTGAGGATGACTGTGATGGAAATCTTTTCCTCCTTTTACCATCTTTATGAATTTCATTCAAGTTATCAGACTGCCAGACATAGATGTTGCCTCTTTTATAATCCTCCATATCTCTATTCCATTTTGCCCGTTTAATCTCCTCTGAATCAGATTTAAATTTCCCAAGATAAGTAGAATGATTGTCCCAAAACAAACCAAAGTCCTCAACAGACATCATAGAACGTAGTGATTGTTCCACATCCGCCATTTCTAGACCAAGTGAGGAGAGTTCCTGTTGCAAAAATTCTATGTTCAATAAAATGAAGTCCATTGAATAACGGTTGGTAAAGGGCCTCAAACTTCTTACAAAAGTTAGAATCCCGCAAAAATAAGTTTGGTCGTAAATATGACCTCATGCCACGGGGAATACGTTGTTCTTTATAGTACTCACCCAGGGTCGTCATATGTAGACGTAAAGATGTCGATTTCCTAGATAAAAATTCATATTTCTTCCTTAGTTCCTTAATCGTTGGGGTGTTAAGAAAGGTAGCATCTCCAGCTATGCCATGCAGTATGCGTGCAGTGTCCTCCTGAGAGTAGCAGGAACCACATGAGAGTTCCATATTGTTGCAAACAAATGATACAAAAAGTAAAAAGTAAAAAAATGTGATAAATGAGGGCTTCGTGCTCAGCCAACAAGCTGCAAATATTCATTGGAGTGCTGTCCTTCTTTTTCTTGATGCATATTGGGTAAGAAGCTTATACCCTTTGGACGTAGCACCCGCTATTGTTATCCCTTTATGGACGTTACTTCAGTGCCGCCATTTTTCTTCTGAATATTTGCAGCTTGTTGGCTGAGCACGAAGCCTTTATTCATCCAATTTTTTATTGTTTACTTTACCTTTCTTAACACCCCAACGATTAAGGAACTAAGGAAGAAATATGAATTTTTATCTAGGAAATCGACATCTTTACGTCTACATATGACGGCCCTGGGTGAGTACTATAAAGTACAATGTATTCCCCGTAGCATGAGGTCATATTTACAACCAAACTTATTTTTGCGGGACTCTAATTTTTGTAAGAAGTTTGAAGCCCTCTCCAACCGTTATTTGATGGACTTCATTCTACTGAACATTGAATTTTTGCAACAGGAACTCTCCTCACTTGGTCTAGAAATGGCGGATGTGGAACAATCACTACGTTCTATGATGTCTGTTGAGGACTTTGGTTTGTTTTGGGACAATCATTCTACTTATCTTGGGAAATTTAAATCTGATTCAGAGGAGATTAAACGGGCAAAATGGATTAGAGATATGGAGGATTATAAAAGAGGCAACATCTATGTCTGGCAGTCTGATAACTTGAATGAAATTCATAAAGATGGTAAAAGGAGGAAAAGATTTCCATCACAGTCATCCTCAGCACAGTCTTTTTTAGAGAACAGTTCGATTCCAAAAACGACGTCGAACCAGGCGCGGTGGACGGAGGCACAGAAGGCACAAGTCGACTACGACACAACAAAACACGGACTCAGAAAACAACTGTGAACAAGAAGAAATAACCGTCATCAATTTATCCTCCACTGTTTTAACTCCACCACAAGTGAGTGTTCTATCTAAAGGACTTTCTTTTTGTCCTAATTCTATTCACAACTGGTTTGACTTAGATTGTGATTTGGCCAATTTTTTCCGTAGGATTAAGTTGAAAATTTTGTATAACGATAAGGTACAGACAGAGCATACGCAAGTGAGTGAATTCTCCATGCGTAAGCTAGGCCTGTCACACCGCAGCAGTTTCACACCTGTGATACATGATTCTGCTGTCGATGCATTTATTGCGGCTGTGCAGACTGATATAAAACAGTATAGACTGACTTGTACTGAGACCCGGTTTCAACATCCTAATGTAACGACAGATGAAATAGAGGCACTGGCACAAATTAGGAGTAATCGTGCTTTGACTGTAAAACCCGCCGATAAAGGCGGGGCAGTGGTGATACTTGATACGGATAAATATGTGGCGGAGATTAGACGTCAGCTAAGTGACACCGATGTTTATGGTGTGATTGACACTGACCCTAAGTTCCGCATAGCTAAATTAATACAACACTGCCTGATTGAAGCTTTGACAGCAGGTATTATTGATGACGACTTATATTCTTTTCTTACGGTGGCTCATCCAATTACACCAGTGTTTTATATATTACCTAAGGTGCATAAATCCTTAGTAGATCCACCTGGCCGCCCTATTGTGGCTGGTACAGACTCAATCTTCAGCACCATCGCTATGTTTTTGGACAAAATATTACGGTCCTTTTCAGTGGGGGCATCATCCTTTATACAGGATACAACTGACTTCTTGTTAAAATTGGAACAAATGGATGCACACGGTTGTGATAATGTTATTTTGGCTTCTTTTGATATAGTTTCGCTATACACCTCGATTGATCATGATTTGGGTATTGCTACCATCAAACATATGTTAGAATTGTCTTCCTTCTCTACGGCTGCAAGTGAATTTTTGATTTCGCTGTTGACCATTATCCTGAGGGAGAATTATTTTCTCTTCCAGGATGTTTTCTATAACCAGAAGCGCGGGGTGGCCATGGGGTCACATACTGCACCTACATATGCTAATATTTTTATGCGACGGTTCGAGGAGGATGTGGTCTATGTGTCCCGCCACTACAGACATGTCCTGGGGTGGTGGAGGTACATAGACGACATCTTCCTCGTTTGGACTGGTGACATCACACAACTACTTGACTTCCAGACCATGTTAAATGGAGTGAACAGAGAACTGCAGTTCACGTTGGTTTATTCCACCAGTGAGTTGCAGTTTCTGGATACCACTGTCAGACTGCATGAAGGAAAATTGTCCACTACATTGTTCACAAAACCTACTGACAGGAACACTCTCTTGCGTTTTGACAGTAGTCATCCCAAACATTTAATCAGACATCTCCCTCACTCTCAGTTTCTTCGGGCTAGGAGAATTGTAGCCGACCCCGAGGAACTGTCGGTGACGCTTAGATACCATGGTCTCTAGGTTCCAGAGACGTGGTTATCCTAGGGGACTGTTACAGGCTCAGGCCGATAAAGTCAAAGCCATAGATAGGGAGGAGACCTTGAGAAGAAGGGGTCCAATACAGAAAAAGGAGAGGATTCCATTTGTCTCCACATACAATGAACATAGTGTCAATATCAAAAACATCATTAATAGGCATTGGGGTATGTTTAGTGGTTTAACTAGAATATCGGTGTTTAAGTCAACCCCATTATTTGCCTATCATCGCTCAAGAAGTCTGAGAGACCAGTTAGTGAGAGCAGACATTGGTTCATTACACAAGGGTAGACAACGTACTTTAACACAGCGCAGTCTGGGGTGTTTTCCCTGTTTGCACTGTGTCAATTGCAGGTATATTTGTAAGGGTACATCTTTTGTACATCCGGGTACTGGAGAGATTTTTCCCATTAAACATTACCTGACTTGTGATTCTAATTTTGTTATCTATGTATTATCCTGCCCGTGTTGTTTAATCTATGTAGGGGAGACATCAACTGATTTGAAGACACGGCTCAATAATCACAGGTTTTCTATTAGACAAAAACGGAAGGATTTACCAGTGGCAAAACACTTCACAGATTTGGGACACTCTGAACGGGATCTCAAATGCTGGATTGTGGATTGCATCTCCCCCGCCAAGGCGAGGGGGGAATAGATCATTGCTGTTAAAGAGAGGAGAAGCCCAATGGATCTTCAAATTGGATTGTCTGAAACCCAAAGGGTTGAATGTTGATTATAATCCCAGTCTCTACTGTTAAAAGGGGTTTTACCTCCTGTGCATTTGCAGCTGCTGTGGTACCCCTTCTGAATGTTAGCAGGATGTATGGAACACATAATAGTGCAAAGAGATTTACTCTGTAAATTAGTCTGAAACTATAAGCCAGTTTTATCTATTTATTTTATTTTCTCTCTTTTTTTCACAGTATACACTTATGAAGGGATGAAGCAATGTTGAAGAACCATCCATAAACCCATCGGATGCGATTTAGGGTCCAGTTTGTCAACATGATTCGATTGTATCATTATATGCTATGAGAATTTTGTCTTTCAGTGCGAGGGGCTGACAACATTATCAGGATTTTTCTCCGTGGATAAGACTTGGCATGTAGTAGGGAGTTCCCCAGTATTGAGGTCTGCAGCGTGGGGGAGGTGTCTCTCGTCCGCTATTATCCGGTGGGTAGCAGACACTGCCCACCGGTGTGGTAGATGAGCGACAGATTGGGGGTTTCATCTCCTTGGTTGGGGATTGTCCCCCTCGACACCCCCACTACTGTGTACCTGATGCGAGATCCGATATCCCATTCAGTATGGGAAGGTGCCATTCACAAATATGGAGATCCTGAAAGGCTGTATGAACACCGCGCATGCGCGGTCACTTACGCTGTTGCCCTTCGTTAATATGGCGCTGTTGATCTGTATTGGATCACTAGACATGCGCGATTCTGTGGAATGATACTTCCTGTTGATACAAACGAACGCCATGTGTGAATGTCACGTGGTGAGGTATCAGATGACATGGACCCCGCACCTGATCGGTATGTTTGATGCTGTTCTTCTCTGCTATTGATCATTTTGAGATGTATGTAATATATAGAGATAATATGGTTCACGTGTCACTTAGAATTATACACAATGAATTGTAATACACGGATATTCATGGTAACTAAGATGTTGTTTGTATTAGCAACTATGATGTCACAAGAGTGATGTATCTATTCACCAATCATGTTCGAGAATTGCTTCACCAATCATGTCTGCTGATGTTACACTGTTTGCACTATTTAAGTTTGGTTTTCACCATTGTTCTTGGCTTGAAAAAGGCTCTATTGCTGAGCCGAAACGTTGCGTTTTTTGCACCACATGGGTGATTAAATTCACTATTTTACTACATTGGAGTGCTGTCCTTCTTTTTCTTGATGCATATTGGGTAAGAAGCTTATACCCTTTGGACGTAGCACCCGCTATTGTTATCCCTTTATGGACGTTACTTCAGTGCCGCCATTTTTCTTCTGTATATATATATATATATATATATATATATATAGCGTAGAGCCATTGTTCTTTACAGGGCCGGATTTATATTCAAGACCTGGCGTTCTATTTGAAAAGTCTAAAAGAACAAATAATAGCAAATAATACTGCTAATTGATTTTAAAAAAAATCTATTTAGTGTTATGCTAGTATTTATAACACATACATGAGTGACGGCTACTGCCAGGAAGGGGTGCTGAGTGTGTGTCAAGCTCGTTAATCTCTTTCATAGCGGGGTTCAGAATTATTGGTTTCACTGTGTCTGATGTAGTGTTTTCTTTAGCCCTAGGTTTTTTAGGCTTGGATAATTTCTTATCTGTAAATGATATGACAATTACTTGCAGAATTCAAATTAAATATTAAAATTTGCAGCTGTTATTTTGATCATATAAGCGATCTTGTTCTGCTTACCTCTTTTAATAGAAGATTCCAAAGCATTGTTGATTTGAACTTGAACTTGGTGAATATCAGCCATAGTTTCGGTCTGTGCTTTGATGTTTTCTTTACCCTTGTGTTTTTTAAGCTTGGATAATTTCTGATCTGTAAGTGATACGGGCATTAGTTGTAGAAATCAAATTAAATATTAAAAATTGCAGTCTTTTTTATGATATAAGTTATCTTGTTCTGTCTACCTTTCTTAGTAGAAGATTCCAAAGAACTGCTGCCATGAATTTGAACTTCGTAAACATCAGGCATAGTTTTGATCTGTGCTTTGATGTTTTCTTTACCCCTAGGTTTTTTAAGCTAAGATTATTTCTGATCTGTAAGTGATACGGACATTAGTTGTAGAAATCAAATTAAATATAAAAAATGGAAGCGGTTATTTTGAGGATATATATGTGATATTGCTCTGTTTACCTTTTTTAAAAGAAGGTTCCACAGTATTACTGTCATGAACTTGGTAAACATCAGTCATAGTTTCAGGCAGCTCTTCGAGTTCCTTATGAGATACGTCCGATACAGAATAAGAAAGTGAATTTAATTTAGCGCATAGGTGAGAATAACATGCTAATAAAACTTATTGGTATAATACATACTGTTAATAGTGGCATCTTAAATTTGTGCAAGGATACCAGTCTCAGCTTTAAGTGCATAATCAGAATCTTGATTGATGCTTTCATATACACCCATAACAGCATCTTAAAACATAAAATGAAAGATAGATTTTAGCAATTTTATTAAACAGAATGCCTGTGAAAGTTGTTATTTTGGTACAGTATATTTACCCATTTCAGAATCAGTTAATAGGCTTGTTGTATGTTGAACATCAAGGTTATTCAGATTTTCCATCTAGCAATAAAAACAATGTATTAAACAAAAAAGTTCTATAGATCACTTTGTGTATTTGCTATTACATGCTAAACATTTGTAAAATAACTCTTGAATTTGAATAGACCTTAATTGTTATTAGGATTCACTTATTATGAAATGTTAAATAATATCTAAATTAGTATCACATTAATACAGAATAAAAGAATAGAGAAAAATTAGTACAACATATGTCAAATAGTTAGGTGTAAATTACTAAATAGAGAAATGCAGAAAGCAACCGATAATACAATAAATTCAAATATTACTTACTTTTGGAGAGTAATGTGACTGTTAGGCCTCTTGCACACGAACATATTTTTTTTCAGTGTTTTGCGGTCCGTTTATTACAGATCCGTGGTTCCGTTTTTTGTTTCAGTTTTGTTTCCGTTTCGGTTCCGTTGTTCCGTTTTTCCGTTTGGCATATACAGTATACATTAATTCAATAATAAAAATTGGGCTGGTCTTAAAATTTTCAATAGATTGTTCTGCAAAAACGGAATGGATACGGAAGACATACGGATGCTTTTCCGTATGCTTTCCTTTTTTTTGCGGACCCATTGACTTGAATGGAGCCACTGAACGTGATTTGCGGACAATAATAGGACATGGTCTATATTTAAATGGAACAGAAAAATGGAAAAACGGAAACGGAAGGCATACGGAAGACATTTCAGTATTTTTTGCAGACCCATTGAAGTGAATGGTTCAGTATACTGTCAGTATACTGAACTGAAAAAACTGCCAGTATACGGGCCGCAAAATACTGTCATGTGCAAGGGGCCTAAGTGAGCTCTTTTATGCAGTTTAGCACGATTACCTCCCATAATTTGGGATTGCTGACCCTGCTATCTAATGACACACGTGCGCAATACAGCTTTCACTGTTGAAAGACACACCCAATCATGATCAAGCATATTTGTATAGTAATTAAAATAGCATTATACACTGTACAATAATTTAGACAGATTATACATTAATCCTAGAAATTAAGACTATAAACAACCTTATATTGCTAGTATTAACACTCCATTTTACTTTTAAGTGCCTGTGTAGAATAAAGAGGCAATGTACAGTAATTTAAATTTATTTCATTTAAAGTATTAAAGAAACTTTTTTTCAACCCTAAAGCACTGGGATTTTTCGGGGAAATAGAAAACCTATTTAGAGAGGCTAAGAAATATGGCTTAAAAAGGAAAAATTTACGTCAGTGGCTGGATCAACTAGATGCTTATACGCTACGCTACATAAGCCTGCAAAAAAACATTTTGTTTCAGATTTAGATAGATTACGGCAGGCTGATTTAGTTATCATGATACCGCACTCCAAAGTAAATGAAGTATATTTTAACAGTAATCAATGTATTATCCAAATTTGCATGGTGTGTGGCTTTATGGGACAATAAGGGATCATCTGTTGCAAAAGCTTTTGAGCTAATATTTGAAAATGACGGCCATGTTCATGCTATCACACAATGACATTGCTCTTTTTCAGATTCTTTAACTGCCCTTTTTAAGAAGCGGTATCGGTGAAACACTAGAACCACCTGCAAAAAAAGTGCGTTATTGCGCATTGCTTGTAAGGAGTCTCCTAGAGGGATTTACAACAATACCTTTTAGTTATTAGTGACATGGACATACGATTACATCACCCTTTCTCATGTATTTTAGCAGGGCCCTCAAATTCTGGAAAAAGTTATTTTGTAAAGCAAGTGTTACACAATGCTGATGTTCTTTTATTGCACAAACCCAATAATATTGTTTGGTTTTATGCATGATGGCAAAAACTATATGATGAACTCCCTCAAAATTTTCCCAACATCAGGTTTATTGAAGGACTCCTGTACATATTTGTAGACGTTGAACTCTTTCCACCTGACAAGTTAAATTTGACTATTGTTGATGATCTCACGAAGAGGGCTAGTAAAAATTGTGAAATAGAAAAAGCATTTACCAAGTATGTACATCGCAGAAATCTAAGCATAATTTACCTAGTACAGAATATATTCTGTCAGGGATAGAAACGTAGAGCTATAAATTTAAACACCAAGTATATGGTACTTTTTATTTACCCCTGTGATAAATTACAGATTGTGACAGTAGCTAGACAGATGTATCCGGGGAAATCACGTTTCTTTTTAGAGGATGCCACAAGTGCTCCTTACAGATATTTGTTATTAGATTTGAGAGCTACCATTCCAGAAGAGCTACGATTAAGCTACAATTTGTTCCCTCCAGATTTACCAGCTGCATACATGGGCGTAGAAAGTGTGTGTGGGGGTGGATCCCCCCAAGGAAATAATGCGGGGGGGACAGGTATGGTGAAATCCCCCCCAGCGGCAGCGGGGCACTGAGATGAGCGCTTGTGGAAGCGTTTGGCTCATCTCTATAGTGATCTGTTTGTATCGCCGTCCTCAGAACAGCGGTACAAACAAAAGGCTGTGCGGAGGAGCAGGGAAGGGGTGTGTCCCTTTCCTGTTCCTCTGATAGGCTGCCAGGCCGGCAGCCTATCAGAGGCCAGCGTAGGCGGCGCAATGACGTCATCGCGCCACCTGAGCCGTACAGCGCGGGACACAGGCCGGAAGAGGCCTGCATCGCATCGCTTGGCAGAGGTAAGTATAAGTGTTAATTTTTTTTAATACAATACTTTTACTGGAACATGATTGGGGGGGACGGGCCCTGTTATTACTGGCACATAATAGGGGGGCTGTTATTACTGGCACATGATAGCGGGGGGCCCTGTTATTACTGGCACATGATTGGGGGGCTGTTATTACTGGCTGATGAGAGGCGCTCGGGGGCTGATGAGAAGCACTGGGGGCTGCTATAAGGCATGGGGCTCTTATCTGAGGTCCGATTGGGGGTCATTCATATTGGGGTCAGAGCTGAGGTGTGATCTGAGGTCGTATTAACATTGGGGATCTTCTTGGGGCTGTTAGCTGAGGTCTGATTAACATTGGGTGTCTGATTGGTGGTCTGACCTGAGGTGTAATGAAAAATATCTTTTTCTTATTGTGCCCAATTCCAGCCCGGAGCCCAGCTGCCCAGAGCACTGATCCGGAGCAGCTTAGAGAAAAAGGCCTCACAGTCTCCCACACTCCTTCTGCCCGGCCAAGCCAGCCAGCACCCCTGAGTCTTCAGATCTGTAAGTAAATTATATATAAGGGATTTTTCACACACACACACTTAAAATTTACCGATATAAAAAACTTGCAGTTTACTGAATAAGAATATACCCGGCGAGCAAAAATGCTGCCCCCCCAGGTTCTTATACCCTAGGCTGCGTATATTCAAAAGAAAATTGTCTCTAATAAGTAAATATTGCAAAATAACCAGCATTCTGTTTACTGTACATTGTACAGGCAAGATGTCTGAGAGAATTCCGCACAACTGGCATATCTTAAAAACTTTTGAAAAAGCACCAGTCTATTTTGAAAAATGCCAGTAGCGATTTAATCAAGGCCATTGGGGAGATCGCTTTTAATGTCTTAAAAGGGCAGCTGCCCCTAAAAGAACGCCAGAGAAATATCCCAAAAAAGTGGCGCAAAGCTATAGGAAAGCTAGGGGATAAAGCTTTAGCCATAAAGAGAAAGTGGCGCATAGTACGGCCTCTTTCACACGAACATATGGCTTTTTCAGTGTTTTGCGGGCCGCTTTTATCCGATCCGTTTTTCTGTTTTTTGCTTCCGTTGTGTTTCCATTTCGGTTCCGTTTTTCCATATGGCATATACAGTATACAGTAATTACATAGAAAAAAATTGGGCTGGGCTTAAAATTTTCAATAGATGGTTCAGCAAAAAACGGAACGGATACGGAAGACATACAAATGCATTTCCGTATGCGTTCCGTTTTCTTTTTGCGGACCCATTGACTTGAATGGAGCCACGGATCGTGATTTGCGGGCAATAATAGGACATGTTCTATCTTTGCACGCAAACAGGACGCAAAAAAACGAGATACTTTAAACCCTGTTACGTCTTCAACTCCTGATCATCACCACCAGCCACATTTAATACCTGATAAGACCGACACCACCCTTGAAATTGTAAATCAGATCAATCCGCGTTTAAAAAAAAAATTCTTCATTTGTTTTCAAACAGGATGCTACAAAAGCCTGATATCGCAGCGTGGAATGATAATGCTGAATTTATTTATAAGGGCAGTATAATTCCTGGATATAATATGCTGGACACAAAACCACAGAATGACCAAAAGGAATATACCACCTGGATAGGATACATTTATGAATGCAATGGCTGAGTTAAATATCCCTTTGACGATTGTCGGCAATTTCAATACCAGAGAAAATCTAAATGGTATAAAAATGAAGCTAAATCAGACTTTTCATACACCGGCATCACAAAACATACCTGGCTCTTTTCCTTCTACACCCATAGGCCTAACAAGACCAACCTTACTACCAAAAAAAGGACTTTACCTATGCCACATTCTTCATGGTTAAGTCTGTAAATATATTTTATTTATACAGGGGTAAAAAAAAAGTACCATATTTATTTATGACGGCCATTATAGCGCCGACATTGTGCACGCTACATGTAATAATGCTAATGTTAAAGATATAGTATTGTGTGATATATAATGAATGTAATCTGATGATGATTAATAACGATTTTTAAACTTTAAAATGTGGTCATAGTCTGGTTTTTATAATTATTTCATTATTAAAGACATACATGAGATTTTTATAAGAGATTATGTGATACATACAATACACTGGGGTACATGTGGAGCCCCAGAACCTTAATATAATTTTATTTTGAGGATATTAAACAATAATTGACTTACTGTCATAGTCATGTGTGATACTTTTGAGTACACAGCATCAGCTCTTAGACATACCACTCATTCTGCTTTCAGCAGCACACCTGCTACACCTCTCTACACAAACACAGATATACCAAATCATAGTTAATCAATGTAGTAAGAACACTGTGCTACATGTGTTACATATAGTGAGTGACACATACAATACATTTGGGTACATGGGGAGCCCCCTTATACCTTAGGAGTGGTGGGGGATCATTCCACCAGCTAAGGTTGGGGGCCGGGGAGGAGGGGGTGATAGGACAGAGGTTGGGAAGGGTCAAGAAAAGTTCAATAAAAGGGACGCCTATCAAATTGAGTTTGATGAATACTATAGATGTTAGTTACACTACTTACATCCAAATCAACAAAGGAATGGTTTCACCAGAAGAAGATTAAAGTTTTGGAATGGCCCAGCCAGAGCCCAGACCTGAATCGATTGAAAATCTGTGGGGTGATCTGAAGAGGGCTGTGCACAGGAGATGACCTCGCAATTGGAGTGTTTCTGCAAAGAAGAGTGGGCAAGTTGCCAAGTCAAAATGTGCCATGCTGATAGACTCATACTCAAAAAGACTGAGTGCTGATGAAATCAAAAGGTGCTTCAACAAAGCAGTTTGTTCTTCAAATGAGCTGTACAGTTTATAGGTCACATTAAAGGTGGAAAAAGTTCTGAAATGATATATCTTAGGCCTCTTCCACACGAACGTGTGCGCCCCGTGCCTGTATTGCGGACCACATTTGCGGATCCGCAATACACGGGCACCATTCCGTGGCCATTACGCATCACGGATGTGGACCCATTCATTTCAATGGGTCCGCAAATCCGGAGATGTGGAACGGTGCGGAATGGAATGACGAAACGGAACACTACGGAGTGCTTCCGCAGGGTTCCGTTCCATACTTCCGTCCCGCAAAAAGATAGAACATGTCCTATCTTTTTGTGGAGCGCGCAGATCGCGGACCCATTCAAGTGAATGGGTCCGCGATCCGCTGCGGCTGCCCCACGGCCGGTGCCCGAGCATTGCGGGCCACAATTTGCGGCCCGCAGCACGGGCACGGGGCGCACACAATTGTGTGCAAGAGGCCTAAGTCTCATTTTTTTAAATCACAGAAACCTGACATTTTAACAGGGGTGTGTATACTTTTTATATCCACTGTAAATGAAAAATCCTCTGGGGTGAAAGGGTTAAAGATACTGAACCATATAAGTAACTGTAAATGGTATAGTTCTTGTTGCGTTTTTCCACACAGATTTTTATTTAGTACCAACAAAGCAAATGAGATTTTAAAATCCATAGCATGGTAATTGTTTCTGCAAATTTTTTGTGCAAATTTTACCCTTTGAAATGCAAAGAGTGAGATAGAGATAAAACTGTATCCAAATGTGCAACAAAATTCACAAATACATGCAAATTTTGATTTGGATATGGTAGGGAAATGCAAAGAAATCTGCTCGAAAATCCCCGTAGAATTTCTGTTTGTAAACCCTCATCAATGTTTAGGAAGCATAAATGTTTTCTGTAAGAATATATGTAAAACTCAGCTAACATGTAATTCAAATGGTAATGTATTTGCATTTACTTCTTTAGCACATATTGCATCTTAATAAACTCACTAGGGTGCATTTATACAAAAATAGCAGGTAGTATTTAAGTTGCCCCCTTTTTTGCATATCAATGAACTGTGTTTATCGTTTGGAGAAAAGTAGTCCTTACAGATGGCTAATCAGTAATCACTGCTGACACAACTTGCTGTATAATGTTATTCTAAGTGTTATTCAAATACACAGGTAGTAATTAACTAAACAAAATGTTATTTGCCAAACTGAAAAGTTTACACAAGAGTTCAACTGTAACATCCTTTTTAGTGTCTGATTGACAAATCAGCTGCTAAACAGTCTGATAAATCTTTCATACATTATAAGTAACATTTCTCAGAAACTTTATTCAACACTGACTATAGAGAGATTTTAGATAAAATGCTCTAACATGCTACAATGGTGCGGGAGATTTTATAGTCCATTGAAATCTTCGCTGTGTATAATGAACTGATGGACGTAAATTATATAAGTACTGCTGGGTAGATTAGGCAGGTCAATGCACCAAACAATTTTGTATTTTACCATGAAATACTGTAAAAATTGTACTGACATGCTTTTCAAATATTATGGTAGATTCTTAATATAGGAAGATTCTAATTTTTTCATATAATCATGCAATGCTGAAAATAGCCCACAATAGCCCCCATTCTACAACAACCAATAAACTGTCAAAGAGGAAGCAAGCAAATTGAAGCAACAATAAAAAGATCATATCGTACATATCTACAGAATATTTAAGCATAATTTTTACCATTTGCATATTATGTAACATCTAGACAATCAAGTCTACACTGGCGATCTATAAGATATGTATTTTTTCAGAAGTTCTAATAAACTGATATGACTACAAAAAGGTTTGAGCGGGATTAAAGAAGTCAGGACAACCGTTCATTACATGATGCAACAATCTATAGAAACCTAAATTTATTTAAAGAGAATCTCTCAGCGGTTTTGACCATGCAAAACTGCTAACAGCACTAGGTAGGGGCTGAGGAGGGCAACAGAAACATACCCTTTATAGAGTTTTTATTATCAGGAGTAGAGATAAGCAAATGGCTTGTAAATAGTGTTGAGCGAACAGTTCGAGCATAGTTTGGGTTCGTACCGAATTTTGGGGTGTTCGGGACACGGGCCCGGACCCGAACATTTTCAAAAAAGTTTGGGTCCGTTGTTTGGCGATTTCATCCCGCTTTCTGAAGGGCTACACAGCAGCCAATCAGCTAGCGTTTTACTTCTTGCCCTAAGAAGCCATCACAGCCATGCCTATTAATGGCATGGCTGTGATTGGCCAAGTGCAACATGTGACCCAGCCTCTATTTAAGCTGGAGTCACATAGCGCCACACGTCACACTGCTCTGATTAGTGTAGGGAGAGGACGCAGCTTCTGTGAGTGCGAGATTAGGCAGGGAAAAGTCAGCAAAAGCACCTAATGAAGTGAGCGATCTACAGCTGTGAATTATTCAACTTCTGCTAGTTAATTGCTCACTAGTTTTTAGGCTGCACAGAGCGTTTTTCTGTCACCTTTTCTGGGGTGATCGGCGGCCATTTTGTGACTTGTGGTGCACCAGCACAAGCTGCCACCAAGTCCATCAATTCATCAATACTAGTTTTTTTTATTTGCTATATCCTACATCAGGGGCTTGGCTGTGCTTATTGTCACCCCTAGAAACTCAGGATAGAAATTTCTATATTTTATTAACCACTTCAGCCCCCCTAGCTTAAACACCCTCAATGACCAGGCCACTTTTTACAATTCTGCACTACGCTACTTTCACCGTTTATTGCTCCGTCATACAACTTACCACCCAAATGAATTTTACCTCCTTTTCTTCTCACTAATAGAGCTTTCATTTGGTGGTATTTCATTGTTACTGACATTTTTACTTTTTTTGCTATTAATAAAAATTTTACGACATTTTTGCAAAAAAATGACATTTTTCACTTTCTGTTGTAAAATTTTTCAAAAAAAAAAACTACATTTCTATATAAATTTTTCTCTAAATTTATTGTTCTACATGTCTTTGATAAAAAAAAAATCCAATAAGTATATATTTATTGGTTTGGGTAAAAGTTATAGCGTTTACAAACTATGGTGCAAAAAAGTAAATTTAGGCATTTTGAAGCCGCTCTGACTTTCAGAGCACCTGTCATGTTTCTACAGGTGCTAGAATGCCAGGAAAGTATAAATACCCCCCAAATCACACCATTTTAGAAAGAAGACACCCCAAAGTATTCGCGGAGGGGCATGGTGAGTTCATGTATCATTTTATTTTTTTTCACAAGTTAGCAGAAAATTACACTTTCCGAGGAAAAAATATATATAATAAAGTTTCCATTTCTGCTAACTTCTGGCAAAAAAATAAAAAATCTCAGACGGACTCACTATGCCCCTCAGTGAATACCTTGGGGTGTCTACTTTCCAAAATGGGGTCATTTGTGGGGTGTGTTTACTGTTCTGGCATTTTGGGCGTGGCTAAATTGTGAGGGGCATGGCGAGTTCATAGAAGATTTTTTTTTTTGGCACAAGTTAGCGGAAATTGATTTTTTATTATTTTTTCTCACAAAGTCTCCCTTTCCGCTAACTTTTGACTAAAAGTTTAATTTTTCATGGACTCACTATGCCCCTCAGCGAATACCTTGGGGTGTCTTCTTTCCAAAATGGGGTCACATGTGGGGTATTTATACTGTCCTGGCATTTTAGGGGCCCTAAAGCGTGAGAAGAAAAATGCGTAAAAATGCCCTCCTAAAAGGTACTCATTGGAATTTGGGCCCTTTGCGCATCTTGGCTGCAAAAGTGTCACTCATGTGGTATCGCCGTACTCAGGAGAAGTAGGGCAATGTGTTTTGGGGTGTATTTTTACATATACCCATGCTGGGTGAGAGAAATATCTCTGTAAATTGACAACTTTGAATAAAAAAATGTAAAAAGTTGTCGCTTACAGCGATATTTTTCACAAAAAGTATGGGTATATATAAAAATACACCACAAAACACATTGCCCTACTTCTCCTGAGTACGGCGATACCACATGTGTGCCACTTTTCTGCAGCCAAGATGCGTAAGGGGGCCCTAATTCCCATGAGTACCTTTAGGATTTCAAAGGGCTTTTTTACGCATTTGGATTCTCACGCTTTAGGACCCCTAAAATGCCAGGGCAGTATAAATACCCCACATGTGACCCCATTTTGGAAAGAAGACACCCCAAGGTATTCTGTGAGGGGCATGGCGAGTTCACAGAAAAAAAAATTGTTGGCACAAGTTAGCGGAAATTGATTATATATATATATATATATATATATTTTTTTTTTTTTTTACAAAGTCTCATATTCCACTAACTTGTGACAAAAAATAAAATTTTACATGAACTCACCATACCCCTCACGGAATACCTTGGGGCGTCTTCTTTCTAAAATGGGGTCACATGTGAGGTTTTTGTACTGCTCTGTCATTTGAGGGTCTCCGCAATCATTACACGTATGGCCAGCATTAGGAGTTTCTGCGATTCTCCTTATATTGAGCATACGGGTAATGAGATTTTTTTTTTTTTCGTTCAGCCTCTGGGCTGAACAAAAAAAATAAAAAATGAACGGCACAGATTTTTTCATTCGCATCGATCATCGTGGGTGCGGTGGGCTGGGCGCTCGCTACCTATCAAGTAGCTAACTAACTGGTGGTAAGAAGGGACCCTTATGCCCCATTCACACGTCCGCAATTCTGTTTACGGAACGGAATTGTGGACCCAATCATCTCTATGGGGACAGACTTTGTCCCGCTCGGATCCGGAATTACGGATCCGCGCTTCCAGGTCTGCCCTTCCGTTCCGCCAAAAAAATATAGAACATGTCCTATTCTTGTCCGCAATTGCGGACAAGAAAAAGCATTTTTTTTTTAGTTCTGGCAATGTGCGGATCTGCAAAATGTGGAAAGCACATTGCCGGTGTCCGTGTTTTGGAGGATCTGTGGATCAGATCCGTGGATCCGTGAATCCACGGATCCGCAAAACACATATGGACGTCTGAATGGAGCCTTACAAGGGGGGTGATCAGTGACAGGGGGGTGATCAGGGGGTCTAGATGGGGTGATCAAGGGGTTAACAAAGGGTTAATAAGTGAGGGGGGTGGGGGTGGGTTAGTGTAGTGTTTGGTGCAACTTTGCATAGATACCTGGTCCTCTGGTGGTCGATCCCAGTAAATGGGACCACCAGAGGACCAGGTAGCAGGTATATCAGACGCTGTTAACAAAACAGCGTCTGATACACATGTTTGATGCTTTTTATTTAGCATCTACAGCCTGCCAGCGATTGGTCATTGCTGGCAGGCTGTAGTTAAACTACTGAGACGCGCGCGTTCACAGGAAATCTCACGTCTCGCGAGATGACGCGCCGATGCGTCATATCAGAACTACAGGACCGCCCGCCGGACACATCCGTGCGTTAGGCGGTCCTGTAGTGGTTAAGGGGTTAAATTCAATTGCCAAAATTGCAATCTCCTTAATCTGGTGTTCCAGCTGTGGCTAGCCAAGTGTAATACTGTCTGCTGCCTGGCAAAGGATAGATTATTTTCTGTGGTGAAATTCAATTGCCAAAATAGCAATCCCCTAAATCGCGTGTCCCTGCAGTGGCTGGCCAAGTTTAATAGTGTACAACATAGGATATATTTTGTTCTGGGGGGAAATTCAATTGCCAAAATAGCAATACTATGAATCAGTGGTTTCAGCTGTGGCTGGCCAAGTTTAATAGTGTCCGGCAAAGGATATAATATTTTCTGCGGTGAAATTAAGTTGCAAAAATAGAAATACAGTAAAACTGTTGTTCCAGCAGTGGCTGACCAAGTTTAATAGTGTACGGCAAAGGATAGATTTTGTTCTGGGGTGAAATTAAATTCCCAAAATAGCAATACCCTGAATCTGGTGTTCCAAATGTTGCAGGCCAAGTTTAAACCTGTCCGTAAAAAGGTATATTTTTTTCTGGGGTGAAATTTAATTGCCAAAATAGCAATACCATAAATCAGTGGTTTCAGCTGTGGCTGGCCAAGTTTAATAGTATACGGCAAAAGATATTTTGTTTTTTTTCTGGGGTGAAATTCAATTGCCAAAATAGCAATACCCTAAATCAGGTGTCCCAGCAGTGGCTGGCGAAGTTTAATAGTGTCTGTCATAGGATATATTTTGTTTTGGGGTGAAATTCAATTGCCAAAATTGCAATACCCTGAATCTGGTGTTCCAGCTGTTGCAGGCCTAGTTTAAATCTGTCCATAAAAGGGTATATTTTTTTCTGGGGTGAAATTTAATTGCCAAAATAGCAATACCCTGAATCTGGTGTTCCAGCTGTGACTGGACAATTTCCCTAGTGAACGTCATAGGATACATTATCTTCTGGAGTGAAAGTCAGTGGCAAAAATAGAAATTCAGCAAATTTGGTGTCCCAGCAGTGGCTGGCCAAGTTTTATAGTGTTCTGCAAAGGAAATATTTTGTTCTGGGGGTAATTTAATTGCCAAAATAGCAATACCCTGAATCTTGTTTTCCAGCTGTTGCAGGCTTAGTTTAAATCTGTCAGTAAAGGGTATATTTTTTTCTGGGGTTAAACTTAATTGCAAAAATAGCAATACCCTGAATCTGGTGTTCCAGCTGTGTCAGGCCTAGTTTAAATCTGTCCGTAAAAAGGGTATTTTTTTTCTGGGGTGAAATTCAGTTGCCAAAATAGAAATACAGTAAATCTGGTGTTCCAGCTGTGACTGGACAAGTTTAATAGTATCCGTCATAGGATAAATTTTGTTCTCAGGAGAAATTCACTTGCCAATATAGCAATACACTGAATCTGTTGTTCCAGCTGTTGCAGGCCAAGTGTTAATCTGTCCGTAAAAGGGTATATTACACTCAAGGTGTATATACAAGTGCTGAGAGGGTCCTCCTCAATAACTAGAGTTGAGCGAACACCTGGATGTTCGGGTTCGAGAAGTTTGGACGAACTTCACGAAACTGTTTGGGTTAAAGTCAATGGGGACCCGAACTTTTGGGGACTAAAAAGGCTGTAAAATAGTCCAGAAAAGGGATAGAAGGTTGCAAAAGGCAGCAAAATGTAGGTGAATGCCCTGCAAACAAATGTGGATGGGGAAATGAATTAAAATCACATAAAATAAATAAAAATTAACCGATATCAATTGGAGAGAGGTCCCATAGTACAGAATCAGGATTTAAGTCACCCACCAATGGAGAAGGTCACTTTCTATTACTTCGGCCCCAGCACCCAGACAGAGGAGAGAGGTCCCACAGCAAGGAAAAAGGCGTCATATCACCCACCACTGGAGAAGGTCACTTTCCATTATTTAGGCCCGAGCACACAGACAGAGGAGAGAGGTCCCACAGCAAGGAATCATGCATCATATCACCCACCACTGGAGAGGGCCACTTTCAGTTATTTAGGCCCCAGCACCCAGAGAATGGAGAGAGGTTCCACAGCAAGGAATCATGCGTCATATCACCCACCACTGGAGAAGGTCACTTTCAGTTATTTAGACACCAGCACCCAGACAGTGGAGAGAGGTCCCACAGCAAAGGAATAAGGCGTCATATCACTCACCACTGGAGAAGGTCACTTTCAGTTATTTAGGCCCCAGCACCAAGACAGAGGAGAGAGGTCCAACAGCAAGGAATAAGGAGTAATATCACTCACCACTGGAGAAGGCCACTTTCAGTTATTTAGGCCCCAGCACTCAGACAGAGAGAGAGGTCCCACAGCAAAGAATAAGGCGTCATATCAACCACCACTGGAGAAGGCCACTTTCAGTTATTTAGGCCCCAGCACCCAGACAGAGGAGAGAGGTCCAACAGCAAGGAATCATGCGTCATATCACCCACCACTGGAGAAGGCCACTTTCAGTTATTTAGGCCCCAGCACCCAGACAGAGGAGAGAGGTCCCACAGCAAGGAATCATGCGTCATATCACCCACCACCACTGGAGAGGGCCCCTATCAGTTATTTAGGCCCCAGGACCCAGAGAGAGGAGAGAGGTCGAACAACAAGGAATAAGGCGTCATATCACCTAAAACTGGAGACGGTCACTTTGAGATATTTAGGCCCCAGCACCCAGACAGAGGAGAGAGGTCCCACAGCAAGGAATAAGGCATCATATCACCCACCACTGGAGAAGGTCAATTTCCGTTATTTAGGCCCCAGCACTCAGACAGAGGAGAGAGGTCCCACAGCAAGGAATATAGCGTCATATCACCCACTACTGGAGAGGGCTACTTTCAGTTATTTAGGCCCCAGCACCCAGAGAGAGGAGAGAGGTCACACAGCAAGGAATCATGCGTCATATCACCCACCACTGGAGAAGGTCACTTTGTTATTTAGACCCCAGCACCCAGACAGAGGAGAGAGGTCCCACAGCAAGGAATAAGGCGTCATATCACTAACCACTGGAGAAGGTCACTTTCAGTTATTTAGGCCCCAGCACCCAGACAGAGAAGAGAGGTCCAACAGCAAGGAATAAGGCGTCATATCACTCACCACTGGAGAAGGCCACTTTCAGGAATTTAGGCCCCAGCACTCAGACAGAGGAGAGAGGTCCCACAGCAAGGAATAATGCGTCATATCACCCACCACTGGAGAAGGCCACTTTCAGTTATTTAGGCCCCAGCACTCAGACAGAGGAGAGACGTCCCACAGCAAGGAATCATGAGTCATATCACCCACCACTGGAGAAGGCCACTTTCAGTTATTTAGGCCCCAGCACTCAGACAGAGGAGAGACGTCCCACAGCAAGGAATCATGTGTCATATCACCCACCACTGGAGAAGGCCCCATTCAGTTATTTAGGCCCCAGCACTCAGACAGAGGAGAGACGTCCCACAGCAAGGAATCATGTGTCATATCACCCACCACTGGAGAGGGCCCCTTTCAGTTATTTAGGCCACAGCACCCAGACAGAGGAGAGAGGTCCAACAGCATGGAATAAGGCGTCATATCACCCAACACTGGAGACTGTCACTTTGAGTTATTTAGGCCCAGCACCCAGACAGAGGAGAGAGGTCCCACAGCAAGGAATCATGCGTCATATCACCCACCACTGGAGAGGGTCCCTTTCAGTTATTTAGGCCCCAGCACCCAGACAGAGGAGAGAGGTCAAACAGCAAGGAATAAGGCGTCATATCACCCACCACTGGAGAAGGCCACTTTCAGTTATTTAGGCCCCAGCAACCTGACAAACGAGAAAGGTCCCACCGGAAGGAATCATGCGTCATATCACCCACCACTGGAGAGGGTCCCTTTCAGTTATTTAGGCCCCAGCACTCAGACAGAGGAAAGAGGTCAAACAGCAAGGAATAAGGCGTCATATCACCCACCACTGGAGAGGGTCCCTTTTAGTTATTTAGGCCCCAGCACCAAGACAGAGGAGAGAGGTCCCACAGCAAGGAATAAGGCATCATATCTCTCACCACTGGAGAAGGTCAATTTCCGTTATTTAGGCCCCAGCACCCAGACAGAGGAGAGAGGTCCCACAGCAAGGAATCATGCGTCATATCACCCACCACTGGAGAGGGCCACTTTCAATTATTTAGGCCTCAGCACCCAGACAGAGGAGAGAGGTCCCACAACAAGGAATATAGCGTCATATCACCCACTACTGGAGAGGGCTACTTTCAGTTATTTAGGCCCCAGCACCCAGAGAGAGGAGAGAGGTCCCACAGCAAGGAATCATGCGTCATATCACCCACCACTGGAGAAGGTCACTTTTTTATTTAGACCCCAGCACCCAGACAGAGGAGAGAGGTCCCACAGCAAGGAATATGGCGTCATATCACTCACCACTGGAGAAGGTCACTTTCAGGTATCTAGGCCCCAGCACCCAGACAGAGGAGAGAGGTCCAACAGCAAGGAATAAGGCGTCATATCAATCTCCACTGGAGAAGGCCACTTTCAGTTATTTAGGCCACAGCACCCAGACAGAGGAGAGAGGTCCAACAGCATGGAATAAGGCGTCATATCACCCAACACTGGAGACTGTCACTTTTAGTTATTTAGGCCCAGCACCCAGACAGAGGAGAGAGGTCCCACAGCAAGGAATCATGCGTCATATCACCCACCACTGGAGAGGGTCCCTTTCAGTTATTTAGGCCCCAGCACCCAGACAGAGGAGAGAGGTCAAACAGCAAGGAATAAGGCATCATATCACTCACCACTGGAAAAGGTCACTTTCAGTTATTTAGGCCCCAGCACCAAGACAGAGGAGAGAGGTCAAACAGCAAGGAATAAGGCGTCATATCACCCACCACTGGAGAAGGCCACTTTCAGTTATTTAGGCCCCAGCAACCTGACAAACGAGAAAGGTCCCACCGGAAGGAATCATGCGTCATATCACCCACCACTGGAGAGGGTCCCTTTCAGTTATTTAGGCCCCAGCACTCAGACAGAGGAAAGAGGTCAAACAGCAAGGAATAAGGCGTCATATCACCCACCACTGGAGAGGGTCCCTTTTAGTTATTTAGGCCCCAGCACCAAGACAGAGGAGAGAGGTCCCACAGCAAGGAATAAGGCATCATATCTCTCACCACTGGAGAAGGTCAATTTCCGTTATTTAGGCCCCAGCACCCAGACAGAGGAGAGAGGTCCCACAGCAAGGAATCATGCGTCATATCACCCACCACTGGAGAGGGCCACTTTCAATTATTTAGGCCTCAGCACCCAGAGAGAGGAGAGAGGTCCCACAGCAAGGAATCATGCGTCATATCACCCACCACTGGAGAGGGCCACTTTCAATTATTTAGGCCTCAGCACCCAGAGAGAGGAGAGAGGTCCCACAGCAAGGAATCATGCGTCATATCACCCACCACTGGAGAAGGTCACTTTTTTATTTAGACCCCAGCACCCAGACAGAGGAGAGAGGTCCCACAGCAAGGAATATGGCGTCATATCACTCACCACTGGAGAAGGTCACTTTCAGGTATTTAGGCCCCAGCACCCAGACAGAGGAGAGAGGTCCAACAGCAAGGAATCATGCGTCATATCACCCACCACTGGAAAAGGCCACTTTCAGTTATTTAGGCCCCAGCAACCTAACAGACGAGAAAGGTCCCACCGGAAGGAATCATGCGTCATATCACCCACCACTGGAGAGGGTCCCTTTCAGTTATTTAGGCACCAGCAACCAGACAGAGCAGAAATGTCTCACCGGAAGGAATCATGCGTCATATCACCCACCACTGGAGAAGGACACTTTCAGTTAATTAGGCCCCAGCACCCAGACAGAGGAGTGAGGTCCAACAGCAATGAATATAGCGTCATATCACCCACTACTGGAGAGGGCTACATTCAGTTATTTAGGCCCCAGCACCCAGAGAGAGGAGAGAGGTCCCACAGCAAGGAATCATGCGTCATATCACCCACCACTGGAGAAGGTCACTTTGTTATTTAGACCCCAGCACCCAGAAAGAGGAGAGAGGTCCCACAGCAAGGAATAAGGCGTCATATCACTAACCACTGGAGAAGGTCACTTTCAGTTATTTAGGCCCCAGCACCCAGACAGAGAAGAGAGGTCCAACAGCAAGGAATAAGGCGTCATATCACTCACCACTGGAGAAGGCCACTTTCAGGAATTTAGGCCCCAGCACACAGACAGAGGAGAGAGGTCCCACAGCAAAGATTAAGGCGTCATATCAACCACCACTGGAGAAGGCCACTTTCAGTTATTTAGGCCCCAGCACCCAGACAGAGGAGAGAGGTCACACAGCAAGGAATAAGGCGTCATATCACCCACTACTGGAGAAGGCCACTTTCAGTTATTTAGGCCCCAGCACCCAGACAGAGGAGAGAGGTCCCACAGCAAGGAATCATGAGTCATATCACCCACCACTGGAGAAGGCCACTTTCAGTTATTTAGGCCCCAGCACTCAGACAGAGGAGAGACGTCCCACAGCAAGGAATCATGCGTCATATCACCCACCACTGGAGAGGGCCCCATTCAGTTATTTAGGCCCCAGCACCCAGACAGAGGAGAGAGTTCCTACAACAAGGAATCATGCGTCATATCACCCACCACTGGAGAGGGCCCCTTTCAGTTATTTAGGCCACAGCACCCAGACAGAGGAGAGAGGTCCAACAGCATGGAATAAGGCGTCATATCACCCAACACTGGAGACTGTCACTTTGAGTTATTTAGGCCCAGCACCCAGACAGAGGAGAGAGGTCCCACAGCAAGGAATCATGCGTCATATCACCCACCACTGGAGAGGGTCCCTTTCAGTTATTTAGGCCCCAGCACCCAGACAGAGGAGAGAGGTCAAACAGCAAGGAATAAGGCGTCATATCACCCACCACTGGAGAAGGCCACTTTCAGTTATTTAGGCCCCAGCAACCTGACAGATGAGAAAGGTCCCACCGGAAGGAATCATGCGTCATATCACCCACCACTGGAGAGGGTCCCTTTCAGTTATTTAGGCCCCAGCACTCAGACAGAGGAAAGAGGTCAAACAGCAAGGAATCATGCGTCATATCACCCACCACTGGAGAAGGACACTTTCAGTTATTTAGGCCCCAGCACCCAGACAGAGGAGAGAGGTCCAACAGCAATGAATATAGCGTCATATCACCCACTACTGGAGAGGGCTACTTTCAGTTATTTAGGCCCCAGCACCCAGAGAGAGGAGAGAGGTCCCACAGCAAGGAATCATGCGTCATATCACCCACCACTGGAGAAGGTCACTTTGTTATTTAGACCCCAGCACCCAGACAGAGGAGAGAGGTCCCACAGCAAGGAATAAGGCGTCATATCACTCACCACTGGAGAAAGTCACTTTCAGGTATTTAGGCCCCAGCAACCAGACAGAGGAGAGAGGTCCAACAGCAAGGAATAAGGCGTCATATCACTCACCACTGGAGAAGGCCACTTTCAGGAATTTAGGCCCCAGCACCCAGACAGAGGAGAGAGGTCCAACATGAAGGAATAAGTCGTCATATCACCCAACACTGGAGACTGTCACTTTGAGTTATTTAGGCCCAGCACCCAGACAGAGGAGAGAGGTCCCACAGCAAGGAATCATGCGTCATATCACCCACCACTGGAGAGGGTCCCTTTCAGTTATTTAGGCCCCAGCACCCAGACAGAGGAGAGAGGTCAAACAGCAAGGAATAAGGCATCATATCACCCACCACTGGAAAAGGTCACTTTCAGTTATTTAGGCCCCAGCACCAAGACAGAGGAGAGAGGTCAAACAGCAAGGAATAAGGCGTCATATCACCCACCACTGGAGAAGGCCACTTTCAGTTATTTAGGCCCCAGCAACCATGACAAACGAGAGAGGTCCCACCAGCAAGGAATCATGCGTCATATCACCCACCACTGGAGAGGGTCCCTTTCAGTTATTTAGGCCCCAGCACTCAGACAGAGGAGAGAGGTCCAACAGCAAGGAATAAGGCGTCATATCACCCACCACTGGAGAGGGTCCACTTTTAGTTATTTAGGCCCCAGCACCAAGACAGAGGAGAGAGGTCCCACAGCAAGGAATAAGGCATCATATCTCTCACCACTGGAGAAGGTCACTTTCAGTTATTTAGGCCCCAGCACCCAGACAGAGGAGAGAGGTCCCACAGCAAGGAATCATGCGTCATATCACCCACCACTGGAGAAGGCCACTTTCAGTTATTTAGGCCCCAGCACCCAGACAGAGGAGAGAGGTCCCACAGCAAGGAATCATGCGTCATATCACCCACCACTGGAGAAGGTCACTTTCAGTTATTTAGGCCCCAGCACCAAGACAGAGGAGAGAGGTCAAACAGCAAGGAATAAGGCGTCATATCACCCACCACTGGAGAAGGCCACTTTCAGTTATTTAGGCCCCAGCAACCTGACAGACGAGAAAGGTCCCACCAGCAAGGAATCATGCGTCATATCACCCACCACTGGAGAGGGTCCCTTTCAGTTATTTAGGCCCCAGCACTCAGACAGAGGAAAGAGGTCAAACAGCAAGGAATAAGGCGTCATATCACCCACCACTGGAGAGGGCCACTTTCAGTTATTTAGGCCCCAGCACCAAGACAGAGGAGAGAGGTCCCACAGCAAGGAATAAGGCATCATATCACTCACCACTGGAGAAGGTCAATTTCCGTTATTTAGGCCCCAGCACCCAGACAGAGGAGAGAGGTCCCACAGCAAGGAATCATGCGTCATATCACCCACCACTGGAGAGGGCCACTTTCAATTATTTAGGCCTCAGCACCCAGAGAGAGGAGAGAGGTCCCACAGCAAGGAATCATGCGTCATATCACCCACCACTGGAGAAGGTCACTTTTTTATTTAGACCCCAGCACCCAGACAGAGGAGAGAGGTGCCACAGCAAGGAATATGGCGTCATATCACTCACCACTGGAGAAGGTCACTTTCAGTTATTTAGGCCCCAGCACCCAGACAGAGGAGAGAGGTCCAACAGCAAGGAATAAGGCGTCATATCACTCACCACTGGAGAAGGCCACTTTCAGGAATTTAGGCCCCAGCACTCAGACAGAGGAGAGAGGTCCCACAGCAAAGAATAAGGCGTCATATCACCCACCACTGGAGAAGGCCACTTTCAGTTATTTAGGCCCCAGCACCCAGACAGAGGAGAGAGGTCCCACAGCAAGGAATAAGGCGTCATATCACCCACCACTGGAGAAGGCCACTTTCAGTTATTTAGGCCCCAGCACCCAGACAGAGGAGAGAGGTCCCACAGCAAGGAATCATGACGTCATATCACCCACCACTGGAGAAGGCCACTTTCAGTTATTTAGGCCCCAGCACCCAGACAGAGGAGAGACGTCCCACAGCAAGGAATCATGCGTCATATCACCCACCACTGGAGAGGGCCACTTTCAGTTATTTAGGCCCCAGCACCCAGATAGAGGAGAGAGTTCCTACAACATGGAATCATGCGTCATATCACCCACCACTGGAGAGGGCCACTTTCAGTTATTTAGGCCCCAGCACCCCGACAGAGGAGAGAGGTCCAACAGCAAGGAATAAGGCGTCATATCACCCACCACTGGAGACTGTCACTTTGAGTTATTTAGGCCCAGCACCCAGACAGAGGAGAGAGGTCCCACAGCAAGGAATCATGCGTCATATCACCCACCACTGGAGAGGGTCCACTTTCAGTTATTTAGGCCCCAGCACCCAGACAGAGGAGAGAGGTCTCACCGGAAGGAATCATGCGTCATATCACCCACCACTGGAGAAGGACACTTTCAGTTATTTAGGCCCCAGCACCCAGATAGAAGAGAGAGGTCCAACAGCAAGGAATATAGTGTCATATCACCCACTACTGGAGAGGGCTACTTTCAGTTATTTAGGCCCCAGCACCCAGAGAGAGGAGAGAGTTCCCACAGCAAGGAATCATGCGTCATATGACCCACCCCTGGAGAAGGTCATTTTGTTATTTAGGCCCCAGCACCCAGACAGAGGAGAGAGGTCCCACAGCAAAGAATAAGGCGTCATATCACTCACCACTGGAGAAGGTCACTTTCAGGTATTTAGGCCCCAGCACCCAGACAGAGGTGAGAGGTCCAACAGCAAGGAATAAGGCGTCATATCAATCTCCACTGGAGAAGGCCACTTTCAGTTATTTAGGCCCCAGCACTCTGACAGAGGAGAGAGGTCCCACAGCAAAGAATCAGGCGTCATATCAACCACCACTGGAGAAGGCCACTTTCAGTTATTTAGGCCCCAGCACCCAGACAGAGGAGAGAGGTCCCACAGCAAGGAATAAGGCGTCATATCACCCACCACTGGAGAAGGCCACTTACAGTTATTTAGGCCCCAGCACCCAGAAAGAGGAGAGAGGTCCCACAGCAAGGAATCATGAGTCATATCACCCACCACTGGAGAAGGCCACTTTCATTTATTTGGGCCCCAGCACACAGACAGAGTAGAGACGTCCCACAGCAAGGAATCATGTGTCATATCACCCACCACTGGAGAGGGCCCCATCCAGTTATTAAGGCCCCAGCACCCAGACAGAGGAGAGAGTTCCTACAACATGGAATCATGCGTCATATCACCCACCACTGGAGAGGGCCCCTTTCAGTTATTTAGGCCCCAGCACCCAGACAGAGGAGAGAGGTCCAACAGCAAGGAATAAGGCGTCATATCACCCAACACTGGAGACTGTCACTTTGAGTTATTTAGGCCCAGCACCCAGACAGAGGAGAGAGGTCCGACAGCAAGGAATCATGCGTCATATCACCTACCACTGGAGAGGGTCCCTTTCAGTTATTTAGGCCCCAGCACCCAGACTTAGGAGAGAGGTCAAACAGCAAGGAATAAGGCATCATATCACCCACCACTGGAAAAGGCCACTTTCAGTTATTTAGGCCCCAGCACCAAGACAGAGGAGAGAGGTCAAACAGCAAGGAATAAGGCGTCATATCACCCACCACTGGAGAAGGCCACTTTCAGTTATTTAGGCACCAGCAACCAGACAGAGGAGAAATGTCTCACTGGAAGGAATCATGCGTCATATCACCCACCACTGGAGAAGGACAATTTCAGTTATTTAGGCCACAGCACCCAGACAGAGGTGATAGGTCCAACAGCAAGGAATATAGTGTCATATCACCCACTACTGGAGAGGGCTACTTTCAGTTATTTAGGCCCCAGCACCCAGAGAGAGGAGAGAGGTCCCACAGCAAGGAATCATGCGTCATATCACCCACCACTGGAGAGGGCCCCATTCAGTTATTTAGGCCCCAGCACCCAGACAGAGGAGAGAGTTCCTACAACAAGGAATCATGCGTTATATCACCCACCACTGGAGAGGGCCCCTTTCAGTTATTTAGGCACCAGCACCCAGACAGAGTAGAGAGGTCCAACAGGAAGGAATAAGGCGTCATATCACCCAACACTGGAGACTGTCACTTTGAGTTATTTAGGTCCCAGCACCCAGACAGAGGAGAGAGTTCCTACAACAAGGAATCATGCGTCATATCACCCACCACTGGAGAGGGTCCCTTTCAGTTATTTAGGCCCCAGCACCCAGACAGAGGAGAGAGGTCAAACAGCAAGGAATAAGGCATCATATCACCCACCACTGGAAAAGGCCACTTTCAGTTATTTAGGCCCCAGCACCAAGACAGAGGAGAGAGGTCAAACAGCAAGGAATAAGGCGTCATATCACCCACCACTGGAGAAGGCCACTTTCAGTTATTTAGGCCCCAGCAACTTGACAAACGAGAAAGGTCCCACGGGAAGGAATCATGCGTCATATCACCCACCACTGGAGAGGGTCCCTTTCAGTTATTTAGGCCCCAGCACCCAGACAGAGGAAAGAGGTCAAACAGCATGGAATAAGGCGTCATATCACCCACCACTGGAGAAGGCCACTTTCAGTTATTTAGGCACCAGCAACCAGACAGAGGAGAAAGGTCTCACCGGAAGGAATCATGCGTCATATCACCCACCACTGGAGAAGGACACTTTCAGTTATTTAGGCCCCAGCACCCAGACAGAGGAGAGAGGTCCAACAGCAAGGAATATAGCGTCATATCACCCACTACTGGAGAGGGCTACTTTCAGTTATTTAGGCCCCAGCACCCAGAGAGAGGAGAGAGTTCCCACAGCAAGGAATCATGCGTCATATGACCCACTACTGGAGAAGGTCACTTTGTTATTTAGGCCCCAGCACCCAGACAGAGGAGAGAGGTCCCACAGCAAAGAATAAGGCGTCATATCACTCACCACTGGAGAAGGTCACTTTCAGGTATTTAGGCCCCAGGACCCAGACAGAGGAGAGAGGTCCAACAGCAAGGAATAAGGCGTCATATTACTCTCCACTGGAGAAGGCCACTTTCAGTTATTTAGGCCCCAGCACTCAGACAGAGGAGAGAGGTCCCACAGCAAGGAATAAGGCGTCATATCACCCACCACTGGAGAAGGCCACTTTCAGTTATTTAGGCCCCAGCCCCCAGACAGAGGAGAGAGGTCCCAGAGCAAGGAATCATGCGTCATATCACCCACCACTGGAGAAGGCCACTTTCAGTTATTTAGGCCCCAGTACCCAGACAGAGGAGAGAGGTCCCACAGCAAGGAATCATGCGTCATATCACCCACCACTGGAGAAGGCCACTTTCAGTTATTTAGGCCCCAGCACTCAGACAGAGGAGAGACGTCCCACAGCAAGGAATCATGCGTCATATCACCCACCACTGGAGAGGGCTCCATCCAGTTATTCAGGCCCCAGCACCCAGACAGAGGAGAGAGTTCCTACAACAAGGAATCATGCGTCATATCACCAACCACTGGAGAGGGCCCCTTTCAGTTATTTAGGCCCCAGCACCCAGAAAGAGGAGAGAGGTCCAACAGCAAGGAATAAGGCGTCATATCACCGAACACTGGAGACGGTCACTTTGAGTTATTTAGGCCCCAGCACCCAGACAGAGTAGAGAGGTCCCACAGCAAGGAATAAGGCGTCATATCACCCACCACTGGAAAAGGTCACTTTCAATTATTTAGGCCCCAGCACCAAGACAGAGGAGAGAGGTCCCACAGCAAGGAATAATGTGTCACATCACCCACCACTGGAGAGGGTCCATTTCAGTTATTTAGGCCCCAGCACCCAGACAGAGGAGAGAGGTCAAACACCAAGGAATAAGGCATCATATCACTCACCTCTGGAAAAGGCCACTTTCAGTTATTTAGGCCCCAGCACCAAGACAGAGGAGAGAGGTCAAACAGCAAGGAATATGGCATCATATCACTCACCACTGGAGATGGCCACTTTCAGTTATTTAGGCCCCAGCAACCTGACAGAGGAGAAAGTTCCCACCGGAAGGAATCATGCATCATATCACCCACCACTGGAGAGGGTCCCTTTCAGTTATTTAGGCCCCAGCACCCAGACAGAGGAGAGAGGTCAAACAGTAAGGAATAAGGCATCATATCACTCACCTCTGGAAAGGGTCCCTTTTACTTATTTAGGCCCCAGCACCAAGACAGAGGAGAGAGGTCAAACAGCATGGAATAAGGCGTCATATCATCCACCACTGGAGAAGGCCACTTTCAGTTATTTAGGCACCAGCAACCAGACAGAGGAGAAATGTCTCACCGGAAGGAATCATGCGTCATATCACCCACCACTGGAGAAGGACACTTTCAGTTATTTAGGCCCCAGCACCCAGACAGAGGAGAGAGGTCCCACAGCAAGGAATATGGCGTCATATCACTCACCACTGGAGAAGGTCACTTTCAGTTATTTAGGCCCCAGCACCCAGACAGAGGAGAGAGGTCCAACAGCAAGGAATAAGGCGTCATATCACTCACCACTGGAGAAGGCCACTTTCAGTTATTTAGGCCCCAGCACCCACACAGAGGAGAGACGTCCCACAGCAAGGAATCATGCGTCATATGACCCACCACTGGAGAGGGCCCCATTCAGTTATTTAGGCCCCAGCACCCAGACAGAGGAGAGAGTTCCTACAACAAGGAATCATGCGTCATATCACCCACCACTGGAGAAGGCCACTTTCAGTTATTTAGGCCCCAGCACCCAGACAGAGGAGACAGGTCCCACAGCAAGGAATCATGCTTCATATCACCCACCACTGGAGAGGGCCCCTTTCAGTTATTTAGGCCCCAGCACCCAGACAGAGGAGAGAGGTCCAACAGCAAGGAATAAGGCTTCATATCACCCAACACTGGAGACGGTCACTTTGAGTTATTTAGGCCCCAGCACACAGACAGAGGAGAGAGGTCCCACAGCAAGGAATAAAGCGTCATATCACCCACCACTGGAGAAGGTCAATTTCAGTTATTTAGGCCCCAGCACCCAGACAGAGTAGAGAGGTCCCACAGCAAGGAATCTTGCGTCATATCACCCACCACTGGAGAGGGCCACTTTTAGTTATTTAGGCCCCAGCACACAGACAAATGAGAGAGGTCCCACAGCAAGGAATGATGCGTCATATCACCCACCACTGGAGAAGGTCACTTTCAGTTATTTAGGCCCCAGCACCCAGACAGAGGAGAAGGGTCCAACAGCAAGGAATAAGGCATCATATCAACCACCACTGGAGAAGGTCACTTTCAGTTATTTAGGCCCCAGCACCCAGACAGAGGAGAGAGGTCCCACAGCAAGGAATAAGGCGTCATATCACCCACTACTGGAGAAGGTCACTTTTAGTTATTTAGGCCCCAGCAGCCAGACAGAGGAGAGAGGTCCCACAGCAAGGAATCATGTGTCATATCACCCACCACTGGAGAGGGCCCCTTTCAGTTATTTAGGCCCCAGCACCCAGACAGAGGAGAGAGGTTAAACAGAAAGGAATATGTTGTCATATCACCCACCACTGGAGAAGGTCACTTTCAGTTATTTAGGCCCCAGCAACCAGACAGAGGAGAGAAGTCCCACCGCAAGGAATCATGCGTCATATCACCCACCACTTGAGAATGACACTTTCAGTTATTTAGGCCCCAGCACCCAGACAGAGGAGAGAGGTCCAACAGCAAGAAATAAGGTGTCATATCACCCACCACAGGAGAAGGCCACTTTCAGATATTTAGGTCCCAGCACATAGACAGAGGAGAGAGGTCCCACAGCAACGAATCATGCGTCATATCACCCATCACTGGAGAAAGCCACTTTTAGTTATTTAGGCCCCAGCACCCAGACAGAGGAGAGAGGTTAAACAGCAAGGAATAAGGTGTCATATCACCCACCACTGGAGAAGGCCACTTTCAGTTATTTAGGCCCCAGCAAGTAGACAGAGGAGAGAGGTCCCACCGCAAGGAATCATGCAGCATATCACCCACCACTGGAGAAGGACACTTTCAGTTATTTAGGCCCCAGCACCCAGACAGAGGAGAGAGGTCCAACAGCAAGGAATAAGGTGTCATATCACCCACCACTGGAGAAGGCCACTTTCAGATATTTAGGTCCCAGCACACAGAAAGAGGAGAGAGGTCCCACAGCAAGGAATCATGCGTCATATCACCCACCACTGGAGAAAGCCACTTTGAGTTATTTCGGCCCCAGCATCCAGACAGTGGAGAGAGGTCCCACAGCAAGGAATCATGCGTCATATCACCCACCACTGGAGATGGACACTTTCAGTTATTTAGGCCCCAGCACCCAGACAGAGGAGATACGTCCCACAGAAAGGAATCATGCGTCATATCACCCACCACTGGAGAAGGCCACTTTCAGTTATTTAGGCTCCAGCACCCAGAAAGAGGAGAGAGGTCCCACAGAAAGGAATCATGTGTCATATCACCCACCACTGGAGAAGGCCACTTTCAGTTATTTAGGCCCCAGTACCCAGACAGAGGAGAGAGTTCCCACAGCAAGGAATAAGGCATCATATCACTCACCACTGGAGAAGGCCACATTCAGTTATTTAGGCCCCAGCACCCAGACAGAGGAGAGAGTTCCCACAGCAAGGAATAAGGCATCATATCAACCACCACTGGAGAAGGCCACTTTCAGTTATTTAGGCCACAGCTCCCAGACAGAGGAGAGAGGTCCCACAGAAAGTAATCATGCGTCATATCACCCACCACTGGAGAAGGCCACTTTCCGTTATTTAGGCCCCAGCACCCAGACAGAGGAGAGAGGTCCCACAGCAAGGAATCATGCGTCATATCACCCACCACTGGAGAAGGCCACTTTCAGTTATTTCGGACCCAGCACCCAGACAGGGGAGAGAGGTCCCACAGCAAGGAATAAGGCATCATATCAACCACCACTGGAGAAGGCCACTTTCAGTTATTTGGGCCCCAGCTCCCAGACAGAGGAGAGAGGTCCCACAGCAAGGAATAAGGCGTCATATCACCCACTACTGGAGAAGGCCACTTTCAGTTATTTAGGCCCCAGCACCCAGACAGAGGAGAGAGGTCCCACAGCAAGGAATCATGCGTCATATCACCCACCACTGGAGAAGGCCACTTTCAGTTATTTCGGACCCAGCACCCAGACAGGGGAGAGAGGTCCCACTGCAAGGAATCATGCGTCATATCACCCACCACTGGAGAAGGCCACTTACAGTTATTTCGGCCCAGCACCCAGACCGAGGATACAGGTCCCACAGCAAGGAATCATGCGTCATATCACCCACCACTGGAAAAGGACACTTTCAGTTATTTCGGCCCCAGCACCCAGACAGAGGATACATGTCCCATAGCAAGGAATCATGCGTCATATCACCCACCACTGGAGAAGGCCACTTTCAGTTATTTCGGCCCCAACACCCAGACAGAGGAGAGAGGTCCAACAGCAAGGAATCATGGGTCATATCACCCACCACTGGAGAAGGCCACTTTCAGTTATTTCGGCCCCAGCACCCAGACAGAGGAGAGAGACCACACATCAAGGAATCATGCGTCATATCACCCTCCACTGGAGAAGGCCACTTTCAGTTATTTTGGCCCCAGCACCCAGACAGAGGAGAGAGGTCCCACAGCAAGGAATTATGCGTCATATCACCCACCACTGGAGAAGGCCACTTTCAGTTATTTAGGCCCCAGCACCCAGGCAGATGAGAGAGGTCCCACAGAAAGGAATCATGTGTCATATCACCCACAACTGGAGAAGGCCACTTTCAGTTATTTTGGCCCCAGCACCCAGACAGAGGAGTGAGGTCCCAAAGCAAGGAATCATGCTTTATATCACCCACCACTGGAGAAGGCCACTTTCAGTTAGTTAGGCCCCAGCACCCAGAGGAGAGAGTTCACACAGCAAGGAATAAGGCATCATATCACCCACCACTGGAGAAGGCCACTTTCAGTTATTTAGGCCCCTGCACCCAGACAGAGGAGAGAGTTCCCATGGCAGAGGTTCAGGCTTCATGTCACCCACCATTGTAACAGGCCACTTTTAGTTATTTAGGCCCCGGTGCCCAGATTGAGGAGAGGTTCATTCAACTTTGGGTTGCTCCGCAAGATCATGGTAAAGTTAAAAATGAGGATTCAATAAAGAAGTGCCCCGGAGTACAAGAATACATGGTTGAGGGGGAGGCAGTTATAAATGTCTATTCTGCACAAGGGAGGGACAGGTCCTGTGGGATCCATGCCTGGTTCATTTTTATGAACGTCATCTTGTCCACGTTGGCTGTGGACAGGCGGCTGCGTTTGTCAGTAATGACGCCCCCTGCCGTGCTGAATACACGTTCAGACAAAACGCTGGCCATCGGGCAGGCCAGCACCTCCAAGGCATAAAATGCTAATTCTGGCCATGTGGACAATTTGGAGACCAAGAAGTTGAATTTGGCCGAACCATCAGTCAGTACGTGGAGGGGTGTGCAGACGTATACTGTTCAACCATGTTAGTGAAATGCTGCCTCCTGCTAACACGTTCCGTATCAGGTGGTGGTGCAGTTAGCTGTGGCGTGGAGACAAAACTTTTCCACATTTATGCCATGCTAGCCCTGCCCTCAGAGGAGCTGGCCGTGACACACCTGTGTTGGCAACCTCTTGCTCCTCCTCTGCCTTCGCCTTGGTTCTACACCTGTTCCACTGTGACATTTGAGAATGCTCTCAGGAGCGCGTCTACCAGCGTGCGCTTGTACTCGCACATCTTCCTATCATGCTCCAGTGCAGGAAGTAAGGTGGGCACATTGTCTTTGTACCGGGGATCCAGGAGTTTGGCAACCCAGTAGTCCGCACACATTAAAATGTGGGCAACTCTGCTGTCGTTGCGCAGGCACTGCAGCATGTAGTCACTCATGTGTGCAAGGCTCCCCAGAGGTAAGGACAAGCTGTCCTCTGTGGGAGACGTATCTTCATCGTCTTCAGTATCCCCCCAGCCACGCACCAGTGATGGGCCTGAGCTGTGTCGGGTGCCACCCCTCTGTGAACCTGCTTCATCCTCATCCTCCTCCACCTCCTCCTCATCTTCCACGTCCTCCAGTAGTGTGCCCTGACTGGCCACATTTGTACCTGGCCTCTGCTGTTGCAAAAAAACTCCCTCTGAGCCACTTCTAACAGACTGGCCTGAAAGTGCTAAAAATGACCCCTTATCCTCTTCCTCCTGGGCCACCTCCTCTTCCATCATCGCCCTAAGCGTTTTTTCAAGGAGACATAGAAGTGGTATTGTAACGCTGATAACGGTGTCATCGCCACTGGCCATGTTGGTGAAATATTCGAAATAGCGCAACAGGGCACACAGGTCTCGCATGGAAGCCCAATCATTGGTGGTGAAGTGGTGCTGTTCCGCAGTGCGACTGACGCGTGCGTGCTGCAGCTGAAACTCCACTATGGCCTGCTGCTGCTCGCACAGTCTCTCCAGCATGTGCACGGTGGAGTTCCACCTGGTGGGCATGTCGCTTATGAGGCGGTGAGTGGGAAGGCAGAAGTTCCACTGTAGCACAGACAGGCGAACAGCGGCAGGATGTGAACGCCGGATGCGCGCACAGACGGCCCGCACTTTATGCAGCAGCTCTGATATTTCGGGGTAGTTGTGAATGAACTTCTGCACCACCAAATTCAGCACATGCGCCAGGCAAGGGATATGCGTCAAACCGACTAGTCCCAGAGCTGCGACGAGATTTCGCCCATTATCGCACACTACCAGGCCAGCCTTGATGCCCACCGGCAGAATCCACTTGTCGATCTGTTGTACAATACCCCGCCACAACACCTGCGATGTTTGAGGCCTGTCCCCCAAACATATGAGTTTCAGAATGGCCTGCTGACTTTTACTCCGGGCTGTGCTGAAGTTGGTGGTGAAGGTGTGTGGCTGACTGGATGATCTGGTCGAAGCAGAGGAGGAGGAAGCCGAGTAGGAGGCTACAGGAGCAAAGAATAATGCCCTGCGATCCTTGGCGGCGGAAGGACGTGCGCCAAGTAACTCTCCGCCTGAGGCCCAACCGCCACTACATTTACCCAGTGTGCAGTTAGGGAGATATAGCGTCCCTGGCCGTGCTTACTGGTCTAAGTATCTGTAGTTAGGTGGACCTTGCCACAGATGGCATTGCGCAGTGCACACTTGATTTTATCGGATACTTGGTTGTGCAGGGAAGGCACGGCTGTCTTGGAGAAGTAGTGGTGGCTGGGAACAACATACTGTGGGACAGCCATGGCCATCAGCTGTTTGAAGCTGTCTGTGTCCACCAGCCTGAATGACAGCATTTCAAAGGCTAGGAGTTTAGAAATGCTGGCATTCAGGCCCAGGGCTCGAGGGTGGCTAGGTGGGAATTTACACTTTCTCTCCAAGGTTTGTGAGATGGAGAGCTGAACGCTGACGTGTGACATGGTGGAGATGCTTGCTGACGCAGGTGGTGGTGTCGGTGGCACATCCTCTGTTTGGTTGGCGGCAAGTGCCAACATTCCTCCCGAGGAGGAGGAAGAGTCCGAGGCAGCAGCAGAAGAGGGAGCAGGGGGAGCCTGAGTGAGTTCCTTGCTTTTAAGGTTTTTACTCCACTGCAGTTCATGCTTTGAATGTAGATGCCTGGTCATGCAGGTTGTGCTAAGGTTCAGAACGTTAATGCCTCGCTTCAGGCTCTGATGGCACAGCGTGCAAACGACTCGGGTCTTGTCATCGGCACATTGTTTAAAGAAGTGCCATGCCAGGGAACTCCTTGAAGCTGCCTATGGGGTGCTCGGTCCCTGGTGGCGGTGGCCAGTAGCAGGCGAACTCTCTTGGCGGCGGCTGTTCTGCTTTTGCCCCCTGCTCCCTCTTTTGCTACGCTGTTGGCTCAGTCTAACCACTGCCTCTTCCTCTGAACTATGAAAGTCAGTGGCACGACCTTCATTCCATTTGGGGTCTAGGACCTCATTGTCCCCTGCATCGTCTTCCACACAGTCTTCCTCCGTGACCTCTTGTATGGTCTGCACACTGCAGAAAGACACAGCAGTTGGCACCTGTGTTTCGTCATCATCATAGACGCGCGGACTCCGATGAGGTGGTATTCCCATCTCCTCAACATCAGGAAACATCAGTGGTTGTGCATCAGTGCATTCTATGTCTTCCACCACTGGGCAAGGGCTAGGTGGATTCCTTTGGGAAACCCTGCCGGCAGAGTCTTCAAACAGCATAAGAGACTGCTGCATAACTTGAGGCTCAGACCGTTTCCCTGATATGCATGGGGGTGATGTGACAGACTGATGGGCTTGGTTTTCAGGTGCAACCTGTGCGCTTTCTGCAGAAGACTGGGTGTGAGATAATGTGAAAGTGTCTGTCTGTCGGAAAGTGTCTGTCGGCCACCCAATTGACTAGCGCCTGTACCTGCTCAGGCCTTACCATCCTTAGAACGGCATTGGGCCCCACCAAATATCGCTGTAAATTCTGGCGGGTACACCACAATAAGAAAAATATTATTTGGCCCAATATATTGATTTCAAATTCAGGCCTTTTTTTACAGGCACCTAACACTATCTGCCTATTTATTTATGTACCGTATTACACTAATCCAGGCACAGCAGTAACCACTGATTTAGGGTAATATCTTTTGTAGGGCTAATATTTAGGCCCTGGATGAAAGGAATCCTTTCATGGACAGAGTTACACTTGGAGATGCACAGTAGCGTGTAAAAAAATATGTAGGATTATGCCTTCAGCAACTGTATTTTAACACTTTGTGTAATATACCCTTTAACAAACAGAAATACAATGGGAGATGCATGGTAGCGTTTGAAGTTATTGGGGATGACCCTCTCAGCACTTGTATATACACCTTGAGTGTACTATACGCTTTTACGGACAGATTAACACTTGGCCTGTAACAGCTGGAACACCAGATTCACGGTATTGCTCTATTGGCAAGTAAATTTCACCCCAGAACAAAATATACCCTTTGCCGGACACTATGAAACTTGGCCAGCTACAGCTGAAAACACAGATTTATGGTATTGCTATTTTGGCAATTGAATTTAACCCCAGAAAAAAATATACCCTGTTATGGACAGATTTAAACTAGGCCTGCAACTGCTGGAACATCAGATTCAGGGTATTGCTATTTTGGCAATTGAATTTCACCCCAGAACAAAATATATGTTTTGCCGGACACTATTACACTTTGCCAGCCACTGCTGTGACACCAGATTTATGGTATTGCTATTTTGCAAATTGAATTTCACCCCAGAACAAAATATATGTTTTGCCGGACACTATTACACTTTGCCAGCCACTGCTGTGACACCAGATTTATGGTATTGCTATTTTGGCAATTGAATTTCACACCAGAACAAAATATATCCTTTGCAGGACACTATGAAACTTTGCCAGCCACAACTGAAACCAATGATTTATGGTGTTGCTATTTTGGCAATTGAATTTCACCCCAGAAAAAAATATATTCTTTGCAGGACACTATGAAACTTTGCCAGCCACAGCTGAATCCACACATTCAGGGTATTGCTATTTTGGCAATTGAATTTCACCCCAGAAAAAAATATATGTTTTGCCGGACACTATTGTACTTTGCCAGCCACTGCTGGGACACCAGATTTATGGTATTGCTATTTTGGCAATTGAATTTCACCCCAGAACAAAATATATCCTTTGCAGGACACTATGAAACTTTGCCAGCCACAACTGAAACCAATGATTTATGGCGTTGCTATTTTGCAAATTGAATTTCACCCCAGAACAAAATATATGTTTTGCAGGACACTATTACACTTTGCCAGCCACTGCTGTGACACCAGATTTATGGTATTGCTATTTTGGCAATTGAATTTCACCCCAGAACAAAATATATCCTTTGCAGGACACTATGAAACTTTGCCAGCCACAACTGAAACCAATGATTTATGGTGTTGCTATTTTGGCAATTGAATTTCACCCCAGAAAAAAATATATTCTTTGCAGGACACTATGAAACTTTGCCAGCCACAGCTGAAACCACACATTCAGGGTATTGCTATTTTGGCAATTGAATTTCACCCCAGAACAAAATATATGTTTTGCCCGACACTATTATACTTTGCCAGCCACTGCTGGGGCACCAGATTAAGGGGATAGCTATTTTGGCAATTGAATTTCACCACAGAAAAAAATCTATCCTTTGCCAGACAGCAGACAGTATTACACTTGGCTAGCCAAAGCTGGAACACCAGATTTAGGGGATTGGTATTTTGGCCATTGAATTTAACCCCTTAATAAAATATAGAAATTGCTATCCTGAGTTTCTAGTGGTGACAATAAGCACAGCCAAGCCCCTGATGAAGGATATAGCAAAAAAACTAGTATTGATGGATTGATGAACTTGGTGGCAGCTTGTGCTGGTGCACCACAACTCACAAAATGGCAGCCGATCACCCCAGAAAAAAGTGACAGAAAAACGCTCTGTGCAGCCTAAAAACCATTGAGCAATTAACTAGCAGAAGTTGAATGATTCACAGCTGTAGATTGATCACTTCATTAGGTGTTTTTGCTGACTTTTCCCTGCCTAATCTCACCCTCACAGAAGCTGCGTCCTCTCCCTACACTAATCAGAGCAGTGTGACGTGCGGCGCTACATGACTCCAGCTTAAATAGAGGCTGGGTCACATGCTGCACTTGGCCAATCACAGCCATGCCATTAGTAGGCATGGCTGTGATGGCTTCTTAGGGCAAGAAGTAAAATGCTAGCTGATTGGCTGCTATGCATCCCTTCAGAAAGCGGGAAGAAATCGCCAAACAACGGACCCGAACCCGAATTTTTTTGAAAATGTCGGGGTCCGGGTCCCTGTCCCTGTCCCGAACACTCCAAAATTCAGTACAAATACAAACTATGCACGAACTGTTCGCTCAACACTATCAATAACTTCACACGCTACCGTGCATCTACCATTGTATTTCTGTCCGTTAAAGGGTATATTACACAAAGTGTTAAAATACAATTGCTGAAGGCAAAATCCTACATATTTTTTCACACACTACTGTGCATCTCCAAGTGTAAATCTGTCCATAAAAGGATACCTTTCATCCAGGGCCTAAATACTAGGCCTACAGTCGATACTCCCCTAAATCAGTGATTATTGCTGTGCCTGGATTAGTATAATAAGGTAAATAAATAAATAGGCAGACAATGTTAGGAGCCTGTAAAAAGAGGCCTGAATTTGAAATCAATACATTGGGACAAATATTTTATTTCTGATTGTTGTGCTTAGTGATTGGTAACAATGAGGAAAACATCCAGTAAGGGACGCGGACGCTGTAGTGGTGGTGTTAGTGGACCATCTGGTGCTGGGAGAGGACGTGGCCATTCTGCCACAGCCACACGTCCTAGTGAACCAACTACCTCAGGTTTCAGTACCCGCCAGAATTTACAGCGATATTTGGTGGGGCCCAATGCCGTTCTAAGGATGGTAAGGCCAGAGCAGGTACAGACGCTAGTCAATTGGGTGGCCGACAGTGGATCCAGCATGTTCACAACATTATCTCACACCCAGTCTTTTGCAGAAAGCACACATGTTTCCTGATGATGAGTTTGCACGTCTCTGATGATGACGAAACACAGGTGCCAACTGCTGCGTCTTTTTACAGTGTGCAGACCGAACAAGAGGTCAGGGAGGAAGATTGTGTGGAAGACGATGCAGGGGACGATGAGGTCCTAGACCCCACATGGAATGAAGGGTCGTGCCACTGACTTTCATAGTTCAGAGGAAGAGGCAGTGGTAAGACTGAGCCAACAGCGTAGCAAAAGAGGGAGCATGGGGGCAAAAGCAGAACTGCCACCGCCAAGAGAGTTTGCCTGGTACTGGTCACCACCACCAGGGACTGAGCACCCCAAAGGCTGCTTCGAGGAGTTCCCTGGCATGGCACTTCTTTAAAAAATGTGCTGACGACAAGACCCGAGTGGTGTGCACACTGTGCCATCAGAGCCTGAAGCGAGGCATTAACGTTCTGAACCTTAGCACAACCTGCATGACCAGGCATCTACATGCAAAGCATGAACTGCAGTGGAGTAAACATCTTAAAAACAATGAACTTACTCAGGCTCCCCCTGCTCCCTCGGCCTCTTCCTCGGCCTCAGGAGGAATGTTGGCACCTGCCGTCCACCAAGCAGAGGATGTGCCACCGACACCACCACCTGCGTCACCAAGCATCTCCACCATGTCACACGTCAGCGTTCAGCTCTCCATCTCACAAACCTTGGAGAGAATGTATAAATTCCCACCTAGCCACCCTCGAGCCCTTGGCCTGAATGCCAGCATTTCGAAACTACTGGCCTTTGAAATGCTGTTATTCAGGCTGGTGGACACAGACAGCTTCAAACAGCTAATGGCCATGGCTGTCCCAAAGTATATTGACAGCTGAGCCTTCCCTGCACAACCAAGTGTCCGATAAAATCATGTGTGAACTGTACAACGCCATCTGTGGCAAGGTCCACCTAACCACAGATACGTGGACCAGTAAGCACAGCCAGGGACGCTATATCTCCCTATCTGCACACTGGGTAAATGTAGTGGCGGCTGGGCCCCAGGCGGAGAGTTCCATGGCGCACATCCTTCCGCCGCCCAGGATGGTAGGGCATCATTCTTTGCCTCCTGTAGCCTCCTCCTCCTATTCGGCTTCCTCCTCCTCTGCTTCCACCAGCTCATCCAGTCAGCCACACACCTTCACCACCAACTTCAGCACAGCCCGGGGTAAACATCAGCAGGCCATTCTAAAACTCATATGTTTGGGGGACAGGCCCCACACCACGCAGGAGTTGTGGCGGGGTATTGAACAACAGACCGACGAGTGGTTTCTGCCGGTGGGCCTCAAGCCTGGCCTGGTAGTGTGCGATAATTGGCAAAATCTCGTCGCAGCTCTGGGACTAGCTGGTTTGACATACATCCCTTGCCTGCCGCATGTGCTGAATTTGGTGGTGCAGAAGTTTATTCACAACTACCCCGACATGTCAGAGTTGCTGCATAAAGTGCGGGCCATCTGTGCACATCCTGCCGCTGCTCTCCTGTCTGCGCTACAGCGTAACTTCGGCCATCCCGCTCACCGCATCATATGCGATGTGCCCCCCAGGTGGAACTCCACCTTGCACTTGCTGGAGAGACTGTGCGAGCAGCAGCAGGCCATATTGGAGTTTCAGCTGCAGCAGGCACGCGTCAGTCGCGCTGCGGAACAGCACCACTTCACCACTTTTCCACCAATGATTGGGCCTCCATGCGAGACCTGTGTGCCCTGTTGCGCTGTTTCAAGAACTTCACCAACATGGCCAGTGGCGATGACACCATTATCAGCGTTACAATACCATTTCTTTGTCTCCTTGAGAAAACGCTTAGGGCGATGATGGAAGAGGAGGTTGCCCTGGAGGAGGAGGATGAGGGGTCATTTTTAGCACTTTCAGGCCAGTCTGTTAGAAGTGGCTCAGAGGGAGGTTTTTTGCAACAGCAGAGGCCAGGTACAAATGTGGCCAGCCAGGGCCCAATACTGGAGAATGAGGAGGATGAGGAGGATGAGGAGGAGGTGGAGGAGGATGAGGATAAAGCAGGTTCACAGCGGGGTGGCACCCGACACAGCTCAGGCCCATCACTGGTGCGTGGCTGGGGGGATACGGAGAAGAGACATTTATATCTACCTCCGCTTAACCATATATTCTTGTACTCCAGGGCACTTATTTATTGAATCCTCTTTTTTTAATTTTACCATTATATTGCAGTGCAACCAAAAGTTGAATGAACCTCTCCTCCGTCTATGTGCCAGGGGCCTAATTATTTGAAAGTGGCCTGTTCCAGTGGTGGGGGACATGAAGCCTGATTCTCTGCTATGTTGCAATGCCACTGCCACAAAGGCCCCCCAGAAATGGAAGATGGGTTACTGTAGGTTCTGGTAGACTTAGAGCTGTTGATAGAAGACATGTCCCACAGTCTGTGGCTCTCTGTAATTCATTTGCAGCACTTTCAGAATGCAAGAGCAACATGGAGGATGGCTTAGGCTTGGCTGAGTGGTTTCTGCCGGTGGGCCTCAAGCCTGGCCTGGTAGTGTGCGATAATTGTCAAAATCTCGTCGCAGCTCTGGGACTAGCTGGTTTGACGTACATCCCTTGCCTGCCGCATGTGCTGAATTTGGTGGTGCAGAAGTTTATTCACAACTACCCCGACATGTCAGAGTTGCTGCATAAAGTGCGAGCCATCTGTGCACATCCTGCCGCTGCTAGCCTGTCTGCGCTACAGCGTAACTTCGGCCTTCTCGCTCACCGCATCATATGCGATGTGCCCACCAGGTGGAACTCCACCTTGCACTTGCTGGAGAGACTGTGCGAGCAGCAGCAGGCCATAGTGGAGTTTCAGCTGCAGCAGGCACGCGTCGGTCGCGCTGCGGAACAGCACCACTTCACCACTTCTTCACCAATGATTGGGCCTCCATGCGAGACCTGTGTGCCCTGTTGCGCTGTTTCAAGTACTTCACCAACATGGCCAGTGGCGATGACACCATTATCAGCGTTACAATACCATTTCTATGTCTCCTTGAGAAAACGCTTAGGGCGATGATGGAAGAGGAGGTTGCCCAGGAGGAGGAGGATGAGGGGTCATTTTTAGCACTTTCAGGCCAGTCTGTTAGAAGTGGTTCAGAGGGAGGTTTTTTGCAACAGCAGAGGCCAGGTACAAATGTGGCCAGCCAGGGCCCACTACTGGAGAATGAGGAGGATGAGGAGGAGGTGGAGGAGGATGAGGATGAAGCAGGTTCACAGCGGGGTGGCACCCGACACAGCTCAGGCCCATCACTGGTGCGTGGCTGGGGGGATACGGAGAAGAGACATTTATAACTACCTCCGCTTAACCATATATTCTTGTACTCCAGGGCACTTATTTATTGAATCCTCTTTTTTTAATTTTACCATTATATTGCAGTGCAACCAAAAGTTGAATGAACCTCTCCTCCGTCTATGTGCCAGGGGCCAAATTATTTGAAAGTGGCCTGTTCCAGTGGTGGGGGGCATGAAGCCTGATTCTCTGCTATGCGACATCTGTCTTCTGTCTGGGTGCCGTGGGCTAAATATCTGGAAGTGGCCTTCTCTATTGCTGGTTGAAATGAAGCCTGATTCTCTGCTGTGCGACCTCTCTCCTCAGTCTGGGTACCAGGGGCCTTATTATCTAAAAGTGGCCTTCTCTATTGGTGGGTGATATGACGCCTGATTCTCTGCTATGCGACCTCTGTCCTCTGTCTGGGTGCTGGGGCCTAAATAACTGAAAGTGGCCTTCTCTATTGGTGGGTGACTTGAAGCCCGTTTCTCTGCTATGGGACCTCGCTCAAATTGATATTCATTAATTTTTATTTATTTTATTTTATTTTAATTCATTTCCCTATCCACATTTGTTTGCATGGGATTTACCTACATTTTGCAGCCCTCTAGCCCTTTCCTGGACTATTTTACAGCCCTTTTAGTGCCCAAAAGTTCGGGTCCCCATTGACTTCAATGGGGTTCGGGTTCGGGATAAAGTTCTGGTTGAGTTCGGATCCCGAACCCGAACATTTTCGGGAAGTTCAGCCGAACTTCCCTAACTCAAACTTCCAGGTGTTCGCTCAACTCTATACATAACATGCCATAGAACAACAAGCTGAGCTATGTGATAAATAGGTTTGTATAATTTGAATTAGTGTATCTGTGTTAAAAGCAGAATAACTCCTACCCTGGCTTGACTCCTAGGAGAGAAATGAGATTTGAGAATGAGTGGCAGCATTCTGAATAAACACACTGATGGAGAGTAATCAGTAGATCATCTTTTGTGTGGGTTGGGTAACCAGGACTCTCACGGTCTCTCCTAAGAGTCCCATCAGGATTTATACTTCTAATCCTGACCCTAATCATATAATCCTATACACTGTATTACAGAGATTTGCTGCCCCTCCCCCATCATATCCTATTTTCAAAGGAAAAGATTACCTGACAGGTTGTCTTTAGGGTGCAGCCACACGGTCAGATTTCATGAAGCAGTTTTGGAAGCCAAAATCAGGAGTGAATCATAAAATCCTCTTTTTTTAATTTTACCATTATATTGCAGTGCAACCAAAAGTTGAATGAACCTCTCCTCCGTCTATGTGCCAGGGGCCTAATTATTTGAAAGTGGCCTGTTCCAGGGGTGGGGGACATGAAGCCTGATTCTCTGCTATGCGACATCTGTCTTCTGTCTGGGTGCCGTGGGCTAAATATCTGCGACATCTGTCTTCTGTCTGGGTGCCGTGGGCTAAATCTGTCTTCTGTCTGGGGCCTCCGTCTATTTTGAAATCTGAGATTTGTAAAGTAACTGTTAGACAAACTCAGGCTTGGCATGTTGCAATGCCACTGCCAGAAAGGCCCCCCAGAAATGGAAGATGGGTTACTGTAGGTTCTGGTAGACTTAGAGCTGTTGATAGAAGACATGTCCCACAGTCTGTGGCTCTCTGTAATTCATTTGCAGCACTTTCAGAATGCAAGAGCAACATGGAGGATGGCTTAGGCACAGTGGGTGAGGAACAATCATCTCCTATGCCTAAGGTATGCAAGACTACAGACAAAGACAAAAAGGATATAGTGAGTATTAATAGTAAGCAGCTATTGGTGGGCGATTCTATCATAAGAGGTGTGAAGTTTGAAGAAAAGGGTTTTGTGAGATGTCTCCCTGGTGCTACTGCCAGCAGGGACAGACGATGTATCCTTAACATTATTAAGCAAGCAAAAATGGAAAAGGAGGTGGATGTTATTGTCCATATTGGGACAAATGATCTGACTTGCAATGAAGTTTCAAAGGTGAAGGAAGATTTTCACACACTTGGTAATGATATACGGGAGATTGCATCAACTGTCTCATTCTCTGCAGTTCTGCCTGTGCATAACCGTCAGCATGACAAGCAGTTGCGTATTAAGGAGTTCAATGTATGGCTTGGTGAATGGTGTTTGAACCAGGGATTTGGCTTTGTGTCTCATGTTGGCTCTAGCTGGAATGGAAAAGAACTGTACAAGAAAGATGGCTTGCATCTTTCTCTCAAGGAAACAAATGTCCTCAGTGAACAGTTCAAAGTTTTTGCTAAGGAACATTTAAACTAGGAAAGGGGGGCACAAAAGAGACAATCCATTAGTTCGGCTGCCCCCTGAAAAAACAATGCCAGAAGATGCCAGGAGCTGATAGGATGAGAAATGACAAGCTGAGAGTCTTGTCTACAAATGCTCGCAGTTTAGGAAATAAGATCAACAAATTCGAGTCTGTAATGGCATCTGAGAATATAGATTTAGTGGCTATTACTGAGACATGGTTCAATGAGAGTAATGACTGGGATATAACAATACCTGGGTTCTCTCTATATAGGAAAGACAGAGAAGGCAAGAAAGGGGGTGGAGTGGCCCTATATGTGAAAGATAGCATAAAATCTAATCTAATACAAGCCAGCGAAACCAATTTAGAGTCAGTTTGGGTTACGTTGCAGATTGGTAATCATAAGGTAACTCGTGTAGGTGTCATATACAGACCACTAAGCCAAGTCAAAGAATTGGATGATCTACTAGTTGAGGAAATGGCTAAAATGACATTGAAAGGGGAAGTTGTCATTATGGGAGACTTTAATCTTCCTGATATAAACTGGAAAACCAAAATAGCTAGTTCTGCCAGGAGTACAGACATTCTAAATTCCCTACTGGGATTATCTCTACAGCAAGTAGTTGAGGAGCCAACCCGGAAGGAGGCCATTTTAGATTTGGTATTCACAAATGGCAATTTGGTATCTGATATTACTGTAGGGGAAAGCTTCGGATCCAGTGATCACCAGTCAGTGAGGTTTACTATAAGTACAGTGACTGAGTCACTCCACACAAAAACAAAAGTTTTAGATTTTCGGAAAACAGACTTTTCTAAAATGAGATCAGTGGTATACGAGTCCCTATCAGACTGGAACAATTTCAATGGAGCCCAAGAGAAATAGGACTACTTAAAATTGGCACTACTGAAGGCAAAAGAAAAGTGCATTAGGCTTGTCAGTAAAGGCAAAAAAAGGAAGAGACCACTGTGGTACTCAGCAGAAGTGGCCAAAATCATTAAAAACAAAAAGATGGCATTTAGCAAGTATAAAAACACCCAAAACGAGGATGACAGGGAAATCTATAGAGAGAGGCCAAGCAAGTTATAAGAGCTTCTAAAGCTCAGGCAGAAGAGAAATTAGCTCAGTCAGTGAAAAAAGGTGACAAGACATTCTTCAGATACAAAAATGAAAAAAGGAAATTAAAAAAAAGAATTACCAAATTAAAAACAAAAGAAGGAAGGTATATGGAAGAGGATAAAGAACTAGCTGACTGCCTCAATAAATACAAATACAATACAAATAAATCACAGGGGCCTGATGGGATACACCCAAAGCTATTAAAAGAGCTTAGAGGTGTACTAGCAAAACCATTAACAGATTTATTTAACCAATCACTGGTAACAGGTGTCTTCCCAGAAGATGGGAAATTAGCAAACGTTGTGCCAATTCACAAGAAAGGTAGTAGAGAGGAATCGGGCAACTATAGGCCAGTAAGCCTGACATCAATAGTGGGGAAATTAATGGAAACCATACTCAAGGAGAGGATTGTGGAACATCTAAAAACCCATGGGTTGATTGATAAAAAACAGCATGGGTTTACTTCAGGGAGATCATGTCAAACTAATCTTATTGACTTTTTTGATTGGGTGACTAAAATAATAGATGGCGGAGGTGCAGTAGACATCGCTTATCTGGACATCGCTAAACTGCAGTCTATGAGCTTGAGCTCACATATTGTTGAATGGATTAGGCAGTGGCTGAAGGACAGAAAACAGAGGGTTGTAATCAATGGAGTATATTCAGACCATGGTATTGTTACCAGTGGGGTACCTCAGGGATCTGTTCTGGGACCCATATTGTTTAATATCTTTATCAGCGAAATTGCAGAAGGCCTCAATGGTAAGGTGTGTCTTTTTGCTGATGACACAAAGATTTGTAACAGTGTTGATGTTCCCGGAGGGATACACCAAATGGAAAAGGATTTAGGAAAACTAGAGGAATGGTCAAAAATCTGGCAACTAAAATTTAATGTCGATAAGTGCAAGATAATGCACCTGGGGCGTAAAAACCCAAGAGCAGAATATAAAATCAGTGATACAGTACTAACCTCAGTATCTGAGGAAAGGGATTTAGGGGTCATTATATCAGACGACCTAAAGGTGGGCAGACAATGTCATAGAGCAGCAGGTAATGCCAGCAGAATGCTTGGGTGTATAGGGAGAGGCATTAACAGTAGAAAGAGGGAGGTGCTCGTGCCGCTCTACAGAGCACTAGTGAGACCTCATTTGGAGTATTGTGTGCAGTACTGGAGACCATATCTGCAGAAGGATATTGAAACTTTGGAGAGAGTTCAGAGAAGAGCTACTAAACTAGTACATGGATTGCAGGACAAAACTTACCAGGAAAGGTTAAAGGACCTTAACATGTATAGCTTGGAAGTAAGAAGAGACAGAGGGGATATGATAGAAACTTTTAAATACATAAAGGGAATCATCACGGTAAAAGAGGAGAGAATATTTAAAAGAAGAAAAACTGCTACAAGAGGACATAGTTTTAAATTAGAGGGGCAAAGGTTTAAAAGTAATATCAGGAAGAATTACTTTACTGAGAGAGTAGTGGACGCATGGAATAGCCTTCCTGCAGAAGTGGTAGCTGCAAATACAGTGAAGGAGTTTAAGCATGCATGGGATAGGCATAAGGCCATCCTTCATATAAGATAGGGCCTGGGGCTATTCATAGTATTCAGCATATTGGGCAGACTAGATGGGCCAAATGGTTCTTATCTGCCGACAAATTCTATGTTTCTATGTTTCTATGTAAATGAGAGAAAGTGTAAAGGACAGGATCAGCTTCTTCACCTTTTGGAATTTACTCCTGGTTTTTCCAAAACCGCATGAGAAAACTTGATCATGTGGTCTTATCCTAAGTTCATCATGAACGAAGCTGCTCTGATATTCTGCTTGTTCATATTGATGTCCTCGTGCACCACTGTAGATGTTCTGTGGTTATGTTGGGACAACCTTCCATGCCTTTGTAAAATTAACCCTATTAGAAACAAGCCAAGGTGTCAGGGTTTCTGGTGACAAGCATTTGTTTTCTTTATTGTGAGTGACTGCAAAAAAATGTACTGTGTTTTGTACCCATTGCCGCAGTTGGATGCCGACATGATATAAGTTTTATTGCAACAGTACAGACTTCAAAAGTAAGCATTTTTTCTTCCAATGACATTAAAGGGTTTCTGTCACCAGATTTAACCCTATTAAACTGGCTGACATTAGCAATGTGCTAATATCAGCAGACCCTAACTCTCCTAATCTTATTCTTCTGGATGCCCCCATTACTGCACAATTTTAACTTTTATAATATGCTAATTAGCCTTTAGGGGCTCCGTTCGCCCACCTCAAGTCACGCCCTGCCGTCCTTGATTGATAGAGCCAGCTTCTGTCATCTTCAGCTGGCCCTGTATGCTGGATAAATCTTGTGCATGCGCAGTCCCAACACACAGGGCCGTCAGGCTTCCAGGCACAGGAGCAACACCCCCCTGATCCTAGAGGCAAATAAGCATATTATAAAAGTTAAAAATGTGCAGTAATTGGGGGATCCAGAAGCATAAGATTGGGAGAGTTAGGGTCTGCTGACATTATCACATCACTAATGTCAGTTTAATAGGGTTAAATCTGGTGACAGAAACCCTTTGAGCTATTTAACTAGAACTTTTTCTAAATGTCATAATACAATGTATACAATCAAAATGGCAAAGGGTCTGATTTAGATATACCTGATGTTTTTTGACACTATTCTCTTTTTTTACTTAATAAATAGGAGCAGCCATCACCATTGTTTTCTGCTATGAAACATTCTATAAGTTCAACTCAATGCAACTCATTTGTTGTTAACTTTATTAAAGTGGTAATCCAGCTCAAACATTTATCATCTATCCTCTGGATAGGAAATAAATGTGAGATCAGTGGGGATCTGTCTATTCCATTAAAAGTCAATGGCACTGATGGAAATAGCATAACACAGATCTTCTGTACAGTACATGGAACATAATCATTCTACAGTATAATGAAATTTTGCAACTGCTTATTTCCTCGCCAGATTATACTATAACTACAATTTTCTGGTCTCTTTGCCTGTTTTTGATGTTCATTTATGTGAAAGTTCTCTGATAAGTTTATTTAATTTACTGGTAGTTTGTAATCATTCTGTCTTTTCAAAGGAAACTCTCTGCCTCCAAGTCTTTCATGGTGAACATCTAGTGGGCATGTGAAAATACAGTGCAGACAAACTGAGGAAACAAAACTTCATAACTTCAATAAAAAGTGAGATTGATTTCAGTCTGCCTTCACAATTGGCAGATTTTTTGCAGACAAGTTTCTGTGACTGAAACAGCAATGTTTTAGCAGTAAGCATGTGAATTTGCACAGGCCACACTCAGGTGAATGGAACTGATATTTAATCTCAGAAAATTTTCTGCAACAAAATATGTTGCTTATATAGGTAATATAGATTAACACATTTCCTATAATTTGTTTGAGTCTGATTTGTATAAATTGGCCAAAAAATCTCTCTTGAAAAATATCCAAGCATATCTGAATAAATTCTGATTCTACCAGGTTATATTCTGGTTCTAAAGAATCTATTTACTGCTCCATAGCAGGCATCCTTAGGTTTTCAAAACTGAATGCTGAAGATAAAAGTCGAATAGACTGTTTTTGCTCTCAATTGACAGGTTGGTCCAGGGGTTCCCATTCTTTGGAGGCTGAAAGAAATAGAAGCCTAGACAAACCATTGAAATGGTCCTGGTTGTAAATGCTGCAAAATTATCATAAAGAATATGCCTTAGTTTGCAGAATCAAAATGTATGTATAAAAATTGTCAATACTCAATACAACGTATGCAAAAAAGAAAACCTAACACAAGTTGTATAAATGTATTGTATATACAGTATTTTGTCATGTCATTCATGTCATTGTTTGACATATGCTTCCCTCTAGGGCATATTTTCGATTGAACAATGTAAACTGTTCTACTGTAGTGCCAAAACACAGCATTAATCTAAAAAAAAGTGTTAGTACAGCGGCTCCACCCAAACTTCCAAATCTGACCGTGGTGCACTTTCCTCGGTTCACCCCTATACCGTATTGTACATATGAAGAAAAGTCTCTAAAAGCGGGAGGCACTCTGCTAACACTGTACCACACGGAGACCTAAATGCACTGCACACCATAAAATTTATTTAAAGCACATATAAATACATGTACAGTTTATATAAATTATGTAGCTAAATAAAAACATGAGCTAAATACATAATAGGTGCATATACCATAAGGGGTCTTAGATAGGTCCTCCAAAGTCTCCTTTTAAATATCCAGCACTAACGTCCCTCTATGCCGGTATAGATTGTCCTGAAATCTTTGAACTTCTTATTGTAGTGAAATGTCTCTGTGTATAGTTATTCAATAGATGGTAAGATGTTCCTCAAGAAACGTTTCTCCATATAGAAAAAAACCTTTTCACTATTCATATGTTTAATATGATTGTTTCCACAGTGTTTTCATATATATCACATAATAGGCTTGTAAAGACGAGGAGGAGTTTTTACATTACCACTTGTGGACATCTCCTAGAGCGGTCTTCTCCCTCCTTCTGCCACCGCAGTGTGATCTGCCAGGACCTATTGCGGCGTCCCACGTGGTCACTACAGTCATCCAGTGGCGTCCCACGTGACGGTGGCAGGGGTGTCCGATTAGCTGACAGTCTGTTTGTATCGGGCGCTGTTATGCGGGGTAGTTTTCAAACACGATTCATGTGGATATGGAAACAATTTATTTCTCCTGCATATTGTTCTTCTCTATATATAACAGCCTCACTGTTGTAGTCCCAAACGTGTTTCGGGGCAATTTTATACGGCCCCTTCTTCAGTGGTTGCCAAAATTCAATTTGATCTTTATTGATCGATTAAAATCTCCAAGTCATATTGACATCATTCATGCCAGTATTGTCAACGTGTTTTGGACCAGATAATATGTACAGTCCTTCCACATGATAGACATGTCCTGTGCAAACCATTCATAATGGCAGTCCCCATTTTACAAATCAGAAACATAGAAACATAGAATGTGTCGGCAGATAAGAACCATTTGGCCCATCTAGTCTGCCCAATATGCTGAATACTATGGATAGCCCCAGGCCCTATCTTATCTGAAGGATGGCCTTATGCCTATCCCATGCATGCTTAAACTTCTTCACTGTATTTGCAGCTACCACTTCTGCAGGAAGGTTATTCCATGCGTCTACTACTCTCTCAGTAAAGTAATTCTTCCTGATATTACTTTTAAACCTTTGCCCCTCTAATTTAAAACAATGTCCTCTTGTAGCAGTTTTTCTTATTTTAAATATTCTCTCCTCTTTTACCGTGATGATTCCCTTTATGTATTTAAAAGTTTCAGAAGACAGATCTCATGAGCTTGGGTGGTGGCCCAGAGGGCTTCCCCATAATAGATTGCATGTAGCCTACTCTCTAGCATAGCAAGTCATGAAGGACTATAGATGTGGGTCAGCGGATGAGTCATGACCACTATAAAACAGTTCAAAAGATTCTGCAGCTCAGCTTCGGGAGGATATACAGTACATAAGAGAGAGAAAGAGAGAGAGGACATGGGACAGAGAATGATATTTTCTGGTGTGGGGGCGATTTATATAAATATATATATATATATATATATATATATATATATATATATATTTATTGTGACACAGTGAGAGGTTTGGTGATAAAAAAACTGGTATTTTCCTCTCAGCCTGTGCTGCTGGGTTGATTGCAGCCAGGTTAGGGCAAATACTGGACCGGATTTTAGGTGCCGGTCCGGGTTTTTTGGGTTAATACCTAGCTGCCTTTAAAAGACAGCTGGGTTTATGCAAAGCTCTCTCTCTGTGTTTGGGATCTGAGCCCTGTGCTGGGCTGAAAAGCTGAGACCTGTGTGTCAGGAGAGCAGGCCATGTAAAGATGGTCAGTGGACTTTTTGTGTTGCCGAGCATTCAGCCAGGTGTGAACTGACACCTAGGATTTGAGGTGATTTAACCTGGAAACTGCTGGTGTTCTGTGGAGCTCTCAGGGCTGGAAGCAAGAGCTGGCAAAGAGGCGTGCAGTCTGCCTGGAACCCTGAGGTTGGACTTTCCTGCGGCTGGGCTGACAGCCAGGTGTGAACACGCACCTAAAGCACACAGGTGATTTGATCCCGTCTTGGACTTTTGTTTTGCCTCAAGTTTTTGCTGTGTGTGTGAAGTAACACTAAGTGACTGTTTTGAGTTTTGTTTGAGCAAGTGTAAAATAAAACACTGTTTGCTGCACTACCTGGACTCCCTTTGCCTCTATACTGCACCCGCTCCACTGTCTACCAGAGCAACTCCCCACATTTGGTGGAGGATGCGGGCAATTGCAGTGAGGCTGGCAGGAAGCCAAAACTTTTTGTAGCATTTTTTTTGGGCACTGTTGTATGTCCTGGATTAAGCCTGCCAAGCTGCAACCACCAACACAGGACAAGATGGAGGAGATGATAAAGTAGCTTGTCCAGGCCAACCTAAAGCAACAGCAGGCCATCGCACAACAGCAAAAGAGACATGAAGAAGCCTTACTTGTCCAACAGCAGGCCATCGCACAGCAGCAAAAGAGACATGAAGAAGCCTTACTTGTCCAACAGCAGGCCATCACACAGCAGCAAGAGATGAACAGACAGCTGCTAGAGGCTAATCAGCGACAGCAGGACACGAACCAGCGGCTGCTGCAACACGTAATGGTGCTAGAAAAGTCAGGGATGCCTCAGAGAGTGCACGATGCCCGGAAAGCAGTCCGCACGGCTGTTCCCAAGATGACGCCGACAGATGATGTTGAAACCTACTTGGCAATGTTCGAAAAGGTGGCCGTGAGAGAGAGACTACCCCGAGACCAGTGGGCGGAGGTCATCGCTCCGTTTCTGGCGTCAGGACCCCAACAGGTTTACTTTGATTTACCGGACGACCAAGCGGCAGACTACTCTGTGGTCAAGGGTGAGATCCTGGCGAGATTGGGGGTGAATGTGTTGGTCAGGGCCCAGCGGGTACATCAGTGGGAGTTTAACCCAGCTGAGCCAGCACGACCCCAGTATTACAATTTGCTAAAACTCTTACAAAAATGGCTACCGCCTGACGTACTTAGTCCCACTGCTATGCTGGACCGTATTGTAGCTGACAAATTCTGGAGGGCATTGCCACTACCCCTCCAGCGCTGGGTTGGCCAGACATCTCCTACTACTGCCCTGGAGATGGTGGACCTGGTCGAACGTTAGGGGCTACTGAGGAACTTAAGGGGGGAACTCTATGGAAGGGAGTAATAAAACCCAGAAAATCCCCTCCCCAGACCCTGCGGCCTGAGCTGAGAAAGACCGCACGGGATGTGCCCTTTGGGGATCGGGAATCTATAATCTGCTGGCGGTGCCAGGAGCCTGGCCATGTACGGGCCAACTGTCCCCTCCTGGGTGAGCCCATGGATGTAAACTTTGGGTATTGACAGTCATTGTATGCCAGAAGGGTCGATGTGTCAGAGGTTATCCATGATGAACACTTGTGTCGGGTGGAGGTGGGAGACACTCCAGTGGCAGCTCTGCTGGATTCGGGGAGTCAGGTGACCCTGGTGAGGGCTTCCCTGGTGTGACCCACAGAGTTTACAGGCCGGAGAGTCGGGGTTTTCAGCATTCATAGAGATTTAAAAGAATACCCCACTGCTCTGTTGTCTGTAAGCACGTGTGCCGGCAGGCAGGTCCATGAGGTGGTTGTAACCACGAGTATGCCCTATGATGTGATAATAGGAAGAGACTTTCCATTGTTCCCAGCCCTGTGGCCGGCCATTGTACGTACAGTTCCCAGACAGGTAGGAAAACTTCCAGTAGTGAGGCCTAACCCAGGTGAGGTGTTAGAACCCCAGAAAACCAAGGCAGAGGGACCCACAGTAGGTCCGGTGGGTGAGGGGAAGACAGTCCCCCTAAATAGGATAGGTAGAAAACTTAGGAAGGTGGCTCAGCCAGGCCAAAGCCGGACCTGCAATCGAGTGTCTGGGGTCCGTAGCCAAAGGGACCCGGTTTTGGTTGTTGGGCCACCTGTGGACAGTAAGGACAGCGCTAGGGGAAGGGGACCTATAAAATGGCACAGAAAGTTGGAGACCCAAAATACAAGGTACACCAGCCAGGACAGCAAAAGCCGGAGCCGGTCTACCATGTCAATTTACGGAAACCTTGGAAGGTTAGAGAGACTTATATTGAGAACAACCCGCGGTCGGTTTATCTAGGGAAAGAGATTCCGGTCCCTCTGTCTGCTAACAGGGAAGCGGCTGCCACAGGTAAAATTACTAGCAGCCTTTCCACATAACAGACTCAGAGAGCCAAGGAGTTTGTTAGTCAGAACACAGAGGTGTTCTGTGATTTCCCTGAATGCCCTTCCATAACTCACCGTGATATTGTCACTGAGCCCCAGGCAAAGGTCTGGTTAAAGCTGTACCAGGTGCCCGTGGCTCGGCGACAAGCCATCTCTGAAAGAGTGATATGGGGTTGGCCGCAGCCTGTCACCACCTGGACAAAGAAGGAAAGTCCTGGGTCACCAGAGGGTTCGGGTGACTTCAGAACTTTAGATTTTCAGTGGAACACAGAGCAGGGCAGTTACAGGGAAATGCGAGTGCCCGGTTCTGGGTATACTGTCTGGCGTGTGTTCACCCCCTCAGGGTTGAACAAAGGGGGGGGGGTATGTGACACAGTGAGAGGTTTGGTGATAAAAAACAGGTATTTTCCTCTCAGCCTGTGCTGCTGGGTTGATTGCAGCCAGGTGAGGGCAAATACTGGACTGGATTTTAGGTGCCGGTCCGGGTTTTTTGGGTTAATACCTAGCTGCCTTTAAAAGACAGCTGGGTTTATGCAAAGCTCTCTCTCTGTGTTTGGGATCTGAGCCCTGTGCTGGGCTGAAAAGCTGAGACCTGTGTGTCAGGAGAGCAGGCCATGTAAAGATGGTCAGTGGACTTTTTGTGTTGCCGAGCATTCAGCCAGGTTTGAACTGACACCTAGGATTTGAGGTGATTTAACCTGGAAACTGCTGGTGTTCTGTGGAGCTCTCAGGGCTGGAAGCAAGAGCTGGCAAAGAGGTGTGCAGTCTGCCTGGAACCCTGAGGTTGGACTTTCCTGCGGCTGGGCTGACAGCCAGGTGTGAACACGCACCTAAAGCACACAGGTGATTTGATCCCGTCTTGGACTTTTGTTTTGCCTCAAGTTTTTGCTATGTGTGTGAAGTAACACTAAGTGACTGTTTTGAGTTTTGTTTGTGCAAGTTTGAAATAAAACACTGTTTGCTGCACTACCTGGACTCCCTTTGCCTCTATACTGCACCTGCTCCACTGTCTACCAGAGCATATATATATTAGCAAAACATGTTGTTGCTCCACAAAAAAGGTTAACTTTTGGACCTCTTGTTAAAAAGTTGTTGCTTCTTTCTATCACTGTATGTGTATAAACAGTGGCATGAATCTGCCGCCACAAGTGTTTACTTTTGAATTTATTTATTTTTAAAGCATCCCAGACAGTGCAGTGTGTTTGTAAGCAGGCTGTTTGTTACCATTAGCTATGTCTGTTTAACCATATGCATATATGTTGATGTCACTTTGACATTACTAATGCTATCTTGGGATAGGGATAAGTAAATAAATCTGTAAGAATAATTAATTCATCTGAAGTAATTTACACTTGAATGAGTGTCCACATGGCTTAGATGCTCTCTCTGCAGGCAGATTAACATGGCCACACATCTAAAGTGGCTTTGATAATCCTGTGCATGTGCCGTTACTGTGAGTAGCAGTGCATGCACAGACGATATACCTACAAATCTATATTAAAGAATTTGTATGCACCACTCCAGTGAATTTTAGAGGCGCATGTGCACAATTGCTCAGATGAAAGAATCCATTTGTATGAATTGATTCGCTCATCCCTTAGTTGGATATAGTCCTAGGGGACCTCACAGTGTCACAGGGGACTTTTCATTTCAATCGTGGCATTATTGTTTTAGATCAAATTCATTTGGACTGAATCAAACATGTTAGCCAAGTCTAATGGGACCTCAAATAAATTTCATGAAATGGACAAATTTCATGATATGAGGTTTGCCCCCCCCCCCAAAAAAAAAAAAAATTAATTAAATAAATAAATAAATAAAACTGAGCAAAAAAGCATCAAAGCAAGGAGTACTGAAGAACATATATAGCTGTTAAGTATTACTTAAGGTTGCAGACACAGAATGCAGTTTAAATATTTCCTTGAAGTTATTTCCACTGTTTTGTAAAACTTGTAGAACATAACTGATGAATAAAGCTATTGTGTCCTCTTTACTATTTGACAGTTGCACACATAAGAATGCATTGAATAGCACAACTACTGCTGAGACACCAATTCTCAGAACACTTAAGAGACAGTAATAGCCCAAATGAATAGATGCCATGGCAGTGGTGTGATTCATTATTTTCTCATCCATTCCTATTTCAATGTTCTTCTTCTTGTGCTTCACTCCTACAATGCAGAGAAACTAGAAAGAAAAAACATAAGACACTTTTTTTAAAAAAGGTTAACCCCTTCCCGACACATAACGTACTATTACATCATGGAAGTCACTGTGTTCCCGCAATTTGACATAATAGTACGTCATGGTGACCGGGCGGGCACCGGAGCGGTGCACGCCCAATCACTGCAGGGGTCCGGCAGTCCCTGATGGCGGGGCCCCTACTGTATCCGCAGGTATCGCTGTAAAAGCCGATGCCGGCTAATTAACCCCTTCTATGCCGCTGTCCACGCTGCTCGCGCTATAGAAAGGGTTGTGTCAGGTCAGGAAGCGCATTGAGTTTCAACGCTGCTGTGGCGGGGAGTCGATGTGTGAGAAGGCAGCCTGAAGCCATGCACAGACTGCCCAATGCCTTGCACGGCATCGGGAACTGCCTTTTACGGGTGCCGAGGAGATCCAGCCTCAGGCTGGGTCTCCAAGGCAACCTGTTCGTGTACTACTTACTGTAGTACACGAACAGGCAACAGACATTGTAATGCATTGCAGAGGGGATAAGACCAGAAAGTCAGAAACAAAAGAAAATAAAAAAAGTTTAATAAAGTGTTTTTAATAGGAAATAACGTTTTTTAAGTAAAAAAATGAAAAAAATGTCCCTTTCCCCTTATTTTATAATAAAAACTGAAAAAAACGAAACAAACAACAAACATATTGGGTATTTCAGCGTCCATAATGACCAGCTCAATAAATACATAACATGATCCACCCTGTCAGATAAAGACCATAAAAATAAATAAATAAAAACGGTGTAAAAAATGCAATTTTTGTCACTTTACACCAAGCAATCAAAAAGGAGTATGTCCGAAAAAAGGGTACCAATAAAATAGTCACCTCATCCCACAAACAATGAGTCTATACAAAAGAAAATTGCTTAAAATTTTTAAAAAAACTATAGCTCTAAGTACATGGAGACACTAAAACATCATTTTTTTGTTTCAAAACTACTATTATTGTGCTAAAGTGAAATAAATATAAAAAATATATACATATTAGTTATTGCCGCGTCTGTAACAACTAGCTCTATAAAAATATCACATAACCTAACTCCTCAGGTGAACCCCGTAAAAAAATAAAAATAAAAACAGTGTCAAAAAAAGCCATTTTTGTCACCTTACATCACAAAAATTGCAACACCAAGCGATCAAAAAGGCATATGCCCCCAAATTAGTAGTAATAAAACCGTCCCACAAAAAATGAGATCCTACCTAAGATAATCGGTCAAAATAAAAAAAGCTATCACTCTCAGACAATGGAGACACTAAAATATGATTTTTATTGCTTTAAAACTGCTATTATTGTATTAAAGTGAAATAAATAAATGAAATCATCCCACAAAAAAATTAGATCGGCCTATTGCACACAAACTAAAACGAAATAATGTTGTTTTAGTGTCCCCATAGTCTGAGAGCCATAGCTTTAAAAAACCAATTGCCCTATAGAGGATGGCCTCTTGCACACGTGCCTCTTGCACGGATCCGCAATGCACAGGCACCATTCCGTGGCCATTACGCATCACAGATGTGGACCCATTCATTTCAATGGGTCCACAAATCCGGAGATGCGGAACGGTGCAGAATGGAATGACGGAACAGAACACTACAGAAGCACTACAGAGTGCTTCCACGGGGTTCCGTTCCGTACTTCCGTCCCGCAAAAATATAGAACATGTCTTATCTTTTTGCGGAACGGGCAGATCGCAAACCCATTCAAGTGAATGGGTCCGCGATCCGCTGCGGCTGCCCCACGGCCGGTGCCCGAGCATTGCAGGCCGCAATTTGCGGCCCGCAGCACGGGCACGGGGTGTACATGTTCGGGTGCAAGAGGCCATCCTCTATAGGGCAATTGGTCAAAAATTTTTAAAGCTATAGCTCTCAGACTATGGAGACACTAAAACAACATTATTTTGGTTTAAAAAATGCTATTATTGTGTAAAATTTAAATAAATAAGAAAAAAGTAGACATATTAGGTATTGTCACGTCTGTAACTATCTGCTATATAAAAAGTCAGATGACCTAACCCCTCAGACAAACGTTGTAAAAATAAATAAACAAAAACTGTGCCAAAACAACCAATTTTTTTGGTCACCTTGCCCCATAAAGTGTAATAATGAATGACCCAAAAATATTATGTACCCAAAAATGGTACCAATAAAAATGTCAACTCTTCCTCCATGAAAAAAGCCTGTGCACAAGACAATCGGTAGAAAAATAAAAAAAATAGGGCATTCAGAAAATGGAGACACAAAAACATTTCTTTTTCAAAACTGCTTTATTATGTAAAACTGAAACAAACATAGAAAGTAGACATATTTGATATTATTGCTTTCATAACCACCTGCTTTATAAAAATAGCACATGATCCTGTCAGATGAATGTTGTAAAAAATAAAAACGGTGCCAAAACATTAATTTTTTGGTTACCATGCCTCACAAAAAATGTAATATAGAGCAATTAAAAATCATATGTACCCAAAAATAGTACCAATAAAACTGGCTCCTTATCCCGTAGTTTCCCAAATGGGGTCACTTTTTTGAGTTACTACTGTAGGGGTGCATCGTGGGGCTTCAAATGGGACATGGCATCTAAAAACCAGTTCAGCTAAATCTGCCTTCCAAAATCCATATGGCGTTCCTTTCCTTCTGCGCCCTGCCATATAGCAGCTTACGACCACATGTGAGATGTTTCTGTAAACCGCAGAATCAGGGCAAGAAAGTTTGTAAATTCAGTTTTGAACATTACCGCAGACCACCAGACCTCTGCCTGACGAAAAGTGAAAAGCAGGGGGTACCCCCGGATGGCCCAACATTATACAGGTCAGCACTCACCTTTATTGCAGCCACCTTATTTGGCCAGACAAGCATGGTTCCCGCTACTGAGACACCATCTTGGAGACTGCATAGAGGCCACCACACACCTGGCCCAGTGGCCTTAGGAGACCCTTCAGATAACAGAGACCACGATAGCTCAGGGAATGGTGACCCCTATTAGTTTTTCGCTGTCCCACAGTAATGGTGAAAATAGGTCCCCATAAATCCAGGAACATCGCCATACCCCGTCACACAGGCTACCTGGACTCCTGCATACAGAAAGGTCAACCAACTGCTCTGGCTACATCCTCTCAGCCGCTTAAACCTTCTCCAGGCAGAATTGCTGAGAGAGATCTCTCACCTAATTTACAAAAAAATGGATAGTGACGGTGAAGATACAGAGGATGACAGGAATTTCTTCATTTGAAGATCTTTTCTTGGCAAAGCACTCTCTAAAGCTCTTGAACCCGTCATGAAAGAACTACAAGACATTAAACAAGACATAAGAAATATTAGAGGCAGAGTGGAGCAATTGGAATCTACTCAATCACAGCTGATTTAATACCCAGAAGCAGCATCCTCGGCCTTCAGCTCTTGCCAAACACATATGACTAAAATGGTGAACTGGCTGGAAGACCAAGAAAACAGAGCACGCCATAACAACTTACAAATAAAGGGGGTCCCAGAATCAATCCAAGCCAAAGCCTTACCAGACACGGTCAAACAGATCTTTATATCAATTTTGGGAGACTCATACCCACTAGAGATCACCACCGAAAGGGCACATAGATCCCTAAGGGCAAGACCTGCACCCACCGACCCACCCAGGGATGTAATCTGTAGACTGTTACACTCTAAAGTCAGAGACAATATCTTACACTTGGCCAGAAATAACTTTCCTGCCCCTGTCGAGGGATAAACAGTTTCAGTCTACCAAGAGTCACATTGTCCAAAAGGAATATCCTCAAACCACTAACCAAGGTGCTCAGACATAGAAACATACCGTATAGGTGGCTCTTCCCCTTCAGTCTCTCCTTCACAACAGATGAGAAAAGGTTTGTCCTTAGAAACCATGCAGAACTCCCTAAGATTTTACAACTCCTGAAGATCACAGATCTGGACATACCGGACTGGTCTCCGATACAGGATCTCACAGCTCTACCCACTATCCCATCCACTACACAATGGGAGACAGTGGAGGCTTGGAGAAGTGCAACAAAAACCAGAAGAGACAAGGGAAACTGACCCCCAGATGGATTGACGCTGACCACACATGACTTATCCCATGTTCGACGGGGTAAGTATTTTCACCCATGCTGATGGGAGTTACATTCTGAAATAGAATACTTTGTTATGTTTGGTGATATAATCATTTGTGTTGAAAATCGCGAGTCGAGGCGGACACAAAGACAGTATCCGCTGTTGTGGTGGAGAGGTTCCTGTCCACCCAGCAGCAGCTCACTCTGAAGCAAGAGGCCAGGGTTTTATGGTCTCCTACCCCCTTCCTGGGGAATGGGAGGGCTTCCAAGGTGTCCACCACTGCTCCTCTTTATATTTATATCTGTGTTGATTGCTGGGGGATGTGCAGTTGGCCATCCTCTTCCTACTCCACAGCTCCGTATTACAATTGAATTACACAAGGACTACTGTTAAATTGGTTTCTTACAATACCAGGGGCCTTAACTCAGTGGTGAAACATAGCCAAATCCTTCACCACTTCAAAAAAGCTCAAGTTGGCATCTTATTTCTAGAGGTGAGCGGACACCTGGATGTTCGGGTTCGAGAAGTTCGGCCGAACTTCACGAAAATGTTCGAACTTGACCCCGAACTCCAGTGAAGTCAATGAGCACTAAAATGGTTGTAAAATAGCCCTGTAAAAGGCAGCAAAATGTAGGTAAACTCTCTGCAAACAAATGTGGATAGGGAAATGACATAAAATAAAATAAATAAAAATGAACCAATATTAATTGGCAACTTGGAGGAAGAGGTGGAATAGGAGGTTGGGGTGGCATCAGGTGGGAATGCTATGGAAGTTAATGTTCTCCTCACAGCCATAAAGGATTCATGTCTGCCTGCAGTGCCACAGGCCTCATTCACAGCTGCAGGCCTATGGCAACCATACATGGGAGTTGGAGAAGTTCCCATCACAGCCAAAAAGGATTCATGTTTGCCAGCAGGGCCACAGGCCACATTCACAAATTCAGGCCCAAGGCAACGATACATGGGAGTTGGAGAAGTTCTCCTCACAGCCAAAAAGGATTCATGTCTGCATGCAGTGCCACAGGCCTCACTCATAGACTCAGGCCCAAGACAACCATAGATGGGAGTTGGAGAAGTTGTCATCACAGCCAAAAAGGATTCATGCCTGCCTGCAGTGTAACAGGCCTCATGCACAGACTTAGACCCATGGCTCCCGCAAAGAGAGCGGTCCCGTAACAGCAACACAGGCCTCAGGTCAACCTGCAATAGAACAGGCCATTATCAATTATGTAAGCCATAGCACCCAGATAGAAGTGAGCGGTCCCATAACAGCAATACAGGCCTCAGGTCAACCTGCAATGGAACAGGCCATTATCATTTATGTAGGCACTAGCACCCAGACAGAGGAGAGGTCATTTGACAGCAAAAAGAGGTTAATGTCTCCCACCAATACAGAAGGCGATTAAACGAAATATAGGCCCCTGACACCCAGACTGAGGAGAAGTCATTTGACAGTAAAAAGAGGTTAATGTCTCCCACCAATGCAGCAGGCGATTTAATGAAATAAAGGCCCCTGACACTCAGACAGAGGAGAGATTATTTGACAGCAAAAAGAGGTTAATGTCACGCACAAAAGCAGCAGGCGATTAGCTGAAATGTAGGCCACTGGCACCCAGACAGAGGAGAGAATCATTCAACTTGGGGTTGCCCCCAAAATGATGGTACAATTAAAAAAAGAGTATTCAATAAAGAAGTGCCCTGGAGTACACTTGTAAGAATGTATGGTTAAGGGTGATGGAAAGGAAGTGGCCAGGTGCCGGTGGTGAGTCGGCACAAGGTCCCAGATAAAGTGAACACCAATGGAGGCGCCAATCCCAGGAGAGCAGGAAGTGTATTAGAGAAAGTGGAGGGGGTGTACCCAATCACTCTTTATCGCATATAATAAAATCATATGTAAGAGTAAAACCACGTTCCTCTTGGAAGGAGGAGTGGGGAGGACCCCAGGTGAGCAGTCAAAGGTGAATGATATAGATGAACATTCTAATTCAATAGTGACTGTACTCACTTTACAGGGGGGATGGACACAGGATAAAGCTCAAGACACCTGTGTCCTATTTCCCCCCGGCCAGGATCACGTATCTGATGGAACAAATCAACGGCAGCCATACGCTGTAGACTTCTGGTCAATAAGATTTATTGGATGAACAACTGGCCCAACGCGTATCGGAGGTGCGATATCCTCCTTCTTATCTACTTGGTGGGCTTAGTGCATGTTGTGTGGGGGTGCCCAACACACAGATTGAGAGTGTCATGCTCCGCCTCCTCAGCCCCTAGATCACACCTCTGGACGTTGCTTCTCAGGATCCAGGGGTTAAGGGTGAGGCAGTTATAAATGTCTATTCTGCACAAGGTACGGACAAGTCCTGTGGGATCCATGCCTGGTTCATTTTAATGAACAATCAGTCAGTACGTGGAGGCATGTGCACACGTACTATTCCACCATGTTGTTGAAATACTGCCTCCTGCAAACACGTTCTTTATCAGCTCGTGGTGCAGTTTGCTGTGGCGCGGTGACAAAAATTTTCCACATATTGACCATGCTAACCCTGCTGTCTGAGAAGCTGGCTCTGACACAGCTGTGTTGGCGACCTCCTCCTCCTCCGCCTTCGCCTTGCACTTCCACTTGTCCCCCCGTGTCAGTTGGGATATGCTCTCAGGAGCGCGTCTATCAGTGTGCGCTTGTAGTCGCGCATCTTCCTATCACGCTCCAGTGCGGGAATTTAGGTGGGCACGTTGTCCTTGTAGCGGGGATCCAGGAGGGTGGCAACCCAGTAGTCACTACAAGTTAAAATTTGGGCAACTCTGCTGTCGTTGCACAGGCACTGCAGCATGTAGTCGCTCATGTTTGCCAGGCTGCCCAGAGGTAACGATAAGCTGTCCTCTGTAGGTGGTTTATCGTCTGTGTTAGTTTCCCCCCAGCCACACTCCAGTGATTGCCTTGAGCTGCGTAGGGTGGCACCCAACCCTGCGAAATACCCCCTTTTCCTCCTCCTCCTGTGCCGCATCCTCTTCCATCATCGCCGTAATATTTTTTTTAAGGGGACATAGAAGGGGTATTGTAACGTTAACAATGGCGTCATCAGCAATGGCCATGTTGGTTGAGTACTCAAAAGACCGCAACAAGGTACACAGGTCTCGCATGCAGGCCCAGTCACTGGTGTTGAAGTGGTGCTGATCCGCAGAGCGACTGACCCTTGCATACTGCACCTGAAACTACACTATCGCCCGCTGCTGCTTGCACAGTCTCTCCAGCATATGTAAGGTGGAGTTCCATCTGATGGGCACGTCGCATATGAGTCGGTGAGCAGGAAGGCCGAAGTTATGCTGCAGCGTAGACAGGCTGAAAACACCTGACATGTCTGGATAGTTTTTAAGAAACTTCCGCACCACCAGATTCAGCACATGCGCCAGGCAAGGGATGTGCATCAAACCAGCTAGTACCAGAGCTGCAACAAGATTTCGTCCGTTATCGCACACCACCAGACCAGGCTTGAGGCTCACCGGCAGCAATCACTCATCAGTCTGCTGTTCTATGCCCCTCCAAAGCTTCTGTGCGGTGTGGGGTTTGTCACCCAAACACATGAGTTTTAAAATCGTCTGCTGACGTTTACCCCAGGCTGTGCTGAAGTTGGGGGTGAAGTTCTTTCGATGACCGGATGTGGGGGTGGTAGAAGAGGAGTAGGAGGAGGAGGTGGTTGATGCGGAGTAGGAGGAGGAAGCAACAGGAGGCAACAAATAGTGCCCTGGTGGTGAAAGGACATGCGCCAAACCGCTATCCGCCTTGTGCCCAGCTGCCACTACGTTTATCCAGTCTGCAATTAGAGAGATATAGCGACCCTGGCCGTGCTTACTGGTCCATGTATCTGTGGTTATGTGGACCTTGCCACCGATGGTGTTGCGCAGCGCACACTTGATTTTATCCTCCACTTGGTTGTGCAGGGAAGGGACAACTCACCTGGAAAAGTAGTGGCGGGAACAACGTACTGGGGGACAGCCACCTCGATCAGCTATTTGAAACAGTCTGTCTCCACCAGACGAAATGAAAGCATTTCAAAGGCCAGTAATTTGAAATGCTGGCATTCAGGGCCAGGGCTCAAGGGTGGGTAGGTGGGTATTTCCTCCTTCTCTCCAATGTTTGGGAGATTGACAGCTGAACGCTGCCGTGTGACACGGTGGAGATGCTTGATGTTGGTGTCGTATGTGGTGGTGTGGGTGGTACATCCCCTGTTTCCTGGTCGCCAGGTGGCACTGTGATGCCAGAGGTGGAGGAAGAGGCCGAGGCAGCAGCGGAAGAGGGAGAAGGAGGAGCCTGAGACGATTCCTGGTTTTTAAGGTGTTTTTTCCACTGCAGTTCATGCTTTGCAGGCCTGGTCATGCAGGTTATGCTGAGGTTAAGAACGTTTATGCCTCGCTTCAGGCTCTGATGGCACAACACGCAAACCACGCATGTCTTGTCATCAGGACATTGTGTGAAGAACTGCCATGCCAATGAACTTCTTTGAGTAGGCCTTGGTGTGCTCGGTGCACACCACCGCCTCTTCCTCAGAACTGCCTCACTAGCATGACCTTCAGTCCAGTTTGAGTCTAGGACTTCATCATCCTCCACATCATCTTTCACCCATTCATGACCCATGCCCTCCTCATCGGTCTGCACATTGCAGAAAGCCAAAGCAGTTGGCACCTGTGTTTCATCATCATCGGAGACGTGTTGTGGTCTTCTCATGTCCTCATCCTGCAACAAAAGTGGTTTTGCATCAGTGCATTCAACATCTTCCTCTTCTGGGGCAGGGCTAGGTGGATGGGCCAGGGAAACCCTGCCAACAGAGTCATCAAAAAGCATGAGACTTTCCTGCATGATTTGGGTCTCTGACTGATTGGCTGATTTGCAAGGGGGTGAGATGGAAGACTGAGGGCATTGGCTGCAGGTGCCAACTCTGAGCTTTCTGCAGAGGACTGGGTGTTAGATACTGTGAAGAAACTGGAGGCACTGTCAGCCACCCAATCTACTATCGCCTGTACATGTTCTGTCTTCACCATCGATAGAGCGGCATTTGGACTTATCAAATAACGCTGCAGATTCTGTCGCCTACTCGCACCAGAGGAAGGTGTTTGACTTGGAGCGGTAGTTGGCGCTGAACGGCCACGTCCTCTCCCAGCAACAGGAGCTCCACCAACACCACCACGACCCTGCCCACGTCCCTTATGTGATGTTCTCCTCATTATTTGCATTCACCCACCATGCTGAAAGATTGGTCTCTCTCCGGTGTCAATTTACCTGCCACTAGTCGACAAATATGTTTGCTAAGGCAGTGCCCGTGTCATAAAAATGCTCTGTGGACCAAGAATAATGTTTTTTGGGACCAAAATACACTGATTCTCAATTTCTATGTGGAAATGTTAACTTTTTTTGGGGTACGCTGCATGCAGTGGTTTGTGGAACTAAAACAAGTATTTTTATAATAAAATACAGAAAATTAGCATTTCACTGCTGTAAATTGAAATAAATGTATACGCCGGATGCACAGTGTTTTTTTGGCCTAAAACACAGCTTATTTTTTTTAAAAATGCAGTTTTTAACTGCTGTACATTAACAGTACAAAAAATCTTCTGGGCAGCACTAATCACATCACCTCCATAGGTAAAACATTTTGTGGCGGTGCCTGCAATGTTACGTCACGGCCTTTGGGTCCTCTGCCAATGCGTAGTTGAACGAAGAAGCTTGATAGGCTTGAAGGAGCTAGAAAGAACTTGATAAAGACCTTATGGTCGAAACGTCCCTACATTTTTAGTGAAAATAAAGCATTGAAGTTATCATCATTGAAGCGCCGTAATATTCTACGTTCATCTGTACATTAACAGTAGATATTTATACTATGTATGGACACCAGATTTTGGGACCCAGAACATGGATTTGGTCACCAAAATTCACAAGTGTAGTATGTAACTGCTATAAATTGGAAATAATTATTTAGACGACGCATGCACAACTGTTTTTTCAGCCTAAAACACAGCTTTTTTCAATAAAACCCCAAAATGCAGTTTTTAACTGCTGTACATTAAAAGTATATATTTATACTATGTATGGACACCAGATTTGGGGACCCAGAACACAGATTTGGTCACCAAAATTCACAAATGCAGTATTTAACTGCTATAAATTGGAAATAATTATTTAAACAACAGATGCACAACTGCTTTTTCAGCCTAAAACACAGCTTTTTTCAATAAAACCCCAAAATGCATTTTTTTTACTGCTGTAAATTGAAATTATTTATACTGTGTATGTACAACTGCTTTGTGATGCAAGAATATTGTTTTTTCCCACAAAAAAAGAATAATGCACTATTTCTCAGCTGTAATGTGAAATCGGTATTTAAGCGGTGCATTTCAAGATGCTCTGTGGATCAGGATTACCACTTTTTTTGTACATACAATTTTGCTGTATTTCACAGTAGCAATCTAAAATAGGTGGAAATATAAAATATGTGGTTGGACGGTGTATGAAGAACTGTTTTGTGGACAAGGAATACGGTTTTGCACCCACAATTACACAGGTTCTCTATTTCACCGCAGAAATGTCAAATATATATTTTGGCTGTGTAAAATTGGGTTGGTGGATCAGGATGACCACTTTCTTTTAACTAAAATACACAGATGCACTATTTGATAACTGAAATTGAATATATGGTTTAGTGCATAGTATACAAAAGTGCACTGTGGCACCTCAGAGCCCAGACTAGACAAATGGACTATGTTAAGGCTTTTGTCACCAAAATTCACAAATGCAGTTTTTCACTGCTGTAAATTAAATGTAGGTATTTATACCGTGTATGTACAACTGCTTTGTGAAGCAGAAATTTAGCTTTTTTCACACAAAAAAGAATAATGCACTATTTTTCAGCTGTAATGTAAAATTGGTATTTAGGCGGTGTATTCAACATGCTTTCTTGATCAGGATTTCCACTTTTTTGTCAAAAAAATACAATTACAGTATGCTGTATTTCACAGTAGCAATGTAAAATAGGTGGTTGCAATGGGTATTTCAGACTGTTTGGGGGACCTTGAATAAGGTTTTTTTTCTATAAAAAACAAAGAAGCACTATTTCCCTGCAGAAATATAAAATATGTGGTTAGACGGTGTATGCAGAACTGTTTTGTGGACAAGAAATACGTTTTTTCCCCACAAAATTACACAGATTTTCTATTTCACTGCAGAAATGTCAAATATATATTTTGGTGGTGTAAAATAGGCTTGGTGGATCAGGATGACCACTTTTTTTTAAACTAAAATACACTGATGCACTATTTGAAAGCTGAAAATGAATATATGGTTTAGTGCATTGTATACACAAGTGCTCTGTGGCACCACAGAGCCCAGACTAGACAAATGGACTATGTCAAGGTTTTGTCACCAAAATTCACAAATGCAGTTTTTCACTGCTGTAATTTAAATGTAGGTATTTATACCGTGTATGTTCAACTGCTTTGTGAAGCAGGAATTCAGCTTTTTTCACACAAAAAAAGAATAATGCACTATTTATCAGCTGTAAGGTGAAATCAGTATTTAGGCTATGTATTTCAAAATGCTTTGTGGATCAGGAGAGGCTAGACGGCGAAACGCGCATCGAGGAGAGGATCAGCTTTTATTTCCCTTGACAATATCCAGGTAATACTCAGCAACACTTTAGATTCCCCAATGCTTGTAGCCTATCCTATATTGTAGGTTAATGCACCACGTACAAGGGTAATAGTCTTTAGCATTAGAGACAGGTCAGTGTAGAGAGTGAGCTCTGTTTCTCTTTGATTTACTTGCATTTCTGCAGGAATTGTACTGCACTCTGCACTCTGCACTTTAGTTTGCGAATTAGCTGTTGAACTGGATGTGTTAATACCAACTGAAATTTCTGATAGAAATTGATTGCCTGAGATAGAGTTTGCCATGCTAGATGCAGCTGATTCCAATTTCCCCCTGAATATATTGTAATTTTAGAGTTCTAGATATTATTAGTGTTGTTTGTAAAAAGTTTACAATAAAATTTACATTATTTATTTTGTGGTTGAATATACTCTTTGTTTGGGATAAGAACCTATATATTATGGATTATTCCATATGGTGAGAGTTCAAACTCATTTAAAGTGACCCATTTGTGTGGTGATGCACTATTTGATAGCTTAAATCGAATATACAGTTTAGTGCATTGTATACACAAGTGCTCTGTGGCACCAAAGATTCCAGACTAGACAAATGGACTATGTCACTTCTTAAACATACAAAAGGCAATATAGGGGACTTGAGCAGCCAGAAAAAAAAGTTTTTTTTTCCTTCACTTAGCTACACAATAGGATTAGGCTGATGTCTCTGGCTGACTGGCACACGGCAGTGCACTGCAGTGGCTAAAATGGCCGCCGAGCACCACCTCAGTAACAGATGTATTGCAAAAAAAGATTTTCCTAGCAGTGGCTGGGTACAGAAATGTTGGATTGCTGAAGCTCCCCCCTCTCTATTTGCTGTATCTTGTGGATTAAAGTAGCACAGGTGCTTCTGATTTCTGCCTTATCCTGTCTCTGATCGCAGCAGAAGCATCCTCTCCATAATCTCAAATCAGCAGAGTGACGTGCGGCATTACATGACCCCAGCTTATAAGAATGCTGGGTCACATGCTGCACTCAGTCAATCACAGCCATGCCATTAGTAGGCATGGCTGTGACGGCTTCTTAGGGCAAGAAGTAAAACGCTTGCTGATTGGCTGCTGTGCAGCCCTTCAGAAAGCGGGAAGAAATCACCGAACAACGGACCCAAACCCAAACTTTTTTTTAAATGTTCGGGTTCATGTCCCGAACACCCCAAAATTCGGTACGAACCCAAACTATACAGTTCGGGTTTGCTCAACTCTACTTATTTCTACAAGAGACACAAGTCAAAAATTCCCTTCTTTCAAAGACACTATTACAACCATTGGTTCCACTCTCACACAGACACAAAAAACTCAGAAGGGTTCTCTATTGCCTTAGCGAAAAACCTATCATTCAAACAACTAGACCTGCACACAGACACTGATGGTAGAATATTCATACTGACGGGAAAGTTGAAAGGCTCATTGATCACCTTAGCTAACATCTACCCCCTAATGCATACCAGTCACCATGGATTCACATCACTTTGACACTATTTGATAGCCATAGGAAAGGGGAGTTGATTGTCGGTGGCAACTTCAATGTGGCTATAGACCCCTTACTAGATACATCCTCTGTGAGATCTTCCCTGTCATACAAGACACTGAGACACATCAAAAAGTCCTTACACCTTCTCTCCACTCTACCCCACATAACTCTTATCACAGGATTGACTACTTTTTTCTCTAACAATCATCACTTAACAAAATGCAAACAGTCAATATAAGCTCTAGTATTCAATCTGACCACTTCCCAGTAGAGCTAGTATTACTGTTATTCAACCGAAACTTCAAAACTGCTAAAATCCCTAGACCTCTTCTTTCAACACAATATGAATAATAAAGTTTCCCACGCCAGTAGTGTGGGAAGCACACAAAGCGACAATAAGAGGATAGCTCATCTCAATTGGCACATACCAGAAAAAGTAGAGAGACTCACAAATAGTGATGAGCGGGAGGTGCCATATTCAAATTCGCAATATATCGCAAATATTTAAATGAATATTCGTCATTTATTCACCATTATTTTAATTATCGCGAATAATATGCAAATAAATTATTCACATAATGCGAATTGAACTTTGAATGGAATATAAAGGCATATTTCCTATTGGCTTGCAAGCATGAAAAAAATAATTTATAATTTTTTTAATAAGTAGAATAATTACTTAGTCGTTATTATTCTGTTTATTGCAAAAAAAAAAAAAAAAGTAGTAATATTTTCGCATTGCGCATCCAACTTAGAGCTGTCTATAGGCAACTTTCCTATTGCAAATGCATTTTTTATATTAGCGAATATAGCGATATATTCGCATTTGCCATATTCGCTAATTCGAACAAGCCAATCAAATTGTAGTTCTGTATCCGTACAAATCGACTATAATGCAAATAATTTTCATAGAAATATTTGTGTGCATACAGATGGTATTCAAATTTGGCAGTCGGCAATAATTTATTTGTATGTGGTCATGCAGTTAGTGGGCCTATGCTTTTTGATCAAACTGTATACTAATGCCTCATTCATGCACAGCATAAAATGTATTACAAATTGAGATGCCATGTAATTATGCTGAAGGACAGTTGTTATATCAAAAGCATATTACTGAGGATGTGCGATCCAGATTCATGCTTATATGCTAGACATTTGAATTGTATCGGTTCCCCCCCCCCTCTGGTGTCAGCACTCCTCCCCATTTGGACTAAGTGTTTTTAATTAGCCTGAGTCCTCAAAGGGTCTATAAATTCCTATTACCTCTCAGTTGAATTTCCTGAGGGTTGTGACTGGGCGAACTCTTTGCACTCGTTCACATGGTGCAGTATAGTGATGAGTGGCAGGGGCAATATTCGAATTCCCGATATTTCGCGAATATTTGGGCGAATATTCACCATATATTCACGAATTCGTGGATTCCTGATCCTCAGGCATTATTTTCTTGATTGCGAAAATTCGCATTAAAAAATGTTCATTAAATTCGCATAAAATTCGCATAAACTGGTATTTAAAAAAAACAACGAATATTCGAAATTACGAATATATTTTGAGATATTCTAAATATTCGCAAATTCTTGAAGTGCCTATATTAGCAATTAAAATTCGCAATTCGAATATTCGTGATCAACACAAGTGCTGTACTGCGTGTCTGCCATTGCTGCCTCAGTGCTGTGCTGGTGGGGTGGTGGGGCCCCGAGCCAAGGAGGCTTTGCTGCACAGTGGGGATGCTGTGTGGCTTCTGGGTCCTGCCATCTGCTGCTGGTGCAGAGCTGGGGTGCCGGTGGTCGCCGCGCACTGCTGCGCCATAGAATTAGTGTAGGTCCCCACTTGTAGAAGCAACCTTGTCGCGGTTAGTGGGCCTATGCTCTTTGATCAAACTGTATACTAATGCCTCTTATGCACAGCATAGAATGTATTACAAATTGGGCTGAGATGCCATGTAATTATGCTGAAGGACAGTCGTTATATCAAAAGCATAGTACTGAGGATTAGTGATGTCGTGAACATAAAATTTTCCGTTCGCGAACGGCGAACTCGAACTTCCGCAAATGTTTGCGAACATGCGAACAGTGCGAACCGCCATAGACTTTAATAGACAGGCAAATTTTAAAAACCAAAGGGACTCCTTCTGGCCACAATAGTGATGGAAAAGTTGTTTCAAGGGGACTAACACCTGGACTGGGGCATGCCGGAGGGGGATCCATGGCAAAACTCCCATGGAAAAATACCTAGTTGACGCAGAGTGTGGTAGTTGTAATCGCAATGCGATTAATACAGGTTGTATTAATCGCATTGCAAATTCAACTTAGAGCTGGGTTCCTAATGGTTGTATTGCTAGAATATAACGAAGATTGAGAATATAGCGCTATATTCGCAATCTTTGTTATATTCTAGCAATACAACCATTAGGAACAGATCTAAGTTGTAATCCCATTGCGATTAATACAGGTTATATTAATCGCATTGCGATTACAACTACTAACACTGCAGCTTCAGAATGAATCTAAGATGGATGCCGTCCTTGCTTTTTAATAGGAGGTGGGAGGGTCTAGGAGGGAGACTAATGTACTAGCCCTAAAAAGGGCTTTTTGGGGTGCTGTCAGGACGCTGTCCTTACAGCAGAGATCTGATGAGTCTTTCAGGACTGGAGTGGACACTGAATACACTAGCCTAGCTATCGATTTCCCTATTAAATCAGCAGCAACTACACTCTCCCTCCTTTTACTAAGACTGCAGCTTCCGAATGAATCTAAAATGGATGCTGTCCAGGAGATGGGAGGGTCTGGGAGGGAGGGTATGATAATTGGCTGGAATGCGTCTTCTGACTGTGAGGTAGAGGGTCAAAGTTTACTCAATGATAGGGGGTGGACCTAACATCGCATATGTTCGCCCGCCGCAACGAACGCGCACAAGCTATGTTCGTCGGGAACTATTCGCCGGTGAATAGTTTGAGACATCTTATTTGCGAATTCAACTTAGAGATGGGTTCCTAATGGTTGTATTGCTAGAAAAAAAAGAAGATTGAGAATTTAGCGCTATATTCTCAATCTTCGTTATATTCTAGCAATACAACCATTAGGAACTCAGATCTAAGTTGAATTCTCAATGCGATTAATATAACCTGCATTAATCGCATTGCAAATTCAACTTAGAGCTGAGTTCCTAATGGTTGTTGTATTGCTAGAATATACGTTATATTCTAGCAATACAACCATTAGGAACTCAGCTCCAAGTTGTAATCGCAATGCGAATAATACTTACAATTATTAATCGCTTTGCGAATCCATTTGATGCCTCTATTTGATTGTATATGACGGTTGACTATGACTACCACCAATGTTCTGCTGCCTTCAAAGCAAGATATCGGAACCCCCCAGGGGCCATTTGGGTGTTTTTGATAGAAAACGCATCAAAAACGCATCTGCGTTTTTATAATTTTTTCATTTTCTAGTTAATTTTTTTGTGTATTTTGCCACATTTGGTTGCATATTTACATTTGGTATAGGCAAATATGGTAGTCTAGATCATGTGTCTATACCAAAACCTAGGATCATTGTTTGACAGCATATTTTCTAAGCCATGTAGCTGAATATAGATTTGGGCAGAGTAATGATCTAGACTACCATATTTGCCTATACCAAATGTAAATATGCAACCAAATGTGGCAAAATACACAAAAAAATAAACTAGAAAATGAAAAATTATAAAACGCAGATGCGTTTTGATGCGTTTTCTATCAAAAACGCCCAAATGGCCCCTGGGGGGTTCCGATATCTTGCTTTGAAGGCAGCAGAACATTGGTGGTAGTCATAGTCAACCGTCATATACAATCAAATAGAGGCATCAAATGGATTCGCAAAGCGATTAATAATTGTAAGTATTATTCGCATTGCGATTACAACTTGAGCTGAGTTCTAATGGTTGTATTGCTAGAATATAACGTATATTCTAGCAATACAACAACCATTAGGAACTCAGCTCTAAGTTGAATTCGCAATGCGATTAATGCAGGTTATATTAATCGCATTGAGAATTCAACTTAGATCTGAGTTCCTAATGGTTGTTGTATTGCTAGAATATAATGAAGATTGAGAATATAGTGCTATATTCGTTATCTTCGTTATATTCTAGCAATACAACCATTAGGAACTCAGATCTAAGTTGTAATCGCAATGCGAATAATACAGGGTATATTAATCGCATTGCGATTTACAATTACTATTACTGCAGCTTCAGAATGAATCTAAGATGGATGCTGTCCTTGCGTTTAGATAGGAGGTGGGAGGGTCTGGGAGGGAGGGTATGCTAATTGGCTGGAATGTGTCTGCTGACTGTGAGGTACAGGGTCAAAGTTTGCTCAATAATAAAGTATAGGGGCGAACGGGAACATCGAATATGTTCGCCCGCTGTGGCGGATGCGAACAAGCTATGTTCGCCGGGAACTGTTCGCCGGCGAATAGTTTGGGCCATCTCTACTTTGGATGTGCAATCCAGATTCACTCTTATATGCTAGATATAACAGATAAGTATATCCGCTTGTCCACTGGCAATGCTGACATGTTGACTCTCATTTATAATGTACTCAATCTACTGTAGTGTATGCCCATGCACATTTTCCACCAAAAAAAAAAAAAAAGAGTATATGGTTGAATCTTGTTTTCTCCTCCTCCTCATCCAGATTGTATATATTCCCTCCACTCTAATTTTTTTATAAGGTCAGCTCAACTGCAGGCCCTCAACTCAGATTATTTTATAGGGTCACCTGAACAGCATGCACTTGCATATAATGTTTGAGAGCGTCATTTTAACAGCATGCACTCGCATATAATGTTTTAGAGCATCAGTTCACCTGCAGGCACTAGAATATAATTTGGTCATTCAAAGAAAATTTCCAGCTCACCCATATGTCGATTTCAGCGTGCACGGTCGTTCAGAAAAGCATCTGAAAAGTAGTTTCAAGAAAAAAGGATGTACGGCACTGCTGGATTGCCTGGTGCAATTTCTACCTTTTTTTAACATGGCAACAAGGATTGTACACACACACTGTACAGCGGTAGAATTGACGCGTTTCGGACTGTAAAGTCCTTAGTCGTAACAGTAGGCAAAAATGCAGGAATATATATACAGGGTATACTGGCTGGGTGCCGCCCCCATCTCATCTGGTCAGGGAGGAACCCAGCCTGATTCACAACTATCTACATCTGAGTGTTTCACCCACTGGTCATACTACAAGTACAAAATCAACACAGTAAAATAAAAAGTATATATGTATACATGGTTGTGTGTCAAGACAATAAATATGATACCGTTCCAATATCTGTCTGTCTTGCAGCAATCAACACTAAAACCTAGTATAAACAGTGTTAAAATAAAACCAAATAGTACTTCAGGAACATGGCTGAAAAATCGCAGTGTGAACTGTTGTCTAAACATACAAGTACATGAGTTCCCTGCGTAAGTTTAGACCAGGGATGCTCAACCTGCGGCCCTCCAGCTGTTGTAAAACTACAACTCCCACCATGCCTTGCTGTAGGTTGATAGTTGTAAGCTGTTTGAGGATGCTGGGAGTTGTAGTTTTGCAACAGCTGGAGGGCCGCAGGTTGAGCATGCCTGGTTTAGACCATTGGGTACTCTGGTATTGAGTTTTAAAATCCAGTATGCTTCCCGCAATAGGATTTGTTTCCTGTGGTCTCCTCCTCTTATTGATTTTTTGACCCTTTCTATTGCAAATACTGAGATTGCACCTTGCGGTTGTGAACCGTAATAAAGTGTCTTGCTGCATTGGAAATATTAAGGGCTGAGGGGCTAGTAACATACTTAAGATGTTCCAACACTCTGGTTTTTAGCTTGCGAGATGTGCTGCCTACATACATCATATCACAGATGGTACATGTGATGATGTACACTACACCTTCGCTGTTGCAGTTAATGTAATTTTTTATTGTAAATGTCTCTGTATGGTCTGTATTGTGGAACTCCTTAATAGGAATCACATAGCTGCAGGTTTTGCATCTAGAACTGCCGCACCGTGTGAATCCTGTGTAGCACATCCAGGTTTTAGAAATGCGTTTTTCTGTGGTGTAGAGGGAAGGGGACAAGCGTGTAGTTAGGGCGGGAGCTCGTCTATACACAATTCCACACCCTTCTCTTAAAATATCATGGAGAACCTCATTTTCAAATAAGATGGGTATACAATTTTTTACAATTGAGCTAATTTCATTAAATTGTCGACTGTACGCAAGAACAAGAGTGGGAAGGTGATCTGCATTTCTAGATGATAGGAATCTAACATCTTTTGTATTTTTTTCTTTTGTTTTATTGGGATAATGTGTTTTATTTTTGAAGAGCAGATCATATCTATTTTTGCTGGATGCTATTCTGTAAGCCCTGTCTAGCATCCACTGTGGATAGTCTCGAGCTTTCAGACGAGAACTTATAATCCTACATTCTTGTTCATAGGCAATTAATGTGCTACAATTTCTGCGGGCACGTATGAATTCCCCTACTGGCACACTTTTTATAGTATGTTTGGGGTGATGGCTGTTAGCCCGTAATATCGTATTGCCAGCAGTGGTTTTTCTATACCTTTCCGTAGAGATGTTCTGGAGGTTTCCTGTTAGTTTCAAGTCCAAAAAGCAAATAGTATTCGGGTTGCTTTGGCAGGTGAAGCAGAGGTTGTAGGGGTTATTATTAAAATATGACAATAAGTCTGGTATGGCAGACACGCCTCCCTTTCAAATAAGGAGCAGGTCATCGATATATCTGCCATACCAGACTATATCTCCATGAAAAGGATTTTTGTCATTATATATGAATCTCTCCTCCCAGTATGCCATAACCAAGTTGGCAAGGGACGGAGAGAATTTTGCCCCATAGAAACTCCCCTCACCTGCACAAAGAACTTCGAATCAAATGAAAAATAGTTGTGTGTCAGTAGATACTGCGTCACTTCCAAGACCTAGTCAATGAACTCATGGGAATGACGGCTATATTTATGGAGGTGATATTATATAGCTAGAGCAGCTGTTTCATGTGGGATTGAAGGGTATAATGACACAACATCTGCTGCTATCCAAAAAAAGCTATCATCCCATTTGACATCATAAAGGGATCGTAAAATATCCGTTGTATCACGCAGGTAGCCTGGTATTCTTTTGACCAAGGGCTGGAAAACAGAATCCAGCCATTGGCCCAGACGTTCATTTAGGGAGCCTATCCCCGAGATAATGGGGCGCAGTGGTGGTATATCCAGGCCTTTATGTATTTTAGGGAGTGCATGGATTATTGGAGTAATCGGATTTTCCACTGACAGGAAAGTGGACAGTTTAGGGTCAAACAAACCCAAATTTTTCCCTTTATTAATCAAAGTTTGATACTTAATTTTAAAAACCTCAAGGGGATTACTGTCCAGTTAGCCCCTCAGCCCTCAATATTTCCAATGCAGCAAGACACTTTATTGCGGTTCACAACCGCAAGGTGCAATCTTTCAAAGTATTTGCAATAGAAAGGGTCAAAAAACCAATAAGAAGAGGAGACCACAAGTAACAAATCCTATTGCGGGAAGCATACTGGATTTTAAAACTCAATACCAGAGTACCCAATGGTCTAAACCAGGCATGCTCAACCTGCGGCCCTCCAGCTGTTGCAAAACTACAACTCCCAGCATCCTCGAACAGCTTACAACTATCAACCTACAGCAAGGCATGGTGGGAGTTGTAGTTTTACAACAGCTGGAGGGCCGCAGGTTGAGCATCCCTGGTCTAAACTTACGCAGGGAACTCATGTGCTCCCCTACAGAAATGCACAACTGCATATGGGTATGAGCGCATCCTGCTTCCTTATCACCACGTTTTTGATGGTTTATATATATATGTATGGAGGTGTATAAACTCCATTTTAAATGTGCCTGTTTTTCATCTTCAGGTCACATTTGGGTGCACCTGTTTGGCCTTGGGCTATATCAGTCAGTCTTGGGTAGGGCTCATAGACACCTCCCACCTCCCATTGCAAGCATGGCCACATGCTGGAGGTAACAGAGGAGATGTTTGTGAGTCGTCCTAATGCTCCTGTAATTGCCCACTGGCCCCTGATATCGCCCATATGGCGCAGGTAGGTGAGTGTTAGGGCCCACGGGCTACTTGAGAGACCTTGACGCTGGTGCCCGAGGCTTAAGACACGTCCTCCTAGTAGGATATGTCGAACTAACTCTCCATTTTTAACATCAGTGTGAGGGTTTAGTGTGACGGCAGCGTGCACCCATCTCTGGTTCTGTGTTTGTTCTGAATTCTTGCCACATCCACATAAATTTCATCTTATGTAGGATGTCCATTGTGGTACTTGTAGTCCGTTGCTGGCATCATCCATTGTATGCATTTTTGCTGGTGATTGCCATTAGCAACGCACTACAAGTGCAGGATGTGCTCCCCTACAGAAATGCACAACTGCATATGGGTATGAGCGCATCCTGCTTCCTTATCACCACGTTTTTGATGGTTTATATATATATGTATGGAGGTGTATAAACTCCATTTTAAATGTGCCTGTTTTTCATCTTCAGGTCACATTTGGGTGCACCTGTTTGGCCTTGGGCTATATCAGTCAGTCTTGGGTAGGGCTCATAGACACCTCCCACCTCCCATTGCAAGCATGGCCACATGCTGGAGGTAACAGAGGAGATGTTTGTGAGTCGTCCTAATGCTCCTGTAATTGCCCACTGGCCCCTGATATCGCCCATATGGCGCAGGTAGGTGAGTGTTAGGGCCCACGGGCTACTTGAGAGACCTTGACGCTGGTGCCCGAGGCTTAAGACACGTCCTCCTAGTAGGATATGTCGAACTAACTCTCAATTTTTAACATCAGTGTGAGGGTTTAGTGTGACGGCAGCGTGCACCCATCTCTGGTTCTGTGTTTGTTCTGAATTCTTGCCACATCCACATAAATTTCATCTTATGTAGGATGTCCATTGTGGTACTTGTAGTCCGTTGCTGGCATCATCCATTGTATGCATTTTTTGCTGGTGATTGTCATTAGCAACGCACTACAAGTGCAGGATGTGCTCCCCTACAGAAATGCACAACTGCATATGGGTATGAGCGCATCCTGCTTCCTTATCACCACGTTTTTGATGGTTTGAACTCATGTACTTGTATGTTTAGACAACAGTTCACACTGCGATTTTTCAGCCCTGTTCCTGAAGTACTATTTGGTTTTATTTTAAAACTGTTTATACTAGGTTTTAGTGTTGATTGCTGCAAGACAGACAGATATTGGAACGGTATCATATTTATTGTCTTGACACACAACCATGTATACTTATATACTTTTTATCTTACTGTGTTGATTTTGTACTTGTAGTACGACCAGTGGGTGAAACACTCAGGTGCAGATAGTTGTGAATCAGGCTGGGTTCCTCCCTGACCAGATGGGATGGGGGCGGCACCCAGCCAGTATACCCTGTATATATTTTCCTGCAGTTTGTCTCACCTACTGTTAATACTAAGGAATTTACAGTCCGAAACGCGTCAATTTTACCGCTGTACAGTGTGCGTGTACAATCCTTGTTGCCATGTTAATAAAAGGAAGAAATTGCACCAGACAATCCAGCAGTGCCGGACATCCTTTTTTCTTAAAACTAGAATATAATGTTTTAGAGCATCAGCTCACCAGCAGGCCCTTGCCCCTAATGTTTTAGAGCATCACCAGCAGGCCCTTGCACCAAATGTTTTTGTGGGTCACCAGCAGGCCATCAATTATAATTTTTCAAGGTTGTGTATGATGCCCTCCTTTATGTGTAATAAAGGGTGTATTGTAGTGCCGACTCCTTGTAATTTCTGGCAGCCCTTTCGCTTAGTGCATAGGCCGAACACCCGAATACTTTGGTTCTCGATCATCACTAATTCCCAGTGCTACAGACCTTCTGGGCTGAGACCCTAGAGTCGATTAGGAAAATATGAGACTTTTCCAATACTTCTCCGCTTATGCAAAATCCTTAATACCACAGCATTGTAACCAACCAACCTCACCTCCACTAACACATTGGCTACAAAAGTTAGATCATATCTACCATATGGAGGAATTATCAGCCTGGGAATCTAGATCTCACGCCGACTTCTTAAGATCTGACCAGTCCCTTCCTAACTCAATTCTCAGAAGTCAGCCCAGCTAAGTGATGCCCATAACAATCTTAAACCTACCCTATCATTTTCCTTGCAGCACCCCCCCCCACCCTCCCCACTTCCAACTCTACCCAGTTCTCAGTATTTTGCACTACTTGATGATCATCTCAGTAGATATTAATACCGCTAAATAACACAATTCATCACCCTGGCTTGCTTAGCTAGACCTCTCTTTACTATCCCCCACATCGATTTTAAGAGAAGATGTCTATCAAAACAATTTGTTAACGTGATGAATACAAGCTGATGTTTGTTATATGTACCTACCTTTATACCATTGATTGTTTAATTATAATGTAAAAATCAATAAAAAGATACTTGAAAAGAAAAAAACACTGGAACTTTCTAGTGGGAGGGGTGAAGTGGAAAAGCTCAGCACAAACACATACATTGCAACACTTTCTGTCTCTCATAAACTCACATTAGAGCTTTAATGATACTCAAAGGCAAAGACACAGCAGTTTTTCCAGACAAAAACAAGTTTCCAGATATAACAACAGAACTAAACGAGACAGTCACAAGGTCAGTCTGTCTAGTTTTGGTGGTAAACAACATATGGCTTTTTCCTTAAAGCCTACGATAGCTGTTTAAAATTACCAGCTTCTTATTCAAAGTCCCAAAACTCTCACAGTGTTCTTTAACCCTTTCTACAAAGCCTTGCAAATACAGTGCAAGTTAACAGGATATATATCACAGCATACATATAAAATGCAGTTAAACAGTATTAAACAGTGCAAGTTAACTCTTTCAAGTGAAATAGGGAAAATAGGCAAATGTCCAAACGACAAAGTACCCCTTCTTCAGGGCACTACACTGCCATCTTGCTTGAGCTTTTCTTAACAGTATTTAGAAAAATGTTTTACAGCAGCCACCATGGTCCCTAGACACAATGGTCAGGAGGGGTCCTCATTGACTTATATAGGAGAGTTCACTAGTAGTGTTTAGCGAACCCAAACTGTAAAGTTTGGGTCTGTACCAAATTTTGTAAGTTCGGTTACCCGAACCCGAACTTTTCAGGAAAAGTTCAGGTTTAAGTTTTTTTTAAGTGTTCAGGCATTTAATAAAGCTTGTTGAAAGTCTGCAGGACAGCCAATCAATAAGCTTTTAAGCTGTGGGCACTTAGAAGCCATCACAGCCATGCCTACTATTGGCATGGCTGTGATTGGCCCGTGCGTCACATGACCCAGCCTTAATAAATGCTGTATCACGTGTAGCACTGCCCATCAGCTCTGAGTATTGCAGGGACATAAAGCAGGCAGCTGAAGTGAGGGAAAGCATTAGGAATCTCATCTGCCTATTTATACTGTGGTGACCTATAGTAATTTTTTTGTGGTGTGCAATACACCATCTTGGCACCCCTGACACAGAAATGTAATAGTTAATCTGGCTGTTAATTCTGTGGGTGACCTATAGCAATCTTTTTTGTGGGCGCACAAACTAACAGATGAATTAACTAGATTTATTTCCCTGTCATGTATGTAGTGCAGGTGTACCTCAGACACAATAGTTATATGTCACCCACCGAACTAACAGACAGATTAACTGTTATATTTTTGTGTCAGGGGTACAAAGATTGACTTCAATGGGGTTTGGGTTCGAGTCAAGTTAGGGTCCCAAACCCGAACTTTGACCTGCGACCTGCGACCCTGCGAACCCAAACATCCACGGGTCCCCTCAACCCTATTCACTAGGCATGCTCAATGACTATTGCAGAGGTCAGGGTGAGTAGATAAGCTTTCACAATGACCTATTATGTTCCTCTAGTATCCAAAATGTCACAGAAATGAATATACCATTGTGACACTGGATTATTATAATAAACACCTAACTGCACTTCATCATTTGAGAGTGGACCCTTGTTTTAACAAACCATACCTTCATTTAATCCTACTAAATATAGCAATACCCTCCAATTCAAACAAAAGGTCTATGAATAAGACATCAGTACTCTGAAACTAGTTTGTTTCCGTTACTTTTGAGTGTTCCATAAAACGGTGTTGTGAAAAAATTGAGGATGAAGCAGGTATTTATTTTTTTATGGTTCTTAATAACTATGCTTGTGTTAAAACTACACCAAGATCAATTTATCATAAAACATTCATGCCCTAGAATAAAATGTAAGGTATCAGCTTGCTGCTTTATTGATGACTAGCCTCAATTGATTTCTATTTGCAAATTACATGCTGCAAAGGGTAATTTACTTGAAAATAAGAACTACACTCCATGAAAATTATAGTGTGTTTGTGGCATATATTTTCAATCTCTTTGACAGTTTGGTTCCTCAGACTGATTAAAGCAGCCTATTAAGGGACCATTGAAGCTTAATCATATAATTTATAGGCTTCCTTAAGATCTAACTACTAAAGAAACCACTTATGCCTTAGCTGTCAGTTTGGAAGTCTCGAATATGATTAACACTTATTCTGCAGTCACTTCAGTGTTGCTGAAAAAGGATACCGGCTTTCATTTAAATATATATTACACCAACGTGCTACTTGTTTTAAATGTAAATCTATCTATATATATTTATGTAGAGCTATATTCCTTTCATAAGTGTATTCCATATGCATATTTATTTCTCTTTTGTATTCCTTGAATTGCATAAACATGGCAAATGAATAAAAAAATTTAAAAATTAAAAGACGTGTACATGGGTATGAAAGCAAGCACTATTATTTATGCCCAGAGGCAGATATGAATAAACAGACTAAAAGTAATTTCGCTACTGATGACTAGACTACTTCACAAAGAAATTTCCATTAATCACATTTTAATGTTTTATGGAAGAAAGCTACATAAAAAGAATTATTTATGTTTTGCTGGTCAGCTCTGAGCATATAATGAATTGTGAAGGTTTTCAGTAACATGACATTATCCTGGTTTCAGTTTATGAAGCTTGTTTCATAGTTGTTTTTCTGATCTTACACACAGGGATTCTCTGGGATTTATATATTGATCACCTATCCTCAGCAAAGGTCATCAATATGAGATTGGAAGGGGTCCAACTCATGGGAGCCAAGCTGATCAGCTGTATAAAACGGCCATGGCGCTTCCTAGCTTAAGCGAGATCATTTTCATCAGTCACATGGTTTAGATCAGGGATGCTCAACCTGCGGCCCCCCAGCTGTTGTAAAACTACAACTCCCACCATGCCCTGCTGTAGGCTGATACCTGTAGGCTGTCTGGGGATGATGGGAGTTGTAGTTTTGCAACAGCTGGAGGGCCGCAGGTTGAGCATGCCTGGTTTAGATGCAGCTCAATCCCTTTCAAGTAAATGAGGCTGAGCAGCAATACCAAACACATCTATTACTAAATACACGGCACTGATCAGCAGGTTGTCGGGATTCGGGCCCCTTCCAATCTCATATTTATGACCTATCTAGAGATGAGCGAATCGAAGCTAACAAAGTCAAACTTGTTCCGAATGTCATGAAAAATTAGATTCTGAAAGAATGTGAATTTCCTTGCGCTTCGTGGTCGAATCGCATTATTTATTTCCTACAATGGCGTCTAAAATGGCGGCTACACATGTGAGGACATGGGGCAAGGAACTCTGGGAAGGAGACATGTGCCATGCATGCAGCCAATCAGCAGCCAGCCAGCCCGGTGATGTCACAGCCCTATAAATACGGCAGCCATCTTAGATTCTGCCATTCACAATCGTACTTTGTTCAGGGACAGACGTGTATGCAGACGCTAGGGAGAGTGAAAGAAAAAAACTAATTGCTAAACAAAAAAAAGGAAAGAAGCAATGATTGACTAGTGCAGGATAGGTGAAAGGAATCATTTTACAGACAGGGAGAGAGACGTGTGCAGTTGCTAGTAGGAAGAGTAATCGGAATTTCCTCATTGTTAAAACCAGCGATTTACAAGTGCAGGGAAAGGACAGTGGGTGGAATCATTTCACAGTCAGGGATAGATGTGTGCAGATGCTAGGGAGAGTAATAGTAAATTCCTCAATGTGAAAAAAAGCGATTTACTAGTGCAATGAAATGTTACATGGGGATTCAGACAGTTTCATCATACCAGTCTCTGTCTTTCCAGCAATTAGTTATTGGGGTGCAAGTGCTATGTTGAAAAGCCTTTAGTGGCTTTTATATGTTGAAAAAGCTAAATATATATGCAGGTCACTTTTGCTGTTAACTGCGCTGATATCATTTAGTGGCCAATTTTAATACAATACAAGAAATATATACGCAAGTCACTTTTGTTGTTTTTTACGCTAAAATAATTTGCAGTCATTTCTGTTGAAAGCGTATAGTGGCCTTATTTCTGTAATACAAGAAAAATATATTCCCACTGCACAGTAGCAATAATTTCTGGTGAAAGCATATAGTGGCCTTCTTTCTGTAATACAAGAAAAGTATATACCCACTGCACTCTTGCGATAATTTCTGGGGAAAGAATATAGTGGCCTTATTTCTGTAATACAAGAAAAATATATACCCACTGCACTCTTGCAGTAAATTCTGTTGAAAGCGTATATTGGCCTTATTTTACTAAGTATAGGATCTATACTGTATGGAATATGATGGTAGGCAGGCAGACAGCAGTTGTGACATGATAGAACCGGCTATCAGTGTTGATCGAGCAGCAAAGTGATCTGGTGCTCGAGTAGAACACTTTGGGATGCTCGGGTGCTCTACAGAGCACCCGAGCACAATGGAAGTTAATGGGAGAACCCAAGCATTAAACCAGGTACCCCCTGGTCAGAAATTGATGGGAACACCACTGAAATGGTTCGGGAACAGTAATTCTCGACTTTTACAGACTGACAATAATACACACAAAACCGAAGCTAAAATTCTTTCCTGTATATTTACTTGTATATAAAGTGCAAGTGCTGCCAAAAATTATAAGGAAGAGGCACTCTGATACAACCTGTATATCAAATAAAGGAGGGCCTCATTCACGTTGTGGTACAATTGTTCAGGTAGTGGGACTCCTACACTCATAAAGCCTATGCATTAAGTGAAAGGGCTGCAAAAAATTACAAGGAACCGGCACTAGTGTTGATCGAGCACCAAAGTGCTTGGGTGCTCGACAAAAACACCTCGGGATGCGTGGGTGCTCCACAGAGCACCCAAGCACAATGGAAGTCAATGGGAGAAACTCAGGATAGAAATTTCTATATTTTATTGAGGGGTGAAATTCAATTGCCAAAATAGCAATCCCCTGAATGTGGTGTTCCAGCTGTGGATAGCCAATTGTAATACTGTATGCTGTCTGGAAAAGGATAGATTTCGTTATGGGGTGAAATTCAATTGCCAAAATAGGAATACCGTAAATCAGTGTTTTCAGCTGTGGCTTGCCAAGTTTAATAGTGTCCGGTAAAGGATAGATTTTGTTATAGGGTGAAATTCAATTGCCAAAATAGCAATACCGTAAATCAGTGGTTTCAACTCTGGCTGGCCAAGTTTAATAGTGTCCGGCAAAGGATAGATTTTGTTCTGGGGTGAAATTCAATTGCCAAAATAGCAATACCGTAAATCAGAGCTTTCAGCTGTGGCTGGCCAAGTTTAATAGTGTCCGTCAAAGGATAGATTGTGTTCTGGGGTAAAATTCAATTGCCAAAATAGCAATACCGTAAATCAGTGGTTTCAGCTGTGGCTGGCTAAGTTTAATAGTGTCCGGTAAAGGATAGATTTTGTTTTGGGGTAAAATTCAATTACCAAAATAGCAATAACGTAAATCAGTGGTTTCAACTCTGGCTGGCCAAGTTTAATAGTGTCCGGCAAAGGATAGATTTTGTTCTGGGGTGAAATTCAATTGCCAAAATATCAATACCGTAAATCAGTGTTTCAGCTTGGCTGGCCAAGTTTAATAGTGTCCGTCAAAGGATAGATTGTGTTCTGGGGTAAAATTCAATTGCCAAAATAGCAATACCGTAAATCAGTGGTTTCAACTGTGGCTGGCCAAGTTTAATAGTGTCCGGCAAAGGATAGATTTTGTTCAGGGGTGAAATTCAATTGCCAAAATAGCAATACAGTAAATCAGTGGTTTTAGCTGTGGCTGGCCAAGTTTAATATAAAGGATAATATATAGGATATTTAATATAAAGAATATATTTTTTTCTGGGGTGAAGTTCCATTGTCAAAATTGCAATCCCCTAAATCTGGTGTTTCAGCTGTTTCTGGCCAAGTTTAATAGTGTCCGGGAAAGGATAGATTTTGTTCTGGGGTGAAATTCAATTGCTAAAATAGCAATACAGTAAATCAGTGTTTTCAGCTGTGGCCGGCCAAGTTTAAGGCCTCTTTCACACGTGCGTCATGTTTGACGCCCGGATAGGATGCGGGTGCGTTGCGGGAATATGGCAATTTTTCTGCGAGAGTGCTAATGTTTGTAATGCGTTTTGCACGGCCGTTGGAAAAATCGCCAGGTTTGGTACCCAGACCCGAAGCTGGACTTTATCACTGATGTCCGGTTTCGGGTTGAGTATTCTGGAGAATGTTTTATTTTCCCTTATAACATGGTTATAAGGGAACATAATAGCATTCTTAATAAATAATGCTTTGTAAAATGAGGATGAAGGGGTTAAAAATAAAAAACTTAACTTACCTTTGCCACTTGATCGCTTAGTTGGCGATCTCTCTTCTCTCTTCAAGCTTTAGCTGCCATCCATGTTATAAGGGAAAATAATAAAGATCTGGTCCCGTTGCTAAGCAACCATGCTGGAAAATCGCACTGCATCCGCACTTGCTTGCAGATGCTTGCGATTTTCCCGCAGCCCCATTCACTTCTATTGGGCCTGCGTTGCGTGAAAAACGCAAAATATAGAGCATGCTGCGATTTTCACGCAACGCAGAAGTGATGCATGAAAATCACCACTCAAGTGCACAGCCCCATAGCAATGAATGGGTCCGGATTCAGTGGGGGTGCAATGCGTCCACCTCACACATTGCACCCACGCGGAAAACTCGCCCGTGTGAAAGGGGCCTAGGAGTCTCAGGAAAATGATAGATTTTGTTCTGGGGTGAAATTCAATTGCCAAAATAACAATACCATAAATCAGTGGTTTCATCTGTGGCTGGCCAAGTTTAATATTGTCCGGCAAAGGATATATATTTTTTTTCCTGGGGTGAATTCAATTGCCAAAATAGCAATCCCCTAAATCTGGTGTTCCAGCTGTGGCTGGCTAAGTTTAATACTGTCCGTCAAAGGATAGATTTTGTTCTGGGGTGAAATTCACTTGCCAAAATAGTAATACCATACATCTGGTGTTCCAGCTGTGGCTTGCCAAGTTTAATAGTGTCCGGCAAAGGATAGATTTTGTTCTGAGGTGAAATTCACTTGCCAAAATAGCAATACCGTAAATCAGTGGTTTCAGCTGTGGCTGGCCAAGTTTATTAGTGTCCGTCAAAGGATAGATTTTGTTCTGGGGTGAAATTCAACTGCCAAAATAGCAATACCGTAAATCAGTGGTTTTAGCTGTGGCTGGCTAAGTTAATACTGTCCGTAAAAAGGATAGATTGTGTTCTGGGGTGAAATTCAATTGCCAAAATAGCAATCCCCTAAATCTGTTGTTCCAGCTGTGGCTGGCCAAGTTTAATAGTGTCTGGCAAAGGATAGATTTTGTTCAGGGGTGAAATTCAATTGCCAAAATATCAATACCGTAAATCAGTGGTTTCAGCTGTGGCTGGCTAAGTTTAATACTGTCCGGCAAAGGAGAGATTTTAAATTGTTGTGTGAAATATTACCATATTTGCCAGGTACAAACCCCTGCACTGCATACCTGACAGGGAACTTACAATTGGCTGTTACATTCTTGCATGAAATAAAGCCTTTTTGGGCTGTGAAACCAAAGGTAGTCGCCAATAACAGTTTTTTTATTTTTTATTTTTTTAATCATTTGGGAAATAGAAAAAATAAAACAACATGTAAGTGCACGGTAGTATAACAATGGGTGGGTGAGGCCGGTATACATGTCTATTCTGCATAAGGTACAAACAAGTCCTGTGGAATCCATGTCTGGTTCTTTTTAATAAATGAAAGCTTGTCCACATTGTCTGCAGACATGCGGCTGCGCCTGTCTGTGATAACACCCCCTGCCATGCTAAACACATGTTTAGACAATACAGTGGCTGCAGGGTAGGCCAGCACCTCCAAGGCTTCCCCTGTAGCTATTCCCCTAGGCAGACCCATCAATCAGTACGTGTACTGTTCCACCATGTTGCTGAAATGCTGCTTCCTGCAAAGTTTTCCACATTACCCTGCCTTCTGAGGTGCTGGTGGTGACCCAGCTGCATTGGCAAACTCTTCCTCCTCCTCCTCTGCCTTCACCTTGTGCTTCCACTGAGTCCACCGTGTCAAGTGTAAATGCCATCAGCAGCGTGTCTACTAGCGGGCTCATCTTCCTATCACACTCCAGTGAAGGAATTAAGGACGGCACGTTGTACTTGTAACGGGGATGCAGCAGGGTGGCCACCCAGTAATCAGCAAAAGTTAGAATGTGGCAGTAACTGGGCGTTCGTTGCGCAGGCACTGCAGCATGTAGTCGCTTAAGTCTGCCAGGCTGCCCAGAGGCAAGGACAAGCTATCTTCTTTGAGGGAGGTATATCGTCTGTGTCCTCTGTATCCCCCAGCATTCCTCCTACTCTTCTTCCTCAACTGTGCCCTGGCTGGACAATTGTGTTCCAGGACAGGGCCTATGTTGGTGCAGATACCCACCCTCTGAGCCACTTGTATTTGGATGGCCTTAAGTTAAGGATAATGCGTGAATATATTTTTGTTTCTTTATATGGTTAGTTTAGCTGTTAATGGTTTGAGTGAAAGGGGGGTGGGGGTGTTGAGTGTGTAGAGTGTTAGGGTTTATTTCAATCCGCTTTCTACACTGTCTATACTGTATATACTGCCACTGTATATCATTTAATTGCATAATACTGTTGAGGGGGCCCTGACAAAGTCTTTTAGTCCTCCTCCTCCTCCTGGATGGGCCCCTTCTAGGTCAGGGACCCAAAACAGTAGTTTCCCATGCTTCCCTGTAGGTACGCCCCTGGGCAAACCCATGAGTCAGTATGTGTACTCTTCCACCATGTTGCTGAAATGCTGCCTCCTGCTAAGACGTTCCAGATCTGCTGGTGCTGCAGGTTGTTGTGACATGATGACAAAGCTTTCCCACATTTCGCCAATGCTAACCCAGCCTTCTGAGGTGCTGATGATGACCCAGCTGCCTGTAAGCTGGCTTGGGTGCCACCCTGCTGAGAACACGGTTCCTTCTACTCTTCCCCATCCTACTTATCCTCCTCATCCTCCAGAACTGTGCCCTGGCTGGACAATTGTGTTCCAGGCCAGGGACTATGTTGGTGCAGGAACCCACCCTTCGAGCCACTTGGATTTTACTGGCCTTAAGTTAAAGAGGACCTTTCACCGGTCCAAAGTTTGTTAGGTAAAGCTATGTACATGCAGAACGGAACCCAGGGATGTCCCTGCACTTACTTGTATCCCTGGGTGCTGCTCCATTCGTCAGCTGTAGCCCCCGGTACCCACACACATGCCTCTGATAATTTTGCTGTGGGAGGAGACATCCTCTTTTGCCCTGGGTGTCTCCTTTTCCCAGGCTGGAGCGCTGGCCAATCGCAGTGCTCAGCTCATATCCTGAGAGGTTGCGTGTCGGTACCGGGGGCGACAGCTGACGAATGGAGCTGCACCCAGGGATTCAAGTAAGTGCAGGGACATCCCATGGTGCCGCTCTGCATGTACATACCTTTCACTAACAAACTTTGGACCGTTGAAAGGTCCTCTTTCAGGATAAGGCGTGTATATAGTTTTGTTTGTTTATATAGTAAGTTTAGCTGCATTATAGTTATTTTATTATGTTTTAAAGAAAATTTGTAAATAGTTTGTTAATGGTTTGAGTGAAAGGGGGGGGGGGGTATTGTGTGTGTTCGATTAACTGAATTGATTTTCACTGTCTGGTGTTTAGGAATTTCTGCACCACAAATTCAGCACATGTGGCAGGCAGGGGATGTGCGTCAAACCGGCTAGGCCCAGACCTGCTAGTATATTTCGTCCATTAGCGCACAACACCAGGCTGGGCTGGAGGCTCAGTGGCACCAACCAATGATCAGTCTGTTGTTCCATGCCTGTCCACAGGTCCTGCGCGGTGCGGGGTTTGTCCCACAAACACACAAGTTTTAAAACAACCTGCTGTCGTTTCCCCCTGGCTGTGCTGCTGTGGGTGGTGCAGGTGTTACGCTGAGCGGATGAGGAGGTGGTAGAAGAGGAGGAAGCCGAGTAGGAGGAGGAGGTAACAGAATACAAAGAGAAATGCCCAGCAATCCTCGGGGGAGGAAGGACATTTGCATAAATGCTATCCGCCTCTGGGCCAGCAGCTACATTTACCCACTGTGTTGTTGGTTATGTGGACGTTGCCATAGATAGCGTTGCGCAGTGCACACTTGATTTTGTCCGCCACTTGGTTGTGCAGGGAATGGATGGCAAGCCTGCAAAAGTAGCGGTGGCTGGGATACACATACTGTGGGACAGCCACCACAATAAGGTTTTTAATATTGTCCACCAGACAGAATGACAGCATTTCAAAGGACCAGGAAGTTTGAAATAAGGCATTCATAGCCATGGGTAGGGGGGTACTTCCTCTTTCTATTTCTTTTTCTCTCCAGTGTTTGGGAAATGGACAGCTGATAGCTGAACACTTCCATGGGATTTGGTGGAGATGCTTGGTGACAATGACATATGTGATGGCGTTGCTGCCACATCCTCTGTTTGCTGGGTGACAGGTGCCACTGTAACTCACTTGGGCTCAAGTTTAGAATGTTTATTTATTATTTTTCAGTATTTTATTTTATTTTAAGTCATTTCCCTATCCACATATGTTTGCAGGGCATTTACCTACATTTTGCTGCCTTTTGCAGCCCTCTAGCCCTTTCTCGGGCTATTTTACAGCCATTTAAGTGCCCAAAAGTTCGGGTCCCCATTAACTTCAATGGGGTTCGGGGTCAAGTTCTGATCGAGTTTGGTTCGCAAACCCGAACATTTTCGTGAAGTTCTTCTGAACTTCTCGAACCCGAACATCCAGGTGTTTGCTCAACTCTTCTGAAAACCCTTTTACTTTGTCATTTTACACATAGTCTGACACAACAATAAGTCTCAGTATTAATGGGGGTTCTAATATATTGTCAAAATTATATTGTTGAACTGCTGTGACAGTCCTAGTTAATCTGTTGAATCAATGAGGCAGCTACTCTACACTATGGCCCTCAAAAGGAACGAGCAGTAGCAAAAACTTTGCTGTAGCTGGCAAGTACAGCAGCAGAAGAAGGAAGCAGCAGCTGCAACAACAGACCTCAGCTGCCACTGTCATCCAGCAGTCGTGTTTTGACCAACAATCCAGCTACTAATATGCCGTTTAGTCAGTTGGTCGTTGCCTGCGAGCACCATCGCCCGTCCTCAGGAAGATCTGACTGGGGGGATCCTGTGCCGAATATTCCGGTGTGGCTTACAATTACTGATCAAATGCAAACCATCTGAAAGAGCCTTTATAGATGCTCAAAATACAGGCTTCATTTTTTTAGTTTTCTGATCTTCTGATAGATCAGAAAAATGGTGATGTGAAGACAGCCTTACTGCCACAGCCAAATAAACTGTGATGTGACCACAGCCTTATTGCCACTAGTACTGCCCTGGGGCCCCTATTGTCCATGTTACTGCCACCACTCTTGTCTCCCATCCCCACCCTTTTATGGGGCCACTATTGTCACTGTTACTTCACTGCTGCTTCCACCCTTCCCACTGTATCCTGGAGACACTATGGTCACAGTTACTGCCACTGCTGCTGCTGCGACCCTCCCCCCTCTGTCATGGGGCCATGCACAATAAATCTACAGCTAACAGAATGGATTAAAAAGCATGCATTTGGACTGCCACAACATGCATTGAAGGAACAATTTTTATTCACTACTTTATTGAAACTGCCTCCATTTCTTTATTTTGTTCTGCTAAGAAGCCATTGCACTGCAGGGTGCTCTTTTTTTTTTTTTTAGCTTTACTGAAGTGTGCTGTATGCTTTTCTTTTAGTTTACCAGAAGGGATTAGCTAGAAATCTTGGTGCACTGCAGAGTGATGTAGATGGCGATAAATTACAACTGCCTGTAATAATGATGGCACAGTACCTACAGATTGGATTAACTATGAATGTAGGTGCACTAGAACACAATGCACAAGGCGATACAATCTCCCTGCAGTCTATCTGCAGTTTCAAGCCTTCACACTGAGATTGGGCCACCAAATCGGATGCATATGATTAGGCAGAATGGAATGGGTTTTGCAATTAGTGACAACTTAATTCGGAACAAATCAATTTTTTCACAACTTGGCTCATCTCTACTCATAATATTACAATCTGAAGCAGTAGCCATTATTTAACTTCACATATTGCAGTAATCCAAACAAACTACACTAAAATAATTCTAAAATGACATACTGTGTAATAACATAAAGTCACACTTAATAGCAAACATAGCAGTGAGTAGGGCACAGGATGCCAAAAATGTCTTCAAACTGTCAAAGCTAAATATGTTTACTGCATTTGGATAATGTATCATAAAATACCATCTCAAATTGACTCATAACACTGGGATATTGTTTGTATTGTAATCATATAATTTGTGCAATAAACACATTCTTCATGGAATGCTTATTTCTGGAGCAAGTCAAGTGAGTCATAATCTGTCTACCTATAAATAGCTTGATTATATAAGTTATATGCATTTTATTTCAGATATGCCTTAAGGGTATTCATAGCAAGCATGCAAAATGGGCGAAATGTCAATTTTCTTTGAAAACGTGACATTTGCTTCTCTAGGTTTAGCATGGTCATTTGGGAAAATAATGATTTGGAAATCCAATTTCATCCTTTCTTTTTTATTAAAAAAAGGTTTATCAGTTCTGACCTCTCAAAACAGGCTATTTACAGTCAACTCTGTAATTCTTGTTTAGGAAATGTGCGGGGTAGTGGTTCATTCCTGCTTGGACTCACTTTCATAAATGTTGAATGTATTTTTATTTCTCTCACAAATGTCACAATAGCAAGCAGCGGAATAGCTTACAAATTTTATATCTTCAGATGATATATTCTCAGCACTGTGTATTGTTAATGCTTAATGTTTAATAAAGATAAAATTTGCATGACACTAAATTATTAAAGGGGTATTTAGGTTTCGGCAAATAAGGATTAATCATTGTATTATAAGTTGTTATGTACTTTTCTCATTTTAAATTAATAAATGTAATAATCCAATCTCATTGGATGCTTGATTGATTTCACAGAGGTAACAAGTAGAATCCCATTATACTGTATGTGCAGGGTCTGCTCTCCTGAATGTAGATGCTCAATGGCATATGTAGGTTTAGAGTAGGTCCTGCCTGACTGAGACCACCGTGGTGCAGGTAGGTGGGCACAGATGTGTTTTGATCAATATATATTGGCTGAGGGTCTCAAATTTTATCATATCAGAGTAAGGGCTTTGTCCATATATAATGTTTGCATCTACTGTATGAGTGCATTGTTTGCAGTGATTTTTTCCTTATAAATGTTGCCATGTACATCCGCATATTTATTAATTATAACGTTTAGGAAGTTTTGTATCTTTTTCTGCGATTTTCTTTTCTATAGGTATATCCAAGAGGAAAAACAGCTGGTTATTCACATAATATGCCTGCATGGCTGTTCTGTAAAAAAATAGAACATGTTCTGTTATTTTCCTTATTATGGACAAGGATAGGACTGTTCTATTAGTGGCCGGCAGTTCCATTTCACATAATGTGGACTGCACATGGCCGGTATCCATGTCTTGCGTATCCTCAATTTGTGGACCACAAAACATCCAATGGCAGTGTGCATGAGCCCTTAGACAGTTGCAGCAATTTTTTTCACCAAATCTGTCATATGTGTATACCGGTTTCACATGGTGTGGATTTGTGTGCAGAAATTTCCACAGATCTGATCCTTTCATTGAAAAGGTTGAAATCCGTACAAGAAGAATACAACAACAATTGACAAGCTGCAGATTTAAAAATCTATACCCAGGTCAATTGCCACACCAACCGAAATAAAAACAAATGAGGTTATTTATTAAAGTGATGTAAAGTAGAACTGGCTTAGTTACCCATAGCGACCAATCAGATTCCACCTTTCATTTTGGAAAGCTCTTTTAGAAAATGAAAGCCGGAATCTGATTAGTTTCTATGGGCAACTAAGCCTGTTCTACTTTACACCAGTTTAATAAATGACCCAAAAAATGTACATGAGATTTGTCTAATCTTGTACACTTTGCTGCTACTGTAGTAGGGCTCATGCACACAGCTGCAGCCCTTATGCTGCAAATTTTCTGGACAAAATCCACAAAAAAAACAAAAAAACATAATCCACGACGGCTACCTGCTTCTACAAGCATGCTCACACCTGATGAAGGTCACTCATTATGCCCGAAATGTTGTAATATTCAATTGCACCACCATGTCTAGCTAAATAAATTCACTCAGCATACCAAAAATCTGGAGTGCTGTCTCATCTATCCTGTATTAATTGAGTTCCACAAGGTGGAGTTTGGAACAACTGTGACGTGCACCCAAACTGGTAATAATCAGCCCGAGTGCTGTGATCATTAGATTAATACTATACTCAATCCACACCATGTGCAGAAACCCCTTGCTGCTACCAAAGTACTTTGCTGTCAACAAAGCATAAATGGTTTTATGCACACTAGAATTTACTAGAATTTTTACCATAAAAAGACACATTAGAAGATGTACCTACTGTATATAATGATCTGAATACAATGCGCATTTAATTAACAAAAATTAAAATTAATTTTCTACATAAGTTTCTGAATCATGTTGCATATTGAATACATGAATATTTACAAATTTACTTTTAGAGCAATTTAGTAATTTGAGCATTGCTTGAACAGTTATTTGTTTAATATAAAATATTCTTGAATATAGAGATGCACATGGGAATGAGTTGATAAGAAGATTCTTTCTAAAAGTTAAGATATTCATTAAAATTAAAATATTCTATTTCCTGACTTGATGCTCTAAAGATTAATCCATTTGTATTTAAATTATCACTAGAAGTTTCATTTTGCATTTCCATCTGTTTTATTTGCTTGATATTTTTAGAAAACATGTAGGACTGCAATAGTCCACTCCATTCTGCCTCTAAAAATAAGTACCCACTTACTGCGGTTAAAAGGGTTTTTGGGGATCAACATATTGATGACTTATCCATAGGTTAGGCCAGTAAAATTAGATTGGTGGTGGTTGACACCCGGCACCCCCACCAATAAGCTGTTAGCGACAGGTAAAGGATTCAAAAAGTAAACATTGTTCAGAGCAGGAACACTAGAGCTCCATATACTGTGTATGTCATAAGTTGAAGAGAAAACTGCGGCACTCAGTGTCTTTAAGATAACTTCTGAGTCTATTCGCCAACTGTGCGACGTTTCGACTCCTCAGAGTATTTAGCAAGCAAGTGTTTTACAATAGTGTGAGACATATAAGTACTTAAATCTAACATATTATGAGGGTCAGGAACCACCACTTGGGGGTCAGTCCCGCCCTTCCAAATTGTCAAATGTGATTGCCATGACTAAAGCATTTTTGTGCACACAATGGCAATATACATAAGTAGGTAATAGTATGGGTCAGTGGAACACATTAAAAAAAGGAATTGATATATGACACATACAAGAATCAAGCTGCTGAAGATTAGGGGTGATAAGTTCCACAGAGTCCGTGATTAGCATCTGTAAAGGAGGACTGCGGATGTGTAAAGTAGAGGTTGTGACGGGTGTATTGCCCTCTAAAAAGGTAGTATGTATTGTGCATGGCTATACCTCCTGATGTATTGGAGGTATAATGGCTATTGGGTGCACATTTTGGGTGTTATTATAGGGATTGGATAACCCCTTTAATCTTATCATGACTTTCACCTTACATGTACATTGTGCTGTACAGTAGGGACTTTAAAGATGACTTCCGATAAGAAGCTAAGTGGAAGCCATAGCCACAGGTGCCTACTGTTTTATTTGGCAGACACTCGGAGGTTTTGGTCGTTATCATCAGTAATGCCAATCAGGGACATTTATTCCTTCAGATGCTGTGGTCAACATTGCCATCTGGGAGGTGATTATCTGGTGCATTTCCAGAGACCCAACAGTTCCCCTGCATTGAGATTAAGGGAGCCATTTGGTTTCTATGACAGCCTTGGTTGTTCTGAAGTCTCTAATGCCTTATATATAGTGTTGGTCGAGCACCCGAGCACAATGGAAATCAATGGGAGAACTCGATCATTAAACCAGGCACCCCCGCTCTGAAGAGGGGAGGGTGTCTCGTTCACAGGAAAAGGTCAGAAATTGATGGAAACACCACTGAAATTCGGTAACAGTAATACTCCACTTTTACATACTGACAATAATGCGCACAAAACCGAAGAAAAAATCGATTTTAGAGGAAAAATTGTTAGGAAACATTATTTCCTGTATATTTACTTGTATATAAAGTGCTGCCAAAAATTACAAGGAAGAGGCACTCCGATACAACCTGTATATCACATAAAGGAGGGCTTCATTCAAATTGTGGTACAATTGTTCAGGTAGTGGGACTCCTACACTCATAAAGCCTATGCACTAAGTGAAAGGGCTGCCAATAATTACAAGGAACCAGATCTGCAATTCACCCTTTATTACACATAAAGGAAGGCATCATACACACCCTTGAAATTATGATGTGTGGACTGCTGGTGACCCTCCAAAACATTAGAGCCGAAGGCCTATTGCTGATATGACCATCTAAAACATTATGGGCGAGGGCCTGCTGCAGAGCTGACCATCTAAAAAAATTGGGGTGAGGGTCCGCTGCTGAGCTAACCATCTAAAACATTAGGGGCGAGGGCCTGCTGGTGACCCTCTAAAACATTATGAACAATGGCCTGCTGGTGACCCTCAAAAACATTATGGGCGAGGGCCTGCTGGTGACCCTCAAAAACATTATGTTTGAGGGCCTGCTGGTGACCCTCAAAAACATTATGGTTGAGGGCCTGCTGGTGACCCTCAAAAACATTATGGTTGAGGGCCTGCTGGTGACCCTCTAAAACATTACGGGTGAGCTCCCGCTGCTAAGCTGAACCTCTTAAACATTCGGAGAGAGGGCAGCCTAATAAGCATTTGATATGATGGAGGAGGAGGACGAGAAAAGGGAGATTGAACCATATTCCCTCTTTAGTGGTGGAAGGGGTGCATGGAAATACAGTGTATTTAATACACCATAAAAGCCACATTTAGAGTGCCTTTATGTTCAGCCGCTTTCCTCTGGTGGAGTAGAGGAGTTAGGGGCAATCCAAGCCTTGTTCATTTTTATAAGTGTCAATCTATCAGCATTTTCAGTTGACAGGTGGATACGCTTATCAGTTATTATTCCCCCAGCAGCACTAAATACATGCTCTGACAAAACGCTGGAGGCGGGGAAGGCCAGCACCTCCAAAGCATAGAGCACTTATTTGTGTCATTTGTCCAGCTTGGACACCCAATAGTTGTAAGAGACAGAGGGATCATTGAGGACGCTGACACGGTCAGCTATGTACTCCTTCACCATCTTCCAAAATGTTTCCCTCCTTGTGACACTAGGCAGTGCATCAGGTTGATGGTGCTAGCGGGGTGTTGCCATGCCTCTGTTGGAACTGCTGTGTGTTCTCCTCGTCTCCCTTTCCTCGGTTGGCCAAGGAACTACGTACTCTGCCTCCAGCATTGTCAGCTGGAAACTTTTGGAGCAATTTTTCCACAAGGACATTCTGGTATTAAACCATTTTGCTTGTCCTCTCCAACACAGGAATGAGAGATAAGAAGTTCTCTTTGTAGCGGGGGTTGAGAAGGATGAACAACCAGTAATCAGTGTTTGTCAAAATGCGCACAAAGCGAGGGCACAGGAAAGGCAGCCTAACATAAAGTCAGCCATGTGTGTCAGAGTACCAACAGAGAAGACTTCGCTATCCTCACCAGGAGGATAACTCTCAATCTTCTTATCCTCTTCTTCCTCTTCTACCCATCCACGCTGAACAGATGGAATAAAACTTCCATGGGTATTACCCTCTGTAGCGGAGGCAACCGTCTGCTGCTCCTCCTCCTCCTCATCCAATTTTCACTGAGAAGACAAACTAAGGGTGGTCTGGCTATTACCCTGTGTACTATCTTGACCCATTTCCACCTCTGCCCCATGCAAAGCATCCGCCTTAATTGTGATTGTTTGATTAGATAGAAGTTGGATGGTTACACTGATAATGATTATATCCGCTCACTATCTGCATTGATCCCTCAAAGTTGCGTAAAACCTTACAAAGGTCAGACATCAACGCCCACTCGTCGCTTTTGAAGAGCAGAAGTTGACTGGAAAGGCGACGACCATATTGCAGCTGGTATTCCACTACTGCCCTCTGCTGCTCACAAAGCCTGGCCAACATATGGAACGTTGAGTTCCAGCGTGTGCTCAAGTTGCACAACAGTTGGTGAGCGGGCAATTGCAAGCGCTGCTGCAGCTTTGTCAGACCGGCGGAAGCTGTCAATGACTTGCAGAAATGGACACACACGAGGCACCAGTAGCTCAGGCAATTTGGGGAAGGTTTTAAGAAACTGCTGAACCACTAGGTTGAACACGTGGGCTAGGCATGGTATGTGTCTGAACTTGCTCGGCATCAAAGCCTCCACCAAGTTACGGCCATTATCTGGTATTAGTTTGAGTGGCAAGAGCCACTGCTCAGTCTGGTCCCTTATACTCTGCCATAGCTCTGCGGCGGTGTGCTGTTTGTCAACTAAGCAGATCAAGTTAAGCACGGCCTTTTGCTGCTCCCCCACTGCAGTGCTACACTGCTTCCAGCTACTAACTGAGGGCTGACTGGTGCTGCAAGATGGCTAATTCTCAATTTTTACATCAGAATGAGAGGTTAGCAAGACCGCAGAGCGCACCTGTCTTTTCTATTTTTGTTATATCGTTTGGGTCTATAACAAGTATAAAAATATTCCTTTTTCACTCCCTACACTATCTCTCTTCTACTCTCCAGCTCTCCCTGACTAAGACTGAGCCGAACACGTGTCATTGGGCCAGCAGCCAACATGGCTACGGCATTACAGTGAATGGCAGTACTTACCTGTACATTTATTGGCTGCGTAGCAGCCATCAAACATGCAGGGAGGAGACTCAAGCATCGCAATCGAGCACACACGTTATTCGGCCAAACATCGCAATGCTCGAGCTGAACTAGTGTTTGGCCAAGCATGCTTGCCCAACACTACTGATATAGCAAAATTCCAATCAGGCCCTGCATGTGCCAAGTCTTCATAGGTCAGTAATCACTGACTGGAACCCAACCTGCTTTCCCTGCCTACTTGCAGTGCAATCCCTAAGCGGCAAGTCCACAACTAGTCAACTTTCTGTCACCGCCGGTTCTGGGAGACGGTCGGTCAGAGGTTCCTCCCTGTCTTGTGTATGACGTTCTTTGTTTTGGTTTCACTTTGCTCAATTCCTTTCTCTCCCTCAGCTGCCTCTTATCTTGATTAATTGGTTTGCTTTATATCCTCTCCCTTACTGCTTCTCCTTGCGGTTTATATTACTTCCTGGATGAAGTATGTGCTGCTGGAGGCTGCAGTTGTTTTGCACTAAGATAAGTGCATTTGTTTACTTTGTGTTTTGTTTGCTGGCTTGATTCTAGGTAACCCTGTCTCCCTCCGTATTCTGTGCAGGGAGCCGGTGGCCGTTCCCCTCACTACTATAGAGAATTCAGGTGTCACTCAGTTATAGGTACGAGGGCATGTATTTGTCTACCACCGGGACTTGTACATGTGCACAGTAGTTTGGGAGAGTTCTTAGGGATTTATAGGGCCCTCCTATATTTTCCTTAGTTTGGGATCAAGCCAGTCTGTCATTATTTATCAGTTCCTGCTAACTGTACTCCATCCCTGACACTCAACTAGCACCTTGGACAGAGAGGCTTGAGGAACTGAGTAAAGGATGGACAAGGACAGTTCTTTCCCACTAATGTTCCCTAAGACATCTGTCAAGTCAAATAGCTAGGGACATAGCCTCGTATGGGGAACCTGTGGTTCTAATACTCTTTTAGAGTATTAGAAGGGCCTAGTCTAAACTGTGACCTAAGAGCCAGGTCATTCCAGCCAGAGGCAGTACACCACTTACAGAATTCAGAGCAGTAATCTTCCATAGGTTATCTGCTCTAAGGTTAACAAATTTAGCTTTCCACTTAAGTCCCCCAGTCTGGCTCATACAGGAAATGGGAAATAAACAGTCAACGTAAAATAATTCAGGAGAGTTGGGTGATAGGGAAAATGTCTAGTCCTGAGGGTCCCCTTGAATCCGGGACATACTGTAATGATACCCACCCTCTGAGCTTTCATACCTGATGAATGTGGTCTAAGGCAAAAATAAAGTTTATAGCTCTAGTGGAAAGGTACAATATTTTTATGGTCACCAGAGAAGCGTTTAGAGAGCTTAACCTTGGGTTCTTCCGGTGACTGATCTGTAACAACTAGCCTGGCAGAACCATTGCTGCTGGAATCTCTCTGCTAGATCCTGAACCAGTCGGGCAATACTCTCCATCTGATTGGCTAATGCTGCCATCACATTCATAACTGAGCAAGTCACCCAATATTAATGTAATGCCTGTAGATAGGGACAGACACAGACAGTGAGCCCTGACCTAGAAACCATCCTACTTTCCCTACCTACTTGAAGAACAAGCTCGAGGTAGCAAGACCACAACTGGTCAACAGTCCTCATACTACTAAGGTACAGACACACAAACACCAAGAAACAAAACAACATAAAAATGGCCTACAAACTGTCAGGCTCCAAGGCCCTTGTAAGGCCTAGGGTTCCCATAGCAGCAAGGGGAGCCAATGAGGTCACAAAGGAAGCTCCCTCCCTCTGCAAACCTCATTGACATGGCTATTGACTGCAGCCTTTCAAAGGTTAATCTGCTGGCATTGTTGTTTCATTGATCCCGGCAGAAAGAGCAGGGTATTTAGGCAGTTAGTAACAGTTGGGCCCCTGCTGCTAATCGAGCCCCACATGCCAAGAACTCACAATGCTTGGCTATTTACAGAGCTTTGAATCGGCCAGTCTGTTCAAATTGGGATGCACCACGTGCTATGGTGCCCCTATTCTTCTGATCAGTGGGGGCTGATAGATGATAACATAATATAACTGGAATAACCCTTTAAATAACTCCCATGTTTTTTTTTTACAGTGCTTTTGTTTGGCTTGTAAAAATGTAATGAAAATCACGTTAGCCTTTCTTTTTTACATTTTGCCTATAGAGAAGTCTAGAGTAAAAGGCCTTAAAAAATAAAATTTTGACTTACAGCTAGTCACTGTGGTTTTGATGCAAAACATACATCAATATTGCAAAATATTGCTAAAATGTGGCAATTCTGCAAAAGATATGAAATCAGCACAAGTTTTGTCTGGTCATAGAAACTACAGACCTTAGAATTAGAAACAGCTTGCTGTTTTTTCATACTGTTATGTGGTTTTTATGGTGTTTTTTTATTTTCAGTGGCTTTTTTTGAAAAAGATGTTTTTTTTTTCCTTGTAGACAATGAGATGAAAAAAACTCTAAAATTTTAAACACTAAAACATCACCGTCACCGCAATTCTGAAAGTACAGAAGACCGGGACGTGGATAGAATGTATTGTATCAGAGTCTGTCCTCTCATAATTTAAGAGTACTGATGATTTCTCTAATCAATGGGTTACTTTAATTTTTGTTTCAGAGCTTACTGCCAGATTAAGGCCTCATGCACACGACTGTTCCGTGCATTGGGGACCACAATTTGCGGTCCCCAATGCACAGGCAATGTCAATGCGGCGGCTCGGACGGATAGAGACCGATTCAACTTGAATGTGTCCGTGATCCGTCTGCACACTAAAAAAAATAGAACATACTGTACCTCATAAAAGGTTAGTATATAAAATAAGGATGCTTGGACTGGGAGAAAATGTCTGTAAATGGGTAAGTAACTGGCTGAGGGACAGAAAATAGAGGGTGGTTATTAACGGTACACATTCATATTCTCTTCAATAAATTTATTAATAATCTTGTAGAAAGCTTGCACAGTAAAATATAACTTTTTGCAGATGACATTAAACTGTGTAAAGTAATTAACACTGAAGAGGACAGTTTTCTGCTACAGAGGGATCTGGATAGATTGGAGGCTTAGGCAGAGAAATGGCAGATGAGGTTTAACACTGACAAATGTAAAGTTATGCACATGGGAAGGAATAATGCAAGTCACCCCTACATACTAAATGGTAAAACACTCGGTAACACTAACATGGAAAAGGATCTAGGAATTTTAATAAACACCAAACTAAGCTGTAAAAATCAGTGTCAGGCAGCTATTGCCAAGGCCAATAAGATAATGGGTTGCATCAGAAGGGGCATAGATGCCCGTGATGAGAACATAGTCCTGCCAGTTTACAAATCACTAGTCAGACCACACATGGAGTACTGTGTACAGTTATGGGCTCCTGTGAACAAGGCAGACATAGCAGAGCTGTAGAGGGTTCAGAGGAGGGCAACTAAAGTAATAACTGGAATGGGGAAACTACAGTACCCTGAAAGGTTATCAAAATTAGGGTTATTCATTTTAGAAAAAAGACGACTGAGGGGGGATCTAATAACTATGTATAAATATATCCGGGGTCAGTACAGAGATCTATCCAATCATCTATTTATTCCCAGGATGATGAGGACAATAAAGGAATTCAAGAGGGGACTGGATGTATTTCTGGAGTGTAATAATATTACAGGCTATAGCTACTAGAGATGGGTCGTTGATCCAGGGAGTTATTCTGATTGCCTGATTGGAGACGGGAAGGATTTTTTTTCCCCTTAAGTGGGGAAAATTGGCTTCTGCCTCTCAGGTGTTTTTTGCCTTCCTCTGGATCAATTTGTAGGAAACAGGCCGAACTGGATGGACAAATGTCTTTTTTCGGTCTAAGGCCTCTTTCACACTTGAATTCTGAGGATCCGGCAGGCACTTCTGTCCCGCCGGATCCGTCAGAACACAAGTCGCCTGAAAGCATTAGAAGACTGATCAGGATCCTGATCAGTCTTCGAAATGCTTTTAGGTTACTATGGCAGCCAGGACGCTATTAAAGTCCTGGTTGCCATAGTAGTAGTGGGGAGAGGGGATCCATGCATGTAGGGCGCCCTGACGTCACTCTGGAGCGCCCCGGGAGCCGCACGGATGGTAAGTATACTGCTCCCCCGCTCCCCACTACACTTTACCATGGCAACCAGGACTTTAGCGTCCTGGCTGCCATGGTAACCATTGAGAAAAATCTAAATGTTGGATCCGGCGATGCGCCGAAACGACGTTTAGCTTAAGGCCGGATCCGGATTAATGCCATTTAATGGGCATTAATTCCAGGTCTGGCCTTGCGGTAAGTGTTCAGGATTTTTGGCCGGAGCAAAAAGCGCAGCATGCTACGGTATTTTCTCCGGCCAAACAACGTTCCGGTCCGGAACTGAAGACATCCTGATGCATCCTGAACGGATTTCTCTCCATTCAGGATTTTTCCGGCATAGAGACCCAACGACGGATCTCTATGCCAGAAAACAAAAACGCTAGTGTGAAAGAGCCCTTACAGTTGTGTTCAAAATTATTCAACCCCCACTGAAATTGAGTGTTTTGGCCAGTTTGACATTGATTTTGATCATTTCAGTCATCTTGTTTACAATTAAATCAAAGAGGCACTTGTACGTCAGACAAATATAACATAACTTATATAATGAAATAACCACAAATGTCTTTTCTGTGCTCACATCATTATCAGTTTTATTCAACCTCCAAGTGACATTCAATCTTAGTACTTAGTACAACATCCTTTTCCAGTTATAACAGCTTTTAAACGTGAAGCATAGCTTGACACAAGTGTCTTGCAGCGATCTATGGGTATCTTCGCTCATTCTTCATGGGCAAAAGCCTCCAGTTCAGTCACATTCGTAGGCTTGCGCGCTGCAACTGCTTTCTTTAAGTCCCATCAGAGGTTCTCAATTGGATTTAAGTCTGGTGACTGCAATGGCTACTTCAAAATGTTCCAGCCTTTAATCTGCAACCGTGCTCTAGTGGACTTGGAGGTATGCTTGGGATCATTGTTCTGTTGAAAGGTCCAACGTCTCCCAAGCCTCAGGTTTGTGACAGACTGCATCACATTTTCATCCAATATCTCCTGGTACTGAAGAGAATTCATGGTACCTTGCACACGCTGAAGCTTCCCTGTACCTGTAGAAGCAAAACAGCCCCAAAGCATGATTGACCCCCTGCCATGCTTCACAGTAGGCAAGGTGTTCTTTTCTTCATAGGCCTTGTTCTTCCTCCTCCAAACATAGCATTGATCCATGGGCCCAAACAGTCCACAGAACACTATCCCAAAACTTTTGTGGTTTGTGCACATGACTTTTGGCATACTGCAGTCGACTCTTCTTATTCTTTGGAGACAGCAAGGGGGTGCGCCTGGGAGTTCTGGCACGGAGGCCTTCATTAAGCAGTGTGCGCCATATTGTCTGAGCTGAAACTTCAGTACCCGCATCTGACAAATCTTTTTTCAGTTCCTCAGCAGTCACACGGGGACTTTTCTCCACTTTGCGCTTCAGGTAGCACACAGCAGTTGAAGTCAGCATCTTCTTTCTGCCATGACCAGGTAGCGTTTCAACAGTGCCCTTTGCCTTGAATTTGCGAATGATGCTTCCTATGGTGTCTCTTGGTATGTTTCACATCTTTGCAATCTTCTTATAGCCATTGCCCTTCCTATGAAGAGAAATCACCTCTTCTCTTGTCTTCCTGGACCATTCTCTTGACTTCACCATGTTTGTAAACACACCAGTAAATGTCTAGAAGGAGCTGAGTATCACAGTCATTTTAAATCTGCCTAATTAGTGCTTATTATGCTTGATTGCTGCTCCTTGACATCCACAGGTGTTTTCAATACCTGATCGAAAACACTTGAATAATCCTCTGTTCTTAAGGGTCCATTCACACATCCGTGTGTGTTTTGCGGATCCACGGATCTGCGGATCCGCAAAACACGGACATCGGCGATGTGCGTTCCGCAATTTGCGGACCGCACATCGCCAGCACTCTCATAGAAAATGCCTTTTCTTGTCCGCAATTGCGGACAAGAATAGGACATGTTCTTTTTTTTTCGGGAACGCAATTGCGGATCCGGAAGTGCGGATCCGCAATTGCGGACACGGCCGGGACATCGTCTGTCCCCATTGAAATAATGGGTCCGCAATTCCGTTTCGCAAATGCGGAACAGAATTGCGGATGTGTGAATGGGGCCTAAGAGTGGTAGTCTTTAAGCGGTTGAATAATTGTGTCAATGAAGAAATCACAAAAAAAAACCATTTAATACTGTATTACAAAAACAATTGATGTCATTTTAGTTGCATTTGGTTCTTTAAAAAGTCCTTGTAAGATTTAATTCTGAACACAATTACAAATGTACACTAAGTTCCCTAAAACCCTTTACAGCATTGGGGGTTGAATAATTTTGAACACAACTGTAAATGTATATTCTGCACAAGGGATGAACAGGTCCTGTGGGATCCATGCCTGGTTCATTTTTATGAACGTAAGCTTGTCCACGTTGGCTGTGGACAGGCGGCTGTGTTTGTCAGTAATGACGCCACCTGCAGTGCTGAATACACGTTCAGACAAAACGCTGCCCGCCAGGCAGGCCAGCACCTCCAAGGCATAAAAGGCTAGCTCTGGCCACGTAGACAATTTGGAGACCCAAAACTTGAATGGGGCCAAACCATCAGTCAGTACGTTGAGGGGTGTGCACACGTACTGTTCAACCATGTTAGTGAAATGCTGCCTCCTGATAACACATTCCGTATCAGGTGTTGGTGCAATTAGCTGTGGCATGGTGACAAAACTTTTCCACATTTCTGCCATGCTAACCCTGCCCTCAGAGGAGCTGGCCGTGACACAGCTGCGTTGGCGACCTCTTGCTCCTCCTCTGCCTTCGCCTTGGGCTTCCACTTGTTCCCCTGTGACATTTGGGAATGCTCTGAGGAGCGCGTCTATCAGCACATAACAACTGTATAACACCACAGAAGCACTCCGCACTCCGTAGAGTTCCGTGCCTCCGTTCAGCACCGTAGCTCTGGATTGCGGACCCATTCAAGTGAATGGGTCTGCATCCGTGATGCGGAGAGCACACGGCCGTGCCAGCATATTGCGGACCCGCTGTTGCAGGCTGCAATACGGCTGTGCCCAGGCAACGGCCGTGTGAATGAGGCCTTAAGGTGCATGAGAAACAATACATGAAGGATTTAAATTTCTATACAGTGTGAGACTACTAGCAGTAAATAGGAGTTTTAAAGACACCGTGAAATTAGTCATTCTGCACCTAGATTGTGTTTGATGTGAGTAGCTAAAATTATTTATGTTCCTTGACATAACATAGGTGTGGGCTACGGACTGGTTGATTTCTGTGGTACGCAGTAGGTGGCATAAGGCTGCATGCACTTCTTATTTAAGCTCTTGTCCTGCTGATTTCTGAATTTGGTAAAGATTGTTATACTAAGCACATGTTGTATTAACAGGGGAAAGAGTGCAAATCTAGTGGTGTTTTATTGCTTGACAATTTTTTTAGTACTTTAACAGGAAATACACGTTTTTTGCAGTACCCTATACTAAAAAGCTTAAACATATCCCGCTTAAAAAAATGTTTTGTCTACCCTTAATTTCCTACTTCCTGTAGATTTGAATATAGCATCTGAAGATGGCATTTTTACAAAAAAAAAATAAATAGTGTAAAAAAAAAACTGCTAAAACTGCAAAAGTGCTGAAAAATGCCACAAAAAACTCAAAATACCTTAAAAACACACTACGTCATTGAATGCTTTATGCTTTTTCTTAACAGAAAACTTCCAAAATTGTCTCTTATCAGGGATAGTGTTGAGCGCGAATATTCGAATCGTAAATTTTAATCGCGAATATCGCCACTTCGAGAATTTGCTAATATTTAGAATATAGTGCCATATATTCGTGAATAGTGTTGATCGCAAATCTTCTAATCGCAAATTTATCTTTAATATCTGCACTAAGTAAACAATAGGAAAGTTGCCTACCCCTTAGTGTTGATTGTGAATATTCTAATCGCAATTTTTTATTGTGAATATATTACATTGCCGATTTTCGCAATCAAGTAAATAAGGAATAGAGATCGCAAATTCTCAAATTTATGGTGAATATTCTCAAAATATCGTGAATTCTAATATTGCCTATGTCGCTCATCACTATTCAGGGATATATGTTGTTTAACCCCTTAAGGACATTGCCATTTTTCACCTAAAAGACCAGGCCAAATTTTGGAAATCTGACGTGTCATTTTATGTGGTAATAACTTTGGAACACTTATGTATCCATGCCATTCTGAGATTGCTTACAAGTGACGAATTGAAGTTCACAATAGTGGCAAATTTGAGTCAATATAAATCACCTTTAATTAAAATCAAAATCCTAAATTTACTGAAAATTTGGAAAAAATCGTAATTTCTCTGCTTTTAAGGCAGATAGTGATACATCACAAAATAGTTATTACTTTTAAAGCTCAGCGGACACCTGGAAGTTCGGTTTCGCTGAGTTCAGCCGAACTTCGCCGCAAAGTTTGGGTCCAGAACTTGACCCGAACTTGACCCCGAACTCGAACCCCATTAAAGTCAATAGGAACCCGAACTTTGGGGCACTAAAATCCCTGGACCTTTAAAATGCTGTCATTTTGTATGTTGGATATGGATGCAGACTTTTTAAAAACTTATGGCGGTGGCTGTCCCACAGTATGTGGTTTCCATCAGCCACTACTTTTCCAGGCGAGCCATCCCTTCCCTGCCCAACCAAGTGGGGACAAAATCAGTTGTGCACTGCGCAACGCCATCTGTGGCAAAGTCCACTTAACCACCAATACGTGGACCGGTAAGCACGGGCAGGGAAGTTATATCTCCCTAACAGCACACTGGGTAAAAGTAGTGGCAGCTGGGCCAGAGGCGGATAGCAGTTTGGTGCCTGTCCTTCCGCCCCCGAGGATTGCAGGGCATATCTCTTTGCTTCCTGTTGCCTCCTCCTTCTACAGATGTGACAGGCAAATAATTTTAATAAATTTGTTGGTTAGATTGTTGGGTAACATTTCCACGGTTATCAGGACTTTTTATTATAAATCATAACAAAAACTATTCAAGGAGCATTTCAAAAAGAGAAAATTAACCTGACCAGCCTCCCACCCTACTCCCCCCCTTTCACGTAAACCACTCATTAATGCCCATTTACAAATTTACTTAAACATAAACATATTTAAATAACTATAAGTCAGATAGACTAACTAAACAAACAAAACTATATACATGCCTTACCCTTAACTTATCAGGCCAGACATATACAAGTGGCTCAGAGGGTGGGTTCCTGCAACAACATAGGCCAAGTACACAATTGTCCAGCCAGGGCACAGTTCTGGAGGAGGAGGAGGAGAAGAAACAGTGTTCACAGCAGGGTGGCACCCAAAGAAGCTTATGGCCATCACTTGAGCATGGCTGGGGGGGATATGGAGTACACAGATAATACACCTTCCACAGAGGACAGCTTGTTGTTGCCTCTGGGCAGCCTGGCAAACATGAGCGACTACATGCTGCAGTGCCTGCACAATGACTGCTGAGTTGCCCACATTCTAACTTCCACAGATTACTGGGTGGCCACCCTGTTAGATCCCCGTTACAAGTACAATGTGCCATCCTTAGTTCCGTTACTGAAGCATGATCGGAGGAAGCCAACACTGGTAGACAAGCTGCTGATGGCATTCACACCTGACACCAGGGGCTCAGTGGAAGCACAAGGATAAAGCAGAGGAGGAAAAATTCGCCAACGCAGCTGGGTCACCGTCCTCACCTCAGAAGGCAGGGTTAGCATGGCCGAAATATTGAAAAGATTTGTCACCTCACCACAACAACCAGCACCACCAGCAGATATGAAACGTCTTAGCAAGAGGCAGCATTTCAGCAAAATGGTGGAATAGTATCTGTGCACACGCCTACATGTACTGACTGATGGGTCTGCCCAGGGTCGTAGCTACAGGGAAAGCAGGGAAAGCGGCTGCTTTGGGGCCCTGACCAAGAAGGTGCCCATCCAGGAGGAGGAGGACTAAAAGACTTTGTCAGAGCCCCCTCAACAGTATTATACAATGAAATTATATACAGTGGCAGTATAGACAGTGTAGAAAATGGATGGAACAGCTGCCGGGCCTGGTCTGAGAGAGTGATCTTTAGTAGCCACAGGAATGGGTTGTGAAAAAAATAACTGGGGGAGGGGGGCCCCATTCAAAAATTTGCTATTGGGCCAAGTCATTTCTAGCTACGCCACTGGGTCTACCGCATTCAACTTCTGGGTCTCCAAATTGGAGACATGGATACCGGCCTCACCCCACCATTGTTATACTACAGCGCAATTAATCTTTGTTTTCTTTTTTATATTCCCAATGTTTTGGGGTCTACCCCAATTTATAAAAAAACTAAGAACAAAACAAAACACATTATTTTTGTCAACTACCTTTGGCTTCACAGCCAAAAAAGTCTTTATGTCAGGCAACAATGTAACTGCCAATTGGAATGCATTAAGTACCCTGTCTGTTATGCAGTGCAGGGGTACTTTGAAAGAAAGAAGGTGTACAGCTCACCCAACAATCTGAACGCCACCTAATTTACTGAATATATTTCCAAGTCAGGTATGCAGTGCAGGGGTACTTTGAAAGAAAGAAGGGGTACAGATCACTCAACAATCTGAAGGCCACCTAATTTACTGAATATATTTCCAAGTTTTTTTCAAACCCAATGTCCGAGTTGTATTTACTGAATTTATTTCACTATCAGAGTTGCGGTGCAGGTCCCAAAGGTACTTTATAGGAAAAAAATATATGATTATTTCACCCACGGTGAAACAGATAGATTTGCTGATTATATTCCACTATCACAAATGCAGTGCACATAGCAAATGTACTTTTTAACAAAAAAACATAAAATAATTTGTCAGCCCAGAATCTAACAGATTGATTTACTGAATTAATGACACTGACATATGCAGCACAGGGGTACTTTACAGAAAAAAAAAATGTGAAAATGTCACCCTCTAGGTCCCTAAAATCACAGACAGATTAACTATATTATTTTTTCCTTCCCCTTGCACATATGCTCTGCAGGTGCACTTAAAAAATGGGTATATGTTGCCCACTGAAGTAAAAGAACTGGATTTAATGATTGCCCCTGGCACATATGCAGGTGCAAGTGCACTACACTTACACAAAATGGCTGCCGACACTAACCTAACTCACAGACGGATTAAAGACTTTGTCACTGGCCTCAGAGTCAAGACAGGGTAAAAAAAAAACAGTTGCATTGCACCCACAAGAAAAAAAAAGGATATAGATCGCTGAGTGAACAACTTCTGATATCAGATATTATTCAGCTTCCTTTCTATTCTCTCTCTCACAGCACCCTCGCAGTAGCAGGAGCATCATATCCCAACACTAATAAGAGCAGAGTGACGTGCCGCGCTACGTGACTCCAGCTTATATAGAGGCTGGGTCACATGCTGCACTTGGCCAATTACAGCCATGCCATTAGTAGGCATGGTTATGATGGCTTCTAAGGGCAGACAAGTGAAATGCTTGTTGATTGGCTGCCCTGCAACCTTTCAAAAAGTGACAAGAAATCGCCGAACACCGAACTTTTACAGAAATGTTCGGGTCCGGGTCCCAAAAGCCCTAAAGTTCGGTACGAACCCAAACTTTACAGTTCGGCTTCGCTCAAACCTAATTACTTTACATTCCCCATATATCTACTTTATGTTGGCATCATTTTATAGATATCATTTTATTTTTTGGGGACGTTGGAAGGCTTAGAAATTTCAAAAACCCACTTTTTGAAGGACCAGTTAAATTATGAAGTCACTTTGTTGGGCTTACATAGTACAAACCACCCATAACTGACCCCAATTTAGAAACTACACCCCTCAAGGTATTCAAAACTGATTTTGCAGACTTTGTTAACCCTTTATTTATTCCATAAGAATTCAAGTAAAACAGAGATGACATTTTAAATTTTATTTTTTTGGCAGATTTTCCATATTAATCAATTTTTTCCTGTAACACATCAAGGGTTAACAGCTAAACAAAACTCAAAATCTACTACCCTACCACGTTACTGCGATTTACATAAACACCCCATATATGGTCGTAAATTGCTGTCTGGGTGCATACCAGGGTGCAGAAGTAAAGGAGCACCATATGGTTTTTGGAGAGCAGATTTTGCTGGACTGGTTTTTAGAAGCTATTTGCCATTTGAAGCCCCGCTGTCACGGACTGTGGGGATCAGAACATTTCAGCCGGCAACATTATTCTCTGATTGGCTAGTCTGTACAGTCACCGGCCTGGGACCGCCCTAATTGGTCTCGTGTCGGTAAGCCGAGTTCCCTGGCTGTGTGTAACAGTCGGGGTCTCAGCACTGTCACCATGTCTGCAGGTATGGTGACAGTTTAGTACCATGACGCGTACACTTGTCATGGAGCACTAACTTTTAGTGCTCGATGACGAGTATACACGTCATATAGCACTAAGGGGTTAAACACATAGGGTGTTATTAGGACCTAGCATCCAAAAATGATGTCTTAACGGGAGAAGAATGCTTGCCCACATTTATACATGCAGTGGTCTTAATTGTCAGAAGAAAGAGTGTATTGTTCTGCATAATCATCCAAAAATGATGCACTAATGAGGGGAGGAATGCCTGACTGTATTTATATATGCAGAACAGCCCTTCACTCCCTGTCCCAAATTGTGCATCATCAAGCACACACAAAACACATCAGCCCAGGAGAAACACATAGGAAGGGAGTTCTGCTTCCACACAATTTAAGCCCAGGCTGAGGGAAGGCTGGTTTTATATGCACAACCCTCACAGAAAAGCACTGCATTCTGGCATACGAAAAGCACACTGGTATCAATGGTAACATTCAATGTGGCACTTCGAGAAGGTGAGCAATTTAGAGCAACAAGGAATGACATTAATCTAAGAGTTAATATACAAAAAATGTACAGTGCTAAACAAAGTTGTTGTAAAAGATAACAAAACAAAGAACATATAATCAAATAGGTACAGAAAGTTAAAGGATTAACACAGAAAGGCTCTTAGACTTAGTGAATGGCTTGTTAAAAGTATATTTTTTGGTCCCAGAGATAGGGAGAAAATGAAACACAGCCCAATGTCAATCAGATTCCCAAATTGTGTCAAAGGAATATCCCAAATCCCTCTCATTCTTGTCCCAGCCGTCTTTGAAGCCATTTATTAAATATACATTATCCACCTCTCTAATTCAGCTGGCAAACATGACATATCAATAAAATGTGTCTTTCTGTCTGCTCTGGTGGATATATGGGTTCCAGCATGTTTTTATAATGAATGTTTCATCATGCCAACCACTTTGATACAAAATATGGGGCCTCAGATTGTGAGATTCTCATTATGTGAGAATGTCAGCTGTCAGGTGGGTGGTGTTTAGACTCCCTGTGTTGTCCACGTTATATCAAAGTTGATTATTACAGTGTCACAAACCCACCTGTCCAAACTCCAGTGGTGAAATCTTCAGCGCCGGGAGAGACGTACTGCAATGCCACACCCCCTGGTAATGCAACAGCATCCTTAGCAACAGCATGCAATGCTCTTTCTTCCCACAGTGGGCATGTACTGGAGGAGAATAGCAGTGGGATAATTGTTCAGCAGCTCTATTCCTATGTGGTAGTATTAACGACTAATGGAGCAGCGATTCATGACCTATCAGGTTCTGATCCTGGGACTCATTCATCTATTTAAACTCCTTTCATGCCATATACCAGTGCCAGTGATAGTCTTGTTTGGGCTCACTAGCTAGGTTTCTGATTTTTGGATTTATTTGTTTGTGCCGTTGACCTTGGTTTGTCTTTTGACCACTATCTGTTTCATTTGATTTGTACTCTGCATCCCATCCGGTATTTAATCTTAGCTTGTAATTTGACTACTCTCTGCCTCTTATTTTTGTACTATGTTGTCCGCCTGGTTCTGACCCATTTTCACACGACTTTCCCTGTGTGTTGTTTTTATCTCTTGGTGTTTGTATCTGCACTTTAGTAGCATAGGGACCATCAACCAGTTGTGATCCTGCTACTTAGGTAGGGATGAGCGAACCCGAAGTGTATAGTTCTGGGGTTCGGGTGACACGGACCCGAACCCGAACATTTATGTAAAAGTTCAGGTTTGGGTTCGTTGTGATTTCTTCCCGCTTTCTGAAGGGCTGCACAGCAGCCAATTATCTAGCGTTTTAATTCCTGCCCTAAGAAGCCATTACAGCCATGCCTACTAATGGAATGGCTGTGATTGGCCAAGTGCAGCATGTGACACAGCCTCCATTTAAGCTGGAGTCACGTCGCGCCGCACGTCACTCTGCTCTGATTAGAGTAGGGATAGGATGCAGCTGCTGTTAGGGCGAGATTAGGCAGGGAAAAACACTTAATGAAGTTATCCATCTACAGCTCTGAGTCATTAAACTTCTGCTAGTTAATTGCTCACTGTTTTCAGGCTGCCCAGAGCGTTTTTCTGTCACTTTATTCTGGGGTGATCGGCAGACATTTTGTGTCTTGTGGTGCGCCAGCACAAGCTGCCACCAAGTCCATTAATTCATCAATAGTAGGGTTGTTGTTTTTTTGCTATATCCTACATCATAGGCTTGGCTGTGCTTATTGTCACCCCTAGAAACTCAGGATAGAACTTTCTATATTTTATTGAGAGGTGAAATTCACTTAAAAAGTAGCAATCCCCTAAATCTGGTATTCCAGCTGTGGCTAGCCAAGTGTAATACTGTCTGGAAAAGAATATATTTTTTTTCTGTGGTGAAATTCAATTTCCAATATAGCAATACCCTAAATCAGTGGTTTCTGCTGTGGCAGGACAAGTTTTATAGTGTCCGTCAAAGGATAGCTTTTGTTCTGGGGTGAAATTCCATTGCAAAAATAGCAATACCATAAATAGTGTCCGGCAAAGGATAGATTTTGTTTCTATGGTGAAATTCAATTGCCAAAATAGCAATACCGTAAATCAGTGGTTTCAGCTTTGGCTGGACAAGTTTAATAGTATCCGGCAAAGGATAGATAATTTTCTGGGGTAAAATTCAATTGCCAAAATAGCAATCCCCTAAATCTGGTGTCCCAGCAGTGGCTGGTCATGTTTAATAGTGTCCGGCAAAGGATAGATAATTTTCTAGGGTGAAATTCAGTTGCAAAATAGAAATACCGTAAATCTGGTGTTCCAGCTGTGACTGGACAAGTTTCATAGTGTCCGTCAAAGGATATATTATTTTCTGGGGTGAAATTCAATTGCCAAAATAGCAATACCCAAAATGTGGTGTCCCACCTGTTGCTGGCCAACTAAATCAGGTTCCAGTACCCGCCAGAATTTACAGCGATATTTGGTGGGTCCCAATGCCGTTCTAAGGATGGTAAGACCTAAGCAAATACAGGCACTAGTCAGTTAGGTGGCCAACAGTGGATCCAGCAGGATAACAACATTATCTCCCACCCAGTCCTCTGCAGAAAGCGCTCAGGTGGCGCCTGAAAACCATGCCCATCAGTCTGTCATATCACCCCATGCATACCAGGGATTTCCAAGGGAATCCACCTAGCCCTTCCCCAGTGGTGGAAGGCATAGAATGCACTGATGCACAACCACTGATGTTTCCTGATGATGAGGACATGGGAATACCACCTCATCTGAGTCTGCATGTCTCTGATGATGACGAAACACAGGTGCCAACTGCTGCGTCTTTTTGCAGTGTGCAGACCGAACAGGAGGTCAGGGAGGAAGACTGTGTGGAAGACGATGCAGGGGATGATAAGGTCCTAGACCGCACATGGAATGAAGGTCGTGCCGCTGACTTTCATAGTTCAGAGGAAGAGGCAGTGGTGAGACCGAGCCAACAGCGTAGCAAAAGAGGGAGCAGGGGGCAAAAGCAGAACAGCCGCCGCCAAGAGAGTTCGCCTGCTACTGGCCACCCCCACCAGGGACCGAGTACCCCAAAGGCAGCTTCAAGGAGTTTCCTGGCATGGCACTTCTTCAAACAATGTGCTGACGTCAAGACCCGAGTGGTTTGCACGCTGTGCCATCAGAGCCTGAAGCGAGGCATTAACGTTCTGAACCTTAGCACAACCTGCATGACCAGGCATTGACATGCAAAGGATGAACTGCAGTAGAGAAAACACCTTAAAAACAAGGAACTCCCTCAGGCTCCCCCTGCTCCCTCTTCTGTTGCTGCCTCGGCCTCTTCCTCCACCTTGGGAGAAATGTTGGCACCTGCCGCCCACCAAACAGAGGATGTGCCACCATCAACACAACCTCTGTCACCAAGCATCTCCACTAGGTCACACGGCAGCGTAAGCGCAAATTCCCACTTAACCACCCTCGAGCCCTGGGCCTGAATGCCAGCATTTCTAAATTACTGGCCTTTGAAATGCTGTCATTCAGGCTGGTGGACACAGACAGCTTCAAATAGCTGATGGTGATGGCTGTCCCACAGTATGTTGTTCTCCAAGAGAGCCGTGCCGTTCCTGCACACCCAAGTATCCGATAACATCAAGTGTGCACTGCACAACGCCATCTGTGGCAAGGTCCACCTAACCACAGATACGTTGACCAGTAAGCACGGCCAGGGAAGCTATATCTCCATAACTGCACACTGGGTAAATGTAGTGGCGGCTGGGCCCCAGGCAGAGAGTTTTTTGGCGCACGTCCTTCCGCCGCCAAGGATCGCAGGGCATCATTTTTTGCCTCCTGAAGCCTCCTCCTCCTACTTGGCTTCCTCCTCCTCTTCTTCCACCTGCTCATCCAGTCAGCCACACACCTTCACAACCAACTTCAGCACATCCCGGGGTAAACGTCAGCAGGCCGTTCTGAAACTCATATGCTAGGGGGACAGGCACCACACCGCGCAGGAGTTGTGGCGGGGTATTGAACAACAGACCGACAAGTGGTTGCTGCCGGTGGGCCTCAAGCCTGGCCTGGTGGTGTGCAATAATGGGCTAAATCTCTTTGCAGCTCTGGGACTAGCCGATTTGACGCACATCCCTTGCCTGGCGCATGTGCTGAATTTGGTGGTGCAGAAGTTCATTCACAACTACCCCGACATGTCAGAGCTGCTGCATAAAGTGCGGGCCGTCTGCGCTCGCTTCCGGCATTCACATCCTGCCGCTGCTCGCCTGTCTGTGCTACAGCGTAACTTCGGCCTTCCCGCTCACTGCCTCATATGCGACGTGCCCACCAGGTGGAACTCCACCTTGCGCATGCTGGAGATACTGTGCGAGCAGTAGCAGGCCATAGTGGAGTTTCAGCTGCAGCACGCACGGGTCAGTTGCACTGCAGAACAGCACCATTTCACCACCTATGACTGGGCCTCCATGCGAGACCTGTGTTCCCTGTTGCACTGTTTCGAGTACTCCACCAACATGGCCAGTGGCGATGACGTCGTTATCAGCGTTACAATACCACTTCTATGTCTCCTTGAGAAAACACTTAGGGCGATGATGGAAGAGGAGGTGGCCCAGGAGGAGGAGGAGCATAAGGGGTAATTTTCAGCACTTTCAGGCCAGTCTCTTAGAAGTGGCTCAGAGGGAGGTTTTATGCAAAAGCAGAGGCCAGTTACAAATGTGGCCAGCCAGGGCCCACTACTGGACAATGAGGAGGATGAGGAGGAGGTGGAGGAGGATGAGGATGAAGCATGTTCACAACGGAATGGCACCCAACGTAGCTCGGGCCCATCACTGGTGCGTGGCTGGGGGGAAACGGAGGACGATGACGATACGCCTCCCACAGAGGACAGCTTGTCCTTACCTCTGGACAGCCTTGCACACATGAGCGACTACATGCTGCAATGCCTGCACAACGACAGCAGAGTTGCCCACATTTTAACGCGTGCGGACTACTGGGTTGCCACCCTGCTGGATACCCGGTACAAAGACAATGTGCCCACCTTACTTCCTGCACTGGAGCGTGATAGGAAGATACGCGAGTACAAGCGCACGTTGGTAGACGCGCTACTGAGAGCATTCCCAAATGTCACAGGGGAACAAGTGGAAGCCCAAGGCGAAGGCAAAGGAGGAGCGAGAGGTCGCCAACGCAGCTGTGTCAAGGCCAGCTCCTCTGAGGGCAGGGTTAGCATGGCAGAGATGTGGAAAAGTTTTGTCACCACGCCACAGCTAACTGCACCACCACCTGATACGGAACGTGTTAGCAGGAGGCAGCATTTCACTAACATGTTGGAACAGTACGTGTGCACACCCCTCCACGTACTGACTGATGGTTTGGCCCCATTTAACTTCTGGGTCTGCAAATTGTCCACGTGGCCAGTGCTAGCCTTTTGTACCTTGGAGGTGCTGGCCTGCCTGGCGGCCAGCGTTTTGTCTGAAGTGTATTCAGCACGGCAGGTGGCGTCATTACTGACAAACGCAGCCGCCTGTCCACAGCCAACGTGGATAAGCTGACATTCATAAAAATGAACCAGGCATGGATCCCACAGGATTGTCCATCCCTTGTGCAGAATAGAATTTATAACTACCTCCACTTAACCATATATTCTTATACTCATTTTTAGCAGGGTATTGCTAATTGGATTTCCACCAAGGGAATGTGTATTCCCCACAGAGGTTTCTAAATTGAGCAGCAACGTACAGACTTTGTTATTCTAAGAATCAGTATAGCATTGTACAAAGAATTTATGACATGCTCACAACCCTCATTACCAAAAAAGTATGCTATGAGGTTGGCAGAGAGACTATTAATATTGCTAAAAACAATAGTACACACTGAGGTTACATGACATAGGAATCATATTAGTAACATAGTAACATAGAATATAAGACCGAAAAAGCACACTTGTCCATCCAGTTCTGCCTGTTTCCTACAAGTTGATCCAGAGGAAGGCAAAAAACCCCTGTGAGGCAGATGCTAATTTCCCCTTCTTAAGGGGAAAAAAATTCCTTCCCGTCTTCAATCAGAATAACTCCCTGGATCAACGAAACCTCTCTAGTAGCTATAGCATGTAATATTATTACACTCCAGAAATACATCCAGTCCCCTCTTGAATTCCTTTATTGTACTCACCATCCTCAGACAGAGAGTTCCATAGTCTCACTGCTGTTACCATAAAGAATCCTCTTCAATGTTTGTGTACAAACATTCTTTCCTCCAGACGCAGAGGATGTCCCCTCGTCACAGTCACAGTCCTGGGGATAAATAGATGATGGGAGAGATCTCTGTACTGACCCCTGATATATTTATACAGTTATTAGATCTCCCCTCAGTCGTCTTTTTTCTAAAGTGAATAACTCTAATTTTAATAACTTGTCAGGGTACTGTAGTTGCCCCATTCCAGTTATTACTTTAGTTGCCCTCCTCTGAACCCTCTTCAGCTCTGCTATGTCTGTATTGTTCACAGGAGCCCAGAACTGTAGACAGTATTCCATGTGTGGTCTGCCTAGTGATTTGTAAAGGGGTAGGACTATGTTCTCATCACGGGCATCTATACCCCTTTTGATGCAACCCATTATCTTATTGTCCTTGGCAGCAGCTGCCTGACACTAGTTTTTACAGCTTAGTTTGCGGTTCATTAAAATTCCTAGATCCTTTTCCATGTCAGGGTTACCAAGTATTTTACCATCTAGTATGTACGGGTCACTTGCATCATTCCTTCCCATGTGCATAGCTTTTAACGTGTTAAACCTCATCTGACATTTCTCTGCCCAAGCCTCCAATATATCCAAATCCCTCTGTAGCAGAAAACTGTCCTCTTCAGTGTTAATTACTTTACCCAGTTTAGTATTCCTATAATATATATATATATATATATATATATATATATATATATATATATATATATATATATATCAGATAATATACACCAGAGCACTGGACATCTATTTATCACAGGGACATACTTCTAAATCACACAACAGATGATTTTTGCTCCCTGTTTATTAGGACTGGGTTGCGTGGTAGTTAGCCACTTTTATCTTATATCAAAAGTAGTAGGATATAAACTGTACAAAAAGATGTATTCTCATATTTGTGTCAACCAGGAGAGCAGGACTATCATATTATTGACACAGCATGATGAACCACATAAAAAATACCACTGACAAAATAATTATTTGACCACCTAGCCCCCCAAACAAATTGTATAGGAAGTTATCACAATGCCTTATGCACCCCAAAATTGTACCAGTGGAAACTTCAACCCATCCCACAAAAAAACAATCACTCATATAGCTCCATGAAGAGAAAAATGCAAAAAGCGTTACATTGATGCTACTTGAAAATGGCAACACAAACTACATTTTTTTAACCTCTTGCCGCCACGCTAACGCCGATGGGCGTCAGCGCGGCGGCTCTCTCAGGTATCACTGCCGCCTATCGGCGTCATCTCGTGAGACCTGAGATTTCACATGAACGTACTCGGGACAACTGAAACTACAGCCTGCCAGCGCTGATCATGCGATGGCAGGCTGTAGATGCGAATAAAAACGCATTTAAAACGCATATCAGACGCTGTTTTGTAAACAGCGTCTGATATGCCTGCTGTTTGCTCCTCTGGTGGTCCATTTGTCTGGGACCACCAGGGCAAACATAAGTAAAGTCCACCAATCACTACACACACCCCCCCCCCTCACTGATTAATCCCTGATCATCCATGTCACCCCCCCCCTGATCACCCCCTGTCACCCCCCCTGTCACTAATCACCCCCCTGTAAGGCTCATTCAGACGTCCATATGTGTTTTGCGGATCCATGGATCTGCGGATCTGCAAAATACGGACACCGGCAATGTGCTTTCCGCATTTTGCCAGAACTATATAGAAAATGCCTTTTCTTGTCCGCAATTGCGGACAAGAATAGGACATGTTCTATATTTTTGCGGATCCGGAAGTGCGGATCCGGAAGTGCAGATCCGCAATTCCGGATCCGAGCGGGACAAAGTCTGTCCCCATAGAATTGTATCTACAATTCCGTTCCGCAAAATTTTGCGGAACAGAATTGCGGACGTGTGAATGAGGCCTAAGGGTCCCTTAGCGATCGCAGCTTTACAGCTTTCCCCTCTTTTTTTTTTTTTTGCACATTTTTTTGAGATTTTTTCATCCACATTGATCAATGTGAATGAAGAAATCTGTGCCGTTCATTTTTTTCTTTCAGTCCAGCGGCTGAACGGAAAAAAAATCTCATTACCCATATGCTCAATATAAGGAGAATAGCAGAAACTCCTAATTCTGGCCATACGGGTAATGATTGCGGAGACCCTCAAATGCCAGGGCAGTGGAAAAACCTCACAAGTGACCCCATTTTAGAAAGTAGACACCCCAAGGTATTCGCTAAGGGGCATAGTGAGTTCATGGAAGTCTTTATTTTTTGACACAAGTTAGTGGAAAATGAAATTTTTTGAAAAAAAATTTTAAAATTCCATTTCCGCTAACTTGTGATAAAAAATTCCATGAACTCACTATGCCCCTTAGCGTGTCTACTTTCCGAAATGGGGTCATTTATGGGGTGTTTCTACTGTCTGGGCATTGTAGTGCGTCAGGAAACATGACAGGTGCTCAGAAAAATCTGAGAAAAACTCACTTTTTTGCACCATAGTTTATAAGCGCTATAACTTTTACCCAAACCAATAAATATACACTTAGTGCATTTTTTTTTTATCAAAGACATGTAGAACAATAAATTCATAGAAAAATGTAAATTGAAATGTAGTGTTATTTGAAATTTTTTACAACAGAAAGCGAAAAATGTCGTTTTTTTGCAAAAAAGGGCCTGGTCACTAGGGGGGTATAAACCTGTGGTCTTCAGGTGGTTAAAGTGATTAAAGTGTAAATGTAATAAAATATAAGAAAAACTATATAAATATTATTTCTTATAATTAGAGTTGAGCGAACACCTGGATGTTCAGGTTCGAGAAGTTCGGCCGAACTTAAAGAAAATGTTCGGGTTCAGGATCCGAACTCGACTTGAACTTCACCCCGAATCCGAACCCCATTGAAGTCAATGGGGACCCGAACTTTTGGGCACTAAAAAGGCTGTAAAATAGCCCAGGAAAGGGCTAGCGAGCTGCAAAAGGCAGCAAAATGTAGGTAAATCCCCTGCAAACAAATGTGGATAGGGAAATGACTTACAATAAAAAACGATTAAAAAAAATTAACCAATATTAATTGGAGAGGGGTCCCATAGCACAGAATCAGGCTTCATGTCAACCACCAATGGAGAAGGCCACTTTTACTTGTTTAGGCCCCAGCACCCAGACAGAGCAGAGAGGTCCCATAGAAGAGAATTAGGCTTCATGTCACCCACCAATGGAAAAGGCCACTTTCAGTTATTTAGGCCCCAGCACCCAAGCAGAGGAGAGAGGTGGCATAGCAGAGAATCAGGCTTCATGTCACCCACCAATGGAAAGGCCACTTTTGCTTATTCAGGCCCCAGCACATGCTTTGCATGTAGATGCCTGGTCATGCAGGTTGTGCTAAGGTTCAGAACGTTAATGCCTCGCTTCAGGATCTGATGGCACAGCATGCAAACCACTCGGGTCTTGTCGTCAGCACATTGTTTAACCTCTCCCGGACCGCCGTACGCAGGATCGCGTTCTGCGGGCGGCCGGGCTCTTCTGATCCGACGCATCTAAGCGTGATCTCGCGAGACGCGAGATTTCGCGTAAATGCGCCCGCACATGCGCAGATCGCGCACGGCAAAAGGCGCATGGAGAGTTGGTCATCAGCCTGCCAGCCAATCGGCAGCGCTGGCGGGCTGATGACTTTTAAAAAAACGAATGAGAAGCCATTAACCCATCATATTTGTAAATATGATGGATTAAATGGCTTCTGTGCCCTCTCCTGGGTCCTTTTCGTCGGTTGGACCCAGGAGAGAGCACACCTTACTGTGAGTACACCCAAGCACCACACACTAGCCCCTGATCAGCCCTCAATCACCCAAATTAACCCCTTGATCACCCCTTTCATCACCTGTCAATCATCTAGTGAAAGGGAAAAAAGTGATCAGTGTAAACTGTCACTTTTTTTTTTCACTAGGATTGACTTTTAGGTTTAGATTACTTTAGGACCCTTTGGTAGGTAGTTAGCGTTAGCGCCCAGCCCACCGCACCACAGTCACTGGTTCGCTGATTAGCGTAGCGCTAATCAGCCTTTGTACTTTTATAGTATCTGTAAGTGATTAGAACTGATCACGGTCAGATATATAATAGTACTAGTGTCACCTTAGTTCGCCCTCCACCCAAAACGCAGTGTTTGCCCGATCACTGCACAATCCCTTCACAAGCGCTGCGGCGATAAAAAAAAATCAGTTTTGATCTTTTTTATCAATCGCAGCGGCTTCTGTACTTCGCTACCCTCTCAATTGTAAGACAGGCTTGCTTTTTTTCTTGGGTAGTCTCAGGGAATACCCCCTAAATTTAGACGCCCAAATGTCAAACAAGGGGTATTCCTCTGAAGAGGCCTACAGGATTCTGACCCAGTCGGATGAGGAATGGGAACCTTCATCTGACGAATCTAGCGGGTCAGAATACGAACCTGTAGAGAGCAGTGGCAGTCTGACCCAAAGTTCGGACGAGGAGGTTGAGGTCCCTGATAGAACCAGGCGTACCCGGCCCCGTGTTGCTAGACCGCAGGTTGCGCAGGATCCGCTTCAAGGGCAGCAGAGTGGGGCTGGCGCTGCCGGATTACGTGGTGAGGCATACACCAGCAGCGCAGCCCGTCCTGGACCTTCTACCAGCACTGCCGTACAACATGGTGAAGTGGCGAGCACCAGAAGGGCAGTAGAAGCTGGTACGGTGGCACGTGCAGTAGTTTCCCCGTCGCAGCCACCGCGCAGACAGGCCCGTATAGCCCCTAGAGTCCCTGAGGTGCTGGCAAATGCTGATTGGCAGCCCCCAACTTCAGCCGCACCATTAGTTCCCCCTTTCACCGCTCAGTCAGGAGTTCGGGTGGAAACAGCTCAGATAGGATCGGCGCTGGGGTTTTTTGAGCAGTTTTTCACTGCGGAGCTCTATGACCTAGTCGTGGCAGAAATAAACAGATATGCCACTCAATTTATCGCCGACAACCCGGGAAGCTCTTATGCCCAGCCTTTCCGGTGGAAACCAGTACAAGTTTCCGAATTTAGAACTTTTCTGGGCCTTCTCCTCAGCATGGGCATTACAAAAAAACATGAATTGCGGTCATATTGGTCCACGAACCCAATTCATCACATGCCCATGTACTCTGCTGCCATGTCCAGGACACGTTTTGAGACCATCCTGCGTTTCCTGCACTTTAGTGACAACACCACCTCCCGTCCCAGAGGCCACCCAGCTTTTGACCGGCTCCATAAAATTCGGCCCCTCATAGACCATTTCAACCAGAAATTTGCAGATTTGTATACCCCTGCACAAAACATCTGCGTAGACGAGTCCCTTGTACATTTTACCAGGCGCCTTGGCTTCAAGCAGTACATCCCAAGCAAGCGCGCGCCGGTATGGGGTCAAATTGTATAAGCTCTGTGAAAGGGCCACAGGCTATACGCACAAATTTCGGATCTATGAGGGAAAAGATCAGACCCTGGAGCCGGTCGGTTGCCCTGACTACCTGGGGAGCAGTGGGAAGATAGTCTGGGACTTGGTGTCACCCTTATTCGGCAAGGGGTACCATCTTTATGTGGACAACTTTTACACAAGTGTGGCCCTTTTCAGGCATTTGTTCCTAGAACAGATTGGCTGCTGCGGCACCGTGTGACCTAGTCGCTGGGGCTTCCCCCAATGGCTCATTACCACCAGACTTACAAGGGGGCAGAGGGCTGCATTGTGTAACGAAGAACTGCTCGCGGTGAAATGGAGAGACAAGCGTGACGTTTACATGCTCTCCTCCATTCACGCAGACACGACAGTCCAAATTGAACGGGCAACCAGTGTCGTTGAAAAGCCCCTCTCGGTCCACGACTATAACCTCCACATGGGAGGCCCCTTATTTGATTTCCCGAAAGACCAGACGCTGGTATAAGAAGGTGTCTGTATATTTGATTCAATTGGCTCTATATAACAGTTACGTTCTCTACAGTAAAGCTGGGAGAACGGGATCCTTCCTCAAATTCCAGGAAGAGATCATCGAGAACCTCCTGTATCCAGGAGGTTCCGTGGCCCCAACCACCAGTGTAGTTAGCCGTCAACACGAGCGGCACTTCCCCAGCGTTGTGCCTGGTACCTCAACCCAACCGCCACCCCGAAAAAGATGTCGTGTCTGTAGCAGGAGTGGAATAAGGCGTGACACCCGTTATTTCTGTCCTGACTGTCCTGACCACCCTGCCCTATGCCTTGGAGAGTGTTTCCGGAAGTACCACACTCAGGTACACTTAGGGACCTAGGGACAGCACTACACAGGTAGTTTTTTTTCCACTCAGGCTCTAGGGTCTCTCAGGACACTAGGTTTTGAGAGACCCTAACACATAGGGAACGGTGCTGGTGTGCTACAGCAGAAGTTTGAAGCGGTAGAAACCTCTCCTTTCACTTGGGATAACGTGTATAGTGTACTTCTCACCATCTCTGTGTGATTTACACTTTACACATTGTCCCATGGGAAAGGAGAGGTTTCTGCTAGGAAAATAAAGAGTGAGATGGTAAAAAATAAAAAAAATAAAACAGGTAGCAAGAAAAAAAAATCTTGAGTTAGTTCAGGTTTTTATGTTCATGTTTTACAATGTTCTGGTTTTATAAAGTTTGCAACGTTCAAGTTATGTGCCTGCTGCCTGTTTTTTCTTCTTTTTTTTTTTCCCCCATAACCACCCTTTATTTTCCAGGTAGACCAACGGACCAACCAACGAAAACGCCGCAGCACTGATGTGAATTCTGAGAGAAGCATTGCGCTGCTATCAGAAGACACGTGAAGTCGGTGTATGCGGCGCTGCAAGACGAGATTTCTCCTCTGCAGGACAGGTACGTTTGCCCTGGCATATGAGCTGAGGAGAGGTGTTGGAGTTCATATGCTTTGGCAAACACTTTGTATCAAAAAATCTGGCAAAGATGTCTTCCTCCACACCGATCGATTGATCGATGTGAATGGAGAAATCACGTTTGCCATAAGAGCTGAGTGGGTATGGATGTTTGGGCGGAGCCCCTATGTCCTGGCAATCGCCAGGCCCCTCTTTTTTTTCTTGCATATTTTTTGGCAGAGATTTTTTCATCCACATCGATCGATGCAAATGAGGAAATCTGTGCCGTTTGTTTTTTCTTTCAGCCCAGATGCTGAACAGAAAAAAAAATCTCATTACCTGTATGCTCCATATAAGGAGAATAGCAGAAACTCCTAATGCTGGCCATACAGGTAATGATTCCGGAGACCCTCAAATGCCAGGGCAGTACAAAAACCTCACATGTGACCCCATTTCGGAAAGAAGACACCAAAGGTATTCGATGAGGGGCATATTGAGTCCATGAAAGATTGAACTTTTTGTCACAAGTTAGCGGAAAGGGAGACTTTGTGGAAAAATAAAAAAATCTAATTCCGCTAACTTGTGCAAAAAAAAAAATCTTCTATGAACTCGCCATGCCCCTCAAAGAATACCTTGGGGTGTCTTCTTTCTAAAATGGGGTCACATGTGGAGCATTTATACTGCCCTGGCATTTTAGGGGCCCTGAAGCGTGAGAAGAAAAATGCGTAAAAATGCCGTCCTAAAAGGTACTCATTGGATTTAGGGCCCATTTGCGCAACTTGGCTGCAAAAGAGTGGCACACATGTGGTATCGCTGTACTCAGGAGAAGTAGGGCAATGTGTTTTGGGGTGCACTTTTACATATACCCATACTGGGTGTGAAAAATATCTCTGTAAATGACAACTTTTTAAAAAGAATTTATACAAAGTTGTCATTTACAGAGATATTTTTCACACCCAGTAGGGGTATAGGTAAAAATACGCCCCAAAACACATTGCCCTACTTCTCCCGAGTACGGCGATACCCCATGTGTGCCACTTTTGCAGCCAAGATGCGCAAGGGCCCTAAATCCAATGAGTACCTTTAGGATTTCACAGGACATTTTTTACGCATTTGGATTCCAAACTGCTTCTGACGTTTAGGGGCCCCTAAAATGCCAGGGCAGTAAAAATACCACACAAGTGACCCCATATTAGAAATAAGACACCCCAAGGTATTCCGTGAGGGGTATGGTGAGTTCATGTAAAATTGTATTTTTTGGCACAAGTTTGTGGAATATGAGACTTTGTAAAAAAAAAAAATCAATTTCCGCTAATTTGTGCCAAAAAATAAAAACTTCCATGAACTCACTATGCCCATCAGCGAATACCTTGGGTCACTTGTGTGGTATTTTTACTGCCCTGGCATTTTAGGGGCCCCTAAACGTCAAAAGCAGTTTGGAATCCAAATGCGTAAAAATGTCCTGTAAAATCCTAAAGGTACTCATTGGATTTAGGGCCCATTTGCACATCTTGGATGCAAAAAAGTGGCACACATGGGGTATCGCCGTACTCAGGGCAATTTGTTTTGCGGTGTATTTTTACATATACCCATGCAGGGTGTAAGAAATATCTCTGTAAATGACAACTTTTTAAAAATTTTTATACAAAGTTGTCATTTACAGAGATATTTTTCACACCCAGTAGGGGTATATATAAAAAGACACCCCAAAACTCATTGCCCTACTTCTCCCGATTACGGTGATACCCCATGTGTGCCACTTTTTTGCAGCCAAGATGCACAAAGGGGCCCTAAATCCTATGAGTACCTTTAGGATTTCACAGGACATTTATTACGCATTTGGATTCCAAACTGCTTCTGACGTTTAGGGGCCCCTAAAATGCCAGGGCAGTAAAAATACCACACAAGTGACCCCATTTCGGAAAGACACCCCAAGGTATTCTGTGAGGGGTATGGTGAGTTCATGTAAAATTGTATTTTTTGGCACAAGTTAGTGGAATATGAGACTTTGTAAAAAAAAATAAAAAAATCCATTTCCGCTAACTTGTGACAAAAAATAAAAACTTCCATGAACTCACTATGCCCCTCAGTGAATACCTTAGGGTGTCTACTTTCGGAAATGGGGTCATTTATGGGGTATTTCTACTGTCTGGGTATTGTAGTACCTCAGGAAACAGGACAGGTGCTCAGAAAGTCAAAGTGCGGAAATTCACTTTTTTGCACCATAGTTTGTAAACGCTATAACTTTTACCCAAACCAATAAATATACACTTATTGCATTTTTTTTTTTATCAAAGACATGTAGAACAATAAATTTAGAGAATTTTTTTTAGAGAAATGTAGTTTTATTTGATAAATTTTCCAACATAAAGTGAAAAATATCATTTTTTTGCAAAAATTTCATCAAAAAAAGTAAAATATCAAAAAAAAGTAAAAATGTCAGCAAGAAAGAAATAGCACCAAATGAAAGCTCTATTAGTGAGAAGAAAAGGAGGTAAAATTCATTTGGGTGGTAAGTTGTATGGCCGAGCAATAAACGGGTAAAGTAGTGTAGTGCAGAATTGTAAAAAGTGGCCTGGTCATTAAGGGTGTTTAAGCTAAGGGTGCTGATGTGGTTAAAGAAGTGCCATGCCAGGGAACTCCTTGAAGCTATCTTTGGGGTGCTCGGTCCCTGGTGGCGGTGGCCAGTAGCACGCAAACTCTCTTGGCGGTGGCTGTTCTGCTTTTTCCCCCTGCTCCCTCTTTTGCTACGCTGTTGGCTCGGTCTCACCACTGCCTCTTCCTTTGAACTATGAAAGTCAGTGCCACGACCTTCATTCCATGTGGGGTCTAGGACCTCATCGTCCCCTGCATCGTCTTCCACACAGTCTTCCTCCCTGACCTCCTGTTCGGTCTGCACACTGCAAAAAGACGCAGCAGTTGGCACCTGTGTTTCGTCATCATCAGAGACGTGCAGACTCTGATGAGGTGGTATTCCCATGTCTTCATCATCAGGAAACATAAGTGGTTGTGCGTCAGAGCATTCTATGTCTTCCACCACTGGGGAAGGGCTAGCTGGATTCCCTTGGGAAACCCTGCCAGCAGAGTCTTCAAACAGCATAAGAGACTGTTGCATAACTTGAGGCTCAGACAGTTTCTCTAATATGCATGGGGGTGATGTGACAGACTGATGGGCAATGGTTTTCGGCACCACCTGTGAGCTTTCTACAGAAGACTGGGTGGGAGATAATGTTGTGAACATGCTGGATGCACTGTCGGCCCCCCAATTGACTAGCGCCTGTACTTGCTCAGGCCTTACCATCCTTAGAACAGCATTGGGCCTCACCAAATATCGCTGTAAATTCTGGCGGGTACTGGAACCAGAGTCAGTTGGTTCAACAAGACGTGTGGCTGTGGCAGAACGTCCACGTCCAGGGCCCCTAAAATGCCAGGGCAGTATAAATACCCCACAACTGACCCCATTTTGGAAAGAAGATACCACAAGGTATTAAGTGAGGGGCATGGTGAGTTCATAGAAGATTTTTTTTGACACAAGTTAACGGAAATTGGCTTTTTTTTTTTCTTACAAAGTCTCATATTCCACTAACTTGTGACAAAAAAAAAAAAATTCACATGAACTCACCATAACCCTCACGGAATACCTTGGGGTGTCTTTTTTCTAAAATGGGGTCACTTGTGGGGTATTTATACTGCCCTGGCATTGTAGGGGCCCCTAATGCGTGAGAAGAAGTCTGGAATCCAAATGCGTAAAAATGCCCTGTGAAATCCTAAAGGTACTCATTGGAATTTGGGCCCCTTTGTGCACCCAGGCTGCAAAAAAGTGTCACACATGTGGTATCGCCGTACTCAGGAGAAGTAGGGCAATGTGTTTTGGGGTGTATTTTTACATACAAATTTACATTAAATTGATCATTATGCAACAATGGTCCAACTATGTCCATCATGTAAAACAATCTCCTTTTTTTTTTTTTCTCCTTAGTGTTTTATTTGCGTGGTTAATTTAACTATTTTTGGTTATATATACACTACACGATATGTTGTTTATATCACCTTGTGCAATAATTTTCACATGTCCACGTTTGATGCATACATGTACATTGGTGCAAGTACGCATGTAACATCTTGATTTTTATATTTTTTTTATGGGTAGCACATATTATTCATTTGAATACATGTCTTTTTGAGTATTCAAAATTTCACTATGTCCATCAGTATAACTGATGTAGCACTACGTATAGGGGTCGGTGTTATGTATTAATATAGGGATTATTGGTCCACTTCTTAAATTGGTTCATATTGTCACTATGCATTATTCACTTTTGAGGTTGTTTTTTGTAACTCTATTCAAATATGATGGTATATTATTATATGATGGTATATTCATAATATGAATGTTTATGTATCAGTTAATACAACTTTGTAATATTCAATATAGCACTGTGATTCCCACAACCAAAATGGCCTCCATTGTGCGCGCGATCCTCTGCGCAGCCGCGGCCGTGGTGACGCGATTGCACTCTCGTCGCGATGCAATTCGCGCTATTCTAGACGAGGTCGCCGCGTTCTGGTGCAAGTATCGTGCGCCATGTAGCGGGATGGGGGCCGATTATTTATTACAATCAGGTGAACACAGCGCTATTGGAATGGGTGTGTGGTATGATTGGGTGATGCGGCATGTTTGGACCTGCGCTATTTGTATATATATACTCCTTGGTTGATCCATTATTCAGACCCCTTGAAAATGCTGACAGCGAAACGCGCGTCGGGGAGGTTTCTTGTGGCTGTGGCGGGAGGGGCCGATACTTTGGTCAGTATGACTTTGAATTCATGAGGCACACTGTTTTTGATTTGATTATTTATTGCACTTGCACTTTAAACTATTTATATATGCGCACTATTGTAAACATTATTGTGCTGGCTAATGTTATTTTTCATAGTAAACTGTGTGCCTTCAACCTACATCAACAATGATGTGGAAACCACATGCCACAAATTTGTTTTTAACATGTTTTTAATGTGATGCCATTTAATATGAATTAATAAAATTTGATAGTGTTTAGAATGAACTTCTTGTTAATTGTATCATTTTTGATTAGATGATCCTGATATTTCTTGTTGATTTAGTATTTTTACATATACCCATGCTGGGTGAGAGAAATATCTCTGTAAATGACAACTTTTTAAATTTTTTTATTCAAAGTTGACAATTTACAGAGATATTTCTCTCACCCAGCATGGGTATATGTAAAAATACACCCCAAAACACATTGCCCTACTTCTTCTGAGTACGACGATACCACATGTGTGCCACTTTTTTGCAGCCTAGGTGTCCAACGAGTACCTTTAGGTTTTACAGGGTTGCTCACAATTTAGCCCCGCCCAAAATGCCAGAACAGTAAACACACCCCACGAATGACCCCATTTCGGAAAGTAGACACCCCAAGGTATTCACTGAGGAGCATAGTCAGTCAGTGGGAATTTTTTATTTTTTTTGCCAGAAGTTAGCAAAAATAGAAACTTTATTATTATTATTTTTTCCTCAGAAAGTGTCATTTTCCGCTAACTTGTGAAAAAAAATGAAATCATACATGAACTCATCATGCCCCTCTGCGAATAATTTGGGGTGTCTTCTTTCTAAAATGGTGTCATTTGGGGGGTATTTATACTATCCTGGCATTCTAGCACCTGAAGAAACATGACAGGTGCTCAGAAAGTCAGAGCTGCTTCAAAATGCGGAAATTCACTTTTTTGCACCATAGTTTGTAAACGCTATAACTTTTACCCAAACCAATAAATATACACTTATTGCATTTTTTTTATCAAAGACATGTAGAACAATAAATTTAGAGAAAAAATTATATAGAAATGTAGTTTAAAAAAAATAAATTACAACAGAAAGTGAAAAATGTAATTTTTTGCAAAAATTTTCGGTCATTTTTAATAATATCAAAAAAATTTAAAATGTCAGCAGCAATGGAATACCACTAAATAAAATCTCTATTAGTGAGAAAAAAAGGAGGTAAAATTCATTTGGGTGGTAAGTTGTATGACCGAGCAATAAACAGTGAAAGTAGTGTAGTGCAGAATTGTAAAAAGTGGTCTGGTCAAAGGGTGTTTAAGCTAGGGGGGCTGAGGTGGTTAATGGAAAGAAATACACTTGGAGATGCAAGCTGAGTGTAATATACCCTTTTACGGACAGATTTACAATTGGCCTGCAACAGCTGGAACACCAGATTTTGGGTATTGCTATTTTGGCAATTGAATTTCACCCCAGAAAATAATATATCCTTTGACGGACACTATAAAACTTTTCCAATCACAGCTGGAACACCAGATTTACGGTATTGCTATTTTTGCAACTGAATTTCACCTCACAAAATAATATATCCTTTGACAAACACTATGAAACTTTTCCATGCACAGCTGGAACACCAGATTTACGGTATTGCTATTTTTGCAACTGAATTTCACCCCAGAAAGTAATATATCCCTTGACGAACACTATGAAACTTTTCCAATCACAGCTGGAACACCAGATTTACGGTATTGCTATTTTTGCAACTGAATTTTACCCCACAAAATAATATATCCTTTGACGTACACTATGAAACTTGTCCAGTCACAGCTGGAACACCAGATTTACGGTAATGCTATTTTGGCAATTGAATTTCACCCCAGAACAAAAGCTATCCTTGAGGGACACTATAAAAGTTGTCCTGCCACAGCAGAAACCACTGATTTAGGGTATTGCTATTTTGGAAATTGAATTTCACCCCAGAAAAAAAAATATATATTCTTTGCCAGACAGTATTACACTTGGCTAGCCACAGCTGGAACACCAGATTTAGGGGATTGCTATTTTTTGAAGTTAATTTTACCTCTCAATAAAATATAGAAAATTCTATTCTGAGTTTCTAGGGGTGACAATAAGCACAGCCAAGCCCCTGATGTAGGATATAGCAAAAAAAAATCCCAACTATTGATAGATTAATGGACTTGGTGGCAGCTTGTGTTGGCGCACCACAAGACACAAAATGGCCGCCGATCACCCCAGACAAAAGTGACAGAAAAACGCTCTGGGCAGCCTTAAAACAGTGAGCAATTAACTAGCAGAAGTTGAATGATTAAGAGCTGTAGATCGAACACTTCATTTAGGCTGGGAACACACCTAGGCGTTTCTGAATCGCGCGTATGACGCGCGTTTTTGTAACTAAGAAACGCGCGTCATACGCGCAATTCAGTGATTCTCCCCTATGGCATCATTGTCCATAGGCGCGTTAAAACGCCCCAAAGAAGCTCATGTACTTGTTTGGGCGTGGGGCGTTTTACAGCGCGTTCAAACGCGCTGTAAAACGCCCAAATGTGAACCATGCCCATAGGGAAGCATGGCTTTTCACATGTTGTGCGTTTTACAGCGCGTTTGAACGCGCTGTAAAACGCTTAGGTGTGTACCTAGGGTAAGTGTTTTTGCTGAGTTAATCCCTGCCTAATCTCGCCCAACAGCAGCTGCATCCTATCCCTTCACTAATCAGAGCAGAGTGACGTGCAGTGCGACGTTACTCCAGCTTAAATAGAGGCTGGATCACATGCTGCACTTGGCTAATCACAGCCATACCATTAGTATGCATGGCTGTGATGGCTTCTTAGGGCAAGAAGTAAATCAATAGCTAATTGGCTGCTGTGCAAGCCCTTCATAAAGCGGGAAGAAATCGCCGAAAAACGAACCCAAACTTTTACATAAATGTTCGGGTTCGTGTCACGAACACCCCAAAATTCGGTATGAACCCAAACTATATAGTTCGGGTTGGCTCATCCCTAGTTATAATATGTAATTTGTTATTATTATATATGTAGAATTAAAGGAGTTTTCAGAAATTAAAAAAATGTATAACACTGAGGTACACCAATCTCTTATGAAAAATATCAATCTCTATTAAATATCCTTAAAATACACATTAGATACCATAAAAAATCATCACCAAACTCAAAACGATCCCGCGTCATTTTAAGATGTTCCATCAGAGCAACGGCGATCTTCTAAAATTTAAAGGTATAGAAATTATCCATCCGGGCATACGAGGTGGAAATGTGGGAAAACTCCTGGCCCAAAAAGAGAGTCGCTGGATTTTTAGATTAGGGACCTTGACACCACAGGGATTAAATGAGTCATTGGGGTTAGCAGCATTCTTGTAGAGTGGGGGGCTAAGTATTTTAAAATTTTGGTGTTGTCAGATTTTAACTGTATTTTTAATAATTACAGAGTACTTACCGTATTGATTCTGGACGGATATATGTGGAGGTCGTTTTCTGGTGGATGGGGGACGGTCTCCGGTTGGGGATGAAGGATGGACAGGGATGGTGGATTTCGATAGCTGGTGAAAAAAGGAACAAGCAGAATGAACAACAAAAGCGAGATACATTTGAGGAGGATGGACTTTGTTGCATAGATCAGCCTTTGTCAGGCTGATTGATGCGAACTCACTATGTATGTAGGGGAGGTTGATGTACGGGTCTGTGTGATTCATTTATTATGGTATAGAAGGGGATTATTACTACATTGTATCAAGCACTATGCACTTTAATTTTCGGCACTTTACAGCCCTTATTGGGCTCCTACTATGTATTATTTTATGGGGGATATTTTGTGTTGATTTGTAATTTGATGCACTTATATTAATTATTTAAGGAACACTCCATGTATTGACTAAAGCTTGATTGAATAGAATATTAATTATGAATTTATAGCACTAGCACTTTAGGTTTAGATGTCAGTTCATGTAGTTTAGGGGTCACAGATAATATGTTAGATACATGGTTTATTTTGTTAGGCCCGGTATCTATAGTACTTTTTTACCTATCACATAATATATATATTTTTTTTGAGTGGGTTTGGAGTAATATATATGGAATCTAGGTGTGATTAGCCAGGCATTGTGAGTGAGACAGCCCGTGCCCCTATTAGAACTATAGAATAATATATCTCCATTTGACTCCTTTTCGAACTTTAGTGGACGCCTGTTTGTCCTTCTAGATATTGTAATAGTAATTGTCATGTGGTATTGATTGTCCTTCTAAAATGGCATTTTACCTGGGAACGGGAGCGCATCGCAGACTGACTATTGAGGCGGCGCTTGCGCTGGACCCTGACAACACTAAAGCCTCGAGTGACGTCAGTTTACGGAAATAGTCCGAGCTGCCCTCACTGAGGCCAAGGTGGGGCCTGGTGGAAGATGTGTCCGCAGCGATTGTAAAGGAGCGATGCGCTACAATGACGTCCTAGAGCCATGTGATCGAGGAACGTTCCCCCATAGGTCAGGTTACGACATAAAAAGTAGCCCACTACATCCATTAGACCTCTCCTCTTGAAGAAGCTGTACGCGAAACGCGCGTCGAGGGGTGCGCCTACTTGCATGACGGGGTGTATGTGGCCGAGGTAAGGCACGAGTTGCTATTGTATTTTTACCGGGAGGGAATGAGTATTTGACTATTAGACAGATCTTGTTGAGTTCCACCAATAGACGGGTTAGTCTTTATTTTGAACGCTTTAGGTCTGTTCTGTTTAGGGTTCATTTCAGGATACTTTCGGTTTAGGATCCACACAGAGCCACGTATCTGTGGCTTAGCAAGTTGTTTGGCGCATGTTTTTCTTGTTTCTCCTTTTTTATGGTATCTAATGTGTATTTTAAGGATATTTAATAAAGATTGATATTTTTCATAAGAGATTGGTGTACCTCAGTGTTATACATTTAAGGTTATTGGGTACTACCTCGATGAGGTTACGATCAGATTAGTGTTTGGTTAGAAATTAAAAAAAGCCAAAAAAAGTTATCATATTATTTACCCCCACACAGTGAATCCTATAAAAAAAAAAGAAAATAAAAATCAAAATAGCTATAATCTGGCCATCTCCCCTTTGCAAATATGGAATAAAAGTAATAAAAAAACATACGTGCAGCAAAATGGTACCAATAAAAATTAAAATCGCATCCCACAAAAACAAGTCGTCATATGGCAGCCTTGAGGGAAAAATAAAAATGTTAAAATGTTAGAATATAGAGATGCAAAATATAAAAGATTTTTAATAAATAAATACATTTTGTATCAGCATCATCATATCAACTTGCAGAATAAAATTTACATGTTATTTATTCTGCACAGTGAACTCCATAAAAATATAAATAACACTGCAAGAATAATTTTATATTTTTTGTTCACCTCACCTCCCTAAAATGGAATAAAAAGAGATCAAAAATTCATATGTACCTCAAACTTAAAAACTACATCCCATCCTACATAAAGCAAGCCCTTATACAACTGACCTGATGGAAAAATAAAAATGTAATATGTGTTAGAATATGGCAACACAAATAAGTTACGTTTAATAGCAAGTTAATTTATGATATAAGAACAAAAATTGTATTAAAACACAAGAACAGCTATATAAATGTTGCATTGTATTCATACTGACCAAGAGAATGAAGGTCACTGGTCAGTTTTACTGCACAGGAAACCTCATAAAAACAAAACCCATAAGACTGTGGTGGACCTTTTACAATTTTACCCTATTTGGTTATTTTTCCAGTGTCCCCCTACAGTTTATGCAATAGTAAATTGTGACATTAAAAAGTACAACTTGTACTATGTGACTGGAAAAATAAAAAAAGGCATGACTTTGGGAAGACAGGGAGTAGCACAAAAGCACAAAAATGAAAAATTACAAGGTCCTGAAAGGGAATTTACAAAAATATAACCATGCAATGAACTTGAGAAATATAATTCACCTTGCAAATAAATAAGAAAAAGCATTATTTTTTTTTCAAATTTATTTAGTTCAAAATTATCAGAGTTTACAAAGACATTCCACTTTGGTAGACCGTGAAAAAGCCAATACATAACACTCTTTTCTAAAACTGATATGCAAATCAGTTTTCTTACAAAAGAAAAAAAAAAAAAAAAAAACAATCTGAATGTCTCCATTGTAGCACTTGGCTGGAAAGGAAAAAGAAAACTGAGTCAAACTATGTCTTTCAAGTTAGTCAGTAGATGGTATAGAACCCCTAATGCTCTCCACACTATCGACCCTTCGATCCCATCCACGTTTGAGATGTTTTGGACAAAAAAAAATAAATAGTATTGCCAAAATCATTTTATCTCACAAAATAAAGTATTCACATCATTTAAACTACATGGTGAACCTCTATATTGTGAGGCATAACAATTGGTCTTAATCAGAGACATTAAAATTGGAAAAATTGCAATTAAAAAATATTCTGTACAAACACAAAAAATTAGGCTCTGGCATTCACTCCAAAATTGCATTGGCTGGAAGGATTTAAAAGGGCACTGACAACAAAAAAACATGGATGCCAACCCCTTCTGACAGTGATTTATAGTATATAGTGCCTTGTGTGGGGTATTTAGATACAGGACAAAACAAATCTTTACCACTGATAAAGGACGTTCCCAGTTATGACTCAGTCAAGTTATATAATGCTTATAATTTTATTAGCAAACTAGATTATTATTATTTTTTATTTTTTATTTTTTTTACAAATAAATTTAATTTGGCTGCCTCAAAACTATAGCCTACTCAGTGCTGAAAGAGTTCATGCTCTACATGCAGCTCTAGAGTAAGAGTTTTCAATTCTATTATTTCTATACCCCAACAGAGAGAAGTATCCACTGCTATTAAATATTTTTTTTTTTTAAATGCAGAAATTAAATGGATAATCTAATTTGAATACTGACAGCTCTATTGTGATGTTTGAGAACGAATGATTTATGAAGATAAAATATGCAGAGTGCCCACAGGGCAGTCTAAGTGTAAAGTTGTACACAGCGAAATAACATCTAGTAAACTTTAGAGAAATTGCAAATTCTGTATGTCATTAACTGTTTGCCATTAATGTATGAGGGCAGAGAGTACATAAAAGAAATAGATCTGCAAGCACACTAAATATCAGGGTTGTGAACTTTTCAAATGAGTTTCACTGGCAATCCTTTAAAAATGGGCTGACAAATCATATTTCTAATTACATGTTTCCTGCACTCTGGTAAAATTATACAGTCTTGAAAAATAGATAGAGGAGAATTTTAGAGAAAAGGGGAACTTACGCGTAAGAGCTTTATTGAATATTGAGATTACATTATCAGCAGGGTGTTAATTTTTGGTACATAATGAAATTGAATTGTCTTTTAGATTTAAACAATAAATTGATAAATATTATTTTTTTATTTTTTTTATTTCTTACATACTTCAGTGATTCAGAGGGCAAACAATGTAGAGTGTGTAATCCCTTCCAGGCACAGTAATGTTCTACTTTTTCATTTTCGTTATGTACTCAGTCTTCCCAAAATGATAACTTTTTATATATCAGTTACACGAAGTTGTACTTTCTAATAAAACCATTTAATATTGCATGCATTAATAATATTAATAATATTGTGCTTCTGGGTGTGTACTGGCCCTAGCATGGATTGGAGGAGTCTGATGGTGTGCAGCAGGTTTCTATGGAGATCCTGCCTATTGCACACCTCCATAGGAATATAGTGCAAGTCTCATTGACCCAATGTATTAGAGAAGCAACCTGATGATTGCTTATTCAAGTATAAAAAAAAGTGTAAAAGAAAAAGTTTTTAAAAATATAAAAAACATAAAAATTCACCTCCCACAAAACATTAAATAACAAATAATCAAAAAGTCATACACACCCCAATATGGTATTAATAAAAAGTACAGATAGTTCCTCAGAAAATCAGCCCATACACAGCCCCATACACATAATTACAAAAAAGTTATAGAGGTTAGTATATTGTGTTACTTAATAGTAAATGCCATAAAAACAAAACCCATAAAACTGGGGTACAAATACATTTTTCCTCCAATTCCACACAATTTGGAATTTTCTTTCCGGATTTCCACTACATCATAGTAACATACTTTATAAGGCTGAAAAAAATATATCTGTCCATCTAGTTCAGCTTGTAAGGGTACATTCACACTTGCGGCAGGACGGATCCGGCAGGCTATTTAGCCTGCCGGATCAGTCCTGCCACAAGTGAAAATCCACTGCCGTGCTGCCGCTCCGTCCCCATTAACAATAAGGGGGTGGGGGGCGGAGCTACGGCGCAGCACGGCAGTGCACATCAAAGATCGCCGGACTGAAAAGTCGGACATTAATGACTTTTAGTCTGGCAATCTCTGGCCGTGCACTGTCGCGCTGCGCCGTAGCTCCGCCCCCACCCCATTATATTCAATGGGGACGGAGCGGCAGCACGGCAGTGCACCACATTTGCGGCGGGAAGGATTCGGCAGGCTGATCCGTCTTGCCGCAAGTGTGAAAGTACCCTTATCCTTCAATTTGATCCAGAGGAAGGCAAAAAAAAAACTCAGTGAGGTAGAAGCCAAGTTTCCCCATTTTAGGGGATAAAAATTCCTTTCTGACTCCAATCAGGCAATCAGAATAACTCCCAAGATCAATGACCCATGTTTAGTAACTATAGACTATAATATTATTACACTTCAGAAATACATCCCGGCCCCTCAAACTCTTTTAGTAAACTCACCATCACCACCTCCTCAGGCAGAGAGTTCCATAGTCTCACTGCTCTTACCGTAAAAAATCCTCTTCTATGTTTGTGTACAAACCTTCTTTCCTCCAGATGCAGAGGATGTCCCCTCATCACAGTCACAGTCCTAGGGATAAATAGATGAAGGGAGAGATCTCTGTACTGACTAGTGTTGGGCGCGAATATTAGAATCGCAAAATTTTATTGCAAATATCGACACTTCGACAATTTGCGAATATTTAGAATATAGTGCTATATATTCGTAATTTCGAATATTCTAGATTTTATTTTTCATCAGTTTTTTTTCATCTTTGTCTGAGCTTAGCAACATCCCTAGCAACCAGTAGGAAAGTTGCCTACCCCTTACTATATAAGAACATTCCCCACCATTTTCTGTAGTGTAATGGAGTTCTGAGAGAGATAACAGTGTGATTGCTGTGCTCAGTGCTTTGTTGTATATACATTAGACAGTTAACTTTTATATATAATGCAGATAGTAAGGGGGAGATAGTCAGTGTAGTTTAGATTAGTGTAGGGTATTAGGTTCTGCTGTCCATATACATACATGCTACAGACATCTATGCCCCTTTTAATGCAACCCCTTAACTTATTGGCATTGGCAGCAGCTGGCTGACACTGGTTTATACAGCTTAGTTTGCTGTTCACTAAAATTCCTAAGTCCTTTTCCATGTCAGTGTTTCCCAATGTTTTACCATTTAGTATGTACTGGTGACTTGCATTATTCCTTCCCATGTGCATAACCTTACATTTTGTCAGTGTTACAGTGTTGAACACGAACGTTTTATTTTTCAGTTTACGTTCCATTTTTTTGCGTTCCATATACAGAACCATTTATTTCAATGGATCTGCCAAAAAAATGGAAGGTACTCCGTATGCCCTCCGTTTCCGTATTTCCGTTTTTCCATTCAAAGATATAACATGTCCTATTATTGTCCGCATAACGGACAAGGATAGTACGGTTCTATCAGGGGCCATCTGTTCCGTTCCGCAAAAAATGCAAAGTACTGAAAAAGCCATACGGTCGTGTGCAAGAGGCCTTAATCCTCATCTGCCACTTGTCATGTCAATTACTTTACATAGTTTAGTTTCATCTGCAAAAATTTATATTTTACTGTGCAAGCCTTCTACAAGATCATTAATAAAACTATTGAATAGAATAGGGCACAATACTGACCTCTGTGGTACCCCACTAGTGACAGTGACCCAATCTGAGTGTGCAACATTAATAACCACCCTCTGTTTTCTATCACAGATAGATATCCAGATATTCAACGTCCATTGATTTGCCGCAGTCAAGTCTAGAACTTACCATCTCATAGCAACAGATTTAAATTAGTTTGACATGACCGATCCCTCATGAAGCCTTGCTGATTTTGAGGTACTCTCTGGATCGGAATTTAGGACCAATAAGTAGGTCTTTTTTTAATCTGTACAATTGTACGGTTTTAGTGGTTATTTTTGGTCCAACATATCCTCTCTATTGAAGGGTTGTGTTTCTTTAAATAATGGAGATTGCAGTCAGCACAACCCAATACGCAGGTGCACGTTGCTATGGTGAAATACACATACAAACGTAAAAACAAAGGTGCAATGGCACACTGCAGCTAGAGCTCCGTCCTGCCACTATGCTGGATGTTAGATGAGGCATTAGTTTATATTTTGGCCAAATTATGTAAGCCACCCACCACTTCACGGTTGCCTCTTGAGTGGTCCCTAACATTAATTCTTACCTTTTATGGGCCATATCAGCCACACAAAACCCAGGGAGTGCAGGTGCAGCATGCATGCCAGATACACTCTGCTTGTAACCCCGTCTGGTGCCATACAGCGTTCATCAGATCAAGGGATGCAAATACCAACATGCATGCTGAGCCCACTAGTACTTCTCCTGGAACCAAATGGCTTCTGGTAAGTTCAATAAAGCAGACTCAGTTTTATACTGACTTTAAAACCAGCCTACAGGGCGGATTCACTAGTCAGGTGTGCATGACTGCATGGAGGTCACCACGCCTCCCATATATGCTACAAAGGAAAAAAAAAATGGAGATTGCAGTCAGCACAACCCAATACGCAGGTGCACGTTGCTATGGTGAAATACACATACAAACGTAAAAACAAAGGTGCAATGGCACACTGCAGCTAGAGCTCCGTCCTGCCACTATGCTGGATGTTAGATGAGGCATTATTTTCTTTAAATAATATTTGTTTTGTTTTAAACAATATATGATCTTATGATCTTACATATTCCTCCAGATAATCTTCTAGTTACATGATAGCACTCCCCCTATGTCGTTCCGTCTTTCAATTTCTGATATCTTTTTTTTTTTTCTCCTGTCATTCTATCTTCTTCACTGTCTCTATTTCAGCTTGTTATGATAATAATACAAATTTTTATTAACTTTTTTGATTTATTTCCTGGTTGCGTGTTTATTATTATTTTTTTTTAGGCACTACTTTATGCATCACTTGGATTGTGATGGCACAGTGGAACATAACAATTTGGAAGCTTGATTTAGGACCTTGGCATCATATTTGGAGTTTATATCACAGCTATTATCTACAGCCTTCACATCTTCATGATCAAGATTTTGTTATTGCAGTATATGATATATTTACGGTCATAACTAATTATGTATTATTATTATGTCATGTTTTTCAAACAATTTTTTTTTTTTAGCACTTGTCATATTTTGTCATATGTTTTTGCACTGGCACTTCATTCACTTCACACTCGGTCACTTGTTGCACTACTTCACTCTTATTATTTTTGTGGTATGGTTGTTTCACTATGTATTGTTGTACATTATATGCCTCAGTTTTGTGACGTTGGGCGCATTCCGCAGATAGCTTTGAGGCATCTATATATTATTGAAGTGTAGCCTATGGCACGCTCCAGTCAAATGTCCGGGCAGACATGCAAGAAGTGGCAATTAAGTAAATTCTGCGATATTATGTGATGTGTGGCGATTATGCGCATCTTGCGATTTTTTGTGATGTGTGGCGATTATGCGCTTCTTACAATTTTTCGATGATGCGAATATGCGATAAGTGGAGATTATGCGCATCCTGCGATGCTATCTAGCATGGAGTCGCGGCCTATGGCACGCTCCGGCCATGTGACCGGGCGCATATGCGATAAATGGCGATTATGCGCATCCTGCGATACTATGCAATTTGTGGTGATATTGCGCTGTTTATGTTTTTCCGATCATGTGACTGGGTGGTTACGTAAGATAGGGTGCATATTATTGATGTAAGAGGCGCACAATGGATGAGGTAGGTGACTGCACCAGGAGGTATGAATTGAAGTCAATTAAAGAGACCAGGAAGGATGCTTGTATGGAGGACTTACCTGTCACTCTTTTTAAACAACAACTACTGATTGGTATAGGGGTCCACAGGGAGTGGCTTTGAGTGGTAGGGTGGAGTTCTTGGAGGTATAAATATGTGCAGGAAACACATGCTAGTCAGACGCCCTTGAAGAAGCAGCTGGTGAAACGATCGTCGGGCATTTTGTGGTCGGTATACATGTTTACTTATGGGGAGGAGGTGAGCACATGCTGTTGTTATCTCTGTAGCTATTGCACTTTGCACTTTATTTTGTATATTACTGTGGCTTACTCTGCCTCCCAAGCAGGGCCGGGCCGACACAGAGGCTGGGGAGTCTCCAGCCTCAGGGCGCTCCAGCCTCAGGGCGCAGGCCAGCTCCCCAGCCTCTGGGCGGCAGCCGGACTGTCCCACCGGGTAGCCAGGGAAATAGTTAATTGTGCAGCAGGCAGCTCCAGTGCCGCTGCCTGCCATTTCAAAAAGCACATACACCCTTAATAGCAAGTGCAAGATAACTGATAATCACCTCGCCACTAATCACCCCCCCCCCCTCCCTCCCCTCTGATCGCATCGCGCTGCAGCAGATCACATTACTCCTTACTTTTTATGACAATCAGAAATCAGTAGGCTAAGCTCAGCTCAGTCTCCGTCGTGGCTCCGCTCCTTTCCTCTAGCCCCTCCTCCTGTTAGCTGCTGCAGCTTCACAGTCCCGTTCAGACCCAGTGCCAGAGTCTGCATCCCTGCTACCTATGCAGCACAGCCTCCACAACCAGAAAGGGTTCCAGAAAGTGTGACCAGGCGGTCTAACATGGATCTGCCTGTGCATGTTCTGAAAATTACATGGTAAGATTTTTGTCTACATACTAGTCCTACACTACACATAAAGCATTGGTGAGTGTTCAAGGAGAACACGTGGACAGACACTGTCATCCTCTTGCTTTGTGGCCCTCAGCTCTGATGAACATAAGGGGATCCTGAGCAGGGGACCACTTTATGGTGTTTATTTGGCTATAAGAGCGTCAGTTCTGTGTGTGACCTGATAAAGTGTAAAATTTTACTCCAACAGAAGCACAATGCTTGATAGTTACAGACAGCCTCTATAATAAAAGTTAAAATACTGTTAAAAAATGCACATTTTATTGCCTTGCCCCTTGGAAAGTACAACTCCCAGCATGCCTTGTCAGATGCGGACCTACTGGGAGTTGTAGTTTTCCTTTATACAACTTGCTGTAATTTTAGGTTGCAATTATGATGCGGGCACAGGTCTTGCATTCTCACCGGCTGCCCGCACCACAATTGTCAATACCAAACCAGAAACTACTGTATACAAGCAAATAAGGGTGGGTTTGCACTTGCGTTCTGGCTTTCTGTTATAGGTTTCATTTATAACGGAATGCCCAGACACTCCTGACGTGACGAGTGAAGGAGCAGGGGCGGGTGGAGGAGGAAAGGAAAATGGTGGAGGCGGCGGCGGTGTCTCAGAATCGCTTCTTCTGCCATCACTGCAAGGGGGAGGTCAGCCCCAAGCACCAAGTACTGATCACCGCGGGGAAGGCAAGGGGATGACGGGGGAGCCTGACAGGGCGGGGGATGGGGGGGTCAGGTACCGGGAGAGGCAGGCATGTAACGGGGCAGGTGTGGATGTCCTTAGAGTGTGGCCCCTGGGCTGCAGAGGTATGTGTGGCCCCTCAGATGTCCTCCTCCATCATAGGCGCTGGGGCCCCTCAGATGTCCTCCGCCATCATAGGCGCTGGGGCCCCTCAGATGTCCTCTGCCATCATAGGCGCCGGGGCCCCATCGGATGTCTTTCGCCATCGTAGGTGCTGGGGCCCCATCGGATGCCCTCGCCATCGTAGGTGCTGGGTCCCCTGACTGGATGGGGGCCCCCCTGTGATTGTTATGCTGCACTGTATTCCGCTCAGTCTGTTAAGGGGTATAAATATGGCGGCAGCACTGCTGATCTTAACTACAACTCCCAGCATGGTGGGCACGTTGGGAACTGTAGTTTTGCTTTAGTTGGAGAGCTGTGATTACTGCTCTGGACTTGTACATTGTAACAGAACCTCAGCTGTAGAAGTATTTGACCCCGTTCACACATCAAGCAGATATCTTAGTGAGAAGCTCAGGTCTATCAGAATGCTGAGTGTTGTAGTGACGGGTCTACCCGTGGGGCAGGAGCCTGGACGAACCAATATGGCCGCCTGAGGACTGTCAGGTGGATGATGATTGATAACAAACATACATATCTAAATGGCGGGGGGGGGGGGCGCACTTGGGCAGCTCAGCCTCTGTTGGTGGTGGACCTTGTCCCAGCCCTGCTCCCAAGCCTATCTAATATCATTGTGACACTGCTGACCATACATTTTTAGTGAGATTTTTCTCCCCATCTCTGTTCGTGCCTATGAACTCTCATTGTAGTTATATTGTGGATCATGTTTTTACATATTGGTGAATCAATAAAGGTATTTTTTTATATTACCTGCATTGTGTTTTGTTGATAGGTGTGTGATTTTGAGGTACTCCAAGATAGCATCTCTCAGAAAACCTTTAAACAGTTTGCTCACGACAGATGCTAAACTTACTGCCCTAAGTTTCTGGGCTCTGTTTTTGGACACATTTGAGTATTGGCACCACATTTCCTATGCACCAATCCTGTGGAACACTCCCTGTCAGTATAGAGTCCTTAAATATCAGAAATCCTATACAATATAAAATTATTCCATTAAAAAGTAGAACTTGTCCTCCAAAAAACAAGTTGTCATACAACTATATGAAAGGAAAAATAAAAAAGCTATGTCTCCAAGAAGGCAGTTCGTTAAAAAAAAAAAACATAAAAAAAAAGATCGCTCTGTCAGCAAGGGGCTAAAGACATTGGCCCAATGTTTGGAATGGTTTAAAAGAGAAGTGTCCCAGCAATCTCATCATACACAGTATGCATGAGATGCATACAGAGAAATACCCTCTTTGGATGCATAATCCAAATCTTGTATCCACAATTGGTTTTGATTATACAGAAGCAAAACTGCACTACTTCAATATATATGGAGTGTGATAAGTACTTGAATTATTCTATTAGTCACTGAAGTTAGATTGGCTTCCAGGTACCATATTTAAAGTTTATATTTCCCTTTTCTGTGCAAGTGTAACTTAGCAAATTAGCACCAACATTAACACTTTCACATTTTTCAAGTAACACCCACAAAACTTAAATGTATTTCATTAGGATTTTATGTGATAGAAAGTAGTAAGTATGTGTGAAGTGAAAAAAGAAAATGATACATGGTTTTTAAAATTTTTAAATAAAAATCTGAAAAGTGTGGCATATATTTATATTTCGCCCCATAAGTCAATACTTTGTATGACCACCTTTTTCTACAATTACAGCTGCAAGCATTTTGGAGTATGTCTCTACCAGCTTTGCACATCTAGGCTAACATTTTTGCCTATTGTTCTTTGCAAAATAGCTCAAGCTCAGTCCGATTGGATGGGTAGTGTCTGTAAACAGCACCAGATTCTCAATGGGATGGCTATGTTTAGGGTTGTTGCACTGCTGGAAGGTGAACCTCCACCCCAGTCTCAAGTCTTTTGCAGCCTCTACCAGGTTTTCCTCAAGGATTGCCCTGTATTATGTTAGTTTTATGCAACACTTAGCATTTTGCATTTAGGCCAAAAAAGTTCAACTGGTCTCATCTGACCAGAGCACCTTATTCTAATTGTTTCCTGTGTCCCCTACATAGCTTGTGACAAACTGCAAATGGGACATCTTATGGCTTGTTTTTTTCTTGCCACTCTTCCATAAAGGCCAGATTTGTGGAGTACACGACTAATAGTTATACTTTGGACAGATTATCCCACCTAAGCTATGGATTTATGTGGCTCCTCCAGAGTGACCATGGGCCTCTTGGTTGCTTTTCTAGTTTATGCTCTCATTGCCTGGGCTGTCAGTTTAGGTGGATGGCTATGTCTTGGTAGGTTTGTAGTTGAGCTGTGCTCCTTCCATTTTCTTCAGAGGTTGACATATTTTTCTTTAACCTAACCCTGCTTTACACTTCTCCACAGCTTTATTCCTGACTTGTCTGAGGTGTTCTTTGGTTCTCATGATGCTGTTTGATCACTATTGTTCTCTAAGAAACATCTGAGGCCTTCAGCAGCAGTTATACTGGCAATAAATTACACAGAGATGGTCAATATTTGCTAATTAGGTGACCTCCGAAGGGAATTGGTCACACTAGATTTTATTTAGGGGTATCAGAGAACAGAGGACAGAATGCAAATGCACACCACACTTTTCAGATTTTTTTGTAATAAATTTGAAAACCAGATACAGTTGAAACCAGAAGTTTACATACACTATGTAAAATAACATAGATGCATGTTTTTCTCAATATCTGACATAAAATCAGAATAAACTAGAATCAGAATAATGAGATAATGTTTTAAGTCATTTTTATTACTTTCTGCTATGTTTAAATACACTACTTATTATGCCTTTAATCAATTCTGGACTGCCCATTAGTGTTGAGCGAGAATGCTCGGCCGAACATTAGTTTGGCTCGAGTATAGCTATGCTCGGCACATGACGGTATTCGACAGAATACCGCATGTGCTCGAGCGCAATGCTCGAGTGTCCTAAGTACTGCCCTCATTGTAATGCCGTAGCCATATTGGTTACTCGCATTACAGTGATTGGCTGGCTGGAATGCATCATCGGGTGCTATATAGCACCCGATGACACATGTTCGGCTCAGGCTTAGTCAGGGAGAGTTGTGCATAGAAAAGGACACACAGTGTAGGGAGTGATATTGGACTATTTTTATTAAAAAAAAAAACTTTTCAGAGACCCAAAAGTCCTTTTAAGGACTATTATGTGTGGCAGCAGCAATATATTTTTTTAGTGCATCCTGCGCTAAATAGCGTCTAATAGGCTGCTGCAGACAGTTAAATTATCTGCACAACATCTCCTGTGTAAAGTGTGCGCATCTCAAAAAATATCTGTGACATCCAGTGTACTTCTTCCATAGACGGTGTCCTCTGCTGACAATTTAATTATCTGCGCCACGTCTCCTGTGTAAAGTGTGGGCATCCTAAAAATATCTGACATCCAGTGTACTTTTCCGTAGACTGTATCTTCTGCGGACAGTGACATTAGCTGCGCCACATCTCCAATGTAAAGTGTGCGCATCCCCAAAACTATCTGTGAAATCCAGTGTGCTTTTTCAGTAGATGGTGTCTGCTGCGGACAGTGACATTAGCTGCGCTACATCTGCAGTGTAACGTGTGCGCTGAATTTTTTTTTTATCAGTGACATCCAGTGTATTTTTTCAATAGACTGTGTCCGCTTCTGTCAGTGACATTACCAGTGCCACATCTAAAGTGTAACGTGTGTGCTTAAACAATTCATCTGTGACATACAGTGTACTATTACCATAGACGCTGTGGACAGTGACATTACCGGTGGTACCTCTCCTGTATAATGTTTCCTTATCCCAAATACCTGTGACATTCCCTGTAATTTATTAGCCGCTGGTGACAGCATTGACATTATCTGCGGGATATCTCCTGTGTGACGTTTCTACATCCCAAATACCTTTTAAAAAAATTTGCTGCACACACTTCCAAATCCTACTCTACAGTATGTTAATGTACGTGTGACATACTTTCAAGCATAACATTTAATATGAAGAAGGTGAGCAGTAAGGGACAGGGAAGTGGCCGTGATGCTGATGGTGAACACAGAGGCTGTGGCGCTGGGCGCATTAAAACTGTGCCTGCTGCCAGAGCACATGAAAAACATTCATCCACGATACCTAGCTTCATGTCCCAGTTTGCTGGGTGGCACAGGACACCGCTCTTGAAGTCAGACCAGTGCGACCAGGTGGTTGGTTGGATTGCAGCAGTTAATGCTTCCAGTCGGTTAAGCACCATCCTGTTTTCCACCAATTCCAGTCTCAGTAGCCAAGGCCCTCGCATATAATGTTTTACAGGTCAGCTCACCTGCAGGCCGGGCCGGACTGGCCTACCGGGATCCCGGGAAATTTCCCGGTAAGCCGCCGGCCCTGGGGCGGCTGGGGCCGCTTTAACATGTGCCCTGCGGGCTGCAGATTTGACTAGGTGGCCGTCCGTGTCTCCCTCCCTCTTCATGGAGACAGGCTACCGCCCGGCCACTCAGCTGGTCTGTGGGTGAGGTTTCAGGAAGAAGGGTTTCCACTGCACGTCCTGTGCAGTGCAACCTCTCAGCCTGCTCTCGGCGATCTCCCTCCGTCACTGCTGCAGTGAACAAGGGAGATTGCCGAGCGCAGGCTGAGGCTGCACAGGACGTGCAGTGGAAAGCCTGATGGTGCCGGGGAGCGAGCTGGCTGTTGACGGTGTACAGGATCAGCAGGGGGGCGGAGGGACAATAATGGAGGGCTGTCTCTGTCTGGGGGCAAAATTAACTTGGGGGGGGGACAATAATAGAGGGCTGTCTCTGTCTGGGGGCAAAATTAACTTGGGGGAGTGGGGGACAATAATGGAAGGCTGTCTCTTTCTGGGGGCAAAATTAACTTGGGGGGGTGGTGGACAATAATGGAGGGCTGTCTCTGTCTGGGGGCAAAATTAACTTGGGGTGGGGGGACAATGATGGAGGGCTGTCTCTGCCTGGGGGCAAAATTAACTTGGGGGGTGGGGGGACAATAACGGAGGGCTGTCTCTGTCTGGGGGCAAAATTAACTTGGGGGGGCAGCTTGGCGGTCAAACTACATGGAGGGCTGTGTGGTGGTAAAATTACTTAGTGGGGGGCAAATTACACAATGGAGGGCTGTGTAGGGGGAAAATTAACTTGTGTGGGGGCAAAATTAACTTGTGGGGGGAAAATTACTCAGTGGGGGGCAGTGTGGCGGCCAAAATTACTTAGTGTGGGGGCAAATTACATAATGGAGGGCTGTCTGGGGGCAGAATTAACTTGTGTGGGGGCAAAATTAACTAGTGGGGGGCAGTGTGGTGGGCAAATTATATAATGGAGGGCAGTGTGGGGGGAAAACAACATAATGTGGGGCAGTGTGGGGGCAAATTACATAGTGTGGGGGCAAATTACATAATGTGGGGCAGTGTGGGGGCAAATTACATAATGTGGGGCAGTGTGGGGGCAAATTACATAATGTGGGGGCGGCAAATTACATAATGTGGGGGCGGCAAATTACATAATGTGGGGCAGTGTGGGGGCCTCAAATTACATAATGTGGGGCAGTGTGGGGGCGGCAAATTACATAATGTGGGGCAGTGTGTGGGGGGGGGGCAAGATAGATAATGTGGGGCAAATTACATAATGTGGGGCAGTGTGGGGCAAATTACATAATGTGGGGCAGTGTGTGTGTGGGGGGGCAAGATACATAATATGGGGCAAATTACATAATGTAGGGTAGTGTGAGGGAAAATTTCATAATGCGGGGCAGTGTGGGGCAAATTACATAATGTGGGGCAGTGTAGGGGGCAAATTACATGATGTGGGGGGCAAATTACATAATGTGGGGCAGTGTGGGGGCGGCAAATTACATAATGTGGGGCAGTGTGGGGGGCAAGATATATAATGTGGGGCAAATTACATAATGTGGGGCAGTGTGGGGCAAATTACATAATGTGGGGCAGTGTGTGTGTGGGGGGGCAAGATACATAATATGGGGCAAATTACATAATGTGGGGTAGTGTGAGGGAAAATTACATAATGCGGGGCAGTGTGGGGCAAATTACATAATGTGGGGCAGTGTAGGGGGCAAATTACATGATGTGGGGGGGCAGATTACATAATGTGGGGCAGTGTGGGAGGCAAATTACATAATGTGGTACAGTGTGGGGGGCAAATTACTTAATGTGAGGCAGTGAGGGGGCAAAATACTTAATGTGGGGCAGTATTACTAATGTGGGCATTCTAAAAGGACATTACTATTGGTGGGACTATGAGGAGCACTATTACTATGGGGGCACTATTATTTCTTCAGGGTAGTATTTGGGCTATTGGGGAGCACAGCGGGCAGCAAAATAACACTGTGGGGGCTTCAGGTTGGGGGATGATGATAGAAAAGTGAAGAACCTAAGATGTCCGTGTGTCAAACTTTACAGAGACGAGGAGCGGCTGAAAGAAGTGACTGGACAAAATGGAGAATATGATGAGAAGATCTACATCGGAGGAGACGTCACCTGGAGGCCCTGGATGTGAGAGGTATGTGCTGCTGTATAGCAAGTACAGCAAAATGCGTGGGGGCAGGAGGTGACTTAGAGAACTGGGCCATATTCCTTGGAACTGTATATATAGTGTATTTATGTATGTGTAATATGTATATGGTGTATTTATGTGTATGCGTGTTGGATATATGTGTTGTGACGCCGAGCGTCCGCCATTGAGTAGGGAACCTGTTCTTAAAAATTTTAAATGACGTTGTGCTGGTATAATTACGCAATGCTATGGGGCTGGTATGTAATTTTTTCCAGGGCTGGTTTTCATACCCAGTCCGGCCCTGCCCGCAGGCCTTCATCTACAACCTTTTAGAGGGTCAGCTCACCAGCAGGCCCTTGCATATAATGTTTTACAGGGTCAGCTTACCTGCAGGTCCTCTCATATAATGTTTTATAGGGTCAGCTCTCCTGCAGGCCCTCGCATATAATGTTTTACAGGGTCAGCTCACCTGCAGGCCCTCATCTGCAACATTTTAGAGCGTAAACTCACCAGCAGACCCTCACACCTAATGTTTTAGATGATCAGATCAGCAGGCCCTTGCTCCAAATGATTTTGAGGGTCACCAGCAGCCAACCAATCTTAATTTTTCAAGGGTGTGCATGGTGCCCTTCTTTATGTGTAACAAAGGGTGTATTGCAGTGCCTGTTCCTTGTAATTTTTGACAGCCCTTTCACTTAGTGCATAGGCTTTATGAGTGTAGGAGTCCCACAACATAAAAAATTGTTCCACAATGTGAATGAGGCCCTCCTTTATGTGATGTACAGGTTGTATCAGAGTGCCTCTTGCTTATTATTTTTGAGAGCATTTGCACTTTATAAACAATTAAATATACAGGAAAAAATGTTTCCTAACAATTTCTCCTCTAAAATCGATTTTATCTTTGGATTTGTGCATATTCTTGTCAGTCTGTAAAAGTAGCGTACTACTCAGACAACATAATTCCCCGCAGCAACCTGGGTGTCCAAGATGCATCCAGACATCCTCCCCATGCTGTTCCCAAACCATTTCGGAGGTGTTTCCTTGAATTTCTGACCTTTTCCTATGAACCAAACACCCTCCCCTCTTCAGAGCAGGGGGTGCCTGGTTTAATGCTCGGATTCTCCCATTTACTTCCATTATACTCGGGTGCTCGGGTGCAGAGCAACTGAGCATCCCGATGTGTTTGGGCCCAAAATCAGAAGACCCAAGCATTTCAGTGCTCTGTCAACACTACTGCTCATATGATGATGTCATGTGTTTGGAAGCTTCTGTCAGGTTTATTGGCAACATCTGAGTTAATTAGAGACACATCTGTGGATGTATTTTAATGCACACCTGAAACACAATGCTTCTTTGTGTAGCATCATGGGAAAGTCTAAAGAAATCAGCCAAGATATCAGGAAGAGAATTGTGGACTTTCACAAGTCTGGCTCAACTTCGGGTGCAATTTCAAGATACCCGAAGGTGCTTCGTTCATCTGTACAAACAATTATATGCAAGTACAAACAAGATGGGAATGTCCAGCCATCATTCCACTCAGGAAGGAGACAGGTTCTGTGTACCAGAGATGAACATGCTTTGGTCCAACATGTGCATATCAACACAAGAACAAAAGCAAAAGACTTTGTGAAGCGGATGGTGGAAGCTGGTAAGATTGTGTCAATATCCACAGTGAAATGGGTACTGTATCAACATGGGCTGAATGGCCACTCTACCAGGAAAAAGTCATTACTCCAAAAAAAAAAAAAAAAGACAGATTAATGTTTGCAAATGCCCACAGGAACAAAGACCTACAACTTTGGAGAAACATCCTGTGGTCTGACAAAACTAAAATGGAACTTTTTGGGCATAATGACCATCGTTACGTTTGGAGAAAAAAGGGAGAAACATGGAAGCCTAAGAACACCCTCCCAACTGTGAAACATGGGGGTGGCAGCATCATGTTGTGAGGTTGTTTTGCTTTAGGAGGGACTGGTGCACTTCACAAAATAGATGGCATCATGAGGAAAGAAGATTATGTGGAAATACTGTAGCAACATCTCAAGACATCAGTCAGGAAGTTGAAGCTTGGGCAGAAATGGGTTTTCCAAATGGACAATGACCCGAAGCATACTGCCAAACTGGTTACAAAGTGGCTTAAGGATAACAAAGTCAATGTTTTATAGTGGCCAACACGAAGCCCTGATCTCAATCCTACTGAAAATTTATGGTCAAAGCTGAAAAGGTAGGTGCGAGCAAGGCGACCAACAAACATGGCTCAGTTACACAAGTTTTGTAAGAAGGAATGGGCCCAAATTCCAACCAGCTATAGTCAGAAGCTTGTGGAAGGATATACAAAACGTTTGACCCAAGTTATGCAGTTTAAGGGAAATGGTACCAAATATTAATGAAATGTATGTATGTATGTTAACTTTTGACTTAGCAGAAAGTAATAAAAATGCCTTAAAACATTTTCTCTCTTTCTCTCCCTCTTTCTCTCCCTCTTTCTCTCCCTCTTTCTCTCCCTCTTTCTCTCCCTCTTTCTCTCCCTCTTTCTCTCCCTCTTTCTCTCCCTCTTTCTCTCCCTCTTTCTCTCCCTCTTTCTCTCCCTCTTTCTCTCCCTCTTTCTCTCCCTCTTTCTCTCCCTCTTTCTCTCCCTCTTTCTCTCCCCATTTGGCAAATAAGAATAAGTATGGTAATCCTAATTGACTAAAAACAGGAAAGGTTTATTCTGATTTTATGTCAGATATTGAGAAAAAACATGCACTTGTGGTCGGGGCTACGTGACACGTAACCGTCTACCTGCCTAACTAAATAAACTAAGCGGCTTGAATTGTGCCATAACTGCTCTGTAGGCGGAATGCCTGAAAGGGGGCATACCCTGCAAGGTGTTTATAAAAAAGAAGGGTGGGTTGGGACGGTACCCAGCACCATCGAGCACACCCAAGGGAGGCACCTGCCTGGTATAAATGTGCTACTTATGCCCCTCCCACAAATATAGGTCAATAAATCGGCCTTCAAACCTATGGTCGGGGCTACATGACACGTAACCGTCTACCTGCCAACCTAAATAAACTAAGCGGCTTGAATTGTGCCATAACCGCTGTGTAGGAGGAATGCCTGAAAGGGGGCGAAAAACCCACATCTAAATGATACACAATAGTTTATACCAACAACACTAACATGACCAGATGCGAGAACATCTCTCGACCAGGTTGAGGTATGAACCTATTGAACATGCAGAGCGCCTAATTTCCAGATAACATGGGCCAAAACTTTGTTCCCAGAGGCAGCACATGCTACACCTGACCTGAAGGAAAGGCCCAGTAGCTGTCGGTGTCAACCCTAAAATTGGACACCGGCATACGGACATTCCGCACAACTGAGAGGTGGTGAGTGGTGCCGGGCACCCTGAATAGAATGTCGGAAAGAGAATGATTATATTGGGGGCCAAAAAATGGCAAAAACTGTGCCAACAACAACACTAACATGACCAACCTCTGGAATCAAGAACATCTCTCGACTAGATTGAGGTATGAACCTAATGAACATGCAAAGCGCCACTGACCTAGCTTCCGGATAATATGGGCCAGAACTTTAGTACCTAGAGGCAGCATATGCCGCACCTCACCTGAGGGAAAGGCCCGATAGCTGTCGGTTTCAACCCTAAATTGGACACCGGCATACGGACATGCCACACAACACGGTGTTGAGTAGTGATGAGCGCAAAGACCCACATTCGACTTCGCGACATTTGACAAGCAACCCACATCACATTCGTCACACATTGACTTAAAATGACTTGCGATTCATTTTTTAAGATATGTTCGTGTGCGCATGGAACCTGTACGTTATTAATAATATTTAAACAGCTTTACACTTATTGAAATCTTGAAATGGCGGGAGTCGTTTGTGCAAATGGAAGGGCGCGAAAAGACATACGAATTATTGCAATACATGCAGCGTACTAGAGTCTGACACAACCTGTTAATGCTAAGTAGGTAAGGGAATACCAACCGCGAATAAAATAATGTGAATATTCAAGTGACGAACATTCACAGGACAGTTTTAAAAATTACATTTTTACTCTGACAGGAACAGTGGAAATTGGGGAAATTATGTCTGAAAATATTTATTTATTTTATTTTTTTAATTTATTTTCTTTAAGATACAGTTTCCCTATCACTCACTATCCACTTTAAGAGCGAATATACGTAATTGCGAATATGGGGCGATGTATTCGACATATTCGCAAAATTTCGACATTCAAGAACATAACTCGCCTTGCGAATACTCGCACCCAACACCAGTGGTGAATGGTGTCTTGGGAACCGCAACAAAGTGCTCTCAAGGCCTTGGTCTGTTACTGATGCCAGTAATTGCTGAAAGACACAAACCGGGCAGCCTGAATGGAAAGTCGGAAAGAAAATGATTATATTGGGGGCCAAGAAATGGCAACAAAACCAGTGCCGGCGGAAGCACCAGAAAAGTAAATAGTTGAAACCGCCGTGACCTGAGCGACGTGTTCGGTTTGACGTTGTGATACTGCAAACTGATGAAAACGTGATTTATCCAAGACTCTGAACCTACGCATGAAGAAACATCAACTAGCGAGTTTGTAAGCTGATAAAGTTCTATATATTTATTTTTTCCCTCCCACATGAGCAAAAGACGTAATAGAGCACACCAATGGAGAATGGAGAGCTGTGACAGGACCTGAACAGCAAAAATTACATGCAATGATGACCCTGGCTGTGGTAGTGCTGACACTGACACAAGGCATGCAGGCATCAGAATACCAACAAAATGGTTGAAACCGCCGAGGCTTGAGTTACAGGTCAGGTCTGACGTTGTGACACCGCAAACTGATGAAAATGTGACTTACCCAACATTCTGAACCTATAACAACCTAAAAATAAAACGTCAAGTATCAAAGCCCAAACCTGATGGGAAATCCACCTGTAATGTGATATTTTTTTTATTTTCCCTTTCTACTATCTTAGCAAAAGATATGATTGACCACATCAACTGAGAATGACGAGCTGTGACAGGACCTGAAAAGCAAAAAATGACATGTAAAGACAATCCTGACTGTGGAAGTATGCCGACACTAACACGAGGCATGCAGTAATATAAACCACCTGCAACACACCATGCCGCTATAGGTGAGTGAATACAAACGATGCCACCATCAGCACGTACACCCTGTGAGATGTGGGGTACATGCTGTAAAACAAACTAAACTCAGTTCTTGGTGAACGCCAAGCTCACATCTATTTTTAGCACAACAAAATGAGGCAAAATAAAAAGGTCCTCATGGGTCTCTGCAATTACCTTTGTAGCAAGCAGCTGCCCCAGTGTCCAGCTAACACTCTGAACTGAATATGGATCCTTCCCCAGTACCTGACACAGGTGAGTTTTTTTTTTAAACACAAACTCAGGTTCACCACCTTAAAGTGGCACACATTTAAAATTTCCAAAACAAATAAAACAAGACAAAGGAAGATACCTCAACACAGATGAGCTTACCGTCTACTTAATATACATATCGCAAAATAGCATTTACACTAAAGAAACAATAACACTTTGTGAACAGCAACTCTGCTCCACCTGGATTAATCAGCTGCCTAACCCTCTATAATGCAAGTAAGGGGATAATGCTGGATGTCAGTGTGAACAAGGCTTTAGTCTGTCTGCAGAAATAATAGCAGACAGCGAGAGAGGTTTGCTGGGAAGATACCTCAACACAGGAGTTTACCGTATATTCAATATACATATCGCAAAATAGTATTTATACTAAAGAAACAATAACACTTTGTAAACAGCAACTCTGCTCCACCTGGATTAATCAGCTGCTTCACCCTCTATAATGCGAGTAAGGGGATAGTACTGGATGTCAGTGTGAACAAGGCTTTAGTCTGTCTTCAGAAATAATAGCGGATAGCGAGAGAGGTTTACTGGCAAGCAGTGAAGTGAATGCAAACAAGAAAGACATACAGATATACACAGACAAACTAAGCAAGGTGGCCTGTGCAAGACATAGAAAACGTGCGAGAAAAACGAGATGGAGTAAAGCTGACCCCTGCTGCCTAACCTACTACCAAACGTGGGCTGCCAGGCAGAATCGCTCTGGTGCAATGCTGCTGCTCCTCCTCACCAAAGGAGCCAGCACATCGCCGGCCGGACTGTAACGGGATGATGCTGCACGAGCTAGCAGCAAACCCTCACCCGACCGAAACGACCTCAACTGGGATCCTGAACGCCGACTGGGTATGGAAGCTGCAGATTCAGCCCATGTGCTGCAACAGGTGGCTCAGACTGCACACAACTGCGCAGCACCGTCGACACACCCAGGGGAGGCGCCTGCCTTGTATAAATGTGCTACTTACGCCCCTCCCACAAATACAGGCCAATAAAATCGGCCTTCAAACATGCGTCTTTTTATATAGTGTATGTAATTTTCTTTGCACTTGACACATACTTGCTACTTTATGTTGGTCTATTACCAACATAATTATAAAAAGTTATGGAGTTCAGAATATAGCAATGAAAAGAATAAAAATTTGTAAAGTTTTTTTTTTTTTTTTTTTTCAGTATTAAAAAACAAGAACTATATAAATGTTGAGTTGTATTCATCCTGACCAAGAGAATGAAGGTCACTGGTCAGTTTTACCGCATAGGCAAACCCATAAAAAGAAAACCCATAAGACTGTGGTGGACTTTTTACAATTGGATGCTATTTCGATTTTTTTTTTTTTTTTTGCTTCCCCCTACAGTGTATACAATAGGAAATGGTGCCATTAAAAAGTACAACTTGTCCCACAAAAGATAAGCACTCATAGTGCTATGTGACTGGAAAAATAGTAAAAGTAATGACTTCAGGAAGCTAGGGAGTAAAAAAACTAAAGCGTAAAAATGGAAAATTGTAAGGCCTTGAAAGGGAATTCACAAAAATAGGACCATGCAATGATCTCAAGGCAAAATATATTTCCCCTTGCAAATACATCATTGTGATAAGGATAAGCAAATTTTTCAAATTAATTTACTATGAGATGCACCGGCCCATAGAATGCACCTAAGTTTTAAAGGAGGACAATACAAAAATATTTTTCATTAGACCTCAGATTAGACCACAGGTAACAGCCTCAATCAGACCCCTAATGTTAAGATGACCCCAAGACCTCAGATCCGACCTACAATCTGACCTCAGCTCCGACCCCAAAGTGAATAACCTCTAATCAGACCTCAGACCCAAATCAGACCTTATATCAGCACCCACTGCCTCTCATATATGCCCCAACAGCCCCCATTGCCTCATATCAGCCCTCATGAGGGTTCCCCATTGCCTCTCATATTGGCCCCCAGCAGCCCCCATTGCCACATATCAGCCTTCTGTAGCCCCCATTGCCTCTCATATTGGCACCCAGCAGCCCCTATAGCCTCATTTCAGCCCTCTGTAGCCCCCATTGCCTCTCATTTTGGCCCCAGCAGCCCCCATTGTCTCAGATCAGCCTCTATTGCCTAGTGTTTAAAATAAATAAATAAACCACTTACCTCACTTGCTCCTGGTCACATCCGCTCCTTACTGCCCGCACTCTGTCTTCCTCCTGCTTTCAGCTGTGCTATGAACCGGTGCGCACAGCGTGAGGTCACAGAGCTCACTCACGCTGTGTGCAGCTACTGCACAGCAGATAGCCGAGAACCAGGAAGCGATGAGTACAGAGCTTTCACCGCTTCCTGGTGCTCCGGTACTAATAGGCACTTCCATAATGGAAGGGCTTATTAGTATTCGCCCCATAAGCATTTTTCCCCCACTTTGGGGAGAAAAAGTGCATCTTATGGGGCAAAAAATACGGTAGTTCTAATTCATCTGAAATTTCGGTAGAAAGTGAAAAGGCCAATACATAACACTCTTCTGGAAAACAGATATGAAAATCAGTTTTCTTACAAAAAAAACCCAATCTGAATATCTCCATTGTAGCACTTGGCTGGAAAGGAGAGATGCAAATCAAATGAAAAAACTGAGTCAAAAAATGTCTTCCAAGTTAGTCAGTAGATGGTATAGAACCCCCAATGCTCTCCACACTATAGACCCTTCAATCCCATCCACATGTTTGAGATGTTTTGGACAGACCGGCTCCTTTCCCCATATTTGGTGGGAATGCAATTTAATTAAACATTACTGGATTAAGGGCTCATTTACACGGCCGTAGGTGGGCCGTTTCGAGAATTGGGAACCACAATTTGCAACCTCCATACGGCCGCGGGGATGAATCCAGACCCATTTAACTTGAATGTGTATTCATCAGTTCCGCAAAAAGAAAGAGCAAGTTCTATCTTTTTGCAGAACGGAAGTACGAAACAGAACCCCACGGAAGCACTCCATAGCGCTTCTATAGTGTTCCGTGATTCCATTCCGCATCTCCGGATTAGCAGATCCATTGAAGTGAATGGGTCCGCATCCATGATGCGGAATGCACGCAGAACAGTGCCTGAGTATAGCGGATCCGCAAATGGCAGCACACGTTTGTGTGCATAAGCCCTAGGAATTAAAACTGTACTAGCTAAAATTTGGCAAAACACACCTAAGGTGGCTACCACAACTCTTTTCCTCAACTTTCTACCATTTAATACTTCCACATTTAATGAAGCCATGTTTCAAATTATTAATGGCAGCCAAGGAAGTGATCACCTTATACTGGAGACAAATTGAGCCCCCTCCAATTTCTCACTGGCTGTGAAAATTTAGGCAAGTGGCTAGGTTAGAGGAACTATAGAATGTAGATCATTTTGCAGTGTTATGGATCTAGCAGATCAATGGCAGGTGTGAAACCACTGTGTTAAGTGACCAGTTTGACTTTGAGCCAAACCCTAATGACATCTTTCCAGTGTGACAGGTGAGGCAACAGGTGAGACTAAGACAGAAACAGATTCAGATTGGGGAATTACCACTTCAGACTCAGGCAGATCCGAAAACGTACATGAATACCAACTGGGGAAATTAACCTCACATAGACCTGACAAAACTAGGCAGACACTGTTTACAAACAAAGCCACCACTGCCAGTGCATGCATGGACCTCAGAGAATATGCATCGCCACACTGAAACATGGCCCGCAACACACATACACACAACTCTGGCAACTAGCCAATGCAGTAGCAATGGCGCATCCAGCGGCTAGTAGGCACAAAAGAGCAGAATATGCACTGCTGCACATTCATATGATAAGCTCACATGGCATACGAGGGACATGGAGAACTGTGTTCAGACAAGCACAGAACACAGGGAACAATAGTAACAGGCGGCAGTTCACACATAGTCGCTGAAAACCACAGCTAGGACGCACAACACTAACAACCAGCATACACAGAAAGAGGATATGTACTGACGAACCGACACATGGCTCTAGACACTGGTACACACAACTCCGCAGCCAGCATGCAATTGCTCCAGCAGCTAGCCTACACGGCAACACTGTGCCACTTTGAACACATTGTGACGATCAGGTACAAATCCATTTGGGAGCCTTCGCTCACCTTTGCTAACATATCTATAGTGGTCCCAACTTGCTTGAATTTCATTTCCCATGCATTCCTTATGCATTCACGATGCATCCACTCTGCTATTTTTATTTTTTTTCTGTATTTTATTTGGTGTTATTACTTGATTCTTTGTAAAATGAATAACCCACAGGGCCCTACCCAGAATCATCTAATGTGACTTTACTGTAACACCATTGTTTCTTGTGGCTTTCAAATGATTTTGGTTTTAATTTTTTGTCAATAAAAAGAGTTTTTTAACAAATGAGACCTCTCAGCTCATGTATAATGTTGTTAATTAATCGTACCATTTAGTCACCTGACTATAGAGCGTCTCTTTACACATGCTGTTTTAAAACTTCGCTTTTATTTTTAATTCTCATTAAATCATCTAAAACAAAAAGTGACCAACAAAAACACTGTGAGACTATGTAAAAGTTCCAATAGTCGGTAGAAATATGACCTTCATTCTTTTTAGTATCTAATATATGTGAGAAGTCACTGTTTATGTCTTTCATAGTGATGCTCTACTATTTGTAACAATGTAGCAAAGTAGTCAGTCAGTGTGCACTATGATCGGCTACATATCACTATTTCCCAATTATCTCCTTAGAACGGGTAAGCTACCTTGTACTGATCTAAAACAACACACAGACACATAGGCCTCTTTCACACGAGCGTGTCCGGATTAGGCCCGGATGCGTTGCGGATGCGTTCAGCGAAAACTGTGCAATTTCACAGGCAAAGCCATTCAGTTTTGCCTGCGATTGCGTTCAGTTGTTCAGTTTTTTCCGCGTGGGTGCAATGCGTTTTGATGCGTTTTTCACGCGCGTGATAAAAAACTGAAGGTTTACAAACAACATCTCCTATCAACCATCAGTGAAAAACGCAATGCACCCGCACTTGCTTGCGGATGCAATGCGTTTTTCACGCAGCCCCATTCACTTCTATGGGGCTAGAGCTGCGTGAAAAACTCTGAATATAGAACATGCTGCGATTTTCACGCAGTGCACAAGTGATGCGTGAAAAAAAACGCTCATGTACACAGACCCATTGAAATGAATGGGTCAGGATTCAGTGCGGGTACAATGCGTTCACATCACGCATTGCACCCGCGCGGAAAACTCGCCCGTGTGAAAGGGGCCATACACTGCCACCCGACATGTTTCGCAAACCAGCGTCCTCAGGGAATCGAGCAGGTATGTCTGTTGGGGGCAGGGGCCATCTTTTAATAAGTTGGTAGATGATGTCATAGTAAATGGAACCTATGACACATTGTCTCACTCACAGTATCTCCCAAAATTGTTGTGAGGTTGTCCCTAATTCGCTCACCCTTCTCCTATGTTCCGCCCATCTGCTTGAATCATTTCCGCTTCACTGCAACATTTGTAGCGCGACATTGATGTCACATTAATGTCGCACGACAATTTTTTTAATGGGAGTCTATGGTGGTGTCGCACGTGCAACATGTTGCGACTGCGACACAACAGTCGCTAAAAATCCATCCCGGATGGATTTTTTCCGACTGTCGTCTCGCAGTCGCAGCATGTCGCATGTCGCAATGCGACACCATAGACTCCCATTATAAAAATTGTCGCGCGACAATAGTGCGACTTTTTGTCGCACGACAATTGTCGTCGTGTGAACGTAGCCTTACTCTGCTGGCATTGCGCATGTATCAGGACTTAGTCTCTCACTGCTCAATATTATCTTTTGTTCTGGCTATGGTACGGTTACGATGTTCTTCCAACACTCAAATTAAGGGAGATCTCACCCAATCATGTAATATACATCTATTAATTCAAGGTGAATCATAGTAAAATAGCATCCTTGTGACTACCTATAATGAATTATCCAAAGATGCTACTTCAGGGGCAGAGGTTATTGTCATTTTAACATTTTATTGTTTTTTATTATTTTTATATATGGTACTTTTTATATTAATGAGAATGGGGGCTGATTGATTTATGGCTAGGGACTGATATGAGGCATGGGGGCTGATATGAGGTATGGGGGGGGGTCTCATCTGAGGTTTCAATGGAGGTAATTCACATTGGGGTCTGACCTGAGGTACGATTGAGGGTCTTATTATCATTGAGGGGGGGGGGGGGTTAGGGCCGTGAGCTGAGGTCTGATTAACTTTGGAGGTCTGATTGCTGGTCTGATCTGAGATCTAATGAAAAATCTTTTTTCTTATTGTCCTCCTCTAAAACCTAGGTGCATCTTATGGGCTGGTGCGTCTTATAGGGCAAAAAATATGGTATCTCCCAAGCTAACAAATCTAAAATAAAATAATATGATAACCTACTACATGATAATGGAGAAAAGGCACAACTGTGCTAGTCATCCAGAACTTTAAAAATAAAATAAATGATATAAAAACCTGTAAAATCGTAATATCAAGTTAATGTACTGCAAAGGTAAGCAGAAGTTTAAAGAATAGAAGGTATCATAGCCTGAACAAGAGATTATAGTGAGCAGTGAGAGACTAAATCCTGATTAGAGTTGAGCGAACACCTGGATGTTCGGGTTCAAGAAGTTCGGCCGAACTTCACGAAAATGTTCGGGTTCCGAACTCGACCCAGACTTCATCCCGAACCCCATTGAAGTCAATGGGGACCCGAACATTTGGGCACTAAAAAGGCGGTAAAATAGTCCAGGAAAGGGCTAGCGGGCTGCAAAAGGCAGCAAGATGTAGGTAAATGTCCTGCAAACAAATGTGGATAGGGAAATGAATTAAAATAAAATACAATAAATAAAAATTAACCAATATCAATTGGAGAGAGGTCCCATAACAGAGAATCAGGTTTTAAGTCACCCACCACTGGAGAAGGCCACTTTCAGTTATTTAGGCCCCAGCACCCAGACAGAGGAGAGAGGTCCCACAGCAAGAAATAAGGCGTCATATCACCCAACACTGGAGAAGGTCACTTTCAGTTATTTAGGCCCCAGCACCCAGACAGAGGAGAGAGGTCTCGTGCGCACGTTCACAGGAAATCTCGCGTATCGCGAGATGACGCGCGGATGCGTCCAGGAGGAATAAACCTGCCGCCGCCTGGACGCATCCGCGCGTTAGGCGGTCCAGAGCAGGTTAAAATGGCAACCAAAACCTGAAAAACTACCATTCGAATGGATAGAAGTATAGCCAAAATGGCAAGGACTCAGACAACAATCAGCTCCAGGAAGATCAAAGAAGGTCTTGAATACTGTTACAATTAGAAGACGCCTACGTGAAGCCAAGGTACTGTTGAAAAAATGAAATGTGTTGAAGAGGTTACAATTTACCAAAGAACACATTGACTGGCCTAAAGAGAAATGGTGCAACATTTTGTGGACTAATGAAAGTAAGATTGTTCTTTTTGGGTCTAGTGGCTGGAGACAGTCTGCCAGATGACCCCCCAAACACTGAATTCAAGCCATAGTACACTGTGCAGCATGGCGGTGCAAACATAATGATATTGGGATATTTCTCATACTACGATGTTGTTCCTATTTATCGCATACCAGGGATCATCGATAAGTTTAAAAACATCAGAATACTTGAAGAGGTCATGCTGCCTTATGCTGAAGAGAAAATATCCTTGAAATGGGTGTTCCAACAAGACAATGACCCCAAACACACCAGATCAACAATATTGACGTTATGGAGTGGCCAGCCCAATCCCCGGATCTTAATCCAATAGAAAACATGTGGGTTGATATTAAAAAAAATGCAGTTTCTGAGGCAAAACGAAGAAATAGAGAACTGTGGAATGTAGCACAATTACCCTGGGCTGTAATACCATACCTGTTCACAGGTGCCAGAAGTTGGTTGACTCCATTCAACACAGATGTAAAGCAGTTCTCACAAACTGTAGTTATACAACTAAATATTAGTTAAGTGATTTAAAGGAAAGCAAAATCTTCAAACATTTTTCAGTTTATATAGTGAATGTTTAAGTTCGTAAAGAAGAATACAAACACTGCTATTTCTTTGAACAGCCTAATATTCACTTTTCTTTTTTTTTTTAAAGGAACAACACAACTTTTATATATTTTTCTTTATGTTTTGATTTGGAATAGATTGTGTAGTGTTCCCAATGCATTTGTGTGTATGGAAATAAAAGCTATTAGTAGGACACACTGCTATCATATTGAACACAACTGTATATTAGATACTAAATAAAATGAAGGGCATATTTATTCTTTTACATAGTCTCTCAGTTTTTTTTTTTTGGTCACTTTTTGTTTATTCAGATGATTTAATGAGAATTAAAAATAAAAGCCGTTTTAAAATTAACTACACATGTAAAAAGATGCTCTATGGTCAGATGAACAAATGGTACAATTTATTAAAAAGAGAGTTGACACAAAATGAAAACTGAATATCTTACACCAGCAAAAAGATATTTTGGGGTGATTATCATTTAACTGAGCAGATAAAACTTAACTAGCTGAGAAGTATTTGTTTGGGGTCTGGGGTGGGGGGGTACTCTTTCTCATAATGGAGAGCGACAAGTATGTTTGAGGAGTATTGAACACCAGGCAATGCTGCTCTGAGTTTCTGGGCAAAATATGCAAATTAGCATACCTTACTTGAGTTGGCATCAGAGAGGCTTAGCTTTCTTTTCCTTTTGGAAGGAAAGCAACATTTGCATATATGTCACAGAATCCCAAATATATGCAAGTTAGCTTTCCTACCAGAAAGAAGAGAAAGCCAAGCCTCTGTAATGCCAGAAGATGTAATATGTGCTAATTTGTATGTATTTTCCCAGAAACTCAGAGGAGCATTTCTTGACCTACTTGACCTGACTCCTCATGTATACTAGAGGCACTCTATAATAAAAGAGTGCTCACCCCAGACACTGTAACCTGACAAAGAACTCTCAGTTAGAAAAAACAACTCTCTCAGCTCTGATAAAAGATAATAATCACCCAGAAAGCATTGTTTGCTACTGTGAGACTTTTATTTTCCTTGGAAAAGAAGATTGATTTGCACATCTCTTTTCTAGCAGAGCATTACAATGCCTTGAAACAATATTCATACCCCTTAAACATTTTTCACATTTTTTCACGTTAAACCTGCAAACATAAATGTATTTTATTGGAATTTTGTGTGATAGACCAAAGCAGCAAGTATGTGAGAAGGGAAAAGAAAATGATACATGGTTTTCAAAAATTTTAATAAATACAAATCTGAAAAGTGTGGAATACATTTGTATTCAGCCTCCTGTACTCTGATACCCCAGTTTGAACAATTACCTTCAGACGTCATCTAATAAGTAAATAGAGTCCAACTGTGTGTAATTTATGTTTTTATGTTTAACATTTTTTTAAAATTTTTGAAGAGGTCATTTTTAATTTTCCATGTCAATATCTATATTTAAACAAAAACCATAAAACCCTGCAGTTTTCCCACTGCCCAACCAGCCTAATAATAGGTGTCAATCTTGGTCTTGTAAGAGGGTGCAAGGTATCATATGCGATGGCAGGTACGTGTCACCGAGGTTGCTGGCCTCGGTGAGGTGAGAGCCGGGGTTTTTGTCTGCAGCAGCTTATGCTGCTAGACTTTGTTACTTAGTTTGGCTGCAAAGCTAATCCGGGCCGGCTCTTACTGGGAGTAGGTAAAGTGTAGGGTGGGTGCCTACTCCCCACGGTCCAGTCCTGGTTTTGGGCTGGATATAAAACACAGCCAGCAGCTGTGTCTGGGTGGTGATTATCCTGGAGCCTGCTAACAGGACTGTGAGGTTCTCTGTGCTGGAGGACGGAGCTCAGCAAGGTGGTGTTTCCCTGCAACCTGAAGGTGGAATCGCCTGCGGCTGGGCCGACTGCTAGGTGTGAACCCGCACCTAAACCACCCAGGTGACTGGACCCTGTGTTGGCCTGTTTTTGTTTTGCCACGTTATTTCCGTTGTGTGTGAACTGTCACCAAAGAGACTGTTTTTCATTTATGGTGTGCAAGTGTGAATAAAACACTGTTTGTTGCACAATCTGGACTCCTTGTTTTGCCTCTAAACTGCACCCGCACCGCTGTCTACCAGAGCGACTCCCCACATTTGGTGGAGGATGCGGACATGCGCAGTGAGGCTGGCGTGAACGCCAAAGTTTTGTTTTTCCAAAGTGCATGGAATATATTAAGCCAGCAAAGCTGCAAGCAGGAGTTTCTGGCAACATGGAGGCTGCTGTGAAGGCTCTCATAGAGGCTAACGTGCAGCAGCGGGAGACTAACCAGCTACTGCTACAACATGTGATGGCGTTACAGGCGGCAGGAGCGTCCCACCACGTCCATGATGCCCGGAAAGCGGTCCGTGCGGCGATCCCAAAAATGACCCCCGCAGACGACGTTGAAACGTACCTGCCGGTTTTTGAGAAGGTCGACGTGAGGGAAAAGTTACCCCGTGACCAGTGGGCTGAGGTGGTCGCTCCTTTCCTGGCTTCCGGACCCCAGCAGGTGTTTTTCGACTTGTCGGACGACCAAGCGGCAGATTATGACACCGTGAAAGGAGAGATCCTCGCCAGACTGGGCGTGAACGTGCTGGTCCGCGCCCAAAGAGTCCACCAGTGGGACTTTAAAACGACTGAACCCGCTAGGCCGCAGTACTACGATCTGCTGCACAGGCTGCAAAAGTGGCTGCAGCCCGATCTACTAAGTCCCACTGCCATGCTGGATCGACTGTTGGCGGACATCTTTTGGAGGGCCCTGCCTTATCCCCTCCAGCACTGGATCGGCCAGGTATCGCCCACCAATGTCCTGGAGATGGTCAACCTGGTGGAGCGCTACGAGGCCACCAGAAACCTGCAGGGGACTCTTGCGGGGAAGGGGTCAGTCAAACCCCGGAGGCCTCTGCCCCAGTTCCGACGTCCGGCAACAGAGCGGCCTGCACGGAATATACCCCCTGCGAGTCCGCCTCCCGTGGTATGCTGGAGGTGTCAGGAGCCAGGCCACATCAGGGCCGACTGTCCGCATCGGGATGAGCCGATGGATATGAACTACGGGGGTCGTCACTCCCTGTATGCACGGAAGCTGTGCGCAACTGGCACCCGTGAGGTGCAGGACCATAACCACCTGTGTCAGGTAGAGGTGGGAGACTCTCTGGCGGTGGCTCTGCTGGACTCCGGGAGTTTAGTCTCCCTGGTAAGGGCTGCCCTTGTACGGCCTGCGGAGTATACTGGCCGTAAAGTCGGGGTCCTGTGCATCCATGGAGACCTGAAAGACTACCCCACTGCACTAGTGACTTTGTCCACCGCGGCTGGTAGGTGGACCCACGAGGTGGCTGTCGCTACTAAACTCCCACACGAACTGATACTTGGGAGGGACTTCCCCGGTTTTCCGGCGCTGTGGCCGGTAATAAAGGTATCTGAGGGACCCGAGACAGGGGTGACCCTAGTGGAGTGGCCTGATACCACTGGAAGGCCATAACCCTGGGAGCCCGAGTCTGAAGGGCCGGCGGTAGGGGTGACCACTGCTCCAGCGGTAGAGTGGGAGACAACCCCACTGAGTGTAATGGTGGGAGACACGGAGGACTTGCCACCGGGACCTGAGTTGGCAGACCTCAATGTCTCCGGGGAAAATTTTGGGACCGCACAACACCGGGACTAAACCCTAACCAGGGCCTGGGAGAATGTGCTGGAAATTGATGGGAAACCCCAGAAACCAGGGGCTGAATTAATGTTCCCACGATTTATTGTTCTGCAGGATATGTTGTATCGGGTGAACCAAATCCGAGGCGAACCTGTTGAACAGTTGGTGGTGCCCACAGCGTATCGCAAGCTTGTCATGGAGCTTGCCCACCAACATGTTCTTGGGGACACCTGGGGTGGCAGAAAACCCAGGACCGCATACTGCAGCGATTTTATTGGCCCAGTGTGTTCAAGGAGGTAGAGAATTATTGTAAGTCCTGTCCGACCTGTCAGATAACTAGCCCCCAGCCACATTTCCGTAGTCCTTTGGTACCTCTGCCAATCATTGAAGTACCGTTTGAGCGAATCGCTATGGATTTAATTGGGCCTGTACCAAAGTCTGCCAGGGGCCACCAACACATTCTGGTAGTTCTCGACTATGCCACTCGGTATCCGGAGGCGGTGCCTCTGCGACATACCTCAGCTAAGCTCATTGCCGAAGAGTTAATGGAGATGTTTTCCCGTGTGGGCCTGCCAAAAGAGGTTCTGACAGACCAAGGGACCCCTTTTATGTCCAAAGTAATGAGGGAACTGTGTAAATTGTTGCGTATAAAGCAGTTACGGACGTCCGTTTACCATCCGCAAACAGACGGTCTTGTGGAGAGGTTTAACCAAACTATAAAAAATATGTTAAAGAGGGTGGTGTCTAGGGATGGGAAGGACTGGGATCTGCTTCTGCCCTATCTCATGTTCGCAGTGCGAGAGGTGCCCCAGGCCTCTACTGGGTTCTCGCCCTTCGAACTGCTTTATGGCAGACACCCTCGAGGCCTGTTGGATATCGCCAAGGAAGCATGGGAACAACAGCCTGTCCCCCACAAAAGTGTCATTGAGTATGTCGCCCAGATGCAGGAACGGATGGAAAGGGTGTTGCCCTTGGTCCGGGAGCATATGGAGGCAGCGCAACAAGCCCAGAGTAGGGTGTACAACCGTCAGGCTCGGGTACGGGACTTCAATCCGGGAGATCGGGTTTTGGTTCTGGTACCCACCCTTGACAGCAAATTCCTAGCTAGGTGGCAGGGCCCCTATGAGGTGATCGAGAAGGTAGGGGAAGTGAATTACAAGGTACACCAGCCAGGGCGGCGCAAGCCGAAGCAGGTGTACCACGTGAATTTACTTAAGCCGTGGAAAGATAGGGACGCGGCCGACGACCACAGCCCCCGGCCAGGGCTTCTAGGTGAAAAGGGTCCAGCCCCACAGTTCGAGGCCTGTGAAGCCATAACCACGGTAAAAATTGCAGACAGCCTGTCTTCCAAACAAGTTCAGGAAGTCAGGGAGTTCCTCAGTCGGAACACGGATGTGTTCTCGGACCTCCCTGGCCGCACGTCTCTCATCCGACATGACATTGTCACTGAGCCTCAGGCCAAGGTCCGGTTAAAACCATACCGGGTACCCGAGGCTCGGCGGCGGGCCATCGCGGAGGAAGTGCAGTTAATGTTGAAGCTCAATGTCATTGAGGAGTCGAAAAGTGAGTGGGCCAGTCCCATAGTCCTAATACCCAAGCCGGATGGGACGTTGCGGTTCTGCAACGACTTTCGCAAGTTAAATGAAGTATCCAAGTTTGACGCGTATCCCATGCCCCGAGTAGACGAGCTGGTTGAAAGTTTAGGACAAGCCCGTTATTTTTCTGTGCTGGACCTCACTAAAGGGTACTGGCAGGTACCCTTAACGGAGTCGGCTAAGGAAAAAACCGCATTTGTTACCCCGCAGGGCCTGTATCACTACAAGGTGTTACCCTTTGGCCTGCATGGCGCCCCCGCCACTTTCCAAAGGTTAATGGACATAGTGCTGCGACCACATCGTCGGTACGCCTCGGCCTACTTAGATGATGTAGTCATCCACAGCACCGACTGGGAAAGCCATTTACCCAAGGTGCAGGCGGTAGTGGATGCCCTGAGGAAAGCCGGACTGACCGCTAACCCAAAGAAGTGCTCCATAGGGTTAGAGGAGACAAAATATCTGGGATATGTTATTGGGCGGGAGTCATCAAACCTCAGGTAACTAAGGTAGAGGCCATTCGTAACTGGCCCCGACCGCTCACCACCAGGCAGGTAAAGTCGTTCCTGGGGATTGTAGGATACTACATGAGGTTTGTGCCCCACTTTGCCACAATAGCAGCGCCATTGACAGACCTGTTGAAGGGGCGAAAGTCTGGGAGGGTTAGCTGGAGTGAGAAGGCGGAGGAGGCTTTCTCCGCGTTGAAGTCGGCCCTGTGTGGGTCCCCGGTTTTGGTGACACCCGACTTCAACAAGGAGTTTGTCGTACAGACCGACGCCTCGGAGGTAGGCCTCGGTGCGGTACTGTCGCAGGAGGTCAGCGGGGAAGAACATCCCATTGTCTTCCTGAGCCGTAAGCTCAGCCCCGCCGAGTCCAGATATAGTATAGTGGAGAGGGAGTGCCTGGCTATCAAGTGGGCACTCGAAAGTCTCCGCTACTACCTGTTAGGGAGGAGGTTCCGTCTGGTGACCGACCATTCCCCCCTCAAATGGATGAGTCAGGCCAAGGAGAGGAATGCTCGGGTCACCAGGTGGTTCCTATCGCTTCAAAATTTCAAATTCTCCATGGAACACAGGGCAGGCCGCTTGCAGGGCAACGCAGATGCCCTGTCCCGCATCCACTGCCTCACGTGTGTTCACCCCCTCAGGGTTGAACAAAGGGGGGGGGGGTGTGTAAGAGGGTGCAAGGTATCATATGCGATGGCAGGTACGTGTCACCGAGGTTGCTGGCCTCGGTGAGGTGAGAGCCGGGGTTTTTGTCTGCAGCAGCTTATGCTTCTAGACTTTGTTACTTAGTTTGGCTGCAAAGCTAATCCGGGCCGGCTCTTACTGGGAGTAGGTAAAGTGTAGGGTGGGTGCCTACTCCCCACGGTCCAGTCCTGGTTTTGGGCTGGATATAAAACACAGCCAGCAGCTGTGTCTGGGTGGTGATTATCCTGGAGCCTGCTAACAGGACTGTGAGGTTCTCTGTGCTGGAGGACGGAGCTCAGCAAGGTGGTGTTTCCCTGCAACCTGAAGGTGGAATCGCCTGCGGCTGGGCCGACTGCTAGGTGTGAACCCGCACCTAAACCACCCAGGTGACTGGACCCTGTGTTGGCCTGTTTTTGTTTTGCCACGTTATTTCCGTTGTGTGTGAACTGTCACCAAAGAGACTGTTTTTCATTTATGGTGTGCAAGTGTGAATAAAACACTGTTTGTTGCACAATCTGGACTCCTTGTTTTGCCTCTAAACTGCACCCGCACCGCTGTCTACCAGAGCGACTCCCCACAGTCTGTACAGATCATGTACAGAGCATGCCTAGAAAACTCTGCAATAGAGGTCAATGAGGTCCCCTTCAGTCCATTGTGTCTATGGCCTATGGGGCTGCCGTAAAGCATTTTTTTTCAATGCTTTGTAAATCCTGTTAAGAACAGCTCAGGCAAGATTGCAACCCCCATACTCATGTTCAGAAAATAGAATAAAAAAATCTGCAATTAGAAAATAAAATCAGATTAGAAAAAAGAATGTATGTTGATATCTAGTTTTAACTGGCAGAAAACATTTTTGGCAAGACATTTCCTTTAAGTCTGAAGTCACACAAGACTTTGGTGAATAAAGTTGGGGAGACAGGTCTACTTAGGCCCCTTTCAGATGAGTGAGTTTTCGACGCGGTGCAATGCGTGATGCGAACGCATTGCGCCTGCACCAAATCCGGACCCATTCATTTCAATGGATCTGTGTACATGAGAGTTGTTTTATTATGCATCACTTGTTCATTGCGTGAAAATCACAGCATGTTCTATATTCTGTGCTTTTCAGGCAACGCTGGCCCCATAGAAGTAAATGGGGCTGCATGAAAATTGCATTGCATCCACAAGCAAGTGCGGATGCAATGCATTTTTTACTGCTGGTTGGTAAGAGATGTTGTTTGTAAACCTTCATTTTTTTTATCACGCACGTGAAAACGCATCAATGCGCATTGCACCAGCATGAAAAAAAATGAACAACTGAACGCAATCGCAGACAAAACTGAATGAACTTGATTGTGAAATTGCGCATTTTTAGCTGAACACATCCGGAACAAATCTGTGATGCTTACAGCATTAAAACTAAGTTTTGGAACAAATTGACTTTGGATCTTGGATCTAAAACTTAATTCGCTCAGCCATGAAAACCAAGGAATACTCCAGACAGGTCACAGATAAAGTTGTGGAGAAGTTAAACGCAGGGTTAGGTTTAAAAACATATCCCAAGGTTTGAACTAGTGTTGAGCGAGCATGCTGAATACCGCATATGCTTGAGCGCAATGCTCAAATCTCCTCCCTGCACGTTTCTTGGCTGCTACGCACCTAAAAAAACGTGCAGGTAAGTACTGCCCTCACTGTAATGCCATAGCCATGTTGGTTACTGGCATTACAGTGATTGGCTGGCCAGAAAGAGTCATCCGGTGCTATATAGCACCCGATGACGCGTGTTCGGCTCAGTCTTAGGCTCCATTCACACGACCGTACGTTGGATTAGATGCTGTCCCATTCACTTTTCTTCCATTGCACAGCTCAGCAAAAAAAAAAATTAAACATGTCCTATACTTGTCAGTGAAAATCAGGACATGGACCTATTGAAGTCTATGGATCAGCAAAAAAACGGAATGCAATCCGTTTTTTTGCGGACACGGATCCGTTTTTTTGCAGACAACATACGGTCATGTGAATGGAGCTTTAGTCAGGGAGAGCTGTGCTGAGGAAGGGACAGACAGTGTAGGGAGTGATATAGGAACATATATAATAATATTTTTATGAGAAAAACTTTTTAGAGACCCAAAAGTCCTTTTAAGGACTATTGTGTGTGGAAACAGCAATATTTATTTTTAGCTCATCCTGCGCTAAATAATGTGCAATAGTTAGGCTGCTGCAGACAGCAACATTAGCTGCGCCACATCTCCAGTGTAAAGTGTGAGCATCCAAAAAATATCTGTGACATCCAGTGTACTTTTTCCGTAAATGGTGTCTACTGCGGACGGTCACATAAGCTGCACAACATCTTCAGTATATAGTGTGCGCATCCAAAAAAAATATCTGTGACATCCAGTGTACTTTTTTCGTAGATGGTGTCCCCAGCAGACAGTGACATTAGATGCACAACATCTCCTGCGAAAAGTGTGCGCATCCCAAAAATATCTGTGACATAGTGTACTTTTTCAATAGATGGTGTCCGCTTCTGACAGTGACATAACCAGTGCCACATCTCTAGTGTAACATGTGCATTTAAAAAATGTATCTGTGATATACAGTGTACTTTTTCCATAGACGCTGCGGACAGTGACATTCTGTGTAATTTAGCCGCTGGTGACAGCATTGACATTATCTGCAGGATATCTCCTGTGTGACGTTCCCACATCCCAAATCCCTTTTTTTGTGCATACACTTCCAAATCCTACTCTACTGTACATGTGACATACTTTCAAGCATATATAACATTTAATTAGAAGAAGGCGAGCAGTAAGGGACAGGGAAGTGGACGTGATGCTGATGATGAACGCAGATGCCATGGCCCTGGGCGCATTGAAACTGTGACTGCTGCCAGAGCACAAGAAAAACAATCCACAATACCGAGCTTCATGTCCCAGTTTGCAGGGTGGCGCAGAACATCACTCTTGAAGTCAAACCAGTGCGACCAGGTGGTCGGTTGGATTGCAGCAGATAATGTTTCCAGTCGGATAAGCACCACCCTGTCTTCCACCAAGTGCAGTCTCCATAGCCAAGGTCCTCGCATATAATGTTTTAAAAGGTCAGCTCACCAGCAGGCTCTCGCCTCTAATGTTTTAGATGGTCAGATCAGCAGGCCCTCGCCTCTAATGTTTTAGATGGTCAGATCAGCAGGCCCCTGCTCCAAATGTTTGAGGGTCTCCAGCAGGCCATCAATCATAATTTTTCCAGGGTGTGTATGATGCCCTCCTTTTTGTGTAACAAAGGGTGTATTGGAGTGCCGATTCCGTGTAATTTTTGGCAGCCCTTCACTAGGAGTCCCACTACATGAACAATTGTACCACAATGTGAATGAGGCCCTCCTTTATGTGATATACAGGCTGTATCTGAGTGCTTCATGCTTGTAATTTGTGGCAGCACTTGCACTTTATATACAAGTAATCATACAGGAAAGAATGTTTCCTAACAATTTTTCCTCTAAAATCTATTTTATCTTTGGTTTTGTACGTATTATTGTCAGTCTGTAAAAGTGGCGTACTACTCAGACAACATCGTTCTCAGCAGCGACCTGGGAGTCCACGATGCATCCAGACATCCTCCCCATAATGTTCCCGAACCATTTCGGTGGTGTTTCCATGAATTTCTGACCTTTTGCTATGAACCAGGCACCCTCCCCTCTTCAGAGCAGAGGGTGCCTAGTTTAATGCTCGGGTTCTCTCATTGATTTCCATCAGTACCCCAATGTGTTCGGCCCGAGCACCCGAGCACATTGGTGCTCGGTCAACACTAGTTTAACATCTCCCTGAGCACTGTTTAATCTATCATTCAAAAATGTAAGGGTTATGGCACAACTGTAAACCTACCAAGACATGGCTAAACTGACAGGCAAGGAGAGCACCAATTAGAGAATCAGCCAAGAGGCCCATGGTCACCCTGGAGGAGCCATAGAGATCCATAGCTCCGCTATGTCCAAAGAGAAGAGTGGCAAGAAGATAGACATTTTTTAAAGAAAGCCATAAGAAGTCATGTTTGCAGTTTGCAACAAGCTGGGTAGGGGACACAGCAAACATGTGGAAGAAAAAATAAGTTGTGTGACTGAAATGGAAACCTAGTTATAGAAAAAGAAAGAACCATATTAGATATTATCAGGTTAGTTATAATTGTTATCTCTGTTATTGTAGCTTGCAACAGTTATCACTATGGAAGTGGTCTGCATATTTTATGGTAAAGAGTACAAACAGGATGGGGGCAGTTAAAATAAAAAAGTTTATTGATGTTTTTGCGTAAGGGGTGGAGATTCTTGATGTGACTTATTTGAAGCCTACATCCAGATACTGGTAAATATATCAATCATAATGTAGTGTCATGGTGTCCATAAATAGCCTAATCACACAGAGGGATGATTAGAGTAGTATGGTGGCCCCTAGGGTCCAGGGTTCAAATCCAACCAAGGACAACATCTGCTTGGAGTTTGTATCTTCCCCCTGTGTTTGCGTGGGGTTCCTGCAGTGTTTACTCCTACTTCGAAGACATACTGAGTGGGAACTTAGATTGTCAGCCCCAATGGGGACAGCGTGATGCTAATGTCTGTAAAGCGCTGCAGAATAAGCGATCCTTTGAAAAAACAATCCCCCTTATGTGACAATTAAAAAGTAGTGATGAGCGGCATGGGCAATATTTGAATTCACTATATTTTCCGAATTTCTTGGCGAATATTTGCCATAAATTCGCAAATTCGAGAATTTGTGGTCTCAAGTCATTATTTTCTTGATTGAGAAAATCGGCAATCAAAAAATTTGCGATAATAATTTGCGATAAAAAAATTCGCAATACGAAAATTTGCAATCAACATTACTCCTAAAGTCAAGGATATTGCAGCCTTCTCATTGGCCCACAAGCAAGAAGCAGTGAGGGATAATGGGTACTGATATTCGTGAATTTTCGAAGTGCCAATATTCGCAATAAAAATTTGCGATTTGAATATTCACGATCAACACTATTAAAAAGCAAGTTTGATTGATGTGGGAGATTTATGATATGCAAGAAGTTCATGTTACAATACACCCCGTCCTTTAGTACATGTACAATTATATCAAATTCGCTCTTCTCTCTGCAGCCAGTCGGTATGTCAATACTTCCGCCTTCTCCTCTCCATAGATCACAGTAGGCTGATATGTCGACTGTTTTAAGTATTAATATCTTATGCTACAATTAAGACAGAACTACAATCTTGATAGCTTTAAAACAGGACCAGGATAGCAATACTAGCTGCCATAATACTGGATATATAGAATTTAGGAATCAGTGAGAGAAGTTTTAAGCTTTTAAGCTTTAAAATAAGGCCAATTTTATGGCTCCTGCTTAATTATAGAGTGTGAAAGATCCCCCAGAAGCAGCCTCTCTCTGCTGCCACACAGTCCCATTGCAATTCATTATAAAGCAGTTTTGAATCCGTGGTTAGCACTGAAGCCTTGCAGACCAGGGGTCCTGGGTTTGAATTAAACCTGGGACAACATCTTCATGGAGATTGTATATTTGTGTCGGTTTCCTCAGATTATTCTGGGTTCCTCCTACACCCAAAAAATATCTGAGATATATTTATTTGTGATGAGCAGGGGCAATATTCAAATTCGTGATATTTCACGAATATTCATTAGAATATCCGTCTTCTATTTGAAAATATTCATATTCGAGATTATTCTATTGGTTGCAGAAAATCGGCAATGTAATATTCGCATAATGTGAATATTCTAAAACACGAATAACTAGCACTATAGAACAGTCATTGGCCCAAAAGCAACTCAAGCAGGGAGGAATCATGACTTCAGATGGAAAAAAAATGATGAATATTCTAAAAAATGAATATATAACACTCTATAGTGCTATATATTTGTGTTTTAGAATATTCGCATTACTCGAATATTAAATTACCGATTTTTCGCATAAGAGAAAATAAATTAAATAATGAAGAATATTTTAATTCACTACAGATTACATATTGCAGCCTTCTCACATTGGCCCACAAGCAAGAAGCAGGTAGGTATACTAGGTAATGGGTTTAGTTGGAAAAAAAAACAAAAACAAAACAACGAATATTAGTTTTTACAAATATATATCACTATATTCCCGAATTCTCAAAGTGTTGATATTTGCGATAAAAATTCCCAATGAGATTATTTGCACTTAACACTAATATTCATAATATATGAGTGGACCAACTCCAGGGAAATAGCATGTTTCTTCATCCAAATCATATTTCACACATTATTTAGTAAGTTGAATGTGCTGGTTTGTGTGAGAACCCTCAATTGCTAGATAATAGAGGTTGTCCAAGTCTTTACAAGTGAGGACCTATCCTCAGGATAGGTCATCACTATCCAACTCTATTTACCCCCTCTGGTTAGCTTTCTGCAGTAGCTCCAATGTCTGAGCTTAATAGCTCCATCTGATATATAGTGGATGAAGTTGGGTAGCAGCACTGATCCCAATAAGGTGAATATAAACAGTAGCCAGCTCAATCCACTGCACAACAGACAGAGCTGCGTAGTTCCAGTGCCGGAGGTATTGCAAAAAAGCTGATCTGCAGGGACGTGGGATCTTGTCTTGAGCAGATGGTGATGGCCTATCCTGAAGATAGCCATCACGTCTAAGGCCTCTTTCACACAGGGGCGAGTTTTCCGTGCGGGTGCAATGCGTGATGTGAACGCATAGCACCCGCACTGAATCCTGACCCATTCATTTCAATGGGTTTATGTACATGAGCGTTTTTTTTTCACGCATCACTTGTGCGTTGCGTGAAAATCGCAGCATGTTCTATATTCTGCGTTTTTCACGCAGCTCTGGCCCCATAGAAGTGAATGGGGCTGCGTGAAAAACGCATTGCATCCGCAAGCAAGTGCGGGTGCGTTGCGTTTTTCACTCATGGTTGCTAGGAGATGTTGTTTGTAAACCTTCAGTTTTTTATCACGTGCGAGAAAAACGCATCAAAACGCATTGCACCCGCGCGGAAAAAACTGAACAACTGAACGCAATCGCAGGCAAAACTGAATAGCTTTGACTGTGAAATCGCTCAGCTTTCACTGAACGCATCCGCAACGCATCCGGACCTAATCCGGACACGCTCGTGTGAAAGGAGCCTAAAGGCAACCCCTTTAAGGAGCCCACAGACGTTCACTAGTGGGCAGCTGGTTCAGCCAACAGTTATCTTTCCTATCTTCCCCATACACACCCACACTCTGTTTGACTGAGGCACTTTTGGTGACAATATATCTCCTACATAACAACAGGATCAGGTGAAAAAATTCAAATCAACCAATACTTTTCTCCCTGCTATCATGTATTGGAGGAGAGTTGGGAGCTCACCCAACACATTAGATTGTCAGCTGGTCCTGCCAAAAGTGGCAGGGAAAGTACAGTGTTTTATTTTAGGGTTGAGTGAATCAAAGTACTTGAAGTGGACTTTGATCCAAATTTCAGAGAAAATTTGATTTGCCATGAAGCCGAATTTCCTCGTGCTTTATGGTTGCAAATCAAATTTCCCTAAAATGACATAAAAAAACAAAAAAACATACTCACCTAATCCATTTGAGTGCAAAGCGGCACCCGTGTCCTTCTTGATAGAAGATCCCGTGCAACATCTTGTGTCTGGCACTTGTTATGATGTCACCATGCCAGCCAGCATGATAAAGTCATCAGGCACCGTGAGATTTCATGAGGGATCTTCAATCAAGGTGCCCTCGGTAGCCTTTTTGTTCTCAAATGTATAAGGTATCATTATCTTTTTTTTAACCGATTAATCCCTGAAAGCCCTCACTTTTAATCTCAGATGCCTCGAACAGCGATGAATGTGGCATCTCAGGGGTTCAATGATAGGGGGGCACTGCCGTTTCCTGTCATTGAACCCACTATTTCCAAAGAAATGCACTTTATGATGAAGTGATTCGTCAAAAAGCGAATTTCTTTGTGAAATTCGGCGAAGCAGCCAAATCAAATATTTATAAAGTTCTTTCAGCACTATTATGCATCCTTCAGTGTGCTATTAAATCATTAAATCAGCTTTTGATGATTTTTCACTTTAGTTGTTAAGTGCAGCTGTTTATTTTCTATACCTGTGCTGCCCTACTGGTATTGCAGGCATTTTCTATTGAATCCCCATAACATTGTGTGTTTTTCTAGGATATTAAATTTTGAGCAATTCCATGAATGTTTATTGATATACAGTATACAAGAAAGGACCACGTAGCTATTTACCAGAAGTGGGTTCAGGCAATAATATAGATATATTTTTTTTATAACTGTACACTCAGTCAAGCTTCTTTATGTTAGAAAAGAAATTGGTGCAACTAACAATAATTTTTCTCTAGTTTTAGTGCAGGCCTGGAGCACCAACAGCTAAATTTGCATAGAGGGGAAAAAAAAAAAAAAAGTTCACAGTTGCTGCCCAGTCAAATTTAAGGCTAATTGAGGTTAAATTCACGTTAACCCCTTCCCAACCAACACCGTAATAGTAAGGCTCTGGCCGGGTCTTTAAAGATGGTGCCCACTTCTGAGCGCTGCCGGTACCATAGCCGCGGTAGGCAGCCTGATTCTTATAGCAGACACCCGCAATTCATGTCCACAACTGGCAGTAATGCTGATCATGGACATTTAACACCTCAGATGCTGGTCAATCCTGCTGAAAACAGAAAGCGTTAGCTTTCAATGGTGCTCCGGCTCCCCAGTGTGCGGATCAGAGAAGCCGGTGTGTAAAAGAAAAAAGTTTGAAAAAAGAAACCATAAATTTAAATCACCCTCCTTTTCCGAAAATATTAAAGAAATTAAAAAAATGGGTGTTGTGATGTGCAAAAACGCCCATGGTATAAAAATATATTCCCCATATGGAACACAGCAAAACGGAAAAAAGCGTCCAGATGGCTGATTCGCTGCTTTTGGTTGCTTCATTTTCTATACAAACCATTAGAAAACACGGTGTTAAACAGGCAGGATATGCTCAAACCCACATGCGGTTGTGCATATATATAGGGGAGCATATCCTGCACTTGTAGTCCGTTGCTTATGGCAATCAACAGCAAAAAATTGCATACAATGGAAGATGCCAGCAATGGACTACAAGTACCACAATAACCATCCTACATAAGGTAACAATTCTATGAATGTGGAGAACAATCAAAGACTAAACAAAAGCAAAGACAGGTTCACTCTGCGGTAATACTAAACCCTTACACTGGTATAAAATTGAGAGGTTAGTTCGACATATCCTACTAGGAGGACATGTCTTAAGCTCAGGCACCACGCCAAGGTCTCTCAAAGTAGCCTGAGGCCCTATCACTCACCTACCTGTGCCGTTTGGGCAATACCAGGGGCCAGTGGGCGGATTACGGGAGCATAAGGCCTGACTCACAAACAGCTTACCAGTACCCTCCAGCATGTAGCCATGCTTGCAATGGGAGGTGGGAAGTGCCTGTGAGCCCCACCCGAGACCGGCTGTTATGGCCCAGGGCTTAAACAGGTGCACCTAAATGTAGCCTGTAGATGAAAAACAGGCACATTTAAAAAGGAGTTTATACACCTCCATACATAAGACTATACAAACAATTAGAAAACGTGGTGTTAAACAGGCAGGATATGCTCAAACCCACATGTGGTTGTGCATATATATAGGGGAGCATATCCTGCAAATATCAACAGCAAAAAATTGCATACAATGGAAGATGCCAGCAATGGACTACAAGTACCACAATAACCATCCTACATAAGGTAACAATTCTGTGGACCTGTCTTTGCTTTTGTTTAGCCTTTGATTGTTCTCCACATCCACAAAATTGTTACCTTATGTAGGATGGTTATTGTGGTACTTGTAGTCCATTGCTGGCTTACGACATGTCCTCCTAGTAGTATATGTCGAACTAACCTCTCAATTTTACATCAGTGTGAGGGTTAAGTATTACCGCAGATTGCACCAGTCTTTGCTTTTGTTTAGTCTTTGCTTCATTTTCTACAAAAAAACTAAATATAAAGTGATAAAAAAGTCATACACCAGCCAGAATGATATCAATAAAAAGTTCAGATCGCCCCGCAAAAAATAAACCCCCATACAGCTCCATACACATAATTTCGAAAAAAAAAATTCCCACTTTTTAATTTTTGTATCACGAAACGTAAGAAAAACTATACATATAAAGTATCACCGGATTCGTACTGACCTGTGGAATAAAAGTAACTGGTCAGTTTTATCGCACATCGAACGTCGTTAAAAAATTGTTGTGGAATTGCTTTTTTTATTTTTTTGCAATTTCACCCCATTTGAATTTTTTTCTTCCGCTACCCACTACATCATATGCAAAATTAAATGGTGGCTTTGGAAAGTACAACTTGTCCCTCAAAAAACAAGCCCTCATATGGCTATGTGAACAGACAAAAAAAAAAAAGTTATGTCTCTGGAAAGGCAGGGAGCTCAAAACGAAAACGCAAAAAAAAAAAAAAAAGAAAAACTCCAGGGGTGAAAGGGTTAAATGTGCATCTATGAAGTAGTCTGGATCATTATATGAACTATCCACATGAATGCATCTTATTTTTCATGAACTGGCAAGCCTGCTGTGATTTTATATGATATTAGTTGTTTTCAAAGCACACCAGTACTAATTGCATGAAATGTGGATATTTATTGCCTTCACAGATTATTTTCCAGCTGCACAGCGGTTTCATTGGGACTAACTTTTATAACATCTTTTGCTTATTAACCCATGTGAGCTGGACTGTGTAAATTGCATCTGTTCATTAACATTTCTCTACATATTTACAATTGTGCTTTTTTCCAGGCAATTAATTTCGTTTGACAACGGTTTATTCGATATTAACTATGTATAAAAGACAACTTTCTGTCAATTTGTAGCAGATTTCTACAAACATTTCTTGGCATTAACAGTATGAGGATTATCATATACAAAATTAGAGATAATGCTCAAATATGACTGCAAGATGAAAATGTTCTAATGTACTATACAGTGGAAAACTAAAGAGCCACTGAACCAAGTACATAACAACTTCCCGTCTTGTGTCCTCCCACTGCTGTCTACTGCACAGTATAATTGAATTTAGGGCCAGAAAAGCTCAGAAGCTAAATGAAGAAAATGGTAAAGAAAAATAAAGAAATGTTTAACTATTAGGAGTATATTGTAAAAATGCAATGTTTGCAATTTGTACTGTTAAAGGCATGCTACTATTAGCATGTAGTCCATTTCTTATGTTGAACTACGGTACTATATTATTGCTGCATTTATTTAATTTAGGCTTCCTTTACACATTGGCTCATTTACCAAAGATTGGTGTTTCGTACACAAGACACAGCAAAAACTCAACCTGAGTAAGATGCTACATATTTATTAGGAGGCTCATGCCTCTTAATGTGTGCCAGAAACTGAAATCTACTTCAGCTAGGAGCAGGCATAGATTACAGTTAAAACATGCATTTTGCATATGTGTTGGTCCATAGTGGTCTAGCACCTTCTACTAAACCCCATCCACAAACTTGCAAGCTTTGTTAATGAACCCTCATTTTTTTTGTGGAACAAATTTTAAAACGCAGATATGCAAGTAGCCTTACTCGCAAAAGCGTATGGCTTAATATTTGCGGATATTCAGACACATGAGTCTGGCACAATGTAAGCCGCCTAACAGGTGGCATAACCGTAGACTAGAGAGCATAAAAAAAAGGTGTACCAGAGTTATCACCCAGCATCAGCCACTGTGAATAATCTGCAACATTTGTATCTAGTCTATGTTTGCACTTTGACACTGTTAGTAAATCTTCTTCACAGTTTAAATTATGTTTCATAATCTTCTAACGATTTAAACAGCATTTTTTGTAGGAAATAAATTCTGTAGCAAAGTGTAGCATGCCTTAAATGTCCTAAGTGTGCCCTCACATGTGACAGAATTTTCCACAACAGAATCCACAGGTGCAGATTCTACAAAGTTGTGGTTTAGGCTACATGCACACGACCATATGTTTGGTCAGCGTCCAAGCCGCATTCTTTCACTTCATTCATTTCAATGGGGCTGCAAAAGATGCGGACAGCACTCTGTGTGCTGTCTGCATCCGTTGCTCCGTTCCGTGGCCCCGCAAAAAAAAAATAGAGCATGTCCTATTCTTGTCTGTTTTGCGGACAAGAATAGGCATCTCTATAACGAGCCGACCGTTCCGTTCCGCAAATTGCGGAAGGCACACAGAACGGCTTCCATGTTTTGCAGGATAGGAACAGGATGGAAATTTCTTTGTGAATTATCTTGTGTATTTCTTTGTGGGTTACATCTCCACTGAAATGAATAGAGACATTCAGCTACATGCAATCCACAACAGCATATTATTTGCACACAGAACAGGACATAGGTATTCACACTTTTCATCCCTATAAGCTAATATAGTAGATATATGGAAAATTCTGCATTGTTTGAGAGCCCCCTAATAGGGCTTAGTGACATTGTATAGTGGGGTCTGCCTGCTGTGGACCTACCTATATGGAGTCAAAGCAAATATTCACCATCTAAGAATATCCCTGATTATCTGATCTGTTTATCACAGTCATTTATTTTAGTCAAATGCTGCATCAGGCTACCTGGTCTAACAACTGAGTGTCCATAGAGTATGAGAATCCAGACAGAAATTCTTTAATTACCACGGCATTTTCAGAGTAAAAAGGGGTTGTCTCCCTCAGATGATACCTATGCCCAGAATAGAATTACAGGAATATATTTTCTTTGAAATGTCTGCTATAGTGACAGATAGTGTAATATATTATTGAAGCATTGATGCTGGCTCATAGGGTCACCAATTTGTTGTAGTGCTGAGCTAAAATTGCTATAAAATGCTATAAAATATTATAACAACTAAAAACTTGATATCTAGTATCCAATTTTGTGTTCATCCTTATTTTTGACACAATTAAACTGATGATAGTGGCATATTATATAAAGTAATATATACGGTACTGAGCAAAAGTTTTAGATAGGTGTCGAAAAAAATGCTGCAAAGCAGGAATGCTTTAAAACAATAAAATTGTTAAAGGGGTTGTCTAAGTTCAAAGCAAAGGCCAGACACATTCCCTTTTTTCCCCAGGCCACCCCTCTGATATGAGCATCGGAGCATTTCACGCTCCAATACCCTCCATTGCACTGCACTTAATCGCACAGGGCAAGGGCTTTTTCTGCAGATCCGCAATGTATCTGGTCTCTGCTAGGTGGAGGCTTCCACCTAGCAGTATAAAAATGTAAACAAAAAAGCCCTGCCCTGCTCAGCTCTGAACCCATATAACACCTTTAATAGGAATCACCATTTGCCTTCAAAAGGTAAACTAGCACACAGTTTTTGAAGGAACTCTGCAGAGAGTTTGTCAAAAATCCAGGACAACTAACCACAGATCTACTGTGGATGTAGGCTTGCTTAAATCCTTCTGTCTCTTCATGTAATTCTTGGCAGACTTGATGCTGAGATCAGTGCTCTGTGGGGGCCATATCATTACTTCCCGGACAGATAACTATTCTTCATGCAACACCATTAGGGTGGAATCTGATTAGCCCCTAATTGATTCTTTATCAGGAAAAGGACCTCAAGTATACAGTCAATGTCATTAAGAACTATCTTTAGTGTAAAGAAATGACTGAACATGTAAGTAGATTTGCTGTCCATTATATGTGGCAGTGGGCAGGCATGATATGACGATCCCATGCTTACTTAGCAACGGGAGACGCCAAAGACATGCGCTGTCATGTGATTTGCGACTCCAGTATCACATGTTACAGGAAGTTGGGGAGGGGCTTAAGAGCGAGACACATTCAAAAGGCATGAGACGCAGGTCTGGGCTCTCCCCACTTGGATACACCAACGGTGAGGCAGCATGATGTATGGGACACTTCTCTGCATCTGAACACAGCGGGACCACTGTCGGACTGTGTCTCCTATTGATTAGGAGTGGATTTGATACTTTATTAGTAAGTGATACGTTTTGTCTAACGGGCACTATGTGTATGGTGTTCACTGACTGAACCCTGTTAAGATGGGAGTACTAGTAGTAATTATGTTTGTTTGTCTCATGTTTTTCAGGTGAACTTCACTAGTAATTCCCCTGAAGAGTCCTGCAATGAGGATGAAACATGGCATGTAGGGACTTAGTGGGGGAAAGCATAGGGAATAGGCCCCTAATTAGGGACAGGTTTCGTATGGGGTCGCCCCTGTCGAGGCGGGTGTTCTGTGTTGCTAGGCAGTAATGTACTAGTCCCTACCCTGATTACACTGTGAGGGAAACTGGAATAGGGTTACTAGTTCTTGCTACCCACTATCTGAGCACCCAAGCACTTCTCCTAAATATCCTGTGCCACTGCATTGCAGGATACCTTCTAGTATACACCGAACATCCATCTGCAATCTACACGTCCGGAGGTGGTAGGACTGTATTTATTCTTGTTCTATCCTCAGGCAACTAGACAGTATGATATGTAACGGGATGTGTTGGTATTGGTTCAGTTTTTGATCTGCCCACTGTTTTAGGGTGTTTTTTAACTTGTCAATCATTTTATGATATATCTAGTAAAAGTTATGTTTTAAGGAATAAGTATACCTAGTCAACATAGGAATTTTGATTTATATTTGGGAGCGTGACAATACACCTTGGCACATTTAAGTGCATTGAGGTGTTGTATGACCAACACCTGGATCTGAATACTTGCAATTACATTTAATAAAAATGTTGTATAGCCAGAAAGCTATTTAATAAAATGTATCTGTATAGCGCCACCTACTGTTTGTTATTTTCCTTATTATTTTGTCTGTCTCACTGAGCTGGTTGAACGTGCTCAATTTAAATCTTCAACTGCCAGCAGCCGTATCTTCTGTTAAAAATGGTGTCAGTTACAGGGAGAGAGCTGCAGCAGAAAGCACAAGTCTCCTGAGCTGCCAGGCTGAAGATAATCAGACCTATTGGAGCAATAAATGGGGAGATCTCCGGACCTGGGTTGGTTCTAGCTTTGTTAGAAATGAATTGTCATGTACTAAATGATGTCTGATTTTCATTTTTTACATCAATCGTGGCATAAGCCCTTTAAATATGTCAGCATTATATAAGTAAGTAAAATGCATGTTTCATTAGTTATGCACATTCCCAATTGTTAGCATTTATAGCCCAAAATCATAATTTGGACAATGCTCTTGGACTACAAAAACAAAAAAATAATATTAAACTATTCAGTTTTTTTCTAAGTTAATTTTCAGACTAATCCTCCAGATAAAACAGAGTAACACTGTATCATAAACTTAATAGAATGTGAACATCAATATTGTATGGCCTTTAAGCTATGGTATTGATTTTCCTTTCATAGTTTAGCACTAAGGTGTACATATATATATTTCTAAGTATTATCTTAAGGTCAATAGAGTTTGGATTTTTTCATTATATTAGAGAATATCTGCCTGCTCCAGGCAGTTTTTAAATCAGACTGCTGTGTTCTTGATTAATTGATATCACTATTTGTAATAGAAAACCTGCATTATCTAATGAAAGCAAATAAATAGCAGAAAAATTGAGCTTCATAATCTGGAGGTTTCCCAAAAGTGTTTATCACTTCCCTAAATACAGTTTAAAGAACGCTGCAAGGACAAATCACTAAATTGGAAAACGTGTTAAAAAAGTTTGTCATACTTTTTTAAAACTAGTTTCCTCATACATTTCAGAGACTACAGTAATTTAAATTAGATTTGAAGCACTTAAATGTTAAAATTAAAGGGATAACTGCAGCAAAGTAATGACAATCATAACATCAGCCGCATATGTTTTTTTTTTGTGTTTTTTATTTCAGTAGACTATAATCTAACTTTTAACAATAAACTTACATGCTATACAGTATATATCAATATATATCTATGGGGGTGCAGAGGCAGTAGTCACACATTGCCCTGGTGCCAAAAGAGACTTAAAGGGGTTCTCCTGGAATAAGGACATTTTACAAAGTGCCTGCAGCCTGCTTCACTAAGCTGAAGATTCATATTTACCTACTCCTCTCAATTAATCGGCTGCAGTAAAGCAGGTGACCATGCGCATGTTGTGGCGGATCTAAACACTCAGGGTACTGCAATATGGGCAAATCAAAGCCAATGCAGAGGACCAGAGCAGCAGGCAATAGGTAATTACGAATTTTTGGCTTAGTGAGGCAATCTATAGGCACTTGCTGAAATGTCCTTTTTTCCTGGAGAACCTCAATAAAGACACCAGTAATATATTGTAAATAGCAAATGTTAGATGTAGAACCCTGATACAAATTTTGCATTGGAGTCCAATTTGGCCTGAAGCTTATGCGGTAGTAAAATCTGGTGCAGGTGTGCGTGATGATGTCATTGCACGCCTGCGCCAGGACCCAGAGTAGTGATGTATGCGCGCCTACCTCACCATCTCACGGACACAGGTAAGTATTAGCTTTTAGTTGTTGTTTTTTTTTTTTTGTGTGAGCCAATTTAGGGGGACACAGGAGGACATATTACTGCAGAGATAGTGGGGACAAATTATTACATGGGGCAAACTACTTAATAGTGTGGGGGAAAATTACTTCATGGGGACAGTGTGGGGGCAAACTACTTTGGGGGGGTAGTGTGGGGGAAAATTACTTTGGGGGAGGCTGTGTGGGGGAAAAGTACTTCATGGGGGGCAGTGTGGGGACAAACTACTATGTGACTATGTGGAGGCAGTGTGGGGGAAAGTTACTACTGTGTCAGCAAATTACTATATGGGGCAGTGTGGTGGAAATTTGTATATGGGGCAGTGTGGGGTAAATTTCTATATGAAAGCAGTGTGGGGAAAATTAATATATGGGGCAGTGTGGGGCAAATTACTATATGGGAGCAATGTGGGGGAAATTACTATATGGGGCAGTGTGGGGGAAATTACTATATGGGAGACGTTGCTATTGGGGAGGCACTGTAGGGCTATTTCTATTGCAGGGACATATTAGGGGACATTATTTTTGAGACACTATACAGGCATTATTACCTGGAGCACAATATATGGTGTTATTGTTATTACTGGGGGCACTCTAGCGGACATTATAGTTGGTGTAGACCTTTGGGGTAATTTATCAAACTGGTATAAAGTAGAACTGGCTTAGTTGTCCATAGCCACCAATCAGATTCCACCTTTCATTTTTGACAGCTCCTTTGGAAATGAAAGGTGGAATCTGATTGGTTGCTTTGGGCAATTAAGACCGTTTTACTTTACACCAGTTTGATAAATTACCCCAATGATGTCTACTGGGGGGGTCACCATTTTCTCAGCAGTATAGTACCTGGGACAATGGGGACCACAGTGGGCATAGTATTGGGAGTGGCAGCAGGATGACATTGTCGGGACACCAGGATGGGGAGGTTGATGGGAAATTTGAGAAATGTCTGTGTAACAAACTCTGTAGAGATGAAATGTGGCTTAAATAATTTGCCATGTTGGTCTGGTTCAAATTGAGGAGAAGAGGAAAGAGAAGGTCTACATAACAGGGGATGTCACTGGATATAAGAGGTATGTGTTGCTGTATTCTCCTATATGTAGAGCTGGCTCACTATTGTGACCTGTGTCTGTCTTTTTATTATAATCATATGTATTTTAAATTTGACAACTGAAAATTTAATTTGTAGATGTCACCTGCAGTCTATGTAACAGCCCAGATAACAGTGATAACTTTCTATAAACAGATAATGTAGTAGATGTTCCCTGCAGTCCTATGTAAAACCCCACACAACACAAAAATTCACTGTGTTATGTGTAGTGATGAGCGGGAGGTGCCATATTCGATTTTACAATATTTTGCGAATATTCAATTGAATATTCGTCATATATTCGTCGAAATTGAAAATTCAATATGCTAATTAATTAGTCGCGTATTGCGAGTTGAACTTTGAACGGGGTATAAAGGCAACTTTCCTATTAATTGGCTATCTAGAATTAACGAAGATAACGTGTACTGCAAATGAAACTTTAAATGGGGTATAACTTTCCTATTGGTTGTTAGCTTGCTAGAATTAACGAATATAGAGAATATAGCGCTATATATGTTATCTTCGTTAAGAACGAAGATAGCAAAATATTCTCTATCTTCGCTATTAATGAAGATAAAGAATATAGCGATATATTCATATTCGTTATCTTTGTTAATTCTAGCAAGCCAAGTAAACTTGCCTATACACAGCTCTAAGTTGGATGCACAATGCAAGAATATTAACTAATATTACTCGCATAGCGCATCCAACTTAGAGCGGGGTATATGCAACTTACTTTACTATTATTTGGCTGGGTAGAATGACGAATACGAATACAGCGAATTATTCTCTATATTCGCTAATTCTAGCAAGCCAATAGGAAAGTTGACTGTACCCAGCTCTAAGTTGGATAATGACTCAGTATTCTATTTTTTGCAAAAAATAGGTAAAGTAATATTCTCGCATTTGACATCCAACTTAGAGCTGTCTATAGGCAACTTTTCTATTGGCTTGCTAGAGTTAGCGAATATAGAGAATATAGTGCTATATTCATATTCGTCATATTCGTTAATTCTACCCAGACAAACAATAAGTAAGTTGCATATTCCCTGCTCTAAGTTGGATACACAATGCAAGTAATATTACTTAATATTCTCACATTGCGCATCCAACTTAGAGCTGTGTATAGGCAAGTTTACTGGGCTTGCTAGATAGGAAAGTAATACTCCGTTCAAAGTTTCATTCGAGGGTACGCAAATATTACGTAATGTACTGCGAGTGGAACTTTGAACGGGGTACAACTTTCCTATTGGTTGGCTTGCTAGAATTAACGAAGCTAGAGAACATAGCGCTATATTCTCTACCTTCATTAATGGTATCTTGGCCTTGGGTTCAGAATGGAAAAAAAATAAAGAATATTAATTTTTTACAAATATATAGCACTATATTCTAAATATTTGCAAATTAGCAAAGTGCCGATATTCGTAAATAGTGTTGAGCGAACAGTTCTAGCATAGTTTGGGTTCGTACCGAATTTTGGGGTGTCCGGGACACGGACCCGAACCCGGACATTTTCAAAAAAGTTCGGGTCCGTTGTTCGGCGATTACTTCCCGCTTTCTGAAGGGCTGCACAGCAGCCAATCAGCTAGCGTTTTACTTCTTGCCCTAAGAGCCCATCACAGCCATGCCTACTAATAGCATGGCTGTGATTGGCCAAGTGCAGCATGTGACCCAGCCTCTATTTAAGCTGGAGTCACGTAGCGCCGCACGTCACACTGCTCTGATTAGTGTAGGGAGAGGACGCAGCTTCTGTGAGGGCGAGATTAGGCAGGGAAAAGTCAGCAACAGCACCTAATGAAGGGATCGATCTACAGCTGTGAATGATTGAACTTCTGCTAGTTACTTGCTCACTGGTTTTTAGGCTGCACAAAGCGTTTTTATGTCACTTATTTTCTGGGGTGATCAGCGGCCATTTTGAGACTTGTGGTGCACCAGAACAAGCTGCCACTAAGTCCATCAATCCATCAATACTAGTTTTTTTTTTTTTTTGCTATATCCTACATCAGCGGCTTGAATGTGCTAATTGTCACCCCTAGAAACTCAGGATAGCAATTTCTATATTTTATTAAGGGGTTAAATACAGTTGCCCAAATACCAATCCCCTAAATCTGGTATTCCAGATTTGGCTAGCCAAGTATAATACTGTCTGCTGTCTGGCAAAGGATAGATTATTTTCTGTGGTGAAATTCAATTGCCAAAATAGCAATACCCTGAATCTGGTGTCCCAGCTGTTGCAGGCCAAGTTTCATAGTGTCCGCAAAAACATATATTTTGTTGTGGGGTGAAATTAAATTGCTAAGATAGCAAAACCCTGAATCTGGTGTCACAGCTGTTGCAGGCCAAGTTTCATAGTGTCCGCAAAAACATATATTTTGTTCTGGGGTGAAATTCCATTGCCAAAATAGCAATACCATAAATCAGTGGTTTCAGCTGTGGCTGGCCAAGATTCATAGTGTCCGCAAAAACATATATTTTGTTGTGGGGTGAAATTCAATTGCCAAAATAGCAATACCCTGAATCTGGTGTTCAAGCTGTTGCAGGCCAAGTTTCATAGTGTCCGCAAAAACATATATTTTGTTGTGGGGTGAAATTCAATTGCCAAAAGAGCAATACCATAAATCTGGTGTCCCAGCTGTTGCAGGCCAAGTTTCATAGTGTCCGCAAAAACATATATTTTGTTCTGGGGTGAAATTCAATTGCCAAAATAGCAATACCATAAATCAGTGGTTTCAGCTGTGGCTGGCCAAGATTCATAGTGTCCGCAAAAACATATATTTTGTTGTGGGGTGAAATTCAATTGCCAAAATAGCAATACCCTGAATCTGGTGTCCCAGCTGTTGCAGGGCAAGTTTCATAGTGTCCGCAAAAACATATTTTTTGTTCTCGGGTGAAATTCAATTGCCAAAAGAGCAATACCATAAATCTGGTGTCACAGCTGTGGATGGCAAAGTATAGTAGTGTCTGCCAAAACATATATTTTGTTCTGGGGTGAAATTCAATTGCCAAAATAGCAATACCATAAATCAGTGGTTTCAGCTGTGGCTGGTAAAGTTTCATAGTGTCCGTAAAAACGTATATTTTGTTCTGGGGTGAAATTCAATTGCCAAAATAGCAATACCCTGAATCTGGTGTTCCAGCTGTTGCAGGCCTAGTTTAAATCTGACTGTAACAGGGTATATTTTGTTCTGGGGTGAAATTAAATTGCCAAAATAGCAATACCCTGAATCTGGTGTCCCAGCTGTTGCAGGCCAATTGTTAATCTGTCCATAAAAGGATACCTTTCATCCAGGGCCTAAATACTAGCCCTAAAAGAGATATTCCCCTAAATCAGTGGTTACTGCTGTGCCTGGATTAGTGTAATATGGTACATAAATAAATATGCAGATAGTGTTAGGTGCCTGTAAAAAAAAGTCCTGACTTTGAAATCAATACATTGGGCCAAATTTTTTTTTTTCTTATTGTGGTGCTTGGTGAACGGTAACAATGAGGAAAACATCTACTAAGGTACGCAGACGTGGTCGTGGTGGTGTTAGTGGACCCTCTGGTGCTGGGAGAGGATGTGGCCATTCTGCCACAGCCACACGTCCTAGTGAACCAACTACCTCAGGTTCCAGTACCCGCCAGAATTTACAGCGATATTTGGTGGGGCCCAATGCCGTTCTAAGGATAGTGAGGCCTGAGCAGGTACAGGCGCTAGTCAATTGGGTGGCCGACAGTGGATCAAGCATGTTCACAACATTATCTCCCACCCAGTCTTCTGCAGAAAGCGCACAGGTGGCACCTGAAAACCAAGCCCATCAGTCTGTCACATCACCTATGCATATCAGGGAAACTGTCTGAGCCTCAAGTTATGCAGCAGTCTCTTATGCTGTTTGAAGACTCTGCTGGCAGGGTTTCCCAAGGGAATCCACCTAGCCCTTTCCCAGTGGTGGAAGACTCAGAATGCACTGATGCACAACCACTGATGTTTCCTGATGATGAGGACATGGGAATACCACCTCATCGGAGTCCGCACCTCTCTGATGATGACGAAACACAGGTGCCAACTGCTGCGTCTTTCTGCAGTGTGTAGACCGAACAGGAGGTCAGGGAGGAATACTGTGTGGAAGACGATGCAGGGGACGATGAGGTCCTAGACCCTACATGGAATGAAGGTCGTGCCACTGACTTTCATAGTTCAGAGGAAGATGCAGTGGTGAGACTGAGCCAACAGCGTAGCAAAAGAGAGAGCAGGGGGCAAAAGCAGAACAGCTGCCTCCAAGAGAGTTCGCCTGCTACTGGCCACCGCCACCAAGGACCGAGCACCCCAAAGGCAGCTTCAAGGAGTTCCCTGGCATGGCACTTCTTTAAACAATGTGCTGACGACAAGTTACCCGAGTGCTTTGCACGCTGTGCCATCAGAGCCTGAAGCCAGGCATTAACGTTCTGAACCTTAGCACAACCTGCATGACCAGGCATCTACATGCAAAGCATGAACTACAGTGGATTAAACACTTTAAAAGCAAGTAACTCACTCTGGCTCCCCCTGCTCCCTCTTCTGCTGCTGCCTCCGCCTCTTCCTCCGCCTCGGGAGGAATGTTGGCACTTGAAGCCCACCAAACAGAGGATGTGCCGCCGACAACACCACCTGCGTCACCAAGCATCTCCACCATGTCACACGGCAGCGTTCAGCTCTCCATCTCACAAACCTTGGAGAGAAAGCGTAAATTCCCACCTAGCCACCCTCAAGCCCTGGGCCTGAATGCCAGCATTTCTAAACTACTGGCCTTTTAAATGCTGTCATTCAGGCTGGTGGACACAGACAGCTTTAAACAGCTGATGTCCATGGCTGTCCCACAGTATGTTGTTCCCGCCACTACTTCTCCAAGACAGCCGTGCTTCCCTGCACAACCAAGTATCTGATAAAATCAAGTGTGCACTGCGCAACGCCATCCGTGGCAAGGTCCACCTATCCACAGATACGTGGACCAGTATGCACGGCCAGGGACGCTATATCTCCCTAACTGCACACTGGGTAAATGTAGTGGCGGCTGGGCCGCAGGCGGAGAGTTTTTTGGCGCACGTCCTTCTGCCGCCAAGGATTGCAGGGCATCATTCTTTGCCTCCTGTAGCCTCCTCCTCCTACTCGGCTTCCTCCTCCTCTGCTTCCACCAGCTCATCCAGTCAGCCACACACCTTCACCACCAACTTCAGCACAGCCCGGGGTAAACGTCAGCAGGCCATTCTGAAACTCATATGTTTGGGGTACAGGCCCCACACTGCGCAGGAGTTGTGGCGGGGTATTGAACAACAGACCGACGAGTGGTTTCTGCCGGTGGGCCTCAAGCCCGGCCTGGTGGTGTGCGATAATGGGCGAAATCTCGTCGCAGCTCTGGGACTAGCCGGTTTGATGCACATCCCTTGCCTGGCGCGTGTGCTGAATTTGGTGGTGCAGAAGTTCATTTGCAACTACACCGACATGTCAGAGCTGCTGCATAAAGTGAGGGCCGTCTGTGCACGCTTCCGGTGTTCACATCCTGCCGCTGCTCGCCTGTCTGCGCTACAGCGGAACTTCGGCCTTCCCGCTCACCGCCTCATATGCGACGTGCCCACCATGTGGAACTCCACCTTGCACATGCTGGAGAGACTGTGCGAGCAGCAGCAGGCCATAGTGGAGTTTCAGCTGCAGCACGCACGCGTCAGTCGCACTGCGGAACTGCACCACTTCACCACCAATGATTGGGCCTCCATGCGAGACCTATGTGCCCTGTTGCGCTGTTTCGAGTACTCCACCAACATGGCCAGTGGCGATGACACCGTTATCAGCGTTACAATACCACTTCTTTGTCTCCTTGAGAAAACGCATAGGGCGATGATGGAAGAGGAGGTGGCCCAGGAGGACGAGGAGGAGGAGGTGGCCCAGGAGGAGGAGGAGGAGGAGGGGTCATTTTTAGCACTTTCAGGCCAGTCTGTTAGAAGTGGCTCAGAGGGAGGTTGTTTTCAACAGCAGAGGCCAGGTACAAATGTGGCCAGCCAAGGCCCACTACTGGAGGACGAGGAGGATGAGGAGGAGGTGGAGGAGGATGAGGATGGAGCAGGTTCACAGCAGGGTGGCACCCGACACAGCTGAGGCCCATCACTGGTGCGTGGCTGGGGGATACGGAGGACGATGACGATACACCTCCCACAGAGGACAGCTTGTCCTTACTTCTGGGGAGCCTGGCACACATGAGCGACTACATGCTGCAGTGCCTGCGCAATGACAGCAGAGTTGCCCACATTTTAACGTGTGCGGACTACTGGGTTGCCACCCTGCTGTTTCTCCGGTACAAAGACAATGTGCCCACCATACTTCCTGCACTGGAGCGTGATAGGAAGATGCGCGAGGTCAAGCGCACGCTGATAGAGGTGCTCCTGAGAGCATTCCTAAATGTCACAGGGGAACAGGTGGAAGCCCAAGGCGAAGGCAGAGGAGGAGCAAGAGGTCACCAACGCAGCTGTGTCACGGCCAGCTCCTCTGAGGGCAGGGTTAGCATGGCAGAAATGTGGAAAAGTTTTGTCTACACGCCACAGCTAACTGCACCACCACCTGATACGGAACGTGTTAGCAGGAGGCAGCATTTCACTACCATGGTTGAACAGTACGTCTGCACACCCCTCCACGTACTGACAGATGGTTCGGCCCCATTCAACTTCTGCGTCTCTAAATTGTCCACGTGGCCAGAGTTAGCATTTTATGCCTTGGAGGTGCTGACCTGCCCGGCGGCCAGCGTTTTGTCTGAACGTGTATTCAGCACGGCAAGGGGCGTCATTACTGACAAACGCAGCCGCCTGTCAGCAGCCAACGTGGACAAGCTGACGTTCATAAAAATGAACCAGGCATGGATCCCACAGGACCTGTGCCTCCCTTGTGCAGAATAGACATTTATAACTGCCTCCCCCTCAACCATGTATTCTTGTACTCCGGGGCACTTCTTTATTGAATCCTCATTTTTTTAACTTTACCATGATCTTGCGGTGCAACCCAAAGTTGAATGAACCTCTCCTCTGTCTGGGTGGTGGGGCCGAAATAACTGAAAGTGGCCTTCTCCAGTGGTGGGTGATATGACCCATGATTCCTTGCTGTGGGACCTGTATCCTCTGTCTGGGTGCTGGGGCCGAAATAACTGAAAGTGGCCTTCTCCAGTGGTGGGTGATATGACGCATGATTCCTTGCTGTGGGACCTCTCTCCTCTGTCTGGTTGCTGGGGCGGAAATAACTGAAAGTGGCCTTCTCCAGTGGTTGGTTATCTGACCCATGATTCCTTGCTGTGGGACCTCTCTCCTCTGTCTGGGTGCTGGGGCCGAAATAACTGAAAGTGGCCTTCTCCGGTGGTGGGTGATATGACGCATGATTCCTTGCTGTGGGACCTCTCTCCTCTGTCTGGGTCCTGGGGCCAAAATAACTGAAAGTGTCCTTCTCCGGTGGTGGGTGATATGACGCATGATTCCTTGCTGTGGGACCTCTCTCCTCTGTCTGGGTGCTGGGGCCAAAATAACTGAAAGTGGCCTTCTCCAGTGTTGGGTGATATGACGCATGATTCCTTGCAGTGGGACCTCTCTCTAATTGATATTGGTTAAATTTTATTTATTTTATTTTATTTTAATTCATTTCCCTGTCCAGATTTGTTTGCAGGGGATTTACCTACATTTTTCTGCCTTTTGCAGCCTTCTAGCCCGTTCCTGGACTATTTTACAGCATTTTTAGTGCCTAAAAGTTCGGGTCCCCATTGACTTCAATGGGGTTCGGGTTCGGGATAATGTTCGGGTCTAGTTCGGATCCCGAACCCGAACATTTTCGTGAAGTTCGGCCGAACTTCCCGAACTCGAACTTCCAGGTGTTCGCTCATCTCTATTCGTAAAAATTGGTATTCGAATATTTGCACCCAACACTAGTTATGTGGGGTGTTACATAGGACTGCAGGGAACATCTATGACATATGTACTCAGAGAGATATGAGATGGTGGGTGTCCGACTCCTAGCACCCATGCCAATCAGCTGTTTGAGGAGACTGCAGTGTTCCAGTGAACGCCACAGCCTCTTTGCTCCTTACCAAGCAAAGAGCTGTCCATTTGATAACACTGTGCTTGGTATTGTAGCTCAGCTCCAGATGGGACTGAGTTGCACCTAGGCCACGTGAATGATGAATGTGATGTCATATTGCCTAGGCAGAGACTGTGGTGCTCACAAATCACCGCAACCTCTTCATACAGATAAAAAATTAAACTAAAATGGAGGGATGGGCCCGAGTTGGATAGACAGCCCCGGGCCTATTATGCACTTAATCCACCCCTGGCACATTCGCCCATCCTCACGAAGGTCTGAGGACCCTATGCACTTATGTTCCACTGCCATGACTGCTGTTTGAGAATTAAGGTGACACCCCAATAACAGTAGTATTAGGGTTCATTCACACGTCTGTAGGAGTTTTACTTTCGCAAAATTGTGGACTGCAAAACACTGACGCCGCGCATGGCCAGCACTAATAGAGAAGTCCTATTCTTGTACGCAGCTGCAGACAAGATGCTCTATTTCTTTGCAGAGCTGCAGACCGGAAGTTCGAGGCCGCGCTCTGGAAATGCGGATGTGGAGAGCACATAGTGTGTTCTCCGCATCCATTTTGTCACTATAGAGAATGAATGGGTCTGCACCAGTTCCGCACAATTGCGGAATGGATGCGGACCCATTCCACGGATGTGTGAATGGAGCCTTAGACAGCTTATTAACTAGTGTTGAGCGTGAATATTCTAATCGCTAATTTTTATTGAATATTTAAAATATAGTGCTATATATACATATTTTAGAATATTATATATTTTTTTCATCTTAACTCAGGATCCCTCCCTGCTTCTTGCATGTGGGCCAATGAGAAGACAGCAATGTCTTTGTCTGAGGTTAGCAACATCCCTAGCAACCAATAGGAGAGTTGCCTACCACTTTAGTATATAAGAACCTCTCCAGCAGCCATTTTCTTCAGTTTATTACAGATCTGAGAGAGACAGCAGTGCTATTGCTGTGCTCTCTGCTTTCCTGTGTCATTACATTAAATCGTTAGCAGTGTTGATCGAGCACCCAAGTGCTCGGTTGCTCGGGCCAAACACATTGGCATGCGTGGGTGCTCTGCAGAGCACCCGAGTATAATGGAAGTCAATAGGAGAACCTGAGCATTAAACCAGGCATCCCCTGCTCTGAAGAGGGGAGGGTGCCTGGTTCATAGGAAAAGGTCAGAAATTGATGGAAACACCACCGAAATGGTTCAGGAACGGCATGGGGAGAATGTCTGGATGCATCTTGGACTCCCAGGTCGCTGATGGGAACGATGTTGTCCGAGTAGTATGCCACTTTTACAGACTGACTATAATATGCACAAAACCAAAGATAAAATAAATTTTTGAGGAAAAATTGTTAGGAAATATTCTTTCCTGTATATTTACTTGTATATAAAGTGCAAGTGCTGGCAAAAATTAAAAGCAAGAGAGACTCATACATACAACCTACGATACAACCTGCATATAACATTAAGGAGGGTCTTATTCCTATTGTGGTACAATTGTTCATGTAGTGGGACTCCTACACTCATAAAGCCTATGCATTAAGTGAAAGGGCTGCCAAAAATTACACAGAAGCGGCACTCCAATACGCCCTTTGTTACACATAAAGGCGGGCATCATACACACCCTTGAAAAATGATGATTGATGGCCTGCTGGACACCCTCAAAAACATTTGGAGCAAGGGCCTGCTGATCTGACCATCTAAAACATTAGGGGTGAGGGTCTGCTGGTGAGCTGACCCTCTAAAAGATTGTAGGTGAGGGCCTGCTGGTGAGATGACCCTCTAAAAGGTTGTAGGTGAGGGCCTGCAGGTGAGCTGACCCTGTAAAACATTATATGCAAAGGCCTACAGGTGAGCTGACCCTGCAAAAGTTTGTAGGTGAGAACCTGCTGGTGAGCTGACCCTCTAAAAGGCTGTAGGTGAGGGCCTGCAGGTGAGCTGACCCTGTAAAACATTATATGTGAAGGCCTGTAGGTGAACTGACCCTGTAAAAGTTTGTAGGTTAGGGCCTGCTGGTGAGCTGACCATCTAAAAGGTTGTAGGTGAGGGCCTGCAGGTGGGCAAAGCTCACAAAGTTCAAGTTTGGATCCTGAACTTTACCCCAAACCTGAAACCCATTAAAGTCAATGGGGACCCAAACTTTGGGGCACTAAAATCGGTCTAAAAAAGAAATGGAAAGGGCTAAAGGGCTGCAAAAGGAAGCACAATGGAGGTAAGAGCTGGCCAATTGCACTGCAAACAAATGTGGATAGGGAAATGACTTCAAATAACATAAAATATATAAAATTTTAAAATAATAATAACTAGGTGGAGGAGGTCAATATGGAGTAGGAAGTTGAAGAGGCGGTGGACGTGGCGGAGTAGGTGGAAGCGGTGGTGGAGGAGGTAGTCACCAACAACACTGTTTTTTGTTTTTAACTTTAAAAAAAAAATTGGTAGACCCCAAAACATTGGGAAATATAGAAAAGAAAACAAAGAGAACGTGCACTGGAGTATAACAAAGGCTGGGTGAGGCCGGTATACATGTCTATTCTGCACAAGGTACGGACAAGTCCTGTGGGATCAATGCCTGGTTAATTTTAATGAACATGAGCTTGTCCACATTGGCTGAGGACAGGCGGCTGCGCTTGTCTGTGATAACGCCCCCTGCTGTGCTAAACACACATTCAAACAATACACTGGCTGCAGGGCAGGCCAGCACCTCCAAGGCATAAAGGGCAAGCTCATGCCATGTGCCCAATTTAGAAACCCAGAAGTTAAATGGGGCAAACGCATCAGTCGGTACGTATAGGAGTGTGCACACATACTGTTTCACCATGTTGCTGAAAAGCTGCCTGCTGCTAAGACGTTCCATAGCAGCTGGTGGTTCTGGTTGTTGTGGCGTGCTTACAAAGCTTTTCCACATTTCATTCATGCTAACCCTGCCTTCTGAGGTGCTGGCGGTGCCCCAGCTGTGTTGGTGACTTCTTCCTCCTCCTCTGCCTTCACCTTGCGCTTCCACTAAGGCCCCAGTGTCAGGTGGAAATGCCATCAGCAGTGCATCTACCAGCGTGCACTTGTAGTCGTGCATCTTCCAGTGAGGGAATTAAGAACGGTATATTGTCCTTGTAACGGGGATCCAGCAAGGTGGCCACCCAGCAATCAGCACTGGTTAGAATGGGGGCAACTCGGCAGTCGTTGTGCAGGCACTGCAGCATGTAGTTGATCATGTGTGTCAGGCTGCCCAGAGGCAACAACAAGCTGTCCTCTGTGGGAGGTGCAGGTGAACTGACCCTGTAAAACATTATATGCATCCCAGCCACGCTGCAGTGATGGTCCAAAGCTGCATTGGGTGCCACCTTGCTGTGAACACAGTACCTCATCCTCCTCCCCCTCCTACTCATCCTCCTCATCCTCATCCTCCAGAACTGTGCCCTGGCTGGACAATTATGTACCTGGCCTATACTGGTGCAGGAACCCAACCTCTGAGCCACTTGTGAATGACTGGACTGATAACCGTGGAAATGATCCCTCTTCCTCCTGTGCCACATCCTCTTCCATCACCGCCCAAAGCGTTTTTTCAAGGAGACATAGAAAAGGGATAATAACGCTGAAAAAGGTGTCATCGGCAATGGCCATGTTGGTGGAGTACTGGAAACAGCGCAACATTGCACACAGGTCTCGCATGGAGGCCCACTCATTGGTGGTAAAATGCAGTGCAAGCCGCAAATGTACTTTATGGCAAAAAGGAAGTGATTTTTTTTGTTCACCAATAATGTCACTGTTGTATTTACGGGTTATATTTCACTCTCAGAAATAAAGTTCAGGCTGCAAATGTACTTTATGGCAAAAAATAAGTAATTTTTTTTCACCAACATTGTCACAGTTGTATTTACTGGTTATATTTCACTCTCAGAGATGCAGTGCAGGCCGCAAATGTAGCTTATGGCAAAAAATATGCGATTTTTTTTTTCAACCACAATGTCACAGTTGTATTTACTGGTTATATTTCACTCTCAGAAATGCAGTGCAGGCCACAAATGTACTTTATGGCAAAAATAAGCAATTTTTTTAAACCACAATGTCATAGTTGTATTTACTGGTTATATTTCACTTTCAGAAATACAGTGCAGGCCGCAAATGTACTTTACGGCTAAAAAAATAATTTATTTTTTTCACCAATAATGTCACAGTTATATTTACTGGTTATATTTCACTCTCAGAAATGCAGAGCAGGCCACAAATGTACTTTATGGCAAAAATAAGTGATTTTTTTAAACCACAATGTCACAGTTGTATGTACTGGTTATATTTCCCTCTCAGAAATACAGTGCAGGCAGCAAATGTACTTTACGGCTAAAAAATAATTCATTTTTTTCACCAATAATGTCACAGTTATATTTACTGGTTATATTTCACTCTCAGAAATGCAGAGCAGGCCACAAATGTACTTTATGGCAAAAAATAAGTGATTTTTTTAAACCACAATGTCACAGTTGTATGTACTGGTTATATTTCCCTCTCATAAATGCAGTGCAGGCCGCAAATGTACTTTTTGGCAAAAAAATAAGTGATTTTTTTCCCCAACAATATCACAGTTATATTTACTGGTTATATTTCCCTCTCAGAAATGCAGTGCAGGCCGCAAATGTACTGTATGGGAAAAAATAAGTGATTTTTTTAAACCAATAATGTTACAATTGTATTTACTGGTTATATTCCACTCTCAGAAATGCAGTGCAAGCCACAAATGTTCTTTATGGCAAAAAATAAGTGTTTGTTTTAAACCACAATGTCACCGTTGTATTTACTGGTTATATTTCACTCTCAGAAATGCAGTGCAGGCCGCAAATGTACTTTATGGCCAAAAAATAAATGATTTTTATTCAGCCATAATGTCACAGTTGTATTTACTGGTTATATTTCATTCTCAGAAATACATTGCAGGCCACAAATGTACTTTATGGCCAAAAAAAAATATTTTTTTCACCAATAATGTCACAGTTGTTTTTACTGGTTATATTTTACTCTCAGTAATACAGTGCAGGCCGCAAATGTACTTTATGGCAAAAAATAAGTGATTTTTTTCAGCCACAATGTCACAGTTGTATTAACTGGTTATATTTCATTCTCAGAAATAAAGTGCAGACCGCAAATGTACTTTATGGCAACAAATATGTGATTGTTTTCACCAACAATGTCACAGTTGTATTTTCTGGTTATTTTTTTCTCTCAGAAATGCAGTGCAGGCTGCAAATGTACTTTATGGCAAAAAAAAGTGGTTTTTATTATCAACAATGTCCCAGTTATATTTTCTGGTTATTTTTTTCTCTCAGAAATGCAGTGCAGGCTGCAAATGTACTTTATGGCAAAAAAAATGTGTTTTTTTTTAACCAATAATGTCACAGTTGTATTTACTGGTTATATTTCAATCTCAGAAATGCAGTGTAGGTCGAAAATGTACCGTATTTTTCGCCATATAAGACGCACTTTTTCCCCCCAAAAGTGGGGGGAAATGGCAGTGCGTCTTATATGGCGAATGCTACCATTTTCCTATAGTTAAAGCTGATACATCGCACAGCATGCGATGTATCAGCATGGAAGGAGGAGGGGGCGGAGCCTGGCAACACGCGGCGGGCGGCCCGCCGCTAACAGCTTGACTGCTTTCATAACATTTATAATCTTTAATCATGTCCCCTTATTCCCTATAATCCCAGTACAGTAGCGCTCTGCTAACCTGCTATACCGATCCTCTAGCAGGCAGAGCGGTGCGGCGGCAGGCTGCTGTGTAACGTCCTCACTGACAGTTGTATTTACTGGTTATATTTCACTCTCAGAAATATAGTGCAAGCCGAAAATGTACTTTATGGCAAAAATTAAGTGATTTTTTTTCAGCCACAATGTCACAGTTGCATTTACTGAATATATTTCATTCTCAGAAATACAGTGCAGGCCGCAAAAGTACTTTATGGCAACAAATAAGTTTTTTTTTTTCACCAATAATGTCACAGTTGTATTTACTGGTTACATTTCATTCTCAGAAATACAGTGCAGGCCGCAAAAGTACTTTATGGCAACAAATAAGTATTTTTTTTCACCAATAATGTCACTGTTGTATTTACTGGTTATATTTCAGTCTCAGAAATGCATTGCAGGCAGCAAATGTACTCTATGGCAAAAAATAAGTGATTTTTTTCAGCCACAATGTCACAGTTGTGTTTACTGGTTATATTTCACTCTCAGAAATATAGTGCAGGCCGCAAATGTACTTTATGGCAAAAATTAAGTGATTTTTTTTTCAGCCACAATGTCACAATTGCATTTACTGGTTATATTTCATTCTCAGAAATACAGTGCAGGCCGCAAAAGTACTTTATGGCAACAAATAAGTTTTTTTTTTTTTACCAATAATGTCACTGTTGTATTTACTGTTTATATTTCAGTCTCAGAAATGCAGTGCAGGCAGCAAATGTACTCTATGGCAAAAAATAAGTGATTTTTTTTCAGCCACAATGTCAGTTGTATTTACTGGTTATATTTCATTCTCAGAAATACAGTGCAGACCGCAAGTGTACTTTATTGCAACAAATACATGATTTTTTCACCAACAATGTCACAGTTGTATTTTCTGGTTATTTTTTTCTCTCAGAAATGCAGTGGAGGCTGCAAATATACTCTATGGCAAAAAAAAAAAAAAATGATTTTTATCATCAACAATGTCCCTGTTATATTTACTGGTTATATTTTACTCTCAGAAATGCACTGCAGGGTGCAAATGTACTGTACGGCTAAAAAATAAGCAATTTTTTAAACCAATAATGTCACAGTTGTATTTACTGGTTATATTTCAATCTCAGAAATGCAGTGTAGGTCGAAAATGTACTTTATTGCAAAATATAAGTGATTTTTTTCGCCAAAAATATCACAGTTATATTTACTTATTATATTTCACTCTCAGAGATGCAGTGCAGGCAGCAAATATACTTTATGGCAAAAAATAAGTGATTTTTTTCAGACACAATGTCACAGTTATATTTACGGGTAGAGATGAGCGAACACCTGGAAGTTCGGGTTCGGGAAGTTCGGCCGAACTTCCCGAAAATGTTCGGGTTCGGGATCCAAACCAGAACCCCATTGAAGTCAATGGGGACCCGAACTTTTAGGCACTAAAAAGGCTGTAAAATAGTCCAGGAACGGGCTGGAGGGCTGCCAAAGGCAGCAAAATGTAGGTAAATCCCCTGCAAACAAATGTGGATAGGGAAATAAATAAAATTTAACCAATATCAATTGGAGAGAGGTCCCACTGCAAGGAATCATGCGTCATATCACCCAACACTGGAGAAGGCCACTTTCAGGTTTTTTGGCCCCAGCACCCAGACCGAGGAGAGAGGTCCCACAGCAAGGAATCATGCGTCATATCACCCACCACCGGAGAAGGCCACTTTCAGTTATTTCGGCCCAACACCCAGAACGAGGATACAGGTCCCACAGCAAGGAATCATGCGTCATATCGCCCAACACTGGAGAAGGCCACTTTCAATTATTTCGGCCCCAGCACCCAGACAGAGGAGAGAGGTCCCACAGCAAGGAATCAAGCGTCATATCACCCACCACCGGAGAAGGCCACTTTCAGTTATTTCGGCCCCAGCACCCAGACAAAGGAGAGAGGTCCCACAGCAAGAAATCATGCGTCATATCACCCACCACTGGAGAAGGCCACTTTCAGTTATTTCGGCCCAGCACCCAGACAGAGGATACAGGTCCCACAGCAAGGAATCATGCGTCATATCACCCACCACCGGAGAAGGCCACTTTCAGTTATTTCGGCCCCACCACCCAGACAGAGGAGAGGTTCATTCAACTTTGGGTTGCACCGCAAGATCATGGTAAAGTTAAAAAAATGAGGATTCAATAAAGAAGTGCCCCGGAGTACAAGAATACATGGTTGAGGGGGAGGCAGTTATAAATGTCTATTCTGCACAAGGGAGGCACAGGTCCTGTGGGATCCATGCCTGGTTCATTTTTATGAACGTCAGCTTGTCCACATTGGCTGTGGACAGGCGGCTGCGTTTGTCAGCAATGACGCCCACTGCTGTGCTAAATACACGTTCAGATAAAACGCTGGCCGCCGGGCAGGCCAGCACCTCCAAGGCATAAAATGCTAACTCTGGCCACGTGGACAATTTGGAGACCTAGAAGTTGAATGGGGCCGAACCATCAGTCAGTACGTGGAGGGGTGTGCAAACGTACTGTTCAACCATGTTAATGAAATGCTGCCTCCTGCTAACACGTTCCGTATCAGGTGGTGGTGCAGTAAGCTGTGGCGTGTAGACAAAACTGTTCCACATTTCTGCCATGCTAACCCTGCCCTCAGAGGAGCTGGCCGTGACACAGCTGCGTTGGCGACCTTTTGCTCCTCCTCTGCCTTCGCCTTGGGCTTCCACCTGTTCCCCTGTGACATTTGGGAATGCTCTCAGTAGCGCCTCTACCAGCGTGCGCTTGTACTCGCGCATCTTCCTATCACGCTTCAGTGCAGGAAGTAAGGTAGACACATTGTCTTTGTAATGGGGGATCCAGCAGGGTGGCAACCCAGTTGTCCGCACACGTTAAAATGTGGGCAACTCTGCTGTCATTGCACAGGCACTGCCGCATGTAGTCGTTCATGTGTGCCAGGCTTCCCAGAGGTAAGGACAAGCTGTCCTCTGTGGGAGGCGTATCGTCATCGTCATCTGTATCCCCCCAGCCACGCTCCAGTGATGGGCCTGAGCTGTGTCGGGTGCCACCCCGCTGTGAACCTGCTTCATCCTCATCCTCCTCCACCTCCTCCTCATCCTCCTCGTCCTCCAGTAGTGGGCACTGGCTGGCCACATTTGTACCTGTCCTCTGCTGTTGCAAAAAACCTCACTCTGAGCCACTTCTAACAGACTGGCCTGAAAGTGCTAAAAATGACCCCTCATCCTCCTCCTCCTCCTGGGCCACCTCCTCTTCCATCATCGCCCTAAGCGTTTTCTCAAGGAGACATAGAAGTGGTATTGTAACGCTGATAACGGTGTCATCGCCACTGGCCATGTTGGTGGAGTACTCGAAACAGCGCAACAGGGCACACAGGTCTCGCATGGAGGCCCAATCATTGGTGGTAAAGTGGTGCTGTTCCGCAGTGCGACTGACGCGTGCGTGCTGCAGCTGAAACTCCACTATGTGGAGTAGTGGCGGCTGGGAACAACATACTGTGGGACAGCCATGGACATCAGCTGTTTGAAGCTGTCTGTGTCCACCAGCCTGAATGACAGCATTTCAAAGGCCAGTAGTTTAGAAATTCAGGCCCAGGGCTCGAGGGTGGCTAGGTGGGAATTTACGCTTTCTCTCCAAGGTTTGTGAGATGGAGAGCTGAACGCTGCCGTGTGACATGGTGGAGATGCTTGGTGACGCAGCTGGTGTTTTCGGTGGCACATCCTCTGTTTGGTGGGCGGCAGGTGCCAACATTCCTCCCGAGGTGGAGAAAGAGGCCGAGGCAGCAGCAGAAGAGGGAGCAGGGGGAGCCAGAGTGAGTTTCTTGCTTTTAAGGTGTTTACTCCACTGCAGTTCATGCTTTGCATGTAGATGCCTGGACATGCAGCTTGTGCTAAGGTTCAGAACGTTAATGCCTCGCTTCAGGCTCTGATGGCACAGCGTGCAAACCACTTGGGTCTTGTCGTCAGCACATTGTTTAATGAAGTGCCATGCCAGGGAACTCTTTGAAGCTGCCTTTGGGGTGCTCGGTTCCTGGTGGCGGTGGCCAGTAGCAGGCGAACTCTCTTGGCGGCGGCTGTTCTGCTTTTGCCCCCTGCTCTCTCTTTTGCTACGCTGTTGGCTCGGTCTCACCACTGCCTCTTTCTCTGAACTTTGAAAGTCAGTGGCACGACCTTCATTCCATGTAGGGTCTAGGACCTCATCGTCCCCTGCATCGTCTTCCACACAGTATTCCTCCCTGACCTCCTGTTCGGTCTGCACACTGCAGAAAGACGCAGCAGTTGGCACCTGTGTTTTGTCATCATCAGAGACGTGCAGACTCCGATGAGTTGGTATTCCCATGTCCTCATCATCAGGAAACATCAGTGGTTGTGCATCAGTGCATTCTTCCACGACTGGGGAAGGGCTAGATTGATTCCCTTGGGAAACCCTGCCAGCAGAGTCTTCAAACAGCATAAGAGACTGCTGCATAACTTGAGGCTCAGACAGTTTCCCTGATATGCATGGGGGTGATGTGACAGACTGATGGGCTTGGTTTTCAGATGCCACCTGTGCGCTTTCTGCAGAAGACTGGGTGGGAGATAATGTTGTGAACATGCTGGATCCTCTGTTGGCCATCCAATTGACTAGCGCCTGTACCTGCTCAGGCCTTACCATCTTTAGAACGGCATTGGGCCCCACCAAATATCGCTGTAAATTATGGCGGGTACTGGAACCTGAGGTAGTTAGTTCACTAGGACGTGTGGCTGTGGCAGAATGGCCACGTCCTCTCCCAGCACAAAAGGGTACACTAACACCACCACGACCGCGTCCGCGTTCCTTACTAGATGTTTTCCTCATTGTTACCATTCACCAAGCACCACAATAAGAAAAAAAATATTTGGCCCAATGTATTGATTTCAAATTCAGGCCTCTTTTTACAGGCACCTAACACTATCTGCCTATTTATTTATGTACCATATTACACTAATCCAGGCACAACAGTAACCACTGATTTAGGGGAATATCTCTTTTAGGGCTAGTATTTAGGCCCTGGATGAAAGGTATCCTTTTATGGACAGATTAACAATTGGCCTGCAACAGCTGGAACACCAGATTCAGTGTATTGCTATTTTGTCAATTGAATTTCACCCCAAAACAAAATATATGTTTTTGGGGACACTATGAATCTTGGCCAACCACAGCTGAAAACACTGATTTATGGTATTGCTATTTTGGCAATTTAATTTCACCCCAGAACAAAATATATGTTTTTGCGGACACTATGAAACTTGGCATGCAACAGCTGGGACACCAGATTCAGGTTATTGCTATTTTGGCAATTGAATTTCACCCCAGAACAAAATATATGTTTTTGCAGACACTATGACTCCTGGCCAGCCACAGCTGAAACCACTGATTTATAGTATTGCTATTTTGGCAATTGAATTTCACCCCAGAACAAAATATATGTTTTTGCGGACACTATGAATCTTGGCCAGCCACAGCTGAAACCACTGATTTATGGTATTGCTATTTTGGCAATTGAATTTCACCCCAGAACAAAATATATAATTTGCAAGACACTATGAAACTTGGCCAGCCACTGCTGAAACCACTGATTTATGGTATTGCTATTTTGGCAATTGAATTTCACCCCACAACAAAATATATGTTTTTGCGGACACTATGAAACTTGGCCTGCCACAGCTGAAACCACTGATTTATGGTATTGCTATTTTGGCAATTGAATTTCACCCCACAACAAAATATATGTTTTTGCGGACACTATGAAACTTGTCCTGCCACAGCTGAAACCACTGATTTATGGTATTGCTATTTTGGCAATTGAATTTCACCCCAACAACAAAAATATATGTTTTTCTGGACACTATGAAACTTGGCCAGCCACAGCTGAAACCCCTGATTTATGGTATTGCTATTTTGGCAATTGATTTTCACCCCAAAACAAAATATATAATTTGCAGGACACTATGAAACTTGGCCAGCCACTGCTGAAACCACTGATTTATGGTATTGCTATTTTGGCAATTGAATTTCACCCCAGAACAAAATATGTGTTTTTGCGGACACCATGAAACTTGGCCTGCAACAGCTGGGACACCAGATTCAGTGTATCGCTATTTTGGCAATTGAATTTCACCCCACAACAAAATATATGTTTTTGCGGACACTTTGAAACTTGGCCTGCAACAGCTGGGACACCAGATTCAGGGTTTTGCTATTTTGGCAATTGAATTTCACCCCCAACAACATATATGTTTTTGCGGACACTATAAATCTTGGCCAGCCACAGCTGAAACCACTGATTTATGGTATTGCTATTTTGGCAATTGAATTTCACCCCAGAATAAAATATATGTTTTTGCGGACACTATGAAACTTGGCCTGCAACAGCTGGGACACCAGATTCAGGGTATTGCTATTTTCGCAATAGAATTTCACCACACAACAAAATATATGTTTTGGCGGACACTATGAAACTTGGCCTGCAACAGCTGGGACACCAGATTTAGGGTATTGCTATTTTGGCAATTGAATTTCACCCCACAACAAAATGTATGTTTTTGCGGACACTATGAAACTTGGCCTGCTACAGCTGGGACACCAGATTCAGGGCATTGCTATTTTGGCAATTGAATTTCACCCCAGAACAAAATTTATGTTTTGGCGGACACTATTATACTTTGCCAGCCACAGCTGAAACCACTGATTTATGGTATTGCTATTTTGGCAATTGAATTTCACCACAGAAAATAATCTATCCTTTGCCAGACAGTATTATACTTGGCTAGCCAAAGCTGGAACACCAGATTTAGGAGATTGGTATTTGGGCAATTGTATTTAACCCCTTAATAAAATATAGAAATTGCTATCCTGAGTTTCTAGGGGTGACAATTAGCACAGCCAAGCCCCTGATGTAGGATATAGCAAAAAAAAACTAGTATTGATGGATTGATGGACTTGGTGGCAGCTTGTTCTGCTGCACCCCAAGTCACAAAATGGCCGCCGATCACCCCAGAAAATAAGTGACAGAAAAACGCTCTGTACAGCCTCAAAACCAGTGAGCAAGTAACTAGCAGAAGTTCAATCATTCACAGCTGTAGATCGATCCGTTCATTAGGTGCTGTTGCTGACTTTTCCCTGCCTAATCTCGCCCCCACAGAAGCTGCGTCCTCTCCCTACACTAATCAGAGCAGTGTGACGTGCGGCGCTACGTGACTCCAGCTTAAATAGAGGCTGGGTCACATACTGCACTTGGCCAATCACAGCCATGCCATTAGTAGGCATAACTGTGATGGACTCTTAGGGCAAGAAGTAAAACGCTAGCTGATTGGCTGCTGTGCAGCCCTTCAGAAAGCGGGAAATAATCGCCGAACAACGAACCCGAACCCGAACCCAAACTTTTTTGAAAATGTCCGGGTTCGGGTCCGTGTCCCGGACACCCCAAAATTCGGTACGAACCCGAACTTTGCTCGAACTGTTCGCTTAACACTATTTACGGGTTATATTTTTCTCTCAGAAATGCAGTGCTGGCCGTAAATGTACTTTATGCACAAAATAAGTGATTTATTTTAACCACAATGTCACAGTTGCATTTACTGGTTATATTTTTCTCTCAGAAATGCAGTGCTGGCCGTAAATGTACTTTATGCACAAAATAAGTGATTTATTTTAACCACAATGTCACAGTTGCATTTACTGGTTATATTTTACTCTCAGAAATGCAGTGCAGGCCGCATATTTACTTTATGGCAAAAAATAAGTTATTTTTTTCAGACACAATGTCACAGTTTTATTTACTGGTTATATTTCACTCTCAGAAATGCAGTGCAGGCCGCAAATGTACTTTATGGCAAAAAATATATATATATTTTTAAACAACAATGTCCCAGTTGTATTTACTGGTTATATTTCAGTCTCAGACATGCAGTGTAGGTCGAAAATGTACTTTATTGCAAAAAATATGTGATTTTTTTCACCAACAATATCACAGTTATATTTACTTATTATATTTCACTCTCAAAGATGCAGTGCAGGCAGCAAATATACTTTATGGCAAAAAATAAGTTATTTTTTTCAGACACAATGTCACAGTTTTATTTACGGGTTATATTTTACTCTCAGAAATGCAGTGCAGGCCGCAAATGTACTTTATGGCAAAAAAATAAATATATATTTTTCATCAACAATGTCCCAGTTGTATTTAATGGTTATATTTCACTCTCAGAAATGCAGTGCAGGCCGCATATTTACTTTATGGCAAAAAATAAGTTATTTTTTTCATACACAATGTCACAGTTTTATTTACTGGTTATATTTCACTCTCAGAAATGCAGTGCAGGCCGCAAATGTACTTTATGGCAAAAATAAATTAATTTGTCCCTCCAGAATCTAACAGATGGATTTACTGAATTGATTACACTGTCATATATGCAGCACAGGAATACTTTACAGAACAAAATATGAATATGTCACCCCCTGGGTCCCTGAACTCACAGACAGATTACCTATATTGTTTTCCCTTCCCCTGGCACATACTGTATACAGTGCAGGTGCACTTAAAAAATGGGCATTTGTCGCCCACTGAACTACAAGAACAGGATTACATTATTGTCCCTGGCACATACGCAGGTACAAGTGCACTGCACTTTCACAAAATGGCCACTGATGCCCACCTAATTAAAACTTATTTTTCTGTGTCACTGGGCTCAGGGCAAGGTACAAAAATGTTGCATTGCACCCATAAAAAAAATAACAAAAAATTGCTGTAGATCGCAGACTTAACACCAAGCTCTGATATCAGATTATTTCCTAATCTCTACCTCACAGCAGCAGCATCCTATCCCTACTCTAGTAAGAGCTGACGTGACGTGTGGCACTATGTAGAGGCTGGGTCACATTCTGCACTGGCCAATCACAGCCATGGCTTTAGTAGGCATGGCTGTGATGGCTTCTAAGGGCTTACATCTTAAAAGCTTGTTGATTGGCTGCCCTGCAGCCTTTCAACAAGCTATATTAAATGGCCAAACAACGAACTCGATCTTAAACTTTTACGGAAATGTTTGCGTTCAGGTCCAGTTACCAAAATCTTTAAAGTCCGGTACGAACAACACTATTTTTATGTATTTTAAGTTATTTTAAGTCATTTCCCAATCCACATTTGTTTGCATGGCAATTGTCCAGCTCTTACCCCCGTTTTGCTTCCTTTTGCAGCCCTGTAGCCCTTTCCATTACTTTTTCAGAGCCACTTTAGTGCCCCATGGTTCGGCTCCCCATTGACTTCAATAGGGTTCGGGGTCAAGTTCGGGTCTAGTTCGGGTCCCGAACTCGAACTTTGCATCGAAGTTCGGCCGAACCCGGTGAACCCGAACTTCCTGGTGATCGGTCAACTCTAGTCTTGTGTCATATTGCTGCCCATGGATCAGATATTCCTGTATGTTAATGCAACCTTTGTATGATTGCTTGTCATCTGAACCATTACATCTTACAGAAAAAGCTGTGAACAATTTTCATATACTCAAACTTTGTATCCTGTCAGCCCCTGCATTAGACATTCGAAAGTATGAGGAGGAATTTAACTTGTTCTTTTCTGAAATGCAGGGTCCAAGTACAGGGTCAGAAACATGGAGACCGTCAACGCCTAGTGTCAGACTTTTCAGCCAGAGCTCGAGGGTCTCGAGGCACCCCCTCCTGCATTAGGGCAGTCGCGGCAGTGCAGGCAATGATTGAAAAAGCTTTAGAGATAGTGCTGGACTACCCGGTGATTGTGCAAACCCCCTATGACATATAGGGCATTCTCACACAGGTGCAACCAAAACATATTTTTAGTACTACTCTGAATCCTGCTACTTTGTTACCAATCACAGATTCAGAAATGGGGGCGGGTAGCACAAGTAGCCTTTTATCTGATTTAGCTGAAAATGATCCTCATGATTTTATACATTTGATGCAACAAGAAACTTCAGGATTTTCTCATGTGCATGAAAAAGCTCTTGATAACTTCGATTTTGAGTATTTTTTAGATGGAAGCAGTCTTATGGGAGAGGAAGGCTGGTTCCACCCTGGACATATAGTGGGCACACAGCATGAGGTAGCCATTGCTGAACCACTTCCTCCACACATGTCTGCGCCAGAGGTAGAGCTGAGGGCAATCACTGAGGCATGTAAAATGGCCGAGTGAAAGAACGTGAACATCTACCTGGACTCCAGGTATACTTTTGGCATTGCACCTGACTATGGACCTATATAGCAGGCTAGATATTTTTTAACTTCTGCAGGTCAGCCTATTAAAAACAAAGACTCTGTGCTTGAACTGATGAACTCTTTACTGATGCCAGAAGAAGTTGCTATGGTGAAGGTCAAGGCTCACACAAGGTGTACCATGGCAGAGGCAAAAAGCAATGATAGAGCTGACAAGGCAGCCAAGCAAGCTGCGCTCAGGCCAATGAGTACTGATGCCACCCCGGTTAGAGCCTTAAAACCTGTGGATATATCCAAAGACACTCTGATTAAATTGTTTGAACAAGTCCCATCTTAAGAAAAAAAAACTATGGACTAAACAAGGGGCTGGGCCAGAGGACAGGGAATATAGAGAAATAAAGACAGAATTTGTCTACCACTCACTCTATACCCTGCTATGGCTCTGAAAGCCCATGGGCCTCCACATCTGTCGAAAGGTGCCATGGTAAGTCTGGTTAATGCAGGGTGGATTGCTCCCGGATTTTCTACAGTAGCTGCTCTTGTACAAGGTTGTATGGTCTGTGCATTGAACTACCCCGGCCAAGTGGTGAAGACACCAAGCAAGCACACCCCTAGGCCACTTTACCTGTTTCAGAGACTACAGATAGACTAGACTTGGTATTGCTCCAAGCCCATGATGAAGCTGCATCGCTGCGAAACATGCCGGGTGGAGTTTTAGGCGCAGCATTTTAGGCAGAAATGGAGGGCTAATACGGCCCATGAATGTGTGTGACCACCACTGTTTGTTTAGGGGCAGATATCTTAGGCCTGTGAGGAACCTTACAGAGAGATAGATCTTAGGAACAGGAATTAAATGTAGTGTGATGGTACTGAGCCGCAGTTCCTACACAAAGAAACTAAGAAGTGCTCTTGGTCTGAATGTGAATCGACTGTATGTGATTTTCACCAATCATACAATCCTATTATCTCTGCCAATGTCCTTGCCCATGTGACTATGTGGGCAAGACCACTAGGGAAGCAAGAAGGAGAATATTGGAGCATATAAATGATATAATAAACAAGAAAACTTCACCCATTGCATCTCATATGATAGAAAAGCATGGAGGAAACCCGCGCCTCCTGAGATTTTTTATCTTGGAGGTAGTACCTGAGCCTGTAAGAGGTGGCGACTGGCATTGCAAGATCCTCCAAAAGGAATGTGCCTGGATACACAGATTTAGATCACAGGCGCCCCTTGGACTTAATGAGAGATTGGATTAATCGTGCTTCCTGTAATGGTCTCCCTTTCCGAACATAGCCGTACGGTAATATGTTGATATAAATATCCCGCATCTGGCCGGAGGTGCATAAAGCACCCATGTATGACGTCAGCAGCTGTTATCATAGCTGTTCTTTGTGTATATTTTGTATACATTTTTATTATTTTTTTTTGTTGAATAACTAAACTTCGCCTGATAAATTAGCCCTAGTCCTATAAAAATCTCCCTTTGAGATATGTGAACTTAATATAACCCTTATCTATATCTCCCCTTTCATTAACTTATTATGATCCTGATAATAAGAATAATATCATCTACGCCACACTATCCAATGCGCAATATACGTTTTCCAAAATATGGTCCTTAAAATAAACAGTAGTATATTAATGGAGAATTCAATATGTGTTTCATGTATAGGAAATGACCTGCGTTCCATATACCGGAAGGCTGGATGTCAGGTGACCAGCCATGAGTGAGCGAGGCGCACTGAATAGAGATTCCAATATGCGTTCTATATACAGGAAATGACCTGCGTTCCATATACCGGAAGGCTGGATGTCAGGTGACCAGCCATGAGTGAGTGAGGCGCACGATGCAGCGATGCGCTCCACTAGCAGGAAATACGTAGGATTGGTGGATCGCATGCTAGAGAAAGGAAGGGAACGTCTTTTTCATGCGCCCACCTCATGTGGTTAGAGGCATGGGCGGCACCTGGATTAAGGCGCTGGAGCGTGATTGGTGAGGATGGATTGAAGTGATTATGAGCGTGGGGTTTAAAAGGGGATAGGCTGGGGTTCTTTGAAATCATGGCGTCAGAGGAGGAAACATGGTCTTGAGCAGTGACATGTGAGTAATCTAAATATAAAGGCATTAATGATATGTACATCTATGCTACCTTAATAGGGGCATGTCTATATAGGGGCATGTTGCTATATATGTACCAATATATGATGGGACTCTTGTATGTTTATAGGTGAGGAGAGGGTATATCGATATTCACGAGTGTGACATAACGCCATGTGAATTGGCACAAGTAAGTGCACCACTCAGTCCTGCTATATAAATATAGACGTGCGCACATATATATACATATGTACTTAGCCTGATTGGCATTCTATTTCATCTTTTAGGTCACATGCCTGCCGAAATGTCATTCCATGATACTTGTACTCTATCAAAGTCAACTCCTCTTGACATCTGAGCTATATCAGGTTTTTGTATCAATTTTTTACTATATCAATCTGGAATACTGATGCCCTTCTGGCCTCCTGATGAACTTCAGTAATCTGAAGGGAAACGCGTCGAGGTTTAAAAATAAATAAGGCATATTGAGACACAATGAGATAAATTATACTGATTGATAATTGGGGTGTTAAGTCTTAGTAGGTCCACCCTTCAGACCCTGAATCAAGGGGTCTGAATGTATTAGACTGCTCAGAGGAGACTAAGGATTGAAATACTGCGATATAACGTTTATGGTGTGACTATATTTAGACACCTTCACTGACTTGGGTGGACTGAATTATTGAGACGTTTACACCATTTGTCATCATCTGTACGTCTAAACAACTGACATTAAGCAATTAATGTGATTAGAACAGGGTAAGACCAAGGGTGATCCAGCCTTAGGTACGAGGACAGGGAGGTCCCACCATAAGGGTCCATCCCTGGGCAAAGGAAGAGACGCAGGGTGAATCATAGGGTAAGTAGAAGGAGTAACCCAACTGCCCACCTCTTCCTCGGTCACATCCAATAATCAAATATCTACATAATAGATGGTAGTTATGACATACAGATGATGGTAAAATTGGTATCTGTGTTTGTTTATTAGTCTAGGGTGGGGTTTGGTTAATTGACCGCGGTTATCAGCAATATTTTTAGTGAAATTAAATAAAAGTGATATTTTAAGAGGGGGGTTGAAAACTGCTGGATATTTGTTGATGATTAATACTCCTGGTTGAGATATATTTAGTTGTAGCTGGAACCACATTGGCAATAAGTGCCACGAGTTTGTGGGAGATTGAGTGCAATACTTACCAATTTTAGTGTCATAATTCCAATGGCAATTGAAACCATTAAGAGTGTGAATTAGAAATAAATTCCCAATCCTAACTGTACCACAGAGTGGCCAGCAGATACTTAATAATAGTTGTGTCAGCTCAAATAAAATTAATAACATTGCCAGCACTCTCAGCAAGATAACACTCAATGGTAGCAACCTAGGTTGCACCAAATTGTGCACCAATGAACTCCTAGTTTTGCACAGCAGTACCACACATGTAAACTACACCTAATCCTTAATGTAGCCTAGCTATCCTCAGGTTTATGGCAGGCCCTGTGCCAATAAAATAAACAAATGGTCTATGTAGTGTGAGGTGGCACCAATTGCAAGTGAGGAACCGTCACCCCTTCCTCATTCCTGATTGTTTTAACCTATCCCTGTAGGTCTTGTGATTTTAGATTTGTAACTAGAGTTGAGCGAACCTGAACTGTATAGTTCAGGTTCGTACCAAATTTTGGGGTGTTCGGGACCCGGACCCGAACATTTTCAAAAAAGTTCGGGTTAGGGTCCATTGTTCGGCGATTTCTTCCCGCTTTCTGAAGATCTGCACAGCAGCCAATCAGGTAGCGTTTTACTTCTTGCCCTAAGAAGCCATCACAGCCATGCCTACTAATGGCATGGCTGTTATTGGCCAAGTGCAGCATGTGACCAAGCCTCTATTTAAGCTGGAGTCACGTAGCGCCACACGTCACTCTGCTATGATTAGTGTAGGGATAGGATGCAGCTGCTGTGAGGGCGAGATTAGGCAGGGAAAACTCAGCAAAAACAACTCATGAAGTGATCGATCTACAGCTGTGAGTCATTCAACTTCTGCTAGTTCATTGCTCACTGGTTTTTAGGCTGCACAGAGCGTTTTTCTGTCACTTTTTTCTTGGGTGATCGGCGGCCATTTTGTGTCTTGTGGTGCGCCAGCACAAGCTGCAACCAAGTCCATCAATCCATTAATACTAGTTTTTTGTTTGCTATATCCTACATCAGGGGCTTGGCTGTGCTTATTGTCAACTCTAGAAACTCAGGATAGAAATTTCTATATTTTATTGAGGGGTGAATATCAATTGCCAAAATAGCAATACCATAAATCAGTGGTTTCAGCTGTGTCTGGCCAAGTTTAATAGTGTCCGGCAAAGTATATATTTTTTTCTGTGGTGAAATTCAATTGCCAAAATAGCAATACCATAAATCAGTGGTTTCAGCTGTGGCTGGCAAAATGTAATACTGTTCGGAAAAGGACAGATTTTGTTCTGGGGTGAAATTCAATTGCCAAAATAGCAATCCCCTAAATCTGGTGTCCCAGCAGTGGCTGGCCAAGTTTAATAGTGTCCGGCAAAGGATAGATTTTGTTCTAGGGTGAAATGTAATTGCCAAAATAGCAATACCATAAATCAGTGGTTTCAGCTGTAGCTGGCCAAGTTTAATAGTGTACGGCAAAGGATAGATTTTGTTCTGGGTTGAAATTCAATTGCCATAATAGCAATCCCCTAAATCTGGTGTCTCAGCAGTGGCTGGCCACGTTTATTAGTGTCTGGCAAAGGATAGATTTTGTTTTGGGGTGAAATTCAATTGCCAAAATAGCAATACCGTAAATCAGTGGTTTCAACTGTGGCTGGCCAAGTTTAATAGTGTCCGGAAAAGGATAGATTTTTTTCTGGGGTAAAATTCAATTCCCAAAATAGCAATACCGTAAATCAGTGGTTTCAGCTGTGGCTGGCAAGGTTTAATAGTTTCCAGCAAAGGATATATTTTTTTCTGGGGTAACATTCAATTGCCAAATTAGCAATACCGTAAATCTGTGGTTTCAGCTGTGGCTTGCCAAGTTTAATTGTGTCCGGCAAAGGATAGATTTTGTTCTGGGGTGAAATTCTATTGCCAAAATAGCAATCCCCTAAATCTGGTGTCCCAGCAGTGGCTGGCCAAGTTTAATAGTGTCCGGCAAAGGATATATTTTTTCTGGGGTGAAATTCAATTGCCAAAATAGCAATACCGTAAATCAGTGGTTTCAGCTGTGGCTGGCCAAGTTAAATATTGTCCGGCAAAGGATATATTTTTTCTGGGGTGAAATTAAATTGCCAAAATAGCAATCCCCTAAATCTGGTGTTTCAGCAGTGGCTGGAAAAGATTAATAGTGTCCGGCAAAGGATATATTTTGTTCTGGGGTGAAATTCAATTGCCAAAATAGCAATATCATAAATTAGTGGTTTCAGCTATGGCTGGCCAAGTTTAATAGTGTCCAGCAAATGATATATTTTTTTCTGGGGTGTAATTCAATTGCCAAACTAGTAATACCGTAAATCAGTGGTTTCAGCTATGGCTGGCCAAGTTTAATAGTGTGCGGCAAAGGATATATTTTTTTCTAGGGTGAAATTCTGTTGCAAAAATAGAAATACCATAAAACTGGTGTTCCAGCTATGACTGGACAAGTTTCATAGTGTCCGTCAAAGGTTATATTATTTTATGGGGTGAAGTTCAGTTGAAAAAATATAAATACCGTAAATCTGGTGTTCCAGCTGTGACTGCACAAGTTTCATAGTGTCCGTCAAAGGTTATATTATTTTATGGGGTGAAGTTCAGTTGAAAAAATATAAATACCGTAAATCTGGTGTTCCAGCTGTGACTGCACAAGTTTCATAGTGTTCGTCAAAGGATATTTTATTTTCTGGGGATGAAATTCAGTTGCAAAAATAGAAATACAATAAATCTGGTGTTCTAGCGTTGGCGGGACAAGAAGTTTAATAGTATCCGTCAAAGGATATATTTTGTTCTGGGGTAAAATTCAATTGCCATAATAGCAATCCCCTAAATATGGTGTCCCAGCAGAGGCTGGCCAAGTTTAATAGTGTCCGGCAAAGGATAGATTTTGTTCTGGGGTGAAATTCAATAGCCAAAATAGCAATACCGTAAATCAGTGGTTTCAGCTTTGGTTGGCCAAGTTTAATAGTATCCGGCAAAGGATATATCATTTTCTGGGGTGAAATTCAGTTGCAAAAATAGAAATACCGTAAATCTGGTGTTCCAGCTGTAAATGGGCAAGTTTCATAGTGTAAGTCAAAGGATATATTACTTTCTGGGGTGAAATTCAGTTGCAAAAATAGAAATTCCGTAAATCTGGTGTTCCAGCTGTGACTGGACAAGTTTCATAGTGTCTGTCAAAGGATATATTATTTTGTGGGGTGAAATTCATTTGCAAAAATAGAAATACCTTAAATCTGGTGTTACAGCTGTGACTGGATAAGTTTCATAGTGTCCGTGAAAGGATATATTATTTTCTGGGGCAAAATTCTGTTGCAAAAATAGAAATACCATAAATATGGTGTTCCAGCTGTGACTGGACAAGTTTCATAGTGTCCGTCAAAGGATATATTATTTACTTATGGGGTGAAATTCAGTTGCAAAAATAGCAATACCATAAATCTGGCATTCTATCTGTGACTAGGCAAGTTTCATAGTGTCCCTCAAAGGATATATTATTTTCTTGTGTGAAATTAAGTTGCAAAAATAGAAATACCGTAAATCTGGTGTTCCAGCTGTGACTGGGCAAGTTTCATAGTGTCAGGCAAAGGATATATTATTTTCTGGGGGGAAATTCAGTTGCAAAAATAGAAATACAGTAAATTTGGTGTTCTAGCTCTGGCTGGACAAGTAGTTTAATACTATCCGTCAAAGCATATATTTTGTTCTGCGGTGAAATTCAATTGCCAAAATAGCAATGCCCAAAATCTGGTGTTCCAGCTGTGGCAGGCCAAGTGTAAATCTGTCCGTAAAAGGGTATATTACACTCAGCGTGCATCTACAAGTGTATTTCTTTCTGTTAAAGGTTATATTACAGTACGTTTTAAAATACAGCATAATCTTCTGCATTTGCACACAATGTTTTGCATCTCTACGTGTATTTCTTTTCGTCAAAGGTTATATTACACAAAGTATTAATTTACAAGTGCTGAAAGCACAATCCTATATATTTTTTCACACGCTACTGTGCATTTCCAAGTGTAAATCTGTCCGAAAAAGGATACCTTTCATCCAAGGCGTAAATACTAGGTCTAAAATTGATATTCCCCTAAATCTGTGGTTACTGCTGTGCCTGGATTAGTGTAATACAGTACATAAATAGATAGCCAGATAGTGTTAGGTGCCTGTAAAAAAAAAGGCCTGAATTTGTATTCAATACATTGGGCCAAATTTTTTTTTTCTTATTGTGGTGAACAGTAACAATGAGGAAAACATCTAGTAAGGGATGCTGACGCGGACATGGTCGTGGTGTTGTTAGTGGACCCTCTGGTGCTGGTAGAGGACGTGTCCGTTTAGGCACACGTCCCAGTGAACGAACTACCTCAGCTTCCAGTACCCGCCAGAATTTACAGCAATATTTGGTTAGGCCCAATTCCGTTCTAAGGATGGTAAGGCCTGAGCAAGTAAAGGAGCTAGTCAATTGGGTGGCCGACAGTGGATCCAGCACGTTCACAACATTATCTTCCACCCAGACTTCTGCAGAAAGCGCACAGGTGGCGCCTGAAAACCAAGCCCATCAGTCTGTCACATCACCCCCATGCATATCAGGGAAAAGGTCTAAACCTCAAGTTATGCAGCAGTCTCTTATGCTGTTTGAAGACTCTGCTGGCAGGGTTTCCCACGGGAATCCACCTAGCCCTTCCTTATTGGTAGAAGACATAGAATGCACTGACAGACAACAACTTATGTTTCCTGATGATGAGGACATGGGAATACCACCTCATCAGAGTCGGCATGTCACTGATGATGACAAAATGCATGTGCCAACGGCTGCGTCTTTTTGCAGTGTGCAGACCGAACAGGAGGTCAGGGAGAAAGACTGTGTGGAAGACGATGCAGGGGACGATGAGGCCCTAGACTCCACATGGAATGAAGGTCGTGCCACTGACTTTCATAGTTCAGAGGAAGAGGCAGGGGTGAGACCGAGCCAACAGTGTAGCAAAAGAGGGAGCAGGGGGCAAAAGCAGAACAGCCGCCGCCAAGAGAGTTCACCTGCTACTGGCCACCGCCACCAGGGACCGAGCACCCCAAGGGCAGCTTCAAGTAGTTCCCTGGCATGGCACTTCTTCAAACAATGTGCTGACGACAAGACCCGAGTGGTTTGCACACTGTGCCATCAGAGCCGGAACCGAGGCATTAACGTTCTGAACCTTAGCACAACCTGCATGACCAGGCATCTACATGCAAATCATGAACTGCAGTGGAGTAAACACCTTAAAAGCAAGGAACTCACTCTGGCTCCCCCTGCTCCCTCTTCTGCTGCTGACTCGGCCTCTTCCTCCGCCTCGGGAGGAATGTTGGCACCTGCCACCCACCAAACAGAGGATGCCACCAACACCATCACCTCCGTCATCAAGCATCTCCACCATGTCACACGGCAGCGTTCAGCTCTCCATCTAACAAACCTTGGAGAGAAAGCGTAAATTCCCACCTACCCACCCTCGAGCCCTGGGCCTGAATGCCATCATTTCTAAACTACTGGCCTTTGAAATGCTGTCATTCAGGCTGGTGGACACAGACAGCTTCAAACAGCTGATCGCGATGGCTGTCTCACAGTATGTTGTTCCCAGCCGCCACTACTTCTCCAAGGCGCATGTGCTGAATTTGATGGTGAAGAAGTTCATTCACATCTACCCCGACATGTCAGAGCTGCTGAATAAAGTGCGGGCCGTCTGTGAGCGCTTCCAGCGTTCACGTCCTGCCGCTGCTCGCCTTTCTGCGCTACAGCATAAATTCGGCCTTCCCACTCACCGCCTCATATGTGACGTGCCCACCAGGTGGAACTCCACCTTGCACATGCTGGAGAGACTGTGCGAGCAGCAGCAGGCCATAGTCGAGTTTCAGCTGCAGCACCACTTCACCACCAATGACAGGGCCTTCATGCGAGACCTGTGTGCCCTGTTGTGCTGTTTCGAGTACTCCACCAACATGGCCAGTGATGATGACGCCATTATTAGCGTTACAATACCACTTCTATGTCTCCTTGAGAAAACACTTAGAGCGATGATGGAAGAGGAGGTGGCCCAGGAGGAGGAGGAGGAGGAGGGGTCATTTTTAGCACTTTCAGGCCAGTCTGTTAGAAGTGCCTCAGAGGGAGGTTTTTTGCAACAGCAAAGGCCAGGTACAAATGTGGCCAGCCAGGGCCCACTACTGGAGGACGAGAAGGATGAGGAGGAGGTGGAGGAGGATGAGGATGAAGCATGTTCACAACGGGGTGGCACCCAATGCAGCTCGGGACCATCACTGGTGCGTGGCTGGGGGGAAACGGAGTATGATGAAGATACGCCTCCCACAAAGGACAGCTTGTCCTTACCTCTGAGAACATTGGCACACATGAGAAACTACATGCTGCAGTGCCTGCGCAACGATAGCAGAGTTGCCCACATTTTAACGTGTGCGGACTACTGGGTTGCCACCCTGAAGGATCTCCGGTACAAAGACAATGTGCCCACTTTACTTCCTGCACTGTAGCATGATAGGAAGATGTGTGAGTACAAGCGCACATTGGTAGACGCTCTCCTGAGAGCATTCTCAAAAGTCACAAGGGGAACAGGAAGGCAGAGGAGGAGCAAGAGGTTGCCAATGCAGCTGTGTCACGGCCAGCTCCTTGAGGGCAGGGTTAGCATGGCAGAGATGTGGAAAAGTTTTGTTACCACGCCACTGCTAACTGTACCACCACCTGATACGGAACGTGTTAGCAGGAGGCAGCATTTCACTAACATGGTGGAACAGTACATGCTGACTGATTGTTTGGCCCCATTCAACTTCTGGGTCTCCAAATTGTCCCCGTGGCCAGAGCTAGCCTTTTATGCCTTGGAGTTACTGGCCTGCCCATTGGCCAGCGTTTTGTCTGAACGTGTATTCAGCACGGAAGGGGGCGTCATTACTGACAAACGCAGCCGCCTGTCCACAGCCAACGTGAACAAGCTGACGTTCATAAAAATGAACCAGGCATGGCTCCCACAAGACCTGTCCATCCCTTGTGCAGAAAAGACATTTTTAACTACCTCCCCTTAACAATATATTCTTGTACTCCAGGGCACTTCTTTATTGACTCTTCTTTTTTTTAATTTTTCCATTCTTTTGAATGAACCTCTCCTCTGTCTGGGTGCCAGGGGCCTAAATATCTGAAAGTGGCCTTCTCCATTGGTGGGTGACATGAAGCCTGATTCTCTGCTTTGGGACCTCTCTCCCATGTCTGGGTGCTAGGGCCTAAATAACTAAAAGTGGCCTTCTCCGTTGGCGTGTGACTTGATGCCTCTTTTGCTGCTATGGGACCTCTTTTCTCTGTCTGGGTGTCGGGGCCTTACTTTCACGTAATTGCTTGCTGTCTTGTTGGCAGACATTTAACACTTTTTAATGTCTAATGACCGCCCCATTGTCTGGGTGTCAGGGGCCTATATGTTGTTTAATCATTTGTTGTCTTGGTGGGAGATATTAAACTCTTTTTACTGTCATGACCGCCCCATTGTCTGGGTGTCAGTGGCCTATATTTAGTTTAATTGCTTGATGTCTGGGTGAGAGGCATTAAACTCTTTTTACTGTCAAATTACCTCTCCTCTGCCTGGGTGTCAGGGGCCTACATAAATGATAATGGCCTGTTCCATTGCAGGTTGACCTGAGGCCTGTGTTGCAGTTACGGGACCGCTCTCCTCTTTGCGGGTGCCATGGCCCTGAGTCTGTGAATGAGGCCTGTGGCACTGCAGGCAGACATGAATCTTTTTTGGCTGTGATGACAACATCAACTCCCATAGCATTCCCACCTGATGCCACCCCAACCTCCTATTCCACCTCCTCCTCCTCCTCCAAGTTGCGAATTGATATTGGTTAATTTTTATTTATTTATTTTATTTTAAGTCATTTCCCTATCCACATTTGTTTGCAGGGGATTTGCCTACATTTTGCTGCCTTTTGCAGCCCTCTAGCCCTTTCCTGGGCTATTTTACAGCCTTTTTAGTGCCCAAAAGTTTGGGTCCCCATTGACTTCAATAGGGTTCGGGTTCGGGGGGGAAGTTCGCGTCGAGTTCGGATCCCGAGCCCGAACATTTTCAGGAAGTTCGGCCGAACTTCTCAAACCCGAACATCCAGGTGTTCGCTCAACTCTATACACTATATCACAATCTAATCTACACTGACTATCTCCCACTAACTATCTGCATTATATATATATAAGCTAACTAACTAACTATTTAACGTAATGTGACAAAGGAAATCAGAGAGCACAGCAACAGAACTGTAATAAACTGTAGAAAATAGCTGTGGGGAGATTCTTATATACCAAAGGGGAAGGCAACTTTCCTATTGGTTGCTAGGGATATTGCAACTTTCTCATTGGCCCACAAGCAAAATAGGAGGTTAATGCTGAAAAAAAAGTTAAATATTCAAAAATATGAACATATATCACTATCTTCTAAATATTACTCAAAGTTGCGATATTCACGATTAAAGTTTGCGATTTGAAACTTTAATCGCAAGGAGAGTACTGCTGCTGCTGCTGCTGAATTAATAGGGAAAGCGTTAGCTAGGCTAGTGTTCTGTGTCCACTCCAGTACTCAAAGACTCATCGGCCTCTTTCACATGAGCGTGTCTGGATTTGGCCACAATTACATGTCCGTAGTGTGTTGCGGATCTGCAAATTGCGGATCCGCAACACACCATACCGGCACTCCCCATAGAGATGCCTATTCTTGTCCGCAGGCTGCGGACAATAATAGGACATGCTCTATCTTTTGCGGAGCCGCGGCCGCGACTACGCAAATGCAGGAGTGGAGAGCACATAGTGTGCTCTCTGCATCACGTCCAGCCTATTCACAATGAATGGGTCTGCATTCATTCCGCAGAATTGCGGAATAGATGCGGACAAAAATTGCGGATGTGTGAATGGGGCCTTAGGTCCGGATGCATTGCGGATGCATTCAGTGAAAACTGTGCGATTTCACAGGCAAAGCCATTCAGTTTTGGCTGCGGTTGCGTTCAGTTTTTTCCGTGCGGGTGCAATGCGTTTTGATGCGTTTTTCACGCACGTGTTAAAAAACTGAAGGTTTACAAACAACATCTTCTAGCAGCCATCAGTGAAAAACGCAACGCAGCCGCACTTGCTTGCGGATGCAATGCGTTTTTCACGCAGCCCTATTCACTTCTATGGGGCTAGGGCTGCGTGAAAAACGCAGAATATAGAACATGCTGCGATTTTCACGCAACGCACGAGTGATGAGTGAAAAAAAATGCTCATGTACACAGACCCATTGAAATGAATGGGTAAAGATTCAGTGCTGATGCTATGCGTTCACGTCATGCATTGCACCTGCGCGGAAAACTTGCTTGTGTGAAAGGGGCCATCTGCTGTGAGGACAGAGTCCTGACAGCACCCTAAAAAGCCCTTTTTAGGGATGGTAGATCAGTCTGCTTTTATTTTTTTTCTATATTTATATATTGCAGTTGCCTGCCCGTGTGTGGGAGTCCGCAGGCCCACAGACTGTACTGTGTGCCCACCACTCATATAGGGTGGCACAGTACCTTGCAGATAAAAAAGTTATTTAACTTTTAACCTTTAATATAATTTCAGTGGCCTGCCAGTGTGTGTCAGGCCCACACAGACTGTACTGTGCCCACTGCCCACCACTCATATAGGGTGTAACAGTACATTGCACGGCGCACACGCAGTGACCTAAAATTCAAACGAAGCGGACCGAGCACGGTTCCAAAAATTTATTCACTACACCGGCCCTGGCCCTGATAAGGGACAAAACAGAGATTAAACTGGTAGGAATAGTACTTAGTTAACACTAGTTGCATTGGTGGCAAATTCCATTGCAAGTGCCCAAAATTAGAAGGAAGTGGACAGAGCAAGATTTTTTCTCTATCTCTCTATCTGCAAAGATTCAATTCAATAGACGTCCCCTGAGAGGGAACTTAACAAAGATTAAAATGGTAAGAACAGTAGTTCACACTATTTGTATTGGTGGCACAGTACATTGCGTGGCGCACGCGCAGTGTCCCAAATTGGAAGTAAGAGAACCGACCAATCATCTTTTTCCATTTCCCGGTTCCTAAAATCTATTCGATACACATCCCCTGATAGGGGACGTAACAGGGATTAAACTGATAGGAATAGTACTACTTAACACACAATTCATACTGGGTGGCACAGTACATTGCACGGTGCACACACAGTCCCTCAAATTGGAAGGAAGAGGACCGACCAACCATCTTTTTCCATCTCCCGGTTCCTAAAATCTATTCCATACACCGGCCCCTTATAGGGGACAAAACAGAGATTAAACTGGTAAAAAAAAGTTTTTTTCATAAAAAAAAAAGAGGACAGCCTCTGCGGAGCTGGGTATTTTTTGACAGCGTTACTGAACCCTCATGCATAATGGCTGTAGGCTCAAGCATCCTTTTGCGGAGGTGACAAACCTGGTCAGTCAAACCCATGGCAACATCATCGACCTCATCCCATATGCTCTTTTTTCTGGAGAGTGCCCTGCGAAGAGTGCTGGATCAGGACGTAGATGAGCATGAAGAGGAAGAGTTGTGGTCACCATCACCACCAGAAGCAGCCTTGTCGTCGTTGATTGCTGGACATGCGGCAACGCAGAGAGAGGAGTCTGAAGAAGAGGATTCAGAGGAGGAAGGTGGCTTTAAGGAGGTGGAAGACCAACCACAGCAGGCATCCCAGGGGGCTTGTTGTCACCTTTCGGGGACCCTTGGTGTTGTACGTGGCTGTGCAAATGGGGAGTTTGCGGTTGTGCAAATGGACTGTTTGCGGTTGTTTGCGGTGTGTTAAACGGGGAGTTTGGTCTGTCACTGTGAAGCGGGCGTAACCCTTACACTACCTGATTGATACAACATCATACCAGATCGTATACACACACTGGATGTTTTAAAGCACTTCATTCCAAACAATTTAGGAATGTTAGGTGATTTATGCCCTTTTATGGAATAAAACCCGACTCTGCGTCAACTACGTTATTTTTACCATGGGAGTTTTGCCATGGATCCCCCTCCGCCATGCCACAGTCCAGGTGTTAGTCCCCTTTAAACAACTTTTCCATCACTATTGTGGCCAGAAAGAGTCCCTGTGGGTTTTAAAATTCGCCTGCCTATTGTAGTCTATGGCGGTTCGCCCGGTTCACTCGTTCACAAACATTTGCGGAAGTTCGCGTTCGCAAACGTAAAATTTTATGTTTGCGTCATCTCTAGTACTGAACTGGAAATAAACGCTTTTTGCGCTAATAACACCAAATGTGAACTGTCTTTATTTTTCTGATATTGTACTATAATAGGGCACTAAACGCTTTCACCATAAATAGCTGCAGTGAACAGGGAATCAGAGTATATATTTCTCTTTTTCCACAGATATAAGCCACTACAGGCTTTTCAACATAGCACCCCAATAACTAATTGTTGCAATAACAGAGTATTATGAGACTATCTGGATTCCCAAGTCATGTTTCCGCTGCACAATTAAGTTCTTTCTATGATTATCCCTATCTCTCCCTGCCTGTGAAATGTTTTCTCTCACTATTCTTTCCCTGCACTAGTAAATCGCTACTTTGCTTTTTTTTTTTAAAAAAAACAATTAGTTGTTCTTTCACTCTATTGCCTATATACACGTCTGTCCCTGAACAAAGTACACTGGTGAATGGCAGAATCTAAGATGGCCGCCGTATTTATAGGGCCTGTGAAATCACTGGGCTGGCTGGCTGTTGATTGGCTGCATGCATGGCATTATGGGTCTTTCCGCCTTCCCAGAGTTCCTTGCCAAATGTCCATACACGTGTAGCCATCATTTTAGCCACCTTTATAGCCGGCTAGCCACCATGTTAGAAAAAAATGTGATTACAACGAAGCTCAAGAAAATTTGCATTCATTCAGAATTGAATTTTTCCTGAAATTCTGAATGAATTCGACTATGTTAGTTTTGATTCGCTCATCTCTAGTCAGCATCGATTCACTCATCTCTAATCAATATACATTGATGGACCGCGCCATTTTACATGAATTAGATATTTTTGATCTGGCAGGGAACAATATGTGAACTGTATTATTTCTTTAAGATGTTGAACACGAACAAAAAAAATATCAAATTGACCTTCAAATTTGATAAAAATGTGATTGATTTCCAAGATGTGAAACTCCAACATGGTGTTGATGGCCGCATCATGACTTATGTGTTCAGAAAAACCACAGCTTAAAATTCCTATTTACATGCATTTTCACTTCACACTCACAGATGATAAGGTCAGTTCCGGTCAGACAATTTCTGCATGCCCGTAGAGTACGTTCTTCAGAGGACTGATATAAGCATCAAGCAGATGAATTGAAACAATGGTTCAAAAATCGGGGATATAGTCAAAGATCGATCAAAAGGCCTTACAGAAGAGCCATAACAAGTTCACATGATGAAGTATTCTCTAAGAAAATGAGATCTGCAGACCACAGGGCATGGTTCATCACAAACTATCATGCTAGATGGCCTGAAATGTGGACATGTTTGGAAAAATATTGGCCTATTCTATTGACTATTCTAAATATGCTACTCCAAAACCATCTATAGTGGCAAGAAGGTCCAAGAATTGTCATCACGATTTTATAATCATCAATTATTTTTCATCTTTTATTTTTATCAATCATGGTATTAATTGCTTTTTTATCACACATATCTGTATATTATATATTAAAGTTATATTCACAATTCATTGCACATAATTTCATAACTATTATCTATTTAATTTTTTTTATAAGATATTATTATCAATCAAGGACATCAATTGCTTTTCTATCATTAACTGTCGAATAATCATGTATGTTAAATGCTTTACATTTCATTGGTTTGAATGGGGATCTTGGGATGTAATATGTTTTCATACCAGAGGGGCCAACATTATACCCTTTTTTGCCTCCGCAGGTGCCTCAAGGTTTGATGCCGTGGCTGGTGCCTGCGAGATCTTGTGGGGCTGCCCATGTTATCACATGAACGAGCGGCTGATCATGTGAACTGACTGGTCACGTGTTTGCCGACGCTATTATTGAGGCTGGTATTCATTTTAATGCCCTACAAGTACAGGGAGTGCAGAATTATTAGGCAAGTTGTATTTTTGAGGATTAATTTTATTATTGAACAACAACCATGTTCTCAATGAACCCCAAAAACTCATTAATATCAAAGCTGAATATTTTTGGAAGTAGTTTTTAGTTTGTTTTTAGTTTTAGCTATTTTAGGGGGATATCTGTGTGTGCAGGTAACAATTACTGTGCATAATTATTAGGCAACTTAACAAAAAACAAATATATACCCATTTCAATTATTTATTTTTACTAGTGAAACCAATATAACATCTCAACATTCACAAATATACATTTCTGACATTCAAAAACAAAACAAAAACAAATCAGTGACCAATATAGCCACCTTTCTTTGCAAGGACACTGCCATCATGGATTCTGTCAGTGTTTTGATCTGTTCACCATCAACATTGCGTGCAGCAGCAACCACAGCCTCCCAGACACTGTTCAGAGAGGTGTACTGTTTTCCCTCCTTGTAAATCTCACATTTGATGATGGACCACAGGTTCTCAATGGGGTTCAGATCAGGTGAACAAGGAGGCCATGTCATTAGATTTTCTTCTTTTATACCCTTTCTTGCCAGCCACGCTGTGGAGTACTTGGACGCGTGTGATGGAGCATTGTCCTGCATGAAAATCATGTTTTTCTTGAAGGATGCAGACTTCTTCCTGTACCACTGCTTGAAGAAGGTGTCTTCCAGAAACTGGCAGTAGGACTGGGAGTTGAGCTTGACTCCATCCTCAACCCGAAAAGGCCCTACAAGCTCATCTTTGATGATACCAGCCCAAACCAGTACTCCACCTCCACCTTGCTGGCGTCTGAGTCGGACTGGAGCTCTCTGCCCTTTACCAATCCAGCCACGGGCCCATCCATCTGGCCCATCAAGACTCACTCTCATTTCATCAGTCCATAAAACCTTAGAAAAATCAGTCTTGAGATATTTCTTGGCCCAGTCTTGACGTTTCAGCTTGTGTGTCTTGTTCAGTGGTGGTCGTCTTTCAGCCTTTCTTTCCTTGGCCATGTCTCTGAGTATTGCACACCTTGTGCTTTTGGGCACTCCAGTGATGTTGCAGCTCTAAAATATGGCCAAACTGGTGGCAAGTGGCATCTTGCCAGCTGCACGCTTGACTTTTCTCAGTTCATGGGCAGTTATTTTGCGCCTTGGTTTTTCCACACGCTTCTTGCGACCCTGTTGACTATTTTGAATGAAACGCTTGATTGTTCGATGATCACGCTTCAGAAGCTTTGCAATTTTAAGAGTGCTGCATCCCTCTGCAAGATATCTCACTATTTTTGACTTTTCTGAGCCTGTCAAGTCCTTCTTTTGAGCCATTTTGCCAAAGAAAAGTAAGTTGCCTAATAATTATGCACACCTGATATAGGGTGTTGATGTCATTAGACCACACCCCTTCTCATTACAGAGATGCACATCACCTAATATGCTTAATTGGTAGTAGGCTTTCGAGCCTATACATCTTGGAGTAAGACAACATGCATAAAGAGGATGATGTGGTCAAAATACTCATTTGCCTAATAATTCTGCACTCCCTGTATGTAGTCATTTAACGTGAGGTCAGTGTTCTGCTCGATTGGTTGGGGGTAGAGATGAGCGAATCAAAGCTGATGAAGTGGAATTCGATCCGAATTTCAGGAAAAATTTCATTCACAATTAATGCGAATTTCCTCGAGCTTCATGGAAACAAATCACATTTTTCCTAAAATGACTGCTGCACGTGTGAGGACATGGAGAAAGGAAGTATGGGAAGGTGGGAGCACCCAGATAAATTTTAATAAATAATAAATTTATATTGATCACTCTATTTAATGTTGCTACTAGAGATGAGCAAATCAAACCTGATGAAGTGGAATTAGTTTAGAATTTCAGGAAAAATTCAATTTGCAGCGAATGCAAATTTCCTCGCACTTCGTGGTAACGAATCATAATTTTTCCTAACATAGTGGCAACAATGGCGGTTAAAATGCCAGATACTTGTGTGAGGACATGGGGAAAGGAACTCCGGGAAGGCAGGATGACCCATAATGCCATGCATGCAGCCAATCAGCAGCCTGAGCCAACCAGCCATGTGATGTCACAGCTCTATAAATAAGAAGGCCATCTTAGAATCAGGCATTTTCCAGCCTAGGATTCTGCGTGCAGGGACAGACGTGAAAAGGCCCTAGGGACAGCAATTGGAAAAACGCAGAAAAAACGATTTATAAGTGCAGGAAAAGGATAGGGAGGAATTATTTCACAGAATCTTAGTGCACGGAGAGACGTCAGAAAAGCAATTTACAAGTGCAGGAAAAGATCATTTGGGGATCCAAATAGCCATTATACAGCTCTGTCATTCCAGCAATTTGTTCTTGGGGTGCAAGTGCTATGTTAAAAAGCCTTTAGTAGCTTATATCTGTGGAAAAATATATATATATACGCTGTTCACTTCTGCAGCTATATGTGTTGAAAGCTTTTAGTGACATATTTCATTAAAAAAAAAAATATATATTCTCTGGTTACTTCTGAAGCTATATGCGGTAAAAGCATTTAGTCGTGTATTTCAGTAGAAAAAGAAAAATACATACGCAGTTCACTTCTGCAGCTATATGTGGTGAAAGAGTTCAGTGGCGTATTTTATTGCAAAAAAATATATATATGCGCAGTTCACGTCTGCAGTTATATGTGGTGAAAGTGTTTAGTGACATATTTTAGTACAAAAAGAAAAATATATACGCACTTCACTGGTGCATTTATTTGTGGCAAAAGAGTATAGTGGCCTTTTTCATAACCAAAAGAAAATATATTCTCAGTTCACTTCTGCAGTTATATGTGTTGAAAGCGTTTAGTGGCTTATGTCAGTACAGAAAGAAAAAAATATGCACACTTCGCTGGTGAAGTTATTTGTGGCAAGAGCGTTTAGTGTCCTATTTCAGTAAAAAATAAAAATAATATTTGCACTTCACTGGTGCATTTATTTGTGGCAAAAGCGTTTTGTGGCCTATTTCAGTACCAAAAGAAAAATATATTCTCAGTTAACTTCTGCAGATACATGTGTTCAAAGCGTTTAGTGGCCTATGTCAGTACAGAAAGAAAAATATATATGTACTTCACTGGTGCATTTTTTTTCTGGTAAAAGCGTTTACTGGTCTATTTCAGTACAAAAATAAAAATATATTCTCAGTTCACTTCTGCAGTTATATATGGTGAAACATTCAGTGTCCTATTTCAGTCCAAAAAGGAAAAAAAAAATATGCATTTCACTGTTGCATTTATTTGTGGTGAAAGAGTTTAAGTGGCCTATTTCAGTACAAAATTAAATATATATATGCATTTCACTTCTGAAATTATATGTGGTGAAACCGTTCAGTGTCCTATTTCAGTACAAAAAGAAAAAAAAATACGCACTTCATTGTTACATTTATTTGTGGTGAAAGAGTTTAATGGCCTATTTCAGTACAAAACAAAAAATATATACGCATTTCACTTATTATTATTATTATTATTATTATTATTATTAATATTATTATTATTATTTCAGTACAAAAACAAAATATATTCAGCGTTCAGTTTTGCAGTTATATGTGGTAAAACCTTTAGTGACTTGTTATGGTCGAAAAACAAATTTTATTCAGCATTCAGTGCTGCAGTTATTGGTGGAAAAATCTTTATTAATGTATTGCGGTCGAAAAACTAATTTTATTCAGCGTACAGCGCTGTAGTTATATGCAGTAAAATATCTATGATGTCTCCATGATAAATCTGCAGCGTGGAGGCCCCATGTGGCTTCTACACACTTTAAAAATAATCCTTCAGCGGGGTGAATAGATGCCAGATGACCAGGACGCTCCATGACCTTCCCAGGAGCTGCTGTCAGGAGCAGCGGTTCATTTCTGAGATGTCCATATAGTGCAGGGGGAATCCGAAGACCCTCTCCATTTCCGTACTCCGTTATATGTGGTAAAATCTTTATTGATATATTTCGGTGGAAAAACAAATTGTATTCAGCGTTCAGCGCTGCAGTTATATGTGGTAAAATGTTTATTGACGTATTTCGCTGGAAAAACAAATTTTATTCAGCGTTCAGTGCTGTAGTAATATGCGGTAAAATCTTTTGTGATGTACTTAGGTAAAAAACAAATAATAATTCAGCGTTCAGCACTGCAGTTATAAGCGGTAAAATCTGCATGATGTCTCCATGATAAATCTGCAGCGTGGAGGCACCGTGTTGCTTCTAAACACTTTCAAAATAATCCTTCAGTGGGGCGAATAGATGCCAGATGACTGGGACGCTCAATGACCTTTCCAGGAGCTGCTGTCGGGAGAAGCGGTTCATTTTTGAGATGTCCATATAGTGCGGGGGGAATCCGAAAACCCTCCCATTCCCCATGCTTCGTTATATATGGTAAAATCTTTATTGACGTAGCTCGGTGGAAAAACAAATGTTATTCAGCATTAAGCGCTGTAGTAATATGTTGTAAAAACTTTTGTAACTTATTTTGGTGGAAAAACAAATTGTATTCAGTGTTCAGTGCTGCAGTTATATGTGGTAAAATCTTTATTGAAGTATTTTGGTGGAAAAAATAAATCGTATTTTGCGCTACAGGTATATGTGGTAAATAGTGTTGATCAAGCACCAAAGTGTGCTCGAGTAGAACACTTTGCGATGCTCGGGTGCTCTACTGAGCACCCGATCACAATGGAAGTCAATGGGAGAACCCGAGCATTAAACCAGGCACCCCATGCTCTGAAGAGGGGAGGCTGTCTGGACTCTAGTTCCGCTTAGGAGTCTCTGCTCTGACTCCATATATAGCTATGTCCATATATAGAGTCAGTGCTTGGGGACACCCAGTGTACTTAAATCTAATGTAGCCTGTATTTCAGAAAAGTTTCTGCCAGGAAGTAGCCAATTACTTAAAATAAATAAATAAATAAATTATATATATAGACTTCTACTATAGAGGATTATTTACTACTACTAAGTATTCCTATACAGTGAAGACTTTTTTTTTTTTTTTAGTACCTGGCTATGCAGCTATATAGTGTAATGGTTAGTTCTAAGCTGTGATGCAGAAGCTGTGAGTTCAACTGCAATCACAAACTTTTTGAGAAATAGAGGCCAAACATAATTTAAATATATATATATATATATATATATATATATATATATATACTTTATACAGCCATAATATATTTACACATATTATTATATATTTTGAATATATAATATATTAAATAATATATGTAAATATATTATAGCTTAAACATCAGTAGTAGTTTTCCACATATTATGCATTCATATATATAAGAAGTATGAATACATCTGTGTGTATATATATATATATATATATATATATATATATTTAGTAATTACACATTAATTTTGTGGCATACATTTTTTACAATTGCTTAAAAAAAATATATATATATAAATCTAATTTAACCTCTATTTCTGAAAAAGTTTGTGATGGGATTTAAATTTTAACCATTACACTATAGAGCTGTATAGCCCGTTAATTAAAAAAAAGAACAAATGAGACTTCTATTGTAGAGGGATACTTACTACTAGTAAGTTTTCCAAACGAGTAGAAGTCTCATATTTATTTATATTTTTAGTTTTTGACTATTTAACCACTACACTATACAGCTACATCAGTCAGGCCAGACAAAGCACTGAGGTGCGAAACGACCGTCGCCTAGTCCTGCTGGTGCCTGTATATGTTGTCTGCTCCCTACCTTGAATCAGAATAAAGAAAACACTTCTGCAAGTATCGGTGAGTGCCGCCCTTGTTTCCCATTTCACAAACATTATGCCACTCTGTGGCTTCCTCATGCTGCAGCCACCTTCACACTCTTTCATTGCGCCATTATGTGGCTTCCTTATGCTGCTGTCACCTTCAAACTCTGTCATTGTGTCACTCTCTGGCCTACTCATGCTGCTGCCACCTCCAGACTCTGTCATTGTGCCACTCAGTGGACTCCTCCTGATGCTGCTGCTGTCGACACCTCCAGACTCTGTCTTTGTGCCACTTTGTGGCCTACTCATACTGCTGCCACCTCCAGACTCTGTAGTTGTGCCACTCTTTGGCTTCCTCATTCTGCTGCTAACTCCAGACTCTGTCATTAAGCCATTCTGTGGCTTCCTCCTGATGCTGCTGCTGCCCACACCTCCAGACTCTGTCATTGTGCGACATTGTGGCCTAATCATGCTGCAGCTACATTAACACTCTGTAATTGTGCCATTCTGTGGTTTCCACATGCAGCTGCCACCTACAGACTCTGTTATTGTGTCACTCTGAGTCCTTCTCATGCTGCTGCCACCTCCAGATTTTGTAGTTATGCCACTCTGTGGCATACTCACGCTGCTGCCAGCGTAAAACGCGCGCGTTTACTATCACCAAAAATGCGCACAAAAACGCGCCGAAAACGCGCGTCTTAGAAACACTCAGGTCTGAACCCAGCGTTAAACAATGCTAAAAAAACTGTCAGTTGCAGAAAACTTAAAGCTAATAGTAATATTTTGAGAAACTTACATAATCAACGTTTTGGCGTTTTGCAGGATTTTCGGGTCAGTGACATTTCTTTCAAAATATAGCATGTCATTTTCTTATGTTTTCTCCATAGGTTCCTCTACTGGATTTATAGGACGTCTGTATAAAAGGCCAAAGGGTAGCACTAATACAGTATAACACTATTTTGTCTTAAAACTACAAAATGGTGTGTGTGTGTGAAAAAATCACTTATTCCTTTGGTGACCGGTATGTTTTCTCACTTTAGTGACCAATAATACTTTTTTTCTTTTTTTCCCCCATTCTTACATTCCAAGAGCTATAGTTTTATTTTATTCTTTATGCCGCTGTATAAAGGCTTGTTTTTTAACAATACCATTTGGGGTACACATAACTTATTAATGAACTTTCTGGAGTGGGGAATGAAAAAAAAGACATTTTGATCCATTTTCTGTGTGACATATAAACTAAAAAATAAATTCTAGCATTTAACAAAAATTATTTTATATTTTACAATGTTCAATGTGTCGGATAAATAATGTGATAATTCTATAGTGCAGATCATTGCATATCTGGTGAATTTTGCCTTTTTTATTTTAAAACTATTTTCAGGTAAAAGGTGATTTTTATATATATATATATATATATATATATATATATATATATTTTAATTTGCGGATTTTTTTAAGTATTTTTCAAACCCTTAAGGACTGGGTTAATTTTTGTGAGTTTCCATCTTGTCTTCCAAAACCAATATCCTTTTTACATTCTTGTTCTTATATCTTTATGAAAATGTATTTTTTGCAGTGCAAGTTTTTTTTTTTGGTTAATAGATTCATTTAATTTGTGATACAGTATATAGAAGAATGGGTACAAATAGTTTTTTTTAGGTAAAAAAATGTTTCTATGGAGCAACTATACACAAAAATGACACGATGGCCTTATTCTGTTAGTCGGTACAATAATAGCAATACCAAATGTGTATTGTTTTTGTATTTTCTACTTTGAAAAAATAAAAACCTTTGCAAAAAATTGCTTTACATAGCACACTTATTTTATCTATAGAGTTGAGAGTTGTGTAAAAATCTTTTTTTTCTGGGTGAGGTATAGATTTTTTTAATAAATTTTTTTTTTTACATTATTTTGGTGTACATATGACTTTTTGATACCTATTTTTTAATTTTTTTGGGGAAAAAAAACATGGAGTTGTATAAATATATTGCACTCAGAATAGTCTTTGCAATTTAGAGTAATTAGTTATATGATTTTATATCAGAGGGTTCATGATCCAGTTTACAGGAAATATTTAATAGACGACCACTTTTCATGTTGAAAACTGGACGTTTCGGTCCACATGAACCTTCTTCAGTGGGTTTAGATTTCTGTTGTCTTGTTTGTGGCTTAGATGGTGACTGGATCTAAGCCACATACAAGACCACTGAATTCTAAAGCACTATTCTGAGTGCTGGATATTTATAATACTGGTTGATAAATGTCGAGTCCTTTCTGGCCCCAGAATTATCTAGTGTGAGGAACTCCACAATTAAAAAACATTGAATCATGCATTTTCATCATTTTAGTTTTTTGGATGCAGTGATAGCAATTACATTTATTTTTTTATTGTTTGTTTTTATGTGTAAAATTGGAAAAATGTGATGATTTAAATGTGTCACATTTTTGTGTTTTTTTTTTACTGTAATTTGTAGTCCCTTTAGAGGAGTTGTATAAAATTTGTGACGCACAGGAATGACCCACAAATCTCAGAAGAGGTGCTCACATTAAAGAGGAATCACCCTTCCTCGAATTGGGACTAAAATTATGAAATCAAAAGTATACTAGGCACTCTCAATATATTGGACCATAAATATTTATTAATAATAACTATATGTAACACAGAATAAACAATTCACTTAAAATAACAATAGCACTAATAATATTCCTAAAAACATAAAACATACAGTAATTGTCCCATGTAGTAATGAACAAGGTGCTGGGTGATAAGCATGTGTCCACACCGTGGCCGCGCCACTGTTTAAGGTGAGAGATGGCAAGAAATATTGGCGTCCAATCCTCGGTGTTATAATGCACTACTTGTGCCAATATAATGTTCCATCTCTAAATTTTGCATTAACAAACTGAGTGTTGATAGAATGTTTAGCGGCGTCCCGCTTTACTTACTGATCTGCGGCGTCCCGCCGAGTTCTTTCAGTCAATGTATTTGCTGGTATTTCAATCGCTGCTAGAACGGATCTTATCTGTCCTTTTACCTTACCCCTCCATGGCTCTGGATACCGCTCCGCTATACCAAAGAGCCGGTGTCTTGAGAGCCTTCCTTCTACCGCACTGGTGCTTGTTTGCACGTGTCAGCCACTGGTTTGGTTTGTGGCAGTGCAGTGATTATTCTTGCGCGTCAGGTTCAGGTCTTCAGGTTTGGTTTGGTATCACGTTCTTCCAGCAGACCGTGTCCTAGTACATCGGGGGGGATCTTTTGACAAAGGCCTCATTGAGAAGGCAGAAACGTAGCTTTGGAATAAATTTGGGTCACCACTATCTGCATTGGAGTGCTGCCTCGTATCTGACTGTGTATATATATATATATATATATATATATATATATTGTGAGGCAGTGACAGGCCTCATGGTGAGAGGAATGGCAGGATTATCCATCTCTTTCCCATCAGTGGGCAGGCTTGAGGCAGCAACAGGTGCCACAATCAACGGAGCATAAAGCTGTCCTCAAAGTGAGATGGGTGTGTCTTGTGTTTTTTTTTTACATTTATTTTATCTATAGAGTTGAGAGTTGTGTGAAAATCTGTTTCTTCTGGGTGAGGTATAGATTTTTTTTATGTAATTTTTTTTTTTACATTATTTTGGTGTACATATGACGTTTTGATAACTATTTTTAAATTTTTTTGGGGGAAAAAACATGGAGTTGTATAAATATATTGCACTCAGAATAGTCTTTGCAATTTAGAGTAATTAGTTATATGATTTCATATCAGAGGGTTCATGATCCAGTTTACAGGAAATATTTAATAGACGACCACTTTTCATTTTGAAAACTGGACGTTTCAGTCCACATGTACCTTCTTCAGCGGGTTTAGATTTCTGTGGTCTTGTTTGTGGCTTAGATGCCGACTGGATCTAAGCCACATACAAAACCACTAAATTCTAAAGCACTATTCTGAGTGCTGGATATTTATAATACTGGTTGATAAATGTTGAGTCCTTGCTGGCACCAGAATTATCTAGTGTGAGGAACTCCACAATTAAAAAACATTGAATCATGCATTTTCATCATTTTCATTTTAGTTTTTTGGATTCAGTAATAGCAATTACATTTATTTTTTATTGTTTGTTTTTATGTGTAAAATTGGAAAAATGTGATTATTTAAATGTGTCATATTTTTGTGTTATTTTTTACTGTAATTTATAGTCCCTTTAGAGGAGTTGTATGTGGAATCCTCTGATCACTTGTACCAAAGACTCCAAAAAAGTATACTATTTCAGTCTCTGGGATTTTTACTGGCAGTCTGTTAAGACCTGCCTCAGGCACAACTTGACAGCTCACTATGGCAGGCCTAGGAACCTTCAATTATCCGAGTCCTACAATTTTACTATGGGGTCTGATCGGAAGATAGGACAGTGGGACCTCCTTCCCTAAGTCTAACTATTTAGATGTCATAAAAACTTGTATGGATTGCCAGTAACAGGTCAAATGGTTGCTAACATAATCTTTTTAATGTAATTTTTCAGAAATCAGTTGTACATGAAACTATAATGAACTTTGCAATATAGTTTATCAGAGAAAAAATGTCCTATTATTCTGTTTTTAGCAGTTTTCCTCCACTTTCTCACACTTAGGCCTCATGCACACGACCGTTGTTTGATTCCGTGTCCGTTGCTCCGTTTTTCGTGATTTTCTGCGGACCCATTGGTTTTCAATGGGTCCATGGAAACCTCGGCAAATGCACCGTTTGTCCTCCGCGTCCGTGGTCCGTGATTCCAGTCCGTCAAAAAAATATAACCTGTCCTATTCTTGTCCGTGAAAAACGGTTCACGGACCCATTCAAGTCAATGGGTCCGTCAAAAATGCGGATGGCCATCCGTGTGTCATCCGTGTTCCGTGTCCGTTTTTTTGCGGATCCCTTGGCAGGCATTTAGGAAACATTGTCAGCCTGTCTTTTGGTAAAATCTTTTGGGTCATGTCTGCTAAAAAAAACGGAAGACACACGGAAACACAACGGAAGGCAAAAACGGACACGGATCACTGAACAACGGAACCCCTTTTTGCGGACAGCATAAAAAAAACGGTCGTGTGCATGAGGCCTTAGTAAACATTTATCTCTCCCAAAATTCTCTTGCATGCATCTCAAATCGGGCCTTCTCACTTACAGAGATACTAAATTACACATGTCAATACAAATCTATGGAAAGGGGAGAGGGAGGAGTGAACAAGAGCTAAGGAGATATGAGAGACACACAAACAACTAAAGCTGCTAAATAGACAGTTTCTGTCTCAGCCCAAATGCTTTATTATTATCCATACAGGTCAGTACTTTTCTGTAATGTCCTCCATGACCCTGGTGCTGCTTCTAAGTGAGTGAGTGAGTGACAGAAGAAGATAGGAAAGAGATTCTTCTCAACTTTCTGTAAGTAGTGTTTGGGAGATAGACAGTCCACACCAACCAGTTCTATGAAAAATGCTGAAAAATGCCAGGTACAAGTCATATAATGGCAAGAAATAATGCTATTCCTCATGTAAACACACTGTACTATTAATTAATGCAAAGTTTATTGAAAGGTTGGGTACACTTTAAAGGAAAATATGGAAGCATAGAACAACAAATGCATTCTTAGCAATAAGGGTTGAAAAATGGCATAAAGATACACTGAACAAAAATATAAACACTACACTTTGGGTTTTGCTCCCATTTTGCATGAGCTGAACTCAAAGATCTGAAACATTTTCTAAATACACAAAAAACCCATTACTCTTAAATATTGTTCACAGATCTGTCTGTACATTTCAGAGTCACCATTATTGTGGGCAGTCTAAGGCACACCTGTGCAATATTTATGCTGTATAATCAGCACCTTGATATGCCACACCTGTGAGGTGGGATGGATTATCTCGGCAAAGGAGAATTGCTCACTAACACAGATTTAGACAGATCTGTGAACAATATTTGAGAGTAATGGGTCTTATGTGTATGTAGAAAATCTTTCATATCTTTGAGTTCAGCTCATGCAAAATGGGAGCAAAACCCAAAGTGTTGCATTTATATTTTTGTTCAGTATAGAACGTAATATTTACTATAGCTGTCCTTCTCTTCTATGAATGCCACTTACCTCAAAGGTATAAGATGCTGTAGTTGTTGTCCGGCCGCCTCTTGGCATGTTTGCCGTGCTGCGCCTGGACCTCCGGCCCACCCCCAATATGGTAAATGGGGCAGGAGCAGACTTCCGGTGGCATGGTGGGCTAGTGTGAGCATGGATCTGGCAGGCTTTTCCCCCGCCAAAACAGGCTGACGGGACCCTGCTAAGACAAGTGTGAAAGTAGCCTAAATGAGGTTTTAAACAATCATTGCATTTATAGAGAAGCTTTCAGCCAGAGAACCTCTGGGTTGGTTTTGTAGATCCATGAACCAATTCTAGATGGAAACATATACTATATATAATGCAACTTATGAAAACCTGATTTTTTATATTCTGCATACATTTATAATTTGTATTTCTTACTATATATGCATTTACTTGTGCATTTCTCCTCAAATAAAAAGACTAGCAAATTAACATGTGTATTTTGCGTATAAAGTATATGAGTAAAACAAGAACATTATAATATTCAAAATGATAGACAGTTTTGTGGTTCATTATACTGTATGACAAGATTGAAATGTACAGCCTTAATAAATATTGTGAACAACTCTAGATTTTAGGTCTGATGTTTATGGGTGAATTTTAAAGAAATTTCATGGACCATATTCTAGAAAACTGAGATACTATTAAAATAGTCAAAATAAATAAATATCTAATTGTTTGAAACTGGAATGTTATACAATATACTACATGTGGTTCGTAACATAAATGTGTTTTTGTGTTTTAATATGTTATAATAAAAATCAAAGTTACTAAAGCAGGCTCTTATGCATTGATATTCAGTAACGATAAGAATTTGTATGGCTAGAAACAATAAAAATGACATACTCTAGTTGTTATTTTATGGTGCATCAAATAGAGATAAAACTTAATGGTCTACAAAAATACATTGCCTTTTCTGCTGGAAAATTCTAGGACTCAAGACCAAAATGTGAATGAAAGCAGATTAAAAATCATTTGACAGTTTTGTCTACCATACTGAATACATAATGTCTCATAGATACTGCACTGCGATTAGAATTGTTTCAAGCCATTTTTTTCGTGTGGCTTTTATTTGCAGTTGTGCTATATTTGCTGTGCATTTAGTATATTACTATAAGAATAAGGAATGTTCCTAATCCTAATCTTACATGCACTATAGTACTGTATGTATGAGCTAAAAAATAAATAAAAATGGTAGAAGGGTTATAATATAATAAATATTGTGCTCATTTCTAATTTACTTTGTAATCTTTTACAGTGCAATCATTATTGGCCTCTATGAATTCCTTTCTGCCACAGCAATCTTCATTTTTTGTTTTTGTTTTTACTTCACGATTAAGACAAGTTGTACTTTCAAATGGCACCATTTAACCCCTTAAGGACTCAGTTTTTTTTTTATTTTTGCGTTTTCGTTTTGCGCTCCCTGCCTTCAGAGAGCCATAACTTTTTTATTTTGCCATTCACATGGCCATAGGAGGGCTTTATTTTTGCAGGACAAGTTGTACTTTCCAATGACACCATTTAATATTGCATATGATGTAGTGGGAAGTGGGAAAAAATTCCAATTGGGGTGAAATTGCAAAAAAAAGCAATTTCGCCTCAGTTTTAAGGGTTTTTAAATTACCATGTTTGATGTGCGATAAAACTGACCATTTAATTTTATTCTACAGGTCAGTACGAATCCGGCAATATCCAATATGTATAGTTTTTCTTGCGTTTTGATAGTGAAAAAAAATTCAAAAGTGGGAAAGTTTTTATTTTTTTTTGTCGCCATATTTTGACCCCTATGACTTTTTTGTAATTAAGTGTATGGTGTTGAATGGGGACTTATTTTTTGAGGGGCGATCTGAACTTTTAGTTGATACCATTATGGGGTGTGTATGACTTTTTGATCACTTTTTATTTTTTGAGTAAAGGAAGCATCCAAAAACGGCGAATCGGCCATTTGGGCTTTTTTTACGTTTTTCTATTTACCATACGGGGAATATATTTTTATATTTTTATACTACGGGCATTTTCGCACATTGCAACACCCATGATTTATATTTTTTTATTTTTTTAATATCTTATTTTAATTTTGGGGAAAGGGGGTGATTTGAATATTTAGGTTTTTTATTATTTTTTTTATTTTTTTTTTACACTTTTATATAGGTCCCATAGGGACCTATATAAATAAGTCATCTGATTGCTTCTATCATAAACTCCAATACACTTGTATTGGAGTTTATGAGGATTTTACTACTTTCCTATGAAGCCCTATCATTGATTGAATTCGAGGTTATAACATCCAGCGGTTTTAGCACACGCAGATGCTGTGGTCAAGATTGACCACGGCATCTGCAGGATTAAATGATTGCGATTGGCATCGCTGCCATCTGCGATCAATAGTCGCGGGGGTCAGCTACAGGACACAGTCGGACCCCTGCAGCGATGGCACCCGCAGCGGACAGGAGCTGGCGCCATCCTTAGGGACTGAACCCATGACGTACCCATACTTTATGTGTCCTCAAGGGGTTAATAGTACATATCATGTAGTGGTAAGCTGGAGCTAAAAAAAATGCAATTCTATCATTATGAGTTTCATTCTTGCATTGTTTACTGAACAGTGTATATTAACAAAATTTTGTGAGACAGTATGATAATGGTACTAAATCCATATAGCTTTCTTAGGTTTATTAAACTTTAACCACCTCAGCCCCCCCTAGCTTAAACACCATTAATGACCAGGCCACTTTTTACAATTCTGCACTACACTACTTTCACCGTTTATTGCTCCGTCATGCAACTTACCACCCAAATGAATTTTACCTCCTTTTCTTCTCACTAATAGAGCTTTCATTTGGTGGTATTTCATTGCTTCTGACATTTTTACTTTTTTTGCTATTAAACAAAAATGACCGAAATTTTTGCAAAAAAATGACATTTTTCACTTTCTGTTGTAATTTTTTTTTTTAAAAACTACATTTCTATAGAAATTTTTCACAAAATTTATTGTTCTACATGTCTTTGATAAAAAAATCCAATAAGTGTATATTTATTGGTTTTGGTAAAAGTTATAGCGTTTACAAACTATGGTGCAAAAAAGTGAATATCCGCATTTTGAAGCAGCTCTGACTTTCTGAGCACCTGTCATGTTTCTTCAGGTGCTAGAATGCCAGGATAGTATAAATACCCCCCAACTTACACCATTTTAGAAAGAAGACACCCCAAAGTATTCGGGGAGGGGCATGGTGAGTTCATGTGTCATTTCATTTTTTTTCACAAGTTAGCGGAAAATGACACTTTCTGAGGAAAAAACAAAATAATAATAAAGTTTCCATTTCTGCTAACTTCTGGCAAAAAAAAAAAAAATCTCTGACGGACTCACTATGCGCCTCAGTGAATACCCTAATAATGGGGTCATTTGTGGGGTGTGTTTAATGTTCTGGCATTTTGGGCGGGGGCTAAATTGTGAGCAGCAATGTAAAACCTAAAGGTAGTCGTTAGAATTTGGGCCCCTTTGCGCACCCAGGCTGCAAAAAAGTGTCACTCATGTGGTATCGCCGTACTCAGGAGAAGTAGGGCAATGTGTTTTGGGGTGTATTTTTACATATACCCATGCTGGGTGAGAGAAATATCTCTGTAAATTGTCAACTTTGTATAAAAAATTAAAAAGTTGTCGTATACAGAGATATTTCTCACACAAAGTATGGGTATATATAAAAATACACCCCAAAACACATTGCCCTACTTCTCCTGAGTACGGCTATACCACATGTGTGACACTTTTTTGCAGCCTGGGTGCGCAAAGGGGCCCTAATTCCAATGAGTACCTTTTGGATTTCACAGGGCATTTTTACGCATTTGGATTCCAGACTTCTTCTCATGCTTTAGGGGCCGCTAAAATGCCAGGACAGTATAAATACCCCACATGTGACCCCATTTTAGAAAGAAGACCCCCCCAAGGTATTCCGTGAGGGGTATGGTGAGTTCATGTAAAATTTTATTTTTTGTCACAAGTTAGTGGAATATGAGACTTTGTAAAAAACAAAAATAAAAAAAAAGTATCAATTTCCGCAAACTTGTGCCAAAAAAAAATAATTCTGTGAACTCGACAAGCCCCTCACGGAATACCTTGTGGTGTCTTCTTTCCAAAATGGGGTCAGTTGTGGGTATATGTAAAAATACACCCCAAAACACATTGACCTACTTCTCCTGAGTACGGCGATACCACATGTGTGACACTTTTTTGCAGCCAAGATGCGCAAAGGGGCCCAAATTCCAATGAGTACCTTTTAGGAGGGCATTGTTACGCATTTTTCTTCTTACGCTTTAGGGCCCCTAAAATGCCAGGGCAGTATAAATACCCCACATGTGACCCCATTTTGGAAAGAAGACACCCCAAGGTATTCTGTGAGGGGCATGGCGAGTTCATAGAAGATTTTTTTGGCACAAGTTAGCGGAAATTGATATTTTATAGTTTTTCTCACAAAGTCTCCATTTCCGCTAACTTTTGACAAAAAGTTAAATTTTTCATGGACTCACTATGCCTCTCAGCGAATACCTTGGGTGTCTTCTTTCAAAATGGGGTCATTTGTGGGGTGTTTGTACTGTTCTGGCATTTTGGGCAGGGGCTAAATTGTGAGCAGCAATGTAAAACCTAAAGGTAGTCGTTAGAATTTGGGCCTTTGGCACTCAGGCTGCAAAAAGTGTCACTCATGTGGTATTGCAGTACTCAGGAGAAGTAGGGCAATGTGTTTTGGGGTGTATTTTACATATACCCATGTTGGGTGAGAGAAATATCTCTGTAAATTGTCAACTTTGTATAAAAAATTAAAAAGTTGTCGTATACAGAGATATTTCTCACACAAAGTATGGGTATATATAAAAATACACCCCAAAACACATTGCCCTACTTCTCCTGTGTACGGCGATACCACATGTGTGACACTTTTCTGCAGCCTGGGTGCGCAAAGGGGCCCAAATTCCAATGAGTACCTTTAGGATTTCACAGGGCATTTTTACGCATTTGATTCCAGACTTCTTCTCATGCTTTAGGACCGCTAAAATGCCAGGACAGTATAAATACCCCACATGTGACCCCATTTTAGAAAGAAGACCCTCAAGGTATTCCGTGAGGGGTATGGTGAGTTCATGTAAAATTTTATTTTTGTCACAAGTTAGTGGAATATGAGACTTTGTAAAAACAAAAATAAAAAAAGTATCAATTTCCGCAAACTTGTGCCAAAAAAATAATTCTGTGAACTCGACAAGCCCCTCACGGAATACCTTGTGGTGTCTTCTTTCCAAAATGGAGTCAGTTGTGGGTATATGTAAAAATACACCCCAAAACACATTGACCTACTTCTCCTGAGTACGGCGATACCACATGTGTGACACTTTTTTGCAGCCAAGATGCGCAAAGGGGCCCAAATTCCAATGAGTACCTTTTAGGAGGGCATTGTTACGCATTTTTCTTCTTACGCTTTAGGGCCCCTAAAATGCCAGGGCAGTATAAATACCCCACATGTGACCCCATTTTGGAAAGAAGACACCCCAAGGTATTCTGTGAGGGGCATGGCGAGTTCATAGAAGATTTTTTTTGGCACAAGTTAGCGGAAATTGATTTTTTATAGTTTTTTCTCACAAAGTCTCCCTTTCCGCTAACTTTTGACAAAAAGTTAAATTTTTCATGGACTCACTATGCCTCTCAGCGAATACCTTGGGGTGTCTTCTTTCCAAAATGGGGTCATTTGTGGGTGTTTGTACTGTTCTGGCATTTTGGGCAGGGCTAAATTGTGAGCAGCAATGTAAACCTAAAGGTACTGTTGGAATTTGGGCTCTTTGAGCATCCAGGCTGCAAAAGTGTCACTCATGTGGTATTGCAGTACTCAGGAGAAGTAGGGCAATGTGTTTTGGGGTGCATTTTACATATACCCATGTTGAGTGAGAGAAATATCTCTGTAAATTGACAACTTTGTATAAAAAAAATTAAAAAGTTGTCGTTTACAGCGATATTTCTCACACAAAGTATGGGTATATATAAAAATACACCCCAAAACACATTGCCCTACTTCTCCTGTGTACGGCGATACCACATGTGTGACACTTTTCTGCAGCCTGGGTGCGCAAAGGGGCCCAAATTCCCATGAGTACCTTTAGGATTTCACAGGGCATTTTTACGCATTTGTATTCTCATGCTTTAGGACCCCTAAAATGCCAGGGCAGTATAAATACCCCACATGTGACCCTATTTTGTAAAGAAGACACCTCAAGGTATTCCGTGAGGGGCATGGCGAGTTCACAGAAAAAAAAAATTGGCACGAGTTAGCGGAAATTGATATATTTTATTTTTTTTACAAAGTCTCATATTCCACTAACTTGTGACAAAATTTTTTTTTTACATGAACTCACCATACCCCTCACGGAATACCTTGGGGTGTCTTCTTTCTAAAATGGAGTCACTTGTGAGGTGTTTGCATTGCCCTGGCATTTGAGGGTCTCCTCAATCATTACACTTATGGCCAGCATTAGGAGTTTCTGCTATTCTCCTTATATTGAGCATACGGGTAATGAGATTTTTTTTTTCCATTCAGCCTCTGGGTTTAAAAAAAAAAAAATAAACGGCACAGATTTTTTAATTCGCATCGATCATCGTGGATGAAAAAATCTCTGCCAAAATCAGTGACTGCGGTGCGTTGGGCTGGGCGCTAACTACCTAACAAGTAGCTAACTAACTGGCGGTGATAAGGGACCCTTATGCCCCATTCACACGTCCACAATTCTGTTTTCGGAACGGAATTGCGGACCCATTCATTTCTATGGGGACAGACTTTGTCCCGCTCGGATCCAGAATTACGCTGGGACTGCGACACGATGGTCGCAAAAATCCATTCAAGATGGGTTTTTCTGCGACTGTCGCGTCGCAGTCGCAGCATGTCGCATGTCGCAATGCGACACCATAGACTTCCATTATAAAAATTGTCGCGCGACAATAGTGCGACACATTGTTGTGTGACAAATGTCGTTGTGTGAAACTGGCCTAATACTTAATAAATAAAAAGGTTTAAAAAAACAAAATATTAAAAGTTTAAATCACCCCCTTTTTAAATTTTATATACAAAAGAATTATAAACGATAAAAAAACATATTTGGTAGCACTGAGTCTGAAAATGTCTGAACTATTGAAATATTTTTTAAAATTTCCTGTCAACTGTTTTTTTAAAAAAAAAACATGCAATACAACATTTTTTTCATCTTGTATTATTAAAAAAAATGAATAACAGTGATCAAAAAGTTGTACAAACCACAAAAATTGTACCAATAAAGACTACAAGTCATTATGCAAAAAACAAGCCATCAAACAGCTCTGTAGACAGAAATATAAAAAATTATAGAATATAGTGATGTAAAGAAAATTTTGATCAAAAACTTAAAAAAATGAAAATAGGCCTCGTCATTAAGGCGTTAAAAGCCGGGGCCATTCAGAGTTAAACTGTTAGTTTATATATAGAATTACTTTGCCTTAGTATTAAAGGATGGTCTAAGGGCTTGTTCACATGACCGTATGGTTTTGCAGTCTGTTTTTAACGGATCCGTTTTTCCATTTTTGCTTTCAGTAGTGTTTCCATTCCAGCTTTCGTTCCGCTTCTGTTACATTCCGTTACCGTATGATTTCCATTTGTGATCCGTTGTTTGCAGATCGCAAATGGAAAGAGAAGCATTATATAATGTTTTAATAGTAAGTACATTGAAAAATTGTGCTGGGCATACAATTTTCAATAGATGCTTCCTCAAAAACGGAACGGATACATATGCATTCCGTATGCATTCCATTGTTTTTACAGCCCCATTGAATTGAATGGAGCCACAGGACGTGATTTGCGGCCAATAATAGGACATGACTCAAAATGTAACGGAAAAACAGAAACGGAATGCAAATAGAGGACAATCCGTTTATTTGCGGACCAATTGAAATGAATGGTTTCGTATACGGACGGTATACTGAACGTGAAAAATGGCCAGTATACGGAACACAAAAGAATTTGTGTGACCAAACCCTAAAACTGCATATCGCCGTCTGCATCTTTTTTACCTGATGACACAATTTCAGTTAATCTTTTAATTTATACATATAATTACTGTGCCTCAGTATTAGGTATGTAATATATCACCGTCTACATCTTGTTGAACCGCTGGCATATTCAAAGTTAATCTGTCACATTACTGATACAGTTATTGTTTACTATGGTCAACAGACAGTTGCCTGGGCCCGCCAAAGGAACGGTCTGTGGGCAAAATGTTGCTCTACCCAACACAAAGAGAAAAACGAAGTCCAGCTCCTTCTTGTGGATAAAAAATCTTCAATCTTTATTTCATGTCTCCAGTATAAAAACTTGACAAAGAGGTATACATATTCGTCTACGCGTTTCGGACCATATCACATCAAGGTCCTTACTCATGACAAAATCTTAAAAATTGCAGACTTGAACTCTCAATATTATTACATCAGAAGGTATCACATGCATGAGTTAATATTGTAGAATTAAATCTTGTCTGATATTTAAACCTGCCGGTTGCCTCGTCTCCAATTGAAAGATCCAAAATGCTTCTCTATTAAGCAACTTACGTCTCCGATCACCACCAGGTGGGGGCAGCACCACTCGTTCTATAGCCTGCACACACAAACATGACGAATCACCAGCATGGACTAGCGCACAGTGCAGACTGACCGCCGACACGTTGCGCTTTCTATAGTGCGGTATATCAGAAAGATGCTTGCGAATGCGAACCTTAATTGAATTTGTGGTGCAGCCCACATATTGTATTTTACAAATATCACATGTGAAAAGATAAATCGCATATTTTGTATTGCAATTCACATATGAGCAGACCTTGTAAACTTTGTTATTTACAACAGAGGTAAAAGTTCTTGACTGTGTCATGTATGTACAACAAATACATCTGCTGTGCCCGCACCGATAGCTACCCGGATTATTAAGCCACGTATGCTGTGTGTTTTTGTTACTTTGAAAAAGACTGGGACTGAGAACATTTCCCACAGTACAGGCGCGGCGAGCTACGCACCTAACACCCTGGGAAACAATGGGAGACCATTCATTATCCATATGCAAGACTGGCAAGTATTTTTTGACAATCCTGCAAATCTCATGATATTCCATGCTGTACCGCGTAGAGAACATTAGAGACTTTGGATTTTTTTGTTTTTTTATTTTCTTTACCGATGATATAAGATAATTTCTCTCCATAGATGATACTAATCTTTTTGATCTTCCAATGTTCTCTATGCGGTATTTTCGTTGTACCAGTCTTTTTTCTATGTTTTCAGCTTCTTCTAAAAACATGTTTTGGTCCGAAAAATTTATCTTTGCCCTAATTAATTCTCCTTTCAGAATATTATCAAGTACATGAGAGGGGTGACATGAATTTGCTAATAAAATAGTATTCCCTGCTGTCTCTTTTCTGTATGTTTTGGTGACCACTCGCCCTTTTTCTGTGTCTGCCATCAAACATAGGTCCAAAAAATTAATAGTTGATTTATCAAAATGGACCTGAAATTGAATGGACTGCATACATGAATTTATGTATGTCACAAAAGGTGGTATGGTCGCCACATCCCCAGACCAGACTAACAGCAGGTCATCTATGTAACGACCATACCACCCAATATTGTGCACACATATTGGCGTGTCGATGAGGAGAAAGTGTCTCTCCCACCATGCCATAAAAATATTGGCTATGGAGGGGGAGAACACGTCCGACACCTGAAGGTAATACTCCCCACCAAAGAGAAAAAAATTGTGTTTTAGTAAAAATACCAAAACCACTTCCATGAACTCCTGTAACAGTGGCGTATATGTGCTATAAATGTTCAAAAACCACCTGAGAGATCTTACAGCACAATCATGTGGAATATTGGTATACAGCGATGAAAGATCTGCTGTTAACCATGTATATTCTGATTTCCACACAAATTTAGAGAAAGCTTGCAGTACCGATCTTGAATCTTGTAAATACCCTGGAATCATAGGGACCAATGGTTGAAGTAATGAATCAAGCCATTCAGATAGTTTTTCAGAATATGAACCAATCCCTGCTACAATTGGACGTAGTGGCGGTGGAAAACCACCCTTATGTATTTTAGGTAAGGCATGAAAACTAGACAGGACCGGCTCATCTACATAAATGAAATCTACTTCTTTCTGTGAGAAAATACTTTTTTCCAGGCCCAAGGATAATATATCCCTAAGTTTACCCTGAAAAGAGTAGCAGCAGAAGAAGGGTTGGTGGTAGTAGCTGCAGCAACAGGCTTCCACTGTCATTGTCACGACTGTAGACTGGAAAACACACAAATAGAGTTAAGTGAACACCTGGAAATTCGGGTTCGCCCAAACTTTGTCGCCAAGATCGAGTTCAGGACTCGAACTTGACCCTGAATGCTAACCCCATTGAAGTCAATGGGGACCAGAACTTTGGGGCACTAAAATGGCTCTAAAAGAGTAATAGAAAGGGCTAAGGGGCTGCAAAAGGAAGCAAAATGCGGGTAAGAGCTAGACAATTGCTCTGCAAACAAATGTGGATAGGGACATGACTTAAAATAACATAAAAATGAAAAATAATAATCTTGAAGGAGGAGGGGGTCCATATGGAGTAGGCGGTTGTGGAGGCGGTGGACGTGGCGGTGTAGGTGGAAGCGGTGGTGGAGGAAGTAGACGCAAACAACACTGTTTATAGTGAAATATAGAAAAGAAAACAAAAAGAAAGTGCGCTGGAGTATAACAAAGACTGGGTGAGGCCGAGATACATGTTGTGACACAGTGAGAGGTTTGGTGATAAAAAACAGGTATTTTCCTCTCAACCTGTGCTGCTGGGTTGATTGCAGCCAGGTGAGTGCAAATGCTGAACCAGATTTTAAGTGCCGTTCCGGGTTTTTGGTAATACCTAGCTACCTTTAAAAGACAGCTAGGTTTATGCAAAGCTCTCTCTCTGTGTGTTTGGGATCTGAGCCCTGTGCTGGGATGAAAAGCTGAGACCTGTGTGTCAGGAGAGCAGGCCACCTAAATCCTGCCAGTGGACTTTTTGTGTTGCCGAGCATTCAGCCAGGTGTGAACTGACACCTAGGATTCCAGGTGAACTTTGTTTCTGTTGTGCTGTGCAAGATCAAGCACCGACACTGTTCTGTTTTCTGTGTGTGAACAAGCACCAAACCTGAAAAGTGACTGTTGTGTTGTGCCTAAAGTGTGAATAAACACTGCAGATTGATTTACAAAGTGTTTTTGCCTCTATACTGCACCCGCCTACCTTGTCTACCAGAGCAAGTCCCCACAATGTCTATTCTGCACAAGGTACGGAATTTTGAAATGCTGGCATTAAGGGCCAGGGATCGTGGGTGGGTAGGGGGTACTTCCACTTTTGCTCCATTATTTTGAAAATGGACAGCTAAACGCTTCCATGGGACATTGTGGTGCTACTTGTTGAAGGTGACGGACGTGGTTGTGTTGCGTTGCTGACACATCCTCTTTTTGTGGGGTGGCCGGTGCCACTGTCACTCCAGAGGTGGAGGAAAAGGCTGAGACTGCAGCAGAAGAGGGAGCAGGAGGAGCCTGAGACATTTCTTGGTTTTGGAGGTGGTTACTCCACTGCAGTTTATGCTTTGCACTTAGATGCCTGGTCATGCCAGTTGTGCTCAGGTTTAGAACGTTTATGCCTCGCTTCAGGCTCTGATTGCACAGCGTTTCATGTCATCTGAACATTGTCTGAAGAACTGCCATGCCAGGGAACTCCTTGGAGCTGGCTTTGTTGTGCTCGTTCCCTGGGTGCGGTGGGCAGCAGCAGGCGTCCTGTCTAGGAGACGGCCGCTCTGCTTTTGCACCCTGCTCCCTCTTTTGCTGTGATGGTGGCTCTGTGCGACCACCGCCTCTCCCTCCAAACTGCACAGGTCATTCTCATGACCTTGATTCCATGTGGGGTTTAGTACCTCATCGTCCTCCACATCATCTTCCACCCAGTCTTCCCCCCTCCTTGTCAGTTTTCACACTGCAGAAAGCCGCAGCAGTTGGCACCTGTGTTTTATCATCAGAGACGGGCTGCGGTGGTCTTCCCATGTCCTCATCCTCAAACATAAGTCTCTTCCACTTCTGGGGCAGGGCTAGGTGGATGGCCCTGGGAAACCCTGCCAGCAGACTCCTCAAAAAGCATATGAGACTGCTGCACGACTTGGGGCTCAGACTGCTTGGCTGATTTGCAAGGGGGTGAGGTGCTAGATCGACGCCAATGGCCTGCAGGTGCTAACTCTGACCTTTCAGCAGCGGACCAGATGGGAGACAATGTGAAGGTACTTTGGGCACTGTCAGCCACCCAATCAACTATCGCCTGTACTTTTTCTGCAATTTGCATATATAAAAGTACGATTTTTAGAAGATAGAAAACTCAAATAAAGGTATGAAACATATGTTTGAACTCAGCTGACATTAGCAAGTAGCTAATGTCAGCTACTGGAAATTGCATAAGTGGGGGTGACAGAAGCCCTTTAAATAATCGACTTGCCGGTTACATGATACACTTTTTTCATTCACTTCCGTTATTAAATTTAAGACCATACCTGTTCCTAATATACCAACATTTTAAAATGTTAATAAATACATATATAAAATTACAAAAAATACATATAACACGTACATACATATATAGACACATGAACACACTTGCGTTTCCTCACAGGCACATACATTGGTATGATCCAAAATATCACACTGCAATAATTCCTTAAAATCACAGATAAATTACCTAAAAGTCGCATATATATCAGCCCAATTATTGTACATACACCATTCTCAAACATATTATCAAAGGTCATCTCCCATCAGTACCACCCACCCCCATCAATATCAATGAAACCAAATACTAATCGTAATACTGTAAAGAGTTAAACCATACTCACACTACGTACGTCCCTTTCAATATTTAATCCCACAGGCTGCAAAGTATTTAATTTGTAAATCCACATTGCCTCCCTTTTATAAATTTGTTTTACAGGGTCTCCCCCTCGCCATTCTTTTTCCACCTTTTCTACTCCCATGACTTTTAATCCCTTCGGATCGCTGTTATGCACTTTTTTATAATGCGCCAAAACACTATGAGATTCTAAACCTATCTTAATATTGTGGATGTGTTCGCTAATCCTTACTTTTAATTTCCTAAGGGTCCTGCCGACATATTGAAGTCTGCAAGGACACTCTAAGCCTACATGCACACGACAGTGTTTTTTCTCAGCTTCCGTTCCGTTTTTTTTGCGGATCCCATTCATTTCTATGGATCCGCAAAAAAAACTGATGCCTCTTCCGTTTCCTGTCCGCGTCCGTCTTCCGCATTTCATGTCCGCAAAAAAAATATGGCATGTCCTATTCTTGTCCGCAAAAAACGGTTTGCGGACCCATAGAAGTCAATGGGTCCGCAAAAAAAACGGAAGACACACTGAAGCCTTCCGTTTTTCCATCCGCATCCGATTTTTTTGCGGATGGTTGCTTGCAAACCAGGGCACTTGTGCAGGTACTTTAAGAAACTGTTTCAAGCCTTCCGTTTTTTTTGCGGATCCCCCAAAAAAACGGAAGACACACGGAAACACAACCTACAAAATTTGCGGACACAAGGAAAGGATGTGGATGTGAAAAAAAAAGGGAGACGGATGCGCGATTTGCGGACAGCAAAAAACAACTGTCGTGTGCATGTAGCCTAAAACATATATTATGCCAATAGTTTCACAGGATAAACACCCCTTTACCTTTTTCTCCTTCATATTAGCAGAACCTGTTTGGGTCTGTTTTTACAGCCAGCACAGAAACATACTATTTTATCCTTAATGGTTGCTGCTCTTTTAAATGGTGGATTTTCTGGGTTCAGGAAGCCTATTACAGAATCATTTTTAAGAATCCTCCAGTTCTTCCGAATAATCTGTTTCAATTGCATACACATGGTGGAAAAAGTGGTAGTGAAAGCAAACTTAAATCTATCTGTATTTCTCTCTTCATTGTTAATCTTAACTGTACTCTTCTCTAACCGCTTCCCTAGGTCTCTCTAACTTATCGACATTGTACCCCTTTTCTTTGAATTTATCCAGGATAATAGTGCTTTGTGTTTCATAATCTATTAGCTGGGAACAATTTCTTTTTATATTTTTAAATTGTCCTCTGGGAATATTCTCTATCCACGGACCATAATGACAGCTATGGACATCAATGTATCCATTTCTGTCTGTGGGTTTAACCCCTTAAGGACCGGGCTCATTTTCACCTTAGGACCAGGCCATTTTTTGCAATTCTGACTAGTGTCACTTTATGTGATGATAACGTTAAAACGCTTTTTCTTATCCAGGCCATTCTGAGATTGTTTTTTCGTCACATATTGTACTTCATGACACTGGTAAAATTAAGTCGAAAAATTTCATTTTTATTTATAAAAAAATATCAAATTTACCAAAAATTTTGAAAAATTAGCAATTTTCCAAGTTTCAATTTCTCTACTTCTATAATACATAGTAATACCGCCCAAAAAAGTTATTGATTTACATTCCCCATATGTCTACTTCATGTATTGATCATTTTGGGAATGCCATTTTATTTTTTGGGGACGTTACAAGGCTTAGAAGTTTAGAAGCAAATCTTCTTTTTTCAGAAATTTTTCAGAAATTTTCAAAAACCCACTTTTTAGGGACCAGTTCAGGTCTGAAGTCACTTTGTGAGGCTTACATAATAAAAACCATCCAAAAATGACCCCATTCTAGAAACTACACCCCTCAAGGTATTCAAAACTGATTTTACAAACGTCATTAACCCTTTAGGTTTTCCATAAGAGTTAATGGCAAATGGAGATAAAATTTCAGAATTTCGATTTTTTGGAACATTTTCCGTTTGAATCCATTTTTTCCAGTAACAAAGCAAGGGTTAACAGCCAAACAAAACTCAATATTTATTGCCCCGATTCTGTAGTTTTCAGAAACACCCCATATTTGGGCGTAAACTGCTGTATGGCCAAACGGCAGGGCACAGAAGTAAGGGAACGCCATATGGTTTTTGGAAGGCGGATTTTGCTGGTCTGGATTTTTGACACCATGTCCGATTTGAAGCCCCCTGATGCACCCCTAGAGTAGAAACTCCAAAAAAGTGACTCCATCTAAGAAACTACACCCCTCAAGGTATTCAAAACTGATTTTACAAACTTTGTTAACCCTTTAAGTGTTCCACAAGAGTTATTGGCAAATGGAGATGAAATTTCGGAATTTCTATTTTTTGTTACCTTGCCTCAAAAAAGTGTAATATAGAGCAACCAAAAATCATATTTACCCTAAAATAATACAAACAAAACTGCCACCTTATCCTGTACTTTCCAAAATGGGGTCGCTTTTTTGGAGTTTCCACTGTAGGGGTGCATCAGGGGGGCTTCAAATGGCACATGGTGTCAAAAAACCAGTCCAGCAAAATCTGCCTTCCAAAAACCATATGGCGTTCCCTTCCTTCTACGCCCTGCCGTTTGGCCATACAGCAGTTTACGGCCACATATGGGGTGTTTCTGCAAACTACAGAATCAGGGCAATAAATATTGAGTTTTGTTTGGCTGTTAACCCTTGCTTTGTTACTGGAAAAATGGATTAAAATGGATAATTTGCAAAAAAATAGCTGTTTTGGGACAGTTTTGTATTTTTTGTTATTTACATCGTTGAACTGACAGGTTAGATTGTGTGCTATTTCTATAGAGCAGGTTGTTACGGACGGGACAATACCAAATATGTCTACTTTTTGGGTTTTTTTGTTTCAGTTTTACATAATAAAGCTTTTTTGAAAAAAAAATATTTTTTAGTGTCTCAACATTCTGAAAGCCATATATATATATTTTTTTTTGGCAATTGTCCTATGTAGGGGCTCATTTTTTGCGGGATGAGATGGCGGTTTGAATGGTACTATCTTGGGGTGCATATGACTTTTTGATCACTTGCTATTACACTTTTTGTGATGTAAGGTGACAAAAAAATGACTTTTTTTACAACGTTTTTATTTTTTATGGTTACGGCGTTCACCTGAGGGGTTAGGTCATGTTATATTTTTATAGAGCAGCTCGTTACGAACGCGACGATACCCAATATGTATACTTTTTTTTATTTATTTTGGTTTTACACAATAATATCCTTTTTGAAACAAAAAAAAATATGTTTTAGTGTCTCCATCAGTTTTTAGGCGATTGTCTCAGGTTGGGTATAATTTTTGCGGGATGAGGTGGCGGTTAGATTGGCACTATTTGGGGGGTCATATGACGTTTTGATCGCTTGCTATTACACTTTTTGTGATGTAAGGTGACAAAAAAATGGCTTTTTGACAAAGTTTTTTTTTTTTTTTTTTTTACAGTGTTTACTTGAGGGGTTAGGTCATGTGATATTTTTATAGAGCAGATTCTTACGGACGTGGAGATACCCAATATGTCTTTTTTTTAATTTTTTTACATTTAACACTGAAAAGCATTTTTGAAACAAAAAAAATCATGTTTTAGTCTGAGAGGCATAGTTTTTTTATTTTTGGGCAATTGTTTTATGAAGGGGCTCATTTTTTGCGGGATGAGATGGCGGTTAGATTGGTACTATTTTGGGAGGCATACGCCTTTTTGATCGCTTTGTATTACACTTTTAGTGATGTAAGGTGCCAAAAATGGCTTATTTACACCATTTTTATTTTTTTTTATGGCGTTCACGTGAGGGGTTCAGTCATGTGATATTTTTATAGAGCTGTTTTTTTACGGACGCGGCGATACCTAATATGTGTAGTGTATTTTATTTTTTTACTTTTTATTCAGTGATTTGTGTTTTTATTTTTTTACTTTTTTCACTTTTTACATTTTTTGGACCCAGACCCACTTGGTTCTTGTAGATCCAGTGGATCTGGTGTCTATATAATACAGTACAGTACACTATATAGTGTATTGCACTGTATTTTTTACTTTTCACAGTCTGGTCAGACTTCTGCCTTTAGCAGAAGTCTGACCAGAGATTACTACCATGGCAAGCAGGACGCTTCTGAAAGCGTCCTGCTGCCATGGTAACCATCACCCACTGCCATTAGAGAGCAAGTGGGTGATGGATAGAGAGGGAGGGGAGCTCCCTCCCTCTGCGATCCCATCCTGGGAGGGGGAGGGGGGCTGCATAGGCACAGCAGCCCCCCGATGGGAGAGGGAGGGAGCTCCCTCCCTGTTAACACCTTCCATACCGCGGTCCGTCCGGACCGCGGTAAGAAAGGAGTTAAGCGGCTGGCATCTGCAGCACAGATGCCAGCCGTTTTCTATCAGAGTGCCAGCAATGTGCTGGCACTCTGATAGAACCACTAGACACCAGGGAATTATTACAAGGGAGGCGGGCGGGGGATCGCTATTGCCTCCCGCACTGCCTCCCGCCTCCGCAACCACCCCCCCCTGCACCCCCGCCGCCATAACAAGATTGGGGGCTGCAGGGGGGGTTAAAATAATTACCTTTGGGGCAATTAACTCTCTGATCCCCGCGGTCACAGACCGCGGGGATCAGAGATCGCTGAAACCGCTGCAAACCGCAGGTCTGAATTGACCTGCGGTTTGCAGCGATCGCCGATACAGGGGGGTCACATGACCCCCCTCGGCATTAGAACATGGTTCCTGCTGATCTACATCAGAAGGTACCATGTTGCTACTGCGCACACATCGGGTGCAGTAGCAGTTTAAACACAGGGCGTACATGTACGCCCTTAGTCCTTAAGTACCAGGACGCAAGGGCGTACATGTACGCCCTTCGTCCTTAAGGGGTTAAAATAGGTTTTAGTATGTATATGTTTATTTCCCAATATGAAAATTTCCAAATCTAAAAAATTCACCTTCTCTTGTCTCATGTTTTCTGTAAACTTAATATTCCACTTATTTTTATTTATATAGTCCAAGAATTGCTTCAGACCATATTCTTCACCTTGCCATATACAGAGAGAGACAACCGTCGATATATATTTTCCAATAAAGCAACAACCATCAATAATGAAGAGAGAAATACAGATAGATTTAAGTTTTCTATCACTACCACTTTTTCGACCATGTGTCCGCAATTGAAACAGATTATTCGGATTATTCGCATTTTAGCTTCATATCACCCACCACTGGAGAAGGCCACTTTCAGTTATTTCGGCCCAGCACCCAGACCGAGGAGAGAGGTCCTACAGCAAGGAATCATGCGTCATATCACCCACCACTGGAGAATGCCTTTTCACTTATTTCGACCCAGCACCCAGACAGAGGAGAGAGGTCCCACAGCAAGGAATCATGCGTCATATCACCCACCACTGGAGAACGCCACTTTCAGTTATTTTGGCCCCAGCACCCAGACAGAGGATAGAGGTCCCACAGCAAGGAATCATGCCTCATATCACCCACCACTGGAGAAGGCCACTTTCAGAAATTTCGGCCCCAGCACCCAGACAGAGGAGAGAGGTCCCACAGCAAGGAATCATGCGTCATATCACCCACCACTGGAGAAGGCCACTTTCAGTTATTTCGGCCCCAGCACCCAGACAGAGGAGAGAGGTCCCACAGCAAGGAATCATGCGTCATATCACCCACCACTGGAGAACGCCACTTTCAGTTATTTCGGCCCAGCACCCAAACCGAGGAGAGAGGTCCTACAGCAAGGAATCATGCATCATATCACCCACCACTGGAGAATGCCTTTTCACTTATTTCGACCCAGCACCCAGACAGAGGAGAGAGGTCCCACAGCAAGGAATCATGCGTCATATCACCCACCACTGGAGAACGCCACTTTCAGTTATTTTGGCCCCAGCACCCAGACAGAGGATAGAGGTCCCACAGCAAGGAATCATGCCTCATATCACCCACCACTGGAGAAGGCCACTTTCAGAAATTTCGGCCCCAGCACCCAGACAGAGGAGAGAGGTCCCACAGCAAGGAATCATGCGTCATATCACCCACCACTGGAGAAGGCCACTTTCAGTTATTTCGGCCCCAGCACCCAGACAGAGGAGAGAGGTCCCACAGCAAGGAATCATGCGTCATATCACCCACCACTGGAGAACGCCACTTTCAGTTATTTCGGCCCAGCACCCAGACCGAGGAGAGAGGTCCTACAGCAAGGAATCATGCGTCATATCACCCACCACTGGAGAAGGCCACTTTCAGTTATTTCGGCCCCATCACCCAGACAGAGGAGAGGTTCATTCAACTTTGGGTTGCACCGCAAGATCATGGTAAAGTTAAAAAAAATGAGGATTCAATAAAGAAGTGCCCCGGAGTACAAGAATACATGTTTGAGGGGGAGACAGTTATAAATGTCTATTCTCCACAAGGGAGGCACAGGTCCTGTGGGATCCATGCCTGGTTCATTTTTATGAATGTCAGCTTGTCCACGTTGGCTGTGGACAGGCAGCTGCATTTGTCAGTAATGACGCCCCCTGCCGTGCTGAATACACGTTCAGATAAAACGCTGGCCGCCGGGCAGGCCAGCACCTCCAAGGCATAAAATGCTAACTCTGGCCACATGGACAATTTGGAGACCCAGAAGTTGAATGGGGCCGAACCATCAGTCAGTACGTGGAGGGGTGTGCAGACGTACTGTTCAACCTTGTTAGTGAAATGCTGCCTCCTGCTAACACGTTCCGTATCAGGGGGTGGTGCAGTTAGCTGTGGCGTGGAGACGAAACTTTTCCACATTTCTGTCATGCTAACCCTGCCCTCAGAGGAGCTGGCCGTGACACAGCTGCGTTGGCGACCTCTTGCTCCTCCTCTGCCTTCGCCTTGGGCTTCCACCTTTTCCCCTGTGACACTTGGGAATGCTCTCAGGAGCGCGTCTACCAGCGTGCTCTTGTACTCGCACATCTTCCTATCACACTCCAGTGCAGGAAGTAAGGTGGGCACATTGTCTTTGAACCGGGGATCCAGCAGGGTGGCAACCCAGTAGTCTGCACACGTTAAAATGTGGGCAACTCTGCTGTCGTTGCGCAGGCACTGCAGCATGTAGTCGCTCATGTGTGCCAGGCTCCCAAGAGGTAAGGACAAGCTGTCCTCTGTGGGAGGCGTATCGTCATCGTCCTCCGTATCCCCCCAGCCACGCACCAGTGATGGGCCTGAGCTGTGTCGGGTGCCACCCCTCCTCGTCCTCCAGTAGTGGGCCCTGGCTGGCCACATTTGTACCTGGCCTCTGCTGTTGCAAAAAACCTTCCTCTGAGCCACTTCTAACAGACTGGCCTGAAAGTGGTAAAAATGACCCCTCATCCTCCTCCTCCTTCTGGGCCACCTCCTCTTCCATTATCGCCCTAAGCGTTTTCTCAAGGAGACATAGAAGTGGTATTGTAACGCTGATAACGGTGTCATCGCCACTGGCCATGTTGGTGGAGTACTTGAAACAGCGCAACAGGGCACACAGGTAGTGATGTCGCGAACATAAAATTTTCATTTCGCGAACAGCGAACGCGAACTTCCGCAAATGTTCGCGAACAGGCGAACTGGGCGAACCGCCATAGTCTTCAATAGACAGGCGAATTTTAAAAACCAAAGGGACTCTTTCTGGCCACAATAGTGATGGAAAAGTTGTTTCAAGGGGACTAACACCTGGACTGTGGCATGCCGGAGGGGGATCCATGGCAAAACTCCCATGGAAAATTACGTAGTGGACGCAGAGTCGGGTTTTAATCCATAAAGGGCATAAATCACGTAACATTCCTAAATTGTTTGGAATAACATGCTTTAAAACATCCAGTGTGTGTATACGATCAGGTATGATGTTGTATCGATCAGGTAGTGTAAGGGTTACGCCCAATTCTCAGACATTGACATACCAAACTCCTCTTTTAATGCACCGCAAACAGTCCATTTGCACAACCGCAAACTCACCATTTGCACAAGGTTGGATACCAAGCTAGCCACGTCCCGGTGATGTCATTGAAGGTTTCTTCCTCCACCCAGCCACGTACCACACCAAGGGTCCCCGAAAGGTCAATTGAATTGATTTTTCGAACGGGGAGATGGTTAAAAAAACGCTGGCTCCCTCCCCTTTGTTTTAATCCACGGTCACTGCGTCTGTGCTGTGCAATTTACTGTCACACTCGATATGAGTGGTATTTTCTGTAGTACTATTCTCATCAGTTTAATCCCTGTTACATCCCATATCAGGGATTGCCTTTTGTGAAAAAAATTTTAGGCCGGGTACCTTCGACTGCCTTCACAATGACAGACCAAACTCTCATACACCAAACTGAATTGATTTCAGGAACCGGGAGATGGAAAAAGCAGCTTGGTCGGTCCTCATACTCCCAAATTGGGGCACTGCGCGTGCACAGAGCAATGTGCTGTGACACCCTATATGAGTGGTGTCTTAACTAGTACTATTCCTATCAGCGGCGGGCGGGTGCGTGGTAACTTGAGAGCAGGTGACCAAAGCTGAGCTGGAGGAAGATGGTGCGTCAAGGTTCTTAGCGGAAGCTGTTGAAGATTGGGTGTCCTGTCTAAGCCAGTCAACTACGTCCTCAGAATTTTTCGGGTTCAGGGTACATGGCCTCTGAACACTAGGCATTATTCCAGGAACAGTGGAAATCACAGCACCACGACCACGACGGCCCCTGCGGGGTGGCCTGCCTCTGCCTGTCATTTTTTTTTCGATAAGTGGTACTGTGCCACCCGGTATCAGTTGTTGGCACTGGCAGTGGGCAAACTACAGTTTGTGGAGGTGGGCCTGACAGACACTGGCAGGAGGCAAGCAACTGAAATTAGACTAATGTGTAAAAATGAAATGCCTTATTTATCGGCAAGCTACTATGCCACCCGGTATCAGTGGTTGGCACTGGCAGTGGGCACACTACAGTCTGTGGAGGTGGGCCTGACACACACTGGCAGGAGGCAAGCAACTGAAATTAGACTAATGTGTAAAAATGAAATGCCTTATTTATCGGCAAGCTACTGTGCCACCCGGTATCAGTGGTTGGCACTGGCAGTGGGCACACTACAGTCAGTGGAAGAGGGCCTGACACACACTGGCAGGAGGCAAGCAACTGAAATTAGACTAATGTGTAAAAATGAAATGCCTTATTTATCAGCAAGCTACTGTGCCACCCGGTATCAGTGGTTGGCACTGGCAGTGGGCACACTACAGTCAGTGGTAGTGGGCCTGACACGCACTGGCAGCAGGCAAGCAACTGAAATTAGACTAATGTGTAAAAATTAAATGCCTTTTTTTATGCAAAGTCCTGTGCCAGCCGGTAGGAGTGGTAGGCACTGGCAGTGGGCACACTACAGTCACTGGAAGTCAGCCTGACACAAACTGGCAGGCAACTAACCTTAGATTAAAGTGTAAAAATTAAATGCCTATTTTGATGCAAAGTCCTCTGCCAGCCGGTATGAGTGGTAGGCACTGGCAGTGGGCACACTACAGTCACTGGAAGTCAGCCTGACACACACTGGCAGGCAACTAACCTTAGATTAAAGTGTAAAAATTAAATGCCTTTTTTTGATGCAAAGTCCTGTGCCACACGGGATGACAGGGGTGGGCACTGGCAGTGGGCACACTACAGTCACTGGAAGCCAGCCTGACACACACTGGCAGGCAGCTAAACTTAGATTAAAGTGTAAAAATTAAATGCCTTTTTTTGATGCAAAGTCCTGTGCCACATGGGATGACAGGGGTGGGCACTGGCAGTGGGCACACTACAGTCTGTGGGCCTGCAGCTCCTCACACACAGGCAGGCCATGCAACTGCAATATGCATATAAAGGGAAAAAAAAGCAGACTAATGTTGCAGCCCTAAAAAGGGCTTTTTGGGGTGCTGTCAGGAGGCTGTCCTTACAGCAGAGATCAGATGAGTCTTTTAGGACTGTAGTGGACACTGAATTCACTAGCCTAGCTATCGATTTCCCAATTAAATCAGCAGCAACTACACTCTCCTTCCTCTCACTAAGACTGCAGCTTCAGAATGAATCTAAAATGGATGCTGTTCAGGAGGTGGGAGGGTCTGGGAGGGAGGGTATGCTGCTGATTGGCTGGAATGTGTCTGCTGACTGTGAGGTACAGGGTCAAAGTTTGCTCAATGATGATGTATAGGGGGCGGACCGAACATCGCATATGTTCGCCCGGCAGAGGCGAACGCGAACAAGCTATGTTCGCCGGGAACTGTTCGCCGGCGAATAGTTCGGGCCATCTCTACACACAGGTCTCGCATGGAGGCCCAATCATTGTTGGTGAAGTGGTGCTGTTCCGCAGTGCGACAGACTCGTGCGTGCTGCAGCTGAAAAACCACTATGGCCTGCTGCTGCTCGCACAGTCTCTCCAGCATGTGCAAGGTGGAGTTCCACCTGGTGGGCACGTTGCATATGAGGCGGTGAGCAGGAAGGCCGAAGTTCCGCTGTAGCGCAGACAGGCGAGCAGCGGCAGGATGTGAACGCCGGAAGCGCGCACAGACGGCCCGCATTTTATGCAGCAGCTCTGACATGTCGGGGTAGTTGTGAATGAATTTCTGCACCACCAAATTCAGCACATGCGCCAGGCAAGGGATGTGCGTCAAACCGGCTAGTCCCAAAGCTGCGACAACATTTCGCCCATTATCGCACACCACCAGGCCGGGCTTGAGGCCCACCGGCAGAAACCACTCGTCGGTCTGTTGTTCAATACCCCGCCACAACTCCTGCGCGGTGTGGGGCCTGTCCCCCAAACATATAAGTTTCAGAATGGCCTGCTGACGTTTACCCCGGGCTGTGCTGAAGTTGGTGGTGAAGGTGTGGCTGACTGGATGAGCTGGTGGAAGCAGAGGAGGAGGAAGCCGAGTAGGAGGAGGAGGCTACATGAGGCAAAGAGTGATGCTCTGCGATCCTTGGCGGCGGAAGGACGTGCGCCAAGGAACTCTCCGCCTGGGGCCCAGCCGCCACTACATTTACCCAGTGTGCAGTTAGGGAGATATAGCGTCCCTGGCCGTGCTTACTGGTCCACGTATCTGTGGTTAGGTGGACCTTGCCACAGATGGCGTTGCGCAGTGCACACTTGATTTTATCGGATACTCAGTTGTGCAGGGAAGGCACGGCTGTCTTGGAGAATTAGTGGTGGCTGGGAACAACACTGTGGGACAGCCATGGCCATCAGCTGTTTGAAGCTGTCTGTGTCCACCAGCCTGAATGACAGTATTTCAAAGGCCAGTAGTTTAGAAATGCTGGCATTCAGGCCCAGGGCTCGAGGGTGGCTAGGTGGGAATTTACGCTTTCTCTCCAAGGTTTGTGAGATGGAGAGCTGAATGCTGCCGTGTGACATGGTGGAGATGCTTGGTGACGCAGGTGGTGTTGTCAGTGGCACATCCTCTGTTTGGTGGGCGGCAGGTGCCAACATTCCTCCCGAGGCGAAGGAAGAGCCCGAGGCAGCAGAAGAGGGAGCAGGGGGAGCCAGAGTGAGTTCCTTGCTTTTAAGGTGTTTACTCCACTGCAGTTCATGTTTTGCATGTAGATGCCTGGTCATGCAGGTTGTGCTAAGGTTCAGAACGTTAATGCCTCGCTTCAGGCTCTGATGGCACAGCGTGCAAACCACTCGGGTCTTGTCGTCAGCACATTGTTTAAAGAAGTGCCATGCCAGGGAACTCCTTGAAGCTGCCTTTGGGGTGCTCGATCCCTGGTGGCGGTGGCCAGTAGCAGGCAAACTCTCTTGGTGGCGGCTGTTCTGCTTTTGCCCACTGCTCCCTCTTTTGCTACGCTGTTGGCTCGGTCTCACCACTGCCTCATCCTCTAAACTATGAAAGTCAGTGGCATGACCTTCATTCCATTGTGGGGTCTAGGACCTCATCATCCCCTGCATCGTCTTCCCCACAGTCTTCCTCCCTGACCTCCTGTTCGGTCTGCACACTACTGAAAGACGCAGCAGTTGGCACCTGTGTTTCGTCATCATCAGAGACGTGCAGACTCCGATGAGGTGGTATTCCCATGTCCTCATCATCAGGAAACATCTGTGGTTGTGCATCAGTGCATTCTATGTCTTCCACCACTGGGGAAGGGCTAGGTGGATTCCCTTGGGAAACCCTGCCAGCAGAGTCTTTAAACAGCATAAGAGACTGCTGCATAACTTGAGGCTCAGACAGTTTCCCTGATATGCATGGGGGTGATGTGACAGACTGATGGGCTTGGTTTTCAGGTGCCACCTGTGCGCTTTCTGCAGAAGACTGGGTGGGAGATAATGTTGTGAACATGCTGGATCCTCTCTTGGTCACCCGATTGACTAGCGCCTGTACCTGCTCAGGCCTTACCATCCTTAGAACGGCATTGGGCCCAACCAAATATCGCTGTAAATTCTGGCATGTACTGGAACCTGAGGTAGTTGGTTCACTAGGACGTGTGGCTGTGGCAGAATGGCCACGTCCTCTCCCAGCACAAGAGGGTACACTAACACCACCACGACCGCGTCCCTTACTAGATGTTTTCCTCATTGTTACCGTTAACCAAGCACCACAATAAGAAAAAAAATATTTGGCCCAATGTATTGATTTCAAATTCAGGCCTTTTTTTTACAGGCACCTAACACTATCTGCCTATTTATTTATGTAGCGTATTACACTAATCCAGGCACAGCAGTAACCACTGATTTAGGGGAATATCTCTTTTAGGGCTAGTATTTAGGCCCTGGATGAAAGGTATCCATTTATGGACAGATTTACACTTGGCCTGCAACAGCTCGAACACCCGATTCAGGGTATTGCTATTTTGGCAATTTAATTTCACCCCAGAACAAAATATACCCTTTTACGGACAGATTATCACTTGGCCTGCAACAGCTGGGACACCAGATTAAGGGTATTGCTATTTTGGCAATTGAATTTCACCACACAACAAAATATAAGTTTTTGCGGACACTATGAAACTTGGCCAGCCACAGCTGAAACCACTGATTTATGGTATTGCTATTTTGGCAATTGAATTTCACCCCAGAACAAAATATACCCTTTTACGGACAGATTAACACTTGGCCTGCAACAGCTGGGACACCAGATTCAGGGTATTGCTATTTTTGCAATTGAATTTTACCCCAGAACAAAATATACCCTTTTATGGGCAGATTATCACTTGGCCTGCAACAGCTGGGAGACCAGATTCAGGGTATTGCTATTTTGGCGATTGATTCTCACCCCAGAACAAAATATATCCTTTGCCAGACAGCAGACAGTATTATACTTGGCTAGCCAAAGCTGGAACACCAGATTTAGGGGATTGGTATTTGGGCAATTGTATTTAACCCCTTAATAAAATATAGAAATTGCTATTCTGAGTTTCTAGGGGTGACAATTAGCACAGCCAAGCCCCTGATGTAGGATATAGCAAAAAAAAAAACTAGTATTGATGGATTGATGGACTTAGTGGCAGCTTGTTCTGGTGCACCACAAGTCACAAAATGGCCGCCGATCACCCCAGAAAATAAGTGACAGAAAAACGCTCTGTGCAGCCTAAAAACCAGTGAGGAAGTAACTAGCAGAAGTTCAATCATTCACAGCTGTAGATCGATCACTTCATTAGGTGATGTTGCTGACTTTTCCCTGCCTAATCTCGCCCTCACAGAAGCTGCGTCCTCTCCCTACACTAATCAGAGCAGTGTGACGTGCAGCGCTACGTGACTCCAGCTTAAATAGAGAATGGGGCACATGCTGCACTTGGCCAATCACAGCCATGCCATTAGTAGGCATGGCTGTGATGGGCTCTTAGGGCAAGAAGTAAAACGCTAGCTGATTGTAATCGCCGAACAACGAACCCAAACTTTTTTGAAAATGTTCGGGTCCGTGTCCTGGACTCCACAAAATTCGGTACGAACCCGAACTATGCTCGAACTGTTCGCTCAACACTAATCCTTGCCTTTTATTTTCAAGTGATGACGAATATGGGCCATTCCTTCCAATTGTTACTGTGCATCAAGGTGCTCAACACCCTGGAGAAACTCTTACAAGCATGGACAGTGCATGATTTTCATAGCCTACTGGGCCAATGTTTTTTGTGGCAATGCAGTAGCGCAGCAAGAAGGTCAGGTTCTATATTGACAATTCCATGTTTATGTCTGTCTGGTTCCCATACCACGTCCTCCTCCATGGACATCCTCCTGTCCACAACAGCAGCAGGGCAGAGTATTGCTTACACTTCCCCTCACTCCTATCATATGTGTAATGTGAAACGTTGCCATGTGGTGTTTGAGCTGATCAGCCAACCATGTACAGGCACCCTAAATAGATCAAGTGCAAATATTTGATGAACATTAGCATTCATTAGCCCAAACTATTTCACTAACAGGTAAAATCATCTTTTCATTAGCTGACTATCATTATGTATTGTAGCCTCCAAGGAGAACAATTATGAAGCTGCCTGTGATCAGATGAAAGAATACAGTATATAAACCATGACATTTATTAATATATTTATTATTCATTACATTATGGCTGTGAAACAAATGCATTGTATATAATATATATATATATATATATATATATATATATATATATATGTGGGGATCCGCTCTGGTAGGCAGTGGTAGCGAGTGCAGCATAGAGGCAACACAGACAGTTCTTGGTGTTAAACGGTGCTTTCTTTATTCACACGGTGAACACAAGTGAAAGGGCAGTGCAGTTCATAGGGAGGGTGGTCACACACAACGGCAAAACAATAGTTCAGTCCCAAACCAGCTGCAGGCTACTTGAGGCCTGGTTCCATCACATCAAGAAAAAGTCTATTCAAAGCCAGGAGTAATGTCACCTCTTTCTCCTTGGGGAAGCAAGCCCCTGGGTCCGGCTTCTAGCCACGGAATACGGATCCCTCCTGGCTTCAGCTGGGGTTCCCTGCACAGTCCTTTACAGGCCTCAGTACACAGCCCAGCTCACCTTCACCTCTCACTCTCACAGCAAGAGAACAAAAGCTTTCACACCACACCCTGCTGCTGGTCGGGTTTTAAACCCTCCCCTGCAAACCTGGCCTGGACCGTGGGGAGACAGGCACCCACCCGCATATCTGCCTGCTCCCAGTAAGAGCCGGCCCGGATCCGCTGTGTTAACAGCATAACCGCTGCAAAACACACTTTTCCGGCTCTTACTCCACCGGGACCAGGACCCCCGGTGGCACGTGTCTACCGTCTATTACCACCCCAGGTACTCTCCTACATATCCCCCCCCTTTGTTCAACCCTGCAGGGTTGCACACCCTGTTCAATCCTGAGAGGTTGGACACATGTACAGCAGGGTACCCGGGACAGGGCATCTGCATTCCCCTGTAAGCGGCCTGCTCTGTGTTCGATACTGAATTTAAAATTCTGGAGGGACAAAAACCATCTGGTGACCCGGGTACTCCTCTCCTTGGCCTGGCTCATCCACTGGAGAGGGGAATGATCAGTCACCAGACGGAACTTTCTCCTTAACAGATAGTATCTAAGGGACTCGAGGGCCCACTTGATGGCCAGGCATTCTCTCTCTACCACGCTGTACCTGATTTCCGCTGGAGTGAGCTTGCGACTCAGGAAGACAACGGGGTGTTCTTCCCCATTGACTTCCTGAGAGAGTACTGCCCCTAGGCTTACTCCAGAGGCGTCCGTCTGAACAACAAATTCCCGTGTGAAGTCGGGTGTCACCAAAACCGGCGACCCACACAGAGCCGACTTCAAACAGGAGAACGCCTCTTCCGCCTGCTCATCCCAGCGGACCATTACCGTATTCCTCCCCTTCAAGAGTCTTGTCAACGGGGCCGCTACCGTGGCAAAGTTGGGGATAAAGCGCATGTAATACCCTATCATGCCTAGGAACGAACGTACTTGCTTCGTGGTAAGAGGTCTGGGCCAGCTCTTAATCGCCTCAACCTTGTCTACCTGGGGTTTGACAACTCCGCGCCCAATCACATATCCCAGGTACCGGACTTCCTCAAACCCGATCGAACATTTTTTTGGGTTGGCCGTCAGTCCAGCTTTTCTAAGTGAATCAACTACGGCCTGCACCTTGGGCAGATGACTCTCCCAGTCCTGGCTAAACACAATGATGTCGTCCAGATATGCCGAAGCATATGGACGATGGGGCCGTAGGATGACGTCCATCAACCGCTGGAAGGTGGCTGAAGCGCCATGTAGGCCAAAGGGCAAAACTCGGTACTGAAACAACCCCTCGGGGGTGACAAAGGCCTTCTTCTCCTTTGCCGCCTCCGTGAGAGGCACCTGCCAGTACCCTTTTGTGAGGTCGAGGACCGAGAAATAGCGAGCTTTCCCTAGCCGTTCTATGAGCTCGTCTACCCGAGGCATGGGGTAGGCATCAAATTTCGACACTTCGTTGAGCTTTCTAAAGTCATTGCAGAAGCGTAGAGTACCGTCAGGTTTTGGGATGAGGACTATGGGGCTGGCCCACTCGCTTCTGGACTCCTCAATGACTCCTAACCTCAACATGGACTTTACTTCTTCTGAAATGGCCTGTCGTCGGGCCTCCGGTACCCGATATGGCTTTAACCGTACCCTGACGTGGGGCTCGGTGACGATGTCATGTCGGACTACCGAAGTTCGACCAGGAAGATCAGAGAACACGTCCCTATTTCGACTCACAAATTCTTTAGCTTCCTGAGCTTGTTTGGGCGACAGTCCACCAGCTATCTTTACTGTGGAGGTGCCCTCCGGTGGGGCGGGGAACTTCCCCGCAGTCAAGACAGTGCTTGGGCCGTCCCCAAGGAGATTCTCCCTATCTCTCCATGACTTCAGTAAATTTACATGATATACCTGTTCTGGCTTCCGCCGTCCTGGCTGGTATATCCTGTAATTTACTGGCCCTACCTTCTCTTTCACCTCGTAGGGACCTTGCCACCGTGCCAAAAACTTACTGTCAATGGTGGGGATTAGCACCAGTACCCGGTCACCCGGGTTAAATGTCCTGACCTGGGCACTCTGGTTGTATACCCGGCTCTGTGCCAGTTGGGCGGCCTCCATGTGTTCCCGGACGATTGGTAGGACTGTCTCTATGCGGTCCTGCATCTTTTCTATATGCTCTATGAGGCTCTTGTGTGGGGTGGGCTGTTGCTCCCACGCCTCTTTAGCGATGTCCAGCAACCCCCTTGGACGTCGACCGTATAATAGCTCGAAGGGCGAGAACCCCGTAGATGCCTGGGGCACTTCTCGCAATGCGAACAACACGTACGGCAGCAACAGGTCCCAATCCTTTCCGTCTTTGGCTATGGTTCTTTTGAGCATAGTTTTTAAGGTTTTGTTAAACCGCTCCACCAGTCCGTCGGTTTGTGGGTGGTACACGGACGTGTGCAACCGTTTAACCCCTAAAAGCTTGCAGAGCTCCCTCGTCACCTTAGACATGAAGGGGGTCCCCTGGTCGGTCAGGATCTCTTTCGGAATCCCCACTCTTGCAAACATACCCATGAGCTCTTTGGCTATGAGCTTAGCCGAGGTATGACGTAGGGGGATCGCTTCAGGATATCTGGTGGCGTAGTCTAGGACCACCAAGATATGCTGATGCCCTCTGGCCGACTTGTTTATGGGGCCTACCAGATCCATCCCTATTCTTTCAAAGGGAACCTCGATGATGGGCATGGGCACTAGGGGACTGCGATAGTGGGGCTGGGGGCTTGTCATCTGACACACTGGACAGGATTGACAAAACCTCTTGACCTCCTCATAAACCCCGGGCCAATAGAACCTTTGCAGAATCCGCTCTTGGGTTTTTTTCACACCCAAATGTCCTCCCAGCACGTGGGAGTGGGCCAAGTCCAGTACCACACGGCGGTATGGTTGGGGTACCACCAGCTGCTCCACTACCTCCTGCTGCACCTTGTTCACCCTGTATAGCAGGTCCTGGTTACAAGCCAAATGGGGAAACACCGAGTCGGCGCCTGGGTGCTGAGCCACCCAATTTACCACTGTAACCCCTTCCCTCGCCCGCAATAATATCGGATCCTAGAGCTGGGCGGTCCCGAACGTGTCACGGGATACCTCCAGGTCCGGGATGGACGGGGTTTCCACAGATTCGCCTGCCAACACCTCTAGGGGAAACCTATCGGGATGACACTCTACAGGTGATGTGGTGACCCCTACGGCTGGTACCCCCACATCGGGATCTTCGGACACCGGGCCCGATTGCTGTCCGCCCCTAAGGTAAGGCATATCGCTCTTCCATAGAGCCCAGAACAACGGAAAATCCCTTCCCAGTATGGCGGCATAAGGGATCTGGCGTCCCACACCGACGACGTGCTGTACCTCTCGGCCCAACACGGACATGGTAACCATGGCGGTGGGGTACTCTCGGCGGTCCCCATGGACACAGACAATGGAAAGGGTTTGCTTTCCTGGTAGGTTCTCAGACACTAAGCACTCATGCACAAGGGTCACAAGGCTCCCAGAGTCCAGCAGAGCATTAATCGGATGCCCATCGATCAAGACTGGGCACAGGGGTGGCATCTCGGCGGCCAGTAGGGGGTCCGCGGTACATACAGGCTGGGCAAAGAAAGAGGACCTGCGAACGAACCCGCAGTCCATGGGTTCAGGTGCTTGAGGACAGTTCGCGGCCCTATGTCCCAGTCCATGGCAGTGCCAACATTGAATCCCCGTGGTCCCTCCCCGGTCTCTCTTCCCCGGAGCAGGACTAGCCTTCTCCCCCTTTGTGGTTGGGGACCTTTTTCCGGATCCCTAGCCTGAGGGGGAGCCTGACGGGTTTCCCGTGCCTGCGTGGAGTCCCGCACCAAATCCTGGGTCGCCACATACCTCTCGACTAGGCTTACCAACTGATCGAGGTTGCCAGGGTCTCCCTGACCGACCCATCGCTGTATGGCCCTTGGCAGTGTCCGCACAAAACGGTCCACGACCACTCGCTCGACCATTTGGGAGGGACTCAAAGTCTCCGGCTGGAGCCACTTCCTCACCAGATGCACCAGGTCGTATGCCTGAGACCGGACGGGTCTGGACTCGGAAAAGGCCCACCGATGTACTCTCTGCGCCCGCACATAAGTGGTAACCCCCAAGCGTGTCATTACCTCAGCCTTTAGCTTCCCATAGTCCTGGGCATCCTCACGGCTGAGGTCGAAGTATGCTTTTTGGGCGTCTCCGACTAGGAATGGCGCCACCACTTCTGCCCACTGTCCCGACGGTAAGTTCTCCTGTTCCGCGGTCCTCTCGAACACCATCAGGAAGGCCTCTACATCATCCTCCGGAGCCATTTTTCTTAATGCAGACCGGACTTTATCCCTGGGAGCTGGCGGCGATGGAGTCACTGCCGGTGGGGTCTCTCGCTGGGATGCACTCAGAGCCTCTTGCATAAGCGCCAACTGTTGTACCAGCAAACTGTTTGTTTGTTGCTGTTGTGCATTGCTCTGCACCAACTGCTTAACCAGCTCCTCCATTTTGTCAGGGATGACCAAGCTTGCTGGTTTAAGGTATGACATGCAGGCGTGCACCACCCGGATAAATATTCTTTGCCAGCCTCACTGCAGTATGCCCGCATTCTCCACCAATTGTGGGATCCGCTCTGGTAGGCAGTGGTAGCGAGTGCAGCATAGAGGCAACACAGACAGTTCTTGGTGTTAAACGGTGCTTTCTTTATTCACACGGTGAACACAAGTGAAAAGGCAGTGCAGTTCATAGGGAGGGTGGTCACACACAACGGCAAAACAATAGTTCAGTCCCAAACCAGCTGCAGGCTACTTGAGGCCTGGTTCCATCACATCAAGAAAAAGTCTACTCAAAGCCAGGAGTAATGTCACCTCTTTCTCCTTGGGGAAGCAAGCCCCTGGGTCCGGCTTCTAGCCACGGAATACGGATCCCTCCTGGCTTCAGCTGGGGTTCCCCGCACAGTCCTTTACAGTCCTCAGTACACAGCCCAGCTCACCTTCACCTCTCACTCTCACAGCAAGAGAACAAAAGCTTCCACCACACCCTTGATGCTGGTCGGGTTTTAAACCCTCCCCTGCAAACCTGGCCTGGACCGTGGGGAGACAGGCACCCACCCGCATATCTGCCTGCTCCCAGTAAGAGCCGGCCCGGATCCGCTGTGTTAACAGCATAACCGCTGCAAAACACACTTTTCCGGCTCTTACTCCACCGGGACCAGGACCCCCGGTGGCACGTATCTACCGTTTATTACCACCCCAGGTACTCTCCTACATTATATATATATATATATATATATATATATATATATATATACACATGCAAGTTTCATCTTCAGTTTCTCAGTTTTTTTTTTTTTTGCTTTGTTGGATGAGATCTTAATAGAGAAGGACTATGAATGATCAAAGACAAACACTGCCAAAATCACACATATTTGAGTTTTACAGTCTGTCAATCTGCCTGCCATCTGAATAAACATTTATTCAGATTAAACATGTTTCTATTAATTTATGCTGCTTTAAATGGGATTTGTTGTAACTATATTCGGTGTGAAAACTGAGCAGCATATGTGAGGATATCAAGATGGGAACAATTCTAAAGTATTTATTATAACTCACATACATTTTATTGGAAATGCATTACAACTTAGCGTGCATGTTCCCAATACAGGTTGCCAGTTACAATAATGTTTTTCATGTTTTATGTTGACAGGCTACCATTGACATTGGCAAGTAACATTCTCACCAACAGAAAAATGTAAAAAAAGAGTGAAAAATGACATATCCTTTTGTACAATTTTTGCTAAAAGTTTCAGTATGTCGTCCAGGCCGTTCAGATAACAGAATAATAACTAGACTGAAGCTTTTGCATTTTTATTTTATTCTTTTCTACATTCCAAAAGCCAAATTAAATTTTTATTATTCACATGGGGACATATTTCACATATAAGGGCTTATTTTTGCAGGACAAGTTGTATTTTATAGAAAAACCAGATAGTACCACTCATCTTTGTAACACACTCATCTTTGACAACCTATTGTGAATGGTGGATCATACGTTTACATCTGTGCATGCTGCAGTTTTCTTTCCGTCATGGGATGCGGAGCAAAATGGATCTGGTATGACCCACATTGCAAGTCAATGTGGACAGATCCGTTTTTTCTGACACAATAAAAAACGGATCCTTCCCCCATTGACTTTTAATGGTGTTCATGATGGATCCTTGCTATGTTAAAGATAATACAACCGGATCCGTTCATAACGGATGCAGATGGTTGTATTATCGGTAACGGAAGAATTCTTTGCTGAGTCCTGCTGGATCCAGCAAAAACACTAGCGTGAAACTAGCCTTACAATGATTTTCATGCCTGATCAGTTTTGTTCAGTTTTGATTCAATTCAACCGGATCTGGCTGAAATGTAGTCATCAGGATGTATTAAATGGAATGGATCCTAATGCTACTTTCACACTTGCACTAGCATGGTCCGGCAGGCTGTTCCAGCAGGGGAACAGCCTGCTGGATCAGTACTAACGCTAGTCCATGTGGATGGGGATGGGCCAGAGATCCGGCTGCAGCACGGCAAATAACCTCCCTAATGCCCGGGCCCCTCAGATAGGTTATACTTTCCCCACTCCCTTGCACCTACGTCACTATTGATGTCCTATATGGCTGTCGCTGCATCTCTTTGTCATATGGATCAAAACTAACGTCACCAAAGATGCAGTGGCGGCAGTGCGGCCATCAGAAGCAATGTAGGAGTCTGGGAGCGGGGTAAATATTACCTACCTTATGGGCCCAGGCATTAGGGGGTCATTATATGGGTTTGATAACCCCTTTAACATGTGAATGTGTCATATGTGTCATATGTGTGTTGACCCAGTACATGTATGTCATGTAACAATGTTGCCTAAATGTCAGGCATGATATGATGTGAAGAGTGTCATATGACCACTGCCATGTTTTAGTTAGATCACGGATACATTACACAGGACTTATACATGGGCTAAACCATTCTACATGTATATTAGAAAATTGTACGATTTCCTAATATATAAACAAATAAAAAAAATTAAAACTGGAATATCCCTTTAACTGTCTCCTCTGAATCCTGACCTCTGTCAAGAGAAACCTTAGTGTGTGCATACTTCTTCCCTTGCTGTGCTCCAATGTTCCTAACATAATAATGTAATACAACGAGTTATATAATTACAATATTAACAATGTGTCAATCAGACTATAAGCATTTTAACTACCCCTGCCAACCTGCATGTCACTGAGCAATAGAGAAGGGAATACAATCCTCAAGTAAAATTGATTGTAAATGTCCCATTTTTAACAAAAATCTTTGTCCTGTATCCTTAATACAGTAATATATTTTCTCATAAGAGGTTACCCTACATACTGGTTGCTTCCATTTACTCATTTCCAGCGAGGATTTTGCTACCCACTTAGGCCTTATTCACATTTCAGTGAATCACAGGGCAACCATTCTAATGATGTGAGGTCTCCTCAGTGGGACCCTACAGCAATGAAATACTTATCATCTACCTTCTAATAGTAACATAGTACATAAGGCCAAAAAAAAGACATCTATAAATCCCGTTCGGCCTGTCATCCTGCTAGTTGATCAAGAAGAAGGAAAAAAAACCCTGTGAGAAGCCAATTTTCCCCAATTAAGGAGAATAAAAAATTCCTTTCCGACTCCAATCAGAATAACTCCCTGGATCAACGACCCATCTCTAGTAGCCATAACCTGTAATATTATTATACTCCAGAAATACACTCATCACCACATCCTCAGGCAAAGAGTTCCATAGTTTCACTGCTCTTCCCGTAAAGAATCCTCTTCTATGTTTGTGTACAAACCTTCTTTCCGCCAGACGCAGAAGATGTCCCCTCGTCACAGTCACAGTCCTGGGGATAAATAGAAGATGGGATGTCTGTTGTGACAATCAAGTTGGTCGCAAGGAGAGGGTGCCAAAGAGAAATCAGATTATGGTTGGTTACCATGTCAAGACAATACTGCATAATATGTTGGCACTATATAAGCAATCTAAAAAAAAAAGAAGATGCCTACTGAAATCAATAAGCCACCTGGGTAATACAATAATACAGGTTCTCAGTAATCACCAAAAGAATCACTAAATATAGTGGGTAAAGTGAATATCTTTTATCTGGTTCTTCCCTTACTAAGGCTCATTTGCCTCATTATACAGTATGTCTTGCAGTTATTTGATAATTATTTGGTTCTTACTGGTGGTTTAGCAATATTTTTTAATCCGTATGCCCTTTGTGTATTGGAAATCAGCTCTCTATGCAAAGACTTCCTGGTGAGATTGTGATAGACTTGTGTTATACACCACAGCCGAAAATAACGAGGCCGAGCTGCGGGAGGAGAGGGAAAGAAGCAGTAGCCTGAACCCACTGTACGATGAGACAGAACTAAATTGAAGTCATAGATCATAGCACCCAAATAATAAATACCTACCAAAAAAGTTTTCAAAGTGCAATTGCTAAAGACAATAAATGCAGAGGAATATCCCCTATAGAAACTGACTCCCATACTGTATGATTTTTGACGTTCATGAGTGAATAGTGGCTTTAAGTGCTTGTGGCTTTAAGACAGCGGTCCGGACACACCTGATGTCTACAAAGCCTTCATACCTTCATATGTTCTAATAGAGTATACGAAAAATGGTTGTCCATGAGAGACAAGTATTAAATAGGAAAAATAAATAAATAAAATACTGGATTGTGTAATTAAGCTAATCAGTATTTTTTTTTTTTTACTACTTTTGACACACTATCATATTAGAAGCAACATAGTTTTGTTGTATATCATGGCTGCTCACCTATAACATTACCCTTAGAGAAGGTCTTGTCCTCCTCATTGATCTTAACTATAATGAATATGCCTACCCAGTATCACCATCATTAGTAGTCCATTAATCACGAGCACACAGGCGGCTTAAACATTTATACATTTATGTTCTTTGGAATGGAGAGAGCTTGTTGCCATGATAACCCTCATTATTCTTCTACTCATAACTTAATGATGTCTGTGACAGGAAAATTATATGTAAAATGTTGCAAATGGCACAACCAGCCCTGCACTGAAACTTTGTATATTCATGAATGCTTTATAGCATTTTATAAATATCCTTCTGCTGTTCTTTTGCCATTTCCTTAGGTTAAAGTAGACCGGCTTCAATAATTTTGGATGATGCACAATATAGAAATGAATGGCTGAGCCAAAGAACAAATCTGTTTAGCTGGAAGACCAAATCTGTGCTGTTTTTATGAAAAAAGGAAAAAAAAACAGTTGTCTATTTATGTTTTCCTATTTTCAACCATTGTCAGTTGTCACGTTTCCAGCTTGTAGTTCTTTTGAGGACAGCCATTGCTAGAAAAGAGTGAGAAGTCATAATGCGGGCAACTGCATAACATCCGGAATGTACAGTTGTACACCATACATTTAGACCATTACATTAAAACCTCTAACAGGACATAAGTAATGTTGGTTAACCCCTTGAGCCCCCAAAGGATTATTCATTGTTGTGTTTTGTTTTTCACTCAATGCCTTCCCAGAGCTATAACTTTTTATTTTTCTATTCACATAGCCATTTATCTTTGTGGGATAAGCTGAACTGTTTGACACTATTTTACATTGCATACAATGTAGTGGGAAGCTGGAAAAAAAATTCTAAATGGGGTAGATTGGGATAAAATGCTATTCTTCCACAGATTTACAGGTATTGTTTTTAGAACGTTCCCTATGTAATAAAAGAGACCTGTTACCTTCAGTCTCTGGGTCATTACAATCATAGTACAACATTTTAATTGTTTTTCTAGTGCTTCAATACTGAAAAGCTTTAAAAACCAATACTTTTTTCTTTTCATTGCCATATTCTGACCCCCATAACTTTTTTATAATTTGGTCTACAGAGCTGTGTGAAGACTCATTTTTGCAGGGTGATTTTATTGCAGACTTCCTATGCATGTTACTGCAATGCACAGTGTTCTACACCACTATACAGACTCTCTGTAGCCAGGAAATGTTTTTTAACGAGATTCACCACAAATAAATTTGGATCGAATGTAATCTTTTCGGAAAATTCGGCAAACTGACCAAATCGAATTTTGGAGAAATTCACCCATCTCTAGCTGTTTCCATTGGGCTGTTGCTCGCTTCTTAATAGCGCTACTCTGATGCGCTTTTGTCCTTCTCCACTGGTGCTTTATTTCCTTTCCCCCCTGGTGTGGTAAACCAGGTATGATTGTCCTTTTGTTTTTCTTCATATTATATATTAATTGCTTACATTTTCAACTTCTTATACATACTTTACTTTTTAAATTATGCATATATCCTTAATTGTTCGCATATACTTACATAAGACCTCCATTTCTTATCTTGCCTTTTGATTTACATATATGGTAATAATACACTCAACTTTTTTCTGTGACCTCTGTGAGATCCTTGGAATCTTGAAGATGTACCATCAGGAAGTGATACACTTGGTCTCGTACTTCCCCTGATGTTATTTTATGACTTTACCATAGTCTTTACTTAACCCTATATCATTAGGTTCTCTCTGTTGTACTCTGGTACCTTCCCTACATTTAAACGGATTTTAAAAGTTTGTGGATGATGTCTCTGAGATATTTTGGTGTTCCCGACCATTATGTACTACTTGAATAATTTATCTCCTTTTATCACTTTTATGTTGGTTTTCACTTGCACTTTGTAAGTATTTTCCTCTACGCTAATGAATGTCTATGGCCGAAAATGTTCAGATTTTTATACTGGGAGTCCACCTAAGGCCTCTTGCACACGAACGTATTTTTTTTCAGTGTTTTGCTGTCCGTTTATAGCGGATCCGTTTTTCCATTTTTTGCTTCCGTTTTGTTTCCGTTTCGGTTCCATTGTTCTGTTCCGTTTTTCCGTTTGGCATATACAGTATACAGTAATAACATAGAAAAAATTGGGCTGGTCTTAAAATTTTCAATAGATGGTCCTGCAAAAAACGGAACGGATACGGAAGACATACGGATGCACTTCAGTATGCTTTCCATTTTTTTTGCAGACCCATTGACTTGAATGGAGCCACTGAACGTGATTTGCGGACAAGAATAGGACATGGTCTATATTTAAACGGAACAGAAAAAACTGAGAAACGGAAACGGAAGGCATACGGAGTCACTTCAGTATTTTTTGCAGACCCATTGAAGTGAATGGTTCAGTATACTATCAGTATATTGAACTGAAAAAACTGCCAGTATACGGTCCGCAAAATACTGTCGTGTGCAAGGGGCCTAATAAAGAATACAAAACTGCTTACAATTTTGTGGAGTGTGGAAGTCTTTATTTTATTTATATTTACAGGGATGTCATCTAAGCGTTACAGCATGACAAACACACTTGTCAGTGGTGGAATATATAAGATAACAATTGAACAATCAATTCTTGAAGTTGCTAGAAGTAGGAATCAGGCATAAGGATCTGGAAAACTTTGACAAGTAGCAAACTATGATGGTTAGATGACCGAGTCCAAGCATCTCCAAAACGTTAGAACTTCTTCCTGGGTTTTAAGTAGTCAGTAAAGAAGTAAAGAAGAAAATGACAATAAATTAAGTTAAGTTAATTCTTTTGCTAAAAGTAAAGGTAATGAGATGTAAAACTGAATAATCTCAAGGGTACAGCAGTTGGAGGATATCAGATGTTTCACAGAATGGTTAAGGGAAAATGAAAAATAACACCATGATTAAGAGTAAGGGGTAGAACCTGAGATGATAACGAAGATGTGGACAAACACAATGGACACATGAAAAACAGTGTTTTCATATACATAATAAAAACACTTAGGAACCGTAAATTCAGGGACTATTAAACCCACATTAAACTCATGCACAGTACAGTAAATGTGTTGTTATATGATAGTTGCTATCCTCCTATCAACACTTTCATTATTTAATTTTGATATGTTGTGCATATGCATGCATGCAAAAAAAATAAAACACATGAGAGAACAGGGGTGCTAGGAGACCTCAGAGTTTCATACACAAATTTTCAGGCCAATTGGAGCACTTTTGATTTGGGTATATATGATTTGGGCCTAAATCAAATTGGTCAACTGATTGAGTTGAATCAAACGTAAATCTAATTTTAAGCAGTTCACTCATCTATACTAACAAAGTAATTGAGACATGTGGCAAGCTAAAGCTAGCGCACCAAGTATGAGCCCACAGAGGAGCTAAAGTGGCACATATTGCTGCAAAAGCTTATGTTGGCTATAATAGAAAGGTATGAAAACTGTATATTTGATATACACAGTTGTATTTGATAAAGATGACACCTTCTACTTATAAAATAGGCTCAGTTCTTGAGCCTGAACCATCCCCAAGCCATAAATATATGGTAATTCAGGTTACAGACAATCGAAATAGCAACAGACGATTTACGACATAGGGTAATAAACTTTTAATATTACAGGTTCTTCCACATGTAAAGCACTGAGGATGTCACACTTCAAAATCTGATTCTTCCATCTGTAATAATAAATTATATTTTAAAATAAATTCTGTGTAAATAATATAGCTAAAAAAGTGATAAAAGTATGCTTAAAATGTGCAAATTACTTTAACAGTTTTAAATTCAATATGTGCTAATTACTTTATCTTGTAATTCAACAGCACATGAGAGCACACTAATTTAAATGAATTATGTTTAAAAACTAGTCTAGCATTATCTGTGTAATAATTAAATTAAAAATATTTAAAAATCCTAGCAGGAGCACTGTTGCATTTTAGACTTAAATTAAATATAAAAATATTGCTCACTTTTATAGTGTACTTTGCCTATTCATTATTTTAAAAATAATTGATAGTCAGTATAAATAAACTGTATATTGTGGGGGCTTCATGGTGAAATATGGTTTTAATTAGCATAGAGAGTGTAATTACTACAGTGAGATTTGTAGTCTTGAGCAGTCAATATTTTTTAACAAATAGTCCAATTGATGAAGCTATTTATTGCTCATATATTTCAATAGCTATTGCACTAATGGGGATAATAACAAATGTGAAAGAAAGAAGACTTTATGTTTTTTATACTGTTAATATTTTTTGTCAAGTCAAAATATAATGTTGCAGTTTATGTATTTTAATATATCACAGTATAGTGATACCATTCATTAAGAGGGGTTTATGGCAGTAACTGATTCATCATACAATACCCAATATGAATTTTAGCACCTAAGGAACACCATTGATTTTAATTAAATTGCAAAAAAGAATATAAAAAAAGTATCATTTTTGGTATTCATGTAGCAACACTGTAGAATTTTCTCTGGGATGCTGGATTGTTATGTTTAGACAGTAACTTAATTGAAGCTTCATTTTCACCTAGTTACAAGGGTTGCCTGCTTTGCAGCACCACTACTATTGCAGTAAATAGGAGCAGCATTGCCTCAGTCTGCTACAAACTAGACAGAACTCTCTGCTTATGGCGCCAGAGCAATTGACAAACAAATGATTGACATGGGGCGAAATAGAGTCTCAAATTCCAGCAGATCAGCTAGTGATGGCCTATTCTGAGGATAGGCCATCACATTATAAAAGGAGGACAACCCCTTTAACCACTTAGTGACCATCCTTAAGTGTTTTTACAGCGGTCACTAAGGGGCCTTCGGCTGGGCCGCCACATGTAAGGTGCTCACATAGGGAGATTACTCCCTCTGTCTCCCATCTGCACCCCGCAAATGCGATCGTGGGTCGCCGATGTGTGAGAAGGATGCCTGGGGTCTGATATAGGCCCCGGACTAGCCTTCAGTAATTTCATACAGTCTCTCTGGCGCAGCCTGCTGGTCAATGTTAGAATAGCATTGCCATTAAAATGCAATGCACTATAGGGATAGTGCATTGCATTTTAAAAGCAATCAAAAAGCTGTCTGTTATAGTCCCCTTGTGGGAATTTAAGTGGTAAAAAAGTTAAAAAAACTTATTTATTCAATAAAATAAATCCCATAAAAAATACACTTTTTTTCAATTAAAGATACGCTTTTCAATGAAAAAGATTGCAAAAAAAAAAATCTTATATATTTGGTATCCATATGTTTGGTATTTCCACGTCCGTAATGACCCGGACTACATAGACATCATGTAAATTATCCCCTATGGTGAACGACATAAAAAAAATAAAAAAAAAATAATTTATTCTTAGTTGCCACCAAAAAAAACTTAATAACAAGCGATCAAAAAGCGCTATTTACTCCAAAATGATACACATGAAAAATACAAGCTGTCCCGCAAAAATCAAGCCCTCACACAACTCAATAGAAATAAAACTAAAAAAAGGAAATGGTCTTGGGAAGTGGCAATGCAAAAAATATTTTATTTCTTTTAAAAAGGTGGGTTTTATTTAAAAAAAAAAGTAGTAAAATGTAAAAAAAAACTGCTGTTAATTTGATATCACTGTAATCGTACTGACCCAGAGAATAAAGATATGTTATTTTTACCGAAATATGAACGCTATAAAATTGAAAACAAAAAAGCAGTGGCAGTATTGCCGTTTTTAACATCTCCCTCCCAGAAAGAGTTAGTAAAAGTTAATCAGAAAATTATGTTATCCCCAAAATGGCGCCATTAAAAACCACAACTTGTCCCGAAAAAACAAGCCCTCATAAAGCTATATATATGGAAAAATAAAAAAAGTTATAGCTCTTGGAACGTGACAATGAAAAAAGGAAGAAAAACGCTTGGTCAGTAAGGTCCAAAACAGACTGGTCACTAAGGGGTTAATGGAGTTTTCCAGTCCCATAAAGACATTTTTCTTTACATGCTCAGAGTAAGGCCTCTTTTGTGCGACCGTGTGACCCCGTTTCTGTATTGTGGCCCGCATATGGCAGGTCCTCAATACACCGGTCCTGTGCATTCCGCGATCCGCATGCGACTGCCCCACGGTCAGTGCCCATATATTGCGGACCGCAATTTGCTATGTTCCCCAGTGGTCTTCTATGACTATATGGGGGACGCAAAGTGTAAAAAAAAAAAAACTGTCAAAAAAGCCATTTTTGTCAGGCCAGATCCCCTCTACAGACGTCCTTTGCATTTGTACCAGCGCAAGTAGCCTGCTGGTAGAGAAACCTTGCAGCGATCCCCTGTACGGGTGAGGAGCGGTGAGTGGTTACGGCAGCGTGGGTGGCATATATACTTATAGAAAAATATATACGCACTGCATTGTTGCAGTTATTTCTGGTGAAAGCATATAGGGGCGTATTTCAGTGCAACAAGAAAAATATATACACACTGTACTGTAGCAGTTATTTCTGCTTACAGCGTATAGGGGCGTATTTCAGTGCTACAAGAAAAAATATATACGCACTGCACTGTTGCAGTTATTTCTGGTGAAAGTGTATAGAGGCGTATTTCAGTCCAACAAGAAAAATATATTCTCTGGTCACTTCTGCAGTTATTTCTGGTGAAAGCATATGGGGGGTATTTCAGTACTACAAGTAAAATATATTCTCAGTTCACTTCTGCATTTTTTTTTGTTTTTTTTTTGTTGAAAACGTATTGTGGCCTATTTTAGTCCAACAAGAAAAATATATTCTCAGGTCACTTCTGCAGTTATTTCTGGTTAAAGTGTATAGGGGCGCATTTCAGTAAAAAAATATATATACGCACTGCACTGTTGCTGTTAATTCTGGTGAAAGCATATAGTGGCCTATTTCAGTCTTAGAAGAAAAATATATTCTCAGGTCACTTCTGCAGTTATTTCTGGTGAAAGTGTATGGGGGCATATTACAGTAAAAAAAGAAAAATATATATGCACTGCACTGTTGTAGTTATTTCTGTTGAAAGCGTATAGGGGCGCATTACAGTAAAAAAAAAAAAAATATATATATATATATATATATATATATATATATATATATTTATACGCACTGCACTGTTGCTGTTATTTCTGGGGGAAACATATAGGGGTGTATTTCAGTCCAACAAGAGAAATATATTCTCTGTTTCACTTCTGCAGTTATTTCTGGTGAAAGCATATGTGGGGGTATTTCATTACTAGAAGAAAAATATATTCTCAGTTCACTTCTGCATTTTTTTTGTTGAAAGCGTATAGTGGCCTATTTCAGTCTTACAAGAAAAATATATTCTCAGGTCACTTCTGCAGTTATTTCTGGTTAAAGTGTATAGGGGCGCATTTCAGTACTACAAAAAAAATATATACACACTTCACTCTTTAATAATTCTCTGTTGAAAGCGTATAGTGGCCAATTTCAGTCCAACAAGAAAAATATTTTCTCAGGTCACTTCTGCAGTTATTTCTGGTGAAAGTGTATAGGGGCGTATTTGTCACGGCGGGAAGTGGGGGAAACTCCCCACTGCGCACTTTCCACGGCCGCTGGGCCAAAAAGCAGGACAAAGAAGCAGATGACCTCCTGACACGTCCCTAAAACTTGCCCTGGTCTCCTGGCTGTATGAGCGGACCCAGAAGGTGGGACGGCTCATACCCACGTACCTATGGCCCTGAACGCCCTGTCTCGCCCTCAGATAAAAACAGGGCAGAGACCACCTGCTCACCCTAGACCGCGGATGAGCAGGAGTCTCCAGAGGCCCCCACAGCAGCCGGGACCCGAACAGTGTGTGCCCGCACGGCAGGCAAGTAACATAAGGAACAGGTACAAGAAACCCACACTTACCTGCCGTGCTGAAGATAGAGAAGCAGTGCCAGGAACTCCCTGACCCCCAAGCGGACACCAGATGCCTGGGGGGAGACCTGGCCAGGCAGCACACCATCCGGTGTATGCTATACCCCTCCGGGTAAGCAAGCCCCTTCCTGAGCAACACACTGTGACTACACGCTCCAGACATACCCACACCATATTACAACACCAGGTGGGGGAAGGGTAAGCAGAAGCACACAGGAGGGGAGTACAATCAAACAGTGTAAACAATATAACAAATAAGGGTGGCTCACGCAGACATAAAGGTGGACAACATACAGCAGACTCCAGCCATGCACACACCATGACTGGACAAACAAGCCTGCACTCAGGCTCCACACACTAGGTAATAAAGAGACCAGAGGACACACCCACCATACCAAGCAGCCACACCTTAACCCTGTGCACACACACAGCAGACAAAGACTCGCATGCAAAGTGAACAGAGTTGCCAGCAGAAACTGCATGTGAGGAAACACGAACACACAGCCCTCACATGGGGCAACAAAACCTCGCCGCCGGCAAGTGCATGCGGTACAACAAACACGACCGCAACATTGGTCGTGGCACGCATGCTGCCCACGGCAACCGCATGCCGCAATCACGAGTCACGACACCATCGCGGGTCGTGACAGTATTACAGTAAAAAAAGAAAAATATATATGCACTGCACTGTTGCAGTTATTTCTGTTGAAAGAGTATAGGGGCGTATTACAGTAAAAAAATATACGCACTGCACTGTTGCTGTTAATTCTGGTGAAAGCATATAGTGGCCTATTTCAGTCTTAGAAGAAAAATATATTCTCAGGTCTCTTCTGCAGTTATTTCTGTTGAAAGTGTATAGTGGCCTATTTCAGTCCAACAAGAAAAATATATTCTCAGGTCACTTCTGCAGTTATTTCTGGTGAAAGCGTATAGGGGCGTACTTCAGCACTACAAGAAAAATATATTCTCAGTTCACTGTTTCAGTTACATCTGGTAAAGCCTTTACTGGCGTATTGCAGTAGAAAAAGAAATATATATTCACCATTCGCTCCTGCACTTATCTCTGGAAAAAGCTTTAGTGACATATATCAGTAGAAAAAGATATACTGTATACATTCGCTGCTGCACTTATATCTAGAAAACCTTTATTGACGTATAGCAGTAGAAAAAGAAATATACATTCGCCATTCGCTCCTGCACTTACATCTTGAAAAACCTTTATTGACGTATATCAGTAGAAAAATAAACATATATTCGGCGTTCACTGTTGCAGTTAAATGTGGTAAAGCCTTTAGTGGCGTATTTTTGTAGAAAAATCAAGATATATTCAGCGTTCTGCGCTGCAGTTATATGTGGGAAAGTCCTTTTTGCGGTATGGACCAAATTACAGTTTGGTGAAATTTTTATTTATGTTTAACACACTGCGCGCTTCCGTGACTACGTCCAAAAGAGCCGCGCACCAATATAGGTGAATACACCATGCACTAACCCTGAATAAAAATTCACACCAGCCCACATCTATCTGCGGTATTGCTTACTGAACACTACGGGGACTTTTCTGCAGCACAGAAACCGCACGAGGACCGCATCTCGCGCTTCCAGCGCGGACCTATCTCCTCTGCTACGTCCCGTTCACTTCAGATCACTCCACCTCAGGCGCCGTTGTTTTTTTTAAAAACTGACAGCCTATAAACCTGTGTTGAAAAGCCTTTAGTGGAGTATATAAGCGGAAAAAGAAAAATATACTCGCGTTCACTGTTCCAGTTATATGTGGTAAAGTCTTTAGTGGCGTATATCAGTAGAAAAAAAAAAGATATTCGGCATTTAGGGCTGCAGTTATATGCAGTAAAATCTTTTTTTAATTATTCCGATGGAAAAAAAATTGTATTCAGCGCTGCAGTTATATGTGGTAAAATCTTTTGTGACTTATTTTGGTGGGAAAAAAAAAGTGTTCAGCACTGCAGTTATATGCGGTAAAATCTCGATGATGTCTCTATGATAAATCTGCAGCGTGGGGGCCCCTGTGTGACTTCTACAGAACTTTCAAAATAATCCTTCAGTGGAAAAAATAGATGCCGGATAACCAGGACGCTCCATGACCTTCCCAGGAGTTTGTATTCGGTGATGTTGTTATATGTGGTAAAATCTTTTGTGACTTATTTTGGTGGGAAAAAAAAATTGTATTCAGCATTAAGTGCTGCACTTATATGCGGTAAAATCTTTTTTTAAATATTTTGGTGGAAAAAAATCTTGTATTCAGCGTTCAGCACTGCAGTTATATGCAGTAAAATCTCCATGATGTCTCTATGATAAATCTGCAGGGTGGGGGCCCCTGTGTGGCTTCTACACACTTTCAAAATAATCCTTCAGCGGAGTAAATAGATGCTGCATGATCGGGACGCTCCATGACCTTCCCAGGAGTTTGCATTTGGCGATGCTGTAATATGTTGTAAAATCTTTTGTAAATTATTTTGGTGGAAAAAAATATTGTATTCTGGTTAAGCGCTGCACTTATATGTGGTAAAATATTTTTTGAAATATTTCTTTTTAAAAAAACTTATATTCAGCATTAAGCGCTGCACTTAAATGCGTTAAAATCTTTTTTTAAATATTTCTATAGAGAAACAACTTGTATTCAGCATTGAGCGCTGCACTTATATGAGGTAAAATCTTTTTTAAATTATTTTGTTTGAAAAAAAAATTGTATTCTGCATTAAGCTTTATTCCACCTCTTCCATTAACTTCATCATCTCTTCATTATCATCGGACACACTAACTAAGTGGTGCAAGCCGAATAAAGGTAAATGACACTGCCAGCCTATTAAAGGGAATTACAGCATGATACCACAATACATTTGATATGACATTTAGCAAGAGTTTAAAATGAACACATATAGCATAGTGGGACACTGCATCAAGATGAAACAGGCGTGGATCAGCCAGGATTTCCGCACACCAAATCCTGATGCATCAGACTAGATCCTCCATGGTGCCACACCAACAATTTGACAAACTAATTCAGTTTCTTCTGGCTACCTTCCTCAGCTACTATTCTGATGCTGTTACAGTCCTGATGTCACACATTTTATATTTTTAGTTGCTGACTATTTAACCACTACACTATATAGCTACATCAGTCAGGCCAGACGAAGCACTGAGGTGCGAAACGACCGTCGCCTAGTCCTGCTGGTGCACCTGTATATGTTGTCTGCTCCCTACCTTGAATCAGAATAAAGAAAACACTTCTGCAAGTATCGGTGAGTGCCGCCCTTGTTTCTCATTTCACAAACATTATGCCACTCTGTGGCTTCCTCATGCTGCAACCACCTTCACACTCTTTCATTGTGCCAATATGTGGCTTTCTTATGCTGCTGCCACCTTCAAACTCTGTCATTGTGTCACTCTGTGGCCTACTCATGCTGCTGCCACCTCCAGACTCTGTCATTGTGCCACTCAGTGGACTCCTCCTGATGATGCTGCTGGCGCCACCTCCAGACTCTGTTATTGTGCCGCTCTGTGGCCTACTCATGCTGCCGCCATCTCCGGACTCTGTCATTGTGCTGCTCTGTGGTCTCCTTATGCTGCCGCCACCTCCAGACTCTGTCATTGTGCTGCTCTGTGATCTCCTCATGCTGCTGCCATCTCCAGACTATGAAAGATCAAAAGGTGGATCCAGCACTACCAAGTCCAGGTGAATGATGGGTGCTCGTCTCACAGGGGTGGTAAAAAGTCCCTGCATCCATAAACAACATAGAGAGTTCAGAAAACAAAAAAGGTGGAGACAGCACTACCAAATGCAGATTGATTTTAATCCAGATGCAACGTTTCGGCTTAGAAGTTAGCCTTTTTCAAGCATGAAAATGCTTGAAAAAGGCTAACTTCTAAACCGAAACGTTGCATCTGGATTAAAATCAATCTGCATTTGGAAGTGCTGTCTCCACCTTTTTTGTTTTCTGAACTCTCTATCTCCAGACTATGTCATTGTGCCGCTCTGTGGTCTCATGCTGAGCCACCTCCAAACTGTCATTGTGCCTCTCTGTGGCCTGCTCATGCTGCCGCCACCTCCAGACTAGGTAATTGTGCCGCTCTGCTGTCTCCACATGCTGCCGCCATCTCCAGACTCTGTCAATGTGCTGCTCTGTGGTCTCCTTATGCTGCCGCCACCTCCAGACTCTGTCATTGTGCCGCTTTGTGGTCTCCTTATGCTGCCGCCACCTCCAGACTCTGTCATTGTGCCGCTCTGTGGTCTCCTTATACTGCTGCAACCTCCAGACTCAGTCATTATTCAAATTTGTGGCCTTATCATGCTGCCGCCACCTCCAGACGATGTCATTCTGCCGCTCTGTGGTCTCCTCATGCTGCTGCCAACTCCAGACTGTCATTGTGCCGCTTTGTGGCCTATTCATGCTGCCGTCACCTCCGGACTATGTCATTGTGCTGCTCTGTGGTCTCCTTATGCTGCTGCCAACTCCAGACTCTGTCATTGTGCCGCAATATGGTATTCTAATGCTACCGCCACCTTCACACTCGGATATTTTGCCACTTGGTGGCCTTCTCATACTGTCGACACCTCCAGACTCTGTCATTGTGCCGCTCTGTTGTCTACTCATGCTGCTGCCACCTCCAGACTCTGTCATTGTGCAACTCTGTGGCCTACTCATACTGCCTCCACCTCCAGACTCTGTCGCTGTGCCGCTATGTGGTCTTCTTATGCCTCTGCCACCTCCAGACTCTGTCATTGTGGAACTCTGTGGCCTTATCATGCTGACGCAACCTTCAGACTTTGTTATTCTGCCGCTCTGTGGCCTCCTCATACTGCTGCCACCTCCAGACTCTGTCATTGTTCCTCTCTGTGGTCTCCTGATGCTGCCGCCACCTCCAGACTCTGTTATTGTGATGCTGTGTGGTCCCCTCATGCTGCCACTACCTCCAGACTCTGTCATTGTGCCGCTCGGCGGCCTTCTCCTGATGCTGCTAACTCCAGACTCTGTCATTGTGCCACTCGGCGGCCTTCTCCTCATGCTGCTAACTCCACACTCTGTCATTGTGCCACTCGGTGGCCTTCTGCTGATGCTGCCGCCTCCAGATTCTGTCATTGTGCCACTCAGTGTCCTCCTCATACTGCTGCCACCTCCAGAATCTGTCCTTGTGGCACACGGTGGCCTTCTCCTGATGCTGCCGCCCCCTCCAGATGCTGTTGTTGTGCACTTGGTGTCCTCCTCATACTGCTGCCAACTCCAGACTCGGTCATTGTGCCACTCTGTGGCCGTCTCCTGATGCTGCTGCTGCCACTACCTCCACATTCTGTCATTGTGCCACTCGGTGACCTTCGACTGATGCTGCCAACTGCAGACTCTGTCATTGTGCCACTCTGTGGCCTTCTCCTGATGCTGCTGCTGCCACTACCTCCACATTCTGTCATTGTGCCACTCAGTGGCCTTCTCCTGAAGCTGCTGCTGCCGCCTCCTCCAAGCACTGTCATTGTGCCACTTGGTGGACTCCTCATACTGCTGCCAACTCCAGACTCTGTTATTGTGCCGCTCTGTGGCCTACTCATGCTGCCGCCATCTCCGGACTCTGTCATTGTGCTGCTCTGTGGTCTCCTCATGCTGCTGCCATCTCCAGACTATAAAAGATCAAAAGGTGGATCCAGCACTACCAAGTCCAGGTAAATGATGGGTGCTCGTCTCACAGGGGTGGTAAAAAGTCCCTGCATCCATAAACAACATAGAGAGTTCAGAAAACAAAAAAGGTGGAGACAGCACTACCAAATGCAGATTGATTTTAATCCAGATGCAACGTTTCGGCTTAGAAGTTAGCCTTTTTCAAGCATGAAAATGCTTGAAAAAGGCTAACTTCTAAACCGAAACGTTGCATCTGGATTAAAATCAATCTGCATTTGGAAGTGCTGTCTCCACCTTTTTTGTTTTCTGAACTCTCTATCTCCAGACTATGTCATTGTGCCACTCTGTGGTCTCATGCTGAGCCACCTCCAAACTCTCATTGTGCCTCTCTGTGGCCTACTCATGCTGCCGCCACCTCCAGACTAGGTAATTGTGCCGCTCTGCTGTCTCCACATGCTGCCGCCATCTCCAGACTCTGTCAATGTGCTGCTCTGTGGTCTCCTTATGCTGCCGCCACCTCCAGACTCTGTCATTGTGCCGCTTTGTGGTCTCCTTATGCTGCCGCCACCTCCAGACTCTGTCATTGTGCCGCTCTGTGGTCTCCTTATACTGCTGCAACCTCCAGACTCAGTCATTATTCAAATCTGTGGCCTTATCATGCTGCCGCCACCTCCAGACGATGTCATTCTGCCGCTCTGTGGTCTCCTCATGCTGCTGCCAACTCCAGACTGTCATTGTGCCGCTTTGTGGCCTATTCATGCTGCCGTCACCTCCGGACTATGTCATTGTGCCGCTCTGTGGTCTCCTTATACTGCTGCAACCTCCAGACTCAGTCATTATTCAAATCTGTGGCCTTATCATGCTGCCGCCACCTCCAGACGATGTCATTCTGCCGCTCTGTGGTCTCCTTATGCTGCTGCCAACTCCAGACTCTGTCATTGTGCCGCAATATGGTATTCTAATGCTACCGCCACCTTCACACTCGGATATTTTGCCACTTGGTGGCCTTCTCATACTGTCGACACCTCCAGACTCTGTCATTGTGCCGCTCTGTTGTCTACTCATGCTGCTGCCACCTCCAGACTCTGTCATTGTGCAACTCTGTGGCCTACTCATACTGCCTCCACCTCCAGACTCTGTCGCTGTGCCGCTATGTGGTCTTCTTATGCCTCTGCCACCTCCAGACTCTGTCATTGTGGAACTCTGTGGCCTTATCATGCTGACGCAACCTTCAGACTTTGTTATTCTGCCGCTCTGTGGCCTCCTCATACTGCTGCCACCTCCAGACTCTGTCATTGTTCCTCTCTGTGGTCTCCTGATGCTGCCGCCACCTCCAGACTCTGTTATTGTGATGCTGTGTGGTCCCCTCATGCTACCACTACCTCCAGACTCTGTCATTGTGCCGCTCGGCGGCCTTCTCCTGATGCTGCTAACTCCAGACTCTGTCATTGTGCCACTCGGCGGCCTTCTCCTCATGCTGCTAACTCCACACTCTGTCATTGTGCCACTCGGTGGCCTTCTGCTGATGCTGCCGCCTCCAGATTCTGTCATTGTGCCACTCAGTGTCCTCCTCATACTGCTGCCACCTCCAGAATCTGTCCTTGTGGCACACGGTGGCCTTCTCCTGATGCTGCCTCCCCCTCCAGATGCTGTTGTTGTGCACTTGGTGTCCTCCTCATACTGCTGCCAACTCCAGACTCGTTCATTGTGCCACTCTGTGGCCTTCTCCTGATGCTGCTGCTGCCACTACCTCCACATTCTGTCATTGTGCCACTCGGTGACCTTCGACTGATGCTGCCAACTGCAGACTCTGTCATTGTGTCACTTAGTGGCCTTCTCCTGAAGCTGCTGCTGCCGCCTCCTCCAAGCACTGTCATTGTGCCACTTGGTGTCCTCCTCATACTGCTGCCAACTCCAGACTCGGTCATTGTGCCACTCTGTGGCCTTCTCCTGATGCTGCTGCTGCCACTACCTCCACATTCTGTCATTGTGCCACTCGGTGACCTTCGACTGATGCTGCCAACTGCAGACTCTGTCATTTTATCACTTAGTGGCCTTCTCCTGAAGCTGCTGCTGCCGCCTCCTCCAAGCACTGTCATTGTGCCACTTGGTGGACTCCTCATACTGCTGCCAACTCCAGACTCAGTCATTGTGCCACTTGGTGGCCTCCTCATACTGCTGCCACCTCCAGACTCTGTCATTGTGTCACTCAGTGGCCTTCTAATGATGCTGCCACCTCTAGACTCTGTCATTGTGCCACTTGGTGGCCTTCTTCTTATGCTGCCAACTCCAGACTGTCATTGTGCCACTCGGTGGCCTTCTCCTGATGCTGCTGCTTCCACTACCTCCAGACTCTGTCATTGGGCCACTTGGTGGCCTACTCATACTGCTGCCAACTCCAAACTCTGTTATTGTGCCATTCTGTGTCTTCCTCCTGATGCTGAAAACTCCAGACTCTGTCATTGTGCCACTCGGTGGTCTTCTCCTGATGCTGCTGCAGCCGCCACCTCCCGACTCTCTTGCTGCAGCTACCACATACAAACTCTGTCATTGCGCCACTCGGTGGCCTCCTCATATTGCTGCCAACTACAGACTCTGTTATTGTGCCACTCGATGGCCTCCTCATACTGCTGCCACCTCCAGACTCTGTCATTGTGCCACTTGGCGGCCTTCTACTGATGCTGCTAACTTCAGACTGTCATTGTGCCACTCGGTGGCCTTCTCCCGATGCTTACACCACCTCCAGACTCTGTCATTGGGCATCTTGGTGTCCTCCTCATACTGCTGAAAACTCCAGACTCTTTCATTGTGCCACTCTGTGTCCTTCTCCAGATGCTGCAAACTCCAGACTCTGTCATTGTGCAACTCGGTGGTCTTTTCCTGATGCTGCTGCTGCCGCCACCTCCAGTCTCATTGTGCCGGTTGGTGGCCTACTCATACTCCTGCCACATCCAAACTCTGTCATTGTGCCACTCGGTGGCCTCCTCATACTGCTGCCAACTGCAGACTCTGTCATTGTGCCACTCAGTCGCTCCTCATACTGCTGCTACCTCCACATTCTGTCATTTTGCTACTCTGTGACCTCCTCCTACTGCTGCCAACTCAAGGCTTTGTCAATGTGCCCCTTGTTGGCATTCTCCTGACGCTGCCAACTCCAGACTGTGTTATTGTGCCACTCAGTGGCCTCCTCATACTGCTGCCATCTCCAGACGGTGTCATTGTGCCACTAGGTGGCCTCCTCATACTGCTTCCACCTCAAGAACCTTTCATTGGGCCACTCTGTGGTCTCCTCATGCTACTTCCACCTCATTACTCTGTCATAGGTCCACTCTGTGTATTTTACCAATACACTAATATCCAGATCCGAATTATAAATTTAAACATAACAAGAAATAAGCTACAATTGCAATTTAACGATTTAGCTTTATTTAATTCATTAATCACATGGCATCACACAAAGAGTTAAAATGTTTAAAAATTATGGTAGATGGTGTCAAACATATTACATTTACAGTAAGAGAACAGGTATTTGCACCAATATCTTTGCAGATTATTACATCCAATATTACAAATTTATACTAATACATTGATTTCACACCGAACAGCTATTATATATATATATGCATACTCATGCTATAGTCTATATTGTAGTTGATTGCTCTCACAGTGGGACGCATCTATACAGAATGCGTCAGAAATAAAGTGCAAGTGCATACAAGTAAAGCTAATACTGGGCTAACACTATGAGGGCAATCACCACAGCTCAATATTGCATACAATAAACTGAAGGGTATCAATAATTCAAAACGTAATACAAAGATACTGACCAAAGTGTAAAGTTACACTGACACCACCGTCACCAAACCCCCGACGCGCGTTTCGCGGTCTGCTTCCTCAAGGGGATAATCCCCCAAGGGGATAATCCCCCAAGATATTGGTGCAAATACCTGTTCTCTTACTGTAAATGTAATATGTTTGACACCATCTACCATAATTTTTAAACATTTTAACTCTTTGTGTGATGCCATGTGATTAATGAATTAAATAAAGCTTAATTGTTAAATTGCAATTGTAGCTTATTTCTTGTTATGTTTAAATTTATAATTCGGATCTGGATATTAGTGTATTGGTAAAATAAATGAATGGAGTATCGGATCTAATACTTTATAGGGGACATTGGTTTGGTTATCACTCTGTGTATTTGTCATGCTGTTCCCACCCTCCTCACTTAATGACTGGTCCACTATTTTGGCTTTCGGCCTGACTGACACCATCATTTATTTAACCTTTCTTATGATCTGTCAGAAGAAAGGAAAAATGAGCCGCACAATGGATCCTGTTTGTGTAGCAGCTGTAAGGCCTGTATGGTCCCATCAGAATTGGCTTATGATTTGGTAGCCAAAAGCAGGAGTGAGTACAAAAGACAGAAGACATGCAAGTATTCCATTCATGTGTCAGCTCTGTTTTAGATCAATTCATGTTTTTTTTTTTACATTAGCAATACTGATGGATTATTGAGCAAATGTTGACTGAGTAAAGGCAGATGCTCCACAGACAGGATCCGTTTTTTGTGGGTTATTGTTCTGATGGATCAGAGTAAGGGCAAACTAATCAGTGATGTCAACACAAACTTATTGCTGACACCCTCTCTACTATGTCAGGGGGGCTCTACTTGTATAAGCGTTTAATAGAACAGGTTCTGTAGACATCTATGTGAGATCCGCTGACAAGGGTATGAAAGGACTGCTCTTCTTATTGACGCTAACATCTACCTGTAAGGCTGAGTTTATACTTGAGTTATTTGGCCAGTTTTGGACCCTTGACTGCCCAAATAAGTGAAGAATGCAGTGATTCTAAGAGTGTCCCTTCATCTGCATGCCATACTGACTCACAGTATTATTTCACTACCACAGCAGAATCCCTATGTGTGTTACTGTAAGGCACACTGTTCTACACTCCTATAAAGGCTCTCTGAAGCCCAGAAATTGCCTTTTTTAACGTAATTCCCCACGAATAAATTCGGATCGAAGCAAATCTTTTCGAGAAATTTGGCAAACTGGCCGAATCAAATTTTTTAGAAATTCTGTCATCTCTAGAAGAAAACATGGATAGCACCTGGCCATGAATCACTGATATGTGAATAAGTCCTAACTTGATTTAGGTGCAATGGAAATTGGTGAGCAGGCAGTTATGCTTGCAACTCAATAGCATTAAGTTCCACTAAATCTTGCAATTCATACTCCAGCAATTTCTGAACATGAAATTCATGGGCATAACTATAGATATATTATCCCAAGCATCTGCCATAGGGCCGAGAAGTTGGGGTGGATGCATGGTGCACCAGGAGGCAGAACATTATACTCTTTTGTACAGAATATATGGTGCTATTATACATACCTTTATTTTTTGCCTCCTATGCTTCCATTCTTATTTTCTCAGGGTACATTCACAATACTGTATTCTGGATCCGCATTGCAGAATGGGTGCGGATCCATTGATTCCAATGGGGCTGCAAAAGATGCGGACAGCACACTGCACTGTGTGCTGTCTGTATCTGTACTTTCGTTCCACAGGCTTGCTAAATAGATAGAGCATGTCTTATTCTTGTCCATAATAGGGGAAAAGAATAGGCTTTTCTATCGTAATGCTGGTTGTGTGCATTCCGCCGGCACCCATGTTTTTTGGATCCGCAATTTTCAGACCGCAAAACACTTACAGTTGTGTGAATATACTCTTATCTTATCTTATACCCTATCTTATTTTGATATGTGGCCCTATTAATTGTATGCATCCGCGGTACTGAACCAAAGGTCGAGTTGATCGATGAATATGCAATTTTAGCTTGCTGTCTTAGAAAGATTTTGATATTTGTGTGCAAAGTCAAGAACAGCAGAGTGTTTATTCTGCTTACCAAAGACAGAAGGTCGGATGCAGAACTGGTACAGCAGAGAAGTGCGTCACCAGAATATATGTCCCTGTTTAAGCATTCACTATTCATTTCAAGTTCTGTCTAAAGCTTGATGCAGGTATGTAAGACAATTTCGGAACCCGAAATAAATGTTTTTCATATCAGTACTTGGCAAAGTTTGTTCTGAAGAATGATATAAACAAAGGCTTCATTGAACAGCAATAATGTGAATGCTTTTTAGTGTCTATATTATGGCAGCAATTCCTGGTCTGACTGCAGGTCTCATGACCCGCTGTACATTCAGATCATTAAACTCTTTGTCTGGCTGACAAATGCAGATGTAATATGGAGGCTAAAATACACCCACCTTATGGCCATCTAAATTGGTCCTAGGGGTGGTTTCACCAAGGTTTTACTTTTGTAAAATTGTACGAGAAAAGCGCTATGACTGGATGCTAACTTTAACCCATTCACGCATTATCACATATAGTACATGTCGTCATATTGCAAGGGGGGATGTATGGATAGGCAGTGTTCCATCATTTAGGCCCTCAGTTGCCACGATCAACGCTAATTGCGGCAACTGTGAGTGAAGGCAGAGGGATGTGGCTTCCTCTGCCTTCTGTTCGGAGCCCCCACAGTGACATTGCAGGGCTCTAAAAGGTTGCCATGGCAGCCTGGATGCTTCTAATGTAATCCAGGCCTGTCATGGTAATCTTCATACTGAGCTATACACGAGGCATAGTTCAAAATGGAGAGATTAAAAATCATATTACCCTAATAGATGTCTAATATATTAAAACTTTAATATAAACAAATGAAAATAAACATATTAGGTATCACTGCCTCCTGTCTGAACTATTAAATTATAAAAAAAATAATTTCTGTATGGTGAATGTTGTAATGGGAAAAAACAATAAAAACCACACGATTCACCATGTTTTTGTCATCTTCTCCCCCCCCAAAAAATTGAATAACAGAGGAAACAATCAAAGGTCCCTATTATAGCCCCCATGTGAAACTATTAAATGGTTAATGAAAAGTTCAAAAAATATGTATATTTAATAAAAAAATCCAGGTAAAAAAGCACAGTTTTTCCATTGATAAAAAACCTTTTTGTACATACGTATCACTGCGTCTGTAACAACCTGCACTACACAATTATCATGTAATTTATCCTGTTTGGTTAATGCCGTAGAAAAAAAATGCATGAATTGCTGCTTCTTGCTTATTTGCCACAAAAAAATAAAAAAATAAAAAGTGATAAAAGTGATAATACCAATAAAAGCTACATGTAGTCCTGAAAAAAAAGAAGGTCATCAGAAGCAAGTGGAACCCTCTGCTTGCATGTCACACCATTCTTCCTCCCTGACACTTCCCTCTCAGTCTGCATTTATATTCCCATAGTCTGTCCCCCCTCCCATGTGTCAGAGGTAGAGTTGAGCGGACACCTGGAAGTTCGGGTTCGCCGAGTTTGGCCGAACTTCCCTGCAAGGTCCCGGTTCGGGACCCGAACTTGACACGAACTTGACCCTGAACCCCATTGAAGTCAATGGGGAACCCGAGCTTTGGGGCACTAAAATGTCTCTGAAAGAGTCAAGGAAAGGGCTAGAGGGCTTCAAAAGGCAGCAAAATGTGGGCAAGAGCACAACAAGTGCCCTGCAAACAAATGTGGATAGGGAAAGATGACTTAAAATAAAATAACTCAAAATTAAAAATAATCTTGAACTAGAAGGAGGAGGTCCATATGGAGTAGGAGGTTGAGGAGGCGGTGGACGTGGCGATGTAGGTGGAAGCGGTGGTGGAGGAGGTAGTCACCAACAACACTGTTTTTTAACTTTTATTTTATTTATGTAGACCGAAAAAAACATTGGGAAATATAGAAAAAAAACAAAGAGAAAGTGCGCTGGATTATAACAAAGGCTGGGTGAGGCCGGTATACATGTCTATTCTGCATAAGGTATGGAAAAGTCCTGTGGGATCCATGCCTGGTTCATTTTAATGAACGTGAGCTTGTCACACGTTCAGACAATACACTGGCTGCAGGGCAGGCCAGCACCTCCAAGGCGTAAAGGACAAGCTCAGGCCATGTGCCCAATTTAGAGACCCAGAAGTTGAATGGGGCAGACCCATCAGTCAGTACGTGTAGGCGTGTGCACACATACTGTTCCACCATGTTGCTGAAATGCTGCCTTCTGCTAAGATGTTCCATATCAGCTTGTGGTGCTGGTTCTTGTGGCGTGCTGACAAAGCTTTTTCACATTTCGGCCATGCTAACTCTGGCTTCTGAGGTGCTGGAGGTGCCCCAGCTGCGCTGGCGACTTCTTCCTACTCCTTCGTCTTCGTCTTTTGCTTCCACTGAGGCCCCGGTGTCAGGTGGGAATGCCATCAGCAGCGCATCTATCAGTGTGCGCTTGTAAGGGGTATAGATCACCCAACAATATAAACGCCACCAAATTTACAGAATATATTTTCCAGTCAGGTATGCAGTGCTGGGGTAGTTTGAAAGAAAAAAGGGGTACAGATCACCCAGCAATCTAAACGCCACCAAATTTACAGAATATATTTCCCAGTCAGGTATGCAGTGCAGGGGTAGTTTGAAAAAAAAAGGGGTCATCATGGAGTGTTTTGTCATCCGGCATCTGTTAACCCCGCTGAAGGATTATTTTGAAAGTGTGTAGAAGCCACACGGGGCCGCTTGCTGCAGATTTATCATGGAGACATCATGGAGATTTTACAGCATATAACTATAGCATCCAGCATTTCCCAGTCAGGTATGCAGTGTAGGGGTAGTTTTAAAGAAAAAAGGGGTACAGATCACCCACAATGTAAATGCCGCTTAATTTACAGAATATATTTCCCAGTCAGGTATGCAGTGCAGGGGTAGTTTGAAAGAAAAAGGGGTATAGATCACCCAACAATCTAAACGCTGCCAAATTTATAGAATCTATTTCCCAGTCAGGTATGCAGTGCAGGGGTATTTTGAAAGAAAAAAAGAGGTATAGATCACCCAATAATCTACATGCCACCAAATTTACAGAATATATTTCCCAGTCGGGTATGCAGGGCAGGGGTAGTTTGAAGGAAAAAAAGTGGTACAGATCACCCAACAATCTAAACGTCACCAAATTTATAGAATATATTTCCCTGTCAGGTATGCAGTGCAGCAGGAACACACCCTCCAAGCCACTTGTGAATGACTGGTCTGATAACAGTGGAAATGTCAACCCACAATATAAGAGCTGAATTTAATGATTAAATTTCCCCCTCAGAAATGCAGTGCAAGCCGCAAATGTACTTTATAGGTGTTTTTTGTCATCAACAATGTCACAGTAGTATTTACTGGTTAAATTGCACTCTCAGAAATGCAGTGCAGGCTGCAAATCTACTATGTAGCAAAAAAAGTATGCTTTTTTAAACCAAAAATGTAAATGCAGTATTTAACGGTTTTTTTGAACTGTCGGAAATGCAGCACAGGCTGCAAATGTACTATCTAGCACAAAAAGTGTGTTTTTTTCTACCAACAATGTAAATGCAGTATTTAACGGTTTTATTGGATTGTCAGAAATGTAGCGCAGGCTGCAAATGTACTATCTAGCACAAAAAGTGTGTTTTTTTCTAACAATAATGTAAATGCACTATTTAACGGTTTTATTGGACTGTCAGAAATGCAGCGCAGGCCAACAAATTTACTTTTTAGCACACAAAAATGGGAATTTGTGAACTGACATTGTAACAGCAGTATTTACTTGTTTTAGTTGACTGTCAGATATGCAGTGCCAGTGTCAGAAAGAGAAAAAATCGCTTTAGGTCACACAAATATGTGACAGACTAATGTAATTGAATTATTTTCACTGCCAGGTATGCACTGCAGGCCGCAGAGGTACTTGATCGCCAAAAAAAAGGGGGGAAAATTTGTTCCCATAGAATCTAACAGATGGATTTAATGAATACATTTTCCCTGACAGATATTCAGCACAGGGGTAGTTCACAGACAAAAGTGGGAATATGTTCCTCCCGGGGCCCTGAAGTCACAGACAGATTACCTATATTATCCCCTGGCACATATGCAGTGCAGGTGTCCATAAAAAATGGCTAGATGTCGCCCACTGAGCTACCAGAACAGGATTAAAGTAATGTCCCTGGCACACATGCAGTTCCAAGTGCTCTGCACTTGCAAAAATGATCGCCAACGCCCACCTAACAAACAGACCGATTAAATCTTATTTCTCTGTGGCACTGGGCTCATGGGTACAAAAATGTAGCATAGAACCCACAAAAATAATCACTGTAGTTTGCAGATTTAACAACACCAAGTACACCAGAATTGTTTCATAATCTCTCCCTCACAGCAGCAGCATCCTATCCCTACACTAGTAAGAGCTGATGTGACATGCGGCGCTACGTGAATCCAGCTTATATAGAGGCTGGGTCACATGCTGCACTGGCCAATCACAGCCATGCCATTAGTAGGCATGGCTGTGATGGCTTCTTAGGGCAAGAAGTAAAACGCTAGCTGATTGGCTGCTGTGCAGCCTTTCAACAAGCTCCATTAAACGGCTGAACACCGAACTCAAACACAAACTTTTACAGAAATAATCAGGTTCGGGTCCGTGTACCAAAAACTCTAAAGTTCGGTACGAACCCGAACTTTACAGTTTGGGTTCGCTCAACTCTAGTCAGAGGTCCAGGATTCTGTCCCCTTCATATGAGTCAGAAGTCCAGTATTCTGCTCCCTTCCCATGTATCAGTGGTCCAGTATACTGCCCCCATTCTCATTTGTCCGAGGTCAAATATTCTTCCCCCCATGTGTCAGAGGCAGGGGCTTTGTTAGGTCAAAACATTTAGGGCTTGAGCCCAGGGATGTTTTGTCCAGTGCCCTGAATGTTATGCCGGTAGCATTTTTTTTTTTTTTCATTTGGCTATTCCAGGGCCCTTTAATATTGATTGGACATGGGCAAACCCACAGATCATCCCCCCACCCACCATGTACTTGTTCCACTGATCCGCTACTTGCGAGCTGCACGGGCATGAGTTTAGTCACTTCGGTGCGCAATCCCATCCTGCGGCATGTGATCCCGCAAGACCTGCCGCGGGAGGTCATGGGCCTCGCAGGAGCACGCGCCGCAGGACAGGATTGCTCACCGAAGTGACTAGACTCATGCCCACACAGCTTGCAAGTACGGATCAGCGGAACAAGTACAAGGGGTGTGGAGGGATAATCTGTAGGGTTGCCCAGGGTCCCATCAATTTTAAAGGGCCCTGGAATAGCCAGATAAAAAAAAAAAATTAATAATTGAATACGGCCCTGATTTAATATGCCCGGCCCGCCAAGTTGCAGCTTTGAGATGCCCACCACCCACCTCTGAGAACCGCTGCTCTGCCCTGGCAGCGTCCTGATGGTTGAATGGTTAATCCCCATCCCTATAAGAGCCAGGAGTCAGGGCCGTCCTGCTTCAGGCTCCCTACTAGCTTTGGTGAGTCTGATACCCTGGACTGTGCCCCCTACTCTGGACTGTGCCACACCCTACATTGGACTTTACCCAATAAACATACACTGTTGGTGGCACAGTACAAGGGTATAAGGGGATACACTTGTACTGTGCCTCCTAACTTCTACTATGCCCCCCTTATACCCTATAATGTGCCTCCTACCCTGTACTATGCCCAATTATACCCTCCATTGTGCCCCCTTACCATACCCTGTACTGTTCCCTCTAATACTCTATAGTGTGCCCCCTTATACCCTATATACAGTTGTGTTCAAAATTATTCAACCCCCACTGAAATTTAGTGTTTTGGCCAGTTTGACATTGATTTTGATCATTTCAGTCATCTTGTTTACAATTAAATCAAAGAGGCACTTGTAAGTCAGACAAATATAACATAGCATTTATAATGAAATAACCACAAATGTCTTTTCTGTGCTCACATCTTTATCAGTTTTATTCAACCCCCAAGTGACATTCAATCTTAGTACTTAGTACAACATCCTTTTCCAGTTATAACAGCTTTTAAACGTGAAGCATAGCTTGACACAAGTGTCTTGCAGCGATCTGCGGGTATCTTCGCCCATTCTTCATGGGCAAAAGCCTTCAGTTCAGTCACATTCTTAGGCTTGCGTGCTGCAACTGCTTTCTTTAAGTCCCACCAGAGGTTCTCAATCGGATTTAAGTCTGGTGACTGCGATGGCCACTTCAAAATGTTCCAGCCTTTAATCTGCAACCATGCTCTAGTGGACTTGGAGGTATGCTTGGGATCATTGTCCTGTTGAAAGGTCCAACGTCTCCCAAGCTTTAGGTTTGTGACGGACTGCATTTCATTTTCATCCAATATCTCCTAATACTGAGGAGAATTCATGGTACCTTGCACACACTGAATCTTCCCTGTACCTGTAGAAGCAAAACAGCCCCAAAGCATGATTGACCCCCCGCCATGCTTCACAGTAGGCTAGGTGTTCTTTTCTTCATAGGCCTCCTCCAAACATAGTGTTGATCCATGGGTCCAAACAGTTCTAATTTTGTTTCATCAGTCCACAGAACACTATCCCAAAGCTTTTGTGGTTTGTCCACATGACTTTTGGCATACTGCAGTCGACTCTTCTTATTCTTTGGAGACAGCAAGGGGGTGCGCCTGGGAGTTCTGGCATGGAGGCCTTCATTACGCAGTGTGCGCCTTATTGTCTGAGCTGAAACTTTAGTACCCACATCTGACAAATCTTTTTTCAGGTCCTCAGCAGTCACACGGGGACTTTTCTCCACTTTGCACTTCAGGTAGCGCACAGCAGTTAGCATCTTCTTTCTGCCATGACCAGGTAGCGTTTCAACAGTGCCCTTTGCCTTAAATTGCGAATGATGCTTCCTATGGTGTCTCTTGGTATCTTTGCAATCTTCTTATAGCCATTGCCCTTCCTGTGAAGAGAAATCACCTCTTCTCTTGTCTTCCTGGACCATTCTCTTGACTTCACCATGTTTGTAAACACACCAGTAAATGTCTAGAAGGAGCTGAGTATTACAGTCATTTTAAATCTGCCTAATTGGTGCTTATTATGCTTGATTGCTGCTCCTTGACATCCACAGGTGTTTTCAATACCTGATCGAAAACACTTGAATGAACCTATGTTCTTAAGAGTGGTAGTCTTTAAGGGGTTGAATAATTGTGTCAAGAAGAAATCACAAAAAAAACATTTAATACTGTATTACAAAAACAATTGATGTCATTTTAGTTGCATTTGATTCTTTAAAAAGTCCTTGTAAAATTTCATTCTGAACACAATTACAAATGTACACTAAATTCCCTAAAACCCTTTACAGCATTGGGGGTTGAATAATTTTGAACACAACTGTACAGTCACTGTATGGAGGCGTTATCCAGTCACTGTATAGAGGCATTATTCAGTCACTGTATAGAGGTTTTATCCAGTGTATGGAGTTGTTATCAAGTAACTGTATGGAGATGTTATCCAGTGTCTGGAGGTGTTATCCAGTGTATGGAGGTGTTATCCAGTGTATGGCGGCGTTATCCAGTCACTGTATGGAGGCGTTATCCAGTCACTGTATGGTGGCATCATCATCCAGTCACTGTATGTAGGCGTTATCTGATCCCTGTATGGAGGCATTATCAGGAAATTGAATGGCGGTGTTAATATTTGGTTGGAGGGCTAATATTTACAGTGTATACTGTAGATTCCAGTATATTAAGCGGTAGTGTGGCCTGTATTTCCCAGTAGAGTAAATCAGCCTTGTAGAACACAGTCCACAACACTGACCACCAGGACAAGCCTCCTGTAATATAACCTGTATCTGTACCTGCAGTACATGGTAGCCTCTCTTCTCTGCCATGTTACTCAGCTGTGTACTAATGGTTATTTTTCCACACTTATGCTGAACCCACATGACCTCTTTGCCATATTTTTGCCAACTTATACGAAAATGTATACCTTAACAAATAACGAGAGATTGATGTCATACAGTGGCATGGACTAATCTGTATGGCAGTATAATCTCTGTGGCATAGTATTTAGGGACATTGGGGAGCACAGTAGGCACAGTATTATGGGCAACACCAGGATAATACTGTTGGGGTAGCAGGGTGGGAAGAATGATGATAATATAAAAGTGAGGAACCTAAGATGTCTATTTGGCAAATTCTGCAGAGACTAGACACGGTTGAAATAAGTTGTCTGGCCCGAATGGAGAAGATAGGGAAAGAAAATGTCCACATCAGAGGAGACGTCACCTGTGAGGCATTGTATGTGAGAGGTATGTGGTGCTGTTTAGTGCTGTATGTTTGTTAGTGTACATGCAGCAAGTAAAATATGTCTTTAGTCCTAGGATAGTCATAGGCACATATGTATTGGGGCTTGTGTCCCAGATCTTTTGAGACCCTAGCAATGCCCCTGGTCGGAGGTCCACTATTTTACCCTCCCCAAGTTTCAGAGGTCCACTATTCTGTCCCCCAATGTGTCAGAGATCTACTATTTTTCCCCTGCCCCCATGTGGCAGATCTTGTATTGAGGACCACTTTTCAGCCTCCCCAGATGCACCTAAGTCAGAGAAGAACAATCTATGGAGGTGCACACAGACACCTTGACCTCCCCGCACTAGACAGTGGCAGCATAGCTCAGGGTCTATACGGCCTCTGGCACAAACAGGAAGCCTGGAATGGCCATTGTGTCTCAGTTTGCCTAGGCACTGAGATTCAATGTATGGGGATGTCGGGAGCCCAAGAGTAAGTTAGGGAGATTTCATTTTCCCCTCCAGCCCTCTCTCATTTTCATTGGTGGAAGTGGTATCAGAGTGATGAAAAAGTATCAAGGCTTAGATACCCTGTGAACCCTAAACCTAACTAAGAAAATTATATCTGTATTTGAGCTGGTGCTGTGTTTGGGTCTTGTGTAGTGTTGAGCGAACAGTTCGAACATAGTTTGGGTTCGTACCGAATTTTGGGGTGTTTGGGACACGGACCCGGACCCGAACATTTTCAAAAAAGTTCGGGTTCGGGTCCGTTGTTCGGTGATTTCTTCCCGCTTTCTTTTTTTTTTGCAATAAATGCCAATGTTTATAAATTATATTTTCAACTTTTCTATAATGAATATTATAATAAATAGGGATGAGCGAATCAACTCCGGATAAAACATCCGAAGTCGATTCGCTCACCCCTAATAATAAACTATCAGTTTAGCTGACATCTCTTTATCAACTTTCATACTTTCTTTTTCTTACTTTTTTCTAAGCTACCTCCACTTCTGATACTGTGTATTTTTTCAATAAACTGTTCAGTCAGAATTATAAACTTTAGATCATTATAGTATAATGATCAACTTGCATAACTATTGCCAAATCACTTAGCAGCACAAAACATCATTGGCAAATATAGACTTCTTAGTACCTGGAAAATAACTGGAGCAGTGATGTACTATTTATATCCGAGGGACATAATTATCAGATTAGCGAGCAGTTTCAGGACTATCAATTTTTTTTTTTTTAATCAGATATATTTTTATTATTATTTTGCAAAAATAAACAGTATCATTCTACAAAATACTTGTCTCATAGAATATGTTCAATATAATGCAAAAATATACATTTTACAAGACGAAATAAACCAAAAACAGGATCCTTACCACAAGGAACCCAACAACCAAACTCCCCCCCCCCCCAATCCACTGTGAGACCTTATTTTGAGTATGTAAGCAAGAGCCTGTATAAGACTTCCTAGGTTTAGCAGCAGACCATAACACCACCTGCACAAAACAGAGCTTCAACCCATTGGGCTTAGATAAATACAAGCAGCTCCACCCAAGTTAACTTGAGAGAATCCTCAAACTACTTTGCAGACTTAACCATGTACTACAGACTCCAGATCTATCGATCCAAGGGCCCCAGACGGCATCAAATTTAGACATGCAATTGCGCTTCATGTATACTCCTCTTTCTAACCTTATAACTATATTCATTCTGCCAATAAATTCCGACATACTTGGGGGAAGCGGCTGTATCCATTTAGCAGCTAGAGTTTTGCGTGCCTGATACAGGATCCTATTAATGCCAATTATAACAGTTGATGGCAAATTATCCGAGTCCAGCATACCAAGCAAGCAAAACCTAGGATCCAGTTTATAAGTAGCGCTATAAATTTTGTTTAATAAAGCAATTATGTCTGTCCAATAGCCCTGTAGCGCACTGCAACTCCACATCATATGAAACAGCCCAGCTCCTTCTTCCCCACATTTCGGACACTTTGAGTCAGATCTATACCCCACCTTCCATAAGAATATTGGAGTCCTATATACCCTATGTATCATATAAAGTTGGGACAATTTAGCCGCTTCACTAAGGGTTAGAGTAGGAATCTGACTTCCTCCCATTGGCTGTCTGAGATGGGGCCTACATCCCTCTCCCACTTCGACTTAACAGTGAGCGGATATTTTTTCAGCTGTTCATATTGCAAAGCATCATAAACCTCCGAAATAGCTCCTTTTGCAGGACCCGGCTCCATCAGTTTTTAAGTATGAGATGTGAGCCAAATTGTAGGGGCGCACTTTGTCCTGCGAGCTAATAGCATGCCTTAACTGGAGGTATTTATAAAAATGGGTAGATTCAAGACCATATTCAGTGCAGAGTTGAGCAAATTGTTTTAGGATACCTTGTGAATATAGTTGGCCTAAATTCCACAGTCCTTTACGCTCCCAATCAGTAAAACCCTGCAGTTTGGACAATTCCATTAAATGAGGGTTATTCCAAGCAGGAGACAGGTCCAATAATTCCTGAACGCCCAGAATTTCCCTAACTTTTCCCCAGACCTTCCTCATTAATCCTACCACTGGAAGGGATTTAAAAGATTCAGGTAGATTCTTTTCCATAATTGAAATAAGGTTGGCACACCCCCGCCGCCCACTGCACCAACGCTCCACATCTTCCCATTTCTCTCAGGGACCCCCAACCCTTAAAGTGTTGCAACTGAGCTGCTAAGAAGTACATGAGAGGGTTAGGTAATGCCAATCCCCCCGCTTCCTTACCACGCTGTAATGTTTCATATCGAATTCTACTATGTTTATTTTTTCATAATAAGGACCTAAATATTCTCTGTATCTTATAATAATAATGCATGGGAATCCACACAGGTGAGTTATGTAAGATGTAAAGCAATTGCGGCATCCATACCATCTTGAGAAGATTACCTCTACCTATCATTGACAATGGAAGCTTATGCCAGGTGACCGCTTTCTGTGTGAATCTATTCAGTAATGGCACTAGGTTATTTGCTACATAAGACCGAGGCTGAACTGAGATAATAACTCCAAGATATTTAAAGGAGGAAACCACTTTTAGATTAACATGCTCAAGACAGAGAGATTCCGGAAGAGGGGACAGCGGAAGAATAACAGACTTAGTCCAATTGATCAGTAGACCAGACTGTTGTCCAAAGTCTGAGATCAACGATATAATGGGATCTATTGATGATGCCAAATCATCCACATACAGTAACATATCGTCTGCATAAAGCGATACTCTTTCTTCCACCGTCCCCCTCCCCAGACCCCGAATCAGTGGCGTAGAGCGCAGAATACACGCCAGGGGCTCGATAGCAATGGCAAACAGTAGGGGTGACAAAGGGCATCCCTGCCTGGTACCCCTCTCCAGTGTCATCATTGGGGATAGCTTACCATTTATTCGCAGCCTAGCTCTCGGTTCACTATATAGCAATTGTACCCACTTAATATATCCAGGGCCGAATCCTAGTTTCGTCATAACCGCCCATAAGTATTCCCATTCAACACTGTCAAATGCCTTTGCAGCGTCTAAAGAGACCACTGCAGGGCATCCCACCTCCCATTCTGCACCCTTAATCTGAATATTGAGGAACAAACTCCTGAGGTTTAATGACGTGGACTTTCCTGGCATAAACCCGCACTGGTCTTCATGTATGATGTGGGAAATAACATTCAACAGCCTATTAACAAGTACCTTGGCCAACACTTTTATATCGACTGTTAAGAGTGAAATGGGCCTATAAGAGTCTACCATATTGGGATCTTTATCTGGTTTGGGGATCACCACCACCACTGCTTCCCTCATAGAACTAGGAAAAATACCTGTCCTATAAGATTCATTAAACACCCGGAGGAGATGTGGGAGCAAAACTTCTTGATGTTTTTTATAGAATTCCCCAGGCAAACCATCTCCCCCAGGTGTCTTTCCGTTAGGAAGTGACTGCACTGCCAAGACCATCTCATCCAATCGAATGTCCCCATCAAGTACTAGCTTCTGATCACCAGACAGGCTGGGCATCTGGATTTTCTGCAGATATTGGTCTCTGTCTTTACAGTCAATCCCCAATCTGGACTTATAGACATCCGCATAGTGCTCATGAAACACATTCATTATGTTATCATCTCCTGACACCTGTACACCCATCTTATTAGTGATTCCCAATAGACAAGATGGACCCGATTGGGTTTTGATAATGGTAGCTAGTAGGTGACCCGTACATTCCCCTTCCATAAAATAATGTTGAGTCTTAAAAAATTGTTTGTCCTCAGCTCTACTAGTCAAATGCTCCTTCAGTAGATTTTACGCCTCCATCCAGCGCGAGGAATTTTCCAGGGTGGGATCAGAGATATATTTAGCTTCCGCAATCTGAACTCTATCTGATAGATCTGCCGTGAATGCCCTGCTTCTGGTTTTATGGGAACTAATCCGTTTAATGTATATCCCCCTAATATAAGCCTTCATTGTGTCCCATACAATGGAGTGGCTAGCTGAACCCTCATTATTGGTGAAAAAATCTTTCAAAGCGGTGGATACCACAGTGCCAGTATCAACTAGCTGGATCCAAAAAGGGTTCAGTCGCCACGATTGTCTCAGACCCAATAACTCTCTCCCTAGCTGCATTACTACCAATAACGGGGAGTGGTCAGATATGCTGCGAGGTAAGTATCTAACATCTTGAACCTTATCTAGCACTCCCTTAGATCCCACGGCGAGGTCTATCCTAGAAAGCGAGTTATGTGATGAGTAGCAGGAGTATTGCTTCACCCCAGGGTTTCTGGACCTCCATAAATCATACAAATCAACTTCAGAGAGCAACTTGGCTAATGAGGAGAAAGACGGGCCAGAGGCCTCACTACCAGTCTGGAATTTATCTAGGGATTTGTCCAAACACATATTAAAATCACCAATTATGAGAACTGGCAGATCTGGAAATTTGGAAGTAAAGGATAGTACTTTTTTGAGAACTGCACAAGAATATGGGGGAGGTATATAAACAGCTACTAGTATCATTCGATAATGAAACACAGAGCAGTCAATACATACAAACCGACCCTCTCCATCCACATGTACCTCGCTGGATATAAAGGGGAGATTCCTATGCACCAACACGCTCACCCCCCTTGATTGTGTGGAATAAGAAGAGTGAAACTTCTGTGCCACCCAGGCTTTATGAATAAGGTGTGTTCTCTCAGAGGTTAGGTGTGTTTCTGAGAGGCACAGAATTGCCGGCTGATAAGTTTGTAGGGCATAAAAGACGGCATTACGCTTAGCAGGTTGGTTTAGCCCCCTCACATTCCAGGCAATTATTCTAAGGGTACCCATTTATGCTTTTAAACCATAACAGTACAGGTCTGCAGGCAGCCTTGCCCTGGTCATACACATATAACCCCTGATGTCTAGTCGATAAGGTCTCACAGTTCCTTTCTCCCCCCCCCCTTCCCAACCCGTACATAACAAATAAAGACATTCCACAAACACGTGAAACCCTGGGGAAATTAAATTCCTGAACTTGGGGAATACGAGCAAATAGGGGAACGTCAAGTAAGAGCTAACAAGTGGCCAATCATCCCGGCTATGCTAGCATATATCTGACCTCCCCCTTGGAATATGACATTCCTAAATAAGAAGAAAGGCATAGTGCAAATGCTAATAAACGTTGTCTCTGGTACCGAACAGATCAGAGACTCAAACACTCAGCCTGCCCCCACATTATCATTAGCAGGAGTCTAAACAACAACGGGACCCCGCATTTATCAACTGTTCATATAGACAAACGGTAAATGGTGACAGCACAATAGCTTGTAGCAATCAGCAGATCAAGTGCCCTCCTTCAGCTCAGCCTCAGTGGAGTCCAGCCACTGACACGCCACACCCGGATCCTCAAACAAGTGCGTTTTATCTTTCGCCACTACTCGCAGCTTCGCAGGATATAACATAGAATATGGAAGTTGTAACAGCCGCAGTCTGCGTTTAACATCAATAAAACGTGCACGCTTCTTTTGGACGTCGGGCGAGAAATCAGGAAACAAAGAGATTCGGTTCCAATCAATAGTTAAATCGGTGCAGTCTCTTGCTCCTCTCAAAATGGCGTCCCGATCCCGAAAATGGAGGACTCTGAGCAGCAAAGGCCGCGGCGGTGCCCCTGGTGGTGGGGGGCGAAACGGCACCCTGTGCGCCCGTTCCACAGCAAACAAAGGAGACAGCTTTTCTTTTCCTATTTTGTCTGTCAGCCACTTTTCCACAAATGTAACAGCATCTGTACCTTCGGCACGTTCTGGCACACCAATCATACGCACATTATTTCGCCGCAGCCTGTTTTCCAGGTCATCAGTTTTGGAGATAAGCATGGTGACATTGTGAATCACCCGCTGCATGTCCCTTTTAACTGGCGGCATTTGGTCTTCCAACTCACTTATGCGACTCTCCATTACAGTCATACGCTCTTTGACTTGCCTCATGTCTTGCCTCAGTAGCCCTATGTCTTCTTTCAGGCCACCCACATTGGTAGTAAGCGCAGTGATTGCATTATTGCATTGTAGCACCGCTGAAAAGACATCTTTAATTGTAGGCTCAAGAGCTGCGGTGACCATCTTGCCATTAAGATCACTGACCTCAGAGTCCTCTGAAATGTTGTCGGTTTGCGATGGAGGCACAGGAGAATTCCGCTTAACCGCCATGTACTCAGGGCCGGCACAGGATAAACCAACTCAGTGGTGTGAGCAAACTTTTCCAGCCGTGCTGCCACATCCAGCAGCTTCACAGGCTGTCCGGAGCCATCTTGTCTTGCTAATGTAGCGCTTTCACCGACCTTTCCTTCCTTCTCTTTGGCTTTTTGACGACGCATAGCAGAGTGGTACAGCAGCAGGATCTCTAGGGAAGCCCTTAGTCGTTTCGGTGAGCTGTTATAGCCCCAGATGAACAGGGGGAAGAATGAATTACAGGATATTCAGCCGGGAGCTCAGCGCTGCACGTCTGCTCACATCCCCAGTCAGGCCACGCCCCTCTCTTCCCGCTTTCTGAAGGGCTGCACAGCAGCCAATCAGCTAGCGTTTTACTTCTTGCCCTAAGAAGCCATCACAGCCATGCCTACTAATGGCATGGCTGTGATTGGCCAAGTGCAGCATGTGACCCAGCCTCTATTTAAGCTGGAGTCACATAGCGCCGCACGTCACACTGTTCTGATTAGTGTAGGTAGAGGATGCAGCTTCTGTGAGGGCGAGATTAGGCAGGGAAAAGTCAGCAAAAACACCTAATAAAGTGATCGATCTACAGCTGTGAATCATTCAACTTCTGCTAGTTAATTGCTCACTGGTTTTTAGGCTGAACATAGCGTTTTTCCTTCACTTTTTTCTGGGGTGATCGGCGGCCATTTTGTGACTCGTGGTGCACCAGAACAAGCTGCCACCAAGTCCATCAATCCGTCAATACTAGTGTTTTGGGCTTGGCTGTGCTTATTGTCACCCGTAGAAACTCAGGATAGAAATTTCTATATCTTATTATGGGGTTAAATTCAATTGCAAAAATAGCAAACCCCTAAATCTGGTGTCCCAGCTGTGGCTAGCCAAGTGTAATACTGTCTGCTGTCTGGCAAAGGATAGATAATTTTCTGTGGTGAAATTCAATTGCCAAAATAGCAATCCCCTGAATCTGGTGTCCCAGCAGTGGCTGGCAAAGTATAATAATGTCTGGCAAAGGATATATTTTGTTCTGGGGTGAAATTCAATAGCCAAAATATCAATACCTTAAATCTGGTGTCCCAGCAGTGGCTGGCCAAGTTTAATAGTGTACGGCAAAGGATATATTTTATTATGGGTGACTGTCAATTGCCAAAATAGCAATACCATAAATCAGTGGTTTCAGCTGTGGCTGGCCAAGTTTATTAGCGTCCTGCAAAGGATATATTTTGTTCTGCGGTGACATTCAATTGCCAAAATAGCAATACTGTAAAGCAGTGGCTGGACAAGTTTCATCGTGTCAGTCATAGGATATATTATTTTCTGGGTTGAAATTCAGTTGCAAAAATAGAAATACAGTACAACTGTTGTTCCAGGTGTTGCAGGCTTCATTTAAATCTGTCCGTAAAAGGGTATATTTTATTCTGGGGTGAAATTTAATTGCCAAAATAGCAATACCATAAATCAGTGGTTTCAGCTGTGTCTGGCCAAGTTTAATAGTGTCCTGCAAAGGATATATTTTGTTCTGGGGTGAAATTCAATTGCCAAAATAGCAATATCATAAATCAGTAGTTTCAGCTGTGGCTGGCCAAGTTTAATAGTGTCCTGCAAAGGATATATTTTGTTCTGGGGTGAAATTCAATTGCCAAAAAAGCAATACCATAAATCAGTGGTTTCAGCTGTGGTTGGCCAAGTTTAATAGTGTATGGCAAAGGATTTTTTTTTTTTTTTGGGGTGAAATTCAATTTCCAAAATAGCAATACCATAAATCAGTGGTTTCAGCTGTGGCTGGCCAAGTTTAATAGTGTCCGGCAACAGATATATTTTTTTCTGTGGTTAAATTCAATTGCCAAAATAGCAATACCCTGAATCTGGTTTTCCAGCTGTTGCAGGCCTAGTTTAAATCTGTCCGTAACAGGGTAAATTTTTTTCTGGGTTGAAATTAAATTGCCAAAATAGCAATCCCCTAAATCTGGTGTCCCAGTAGTGGCTGGCAAAGTATATTAGTGTCCTGCAAGGGATATATTTTGTTCTGAGGTGAAATTCAATTGCAAAAATAGCAATACCATAAATCAGTGGTTTCAGCTGTGGCTGGCCAAGTTAAATAGTGTCCTGCAAAGGATATATTTTGTTCTGGGGTGAAATTCAATTGCCAAAATAGCAATGCCGCAAATCTGGTGTCCCAGCAGTGGCTGGACAAGTTTCATAGTGTCCGTCATAGGATATATTATTTTCTGTGGTGAAATTCAGTTGCAAAAATAGAAATACAGTAAAACTGTTGTTCCAGCTGTTGCAGGCTTCGTTTAAATCTGTCCGTAAAAGGATATATTTTTTTCTGGGGTGAAATTAAATTGCCAAAATAGCAATACCCAGAATCTGGTGTTCCAGCTGTTGCAGGCCTAGTTTAAATCTGTCCATAAAAGGGGGTATTTTTTTCTGGGGTGAAATTTAATTGCCAAAATAGCAATACCATAAATAATTGGTTTCAGCTGTGGCTGGCCAAGTTTAATAGTGTCCTGCAAAGGATATATTTTGTTCTGGGGTGAAATTCAATTGCCAAAATAGCAATACCATAAATCAGTGGTTTCAGCTGTGGCTGGCCAAGTTTAATAGTGTCCAGTAAAGGATATATTTTTTTCTGTGGTTAAATTCAATTGCCAAAATAGCAATACCCTGATTCTGGTGATCCAGCTGTTGCAGGCCTAGTTTAAATCTGTCCGTTACAGGGTATATTTTTTTCTGGGGTGAAATTCAATTGCCAAAATAGCAATCCCCTAAATCTGGTGTCCTAGCAGTGGCTGGAAAAGTATAATAGTGTCCTGCAAAGGATATATTTTGTTCTGAATGAAATTCAATTGCTAAAATAGCAATACCGTAAATCTAGTGTCAAAGCAGTAGCTGGACAAGTTTCATAATGTCCGTCATAGGATATGTCATTTTCTGAGGTAAAATTCAGTTGCAAAAATAGAAATACAGTAAAACTGTTGTTCCAGCTGTTGCAGCTGTTGTCCGTAAAAGGATATATTTTTTTCTGGGGTGAAATTAAATTGCCAAAATAGCAATACCCAGAATCTGGTGTTCAAGCTGTTGCAGGCCTAGTTTAAATCTGTCCGTAAAAGGGGATATTTTTTTTCTGGGGTGAAATTTAATTGCCAAAATAGCAATATCATAAATCAGTGGTTTCAGCTGTGGCTGGCCAGGTTTATTAGTGTTCGGCAACGGATATATTTTTTTCTGTGGTTAAATTCAATTGCCAAAATAGCAATCCCCTAAATCTGGTGTCCCAGCAGTGGCTGGCAAAGTATAATAGTGTCCTGCAAGGGATATATTTTGTTCTGAGGTGAAATTCAATTGCCAAAATAGCAATACCATAAATCAGTGGTTTCAGCTGTGGCTGGCCAAGTTAAATAGTGTCCTGCAAAGGATATATTTTGTTCTGGGGTGAAATTCAATTGCTAAAATAGCAATACCGTAAATCTGGTGTCCCAGCAGTGGCTGGACAAGTTTCATAGTGTCCGTCATAGGATATAATATTTTCTGCGGTGAAATTCAGTTGCAAAAATAGAAATACAGTAAAACTGTTGTTCCAGCTGTTGTAGGCTTCGTTTAAATCTGTCCGTAAAAGGATATATTTTTTTCTGAGGTGAAATTAAATTGCCAAAATAGCAATACCCAGAATCTGGTGTTCAAGCTGTTGCAGGTCTAGTTTAAATCTGTCCGTAAAAGGGGATATTTTTTTCTGGGGTGAAATTTAATTGCCAAAATAGCAATATCATAAATCAGTGGTTTCAGCTTTGGCTGGCCAAGTTTAATAGTGTTCGGCAACGGATATATTTTTTTCTGTGGTTAAATTCAATTGCCAAAATAGCAATTCCCTAAATCTGGTGTCCCAGCAGTGGCTGGTAAAGTATAATAGTGTCCTGCAAGGGATATATTTTGTTCTGAGGTGAAATTCAATTGCCAAAATAGCAATACCGTAAATCTGGTGTCCCAGCAGTGGCTGGACAAGTTTCATAGTGTCCGTCATAGGATATATTATTTTCTGCGGAGAAATTCAGTTGCAAAAATAGAAATACAGTAAAACTGTTGTTCCAGCTGTTGCAGGCTTCGTTTAAATCTGTCCGTAAAAGGATATATTTTTTCTGGGGTGAAATTAAATTGCCAAAATAGCAATACCCAGAATCTGGTGTTCAAGCTGTTGCAGGCCTAGTTTAAATCTGTCCATAAAGGGGGTATTTTTTTCTGGGGTGAAATTTAATTGCCAAAATAGCAATACCATAAATCATTGGTTTCAGCTGTGGCTGGCCAAGTTTAATAGTGTCCTGCAAAGGATATATTTTGTTCTGGGGTGAAATTCAATTGCCAAAATAGCAATACCATAAATCAGTGGTTTCAGCTGTGGCTGGCCAAGTTTAATAGTGTCCGGCAAAGGATATATTTTTTCTGTGGTTAAATTCAATTGCCAAAATAGCAATACCCTGATTCTGGTGATCCAGCTGTTGCAGGCCTAGTTTAAATCTGTCCGTTACAGGGTATATTTTTTCTGGGGTGAAATTCAATTGCCAAAATAGCAATCCCCTAAATCTGGTGTCCTAGCAGTGGCTGTAAAAGTATAATAGTGTCCTGCAAAGGATATATTTTGTTCTGAATGAAATTCAATTGCTAAAATAGCAATACCGTAAATCTAGTGTCACAGCAGTAGCTGGACAAGTTTCATAATGTCCGTCATAGGATATGTTATTTTCTGAGGTAAAATTCAGTTGCAAAAATAGAAATACAGTAAAACTGTTGTTCCAGCTGTTGCAGCTGTTGTCCGTAAAAGGATATATTTTTTCTGGGGTGAAATTTAATTGGCAAAATAGCAATATCATAAATCAGTGGTTTCAGCTTTGGCTGGCCAAGTTTAATAGTGTTCGGCAACGGATATATTTTTTTCTGTGGTTAAATTTAATTGCCAAAATAGCAATCCCCTAAATCTGGTGTCCCAGCAGTGGCTGGCAAAGTATAATAGTGTCCTGCAAGGGATATATTTTGTTCTGAGGTGAAATTCAATTGCCAAAATAGCAATACCATAAATCAGTGGTTTCAGCTGTGGCTGGCCAAGTTAAATAGTGTCCTGCAAAGGATATAATTTGTTCTGGGGTGAAATTCAATTGCTAAAATAGCAATACTGTAAATCTGGTGTCCCAGCAGTGGCTGGACAAGTTTCATAGTGTCCGTCATAGGATATATTATTTTCTGCGGTGAAATTCAGTTGCAAAAATAGAAATACAGTAAAACTGTTGTTCCAGCTGTTGCAGGCTTCGTTTAAATCTGTCCGTAAAGGATATATTTTTTTCTGGGGTGAAATTAAATTGCCAAAATAGCAATACCCAGAATCTGGTGTTCAAGCTGTTGCAGGCCTAGTTTAAATCTGTCCATAAAAGGGGGTATTTTTTTCTGGGGTGAAATTTAATTGCCAAAATAGCAATTCCATAAATCATTGGTTTCAGCTGTGGCTGGCCAAGTTTAATAGTGTCCTGCAAAGGATATATTTTGTTCTGGGGTGAAATTCAATTGCCAAAATAGCAATACCATAAATCAGTGGTTTCAGCTGTGGCTGGCCAAGTTTAATAGTGTCCGGCAAAGGATATATTTTTTTCTGTGGTTAAATTCAATTGCCAAACTAGCAATACCCTGATTCTGGTGATCCAGCTGTTGCAGGCCTAGTTTAAATCTGTCCGTTACAGGGTATATTTTTTCTGGGGTGAAATTCAATTGCCAAAATAGCAATCCCCTAAATCTGGTGTCCTAGCAGTGGCTGGAAAAGTATAATAGTGTCCTGCAAAGGATATATTTTGTTCTGAATGAAATTCAATTGCTAAAATAGCAATACCGTAAATCTGGTGTCACAGCAGTAGCTGGACAAGTTTCATAATGTCCATCATAGGATATGTTATTTTCTGAGGTAAAATTCAGTTGCAAAAATAGAAATACAGTAAAACTGTTGTTCAAGCTGTTGCAGCTGTTGTCCGTAAAAGGACATATTTTTTTCTGGGGTGAAATTAAATTGCCAAAATAGCAATACCCAGAATCTGGTGTTCAAGATGTTGCAGGCCTAGTTTAAATCTTTCCGTAAAAGGGGATATTTTTTTTCTGGGGTGAAATTTAATTGCCAAAATAGCAATATCATAAATCAGTGGTTTCAGCTGTGGCTGGCCAGGTTTATTAGTGTTCGGCAACGGATATATTTTTTTCTGTGGTTAAATTCAATTGCCAAAATAGCAATCCCCTAAATCTGGTGTCCCAGCAGTGGCTGGCAAAGTATAATAGTGTCCTGCAAGGGATATATTTTGTTCTGAGGTGAAATTCAATTGCCAAAATAGCAATACCATAAATCAGTGGTTTCAGCTGTGGCTGGCCAAGTTAAATAGTGTCCTGCAAAGGATATATTTTGTTCTAGGGTGAAATTCAATTGCTAAAATAGCAATACCGTAAATCTGGTGTCCCAGCAGTGGCTGGACAAGTTTCATAGTGTCCGTCATAGGATATATTATTTTCTGCAGTGAAATTCAGTTGCAAAAATAGAAATACAGTAAAACTGTTGTTCCAGCTGTTGTAGGCTTCGTTTAAATCTGTCCGTAAAAGGATATATTTTTTTCTGAGATGAAATTAAATTGCCAAAATAGCAATACCCAGAATCTGGTGTTCAAGCTGTTGCAGGTCTAGTTTAAATCTGTCCGTAAAAGGGGATATTTTTTTCTGGGGTGAAATTTAATTGCCAAAATAGCAATATCATAAATCAGTGGTTTCAGCTTTGGCTGGCCAAGTTTAATAGTGTTCGGCAACGGATATATTTTTTTCTGTGGTTAAATTCAATTGCCAAAATAGCAATTCCCTAAATCTGGTGTCCCAGCAGTGGCTGGTAAAGTATAATAGTGTCCTGCAAGGGATATATTTTGTTCTGAGGTGAAATTCAATTGCCAAAATAGCAATACCGTAAATCTGGTGTCCCAGCAGTGGCTGGACAAGTTTCATAGTGTCCGTCATAGGATATATTATTTTCTGCGGAGAAATTCAGTTGCAAAAATAGAAATACAGTAAAACTGTTGTTCCAGCTGTTGCAGGCTTCGTTTAAATCTGTCCGTAAAAGGATATATTTTTTTCTGGGGTGAAATTAAATTGCCAAAATAGCAATACCCAGAATCTGGTGTTCAAGCTGTTGCAGGCCTAGTTTAAATCTGTCCATAAAGGGGGTATTTTTTCTGGGGTGAAATTTAATTGCCAAAATAGCAATACCATAAATCATTGGTTTCAGCTGTGGCTGGCCAAGTTTAATAGTGTCCTGCAAAGGATATATTTTGTTCTGGGGTGAAATTCAATTGCCAAAATAGCAATACCATAAATCAGTGGTTTCAGCTGTGGCTGGCCAAGTTTAATAGTGTCCGGCAAAGGATATATTTTTTTCTGTGGTTAAATTCAATTGCCAAAATAGCAATACCCTGATTCTGGTGATCCAGCTGTTGCAGGCCTAGTTTAAATCTGTCCGTTACAGGGTATATTTTTTGCTGGGGTGAAATTCAATTGCCAAAATAGCAATCCCCTAAATCTGGTGTCCTAGCAGTGGCTGTAAAAGTATAATAGTGTCCTGCAAAGGATATATTTTGTTCTGAATGAAATTCAATTGCTAAAATAGCAATACCGTAAATCTAGTGTCACAGCAGTAGCTGGACAAGTTTCATAATGTCCGTCATAGGATATGTTATTTTCTGAGGTAAAATTCAGTTGCAAAAATAGAAATACAGTAAAACTGTTGTTCCAGCTGTTGCAGCTGTTGTCCGTAAAAGGATATATTTTTTTCTGGGGTGAAATTTAATTGGCAAAATAGCAATATCATAAATCAGTGGTTTCAGCTTTGGCTGGCCAAGTTTAATAGTGTTCGGCAACGGATATATTTTTTTCTGTGGTTAAATTTAATTGCCAAAATAGCAATCCCCTAAATCTGGTGTCCCAGCAGTGGCTGGCAAAGTATAATAGTGTCCTGCAAGGGATATATTTTGTTCTGAGGTGAAATTCAATTGCCAAAATAGCAATACCATAAATCAGTGGTTTCAGCTGTGGCTGGCCAAGTTAAATAGTGTCCTGCAAAGGATATAATTTGTTCTGGGGTGAAATTCAATTGCTAAAATAGCAATACTGTAAATCTGGTGTCCCAGCAGTGGCTGGACAAGTTTCATAGTGTCCGTCATAGGATATATTATTTTCTGCGGTGAAATTCAGTTGCAAAAATAGAAATACAGTAAAACTGTTGTTCCAGCTGTTGCAGGCTTCGTTTAAATCTGTCCGTAAACGGATATATTTTTTTCTGGGGTGAAATTAAATTGCCAAAATAGCAATACCCAGAATCTGGTGTTCAAGCTGTTGCAGGCCTAGTTTAAATCTGTCCATAAAAGGGGGTATTTTTTTCTGGGGTGAAATTTAATTGCCAAAATAGCAATTCCATAAATCATTGGTTTCAGCTGTGGCTGGCCAAGTTTAATAGTGTCCTGCAAAGGATATATTTTGTTCTGGGGTGAAATTCAATTGCCAAAATAGCAATACCATAAATCAGTGGTTTCAGCTGTGGCTGGCCAAGTTTAATAGTGTCCGGCAAAGGATATATTTTTTTCTGTGGTTAAATTCAATTGCCAAACTAGCAATACCCTGATTCTGGTGATCCAGCTGTTGCAGGCCTAGTTTAAATCTGTCCGTTACAGGGTATATTTTTTCTGGGGTGAAATTCAATTGCCAAAATAGCAATCCCCTAAATCTGGTGTCCTAGCAGTGGCTGGAAAAGTATAATAGTGTCCTGCAAAGGATATATTTTGTTCTGAATGAAATTCAATTGCTAAAATAGCAATACCGTAAATCTGGTGTCACAGCAGTAGCTGGACAAGTTTCATAATGTCCATCATAGGATATGTTATTTTCTGAGGTAAAATTCAGTTGCAAAAATAGAAATACAGTAAAACTGTTGTTCAAGCTGTTGCAGCTGTTGTCCGTAAAAGGACATATTTTTTTCTGGGGTGAAATTAAATTGCCAAAATAGCAATACCCAGAATCTGGTGTTCAAGATGTTGCAGGCCTAGTTTAAATCTGTCCGTAAAGGGGATATTTTTTTTCTGGGGTGAAATTTAATTGCCAAAATAGCAATATCATAAATCAGTGGTTTCAGCTGTGGCTGGCCAGGTTTATTAGTGTTCGGCAACGGATATATTTTTTTCTGTGGTTAAATTCAATTGCCAAAATAGCAATCCCCTAAATCTGGTGTCCCAGCAGTGGCTGGCAAAGTATAATAGTGTCCTGCAAGGGATATATTTTGTTCTGAGGTGAAATTCAATTGCCAAAATAGCAATACCATAAATCAGTGGTTTCAGCTGTGGCTGGCCAAGTTAAATAGTGTCCTGCAAAGGATATATTTTGTTCTAGGGTGAAATTCAATTGCTAAAATAGCAATACCGTAAATCTGGTGTCCCAGCAGTGGCTGGACAAGTTTCATAGTGTCCGTCATAGGATATATTATTTTCTGCAGTGAAATTCAGTTGCAAAAATAGAAATACAGTAAAACTGTTGTTCCAGCTGTTGTAGGCTTCGTTTAAATCTGTCCGTAAAAGGATATATTTTTTCTGAGGTGAAATTAAATTGCCAAAATAGCAATACCCAGAATCTGGTGTTCAAGCTGTTGCAGGTCTAGTTTAAATCTGTCCGTAAAGGGGATATTTTTTTCTGGGGTGAAATTTAATTGCCAAAATAGCAATATCATAAATCAGTGGTTTCAGCTTTGGCTGGCCAAGTTTAATAGTGTTCGGCAACGGATATATTTTTTCTGTGGTTAAATTCAATTGCCAAAATAGCAATTCCCTAAATCTGGTGTCCCAGCAGTGGCTGGCAAAGTATAATAGTGTCCTGCAAGGGATATATTTTGTTCTGAGGTGAAATTCAATTGCCAAAATAGCAATACCGTAAATCTGGTGTCCCAGCAGTGGCTGGACAAGTTTCATAGTGTCCGTCATAGGATATATTATTTTCTGCGGAGAAATTCAGTTGCAAAAATAGAAATACAGTAAAACTGTTGTTCCAGCTGTTGCAGGCTTCGTTTAAATCTGTCCGTAAAAGGATATATTTTTTCTGGGGTGAAATTAAATTGCCAAAATAGCAATACCCAGAATCTGGTGTTCAAGCTGTTGCAGGCCTAGTTTAAATCTGTCCATAAAAGGGGTATTTTTTTCTGGGGTGAAATTTAATTGCCAAAATAGCAATACCATAAATCATTGGTTTCAGCTGTGGCTGGCCAAGTTTAATAGTGTCCTGCAAAGGATATATTTTGTTCTGGGGTGAAATTCAATTGCCAAAATAGCAATACCATAAATCAGTGGTTTCAGCTGTGGCTGGCCAAGTTTAATAGTGTCCGGCAAAGGATATATTTTTTTCTGTGGTTAAATTCAATTGCCAAAATAGCAATACCCTGATTCTGGTGATCCAGCTGTTGCAGGCCTAGTTTAAATCTGTCCGTTACAGGGTATATTTTTTCTGGGGTGAAATTCAATTGCCAAAATAGCAATCCCCTAAATCTGGTGTCCTAGCAGTGGCTGTAAAAGTATAATAGTGTCCTGCAAAGGATATATTTTGTTCTGAATGAAATTCAATTGCTAAAATAGCAATATCGTAAATCTAGTGTCACAGCAGTAGCTGGACAAGTTTCATAATGTCCGTCATAGGATATGTTATTTTCTGAGGTAAAATTCAGTTGCAAAAATAGAAATACAGTAAAACTGTTGTTCCAGCTGTTGCAGCTGTTGTCCGTAAAAGGATATATTTTTTCTGGGGTGAAATTTAATTGGCAAAATAGCAATATCATAAATCAGTGGTTTCAGCTTTGGCTGGCCAAGTTTAATAGTGTTCGGCAACGGATATATTTTTTTCTGTGGTTAAATTTAATTGCCAAAATAGCAATCCCCTAAATCTGGTGTCCCAGCAGTGGCTGGCAAAGTATAATAGTGTCCTGCAAGGGATATATTTTGTTCTGAGGTGAAATTCAATTGCCAAAATAGCAATACCATAAATCAGTGGTTTCAGCTGTGGCTGGCCAAGTTAAATAGTGTCCTGCAAAGGATATATTTTGTTCTGGGGTGAAATTCAATTGCTAAAATAGGAATACTGTAAATCTGGTGTCCCAGCAGTGGCTGGACAAGTTTCATAGTGTCCGTCATAGGATATATTATTTTCTGCGGTAAAATTCAGTTGCAAAAATAGAAATACAGTAAAACTGTTGTTCCAGCTGTTGCAGGCTTCGTTTAAATCTGTCCGTAAAAGGATATATTTTTTTCTGGGGTGAAATTAAATTGCCAAAATAGCAATACCCAGAATCTGGTGTTCAAGCTGTTGCAGGCCTAGTTTAAATCTGTCCATAAAAGGGGGTATTTTTTCTGGGGTGAAATTTAATTGCCAAAATAGCAATTCCATAAATCATTGGTTTCAGCTGTGGCTGGCCAAGTTTAATAGTGTCCTGCAAAGGATATATTTTGTTCTGGGGTGAAATTCAATTGCCAAAATAGCAATACCATAAATCAGTGGTTTCAGCTGTGGCTGGCCAAGTTTAATAGTGTCCGGCAAAGGATATATTTTTTCTGTGGTTAAATTCAATTGCCAAAATAGCAATACCCTGATTCTGGTGATCCAGCTGTTGCAGGCCTAGTTTAAATCTGTCCGTTACAGGGTATATTTTTTTCTGGGGTGAAATTCAATTGCCAAAATAGCAATCCCCTAAATCTGGTGTCCTAGCAGTGGCTGGAAAAGTATAATAGTGTCCTGCAAAGGATATATTTTGTTCTGAATGAAATTCAATTGCTAAAATAGCAATACCGTAAATCAGGTGTCACAGCAGTAGCTGGACAAGTTTCATAATGTCCATCATAGGATATGTTATTTTCTGAGGTAAAATTCAGTTGCAAAAATAGAAATACAGTAAAACTGTTGTTCAAGCTGTTGCAGCTGTTGTCCGTAAAAGGATATATTTTTTTCTGGGGTGAAATTAAATTGCCAAAATAGCAATACCCAGAATCTGGTGTTCAAGCTGTTGCAGGCCTAGTTTAAATCTGTCCGTCAAAGGGGATATTTTTTTTCTGGGGTGAAATTTAATTGCCAAAATAGCAATATCATAAATCAGTGGTTTCAGCTGTGGCTGGCCAGGTTTATTAATGTTCGGCAACGGATATATTTTTTTCTGTGGTTAAATTTAATTGCCAAAATAGCAATCCCCTAAATCTGGTGTCCCAGCAGTGGCTGGCAAAGTATAATAGTGTCCTGCAAGGGATATATTTTGTTCTGAGGTGAAATTCAATTGCCAAAATAGCAATACCATAAATCAGTGGTTTCAGCTGTGGCTGGCCAAGTTAAATAGTGTCCTGCAAAGGATATATTTTGTTCTGGGGTGAAATTCAATTGCTAAAATAGCAATACCGTAAATCTGGTGTCCAAGCAGTGGCTGGACAAGTTTCATAGTGTCCGTCATAGGATATATTATTTTCTGCGGTGAAATTCAGTTGCAAAAATAGAAATACAGTAAAACTGTTGTTCCAGCTGTTGTAGGCTTAGTTTAATTCTGTCCGTAAAAGGATATATTTTTTTCTGAGGTGAAATTAAATTGCCAAACTAGCAATACCCAGAATCTGGTGTTCAAGCTGTTGCAGGCCTAGTTTAAATCTGTCCGTAAAAGGGGATATTTTTTTCTGGGGTGAAATTTAATTGCCAAAATAGCAATATCATAAATCAGTGGTTTCAGCTTTGGCTGGCCAAGTTTAATAGTGTTCGGCAACGGATATATTTTTTTCTGTGGTTAAATTCAATTGCCAAAATAGCAATCCCCTAAATCTGGTGTCCCAGCAGTGGCTGGCAAAGTATAATAGTGTCCTGCAAGGGATATATTTTGTTCTGAGGTGAAATTCAATTGCCAAAATAGCAATACCATAAATCAGTGGTTTCAGCTGTGGCTGGCCAAGTTAAATAGTTTCCTGCAAAGGATATATTTTGTTCTGTGGTGAAATTCAATTGCCAAAATAGCAATACCGTAAATCTGGTGTCCCAGCAGTGGCTGGACAAGTTTCATAGTGTCCGTCATAGGATATATTATTTTCTGCGGTGAAATTCAGTTGCAAAAATAGAAATACAGTAAAACTGTTGTTCCAGCTGTTGCAGGCTTCGTTTAAATCTGTCCGTAAAAGGATATATTTTTTTCTAGGGTGAAATTAAATTGCCAAAATAGCAATACCCAGAATCTGGTGTTCAAGCTGTTGCAGGCCTAGTTTAAATCTGTCCGTAAAAGGTGATATTTTTTTCAGGGGTGAAATTTAATTGCCAAAATAGCAATACCATAAATCAGTGGTTTCAGCTGTGGCTGGCCAAGTTTAATAGTGTCCGGCAAAGGATATATTTTTTTTCTGTGGTTAAATTCAATTGCCAAAATAGCAATATCCTGAATCTGGTGTTCCAGCTGTTGCAGGCCTAGTTTAAATCTGTCAGTAACAGGATATATTTTTTATGGGGTGAAATTCAATTGCCAAAATTGCAATCCCCTAAATCTGGTGTCCCAGCAGTGGCTGGCAAAGTATAATAGTGTCCTGCAAGGGATATATTTTGTTCTGAGGTGAAATTAAATTGCCAAAATAGCAATACCATAAATCAGTGGTTTCAGCTGTGGCTGGCCAAGTTAAATAGTTTCCTGCAAAGGATATATTTTGTTCTGGGGTGAAATTCAATTGCCAAAATAGCAATACCGTAAATCTGGTGTCCCAGCATTGGCTGGACAAGTTTCATAGTGTCCGTCATAGGATATATTATTTTCTGCGGTGAAATTCAGTTGCAAAAATAGTAATACAGTAAAACTGTTGTTCCAGCTGTTGCAGGCTTCGTTTAAATCTGTCCGTAAAAGGATATATTTTTTTCTAGGGTGAAATTAAATTGCCAAAATAGCAATACCCAGAATCTGGTGTTCAAGCTGTTGCAGGCCTAGTTTAAATCTGTCCGTAAAAGGGGATATTTTTTTCTGGGGTGAAATTTAATTGCCAAAATAGCAATACCATAAATCAGTGGTTTCAGCTGTGGCTGGCCAAGTTTAATAGTGTCCTGCAAAGAATATTTTTTTTTTCTGTGGTTAAATTAAATTGCCTAAATAGCAATATCCTGAATCTGGTGTTCCAGCTGTTGCAGGCCTAGTTTAAATCTGTCCGTAACAGGGTAAATTTTTTTCTGGGGTGAAATTCAATTGCCAAAATAGCAATCCCCTAAATCTGGTGTCCCAGCAGTGGCTGGCAAAGTATAATAGTGTCCTGCAAAGGATATATTTTGTTCTGAGGTGAAATTCAATTGCTAAAATAGCAATACCATAAATCAGTGGTTTCAGCTGTGGCTGGCCAAGTTAAATAGTGTCCTGCAAAGGATATATTTTGTTCTGGTATGAAATTCAATTGCCAAAATAGCAATACCGTAAATCTGGTGTCCCAGCAGTAGCTGGACAAGTTTCATAGTGTCCGTCATAGGATATATTATTTTCTGAGGTGAAATTTATTTGCAAAAATAGAAATACAGTAAAACTGTTGTTCCAGCTGTTGCAGGCTTCGTTTAAATCTGTCCGTAAAAGGATATATATTTTTCTGGGGTGAAATTAAATTGCCAAAATAGCAATACCCAGAATCTGGTGTTCCAGCTGTTGCAGGCCTAGTTTAAATCTGTCCGTAAAAGGGTGTATTTTTTTCTGGGGTGAAATTTAATTGCCAAAATAGCAATACCCTGAATCTGGTGTTCCAGCTGATGCAGGCCTACTTTAAATCTGTCCGTAACAGGATATATTTTGTTTTGGGGTGAAATTCAATTGCCAAAATTGCAATACCATAAATCAGTGGTTTTAGCTGTGGCTGGCCAAGTTAATCCACATCAGCCCCCCTAGCTTAAACACCTTTAATGACCAGGCCACTTTTTACAATTCTGCACTACACTACATTCACCATTTATTGCTCCGTCATACAACTTACCACCCAAATGAATTTTACCTCCTTTTCTTCTCACTAATAGAGCTTTCATTTGGTGGTATTTCATTGCTGCTGACATTTTAACTTTTTTTGCTATTAATCAAAAATTACCAAAATTTTTGCAAAAAAATGACATTTTTCACTTTCTGTTGTAATTTTTTTTTTTAAAAACTATATTTCTATATATTTTTTTTTCTAAATTTATTGTTCTACATGTCTTTCATAAAAAAATCCAATAAGTGTATATTTATTGGTTTGGGTAAAAGTTATAGCGTTTACAAACTATGTTGCAAAAAAGTGAATTTCCGCATTTTTAAGCAGCTCTGACTTTCTGAGCACCTGTCATATTTCTTCAGGTGCTAGAATGTCAGTATAGTATAAATACCCCCCAAATGACACCATTTTAGAAAGTAGACACCCCAAAGTATTCACGGAGGGGCATGGTGAGTTCATGTATCATTTCATTTTTTTTCACAAGTTAGCGGAAAATGACACTTTCTGAGGAAAAAAAACATAATAAGAAAGTTTCCATTTCTGCTAACTTCTGGCAAAAAAAATAATGAATAAATCTCCCACGGACTCACTATGCCCCTCAGTGAATACCTTGGGGTGTCTACTTTCCGAAATGGCGTCATTTGTGGGGTGTGTTTACTGTTCTGGCATTTTGGGTGGGGCTAAATAGTGAGCAGCCCTTTAAAACCTTAAGGTACTCAGTGGAATTTGGGCCCCTTTTCGCACCCAGGCTGCAAAAAAGTGTCACACATGTGTTATCGCCGTACTCAGGAGAAGTAGGGAAAAGTGTTTTGGGGTTTATTTTCACATAAATCCATGCTGGGTAAGAGAAATATCTCTGTAAATTGACAACTTTGTATAACATTTTTTAAAAAGTTGTCATTTACAGAGATATTTCTTACACAAAGTATGCGTATATACAAAAATACACCCCAAAACACATTGCCCTACCTCTCCTGAGTACGGCAATACCACATGTGTAACACTTCTTTGCAGTCTGGATGCGCAAAGGGGCCCAAATTCCAATGATTACCTTTTAGATTTCACAGGGCATTTTTACGCATTTGGATTCCAGACTTCTTCTCACACTTTAGAGACCCCTAAATTGCCAGGGCAGTATAAATACACCATTTTAGAAAGAAGACACCCCAAGGTATTTCATGAGGGGTATGGTGAGTTCATGTAAAATTTTATTTTTTGTCACAAGTTAGTGGAATATGAGACTTATAATAAATTTATAATTATAATCGCTAACTTGTGCCAAATTTTTTTTTTTTTTCTGTGAACTCGCCATTCAGCTCACGGAATACCTTGGGGTGTCTTCTTTCCAAAATGGGGTCACTTGTGGGGTATTTATACTGCCCTGGCATTTTAGGGGCCCTAAAGTGTGAGAATCCAAAATGCGTAAAAATGCCCTGTGAAATCCTAAAGGTACTCATTGGAATTAGGGCCCCTTTGCGCATCTTGGCTGCAAAAAAGTGGCACACATGTGGTATCGCCGTACTCAGGAGAAGTAGGGTAATGTGTTTTGGGGTGTGTTTTTACATATACCCATACTGTGTGTGAGAAATATCTCTGTAAATGACAACTTATTAAAAAATTGTATACAAAGTCTTCAATTTAAAGAGATATTTCTCTCACCCAGCATGGGTATATGTAAAAATTCACCCCAAAACACATTGCCCTACTTCTCCTGAGTTCGGCGATACCACATGTGTGACACTTTTTTCCAGCCAAGATGCGCAAAGGGGCCCTAATTCCAATGAGTACCTTTAGGATTTCACAGGTCATTTTTACGCATTTGGTTTCTCACGCTTTAGGGCCCCTAAAATGCCAGGGAAGTATAAATACCCCACAAGTAACCCCATTTTGGAAAGAATACACCCCAAGGTATTCCATGAGGGGTATGGCGAGTTCACAGAATTTTTTTTGGCACAAGTTAGCGGAAATTTATATATATATATATATATATATATATATATATATATATATATTTTTTTTTTTTTTCAAAGTCTCATATTTCTCTAACTTGTGACAAAAAATAAAATTTTACATGAACTCGCCATACCCCTTATGGAATACCTTGAGGTGTCTTCTTTCTAAAATGGGGTCACATGTGAGGTGTTTGTACTGCCCTGGCATTTGAGGGTCTCCGCAATCATTACCTGTATGGCCAGCGGAATTGCGGACCTATTCATTTCTATGGGGACAGACTTTGTCCCGCTCGGATCCGGAATTGCGGATCCGCACTTCCGGGTCTGCACTTCCGTTCTGCAAAAATATAGAACATGTCCTATTCATGTCCGCAATTGCGGACAAGAAAAGGCATTTTCTAAATAGTTCTGGCAATGTGCGGATCTGCAAAATGCGGAAAGCACATTGCCGGTGCCCGTGTTTTGCGGATCCGCAGATCCATGGATCCGCAAAACACATATGGACATCTGAATGGAGCCATACAGGGGGCTGATCAATGACAGGGGGGTGATCAGGGAGTCTATATGGGGTGATCAGGGGTTAATAATGGGTTAATAAGTGACAGAGGGGGGTGTAGTGTGGTGCTTGGTGCTTCTTTACATAGCTACCTGGTCCTCTGGTGGTTAATCCCAGCAAATGGGACCACCAGAGGACCAGGTAGCAGGTATATCAGACGCTGTTAAAAAAACAGCGTCTGATATACCTCTTTGATGCAATTTATTTAACATCTACAGCCTGACAGCGATTGATCATCGCTGGTAGGCTGCAGTATAACTGCCAAGCTGAGAGCTGCTGTGAACGCGCGCGTGTTCACAGCAAATCTCGCCTCTAGCGATATGACGCACGGAAGCGTCAAGGAGGAATATCCCAGCCGCCCGCAGGACGCAGCCCTGCGTTCGGTGGTCGGGAAGAGGTTAATAGTTTCCGGCAAAGGATAGATTTTGTTCTGGGGTGAAATTCACTTGCCAATATAGCAAGACCCTGAATCTGGTGTTCCAGCCGTTGCAGGCCAAGTGTTAATCAGTCCGTAAAAGGACATTTTACACTCAAGGTGTATATACAAGTGCTGAGAGGGTCATCCTCAATAACTTCACACGCTACCGTGCATCTCCCATTGTATTTCTGTCCGTTAAAGGGTATATTACACAAAGTGTTAAAATACAATTGCTGAAGGCATAATCCTACATATTTTTTCACACGCTACTGTGCATCTCCAAGTGTAAATCTGTCCATAAAAAGATACCTTTCATCCAGGGCCTAAATACTAGTCCTAAAAGAGATATTACCCTAAATCAGTGGTTACTGCAGTGCTTGGATTAGTGTAAAATGCTACATAAATAAATAGGGAGATAGTGTTAGGTGCCTTTAAAAAAAAGGCCTGAATTTGAAATCAATACATTGGGCCAAATATTTTTTTTCTTATTGTGGTGCTTGTTGAACAGTAACAATGAGGAAAACATCTAGTAAGTGACGCGGACGCGGTCGTGGTGGTGTTAGTGTACCCTCTGGTGCTGGGAGAGGACGTGGCTATTCTGCCACAGCCACACGTCCTAGTGAACCAACTACCTCAGGTTCCAGTACTCGCCAGAATTTACAGCAATATTTGGTGGGGCCCAATGCCGTTCTAAGGATGGTAAGGCCTGGGCAGGTACAGACGCTAGTCAATTGGGTGGCCGACATTGGATCCAGCATGTTCACAACATTATCTAACACCCAGTCTTCTGAAGAAAGCGCACAGGTGGCACCTGAAAACCAAGCCCATCAGTCTGTCACATCACCCCCATGCATATCAGGGAAACTGTCTGAGCCTCAAGTTATGCAACAGTCTCTTGTGCTGTTTGAAGACTCTGCTGGCAGGGTTTCACAATGGAATCCACCTAGCCCTTCCCCAGTGGTGGAAGACATAGAATGCACTGATGAACAACCACTTATGTTTCCTGATGATGAGGACATGGGAATATCACCTCATCGAAGTCTGCACATCACTGATGATGACGAAACACAGGTGCCAACTGCTGCGTCTTTCTGCAGTGTGCAGACCGAACAGGAGGTCAGGGAGGAAGGCTGTGTGGAAGACGATGCAGGGGACGATGAGGTCCTAGACCCCACATGGAATGAAGGTCGTGCCACTGACATTCATAGTTCAAAGGAAGAGGCAGTGGTGAGACCGAGCCAACAGCATAGCAAAAGAGGGAGCAGGGGGCAAAAGCAGAACAGCCGCCACCAAGAGAGTTCGCCTGCTACTGGCCACCGCCACCAGGGACAGAGCACCCCAAATGCAGCTTCATGGAGTTCCCTGACATGGCACTTCTTTAAACAATGTGCTGACGACAAGACCCGAGTGGTTTGCACGCTGTGCCATCAGAGCCTGAAACGAGGCATTAACGTTTTGAACCTTAGCACAACCTGCATCACCAGGCATCTACATACAAAGCATGAACTGCAGTCGAGTAAACACCTTAAAAGCAAGGAACTCACTCAGGCTCCCCCTGCTCCCTCTGCTGCTGCTGACTCGGCCTCTTCCACTGCCTCGGGAGGAATGTTGGCACCTGCCGCCCACCAAACAGAGGACGTGCCACCGACACCACCATCTGCGTCACCAAGCATCTCCACCATGTGACACGGCAGCGTTCAGCTCTCCATCTCACAAAACTTGGAGAGAAAGCTTAAATTCCCACCTAGCCACCCTCGAGCCCTGGGCCTAAATGCCAGCATTTCTAAACTCCTGGCCTTTGAAATGCTATCATTCAGGCTGGTGGACACAGACAGCTTCAAACAGCTGATGACCATGGCTGTCCCACAGTATGTTGTTCCCAGCCGCCACTACTTCTCCAAGAGAGCCGTGCCTTCCCTGCACAACCAAGTATCCAATAAAATCAAATGTGCACTGCGTAATGCCATCTGTGACAAAGTCCACGTAACCACAGATACGTGGACTAGTAAGCATGGCCAGGACCACTATATCTCCCTAACTGCACACTGGGTAAATGTAGTGGCGGCCGGGAACTAGGCGGAGAGTTCTTTGGCGCACGTCCTTCCGCCACCAAGGATCGCAGGGCATCATTCTTTGCCTCCTGTAGCTTCCTCCTCCTTCTCGGCTTCCTCCTCCTCTGCCTTCTCCAAATCATCCAGTCAGCCACACACCTTCACCACCAACTTCAGCACAGCCCGAGGTAAACGTCAGCAGGCCATTCTGAAACTCATATGTTTGGGGCCAGGCCCCACACCGCGCAGGAGTTGTGGTGGGAAATTGACCAACAGACCGACGAGTGATTTCTGCCGTTGGGTAGAGATGCGACGAGATTTCGCCCATTTTCACACCACCAGGCCGGGCTTGAGGCCCACCGGTAGAGATGCGCGAACTTCAAAAATTAGTTTGGCGTTCGGGTTGGGGTAATCGCTGCATCCCGTTATGGATTCCACTACCGCGGACTATCTCGGCATATGGAATCCATATGGGGCGGCTTCCACGAACCCGAACTTTGGAAAAGCTGACCGACCTCAGGGTGACTTCACCATCATGTGATCAGTGCAGGGGGCGTGGCTCAGCACTGGATTTGATCCGCGGTAGTGCAATTCATAACGGGATGCGGCGATTATCCCAACCCGAACGCCGAACTAATTTTTGAAGTTTGCTCATCTCTACCGGTGGGCCTCAAGCCCGGCCTGGAGGTGTGAAAATGGGCGAAATCTCGTCGCAGCTCTGGGACTAGCCCGTTTGATGCACATCCCTTGCCTGGCGCATGTGCTGAATTTGGTGGTGCAGAAGTTCATTCACAACTATCTCGACATGTCAGAGCTGCTGCATAAAGTGCGGGACATCTGTGCGCTCTTCCGTCGTTCACATCCTGCCGCTGCTCGCCTGTCTGCGCTACAGCGTAACTTCGGCCTTCCCACTCACCGCCTCATATGCGACGTGCCCACCAGGTGGAACTCCACCTTGTACATGCTGGCCAGACTGTGCGAGCAGCAGCAGGCAATAGTGGAGTTTCAGCACGGGTGAGTCGCTCGGCGGAACAGCACCACTTCACCACCATTGACTGGGCCTCCATGCGAGACCCGTGTGCCCTGTTGCGCTGTTTCAAGTACTTCACCAACATAACCAGTGGCGATGACGCCGTTATCAGCGTTACAATACCACTTCTATGTCTCCTTGAGAAAACATTTAGGGTGATGATGGAAGAGTAGGTGGCCCAGGAGGAGGAGGAGGATGAGGGGTTACTTTTAGCACTTTCAGGCCAGTGTGTTAGAAGTGCCTCAGAGGGAGTTTTTTTGCAACAGCAGAGGGCAGGTACAAATGTGGCCAGCCAGGGCCCACTACTGGAGGACGAGGAGGATGAGGAGGAGGTGGAGGAGGATGAGGATGAAGCAGGTTCAGAGCGGGGTGGCACCCGACACAGCTCAGGCCCATCACTGGTGCGTGGCTGGTGGGATACGGAGGACGATGACGATACGCCGACCACAGAGGACAGCTTGTCCTTACCTCTGAGCAGCCTGGCACACATGAGCGACTACATGCTGCAGTGCCTGCGCAACGACAGCAGAGTTGCACACATTTTAACGTGTGTGGACTACTGGGTTGCCACCCTGCTGGATCCCCGGTACAAAGACAATGTGCACACCTTACTTCCACTGGAGCATGATAGGAAGATGCGCGAGTACAAGCGCACGCTGGTAGACGCGCTGCTGAGATCAATCCCAAATGTCACAGGGGAACAGGTGGAAGCCCAAGGCGAAGGCAGAGGAGGAGCAAGAGGTCGCCAATGCAGCTGTGTCAGCTCCTCTGAGGGCAAGGTTAGCATGGCAGAAAAGTGGAAAAGTGGAAAAAAATGTGGAAAAGTTTTGTCTCCACGCCATAGCTAACTGCACCACCACCTAATACGGAACGTGTTAGCAGGAGGCAGCATTTCACTAACATGGTTGAACAGTACGTCTGCACACCCCTCCACGTACTGACTGATGGTTCGGTCCCATTCAACTTCTGGATCTCCAAATTGTCCACGTGGCCAGAGTTAGCCTTTTATGCCTTGGAGGTGCTGGCCTGCCGGCGGCCAGGGTTTTGTCTGAACGCGTATTGAGCACGGCAGGGGGCGTAAATACTGACAAACGCAACTGCCTGTCCACAGCCAACGTGGACAAACTGACATTCATAAAAATGAACCAGGCATGGATCCCACAGGACCTGTCCCATTTATAACTGCCTTCCCCTCAACAATGTATTCTTGTACTCCGGGAAACTTCTTTATTGAATCCTCATCTTTTTTTTACTTTACCATGATCTTGCGGTGCAACCCAAAGTTTAATGAACCTCTCCTCAATCGGGGCGCCGGGGCCTAAATAACTGAAAGTGGCCTTCTCCAGTGGTGGGTGATATGACGCATGATTCTCTGCTGTGGGACCTCTCTCCTCTGTCTGGGTGCTGGGGCCTAAATAACTGAAGGTGGCCTTCTCCAGTGGTGGGTGATATGACGCCTTATCCCTTGCTGTAGGACCTCTCTTATCTGTCTGAGTACTGGGGACCTAAATAACTGCAAGTGGCCTTCTCCAGTGGTGGGTGATATGACGCCTTATTCTCTTCTATGGAACCTCTCTCCTCTGTCTGGGTGCTGGGGCCTAAATGGCTGAAAGTGACCTTCTCCAGTTGAAGCAATAATGAGAATGCACGAGTGAGCGGCACTGCGTCACTGGTCTCTTGTGTCACAATAAACACTGCGCACACAGTCAGGGTCTCCTTGTATGTGAAAACATCAAACGTACCAAATACCTTAATCTTGGTGGTAGCGAGTTTTTTGTCACTCAACTAATCACATGCAGAACCGTTTGTGGTATATGTCATTTTATGCTCCTGTGGAGCGTTCTATATCGGTAAGACGATTCGACCGATGTATGAGCGCTTCAGGGAGCACATAAACTCGATTAGAACAGGAGTTGGTCGCACACGTTTGATTGATCATGTTAGGGATAAACATCAGAGCAATGTGTCTTGCCTCAAATTTGCTGGGATTGAAACAGTTAATCCAGCAGAGAAGGGAGGTGATAGACATCGCTGCCTCTTGCAACGAGAAGCAGCATGCATTATTAGAACGAACGCAACTGGTCCTCTGGGATTAAATGAAAAGAATGAATTACACGCCTTTTTGTGAGAACAGTTTATGTATAATATGTGAATTTACTGAAATATTATGTGATTATTAATTGTTTGATGCTGGAGCTTTTATTGTACAGGTGATGAGTGTGGGCGTATCCTGTTTTGCTTTGCAAGGTGTGCTCACCGGCAATCAGGACGGACGCCTTCTTATGATGCGCAAATTGTGCGCTACCTTTAGCATTGGCCAGAAGAGCGCCACTAGGCGCGAAACGGCCGTCGCTTTTTCCTGCTAAACGCTCCGTGTAGCTGCCCGCCCCAGCCTGTCTTACTATTTTGTACTTATACTAATAAAGAAGACGCAAGTATGTGGTGAGTGCCGCCTCTTTTTATTCTTCTCTTTTTTTGTGCTTCAAGTGACTGTATTTATCTTTGGCTGAGCACCACGTTTTCACATACAAGGAGACCCTGACTGTGTGCACAGTGTTTATTGTGACACAAGAGACCAGTGACGCAGTGCCGCTCATTCGTGCATTCTCATTATTGCCTCAATTGGACTATCCATTACTTGGGCTGAGCACGCTAGGTCTCAGTATTGTCACGAGCACTCTTTTGCTTCAACACTATGGCTGATTCTGCAGATCAGAGTCTGAATATGGGCCGAGAAGGGGCGGAGGCTTTTTTCACGGAGTGTAACAGCAGAGATTCGCTCCAATCAATGAGCACGAAGGCTCTTGAAAATAAAGTAACAAATCTAGCGGACAGAGAGGTCCGTTATTTTTGGACAGTAAATTCACTGCATTCCTATATTGATAGTGGCAGAGTTCCCAGAGGACCTCGTGTTTATAAAGAAATACTTCAGTATGAGGAGGATGAAGAATTCAGCAGTCAATGGAAAAGTTTGTTCATGGACTTTTCGTTACAAGTATTAGCTCTAATCCTTAAGAGGGAGGAGATCGAGTATCAAAAAATAAATGAAGAGCTGACACGTGCCAAAAGTGAATTAAGCAGCAGACTTACTGAAAACCTTTTAACAGCGTTCGAAAAAAGAATTAACCGTAAATTAGTCATCACCCAAGCAGAGGTGAAGGAAAGAAAAAGAGACAAATTTATCAGGGATAAAGCTGATTATGAGAACGGTAATATTTTTGACTGGAACAAGAGAAAAACACGGAGAAGGAGAATACAAAGAAGATACCGTGAGGGGAATTGGACCACCGACTCAGACTCCAGTGCATCGGATGATCCAACGGCTTCCCAGGAATCTACCCAGGCCAAGGACCCTTTAGGGGGCGCATCAGAAGGGGCAGGGGTAGGAGAAGGAAAATACCTCAGAAAGTCCACCAGGAACAAGAAGCAGGTATCGTGAAGACGGTGAATATCCCCCGGTCCAATGAGGACACCCCCAATTTGGTTGTGAATCTTACACAGCAAGACATACCTGAGGCATGTATACAGGCTCTGAATCATGGATTGGGCTTTTGCCCGGTCCAGGACTTTGACCCTGTAACTTTCCAGGCTGATTTATATAAAGCAATACGCAGACTGTCCCTTCAGAAGATATACAGTGACAATATAATAACTAACACAGTAAGAAAAGATGGACTTGTTCCGGTCAAGGGTAATCCCTCTATGTTTTTTCCATCCGGTTTATTTAATACTAATGAAATGGAATGTATTGATTTTTTGGCAGGTGTGTCTGATGGTGACGATTGTAATGAGGAGGAATGTTTTGCAGGTGGCATAAAATCTACCTGGTGTCCCCCTTTGCCAGCGGGGAGCGGCATTGACATCTTTTATCAGCGCGTGTTACGCGATATGCAGGCTCTGATATATCCTACTTTCGCAAAAAATTTAACTCCCATACAGGAGAAAGCAATTAAATGGTTACGTGACCAGCGCGATATAGTTGTCAAGCCCGCTGACAAGGGGGGAAATATTGTACTCCTCACACAAGAAGATTACATGCAGGAGGCTATGAGGCAGTTAAATGATGAGATGGTATACAAAAAGCTTCAAGCTGATCCAACCGCAGCCACTTTATGTTCCCTACATGAAGTCATAGGAAAATACAAAGACTTAGATCTCTTTCCTGACACATTCGCAGAGAAATTGTTACCATTGTACCCTAAAAAACCGCATTGGTACTACCTCCCTAAATTGCATAAGTCACAGACCCGACCACCCGGCAGACCAATTGTGGCCGGGATCGGTTCTGTGACTGAACCTCTCTCCAAATATGTGGATTGGCTGTTACGCCCCTTGTTGAGATATGTGCCCTCTCATTTAAAGGACACAAATGCGTTTTTAGCCGCAATAGAGGGTATACAGTAGCAGGAGGATTACCTTCTCCTGTCGCTGGATGTCGAGAGACTGTACACCCGCATCCCGCAGGATGCGGGTGTACAGGCAGTTAGACATGCCCTCGCGAGTACTGAAAAGAGTCAAATATTTTTGGATTTTGTTGAAGAGGCTCTTACTTTCATTTTGGGTAATAACAATTTTGTGTTTAACAATCAATGGTACAAACAATTGTCGGGCACCGCGATGGGTACCCCGGTGTCCTGCACTTTTGCTAACATTTTCTTAGCGGTGTTTGAGGAAAGATACATATTCAATATTGCTAATCCTTTTGCTGGTCATATTAAGACGTATTTTCGCTATGTGGATGATATTTTTGTGATTTGGCAAGGCTCCGAACAGGTCTGTGACGAATTTGTCCAGTACATGAATAATAATACAATGAACATGCTGTTTACCTCTGTGGTAGGTGGGCACAGCTTAGAGTTCTTAGATGTAAGAGTGGAAATAATAGACGGGACTCTCGCCACATCTTGTTATCGGAAGCCAACTGCAACAAATTCGTTGCTACACTATCACAGTTATCATCCCCCTGGCTTACGCAATTCCATACCCTATGGCCAATTTGTTAGACTGAGGAGGATTAACAACACAGAAGAAGGATTCCAGGTTCAGGCGAGGGACTTAAGTGATAGATTGCGGCAGAGAGGATACCCAGACAATGTCATCAAATCTGCATTTAGACGGGCCTCCAAATTAGACAGAGCTAGTTTGTTGAGGAATAGAAGAAAACAACTAAACAGACAACAAGAGGAGAGATTCACATTTGTATTTCAATACAGTCCAGCATGTAACATCATTAGGGAAGTAATAGAACAAAATTGGGATATATTAAAAGACGAGGAGGGATTGCAGAGTGTTGCAGCAAAGAAACCCAGAATCACCTATAAACGCTGTCGGACTATAGGTGACAGTGTGGTAGTCAGCAGGTTCGTGGAATATAAAGAAAAAAGAAAGGCGCACGATTGGCTGAGTGACATGAAACCTAGTGGGAATTATAGCTGTGGCGATTGCAATTTTTGCCAGTACATTAAACGTACCAAATACCTTAATCTTGGTGGTAGCGAGTTTTTTGTCACTCAACTAATCACATGCAGAACCACGTTTGTGGTATATGTCATTTTATGCTCCTGTGGAGCGTTCTATATCGGTAAGACGATTCGACCGATGTATGAGCGCTTCAGGGAGCACATAAACTCGATTAGAACAGGAGTTGGTCGCACACGTTTGATTGATCATGTTAGGGATAAACATCAGAGCAATGTGTCTTGCCTCAAATTTGCTGGGATTGAAACAGTTAATCCAGCAGAGAAGGGAGGTGATAGACATCGCTGCCTCTTGCAACGAGAAGCAGCATGCATTATTAGAACGAACGCAACTGGTCCTCTGGGATTAAATGAAAAGAATGAATTACACGCCTTTTTGTGAGAACAGTTTATGTATAATATGTGAATTTACTGAAATATTATGTGATTATTAATTGTTTGATGTTGGAGCTTTTATTGTACAGGTGATGAGTGTGGGCGTATCCTGTTTTGCTTTGCAAGGTGTGCTCACCGGCAATCAGGACGGACGCCTTCTTATGATGCGCAAATTGTGCGCTACCTTTAGCATTGGCCAGAAGAGGCGCCACTAGGCGCGAAACGGCCGTCGCTTTTTCCTGCTAAACGCTCCGTGTAGCTGCCCGCCCCAGCCTGTCTTACTATTTTGTACTTATACTAATAAAGAAGACGCAAGTATGTGGTGAGTGCCGCCTCTTTTTATCCTTCTCTTTTTTTGTGCTTCAAGTGACTATATTTACCTTTGGCTGAGCACCACATTTTCACATACAAGGAGACCCTGACTGTGTGCGCAGTGTTTATTGTGACACAAGAGACCAGTGACGCAGTGCCGCTCACTCGTGCATTCTCATTATTGCTTCAATTGGACTTTCCATTACTTGGGCTGAGCACGCTAGGTCTCAGTATTGTCACGAGCACTTTTTTGCTTCAACACTATGGCTGATTCTGCAGATCAGAGTCTGAATATGGGCCGAGAAGGGGCGGAGGCTTTTTTCACGGAGTGTAACAGCAGAGATTCGCTCCAATCAATGAGCACGAGGGCTCTTGAAAACAAAGTGACAAATCTAGCGGACAGAGAGGTCTGTTCTTTTTGGACAGTAAATTCACTGCGTTCCTATATTGATAGTGGCAGAGGAGTTCCCAGAGGACTGCGTGTTTATAAAGAAATACTTCAGTATGAGGAGGATGAAGAATTCAGCAGTCAATGGAAAAGTTTGTTCATGGACTTTTCGTTACAAGTATTAGCTCTAATCCTTAAGAGGGAGGAGATCGAGTATCAAAAAATAAATGAAGAGCTGACACGTGCCAAAAGTGAATTAAGCAGCAGACTTACTGAAAACCTTTTAACAGCGTTCGAAAAAAGAATTAACCGTAAATTAGTCATCACCCAAGCAGAGGTGAAGGAAAGAAAAAGAGACAAATTTATCAGGGATAAAGCTGATTATGAGAACGGTAATATTTTTGACTGGAACAAGAGAAAAACACGGAGAAGGAGAATACAAAGAAGATACCGTGAGGGGAATTGGACCACCGACTCAGACTCCAGTGCATCGGATGATCCAACGGCTTCCCAGGAATCTACCCAGGCCAAGGACCCTTTAGGGGGCGCATCAGAAGGGGCAGGGGTAGGAGAAGGAAAATACCTCAGAAAGTCCACCAGGAACAAGAAGCAGGTATCGTGGAGACGGTGAATATCCCCCGGTCCAATGAGGACACCCCCAACTTGGTTGTGAATCTTACACAGCAAGACATACCTGAGGCATGTATACAGGCTCTGAATCATGGATTGGGCTTTTGCCCGGTCCAGGACTTTGACCCTGTAACTTTCCAGGCTGATTTATATAAAGCAATACGCAGACTGCCCCTTCAGAAGATATACAGTGACAATATAATATCTAACACAGTAAGAAAAGATGGACTTGTTCCGGTCAAGGGTAATCCCTCTATGTTTTTTCCATCCGGTTTATTTAATACTAATGAAATGGAATGTATTGATTTTTTGGCAGGTGTGTCTGATGGTGACGATTGTAATGAGGAGGAATGTTTTGCAGGTGGCATAAAATCTACCTGGTGTCCCCCTTTGCCAGCGGGTAGCGGCATTGACATCTTTTATCAGCGCGTGTTACGCGATATGCAGGCTCTGATATATCCTACTTTTGCAAAAAATTTAACTCCCACACAGGAGAAAGCAATTAAATGGTTACGTGACCAGCGCGATATAGTTGTCAAGCCCGCTGACAAGGGGGGAAACATTGTACTCCTCACACAAGAAGATTATATGCAGGAGGCTATGAGGCAGTTAAATGATGAGATGGTATACAAAAAGCTTCAAGCTGATCCAACCGCAGCCACTTTATGTTCCCTACATGAAGTCATAGGAAAATACAAAGACTTAGATCTCTTTCCTGACACATTCGCAGAGAAATTGTTACCATTGTACCCCAAAAAACCGCATTGGTACTATCTCCCTAAATTGCATAAGTCACAGACCCGACCACCCGGCAGACCAATTGTGGCTGGGATCGGTTCTGTGACTGAACCTCTCTCCAAATATGTGGATTGGCTGTTACGCCCCTTGTTGAGACATGTGCCCTCTCACTTAAAGGACACAAATGCGTTTTTAGCCGCAATAGAGGGTATACAGTGGCAGGAGGACTACCTTCTCCTGTCGCTGGATGTCGAGAGCCTGTACACCCGCATCCCGCAGGATGCGGGTGTACAGGCAGTTAGACATGCCCTCGCGAGTACTGAAAAGAGTCAAATATTTTTGGATTTTGTTGAAGAGGCTCTTACTTTCATTTTGGGTAATAACAATTTTGTGTTTAACAATCAATGGTACAAACAATTGTCGGGCACCGCGATGGGTACCCCGGTGTCCTGCACTTTTGCTAACATTTTCTTAGCGGTGTTTGAGGAAAGATACATATTCAATATTGCTAATCCTTTTGCTGGTCATATTAAGACGTATTTTCGCTATGTGGACGATATTTTTGTGATTTGGCAAGGCTCCGAACAGGTCTGTGACGAATTTGTCCAGTATATGAATAATAATACAATGAACATGCTGTTTACCTCTGTGGTAGGTGGGCACAGCTTGGAGTTCTTAGATGTAAGAGTGGAAATAATAGACGGGACTCTCGCCACATCTTGTTATCGGAAGCCAACTGCAACAAATTCGTTGCTACATTATCACAGCTATCATCCCCCTAGCTTACGCAATTCTATACCCTATGGCCAATTTGTTAGACTGAGGAGGATTAACAATACAGAAGAAGGATTCCAGGTTCAGGCGAGGGACTTAAGTGACAGATTACGGCAGAGAGGATACCCAGACAATGTCATCAAATCTGCATTTAGACGGGCCTCTAAATTAGATAGAGTTAGTTTGTTGAGGAATAGAAGAAAACAACTAAACAGACAACAAGAGGAGAGATTCACATTTGTATTTCAATACAGTCCAGCATGCAACATCATTAGGGAAGTAATAGAACAAAATTGGGATATATTAAAAGACGAGGAGGGATTGCAGAGTGTTGCAGCAAAGAAACCCAGAATCACCTATAAGCGCTGTCGGACTATAGGTGACAGTGTGGTAGTCAGCAGGTTCGTGGAATATAAAGAAAAAAGAAAGGCGCGTGATTGGCTGAGTGACATGAAACCTAGTGGGAATTATAGCTGTGGCGATTGCAATTTTTGCCAGTACATTAAACGTACCAAATACCTTAATCTTGGTGGTAGTGAGTTTTTTGTCAGTCAGCTAATCACATGCAGAACCACGTTTGTGGTATATGTCATTTTATGCTCCTGTGGAGCGTTCTATATCGGTAAGACGATTCGACCGATGTATGAGCGCTTCAGGGAGCATATAAACTCGATTAGAACAGGAGTTGGTCGCACACGTTTGATTGATCATGTTAGGGATAAACATCAGAGCAATGTGTCTTGCCTCAAATTTGCTGGGATTGAAACAGTTAATCCAGCAGAGCAGGGAGGTGATAGACATCGCTGCCTCTTGCAACGAGAAGCAGCGTGCATTATCAGAACGAACGCAACTGGTCCTCTGGGATTAAATGAAAAGAATGAATTACATGCCTTTTTGTGAGAACAGTTTATGTATAATATGTGAATTTACTGAAATATTATGTGATTATTAATTGTTTGATGTTGGAGCTTTTATTGTACAGGTGATGAGTGTGGGCGTATCCTGTTTTGCTTTGCAAGGTGTGCTCACCGGCAATCAGGACGGACGCCTTCTTATGATGCGCAAATTGTGCGCTACCTTTAGCATTGGCCAGAAGAGGCGCCACTAGGCGCGAAACGGCCGTCGCTTTTTCCTGCTAAACGCTCCGTGTAGCTGCCCGCCCCAGCCTGTCTTACTATTTTGTACTTATACTAATAAAGAAGACGCAAGTATGTGGTGAGTGCCGCCTCTTTTTATCCTTCTCTTTTTTTGTGCTTCAAGTGACCTTCTCCAGTGGTGGGTGATATGACGCCTTATTCTCTGCTATGGGACCTCTCTACTCTGTCTGTGTGTTGGGTTCTAAATAACTGAAAGTGGCCTTCTCCAGTGGTGGGTGATAGGCTGCCTTATTCTCTGCTATGGGACCTCTCTCCTCTGTCTGGGTGCTGGGGCCTAAATAACTAAAAGTGGCCTTCTCCAGTGGTGGGTGATATGACGCCTTATTCCTTGCTGTGGGACCTCTCTCCTCTGTCTGGTTGCTGGGGCCTAAATAACTGAAAGTGGTCTTCTCCAGTGGTGGGTGATATGACGCCTTATTCGTTGCTGTAGGACCTCTCTTATCTGTCTGGGTACTGGGGCCTAAATAACGGAAAGTGGCCTTGTCCAGTGGTGGGTAATATGACGCATGATTCTCTGCTGTGGGACCTCTCTCCTCTGTCTGGGTGCTGGGGCCTAAATAACTGAAGGTGGCCTTCTCCAGTGGTGGGTGATATGACGCCTTATCCCTTGCTGTAGGACCTCTCTTATGTGTCTGGGTACTGGGACCTAAATAACTGAAAGTGGCCTTCTCCATTGGTGGGTGATATGACGCCTTATTCTCTACTATGGGACCTCTCTCCTCTGTCTGGGTGCTGGGGCCAAAATAACTGAAAGTGACCTTCTCCAGTGGTGGGTGATATGACGCCTTATTCTCTGCTATGGGACCTCTCTACTCTGTCTGGGTTTTGGGTTCCAAATAACTGAAAGTGGCCTTCTCCAGTGGTGGGTGATATGATGCCTTATTCTCTGCTATGGGACCTCTCTCCTCTGTCTGGGTGCTGGGGCCTAAATAACTGAAAGTGGCCTTCTCCAGTGGTGGGTGATATGACGCCTTATTCCTTGCTGTGGGACCTCTCTCCTCTGTCTGGTTGCTGGGGCCTAAATAACTGAAAGTGGTCTTCTCCAGTGGTGGGTGATATGACGCCTTATTCCTTGCTGTAGGACCTCTCTCCTCTGTCTTGGTGCTGGGGTCTAAATAACTGAAAGTGGCCTTCACCAGTGGTGGGTGAAATGACGCCTTATTCCTTGCTGTGGGACCTCTCTCCTCTGTCTGGGTGCGGGGGCCTAAATAACTGAAAGTGGCCTTCTCCAGTGGTGGGTGATATGACGCCTTATTCCTTGCTGTGGGACCTCTCTCCTCTGTCTGGGTGCTGGGGCCTAAATAACTGAAAGTGGCCTTCTCCAGTGGTGGGTGATATGACGCCTTATTCCTTGTTGTAGGACCTTTCCACTCTGTCTGGGTGCTGGGGCCTAAATAACTGAAAGTGGCCTTCACCAGTGGTGGGTGAAGTGACACCTTATTCCTTGCTGTTGTACCTTTCTACTCTGTCTGGGTGCGGGGGCCTAAATAACTGAAAGTGGCCTTCTCCAGTGGTGGGTGATATGACGCCTTATTCATTGCTGTGGGACCTCTCTCCTCTGTCTGGGTGCTGGGGCCTAAATAACTGAAAGTGGCCTTCACCAGTGGTGGGTGAAATGACACCTTATTCCTTGCTGTGGGACCTTTCCACTCTGTCTGGATGCGGGGGCCTAAATAACTGAAAGTGGCCTTCGCCAGTGGTGGGTGATATGACGCCTTATTCATTGCTGTGGGACCTTTCCACTCTGTCTGGATGCGGGGGCCTAAATAACTGAAAGTGGCCTTCGCCAGTGGTGGGTGATATGACGCCTTATTCATTGCTGTGGGACCTCTCTCCTCTGTCTGGGTGCTGATGCCTTAATAACTGAAAGTGGCCTTCTCCAGTAGTGGGTGATATGACGCCTTATTCCCTGGTATGGGACCTCTATCCTTTTTTTGGGTGCTGGGGCCTAAATAACTGAAAGTGGCCTTCTCCAGTGGTGGGTGATATGACGCATGATTCTCTGCTGTGGGACCTCTCTCCTCTGTCTGGGTGCTGGTGCCTAAATAGCTGAAAGTGGCCTTCTCCAGTGGTGGGTGATATGACGCCTTATTCTCTGCTATGGGACCTCTCTCCTCTGTCTGGGTGCTGGGGCCTAAATAGCTGAAAGTGGCCTTCTCCAGTCGTGGGTGATATGACGCCTTATTCCCTGCTTTGGGACTTCTCTCCTCTGTCTGGGTGCGGGGGCCTAAATAACTGAAAGTGGCCTCCTCCAGTGGTGGGTGATATGACGCATGATTCTCTGCTGTGGGACCTCTCTCCTCTGTCTGGGTGCTGGGGCCTAAATAGCTGAAAGTGGCCTTCTCCAGTGGTGGGTGATATGACACCTTATTCTCTGCTATGGGACCTCTCTCCTCTGTCTGGGTGCTGATGCCTTAATAACTGAAAGTGGCCTTCTCCAGTGGTGGGTGATATGACGCCTTATTCCCTGCTATGGGACCTCTATCCTCTGTCTGGGTGCTGGGGCCTAAATAACTGAAAGTGGCCTTCTCCAGTGGTGGGTGATATGACGCATGATTCTCTGCTGGGGGACCTCTCTCCTCTGTCTGGGTGCTGGGGCCTAAATAACTGAAAGTGGCCTTCTCCAGTGGTGGGTGATATGATGCCTTATTCCTTACTGTAGGACCTCTCTCCTCTGTCTTAGTGCTGGGGCCTAAATAACTGAAAGTGGCCTTCGCCAGTGGTGGGTGAAGTGACACCTTATTCCTTGCTGTGGGACCTCTCTCCTCTGTCTGGGTGCTGGGGCCTAAATAACTGAAAGTGGCCTTCTCCAGTGTTGAGTGATATGACGCCTGATTCTCTGCTATGGGACCTCTCTCCAATTGATATTTGTTAATTTTTATTTATTTTATTTTAATTAATTTCCCTATCCACATTTGTTTGCAGGGCATTTACCTACATTTTGCTGCCTTTTGCAGCCCTCTAGCCCTTTCCTATTTTACAGCCTTTGTAGTGCACAAAAGTTCGGGTCCACATTGACTTCAATGGGGTTCGGGTTCGGGATGAAGTTCGGGTCGAATTCGCCTGAACTTCTCGAACCCGAACATCCAGGTGTTAGCTCAACTCTAGTCTTGTGTTGTGCTTATATATAAGCCACTATAGACTTTTCAACATAGCACTTGCACCCCAAGAACAAATTGCTGGAATGTCAGAGCTGTATAATAGCCAAATAATCTTTCCCTGCACTTGTAAATCACTTTCCTATCAATGTTCCTAGCGCCTTCTGACGTCTCTCCCTGCACTAAGATACTGTGAAATCACTCCTCCCTATCCTTTCCCTGCACTTGTAAATCGCTTTTCTAGCACTGTCCCTAGCGCCTTCTGGCGTCTCTCCCTGCACTATAATTCTGTGAAATGATTCCTCCGTATACTTTCCCTGCACTTATAAATTGTTTTTTCATTTTTTTTTTTTTTTTTCACAATGAGGTTTTTCCCAATTGCTGTCTCTAGAGCCTGCTCTGTCCCTGCACTAAGTATGCTGGAAAATGTCTGAATCTTAGATGGCCGCCATATTTATTGGGCTGTGACATCTCAGGGCTGGCTGCTGATTGGCTGCATCATGCATGTCAGTCTGGGTGATTCCGCCTTACCATAATACCTTTCTCCATGTCCTCACACGTGCAGCAGACATTTTAGGAAAAATGTGATTCGTTACCACGAAGCACGAGGAAATTCGCATGCCTTGTGAATAAAATTTTTAATGACATTTGGATCAAATTCCACTTTGTCAACTTCAATTTATGACCATGAGAAATTTTAGTTTCCAATAAATATGCAAATAAAATTCTGTTTTCATGTTCTCATTGATATGGAAAAACTTTATTTTTTATTTTTTTTGTTAGCACAAAGCTACAACATAACGTGAAAAAAAGGTCTGGAGACTTTCTGCATTCTAAATTATTGTGCTGTGAGTTCATTTTGGAGGAACAATGCTCCTAACAGTAAATAACGCTCCTACACCAAACGTTTTCCCCTGATTGAATATGATTGTGTGAAACTGGCCTAAGGGCTTAAAGGTCATGTATACCATCGGGCAATTTTTGATGATTGCACTTCACTCATTTTGGACTAAAAATCATTTTTTCAATTGGTATCTATTAAAAATATTCAGCAGTTCTGTCACAAAGGGTTAACTGTCTCTATAGATATGTGAATCTCACTATTTACTTTTACTTGGTGCAAGTCATCTAATTAACCTTATCTCTAAATATCTAAAAGGTCATAAACACTTATTTAAACCAGATTCTTATCAGTAAGATTAGAAATGAGCTATAATGAGTGTTTATAATGTCAGAGATCAGAGAAGAAAGAGCCTGTCAACTGAGCTGCCAGAATAACTGGAAAAAAATAAAAAAATAAAATAAAAGAATTTTAGCTCAAAATGAGTACACTGCACTGGTAATATATATATATATATATATATATATATATATATATATATATATATATATACACAGTTGTGTTCAAAATTATTCAACCCCCACTGAAATTGAGTGTTTTGGCCAGTTTGACATTGATTTTGATCATTTCAGTCATCTTGTTTACAATTAAATCAAAGAGGCACTTGTAAGTCAGACAAATATAACATAGCATTTATAATGAAATAACCACTAATGTCTTTTCTGTGCTCACATCATTATCAGTTTTATTCAACCCCCAAGTGACATTCAATCTTAGTACTTAGTACAACATCCTTTTCCAGTTATAACAGCTTTTAAACGTGAAGCATAGCTTGACACAAGTGTCTTGCAGCGATCTATGGGTATCTTAGCCCATTCTTCATGGGCAAAAGCCTCCAGTTCAGTCACATTCTTAGGCTTGCGCGCTGCAACTGCTTTCTTTAAGTCCCACCAGAGGTTCTCAATCGTATTTAAGTCTGGTGACTGCGATGGCCACTTCAAAATGTTCCAGCCTTTAATCTGCAACCATGCTCTAGTGGACTTAGAGGTATGCTTGGGATCATTGTCCTGTTGAAAGGTCCAACGTCTCCCAAGCCTCAGTTTTGTGACGGACTGCATCACATTTTCATCCAATATCTCCTGTTACTGAAGAGAATTCATGGTACCTTGCACACGCTGAAGCTTCCCTGTACCTGTAAAAGCAAAACAAAGCATGATTGACCGCCCGCAATGCTTCACAGTAGGCAAGGTGTTCTTTTCTTCATAGGCCTTGTTCTTCCTCCTCCAAACATAGCGTTGATCCATGGGCCCAAACAGTTCTAATTTTGTTTCATCAATCCACAGAACACTATCCCAAAACCTTTATGGTTTATCCACATGAATTTTGGCATACTGCAGTCGACTCTTCTTATTCTTTGGAGACAGCAAGGGGGTGCGCCTGGGAGTTCTGGCATGGAGGCCTTCATTACGCAGTGTGCGCCTTATTGTCTGAGCTGAAACTTCAGTACCCGCATCTGACAAATCTTTTTTCAGGTCCTCAGCAGTCACACGGGGACTTTTCTCCATTTTGCACTTCAGGTAGCGCACAGCAGTCGAAGTTAGCATCTTCTTTCTGTCACGACCAGGTAGCGTTTCAACAGTGCCCTTTGCCTTGAATTTGCGAATGATGCTTCCTATGGTGTCTCTTGGTATCTTTGCAATCTTCTGATAGCCATTGCCCTTCCTGTGAAGAGAAATCACCTCTTCTCTTGTCTTCCTGGACCATTCTCTTGACTTCACTATGTTTGTAAACACAACAGTAAATGTCTAGAAGGAGCTGAGTATCACAGTCATTTTAAATGTGCCGAATTGGTGCTTATTATGCTTGATTGCTGCTCCTTGACATCCACAGGTATTTTCAATACCTTATCGAAAACACTTGAATGAACCTTTGTTCTTAAGAGTGGTAGTCTTTAAGGGGTTGAATAATTGTGTCAATGAAGAAATCACAAAAAAAACATTTAATACTGTATTACAAAACAATTGATGTCATTTTAGTTGCATTTGGTTCTTTAAAAAGTCCTTGTAAAATTTAATTCTGAACACAATTACAAATGTACACTAAATTCCCTAAAACCCTTTACAGCATTGGGGGTTGAATAATTTTGAACACAACTGTATAATGAACAAAGGTAACAGCAGCGGCTTTGCAGATAAGGTGGGTGCAGGCTCACTGGAATAGCCAGTTCCAATAATGCAGTCAACAATAGAGCAGCACTCCGAAGCAAAATGAAAAAACAAGGTGTTTACCCGCCTGCTGACCGCTATACGCATGGATGCGTCCAGGCGGCAGGTTTATTCCTTCTGGACGCATCCGCGCGTCATCTCGCGAGAGGCGAGATTTCCTGTGAACGCGCAGTGCACAGCTCGGCAGTGATACAACAGCCTGCCAGCGATGATCAATCGCTGGCAGGCTGTAGATGCGAATTAAATCGCATCAAAGCGGTATATCAGACGCTGTTTTGTTAACAGCGTCTGATATACCTGCTACCTGGTCGTCTGGTGGTCCCATTTGCTGGGATCGACCACCAGAGGACCAGGTAACTCTGTAAAGTAGCACCAAGCACCACACTACCCCCCCTCCCCTCCTGTCACTTATTAACCCCTTGTTACCCCCTGATCACCACATATAGACTCCATGATCACCCCCCTGTCACTGATCACCCCCCTGTAAGGCTCCATTTACATGTCAATATGTGTTTTGCGGATCCGCGGATCTGCGCCACGGATCCGCGGATCCGCAAAGCACGGACACCGCCAATGTGCTTTCCGCATTTTGCAGATCCGCACATTGCCAGAACAATATAGAAAATGCCTTTTCTTGTCCGCAATTGCGGACAAGAATAGGACATGTTCTATATTTTTGCGGAACGGAAGTTCAGACCTGGAAGTGCGGATCCGCAATTCCAGATTCGAGCGGGACAAAGTCTGTCCTCATAGAAATGAATGGGTCCGCAATTCCATTCCGCAAACAGAATTGCGGACGTGTGAATGGGGCATAAGGGTCTCTTATCACCGCCAGTTAGTTAGCTACTTGTTAGGTAGTTAGCGCTCAGCCCACCGCACCGCAGTCACTGATATTGGCAGAGATTTTTTCATCCACATTGATCGATGCAAATGAAAAAATCTGTGACGTTCATTTTTTTTCTTTTTTCAGCCCAGAGGCTGAACGGAAAAAAAAAATTTCATTACCCGTATGCTCAATATAAGGAGAATAGCAGAAACTCCTAATGCTGGCCATACATGTAATGATTGCGGAGACCCTTAAATGCCAGGGCAGTGCAAACACCTCACATGTGACCCCATTTTAGAAAGAAGACACCCCAAGGTATTCCGTGAGGGGTATGGTGAGTTCATGCAAAATTTTATTTTTTGTCACAAGTTAGTGGAATATGAGACTTTGTAAAACAAAAAATATATATATCAATTTCCGCTAACTTGCGCCAAAAAATTTTTTTTCTGTGAACTCGCCATGGCCCTCACGGAATACCTAGGGGTGTCCTCTTTCCAAAATAGGGTCACATGTGGGGTATTTATACTGCCCTGGCATTTTAGGGGTTCTAAAGCGTGAGAATCCAAATGCGTAAAAATGCCCTGTGAAATTCTAAAGGTACTCGTTGGAATTTGGGCCCCTTTACACATCTTGGCTGCAAAAAAGTGTCACTCATGTGGTATCGCCGTACTCAGGAGAAGTAGGGCAATGTGTTTTGGGGTGAATTTTTACATATACCCATGCTGGGCGAGAGAAATATCTCTGTAAATTGACGACTTTGTGTACAATTTTTTAAAAAGTTGTCATTTACAGAGATATTTCTCACACACAGTATGGGTATATGTAAAAACACACCCCAAAACACATTACCCTACTTCTCCTGAGTACGGCGATACCACATGTGTGCCACTTTTTTGGGGTGTATTTTTATATATACCCATACTTTGTGTGAGAAATATCGCTGTAAACGACAACTTTTTAAAAATTTTTATACAAAGTTGTCAATTTACAGACATATTTCTCTCACCAAACATTGGTATATGTAAAAATACACACCAAAACACATTGCCCTACTTCTCCTGAGTACGGCGATACCACATGATAGACACTTTTTTGCAGCCTAGGTGCGCAAAGGGGCCCAAATTCCAACGAGTACCTTTAGGTTTTACATGGCTGCTCACAATTTAGCCCTGCCCAAAATGCCAGAACAGTACAAACACCCCACAAATGTCCCCATTTTGGAAAGAAGACACCCCAAGGTATTCGCTGAGGGGCATAGTGAGTCCATGAAAAATTTAACTTTTTATCAAAAGTTAGCAGAAAGGGAGACTTTGTGAGAAAAAACAATAAAAAATCAATTTCCGCTAACTTGTGCCAAAAAAAAAAAATCTTCTATGAACTCGTCATGACCCTCACTTTTAGGGGCCCTAAAGTGTGAGAAGAAAAATGCGTAAAAATGCCTTCCTAAAAGGTACTCATTGGTTTTAGGGCCCCTTTGCTAATCTTGGCTGCAAAAAAGTGTCACACATGTGGTATCGCCATACTCAGGAGAAATAGGGCAATGTGTTTTGGGGTGTATTTTTACATATACCCATGCTGGGTGAGAGAAATATCTCTGTAAATTGACAACTTTGCATAAAAATTTTTAACAAGTTGTCATTTACAGAGATATTTATCACACCCAGCATGGGTATATATAAAAATACACCCCAAAACACATTGCCCTACTTCTCCTGAGTATGGCGATACCACATGTGTGACACTTTTTTGCAGCCAAGATGCGCAAAGGGGCCCTAAAACCAATGAGTACCTGTAGGATTTCACAGGCCATTTTTACGCATTTTGGATTCTCACGCTTTAGGTTCCCTAAAATGCCAGGGCAGTATAAATACCCCACAAGTGACCCCATTTTAGAAAGAAGACACCCCAAGGTATTCCGTGAGGGGCATGTTGAGTTCACAGAATTTTTTATTTTTTTTGGCACAAGTTAGCGGAAATTGATTATATATATATTTTTTTTTTTACAAAGTCTCATATTTCACTAACTTGTGACAAAAAAAAAAAAAATTACATGAACTCACCATACCCCTCATGGAATACCTTGGGGTGTCTTCTTTCTAAAATGGGGTCACTTGTGGGGTATTTATGCTGTCCTGGCATTTTAGGGCCCTTAAAGCGTGAGAAGAAGTCTGGAATCCAAATGTGTAAAAATGCCCTGTGAAATCCTAAAGGTACTTATTGGAATTTGGGCCCCTTTGCTTCTTGGCTGCAAAAAATTGTCACACATGTGGTATCGCTGTACTCAGGAGAAGTAGGGCAATGTGTTTTGGGGTGTATTTTTACATATACCCCTGCTGGGTGTGAGAAATATCTCTGTAAATGACAACTTTAAAAAAAAATTTATACAAAGTTCTCAGTTTACAGAGATATTTCTCTCACCCAACATGGGTATATGTAAAAATACTCCCCAAAACACATTGCTCTACTTCTCCTGAGTACGGCGATACCACATGAGTGACACTTTTTTGCAGCCTGGGTGCGCAAAGGGGCCCAAATTCCAACGAGTATTTTAAGCTTTTACATGGCTGCTCACAATTTAGCCCCGCCCAAAATGCCAGAACAGTAAACACACCCCACAAATGACCCCATTTCGGAAAGTAGACACCCCAAGGTATTCACTGAGGGGCATAGTGAGTCCATGAGAGATTTTTTATTTTTTTTGCCAGAAGTTAACAGAAATGGAAACTTTATTATTATTTTTTTTTTCCTCAGAAAGTGTCATTTTCCGCTAACTTGTGAAAAAAAATTAAATTATACATGAACTCACCATGCCCCTCTGCGAATACTTTGGGGTGTCTTCTTTCTAAAATGGTGTCATTTGGGGGGTATTTATACTATCCTGGCATTCTAGAACCTGAAGAAACATGACAGGTGCTTCAAAATGCGGAAATTCACTTTTTTGCACCATAGTTTGTAAACGCTATAACTTTTTTATTGGATTTTTTTTTATCAAAGACATGTAGAACAATAAATTTTGCGAAAAATTTATATAAAAATGTAGTTTAAAAAAAAAAAATTACAACAGAAAGTGAAAAATGTCATTTTATGGAAAAAATTTCGGTCATTTTTGATTAATAGCAAAAAAAGTAAAAATGTCAGCAGCAATGAAATACCACCAAATGAAAGTTCTATTAGTGAGAAGAAAAGGAGGTAAAATTCATTTGGGTGGGAAGTTGTATGACGGAGCAATAAACGGTGAAAGTAGTGTAGTGCAGAATTGTAAAAAGTGGCCTGGTCATTAAGGGTGTTTAAGCTAGGGGGGCTGAAGTGGTTAAATAAACACCTGTTTTTTCTTTTTACTTCGGAGTGCTGCTTTATTTTTGACTATATGTATGTATATATATATATATATATATATATATATATATAATGTTTTTTTTTTTTTTTTTTCTTATCCCTAAAGGTTCCTTTAGGCCTCTTTCACTTATTAGTGAATCATGGACATATGCTGTCTATGTTTTCCACAGGCAATATATTGTATGTATTCATTGATTTTTATGTGTTTATTTGCACATCAGTGATTTTCCATAGTGCAAAAACCACATAGATATGCACTACTTGATGTGGACCAACACACCCATTAACCTCTTTGCTACCAGAGCAAACTGTAAACATGGCACCCGCTCGCTTGTGCAGTAGGCATCAGAGCCGGCAGGTCTCCGCTGTTTCAAATAGCAGGGACCTGCAGCTAATGACCATGACCAGCAATAATGCTGATTGCAGTCATTAAAGCTTTTAGATGGCGTGAGGAAGTGTGATCATGGCATCTAAAGGGTGAAAAACCCAGAAGCTTGTGCTGGGGGATGCTGGTAATTGATTTCAATGCACTGGGCCTCACTGAAGAGACCCAGGGTATTGAAGCTGAAATACTTATTTTGGCCAGCAGGTAGCAGGCCAACATAAGAAATAAGCAATTCTGCTCAAATAATGGGTCTAAAAGACCCATGATTGTTCAGAATTAATGTGTTATACCTGATGTTTGCTCAGGCCTTTTGAGGAGGCCACTTTTTTTGTCAGTTGCCAGAACTATGGACTGAATGATGTCATTCCACTGCTTCAAATTTAAGAGGGGATTCTGATAAATCTGACTGGCGAGGGGACAGAAGACGTGGTGCCTATATCTCATGGCCACCTGAGCTAGATGGTTTATCTGCCCAAGTGACAGTAGAGGAGCAGGAGAAGCAGGAGAAGCTAGAGAGCAACAACAAAGACAACACAGATGACCCCGACACACCATGGTAGTATCCAACTATGCAGTAGAGATGGAGGCAGGGAGTCCCTCTGAGTCTTTTGCGGAAATGACCAGATACATGCTGAGTTGCTTGCATAGTGACATCCACATGGTCACCATTCAGCAGAGGTATGACTACTGGCCCTCCACAATGTAAGACCCTCGCTACCGGTCTAAAATGTGGGCCTTCTGAGAGGAATAAAAAACTCAACTACTTTTGAGGCATCCTGCACCATCACCCATCCTCACAAAGGTCTATCTGGGGGGACCAAATGAGCTCACGCTCCACTCCTATGACTGCTGAGGGAGGGGGAGGGGGGGCAGGAGCCACACCAGCTTTATCAGCAACTTAAGTCTTGAGTCTCTGATGAGCAGTTTTCTTCACCCGCCTACTGAAGAAACCACCCAACAGCCATAGGACATGGAGCAGATGCTGAATCAACAGGTGGTGGCATAGTTGGACTGCACCCTGTCACATGAGATCCAAGATCCCTTAGACTACAGGGAAATAAAATTTGAATTGTGGCCACAACTGGCTCAGTTTGCCCTGGGCAAGCTCTCTTGCCTGGCCAGTAGTGTGGCATCAGAACAGGTATTTAGTACAATGGGTGGCATAGTTACCCCAAAGAGAACTCCCCTTTTAACACAGTATGTTGAGAGACAAACCTTTAAAAAGGTTAATTATGTGTAGATCAACCAGTATTTTCAGAGATTGGTGCCTTAGGGAACAGATTAGATCATTCTGGCAGTAATGATCTGACTGTAGTGTGCTGCCACACCAAAACATTGTAACAAATAACCCGTTACTTCTGCCCACGTGCTGCCGGCACTATTGTGATGCTGCCACCTGCCTGATGTCACACACCTACTGCCTCCACTGCCATCTGGTCCTACTGTGATATGCCACTATTTTGTGCTGTTACTGCCACTGCTCTTGCCCCCCCTCCCCCAACTGTTCCTGGGCCTCTATTGTGACTCTTCATGCTGTTGCCATCCTCACCACTCTGTTCTGCGGCCACTATTTGGACTCCTCATGCTGTTGCCCCCTCATCAGCCTGTTATGGGGCCAATAGTATCCCTGTTTGGCTGTGTTGACATCACTGTTTATTTTTCCATTCTTCTGATCCGTCGGAATAACAGAAAAAATGAGTGTATGGTTTAACCCCTTAAGGACGCATGACGTACCTGTACATCATGAGTAGTTCCGATCACTGCTGCTCAGCCGGCAGTGATCGGAACAAGGTACCTGCTGAAATCATTCAGCAGGTACCTTGTTACAATGCCAAGGGGGGGTCCTATGACCCCCCCCCCATATCGGTGATCGCTGCAAACTGCAGGTCAATTCAGACCTGCGGTTTGCAGCGCTTTGTGCGATCTCTGATCAGAGGGTTAATGCCCCCAAAGTGTTCATTTTTAACCCCCCCTGCAGCCCCCAATCATATTATGGCTGCGGGGGTGCAGGGGGGTGGTTGCGGGTGGCGGTGCGGGAGGCGGGCGGGATCGCGATTGCGATCCCCCCGCCAGCCTCCTCTGTAATGTTTCCCTGGTGTCTAGTGGCTCTATCAGAGTGTCAGCTCATTGCTGACACTCTGATAGAAACGGCTGGCATCTGTGCTTGATCAGATGCCAGCCATTTAGCCCCTTACGTACCGCGGTCCGTACGGACCGTGGTATGAAAGAGTTAACAGGGAGGGAGCTCCCTCCCTCTCCCATCGGGGGGCTGCTGTGCTTTTGCAGCCCCCCAACAGGATGTGATCGCAGAGGGAGAGGGCTCCTCTCCCTCCCCATCCATCACCCGCTGCGCACTTATGGCAGCGGGTGATGGTTGCCATGGAGAAAGGACGCTTTCAGAAGCGTCCTGCTCTCCATGGTGCTGAAAGTCTGAATATACCTACTAAAGTTCAATTCAGACTTTGTAAAGTACAAAATACAGCACAGTGCACTATAGAGTGTACTGTACTGTATTGTACAGACACCAGATCCACTGGATCTTTCAGAACCAAGTGGGTCTGGGTCAAAAAAAAATGTTAAAAAGTGAAAAAAATGTAAAAATGAAAAAAATCACATATGACTGAATAAAAATTAAAAAAAAAAATAATACACTACACATATTAGGTATTGCCGCGTCCGTAAAAATCTGCTCTATAAAAATATCACATGACTGAACTCGTCAGGTAAACGCCATAAAAAAAACAAAAACAAAAATGGTGTAAATTAGCCATTTTTTGGCTCCTTACATCACTAAAAGTGTAATACAAAGCGATCAAAAAAGCGTATGCCTCCCAAAATAGTACCAATCAAACCGCCATCTCATCCCGCAAAAAATGATCCCCTACCTAATTGGCCGAAAAATAAAAAAACTATGCTTCTCAGACTAAAACATGATTTTTTTTGTTTCAAAAATGCTTTTTAGTGTTAAATGTAAAAAAAAAACTAAAAAGTTGTCTTAATGGGTATCTCCACGTCCGTAAGAATCTGCTATATAAAAATATCACCTGACCTAACCCCTCAAGTAAAAACTGAAAAAAAAATTAAATAAAAACTTTGTCAAAAAGCCATTTTTTTGTCACCTTACATCACAAAAAGTGTAATAGCAAGCGATCAAAAAGTCATATGACCCCCCAATTACTGCCAATCTAACCTTCACCTCATCCCGCAAAAAATGAGCCCCTACATAGGACAATCGCCCAAAAAAAAATAAAATAAAATATTATATATATATATATATATATATATATATGGCTCTCAATCTATGGAGACACTAAAACATGATTTTTTTTTGTTTTAAAAAATTATATTATTGTGTAAAACTTATATAAATAAATAAAAAGTATATATATATTAGGTATTGCCACGTCCATCACAACCTGCTCTAAAAAAATAACACATGACCTAACCCCTAAGCTGAACACATAAAAAAATAATAATAAATACGGTGTCAAAAGCCATTTTTGTCACCATACATCACAAAAAGTGTAATAGCAAGCGACCAAAATGTCATATGCACCCCAAGATAGTGCCAATCAAACCGCCATCTCATCCCGCAAAAAATGAGCCCCTACATAAGACAGTCACCCAAAAAATAAAAAATAAACTATGGCTTTCAGAATGTGGAGACACTAAAAAATAATTTTTTTCAAAAATGCTTTATTATGCAAACCTGAAACAAAAACCCCTAAAAAGTAGTCATTTTTGGTATTGTCGAGTCCGTAACAACCTGCTCTATAGAAATAGCACACAATCTAACCTGTCAGCTCAACAATGTAAATAGCAAAAAATAAAAACGGTCCCAAAACAGCAATTTATTTGCAAATTTTCCATTTTAATCCATTTTTACAGTAACAAAGCAAGGGTTAACAGCCAAACAAAACTCAATATTTATTGCCCTGATGATATTTGCACAAACACCCCATATGTGGTCGTAAACTGCTGTATGGCCAAACGACAGGGCACAGAAGGAAGGGAACGCCATATGGTTTTTGGAAGGCAGATTTTGCCGGACTGGTTTTTTGACACTATGTCCCATTTGAAGCCCCCTTGATGTACCCCTACAGTAGAAACTCCAAAAAAGTGACCCCATTTTGGAAACTACAGGATAAGGTGGCAGTCTTGTTGGTACTATTTTAGGGTAAATATGATTTTTGGTTGCTCTATATTACACTTTTTTTGAGACAAGGTAACAAAAAATAGAAATTCTGAAATTTCATCTCCATTTGCCAATAACTCTTGAGGAACACCTAAAGGGTTAACAAAGTTTGTAAAACTGGTTTTGAATACCATGATGGGTGTATTTTCTTAGATGGAGTCACTTTTATGGAGTTTCTACTCTAGGGGTGCATCAGGGGGGCTTCAAATGGGACATGGTGTCAAAAAACCAGTCCAGCAAAATCCACCTTCCAAAAACCATATGGCGTTCCTTTCCTTCTGCGCCCTGCAGTTTGGCCATACAGCAGTTTACGACCACATATTGGGTGTTCGTGCAAATTACAGAATCGGGGGAATAAATATTAAGTTTTGTTTGGCTGTTAACCCTTGTTTTGTTACTGGAAAAAATGGATTAAAATGGAAAATTTTACAAAAAATCGAAAATTCTGAAATTGTATCTCCATTTGCCATTAACTCTTGTGGAAAACCTAAAGGGTTAATTATGTTTGTAAAATCAGTTTTGAATACCTTGAGGGTTGTAGTTTCTAGAATGGGGTAATTTTTGGGTGGTTTCTATTATGTAAGCCTCACAAAGTGACTTCAGACCTGGACTGGTCCCTAAAAAGTGGGTTTTTGAAAATTTCTGAAAAATTTCAAGATTTGCTTCTAAACTTCTAAGCCTTGTAACGTCCCAAAAAAATGAAATAGCATTCCCAAAATGATTGAAACATGAAGTATACATATTGGGAATGTAAATCAATATTTTTTTTGGCGGTATTACTATGTATTATAGAAGTAGAGAAATTGAAACTTGGAAAATTGCAAATTTTTCAAATTTTTGGTAAATTTTGTATTTTATTTATAAATAAAAATGAAATTTTTTGACCTTATTTTACCACTGTTATGAAGTACAATATGTGACGAAAAAACAATCTCAGAATGGCCTGGATAAGAAAAAGCGATTTAAAGTTATCAGCACATAAAGTGACACTGGTCAGATTTGCAAAAAATGGCTGAGTCCTTAGGGTGAAATAGGGCTGAGTCCTTAAGGGGTTAAGCATCCATAAGGCCTCTTTCACATGGTCAGTATTTTGTATCAGGATTTGATTATGATTTCAAAGCCAAAAGCAGGAGTTAATCCAAAACACGAAACAAATGCACATAATTCCATCAAATTTTATCACTATTTTGGACCCAATCCTGTTTTTGCATTACAATAGTGATGAAATACCGATGCAAAAAACTGACCAAATACTGACTATGTGATAGACGCCATTAAAGTCCTGCATGCAGGACTTCTTTTCCATCTGAGTAAAACTGATGTCAGATGCAAATGGCCAAAACAAATGCAAATTGAGCATGAGGCCTCTATCACACGGTCAGTATTTTGAATCAGGATTTGCTCATGATTTTGAAGCCAAAAGCAGGAGTGGATCGAAAACACAGAAGACATACAAATATTTCCATAACATGTTTCTCAGTTTGGACCCACTCGTGTTTTTGCCTTACAAATACTTATGAAATGCTGAATAAATACTGACATGTTAAGTAGGATGCTCAAAATACACGATCCAATTTTTTTGTCTGTTCTTCCGACGGATCAGAAAAAGGGAAAAATGAACAGTGACGTCAACACAACCTTACTGCTGACACCATCCCCACTCTGTCACGGGGCCACGACTTGAATCTTGGGCCACTGTACGGTTCAGTCCATATCGATAAATTAGACCTTTTGCTAACATTGACCTGTAAGGCTGAGTTCACACTTCAGTTATTTAGTCAGATATTTCCATCGGTTTTTGTGAGCCAAATTCAGGAGCCAAGCCTATTCTCAGATTAGATATCATGAAAAGATCTACACCTGTTCCATGGGTTTGACCCACACCTGCTTTTGACTGACAAAAAACAATGAGAATAACTGACCAAATAGCTGAAGTGTGAACTGAGCCTAATAGTGATGCACAGTCATTCTATAGATAACAGAAGGGATTCAAAAGCATACTGTATATTTGCACTGTCACAACATGGATTAAAATAATCAGATTTTTCTCCACTACTTTATTTTTTGTTTGTTTTTTGTGGGGTGACCTGTGTGACGAAAGCACCTTTGTCACTGGGAGTTGAAGAGGCCTGCTTGCCAGCCTCTTGCCCTATGACTATGGTCCCTGTGACAGTTAGTAAGCACCATGGACATTGTCTATGATGCAATTAACAACCACAATGGAAATTGCCTGTGAAGCAATTAACAAGCACAATGGGCCATTGTAAATTGAAGAAACACCTAGCGGGGCTTGGTCGTCGACCGCATGGAAGTATACCTGGCCCCTTAATACAAACATCCCCAGGATAGAGAGGAGAGATTTTGCTGTTCATGTGGGGGTGGGATATATCTGGCTGTATGTTGATTGGTCACTGTATTTTGTATGCATGTCCTCTATCAGGTCCCCGGGGGAGTAGCCCTTGCTGGAGGACTTGCATAAAAGGCCAAGCTTTGGTCATCCAATAAAGAAGTTCTGATTTACCCCTTCATGATGTCTTGGCTCATGGTTGGGGGATGGGATAACTACACTCTTGGGAATTGCTATATCACATTACTCCCCTGAGTATAAGCTCTTGTAAGAGTTTGTTCCTGGTTCCTGCTTTCTGGATTTAGGAGAGGTCCACCCTGGAAGCTAAAGCCAGCCCAGAGTCCAGAGTAGGTGTAGGGCGAGGAGACCCCAAGCAAGCTGCAGGCGGTTTGTGGGGTCTGAGGTGGTTATGGTGTCCGGTGAAGTGCTTGGAGCCCTCGGGAAGCGCTAGGAGCAAGCGTCAGAGGAAGGTGCCCAGTCGGGGTGCCAGGCATTCCGTTACAACCTGTAGTTTTTATTCTTACCATTTTGGGGTATATACGACATTTTGATTGCTTTTAATTCCATTTTTGGAAAACAAAATGAAAAACAAAAAACAGCAATTTTATCACTGTCTTTCTTTATAACATTCTCCATAAATAATTTGATAACTCTATAATTCAAATTGTTAAAGATGAGGCAAATAAAGATGACCTTCCGGTTTGCCAGGCGGTCGTTTCATGGCGAACTTTACGCGTTTGCGTTTCGCCAAATGTGCGAACATATGGCGATGCTCCATATTCATTTGCATTGCACCGAACTTTGACCCATGACTAGTATTGAGTGAACAGTTCGAGCATAGTTCGGGTTCGTACCGAATTTTGGGGTGTTCGGGACACGAACACGAACATTTTCAAAAAAGTTCGGGTACGGGTCCGTTGTTCGGCGATTTCTTCCCGCTTTCTGAAGGGCTGCACAGCAGCCAATCAGCTAGCGTTTTACTTTTTGACTTAAGAGCCCATCACAGCCATGCCTACTAATGGCATGGCTGTGAATGGCCAAGTGCAGCATGTGACCCAGCCTCTATTTAAGCTGGAGTCACGTAGCGCCGCACGTCACACTGCTCTGATTAATGTAGGGAGAGGACGCAGCTTCTGTTAGGGCAAGATTAGGCAGGGAAAAGTCAGCAAAATCACCTAATGAAGTGATCGATCTACAGCTGTGAATGATTCAACTTCTGCTAGTTAATTGCTCACTGGTTTTTAGGCTGCACGGAGCGTTTTTCTGTAACTTTTTCTCTGGGGTGATCGGCGGACATTTTGTGACTTGTGGAGCACTAGAACAAGCTGCAACCAAGTCCATTAATCCATCAATACTAGTTTTTTTTTTTTTTTTGCTATATCCTACATCAGGGGCTTGGCTGTGCTTATTGTCACCCCTAGAAACTCAGGATAGCAATTTCTATATTTTTTTAAGGATTTAAATACAATTGCCAAAATACCAATCCCCTAAATCTGGTGTTCAAGCTTTGGCTAGCCAAGTTTTATACTGTCTGCTGTCTGGCAAAGGATAGATTATTTTCTGTGGTGAAATTTAATTGCCAAAATAGCAATCCCCTAAATCTGGTGTCCCAGCACTGGCTGGCAAAGTATAATAGTGTCCGCCAAAACATTTATTTTGTTCTGGGGTGAAATTCAATTGCCAAAATAGTAATACCATAAATCTGGTGTCACAGCTTTGGCTGGCAAAGTATAATAGTGTCCACCAAAACATATATTTTGTTCCCGAGTGAAATTCAATTGCCAAAATACCAATACCCTGAATCTGGTGTCACAGCTGTTGCAGGCCAAGTGTTAATCTGTCCGTAAAAGGGTATATTTTGTTCTGCGGTGAAATTCACTTGCCAATATAGCAATACCCTGAATCTGGTGTTCCAGCTGTTGCAGGCCAAGTGTTAATCTGTCTGTAAAAGGGTAAATTTTGTTCTGGGGTGAAATTCACTTGCCAATATAGCAATACCCTGAATCTGGTGTTCCAGCTGTTTCAGGCCAAGTGTTAATCTGTCCGTAAAAGGGTATATTTTGTTCTGGGGTGAAATTCACTTGCCGATATAGCAATACCCTGAATCTGGTGTCCCAGCTGTTGCAGGCCAAGTGTTAATCTGTCCGTAAAAGGGTAAATTTTGTTCTGGGGTGAAATTCAATTGACAAAATAGCAATACCCTTAATCTGGTGTTCCAGTAGTGCCTGGCAAAGTATAATAGTGTCCGCCAAAATATATATTTTGTTCTGCGATGAAATTCAATTGCCAAAATAGCAATACCCTGAATCTGATGTTCCAGTAGTGGCTGGCAAAGTATAATAGTGTCCGCCAAAACATATATTTTGTTCTGGTGTGAAATTCAATTGCCAAAATAGCAATACCATAAATCAGTGGTTTCAGCTGTGGCTGGCAAAGTATAATAGTGTCCGCCAAAACATATATTTTGTTCTGGGGTGAAATTCAATTGCCAAAATAGCAATACCCTGAAACTGGTGTCCAGCTGTTGCAGACCAAGTGTTAATCTGTCCGTAAAAGGGTATATTTTGTTCTGGGGTGAAATTAAATTGCCAAAATAGCAATTCCCTGAATCTGGTGTTCCAGTAGTGGCTGTCAAAGCATAATAGTGTCCGTCAAAACATATATTTTGTTCTGGTGTGAAATTCAATTGCCAAAATAGCAATACCATAAATCAGTGGTTTCAGCTGTGGCTGGCAAAGTATGATAGTGTACGACAAAACATATTTTTTGTTCTGGAGTGAAATTCAATTGCCAAAATAGCAATACCCTGAATCTGGTGTCCAGCTGTTGCAGGCCAAGTGTTAATCTGTCCGTAAAAGGGTATATTTTGTTATGGAGTGGAATTCAATTGCCAAAATAGCAATACCCTGAATCTGGTGTTCCAGTAGTGGCTGGCAAAGTATAATAATGTCCGCCAAAATATAAATTTTGTTCTGGGGTGAAATTCAATTGCCAAAATAGCAATACCATAAATCAGTGGTTTCAGCTGTGGCTGGCCAAGTTTAATAGTGTGTTGCAAAGGATATATTTTGTTCTGGGGTGAAATTCAATTGCCAAAATAGCAATACCCTGAATCTGGTGTTCCAGTAGTGGCTGTCAAAGTATAATAGTGTCCGCCAAAACATATATTTTGTTCTGGTGTGAAATTCAATTGCCAAAATAGCAATACCATAAATCAGTGGTTTCAGCTATGGCTGGCCAAGTTTAATAGTGTTCTGCAAAGGATATATTTTGTTTTGGGGTGAAATTCAATTGCCAAAATAGCAAAACCATAAATCAGTGGTTTCAGCTGTGGCTGGCAAAGTATGATAGTGTCCGACAAAACATATTTTTTGTTCTGGGATGAAATTCAATTGCCAAAATAGCAATACCCTGAATCTGGTGTCACAGCTGTTGCAGGCCAAGTGTTAATCTGTCCGTAAAAGGGTATATTTTGTTTTGCGGTGAAATTCACTTGCCAATATAGCAAAACCCTGAATCTGGTGTTCCAGCTGTTGCAGGCCAAGTGTTAATCTGTCCGTAAAAGGGTAAGTTTTGTTCTGGGGTGAAATTCACTTGCCAATATAGCAATACCCTGAATCTGGTGTTCCAGCTGTTTCAGGCCAAGTGTTAATCTGTCCGTAAAAGGTTATATTACACTCAAAGTGTATATACAAGTGCTGAGAGGGTCATCCTCATTAATTTACACGCTACCGTGCATCTCCCATTGTATTTCTGTCCGTTAAAGGGTATATTACACAAAGTGTTAAAATACAATTGCTGAAGGCATAATCCTACATATTTTTTCTCACGCTACTGTGCAACTCCTAGAGCCTAAATACTAGCCCTAAAAGAGATATTACCCTAAATCAGTGGTTTCTGCAGTGCCTGGATTAGTGTAATACGCTACATAAATAAATAGGCAGATAGTATTAGGTGCCTGTAAAAAAAAGTCCTGAATTTGAAATCAATACATTGGGCCAAATATTTTTTTTCTTATTGTGGTGCTTGGTGAACGGTAACAATGAGGAAAACATCTAGTAAGGGACGCGGACGCGGTCGTGGTGGTGTTAGTGTACAATCTGGTGCTGGGAGAGGACGTGGCTATTCTGCCACAGCCACACGTCCTAGTGAACCAACTACCTCAGGTTCCAGTACTCGACAGAATTTACAGCGATATTTGGTGGGGCCCAATGCTGTTCTAAGGATGGTAAGGCCTGAGCAGGTACAGGCGCTAGTCAATTGGGTGGCTGACAGTGGATCCAGCACGTTCACAACATTATCTGCCACCCAGTCTTCTGCAGAAAGCGCACAGGTGGCACCTGAAAACCAAGCCCATCAGTCTGTCACATCACCCCCATGCATATCAGTGAAACTGTCTGAGCCTCAAGTAATGCAGCAGTCTCTTATGCTGTTTGAAGACTCTGCTGGCAGGGTTTCCCAAGGGAATCCACCTAGCCCTTCCCCAGTGGTGGAAGACATAGAATGCACTGATGCATAACCACTGATGTTTCCTGTTGATGAGGACATGGGAATACCACCTCTCGGAGTCCGCACGTCTCTGATGATGACGAAACACAGGTGCCAACTGCTACGTCTTTCTGCAGTGTGCAGACCGAACAGGAGGTCAGGAAGGAAGACTGTGTGGAAGACGATGCAGGGGACGATGAGGTCCTAGACCTCACATGGAATGAAGGTCGTGCCACTGACTTTAATAGTTCAGAGGAAGAGGCAGTAGTGAAACCAAGCCAACAGCATAGCAAAAGAGGGAGCAGGTGGCAAAAGCAGAACAGCCGCTGCCAAAAAAGTTCGCCTGCAACTGGCCACCGCCAACAGGGACCGAGCACCCCAAAGGCAGCTTCATGGAGTTCCCTGGCATGGCACTTCTTTAAACAATGTGCTGACGACAAGACCCGAGTGGTTTGCACGCTGTGCCATCAGAGCCTGAAGCGAGGCATTAACGTTCTGAACCTTAGCACAGCCTGCATGACCAGGCATCTACATGCAAAGCATGAACTGCAGTGGAGTAAACACCTTAAAAGCAAGGGACTCACTCTGGCTCCCCCTGCTCCCTCTTCTGCTGCTGACTCGGCCTCTTCCTCCGCCTCGGGAGGAAAGTTGGCACCTGCCGCCCACCAAACAGAGGATGTGCCACCGACACCACCACCTGCGTCACCAAGCATCTCCACCAAGACACACGGCAGCATTCAGCTCTCCATCTCACAAACCTTGGAGAGAAAGGGTAAATTCCCACCTAGCCACCCTCGAGCCCTGGGCCTGAATGCCAGCATTTCTAAACTACTGGCCATTGAAATGCTGTCATTCAGGCTGGTGGACACAGACAGCTTCAAACAGCTGATGTCTATGGCTGTCCCACAGTATGTTGTTCCCAGCCGCCACTACTTCTCCAAGACAGCAGTGCCTTCCCTGCACAACCAATATCCGATAAAATCAAGTGTGCACTGCACAAAGCCATCTGTGGCAAGGTCCACCTAACCACAGATACGTGGACCAGTAAGCACGGCCAGGGATGCTATATCTCCCTAACTGCACACTGGGTAAATGTAGTGGTGGCTGGGCCCCAGGCGGAGAGTTCCTTGGCGCACGTCCTTCCGCCGCCAAGAACCGCAGGGCATCATTCTTTGCCTCCTGTAGCCTCCTCCTCCTACTTGGCTTCCTCCTCCTCTGCTTCCACCAGCTCATCCAGTCAGCCACACACCTTCACCACCAACTTTAGGACAGCCAGGGGTAAACGTCAGCAGGCCATTCTGAAACTCACATGTTTGGGGGACAGGCCCCACACCGCGCAGGAGTTGTGGCGGGGTATTGAACAACAGACCGACGAGTGGTTTCTGCCAGTGGGCCTCAAGCCCGGACTGTTGGTGTGCGATAATGGGAAAAATCTCATCGCAGCTCTTGGACTAGCCGGTTTGACGCACATCTCTTGCCTGGCGCATGTGCAGAATTTGGTATTGCAGAAGTTCATTCACAACTACCCCGACATGTCAGAGCTACTGCATAAAGTGCGGGGCGTCTGTGCGCGCTTCTGGTGTTCACATCCTGCCACATCACTTTGGCCTTCCCGCTCACTACCTCATATGCGACGTGCCCACCAGGTGGAACTCCACCTTGCACATGCTGGAGAGACTGTACGAGCAGCAGCAGGCCATAGTTGAGTTTTAGATGCAGCACGCACTCATCAGTCGCATTGCAGAACAGCACCAATGATTGGGCCTCCATGCGAGACCTGTGTGCGCTGTTGCGCTGTTTCGAGTACTCCACCAACATGGCCAGTAGCGATGACACCGTTATCAGCGTTACAATACCACTTCTATGTCTCCTTGAGAAAACGCTTAGGGCGATGATGGAAGAGGAGGTGGCCCAGGAGGAGGAGGAGGAGGATTAGGGGTCATTTTTAGCACTTTCAGGCCAGTCTGTTAGAAGTGGCTCAGAGGGAGGTTTTTTGCAGCAGCAGAGGCCAGGTACAAATGTCCAGGGCCCACTACTGGAAGACGAGGAGGATGAGGAGGAGGTGGAGGAGGATGAGGATGAAGCAGGTTAACAGCGGGGTGGCACCCGACACAGCTCAAGCCCATCACTGGTGCGTGGCTGGGGTTACATGGAGGACGATGACGATACGCCTCCCACAGAGGACAGCTTATCCTTACCTCTGGGCATCCTGGCACACATGAGCGACTACATGCTGCAGTGCGTGCGCAACGACAGCAGAGTTGTCCACATTTTAATGTGTGCGGACTACAGGGTTGCCACCCTGCTGGATCCCCGGTACCAAGACAATGTGCCCACCTTACTTCCTGGACTGGAGCGTGATAGGAAGATGCGCGAGTACAAGCGCACGCGCTCCTGAGATCATTCCCAAATGTCACAGGGGAACAGGTGGAAGCCCAAGGCGACGGCAGAGGAGGAGCAAGAGGTCGCCAACGCAGCTGTGTCACGGCCAGCTCCTCTGAGGGCAGGGTTAGCATGGCAGAAATGTGGAAAAATGTTGTCTTCACGCCATAGCTAACTGCACCACCACCTGATACGGAACGTGTTAGCAGGAGGCAGCATTTCACTAACATGGTTGAACAGTACGTCTGCACACCCCTTCACGTACTGACTGATGGTTCGGCCCCATTCAACTTCTGGGTCTCCAAATTGTCCACGTGGCCAATTTTAGCTTTTCATGCCTTGGAGGTGCTGGCCTGCCCGGCGGCCAGCGTTTTGTCTATAAGTGTATTCAGCACGGCAGGGGGCGTCATTACTGACAAACGCAGCAGCCTGTCCACAGCCAACGTGGACAAGCTGACATTCATAAAAGTGAACCAGGCATGGATCCCACAGGACCTGCCCCTCCCATGTGCAGAATAGACATTTATAACTGCCTCCCCCTCAACCATGTATTCCTGTACTCCGGTGCACTTCTTTAATGAATTCTCATTTTTTTTTACTTTACCATGATCTTGCTGTGCAACCCAAAGTTGAATGAACCTCTCCTCAATCTGGGCGCCGGGGCCTTAATAACTGTAAGTGGCTTTTTCCAGTGGTGGGTGATATAACGCCTTATTCCTTGCTGTGGGACCTCTCTCCTCTGTCTGGGTGCTGGGGCCTAAATAACTGAAAGTGGCCTTCTCCAGTCGGGGGTGATTTGACGCCTTATTCCTTGCTGTGGGACCTCTCTCCTCTGTCTGGGTGCTGGGCCTAAATAACCGAAAGTGGCCTTCTTCAGTGGTGGGTCATATGACGCCTTATTCCTTGCTGTGGGACCTCCCTCCTCTGTCTGGGTGCTGGGACCTAAATAACTGAAAGTGGCCTTCTCCAGTGGTGGGTTATATGACTCATGATTCCTTGCTGTGGGACCTCTCTCCTCTGCCTGGGTGCTGGGGCCTAAATAACTGAAAGTGGCCTTCTCCAGTGGTCGGTGATATGACGCCTTATTCCTTGCTGTGGGACCTCTCTCCTCTGTCTGGGTGCTGGGGCCGAAATAACTGAAAGTGGCCTTCTCCAGTGGTGGGTGATATGACACATGATTCTCTGCTATGGGACCTCTCTCCAATTGATATTGGTTAATCTTTATTTATTTTATTTAATTTTAATTCATTTCTCTATCCACATTTGTTTGCAGGGCATTTACTTACATTTTGCTGCCTTTTGCAGCCCTCTAGCCTTTTCCTGGACTATTTTACAGCCTTTTCAGTGCCTAAAAGTTTGTGTCCCCATTGACTTCAATGGGGTTCAGGTTCGTGTTCGCTCATCTCTACCCATGACTATAGTTGAGCGAACACAGGTTCAAGAAGTTTGGCCGAACTTCCCGAAAATGTTCGGGTTCGGGTTCCGAACTCGACCAAAACTTTACCCCGAACCCCATTGAAGTCAATGAGGACCCAAACTTTTGGGCACTAAAAAGGCTGTAAAATTGCCCAGGAAATGGCTAGGAGACTGTAAAAAGCAGCAAAATGTAAGTATATCCTATGCAAACAAATGTGGATAGGGAAATAAATAAAATAAAATAAAATAAATAAAAATTAACCAATATCAATTGGAGAGAGGTCCCATAGCAGAGAATTAGGCTTCATGTCACCCACTAATGGAGAAGGCCACTTTTACTTGTTTTGGCCCCAGCACCCAGACAGAGGAGAGAGGTCCCATAGCAGAGAATCAGGCTTCATGTCACACACCAATGGAAAAGGCCACTTTCAGTTATTTAGGCCCCAGCACCCAGAGGAGAGAGGTCCCATAGCAGAGAATTAGGCTTCATGTCACCCACTAATGGAGAAGGCCACTTTTACTTGTTTAGGCCCCAGCACCCAGACAGAGGAGATAGGTCCCATAGCAGAGAATCAGGCTTCATGTCACCCACCAATGGAAAAGGCAATTTTCAGATATTTAGGCCCCGACACCAAGACAGAGGAGAGAGGTCGCATAGCAGAGAATCAGGCTTCATGTCACCCACCATTGAAACAGGCCACTTTACGATATTTAGGCCCTTGGCACCCAGACGGAGGAGAGGTTCATTCAATTTTGGGTTGTGCCGCAATATAATGGTAAAATTAAAAAAAGATGATTGAATAAAGAAGTGGCCTGGAGTTCAAGAATATATAGTTAAGGGGAATTAGTTATAAATGTCTCATCTGGAGACTGTAAAAGGCAGCAAAATGTAAGTATATACCCTGCAAACAAATGTGGATAGGGAAATAAATAAAATAAAATAAATAATAATTAACCAATATCAATTGGAGAGAGGTCCCATACCAGAGAATCAGGCTTCATGTCACCCACCAATGGAAAGGCCACTTTTACTTATTCAGGCCCCAGCACCCAAACAGGGGAGAGAGGTCCCATAGCAGATAATCAAGCTATATGTCACCTACCAATGGAAAAGGCCACTTTCAGTTATTTAGGCACCAGCACCCAGAAAGAGGAGAGAGGTCCCATATCAGAGAATAAGGCTTCATGTCACCCACCAATAAAAAAGGGCACTTATACGTCTTTAGGCCCCAGCACCCAGACAGAAGAGATAGGTCCCATAGCAGAGAATCAGGCTTCATGTCACCCACCAATGGAAAAGGCCACTTTCAGATATTTAGGCCCCGACACCAAGACAGAGGAGAGAGGTCGCATAGCAGAGAATCAGGCTTCATGTCACCCAACATTGGAACAGGCCACTTTACGATATTTAGGCCCTTGGCACCCAGACGGAGGAGAGGTTCATTCAACTTTGGGTTGCGCAATATAATGGTAAAATTAAAAAAAGAGGATTGAAAAAAGAAGTGCCCTGGAGTTCAAGAATATATAGTTAAGGGGAATTAGTTCTAAATGTCTAATCTGCACAAGGAAGGGACAGGTCCTGTGGAATCCATGCCTGGTTCATTTTTATGAACGTCAGCTTGTCCACATTAGCTTGTCCAAATTGCTGAATACACGTTCAGACAAAACGCTGGCCGCCGGGCAGGCCAGCACCTCCAAGGCATAAAAGGCTAGCTCTGTTACGTGGACAATTTGGAGACCCAGAAGTTGAATGGGGCCGAACCATCAGTCAGTACGTGAAGGGGTGTGCACACGTACTGTTCAACCATGTTAGTGAAATGCTGCCTACTGCTAACACGTTCCGTATCAGGTGGTGGTGCAGTTAGTTGTGGCGTTGTAACAAAACTTTTCCACATATCTGCCATGCTAACCCTGCCCTCAGAGGAGCTGGCCGTGACACAGCTGTGTTGGCGACCTCTCGCTCCTCCTCTGACTTCGCCTTGAGCTTCCACTTGTTTCCCTGTGACATTTGGGAATGCTCTCAGTAGCGCGTCTACCAAAGTGCGCTTGTACTCGCGCATCTTCCTATCACGCTTCAGTCCAGGAAGTAAGGTGTGCACATTGTCTTTGTACCGGGATCCAGCAGGGTGGCAACCCAGTAGTCCGCACACGTTAAAATGTTGGCAACTCTGCTGTCGTTGCGCAGGCACTGCAGCATGTAGTCGATCATGTGTGCCAGGCTGCCCAGAGGTAAGGACAAGCTGTCCTCTGTGGGAGGTGTATCGTCATCGTCCTTCGTTTCCCCCCAGCCACACACCAGTGATGGGTCCTTACTAGATGTTTTCCTTATTGTTACCGAAAAAAATTATTTGGCCCAATGTATTGAATTCAAATTCAGGCGTTTTTTTACAAGCACCTAACACTATCTGGCTATCTATTTATGTACCATATTACACTAATCCAGGCAGAGCAGTAACCACAGATTAAGGGGAATATCAATTGTAGGCCTAGTATTTAGGCCCTGGATGAAAGGTATCCTTTTACGGACAAATTTATACTTGGAGATGCACAGTAGCGTGTGAAAAAATATATAGGATTATGCTTTCAGCACTTGTATTTTAACACTTTGTGTAATATTCCCTTTAACGGAAAGAAATACACTTAGAAATGCAAAACAGTGTGTGCAAATATAGAGAATTATGCTATATTTTAACACTTAATATAGATCGGCTCACTAGAGAATTTTTTTGTAAATTGGTTTGTACCCCCAATACCCAGCAAATGGTCCAATGATGGGAATACTTAAAACATAACTTTTATTTGATAATTATTAAAATAAACGAGGGGTGGTATAGAACATATATCTGTTCATTCACCAACTGTATCAAAGAAGGCGCTACAGTACTTAGCAGGGAAGCACCAGCAAGGTGCACTCAAATGGACCCCTGATAGCACCTTCCCTGAAAATAGAATTACCGCACCAGAGCCGGCTCAAAACTTGGGGGGCCCCCGGTGCAGTAAAATAATTTGTTAGCGACCACACTCACTCAGTGCAGGTAAAGCTGTTCCCACTGGTAGCGCTAAGTGAGACTCGCTACAGCTAGGAACAAGCTAAAAAACCACTGCTCACTGTTGAATAGGACGCTAAGAAGGGAGCACATGGAGGGCTCCCTTCATGGCCGTAGTGTATTACTCTGTGAAGGACAGGCTGCACTTACTCCCCAAAATTGTTCCTCCCGTAATTATATAAACGCTCAACGTGTTTCCACATATACTTTGTTTCATCAGAAGCTAATTTACAGGAACGTAGCGCTAATAATCAACAGTCCGTGCTGCCAAACATACATACAAACAAACAAACAGACACACAAACAGATAGTGCGCCTCCCCTCTCTAAATAGGGGCAGCACTCCGGCACTGGGACGGTTGTAAAGCGGCCGCCCAAAAACAGTGTCTAAATACTTGAAGCACCGCCCCCTTAGCGATGCCTCAGACCGCCCACAATCCCAGCGCAGGTACCGGACTATTGGACTATGTGAAGACACTGAAGAGAAGCAGCGCATCTCCGGACCCCGCTACTCAATACAGATCAGACAGGTCTGGGCATGAAAATTATAAAGGGAATACAGTTCAAAATTATTCAACCCCCAATGCTGTAAAGGGTTTTAGGGATATTTAGTGTACATTTGTAATTGTGTTCAGAATGAAATCTTACAAGGACTTTTTAAAGAACCAAATGCAACTAAAATGACATCAATTGTTTTTGTAATACAGTATTAAATGTTTTTTTTGTGATTTCTTCATTGACACAATTATTCAACCCCTTAACCCCTTAAGGACGAAGGGCGTACATGTACGCCCTTGCGTCCTGGTACTTAAGGACCAAAGGCGTACATGTACGCCCTGTGAATTTCTGATCACCGCTGCGCACGTGGCGGTGATCGGAACAAGATGCCTGCTCAAATCAATCAGCAGGCATCTTGGCACAATGCCCAGGGGGGTCCTGTGACCCCCCCATGTCGGCGATCGCAGAAAACCGCAGGTTAATTCAGACCTGCAGTTTTCTGCGGTTCCGGGTCATTCGGGTCTCAGGTGACCCGATAACCCGGAACAGGATGGTGATCAGTGGTGCTATAATACACCACCAATCACCATCCTTACCGTTGGCCACAAATCGCCCTGATTGGCTGTGCAGGGGGGCGGCGGCAGACACTTACCGCCGGAGCTTCTCCCCCCTGCACACTGCCTGTCGTGACGCCGGAGGATCCAGACACCCATCGCCCCAGCAGGACCCATCGCACCCCAGAAGGACCCCCGGGAAGACCCCAGGAAGACCCCAGAAGGACCCCATCCCACCCGGCAGACCCCCGATCAGCCCCAGCAGCTCACCCAGCCACCGACAGCCCCAGCCATCCAGCGTTCCAGCCCCAGCCAGCCCCAGCAGCAGCATCTGAGTAAGTGCACCTGGGTGTCTGGGGTCCACAGCACTTAGTTGTGTGACCCTAGACCCCCCCTCCACCCCCCCATCCCCCCCACTACTTTTTTTTGTGGGGCATTTTTTTTTTGCGTGCGCTGACTGTGATCGGCGCTCTTAGCGTCCGGCCACTGTTAGTGCATCGCTCACCCCACTGCTGATCACCGCTATCAGCTAATCAGGCCGTTTTTTTTTGTTTTTTTTTACACTTTTCCTTTTTTTTAGTTAGGTTTTTTTTTTTTAGTTAGTTTAGTGCGCGAACACCTGGCCCCACACACACGCACACTTGAATAAAGTTTATTTTACACGCACGCACACACACACGCACAACACACACACCCATGGCCCACCGGTTGTTCTCGGTGGAGGAGGCATACGCCCAGATGCTCTCCGACACTGAGAGTGCAAGTGAGGATGACCCCACATTCCTCCTGTCATCCACATCCTCCTCATCATCATCTGAGCCAGGGTCCCCACATGCTAGGGACCCCGTGGCCAGCACTAGTACGAGAAGCCCTGGGACTCGTACTAGTTTTCCGGCCCACCAGCCAAGTGCACCTGAGCCCCCTTCAGGTGAACGAGTCTGGTGCATCCCAGTGGACTATCAGCCTGCGATTCCTGAATTTGTTGGCAATCCAGGAATCCAGATTCCCACAGTGGGATTTACTGAAATAGACTATTTCAGTTTTTTTTTCAGTAACCCACTTGTGAATCTGATGGTGGAGCAGACAAATCTGTACGCCCAACAGTTCGTCGCTCAGCACCCAGGCTCTTTTTTGGCCAAGCCCGGTGGCTGGACGCCAGTCAGTGCAGCCGAAATGAGGACGTTTTGGGGCCTCGTGCTGCACATGGGCCTGGTCAAAAAACCAAGTGCCAGGCATTACTGGAGTGTGGACGTCCTCTACCAGACCCCACTGTACAGTATGGCTATGGCACGTACCCGGTTTGAGGCCATACGGAAATGTCTGCATTATGCAAATAATGCAGCATGTCCCCCCCCAAAGTGATCCTGCCTATGACCGGCTGTACAAGATACGGCCGATCATAGATCACTTTGGGGCCGCATTTGCGCAGGCCTACGTACCTGGAAGGGAGGTCGCGGTTGATGAGTCTCTCGTTGCTTTCAAGGGGAGACTCATTTTCCGCCAATACATTCCCAGCAAGCGAGCGAGGTATGGCGTGAAACTATACAAAATTTGTAAGAGTACCTCAGGGTACACTAACAAATTTCGTGTTTACGAGGGATGAGATTCCCGTATTCAACCCCCAGAATGTCCCCCCACTCTGGGTGTTAGCGGGAAACTTGTGTGGGACCTTGTGCACCCACTACTGGATAAGGGTTACCACCTGTATGTGGATAACTTTTATACCAGTATTCCCTTGTTCCAGGCCCTCTCCGCCAGATCGACGTTCGCTTGTGGGACTGTGCGGAAAAATCATCACGGCCTCCCTACCCACCCCCTCCAGGTACCTATCCCCAGGGGTGAGACCCGTGCCCTTACCAGCGACAACCTGTTGCTGGTCAGATATAAGGACAAGAGGGATGTCCTTATGCTGACCACAATCCATGGTAATGGCATCACCCCAGTCTCTGTGCGAGGAACCGCGGCAACGGTCCTCAAACCCGATTGTATCGTCGACTACAATCGGTATATGGGAGGAGTTGATCTATCTGATCAAGTCCTCACACCATATAATGCCATGCGCAAAACCCGGGCATGGTACAAAAAAGTTGCGGTCTACTTGGTACAGGTTGCCTTGTACAACGCTTTTGTACTATGCCGATGCGCTGGCAGCACAGAGACTTTCCGCCAGTTCTATGAGGCAGTCCTCAAGGACCTGATCTTTTCAGACCGGGAAAGAGCAGGTCGGAGTACCTCGGGAATTGGAGGTGCCCGGGTCGTCCCTGGCCAACATTTTCCAGGTGTGGTCCCCCATACTGGAAAAAAGGGACGATCCCAAAAAAAGTGCAGAGTGTGTCGCAAGAGGGGGATCCAGAAATACACCACCACTCAGTGTAACACGTGCCCCGATCATCCGGGCCTCTGCATTGACGGTTGCTTCAGGGAGTATCACACTTCCATGGAGTACTAAATTATTATAATTCCCTACAGTCCCCTAGAAAAAACATAACATTATGGCTCTCAGACTTTGGAAACACAGGAACAACTTTTTTTTTTTTCCAAAAATTATTTTATTGTATATAAGTTATTAAAAAAAAATGTTGTTTTAGTGTATCCAAAGTCTGGGAGCCATACTGTACATATTGGGCATCATCGCGTCCGTAACAATCTTATGTATAATAATAAAATATTACCTCAGATAAACACCCTTTTAAAAATAAATTAAAAACCATGTTAAAAAAAAATAATAATTTTGTTACCTTAGATCCCAGAAATTATAATAGCACGTCATAAAAAAAATCAAATGCCCCCTCCCAAATAGAGCCAATCAAACCGCCATCTCATCCCGCAAAAAATGAGCCCCTAGATAAGACAGTCGCCCAAAAAAAAAATTATGGCTTCCAGTATATGGAGGTACAAATTATTTTTTTTTTCCAAAGTTGGTTAATGATGTCATGCTGAAGCCAACTTTTATAAAAGTAGTCATATTAGGTATTGCCATGTCCGTAATAATGTGCTCTATAAAAATAACATTTGACCTAACCCCTTAAATAAACGCTGTCAAAAAAAAAAAAGTAAAAAAAAGCCATTTTTTTTTGTTACCTTACATCATAAAAAGTGTAATAGTGTGCGATCGAAAAGTCATATGCCCCCCAAAATAGTGCCAATAAAACCGCCATCTCCTCACGCAAAAAATGAGCCCCTACATTAGATAGTTACCCCAAAAAAAAAAAAAAAAATTAGATCCCAGGCTATGGAGATAGTAAAATTATTTATTTTTTCTTCCTGATAAAATAGTGTAAAATCTAAATACATAAAAAAAGTAGACATATTAGGTATCGACGCATCCGTAATACTCTGCCCTACAAAAATAACATTAGACCCAGCCTCTCGGATGAACGGCATTAAAAAAATAAAATAAAAACGGTGCCAAAACAATCATGTTTTGGCAAATTTCCGTTTTAATCCATATTTTCCGGTAATAAAGCAAGGGTTAACAGTCAAACAAAACTAAATAGTTATTGCCCTGATTCTGTAGTTTTCAGAAACACCCCTTATGTGGTCGTAAACTGCTGTATAGCCACAAGGCAGGACATAGAACGAAGGGAACGCCTCATGGTTTCTGGAAGGCAGATTTTTATTTTTATACCATGTCCCATTAGAAGCCCCCCCTGATGTAGCCTAGACTAGAAACTCCAAAAAAGTGACCCCATCTAAAAAACTACACCCCTCAAGGTATTCAAAAATTACTTTACCAACTCTGTTAACCCTTTAGGTGTTCCACAAAACTTAATGGCGAATGTAGAAATAATTTTAGAATTTCCATTTTATGTTATCTTGCCTCAAAAAAGTGTAATATAGAGCAACCAAAAATCACATTTACCCTAAAATAGTCCCAAAACAACAACCACCATATCCTGTAGTTTCCTAGATGGGGTCACTTTTATGGAGTTTCTACTCAAGGGGTGCAGCAGGGGGCTTGAAAGGGTACATGGTGTAAATAAACCAGTCCTGCAAAATCTGCCTTCCAAAAACCATATGGCGTTCCACTTCTTGGCCAAACAGTAGTTTAGGACCACATATGGGGTGTTTCTGCAAACTAGAGAAACAGGGCAACCCACATTGAGTTTTGTTTGGCAGGTAACCCTTACTTTATTACTGGAAAAAATGGATTATAATGGAAAATTTTCCAAAAAATCGAAATTCCAAAATTGTTTCTCCATCTTCCATGAACTGTTGTGGAACACCTAAAGGCTTAACAGAGTTTGTAAACCCAGCTTTGAATACCGTGAGGGGTGTACTTTCTTAGATGGAGTCACTTTTATGGAATTTCTATGCTAGGGTGCATCAGGGGGGCTTGCAATAGGACATGGTGTTAAAAAAAACAGTCCCGCAAAATCTGCCATTCAAAACCCATATGGCGTTCCCCTCCTTCAATGTCCTCCCGTTTGGCCAAACAGTAGTTTAGGACCACATATGGGGTGTTTCTGCAAACTAGAGAAACAGGGCAACCCACATTTAGTTTTGTTTGGCAGGTAACCTTTAATTTATTACTGGAAAAAATGGATTATAATGGAAAATTTTCCAAAAAATCGAAATTCCAAAATTGTTTCTCCATCTTCCATGAACTGTTGCGGAACACCTAAAGGGTTAACAGAGTTTGTAAACCCAGCTTTGAATACCTTGAGGGGTGTACTTTCTTAGATGGAGTCACTTTTTTGGAATTTCTATGCTAGGGTGCATCAGGGGGGCTTGCAATAGGACATGATGTTAAAAAAACCAGTCCAGCAAAATCTGCCATTCAAAACCCATATGGCGTTCCCCTCATTCAATGTCCTCCCGTTTGGCCAAACAGTAGTTTAGGACCACATATGGGGTGTTTCTGCAAACTAGAGAAACAGGGCAACCCACATTGAGTTTTGTTTGGCAGGTAACCCTTACTTTATTACTGGAAAAAATGGATTATAATGGAAAATTTACCAAAAAATCGAAATTCCAAAATTGTTTCTCCATCTTCCATGAACTGTTGTGGAACACCTAAAGGGTTAACAGAGTTTGTACAATCAGTTTTTAATACCTTGAGGGGTGTAGTTTCTAATATGGTGTCATTTTTGGGTGGTTTCTATTATGTAAGCCTCACAAAGTGACCTCAAACCTGGACTGGTCCATAAAAAGTGGGATTTGGAAAATTTCTGAAAAATTTCTAAATTTGCTTCCAAACTTCTAAGCTATGTAACATCCACAAAAAATAAAATAGCATTTCCCAAATACTCCAAACCTGAAGTAGACATATGGGGAATGTAAAGTCATCACTTTTTTGGGGGGTATTACTATGTATCATAGAAGTGGAGAAACTGAAACTTAAAAATTTGCTAAATTTTGCAAATTTTTTTGTAAAATTTGTATTTTTATGCAAAAAATAAACTTTTTTGACCCAATTTTAGTAGTGTCATGAAGTACAATATGTGGCGAAAAAACAATCTCAGAACGGCCTAGGTAAGTAAAAGCGTTTTAAAGTTATTCACACTTAAAGTGACAGTGGTCAGATTTTGAAAAAATGGCCTGGTCCTAAGGTGAAAATGAGCCCGGTCCTTAAGGGTTTAAAGACTACCACTCTTAAGAACAGAGGTTCATTCAAGTGTTTTCGATTAGGTATTAAAAACACCTGTGGATGTCAAGGAGCAGCAATCAAGCATAATAAGCACCAATTAGGCAGATTTAAAATGACTGTGATACTCAGCTCCTCTGGTTTGTTTACAAACATGGTGAAGTCAAGAGAATGGTCCAGGAAGACAAGAGAAGAGGTGATTTCTCTTCACAGGAAGGGCAATGGCTATAAGAAGATTGCAAAGATGTTAAACATACCAAGAGACACCATAGGAAGCATCATTCGCAAATTCAAGGCAAAGGGCAGTGTTGAAACACTACCTGGTCGTGGCAGAAATAAGATGCTAACTTTGACTGCTGTGCGCTACCTGAAGCGCAAAGTGGAGAAAAATCCCCGTGTGACTGCTGAGGAACTGAAAAAAGATTTGTCAGATGCGGGTACTGAAGTTTCACTCAGAGAATAAGGCGCACACTGCATAATGAAGGCCTCCATGCCAGAACTCCCAGGCGCACCCCCTTGCTGTCTCCAAAGAATAAGAAGAGTCCACTGCAGTATGCTGAAAGTCATGTGGACAAACCACAAAAGTTTTGGGATAGTGTTCTGTGGACTGATGAAACAAAATTAGAACTGTTTGGGCCCATGGATCAACGCTATGTTTGGAGGAGGAAGAACAAGGCCTATGAAGAAAAGAACACCTTGCCTACTGTGAAGCATGGCGGGGGTCAATCATGCTTTTTTCTGCTTCTACAGGTACAGAGAAGTTTCAGCGTGTGCCAGGTACCATGAATTCTCTTCAGTACCAGGAGATATTGGATGAAAATGTGATGCAGTCCGTCACAAACCTGAGGCTTGGGAGATGTTGGACCTTTCAACCGGACACTGATCCCAAGCATACCTCCAAGTCCACTAGAGCATGGTTGCAGATTAAAGGCTGGAACATTTTGAAGTGGCCATCACAGTCACCAGACATAAATCCGATTGAGAACCTCTGGTGGGACTTAAAGAAAGCAGTTGCAGCGTGCAAGCCTAAGAATGTGACTGAACTGGAGGCTTTTACCCATGAAGAATGGGCGAAGATACCCATAGATCGCTGCAAGACACTTGTGTCAAGCTATGCTTCACGTTTAAAAGCTGTTATAACTGGAAAAGGATGTTGTACTAAGTACTAAGATTGAATGTCACTTGGGGGTTAAATAAAACTGATAATGATGTGAGCACAGAAAAGACATTTGTGGTTATTTCATTATAAATGTTATGTTATATTTGTCTGACTTACAAGTGCCTCTTTGATTTAATTGTAAACAAGATGACTGAAATGATCAAAATCAATGTCAAACTGGCCAAAACACTCAATTTTAGTGGGGGTTGAATAATTTTGAACACAACTGTATACAGCGGATTATAAATTATTGGCGGTATTCATGCAAAAGGGAAAATGTCAGGCATAGTATTGAAGGTCAAACCACTATTCTGCAGACACATAACAACCAGCGCAGCCAGTCCTCAATGGTTGATATTAGAACGGCCGTAGGTTATCATAACGGCATACACCAACCCAGGGACTATGCTGACTTAGAAAATATCTCATAACTTAATCACAAGTAGGTAGGGATTCATCAGATGATGTCAATGTGAGAATTGACTTAATGCAGTGGCCCCAGTTTGTCATCAATACCCACGAGATATTCATATAAATCAAGTGAAGGAAATGTGGTCATTGAGACCCTTAGGCCTCACAGATTGCATCCTAAATATCCATTGAGCCTCTTTTTGGAGGACTTGCCTGTCAAAATCTCCACCCCTCGGAGATGGACGAACAACCTCCATCCCCTGGAAAGACTGGACACCCGGATCATTTCCATGGCACTCCTTCACATGACGAGCCACTGGTACATCCGCTTCATTCTTTACAACATTAAGGTGCTCTCCAATACGTCGCCTGAACTCTCTTGACGTCTTGCCGACGTACGGGAGACCACAATCACATGTGATGTGGTACACCACACCGGTCGACCAGCAATTGATGAAGGACCATATCTGATATGTATAGCCAGTGACCGTGCATTGGAAGGAGTTACCTTGTTTAATCGAATTACAGGCAATACATCCTGCACACTTCAAGGATCCTATCAGCTGATTCCTGAATGAAAATGTCGGACGTCACTGAGGTGCAAACATGTTGTGGACTAAGCGATCTCTTATATTCCGTCCACGCCTGTAAGTTATAGATGGTACCCGTCCGACAAGATGACCAACATCCGGATCAGCTTGCAGGATCCCCCAACACTGTGACAGAATTTGTCTAACCTGCACATGCGCATCATCGTAATTGGCCATAATGCGCATCTGCCCCCATCCCTCCTGCCGCTGCCGGGGATGGATTAGTTCATCTCTATCACAGCTCAGGGCATGTTGGTAAGCCTGCCTCAGTACCCCTCCTGGGTATCCACGCCTACTGAACCTGTGTTTTAGATCAGAGGCCACCTGTTTAAAGTCAGCCATCCAGTGTGGTCGCTAACAAATTATTTTATTGCATCGGGGGCCCCCCAAGTTTTGAGCGGGCTCCGGTGCGGTAATTCTCTTCCTCCTCTTCAGGGAAGGTGCTATCAGGGGTCCATTTGAGTGCACCTTGCTCAATCGTATGCTGGTGCTCCCCTGCTAAGTATTGTAGTGCCTTCTTTGATACAGTTGGTGAATGAACAGAGTCCTTGATATATGTTCTATACCACCCCTCGTTTATTTTATAAATTATAAAATAAAAGTTATGTTTTAAGTATTCCCATCATTGGACCATTTGTATTTTAACACTTACTGTAATATACCCTTTAACAGAAAAAAATACACTTGGAGATGCACGGTAGCTGTGAAGTTATTGAGGATGACCTCTCAGCACTTGAATTTACACCTTGAGTGTAATATACCCTTTTAGGGACAGAAATACACTATGAAATGCACAATAGTGTATTGCAAATTTAAAGGACATTGCTTTCAGCAATTGTAATTTAACACTTTGTGTAATATACCCTTTTATGGAAAGAAATACACTTGGAGATGGATGGTGAGTGTAATATACACATTTACGGACAGATTTACACTTGTTCTGCAACAGCTGGAACACCAGATTTTGGGTATTGCTATTTTGGCAATTGAATTTCACCCCAGAACAAAATATATCCTTTGACGGATACTATTAAACTACTTGTCCAGCCACAGCTACAACACCAGATTTACTCTATTTCTATTTTTGCAACTGAATTTCACCCCAGAAAATAATATGTCCTTTGACGGACACTATAAAACTTGTCCAGTCACAGCTGGAACACCAGATTTACGGTATTTCTATTTTTGCAACTGAATTTCACTCCAGAAAATAATATATCCTTTGACGGACACGATGAAACTTGTCCAGTCACAGCTGGAACACCAGATTTACGGTATTTCTATTTTTGCAACTGAATTTCACCCCAGAAAATAATACATCCTTTGAAGGACACTATAAAACTGGTCCAGTCACAGCTGGAACACCAGATTTACGGTATTTCTATTTTTGCAACTGAATTTCACCCCAGAAAATAATACATCCTTTGAAGGACACTATAAAACTTGTCCATTCACAGCTGGAACACCAGATTTACGGTATTTCTATTTTGGCAACTGAATTTCACCCCAGAAAATAATATATCCTTTGACGGACACTATGAAACTTGTCATGTCACAGCTGGAACACCAGATTTACGGTATTTCTATTTTTGCAACTGAATTTCACCCCAGAAAATAATATATCCTTTGACGGACACTATGAAACTTGTCCAGTCACAGCTGGAACACCAGATTTACGGTATTGCTATTTTGGTAATTGAATTTCAACCCAGAACAAAAGCTATACTTTTACGGACACTATGAAACTTGTCTAGCCACAGCTGAAACCACTGATTTAGGGTATTGCTATTTTGGCAATTGAATTTCACCCCAGAAAAAAAGCTATCCTTTGACGAACACTATAAAACTTGTCCTGCCACAGCAGAAACCACTGAATTAGGGTATTGCTATTTTGGAAATTGAATTTCATCCCAGAAAAAAAATAATATATTCTTTGCCAGACAGTATTACTCTTGGCTAGCCACAGCTGGAACACCAGATTTAGGGGATTGCTATTTATTTTTTATGAATTTCACCTCTCAATAAAATATAGAAAATTCTATCCTGAGTTTCTAGGGGTAACAATAAGCACAGCCAAGCCCCTGATGTAGGATATAGCAAACGAGCAATTAATGAGCAATTAACTAGCAGAAGTTGAATGATTCACAGCTGTAGATCAATCACTTCATTGAGTGTTTTTGCTGAGTTAATGCCTGCCTAGCCTCGCCCTAACAGCAGCTGCATCCTATCCCTACACTAATCAGAGCTGAGTGACGTGTGGCGCAATGTGACTCCAGCCTAAATTGAGGCTGGGTCACATGCTGCAATTGGCCAATCATAGCCATGCCAATAGTTGGCATGGCTGTGATGGCCTCTTGGGGCAAGTTGTACAATGCTTGTTGATTGGCTGCTTTGCAGGCTTTCAAAATGCGCCATAGAAATCACCAAACAACGAACCCGAACTTTTACGTAAATGTTCGGGTTCGGGTCCGTGTCACGAACACCCCAAAATTCGGTACGAACCCGAACTATTCAGTTCGGGTTCGCTCATCCCTACCCATGACACATCCATCAGGTGGGACAGGACAGTCAATTGAGATGTTTCAGCACATGGACACATGTCAGGTGGTGAAAAATTGTATTTATCTGTCTCCTGTACATTACAGAAAGCAAATATAGTGCTTACTGTAAAAATTACATTATCCATGACCTAGTGTGGTGGTGAAAAATTGTATTTCTCTGTCTCCTGTTCATTACAGCCAGCAAATACAGTGTATACAGTAAAAAAAATTCATTATCTGTGGCTTAGCAGATAAGTGCTGGGGGCCAGGATCGCTACATTTCCCTGACCGCACACTGGGTGAATGTTGTCGAGGCCAGGAGTGAGTCGGACCCTAGGATTGCACAGGTGCTACTCACGCCCAGAATTGCGGGCCCTACGTCCATTAGGGGCCCCGCCAGCAGCTATGTTACTGGCTCCAAGCACCACTTCTCCTCCTCCGCCGCCTCCTCCTCCACTTCCACCTTTAGCAGCAGTCAGCCATCAGTCGCTAGCTGGAAGCAGTGTAGCACTGCTGTGGGTAAGCGTCAACAGTCCGTGCTGAAGCTGATCTGCTTAGGGGACAAACAGCACACCACTGCAGAGCTGTGGCAGGGTATAAGGGACCAGACCGAGCTGTGGCTCTCGCAACTCAACCTAGAAACAGGCATGGTTGTGTCTGACAATGGCCGTAACTTGGTGGTGGCTTTGGAGCTCGGCAACCTGACGCACATTCCATGCCTAGCCCACGTCTTAAGTGGTTCAGCTGTTTATCAAAACCTACCTCAATTTGCAGGAGCTACTTGTTAAGGCGCGCTGCTTGTGAAGGACCCCTGAGGAAGCCAGCAGAGCCTGGCGATACGCGTCAGGTTTTTCCCTTGCCTACCACGCACATTTCCACCATGCTATTATTATGATAAGTATTACCTTCATACTATTCAATGTTGATAGGTCTTATGCACTTTACTTATGGTTTATTTATGTAGGACTGTGCTCATACATATGTGGTAGTGTCAGGGTGGCGTGCGGTACGTATTCAGTCCACACTGCCATGACCTATTGTATACAATTATTTTAACTTGTCTTTGTTGTGTCTGTTGTTCTCAATAAATTTGATTTATATTTTTTAGATGTGCGGCTTTTATCTCGGTATTCTTTTCTCTTCTTTGGTGCGTTAGCATATTTACATACCGTGTGCCGGCACTCTTGTATTATTTTGGTGTGCCCCCGTTTCTTAGGGTATATATTTGTGATATTCAATATATTCTAGCAATACAACCATTAGGAACCCAGCTCTAAGTTGAATTCGCAATGTGAGTAATTCAGGTTATGTTAATCGCATTGCGATTACAACTTAGTCAAATTTGTGAGATTGTGATTCTCACATCCGACAGTACATTTTAGCATGGAGGCGTTCCCATGCACATGGGAAGTCGGAAGAAGCGGCAACGGGCATTGACTAGAGCGGGCATGGAGCTAAGAATCATCTGGACAGGTTAGAACAGATTTTGATAAGTGGGAAGACAACCAGAGAGCAACAAGGATTAACAACTTAAAAGAAAAAAAAAACGAATATTCAAAATTGCGAATATATAGCGCTATATTCGCAATATTCGTGAATTTGCGAAGAGACGATATTCGCTAAAAAAATTCGCTATTCAAATATTCGCGCTCAACACTAATTACTGGGTGTTTAACCTTCTCGACCCCCGCTACAAAGAGAACTTCTTATCTCTGATTCCTGTGGTGGAGAAGACGCGTAAAACCATGCAATACCAGTAGGTGCTTGTTGAGAGATTGCTCCAAAATTTTCCATCTGACAATGCAGCCGCCAGAGTCAGTACTTCCTTAGGCAACCGAGGAAGGGAGACAAGGGGAACACACAGTAGTTCAAACAGAGGCAGGGCAATACTTTCCAAGGCAAGGGACACTTTCATGACACCCCGCCAGCAACCTCACCCTGAAGAGCGGCCTAGTGCTACAAGGAGGGAAAAGTTTTGGAAGATGGTGAAGGAATACATTGCAGACCATGTTAGCGTCCTAAATGATCCCTCAGTGCCTTACAACTACTGGGTGTCCAAGCTGGACATGTGGCACGAGCTTGCGCTCTACGCCTTGGAGGTGCTGCCCTTCCCTGCCGCCAGCGTATTGTCTGAGCGTGTATTTAGTGCTGCTAGTGGCATTAAGCGTATCCGCTTGTCCACTGACAATGCTGACAGGTTGACTCAGATAAAAATGAACAAGGCCTGGATTGCCCCTGACTTCTCCACTCCACCAGAGGAAAGCTGAGATAATGAGGAACAAAAACGCTTTTAAATGTATGCTTTATAATGTACCCAATCCACAATCCATATTTTTTACCCCTTTCACCGCAAAAAAGGGTATATGTTTAAATCTTGTTTTCTCATCCGCCTCCTTCTCCGACTCCTCTTCCATACAGAATATATATGCCATCACTGCAATGTTTTATGGGGTTTGCTAGGCTTCAGGCCCTCACCTCCAAAGCTTTATAAGGTCTGCTCACCTGTAGCCCATCACTGCAATGATTTATGGAGTTCGCTAAGCTTCAGGCCCTCACCTTCAATGCCTTATACCGTCTGCTCACCTGTAGGCCATCACTGCAATGTAATGTTTTATGGGGTTCACTAGGCTTCAGGCCCTCAACTCCAATGCTTTATACCGTCTGCTCACCTGTAGGCCATCACTGCAATGTTTTATGGGGTTCGCTAGGCTTCAGGTCCTCACCTCCAATGCTTTATAAGGTCTGCTCACCTGTAGCCCATCACTGCAATTATTTATGGAGTTCGATAAGCTTCAGGCCCTCACCTTTAATGCTTTATACCGTCTGCTCACCTGTAGGCCATCACTGCATTGTTTTATGGGGTTAGCTAGGCTTCAGGCCCTCACCTCCAATGCTTTATACCGTCTGCACACCTGTAGCCCATCACTGCAATGTTTTATGGGGTTTGCTAGGCTTCAGGCCCTCACCTCCAATGCTTTATAAGGTCTGCTCACCTGTAGCCTATTACTGCAAAATTTTATGGGGTTCACTAGGCTTCAGGTCCTCACCTCCAATGCTTTATAAGGTCTGCTCACCTGTAGCCCATCACTGCAATTATTTATGGAGTTTGCTGAGCTTCAGGCCCTCACCTTCAATGCTTTATACCGTCTGCTCATCTGTAGGCCATCACTGCATTGTTTTATGGGGTTATCTACGCTTCAGGCCCTCACCTCCAATGCTTTATAAGGTCTGATCACCTGTAGGCCATCACTGCAATGTTTTATGGGGTTCGCTAGGCTTCAGGCCCTTACCTCCAATGCTTTATTTCGTCTGCTCACCTGTAGCCTATCACTGCAATGATTTATGGAGTTCGCTAGGCTTCAGGCCCTCACCTTCAATGCTTTATACCGTCTGCTCACCTGTAGGCCATCACTGCATTGTTTTATGGGGTTCGCTAGGCTTCAGGCCCTCACCTCCAATGCTTTATACCGTCTGCTCACCTGTAGGCCATCACTGCAATGTTTTATGGGGTTCGCTAGGCTTCAGGCCCTCACCTCCAATGCTTTATAAGGTCTGCTCATCTGTAGCCTATTACTGCAAAATTTTATGGGGTTCACTAGGCTTCAGGTCCTCACCTCCAATGCTTTATAAGGTCTGCTCACCTGTAGCCCATCACTGCAATTATTTATGGAGTTCGCTAAGCTTCAGGCCCTCACCTTCAATGCTTTATACCGTCTGCTCACCTGTAGGCCATCACTGCATTGTTTTATGGGGTTCGCTAGGCTTCAGGCCCTCACCTCCAATGCTTTATAAGGTCTGATCACCTGTAGGCCATCACTGCAATGTTTTATGGGGTTTCGCTAGGCTTCAGGCCCTTACCTCCAATCCTTTATTTCGTCTGCTCACCTGTAGCCTATCACTGCTATTATTTATGGAGTTCGCTAAGCTTCAGGCCCTCACCTTCAATGCTTTATACCGTCTGCTCACCTGTAGGCCATCACTGCATTGTTTTATGGGGTTCGCTAGGCTTCAGGCCCTCACCTCCAATGCTTTATACCGTCTGCTCACCTGTCGGCCATCACTGCAATGTTTTATGGGGTTCGCTAGGCTTCAGGCACTCACCTCCAATGCTTTATTTTGTCTACTCACCTGTAGCCCATCACTGCAATGATTTATGGAGTTCGCTAGGCGTCAGGCCCTCACTTCCAATTCTTTATAAGGTATGCTCACCTGTAGCCCATCACTGCAATGATTTATGGGGTTCGCTAAGCTTCCAGCCCTCACCTCCAATGCTTTATACTGTCTGCTCACCGGTAGCCCATCACTGTACTGTTTTATGGGGTTCACTAGGCTTCAGGCCCTCACCTCCAAAGCTTTATAAGGTCTGCTCACCTGTAGCCCATGACTGCAATGATTTATGGAGTTCGCTAGGCGTTAGGCCCTCACTTCCAATGCTTTATAAGGTATGCTCACCTGTAGCCCATCACTGCAATGATTTATGGGTTTCGCTAGGCTTCCAGCCCTCACCTCCAATGCTTTATACTGTCTGCTCACCGGTAGCCCATCACTGCAATGTTTTATGGGGTTCACTAGGCTTCAGGCCCTCACCTCCAATGCTTTATAAGGTCTGCTCACCTGTAGCCCATCACTGAAATGATTTATGGGGTTTGTTAGGCTTCAGACCCTCAACTCCAATGTTTTATACCGTCTGCTCACCTGTAGCCTATCAATGCAAAATTTTATGGGGTTCGCTAGGCTTCAGGCCCTCACCTCCAATGCTTTATACCGCCTGCTCACCTGTAGGCCATCACTGCAATGTTTTATGGGGTTCGCTAGGCGTCAGGTCTTTACCTCCAATGTTTTGTATTGTCTGCTCACCTGTAGGCCATCACTGCAATGTTTTATGGGCTTGACTCACCTTCAGGCCCTCACTACAATTTTTTATTGGGTCCGCTCACCTTTAGGCCCTCAACTATAATATTTTAGATGGTATCCAGCACGCCCTTGCTCCAAATGAGGAAGAGACAGGCTTTTCAGCAGGGGTGGTAGTGGTCGGTCAAGTGCACCAGGCTGGAACCAAAGTGGTGAGTTGGAGAAGTTGCATTTGATTACTTCATAGGACGCACCAGAGTTGGTTGAGTGGCTCACTCAGCCTTCCGCTTCTGCACCCTCCTCATCCTCTATATCTTCACCCTCCTCACTCTCTGCTGTGTGCACACCCAAAGCCACCACTAGCATAGTACCTCCATTCGAGTCAGAGGAATTCATTTCCCATCGATTGCCAGACTTCACGGATGCGCAGCCATTCTTGGCATTGGATGGGGAAAAGAAGGTAGCAACGTCCGCCACCCAGCAGTCTGACGACAGTACCCAGATCATCCCAAGGAGGGAGGTCCCCACTGTTGCTGCCTACTCCGAGATTGCAAATGTCAGTGGTGGTGAAGGTGACGATGATGACGTGTCAATGCATGTCACGTGGGTGCCCACAAGAAAGGAAGAGGAGGGGAGCTCAGAGGGAGTGATGGAGCAGCAGAGAGGGAGGAGAAGAAGACAGAGCTTGCAGCGCACAGGAGGCAAAAAGCAGACTGCATATGCATCTGGAGAGAGCAATCCACCATGCAAGGTCACATCTGGTGTTCCCAGGACATTGGCACATGGCTCTGCAGTGTGGGCTTTTTTTAACGTGTCAGCTCCTGACAATAGTGTTGTCATCTGCAGCCTGTGCTGTCAATGCATAAGTTCCGGTTCCTGCCTCTTTTCCTTCTCCTTCTACTCCCCCTATTTGTCCTTGCACACCGCAATGAAAGGTCCCCGGAAGGAAATATTTCTCCCAGAATGGCATCCCAGAGCTATATGGCCATATTCAGCGACAACTGAATATTTCTCTGGCACACAGTGTCGGTGCCAAGATACATCTGACCATAAACTAGAGATGACCCGAACTATTCGACGGCGAAAAGTTCCCAGCGAACATTGCATATTCGCGTTCGCCGTGGCAGCCGAACATATGCGATGTTCGGTCAGCCCCTAAATGTCATCATTGAGCAAACTTTGACCCTGTACCTCACAGTCAGCAGACACATTCCAGCCAATCAGCATACCCTCCCTCCCAGACCCGACCACCTCCTATCAAAAAGCAAGGACAGCATCCATCTTAGATTCATTCTGAAGCTACAGTGTTAGTTAGAGCAGGGAGAGTGCTGCTGCTACTGAATTAATAGGTAAAGCGTTGGCTAGGCCAGTGTTCTGGGTCCACTCCAGTCCTCAAAGACTCATCTGCTGTAAGTACAGCGTCCTCACAGCACCACAAAAAACCCAATTTAGGGCTGGTACATCAGTCTGCTTTTATATATTTTTTCTATATATATATATATTGCAGTTGCCTGCCCGTGTGTAAGAGGCCGCAGGCCCACAGACTGTACTGTGTGCACACCACTCATATCGGGTGGCAGAGTACCTTGCAGATAAAAAAGTCATAAAATTTTTACCCTTTAACATAATTGCAGTTGCCTGCCAGTGTCTGTCAGGCCCACTGACTGTACTGTGCCCACTGCCAGAGCCCACCACTCATATCGGGTGGCACAGTACCTTGCATTTAAAAAAGCCATTTAATTTTTACCCTTTAATATAATTGCAGTTGTCTGCCAGTGTGTGTCAGGCCCACAGTCTGTACTTTGTCCACTGCCAGTGCCCACCACTCATATAGGGTGGCACAGTACCTTGCAGATAAAAAAGTAATTTAATATTTACCCTTTAATATAAATGCAGTTGCCTGCCAGTGTGTGTCAGGCCCACTGACTGTACTGTGCCCACTGCCCACCACTCATATAGGGTGGCACAGTACCTTGCAGATAAAAAGGTAATTTCATTTTTACCCTTTAATATAATTGCAGTTGCCTGCCAGTGCGTGTCAGGCCCACAGACTGTACTGTGCCCACTGCCCACCACTCATATAGGGTGTCACAGTACACTGCACGGCACACGCGCAGTGACCTAAAATTCAAACGAAGCGAACTGAACATGGGTCTTTTTCCATCTCCCAATTCCAAAAATCTATTCACTACACCGGCCCTGGCCCTAATAAGGGACAAAACAGAGATTAAACTGATAGGAATAGTACTTAGTTAACACTAGTTGCATTGGTGGCAAATTCCATTGCAAGTGCCCAAAACTAGAAGGAAGCGGACAGAGCAAGCTTTTTTCTCTATCTCCCCATGCAAGGATTCAATTCAATACACATCCCCTGATAGGGGACTTAACAAAGATTAAATGGTAAGAATAGAAGTTCACACTATTTGTATTGGTGGCACAGTACATTTCGCGGCGCACGCGCAGTGCCTCAAATTGGAAATGAGAGGACTGACCAATCATCTTTTTACTTCTCCCGGTTCCTAAAATCTATTCGATACACGTCCCCTGATAGGGGACGTAACAGGGATTAAACTGATAGGAATAGTACTACTTAACACACCACTCATATAGGGTGGCACAGTACATTGCATGGCACACGCGCAGTGCCCCAAATTGGAAGGAAGAGGACCGACCAACCATTTTTTTCTATCTCCCGGTTCCTAAAATCTATTCCATACACCAGACCCTGATAGGGGACAAAATAGAGATTAAACTAAGAACAGATTTTTTTAATGGGTATTTTTTGGCCGCGTTACTAAACGCTCATTCACAATGGCTGTAGGCTCATGCGTCCTTTTGCGGAGGTGACAAACCTGGTCAGTCAAACCCAAGGCAACATCATCGACCTCATCCCATATGCGTTTTTTCTGGAGCGTGCTCTGCAAAGAGTGCTGGATCAGGCCGCAGAGAGAGGAGTCTGAAGAAGATTAGTCAGAGGAGGAAGGTGGTTTTGAGGAGGTAGAAGACCAACCACAGCAGGTGTCCCAAGGGGCTTGTTGTCACCTTTCGGGGACCCTTGGTGTTGTACGTAGCTGGGTGGAGGAAGAGACCTTCAAGGACGTCAGTGAGGACAAGGAACGGGACATGGCTAGTTTGGTATCCAACCTTGTGCAAGTGGGGAGTTTGCGGTTGTGCAAATGGACTGTTTGCGTTTTTTTGTGGTGCGTTAAATGGGGAGTTTGGTCTGTCAGAGTTTGGTCTGTCACTGGGAAGCGGGCATAACCCTTACACTACCTGATCCATACAACATCATACCTGATCGTATACACACACTGGATGTTTTAAAACACGTAATTCCAAACAATTTAGGAATGTTAGGTGATTTATGCCCTTAATGGATTAAAACCCGACTCTGCGTACACTATGTAATTTCCATGGGAGTTTTGCCATGGATCCCCCTCTGGCATGCCACAGTCCAGGTGTTAGTCCCCTTGAAACAACTTTTCCATCACTATTGTGGCCAGAAAGAGTCCCTGTAGGTTTTAAAATTTGCCTGCCTATTAAAGTCTATGGCGGTTCGCCTGGTTCGCCCATTCGCAAACATTTGTGGAAATTCGCGTTCACCGTTCGCGAACAGAAAATTTTATGTTCACGACATCTCTACCACAGACATGTGGTCTAGCAAACACGGGCAGGGAAGGTACATAACTTTTACTGCCCACTGTGTGAACCTGCTGACGGCCATCAAGCATGTAACCCGTGGCTCCTGTGTGGATTTGGTGTTTTTGCCACGGATTGCATGCAGGCCTGCCTCTTCTTCTCCTCATTCTACTCCATCCTCCGTCTCCTCCTTGGCTGAATTCTCCTGTTCTACTTATACCGCCTCTTCCACTGCGCCCCCAAGCTCCATAGAACCTATTCTACGTGCCAGGAGAGACACTGCCATGCTGTGCCGCAGCTGCTGTGCCTGAAAGCCAAGAGCCACACCGGTCCTGCTCTGCTTTCAGCTCTGCGGTCACAGGTCGATCAGTGGCTAACCCCGCTCAATTTGACAGTTGGTAAAGTGGTGTGCGACAATGGTGCAAATCTGCTGAGCGTGCTGAAAATGGAAAATGACACACATGCCGTGCATGGCACATGTCCTGAACTTAGTCGTTCAGCAATTCGTTGCCAAATGCCTCGGGTCCAGGACGTCTTGCGGCAGGCTAGGAAAATCTCTGGCCATTTTAGAAGATCTTACATGGCCATGGCTCCCCTTGCTAACGTTCAGTGGCGACACCACTTACCCGTCAGACATCTGATTTATGACAGCCCGACGTGCTGGAACTCCACCTTGGATATGCTTGATAGGCTGCTCCATCAGCAACGTGCCGTTAACGACTAACTGTACGAACTCTGTAGCAGGACAAGTTCTCGGGAGCTTGGTTTCTTTTTACCACACAAGTGGCTGCTTATGTGCAATGCAGGAATTTTATGAGATCACCAAACTGGTCAGTCGCAGCCAGGGCACCATCAGTGACATTGTACCTTACGCCTTCTTTCTGGAGCGTGCATTGCGTCGTGTCATTGATCAAACCAGGAAGTCGCAATGCTGAATGAAATCCCAGGGGGGCTACTCCATCTGAGACAAGTCAGCTGGAGTCTGAAGAGGAGTTAGAGGAGGATGGTAGCTGGGGGGAGAAGGAGGAGGTGGAGAAAGAAGAGCAGTCTTTGAGGGGGACATTGAACTTTTCGGGGATCCCTGGTGTTGTCCGTGGCTGGGGAGAGAAGACCGGGAGAGAGGACGACATTCTCCTGGGAGATGAGCAGGAGACAGGGCACTCCACCACTTCCAATTTAGTGCAAATGGGGGCCTTCATGCTCCAGTGTTTGAAGAGTAGTGATGAGCGGCAGGTGCCATATTTGATTTCGCCAAAATTCGCGAATATTCGAAAGAATATTCGTTTCATATTCGTCGAAATCGAATATTCGTCATTATTCTAGTTATCGCGATTAATATGCGATTTAAATAATCGCGTATTGCGATTTTAACTTAGGCTACTTTCCTATTGGTTTCATATCTAGAATTATAGCGAAGATGACGAATATGATGAATGTATTCGTCATATTCCTCAAAACGAAGATAACAAAGTATTCTACATCTTCGTTTTAGCAACCTATTCGTCAAATTCGCTAATTCTAGCAATCAAATAGGAAGGTTGACTATAGAGACAACTGTGTTTAATTCGCTATGCGATTATATAATTTTTTTTTTTTTAATAAATGGAATAATTATAATAATTATCAAGTAATATAATTATTCTATAAAAAAAAAAAAAATCGCATAGCGAATTTAACACAGCTGTCTCTATAGTCAACCTTCCTATTTGATTGCTAGAATTAGCGAAGTTGACGAATAGGTTGCTAAAACGAAGATGTAAAATACTTTGTTATCTTCGTTTTGAGGAATATGACGAATACATTCGTCATATTCGCTATAATACTACCAAGCCAACCATAGTAAACCAGGTCTAAGTAGAAATCGCAATGCGATTAATTCAAGTTATATTAATCGCATTGCGATTTCAACTTAGAGCTGGGTTTATAATGGGTCAGCTTGCTAGAATTAACGAAGTTAACGAATATGGAATATAGCAGCAGTGCTAAGTTGAATTCGCAATGCGATTAATTAAACTTGAAGTAATCGCATTGCGATTTCAACTTAGCACTGCTAGTGCTATATTCCACATTCGTTAATTCTAGCCTATGTAAGATAGCAGTGCTAAGTTGTAATCGCAATGCGATTAATATAACTTGAATTAATCGCATTGCGATTTCAACGTAATTCCTCAAATCCGACAGTACATTTTAGTATATGGAGACGTTCCCATGGTGATGGGGACGCTCCATGAGCACGGAAGTCGGCAGAAGCGGCAACGGGCACTGACTAGAGCAGCCAGGAAGCCAGGAATCCTCAGGACAGGTAAGAACTACTTTTGGGAAGTGGGAAAGAAAAAAATATAACTAAAAACAACAAAAAAAAAAGAATATTCGAAATAACGAATTTATAGCGCTATATATGACATATTCGCGAATTAGCGAAGTGCCGATATTCGCTAAAAAAATTCGCTATTCGAATATTCACGCTCAACACTATTGAAGAGGGACCCCCGTATAAAAAGCATAAAAGGCAAGTACCAGTACTGGGTGGCAACGTACTTAGATCCCCGGTACAAACACAAAATGGAGGACATGTTACCAGAATAACAGAGGGCTGGTAGAATGAAGCATTTCCAGGCGTTATTGTAAGAGTTGCTGCATTCTGCTGTTGCGTGCACTGGCAGAGGAATTTCCACCCACAGCGAAACATGTGCGTGTACCAATCCTACCGCGCCTGCAATAAGAGGGCGGTTTGAAGATGTGTTTGTCACTTCAGATATGAGATCATTCTTGCAGCAAACGCATCGACTACTGCCCTCCGGATTCAGCCTCAGGGATCGCCTAGACCATCAGGTGTCCGATTACATTGGATTAACGGCCGATGTGGACGCTCTGAGAAGCGAGGACTACAGGGTGTGCAGGCTTGACCTGTGGCCAGAGCTGGCACAATTTGCCATGGAACTCTTGGCTTGCCCCTTGTCTAGTGCCCTGTCTGAAAGGACGTTCAGCACAGCAGGGGGGATCGTGACAGATAAACACACTCGCCTAGCTTACGACAGTGTGGACTACCTCACATTTCTAAAAATGAATGAGGCATGGATCTCTGAGGAATTAAACACCTGTGATGACCATGTTTAATTGAATTTCCTCATGTCAGACCACTCATATCCACCACTACCCAGAACAAAGAATGGTCCTTGTCTTATGTATATAAAGCGGCATAAAATGCATTTTCTGTCAGGTGAATGCCTAATGTTTGGGGCCTGTACTCCAATCGCCTACAGTAAAATTGTTATACATTCATCGCCTAATATACCTTCAGCCACATAATCACTTGTTCTTTTCTGTCCGGTGAATGCCTAATGTTTAGGGCCTATACTCCACTGGCCTACCGTAAAATTGTTATCCCCTGACCACCTAATATACCTCCAGCCATATAATTACTTCTTCTTTTCTGTCCGTTTAATGCCTAATGTTTGGGGCCTGTACTCCACTGTCCTACAGTAAAATTGTCATCCACTGGCCGCCTAATATATCATCAGACACATAATCCCATGTTCTTTTCTGTCCGGTGAATGCATAATTTTTGGGTTCTGTACTTCACTGGCCTAGAGTAAAATTGTTATCCACTGACCGTCTAATATACCTCCAGCCACATAATCACCTGTTCTTTTCTGTCTGGTGAGTGCCTAATGTTTGGGGCCTGTACTCCACTGGCCTACAGTAAAATTGTTACCCACCAACCGCCTAATATACCGCCAGCCACATAATCACTTGTTCTTTTCTGTCTGGAGAATGCCTAATGTTTGGGGCCTGTACTTCACTGGCCTACAATAAAATTGTTATCCACTGACCATCTAATATACCTTCAGCCACATAATCACTTGTTATTTTCTTTCCGGTAAATGCCTAATGTTTGGGGCCTGTAATCCAGTGGCCTACAGTAAAATTGTTATCCACTGACCGTCTAATATACCTTCAGCCACATAATCACTTGTTTGTTTCTGTCCAGTGAATGCATCATGTTTGGGGCCTGTACTCCACTGGCCTACAGCAAAATTGTTATCCACTGACCGCCTAATATACCTCCAGCAACATAATTACTTGTTCTTTTCTGTCAAGTGAATGCCTAATTTTTGGGGCCCGTACTCCCGTGGCCTAAAATTAAATTTCTCTAGGCTCCAGCAGGGCACATTTTTGAGAGTTTCCCTTTAAGACGCATAAAAATGGCCCCTGATTAAAATACATATTTTTTGTGGGAATTTTGTTGTGGGACTATTTGTCCACTTCTAATAAGTATTTGGTGGCTGCAAATATGACCTGAAGGTTTTTCAGTTTCGCCTGTCATTAATGTGAATGGGGCCCGCCGTGAACGCTCGGTTCGCGAACATTTGATCACGAACAATGTTCGTCCATCACTACTGGCAAAACCAATTTAGCATAATATTTGGTCCTTCCTTCCTTTTATTGATAAAAATGTGTTTTTAGTGGTAAATAATAGGGTCGAGCAAAGAGCACTTTGGATTATAGCTCCGAAGTTGCTTTAGTCAAAACTTAATTTGAATACTGTACAGAGATCCATCTCTGTACAGCATTCAAATGTATGGGCTCAGTCGAAGTGAAATTCCTTATCTCCGAAGTCTTTCGAGACTTAGGTGAATAACTTCGGATTTCAATTTTATAACTTGAAAACAATTTTAAAACTGCGATCCGAAGTCGGCTTGGGTACCTACTTGTACCTGGCTACTGAAGCCAACTTTGGATCCCAGTTTTAAAATTATTTTCAAGTTAAATAATCAGATTCCGAAGTTATTCAACAAAATCTCCCGGAACTTCAGAGATAACAAATTTCACCTTCCTGGAGACCATTCATTTGAATGCTGTGCAGAGATAGATTTCCGTACAGCATTTAAATGATGTTTTGACCAAAGCGACTTCAGATTTATGATTTGAAGTGCACTTCACTCAACCCTAGTAAATAATAAACTGCTTAAATTACATTATGTTGTACAGTGTATTATGCCTTCCTGTATGTATCCTATAGACAGGTAGCCTGTTAGACGCTGTGGCAGGGACTAATAAGCTGCTGTACATGGCCTCAGCATTTAAGGGTTTAAATTGCTGGGAACAGTCTTAGATCCAGGCAGTTCGGCAGAAGCTTCTTAAGTGTATTTGTTATGCCTTCATATAGCAATAACCCCCACTTATTATGGATACTGTATATAAAGTTAAACTTAGTACACTGTTGCTCTATAAATGAAACACAGTAACTTGTTTGTCATGTAATAAACCTCGTCACCTATTGTGATATTAAATACACAAAAAAAGGTATCCTGAGAAATGGTATTTGATAGTAAGGCTGCTTTCACACAGTCATTGTTTGTTCAGTATTTGATCACTGATTTGTTCAGTCATTTCATTTTATATGTATGGGGATAGCAAGGTTGTCCTCTGGCATGACATTTGACAGCAGCTTGTTTTCTTAAACATGCACAGACTTTTATTTTTCTCTTTGTATAGGTCAAGAAATACAGGAGTTAGGCTGGTGGCCCGCGTCTGCCACTGTCCTGCTTTCTTGGGCAGGCAAGGCCATCGTTCCACTCACCCTGTGTGTATTGGAACTAGTGGTAGTGAACTCAATCCTTCCCTCTTGCCCCTTTACAGATACTGACCACTGTGCTCATCAGCTTTCATATTTAATTGCACTGTTGTTCCACCTCCTCATTTAGGCTGGGGACACACCTAGGCATTTCTGAATCGCGCGTATGACACGCGTTTTACGATGCGCTTTTTGTAACTAAGAAACGCGTGTCATACGCGCGATTCAGTGATTCTCCCCTATGGCAACATTGTCCATAGGCGCGTTAAAACGCCCAAAAGAAGCTCATGTACTTGTTTGGGCGTTGGGCGTTTTACAGCGCGTTCAAACGCGCTGTAAAACGCCCAAATGTGAACCATGCCCATAGGGATGCATGGCTTTTCACATGTTGAGCGTTTTTCAGCGCGTTTGAACGCGCTGAAAAACGCTCAGGTGTGTTCCCAGGGTTAAAGCGAGCGACTTGAGCGACTACTATTGACTTCAATCCGAATTTCAGGAAAAATTTGATTCAACACGAAGCTGAATTTCCTCAGTTTCGTGGTAATGAACCTATTTTTCCTGAAATGGCCATAAAAATAGAAAAAAATACATACTCACATTATCCAAGAAAAGGCTGTTGCGGCCATCTTGATTGCAGAAACCATGCCAAATGTGATGCGGAATGTCATATGATGTCACCCCACGCTGATGCCCTGGCTATAAGTGCAGTGACATTATCAGTGATGACGTCACTGCGCCTGGCCAGAGTGATGACATGATGATGTCTTCAATTAAGATGGCCACGATAGCCTCTCCGTGAGCAAATGTATAAGGTTAGTATTTTTATTTTTTTTACCCTGATTAAACCCAGAAAGGCCTAAAATGTAGCCTCAGAGGCTGCGATCAGAGCTGAATGAGGCATCTGAGGGGTTCAATGAGGGGGGTCGGCGCGATCGCAGTTCCCCGTCATTGTGCCTGCTACATACAAAGGAAAGCGCTTTGTGACAAACACATATTCAGCCTACCCTAACCTTAAACTGTGTTCAGACTATGCCTTCTGCCTGATCCCTTGATGTTTCACACCAGTGTCACTTACCCTGTGGGTCAGCTGCCAACTACACCAGGACTACTCCAGGGGGTAGCGGACTGGCTGTTTTTCTGCAGCGAAGTCCATATCTCTATACTAGGGATAAAGGGTAAGAACCAGGGAATCACTAGGGCGACATCCTTAGGTTTAGCCCAAAGTCAAACTGGTTAGTTGGCACAGTGGGTCCTTACCCACTGTCCATTACAGGAACGATTGTAGTTAAATACTTTTTAGAGAATATATAAAATCTAACTTCCTGCAGATGCCATATGAGGAGACCATTAACAATTTAAGACCAACAGTTTTACTATAAACCATCTCTATTTTATAGGACCCCTTTAAGTTTCACTAATACTGGTTTTCTATATTTAATAGAAATGTTACTTATTCCATGCAGCTTTAGGTATTGGGTGGGTAGACTTCGGAATTCATCAACCTAAAGCAGTAAAGCTTAAGTGAATTTTTGATTTGCACAAACGGTAATTGAATCTTCCATTCCGCAAGTTTCGGCTATCAAGTAGCGTACAATATATATAGAACTCACAGAAAGTACCCATAGTGAAAACACTAAAAGCATATTCTATTGTCTAGTTTAAAGTACATGTTTCTTCAGAACATGAATCCATCATTTTTTTTTTTTTAAATTAACTTCTCTGAATCATTGGAACTGAGAACATAAAGTGTTCATTTTTTTCCTGGCAGCCTTAAGTAGACTTTTATATTTTTCATGGACAGCAGGATTTCTCACCCACACCATTAATCAAAACAATAAAAACTTGAAAAGCAGAAACCTTTGAGTAAGAAGGCAAAAGTCTTAAACATGCAGAGCTACTCAGCAACCATTTCATTTACTCTTTCAATTTAGAGTTTAAAGCCCTTATAAAGCATTGTCTGCTTTATATGCTTCTTTATATATATATATATATATATATATATATATATATATATATATACAGTTTGGGATGAAGCCATGAGAACATATTGAAAGGAACACAGATTTCTGGTGAGCATTTAGCAGGAACTAAAAGTGGGAATACTCTGGCGGGTTATGGTCAAGCCTAGCATGAATTTTAACTGACTATTTAGTGCTCTTTTTTTTTATGATATGCTGTAATTACCTCTTCATGCCCTCTAATATAACTGTACAACAGTGGTGCACAAGGGGTGTATAAAGCAGGTTCACAAGCTGATCTTGCTCCATAAGCAGGTGCTGGCTGTGTAATAATACTGACACCCGGCCACAATGACTGGTATCCGAGATAGCAACCACAGCATCTAAGAGGGTAGATGGAGGAGGCTACCTTTGTACTTTGTAAACTGTAGGGATCCGATCAGTTAATATGGCAGCCTGTGAAAGCTCCAGGTCTGCCATAGGAAATTTCCTATTGAGCCTTACATGCAGCTGAAAAAACAGTCCTCACATAGCTCTCAAAATGGGTGTCTGGGTGTCAGAATATGGCAATTCAAAGAAAGTTTGTTTTAACTTTAAAAAAAAGTTGTAACAAATAAAAACGAAATAAATTTGGTATCACTGTAATCGTACTAAACCACAGAATAAGGTCATCATGTCAATTTCAGCAGACAGTGAAAGCTGCAAAAGCAAAAATCAGAAAAGATATATATATATATATCCATGAAAAATCAACGCAGCACTCTTCGTGTGAAAAAAAACGCAGTGTCTTTATTCACACATGTGACACAAAATAAGCAACGTTTCGATCCCCCTCCCGGGATCCTTCTCAAGCCAAGTGCCCTGGCTTGAGCGTTGATTTTTCATGGATATACATGCCTGATGTCAAGGACGCGTGCACCTGATACACCATAAAAGCGAGTGCTGCCGGAATTATCATACTATATATATATATACATTTTCATTTTCAATATATGATATGGTAAATTAAATGATGACAAAATAATTGTCCCACAAAAAAAACATGTCCTCAAGAAAGAGAAAATGAAGTGGCAACATTTTGCAGGTCCTGAAGGGATTAAGCTCTTTAACCAGTCAGGACCTAATTGTATTATGTCTGCTTTTCTCTCTTGTATACAGAGCAGTAGCCGTATCATCTCTAAGCATGGAGGTATTGTGCATCCAGGAAAAGATTGGCCTAACCGGAGACTGGTGAATACCCTGTGAGCCCACCTATCCTAATACACATATTCTAAATTAGTCTTTTTTACCTCAATAACTGCAGTCACAGCAGAAAGAACTGTTTCATCCACTCAGAATACAGACCTAATCCACCGGCCCTGGGCCTTCTGTAAAGTTAATGGCTGGTTGCAGGTTGGCTCTAAGTTAGAACTCACCTGCATGCCCCAGACTGAGATTCCATCCCTTCCCCCAAACCTCATAGCACTCTTCTCACTACAGCATATGCACTATAAGGTGACAAATACATGAAGACAGTTCCTCCTTACTAGCAAGATATGGCACAGACTATACTTCTTCAGTTTGGTTCTTTCTGAAAATCGATATTCCGCAAAAAAAAGCTGAAGAGATAGAAGTCAGGATGGAAAGAAGAGGCTTAGAGAGAAAGAGAGAGAGAGAGAGAGAGAGAGAGAGAGAGAAATGAGGAGGAGGACCAGGGGATCCTGTAAGTTTGGTCCTGTTCTTGCCCTCTCCCCTCTGTCAATATATGGTCATCACTGCTGTCCTAGGATGGGACAGGCATATAGACACGTGTCTAGATGAATTTGTAACAGATATAGCATGTGTGTAATCTGTGTATATGCATTAGTGTAATGTGTATATACAGTATGTGAGTGTGTATATTTTACATTACATTTTACATTACATGTGCGTAGTGTATATGTTTAACCTTTCTACCCCAGGCCAGTTTTCACCTTCCTGCCCAGGCCATTTTTTGCAAATCTGACATGTGTCACTTTATTTGGTAATACCTCTGGAACACTTTTACTTATCCAGGCCATTCTGAGATTGTTTTCTCGTGACACATTGTACTTCATGATAGTGGTAAATTTGAGTCAATATATTTTTCCTTTATTTATAAAAAAAATCCCAAATGTGCCAAAAATTTAAAAAAAAATTTACTTTTAAGACAGATAGTAATGCCTCATAAAATAGTTATCAGTCATCATTCCACATATGTCTGCTTTATGTTGGCATCATTTTGTAAATGTCATTTTTTTTTAGGACATTAGGCCATTTTTTTGGAAATTTGACCTGGTAATATCTTTTTAATGCTTTTACTTATTCAAACCATTATGAGATTATTTTTTTGGGACACATTGTACTTCATGATAGTAGTAAATGTCAGTCAATATTTTTCTTTTTTTTTATCCCACATTTACCAAAAAATTTGACAAATTTGCAACTTTCCAAATCTCAATTTTTCTGCTTTTAAAACAGATAGTGATATGTCATACAATAGTTATTACTTTCCATTTTCCATATGTGTTCTTTATGTTTGGATCATTTTGTGAATGCCATTTTATTTTTTGTGGACGCTAGAAGGCTTAGAAGCTTAGAAGCAAATCTTATTTTTTTTCAGAAAATTTCCTAAACCCACTTTTTTAAGGTCTAGTTCAGTTATGAAGTCACTGTTGGACTTACATAACAGAAACCAACCAAAAACGGTCCCATTTTAGAAACTGCACTCCTCAAGGTATTCAAAACTGATTTTTACAAACTTTGTTAACCCTTTAGGTATTCCACAAGAATTAAAAGAAAATGTAGATGAAATTTTAGAATTTTACTTTTTTGGTAGATTTTTCATTTTAATCCATTTTTTCCCGTAACAAAGCAAGGGTTAACAGTGAAACAAAACACTATATTTATTACTGTGATTCTGTAGTTTACAGAAACATCCCATTTGTGATTGTAAACCACTGTAAGAACAATACAGTTTTTGGAGTGAAGATTTCACTGGGATAATTTTAAGTTGCCATGTCACATTTGAGGACCACCTGATGCACCACTAGAGTAGAAACTCCAAAAAAGTGACCCAATTTTGGAAACTACAGGATAAGGTGTCATTTTTGTTGGTACTATTTTAGGGTACATATGATTTTTGGTTGCTCTATATTACACTTTTTGTCAGGAAAGGCAACAAAAAATAGCTGTTTTGGCACCATTTTTATTTTTTTGTTTTTGACAATGTTCATCTGACAGTTTAGATCATGTGCTATTTCTATAGAGCAGGTTGTTATGGATGCAACAATAGCAAATATGACAACTTTTTTTGGTTGTTTGTTTAAGTTTACATAATAAAGCATTTAAAAAAAAAAAAAAAGATTTTTTAGTGTCTCCATATTCTGAAAGCCATAGTTTTTAATTTTGGGGCGACTGTCTTTTGTAGCGGCTAATTTTTTGAGGGATGAGTTTGATTGGTACAATTTTAGGGTGCATATGACTTTTTGATCACTTAGTATTACACTTTTTGTGATGTAAGGTGTGACAAAAATGGGGTTAGGTCATGTGATATTTTTATAAAGCAGGTCGTTATGGATGTAAAAATACAAAATATGTATACTTTTTTATTTATTTATGTTTTACACAATAAAATCATTTTTTAAACAAAACAAATCATGTTTTAGTGTCTCCATATTCTGACAGTCATAGTTTTTTTTTTTTTTTAGGTCAATTGTCTTAGGTAGGGGCTCATTTTTTGCAGCATGAGAGAGAGTTTGATTGGTACTATTTTGAGGTGCATATGACTTTTTGATCGCTTGGTTTTATACTTTTTGTGATGTAAGGTGACAAAAATAGCTTTTTAGACAGTTTTTATTTTTATTTTTTACGGCGTTCAGGTGAGGGGGTGGATCATGTGATATTTGTATAGAGCCAGTTGATACAGACTCAGCAATACCCAATATGTCTGTTTTTCTTTTTTTTCAGTTTTTTTTTTTTTTTTGCAATATTATGTGGGTTTTTTTTGGGAAAGGGGCTTTTTTACTTGAAACTAATTTTTTTTTTTTTATTATGAAAAACATTTCATTTACTTTTTTTTTACTTTTTATTTTAGTCCCGCTCTGGGACTTTACCTTCTGGGATCTGATCCCCTCTGCAATGCATTACAATATATCCTGTATTGTAATGCATTGCCTGTCAGTTTTTATGCTGACAGCCTGCCTGTGAGACCCAGCCTAAGGGGCTGGACCTCACAGGATTCAGTAGAATGCAAGCCTCAATGCCTATAGAAGGCATCAAGCTGTCTTGTCTGCCATTGGGTCTCTGTCACTGCAACACAGGGACCTGATGGGGATGCAGAGGGAACAAGTACCTTCCACAAACCGTTTTCATGCAAAGGTCAAATTTGAACATGGCATACAAGGGGTTAATATGCCGGCATAAACAGCAGGGGTGACTATCAGGTCCGTGCCGCTGATCTCTGCACCCGTCCGATCAGCCCGCCATACTCATATGGCGCTGGTCCTTAAGTCACATCCACCAGTGCTGTATATGTACAGCGCAGGTCCTCTACGGGTTAAGAAAATAGCGGAGAAGGCTATGCCATGTTGTTTCCATAAGTCCTGTAACTTACTTCAGCAAATGGCATTTATCATATAGACAAAATTAATACAAAGCACTTACTAATGTTCTGTGATTGTTGATATTGCCTCCTTTGCAGGCTTTATTCATTTTTTTTCATCACTACAGTACATCACTTTTTATACTTTTTACATCACTTTTTATACACTTCTCATTTCCATGCTTACGACCACCCTGCAGTGCAGCAGCGGTGGCCATACATACAGACTATAGTAAAAAGTGTCAGCCCATGCACACTCATGCAGTCCTGGCTACCAGAGAGGCCAGACCCCTTTCCTATAGTGTGCAAGCACAGCCACCACTGCTGGATTGTAGGGTGGACATGATCAGTGTATAACGTGATGGTAAAATTAATTAACCAGCAAAGGAGGCAATATGGACAATAACAATACATTATTAAGTGCCTTGTGTTAACTTTGTCTACATGATAAATACCTTTTGCTGAAGTGAGACAATCCCTTCAACTCTTCTCACTCTGGCCTCAGCTTAGGAACGTTCTGATGTCAGCCATAATGGCTGACATTAGAATTAACCTTTTAACTGCTTATGTTCCTAAATCCTTATGGGATTAGGCTAGATAGCTAATGAGTTGTAATGCAAGGCACCAACGGAACAGACTAGTGTAGATGAAGCAAGGTTTTTTTTTCAAAAAATAAACAAAGTCCAGGCACACTTCACTTGTAACAAATAACAGGAAAACAAAAGCGAGGGGAATCCAGGTGTAGTCCCAATCCGTGCTTTAAATCGCTGTGCAAACTTGCCAGACGTAAGGATGCATCCTGGGTCCCACTGGAAAGGACGAAATCCAGGCAAACTTCAGCTACTAGCACAAGTAGTTGTGACCTGTACCAGGAAAGGGAAGGATAACAGTGGGCACTGACCAACCAGGGAGACCACCTTTTTTGAGCCTGCTAAAAAATCCCAGGGTGCCAAGTGTCCACTGCTCATAGGTCATGAAACGCGGATGCATGAGAGGCTCAGTGAGAGTACACGAGCGCGTCGACATGGACACCAAAGTGGAATCCGCAAGAGGTACCGAAGGCGTAGCGTACTGCCACTAGCCCGGAAAAACTGTCCCTCAGACCCTGATGGTCTTCCCCTCCGATGCACATGCAAACGCATCCCTGCGTCGATTCGCAAAGGGGTTGGATCTGGTGTATCAGTGGAGACATGCGTAACCTCTCCCGCCGCTCCACGAGGATCCCTTTTTATCACACCAGTAGGCGAGACAGGTGAGGATTAGGGTTGAGCGAACCCGAACTGTAAAGTTCGGGTTTGTACCGAATATTACTGTTTTTCTCATCTCCGAACCGAACCCGAACATTTCCGTAAAAGTTTGGGTTCGAGTTCATTGTTCAGTGATTTCTTCCCGCTTTTGGAAGGCTGCAGGGCAGCCAATCAAGAAGTGTATCACTACTTGCCCTAAGAAGCCATCACAGCCATGCCTACTATTGGCATGGCTGTGATTAGCTAGTGCAGCATGTGACCCAGCCTCTATTTAAGCTGGAGTCACGTAGCGCCGCACGTCACTATGCTCTTCTCAGTGTAGGGATAGGATGCTGCTGCTTCTGTGAGGGAAAGATTAGGGAAGAAATCTGTTGAACTTGGTGGTGTTAACTCTTCAAACTGCAGCAATTAATGAGGGTGCTGTGCTACATATTTGTACCTAGCCCTGAGCCCAGTGATACTGCAAAATAATTTTTAATCCATCTGTTACTGAGGTGGGGGTCGGTGGCCATTTTAGCAACTGCAGTGTCCTTGGAACTGCATGTTACCTGCATGTGTGCCGGCCTGCCAGGGACATCAGTCTAATTATTTTTCGTAGCTCAGTGGAGGAAAAATTCCTTTTTCTGGCAGTTCAAGTCCCCCTACATTACCTATTTTATAATTTTGGGGTGACATAGTGCATTTCTGTAGTTGGGGAATAAACCCGTACTGTCGTTCCAGAGAGCACGTTTGCATACACCGCTGAAAACCTATTTTAAAATTTTACGGTGACATAGAGCATTTCTGTAGTTGCTGTAATAAACCTGCACTTGTCGTTCCACAGAGCACGTTTGAATACACTGCTGAAAAACTTATTTTAAAGTTTTGCGGTGACAGTCCGCATTTATATAGTTGCTGTAATAAACCCGTACTGTCATACCACAGATCACGTTTGCATACACCGCTGAAAAACCTATTTTAAAATTTTGCGGTGACATAGTATATTTCTGTAACTGGTGGAATACACCCGTACTGTCGTTGTACTGTCTTTTCTTCAGATTCCATTGCATAGTTTTCTGTTAATGTATATTCTATGTGTGCCTGCAGCACCACCTAGTGACCTTTCGCTGTAATCACTCCTGTTTGTTAAAGTCATGAATATTAATTAGGTGACACAACTTCCTGCTCCCAGGGTTTTGTGGGAAAGAGACTGGAGCCTGCTGCCATATTCCTTCACCTCATGGAAGGAGCAGCTGCACATTATGTGCCTCTTTACTCAAGCATCGTCGGTAAGGGATTAATTAATGTTTTCCTATAAGCTTTGTGTACATGTATGCTGTACATCCAGTCCTTTGTATGTTCTCTTTTATACAGTTTACTTTATCTACTGCCGGTTAATAAAGCCACAGATTACAGATACAAGCCTCAATTTATTAACTAGTAGAATGGTGATATCTGCCTGTTGAACTGCATATAGACCCCGGGGGTACATGTTGTGAGAACAGGACAGTAAACGACGACTTCTAGCAAGAGGGGCACATCTGACTACACAGTAGTCTGTTACAGTCCACGCAAATATCTGCAAACGGACACCACAGCAACTTCTATACAGTACAGTGCTACCAAGGGATAGCTGCTTCAAGCAATTTAGACATATTTGACTGCATACCGTGACCGCTCTTTAAGCACAGCGACCTGCATCCCACAGTACACGCAGTTAAGTGTCTTTACCAATACCATGTCGCAAAGCACAGTATTGAGCTACAAGACAAGATCAGAGAAGAATGGTTCCTCCAAGTCGGCTTCCGTTAGCAGCGCAGCCGCCATTGCCCGCGCAAGGCAGAAGCAGCAAAGGTCAAAGCAGCCTTGCTGAGCAAGAAATGAAGATGAAAGAAAGAAAAGGCTGAAATCATATAGAAAGGAAGATGAAAGAAGAACGAGGACTTCACTAGAAAGGAAGATGAAAGAAGAACAGGCTTCACTAGAAATGAAGATGAAAGAAGAACAGGCTTCACTAGAAATGAAGATGAAAGAAGAACAGGCTTCTTTCTTGTACGCAATTGCGGACAAGAAAAGGACATGTTCTATATTTTTACGGAACGGAAGTGCAGACCCGGAAGCGCGGATCCGCAATTCGGATCCGAGCGGGACAAAGTCTGTCCCCATAGAAATGAATGGGTCCGCAATTCCGTTCCGCAAACAGAATTTCGGACGTGTGAATGGGGCATAAGGGTCCCTTATCACCGCCAGTTAGTTAGCTACTTGTTAGGTAGCTAGCGCCCAGCCCACCGCACCGCAGTCACTGATTTTGGCAGAGATTTTTTCATCCACATTGATCGATGCGAATGAAAAATCTGTGCCGTTCATTTTTTTTTTTTCAGCCCAGAGGCTGAACGGAAAAAATCTCATTACCCGTATGCTCAATATAAGGAGAATCGCAGAAACTCCTAATGCTGGCCATACGTGTAATGATTACGGAGACCCTCAAATGCCAGGGCAGTACAAAAACCTCACATGTGACCCCATTTTGGAAGAAGACATCCTAAGGTATTCCGTGAGGGTAGGTGAGTTCATGTAAAATTTTATTTTTTGTCACGAGTTAGTGGAATATGAGACTTTGTAAAAAAAAAAAAAATCAATTTCCGCTAACTTGTGCCAAATTATTTTTTTTCTGTGAACTCGCCATGCCCCTCACATGAATACCTTGGGGTGTCTTTCTTTCCACAATGGGTCACTTGTGGGTATTTATACTGCCCTGGCATTTTAGGGTCGCAATGCTGATCCATTCCCAGGAACCGAAGATGTCACCTATGCCACAGAAAAATCATACCATCCAAAAGAAAGAGTCACACATGGAACCCAGTCCTGCAAACAAGAGGGCACAGAGCCACACGACAAAGCTCGATCTAACTTCCCTGCATCCAAAGGAAGCCAGCTTCCAGTCCTGCTTGCAGAGCCACCTTATTCCACAAGACAGTATGACACGGGCTGGCCTAAATCAGAGACTCCATACAGGTATGATCGTACACCACAGCCACAGCATGATTCCACACCTCCAACCAACCCTAGTTATAACCAAGCCACAACAGACTTTGCCAAGTTCTTTACTAAACGAGAGCTAGTTACAAAGGGACTGGCGGAGTTCAGTGATCGCCCTGAAAACTATAGAGCATGGCAGTCCTCCTTTTATAACATTACAAGAGACTTGGGCCTGTCATGTAGGGAGGAGATAGACTTCCTTGTTGATCGGCTTGGAAAAGACTCTGTGGAACATGCCAAGAGAATTAGAGACATTAATATAAACTACCCAGAGACTGGTCTAAAAATGATCTGGGATAGACTTGATCAATGTTATGGTTCTGGCAGAGGTCATAGAGGATGCGTTGTTTAAAAGAATTGATGAATTCCCTAAAATAACTAGCAAAGGTTTCCAGAAACTTAGGGATTTAAGTGATCTACTGATGGAATTACAGGTTGCCAAAGCTGAGGAGGATTTACCAGGGCTTGCTTTCCTCGACACCGCCAGAGGCTGTCAAGCCGATCATATTAAAGCTTCCCCACAACCTGCAGGAGAAATGGGTCTCCCATGGGTCAAGGTACAAACATACCTACAATGTGCCATTCCCTCCTTTCAGTGTTTTTGTTGACTTTGTAGCTTTGACCTATCACAGTCTTATGTCACTCCCTCTGACCACAGACCTCACAAAGGATCAGTGGCAGTGCACAAAACCAACATTTCACCTGCAGATTCTTACAGGTACTACAGCTCCTCTAGCCTGGAAACAGTTAAAGATCCTGGTAAGCAGTGCCCTCTGCACAAGAAGCCACACCCTCTTCTGAAGTGCAGAGCCTTTAGAGAAATGTTCATAAGAGATCGCAAAGCCTTCCTGAAGGAGAACCGCATTTGCTACAAGTGCTGCTCATCAACATCACATATTGCCAAGGACTGTCAGGTTAGTGTAAAATGCACAGAATGCAACAACACAGATCACAACACGGCTCTACATCCTGGGCCTTTCTCATGGGCTTTATCACAGAGTAACAGTGCCAGAGAGCATGGCGGGGAGGAAAGAAACTCTGAAGCCAACCCACCAGCAGTTACTTCACAATGCACCGAAGTCTGCAAGAGAGCCATAGGTGGCAGGTCCTGCTCAAAGATCTGCCTAGCAAAGAGTATACCCAAAGGGCTGCAGAGACAAAGCCATCAATGTATACACCATTCTAGATGACCAAAGTAATGCGTCCCTAGCCAAATCTACTTTCTTTGATATTTTCAACATTAAAGGGCCCAGCACTCCTTATTCTCTAAAGACTTGTGCGGGCACTGTAGAAACAGCAGGGAGGAGAGCTAGTGGCTACCTGATTGAGTCCATAGATGGTAAGACATGTCTTTCCTTACCAACTATTACCGAATGTAATCAGATCCCTGATAATAGACATGAGATCCCTACACCAGATGTAGCTAAGCATCACCCCCATTTGGAGCGTATAGCCCATCTCTTGCCAGAGCTCGATCCTAACGCTCAGATAATCTTACTCCTTGGGAGAGATATCTTACAAGTTCACAAAACCAGAGAACAGATTAATGGCCCACACCATGCTCCTTATGCCCAAAGACATGACCTAGGGTGGGTCATAATAGGAGATGTCTGCTTAGGAAGCATACACAAACCAACTTCCATTAATAGCATGCTTACTAGCACATTAGAAAATGGACGTCCCTCTATCTTCCAACCATGTGAAAACAACTTCCTCATAAAGGAATTGCCACATAGTACTCACCTACCTTGTTCCTTCATAGGCTCTTTAAACCACAACATAGCTTGTGATAGTGACAAAGACCACCTAGGTTGCTCAGTGTTCCAAAGGACCAAGGAGGACAATCAGGTAGCAATGTCCCATGAAGACAGATTGTTTTTAGAGACCATGGAAAAGGAAATCACTAAGGATGAGACAAATAGTTGGGTCGCACCTCTTCCCTTCAGACCTCAAAGGCAACGTCTGCCTAACAACAGAGAGCAAGTCTACAGGCGTTTTGTCTCTCTAAGACGTACCTTCCACAAGAAGCCAGAAATGAGAGACCACTTCTTTACTTTCATGAGGAGAATATTTGAGAACGGTCATGCTGAGGTAGCCCCCACCCTTAAAAACTCAGAGGAATGTTGGTATTTACCCATATTCGGGGTTTACCACCCAAAGAAACCAGGCCAAATTAGAGTAGTGTTTGACTCTAGCGCCAAATATGAAGGCGTCTCCTTAAATGATGTCCTGCTCTCAGGTCCTGATCTTAACAACAGACTCCTAGGAGTACTGCTTCGTTTTCGTAAAGACTCCGTTGCCTTCATGGCGGACATCCAGCAGATGTTTCATTGTTTTCTCGTTAAAGAGGAACATAGAAACTTTTAAGATTTCTTTGGTTTATTGACAATGACCCCACAAAAGATATCGCGGAGTACCGCATGCGGGTACATATCTTTGGTAACAGTCCCTCTCCTGCAGTTGCAATTTATGGTCTTAGACACTCTGCTCAGGAAGGTGAGATAGAATACGGGTCAGACGTCAGACAGTTCGTAGAAAGAGACTTTTATGTAGATGACTGTTTAAAATCACTACCCACTGATGAGGATGCAATAAGTCTCCTTAAGAGAGCTCAAGAAATGCTTGCATGCTCAAACCTGAGACTCCACAAAATAGCCTCTAATAGTAAGCAGCTGATAGAAGCATTTCCCTCTCAAGACCACTCAAATGACCTGCAGAGCTTAGACTTAGGGACTGACTCCCTTCCTATACAACGTAGCCTTGGTCTTCTCTGGGATCTAAAATCAGACACGTTTACCTTCCAAGTCAGTGAGGAAGAGAAGCCCTTTACCCGTAGAGGTGTCCTGTCTGCCATAAACAGTCTTTATGATCCCTTAGGGTTCACAGCTCCCGTCACAATCCAGGGTAAAACACTGCTTAGAGACCTAACTCAGGAGACATTGGATTGGGATGACCCACTTTCCCCTGAAAAAGGAACACATGGATAGAGTGGAGAAACTCCCTAAAGACTTTATCTAGCCTCCATGTTCCACGATCTTACGCTCCTGTGCCATCCACAGAAGTAAAAACACAAAAGACTTTATGTATTCTCTGACGCATCTGTCAAAGCTATTGCCGCTGTAGCTTATCTTAAAACTGTAGACAACAAAGGTCAATGCCACACAGGGTTTGTCATGGGCAAAGCAAAACTTGCACCACTTCTCGAACATACAATACCCAGGCTGGAACTCTGTGCCGCCGTACTAGCCGTTGAACTAGCTGAATTAATTACTTCAGAGATAAACCTTGAGATTCAAGACACCGAGTTTTATACAGACAGTAAAGTGGTCCTGGGCTACATTTACAACCAAACTAGGCGTTTTTACGTCTATGTTAACAACAGAGTGTTAAGAATCAGGAGGTCCACTTCCCCAAAACAATGGCACTTTGTACCTACTGACCATAATCCAGCAGACTTAGCAACCAGGTCAGTTGCTGCCAGTCATCTTAAGGACACAGTCTGGTTCACAGGTCCCGCTTTTCTATACAACCCAGAAAATTCTTCAGACTGTGACCCATATGAGCTGTTAGATGCAGATTCTGATAAAGAAATCCGCCCTCAGGTATCTGTGCTACTTACAGTAAATTCATACAATCTTGGTAGTCACCGTTTTACCAGGTTTTCCACCTGGAAGTCACTTGTGCGGGCTATCACCTGCTTAGCACACATAGCCCATTCTTTCAAGCATACCCCATCTGTTATGGAAAGTAACTGCAAAGGCTGGCACCATTGTAAGAATGGATACACAGTAAGAGAGCTAGAACAATCGAAAAACCTAATAATTTTCTCCATGCAACAAGAGACATTCTCTAAGGAACTCGACTGCATCAACAACAAAAAACCTGTGTCTAAGGACAGTGTGTTAGTGAAGCTTGATGCAGTCCTTGATGAGAATGGCCTGCTGAGAGTGGGAGGGAGGCTTAACCTGTTCCCGACCGCCGAACGCACGGATGCGTCCAGGCGGCGGCAGGTTTATTCCTCCTGGACGCATCCGTGCGTCATCTCGCGAGAGCCGAGATCTGCTGTGAACGCGCGCACGCAATGTGACACCGGCAATGTGCTTTACGCATTTTGCAGATCCGCACATTGCCAGAACTATATAGAAAATGCTTTTTCTTGTGCGCAATTGCGGACAAGAAAAGGACATGTTCTATATTTTTGCGGAACGGAAGTGCAGACCCGTAAGCGCGGATCCGCAATTCCGGATCCGAGCGGGACAAAGTCTGTCCCCATAGAAATGAATGGGTCCGCAATTCCGTTCCGCAAACAGAATTTCGGACGTGTGAATGGAGCATAAGGGTCCCTTATCACCGTCCAGTTAGCTAGCTACTTGTTAGGTAGCTAGCGCCCAGCCCACCGCAGTCACTGATTTTGGCAGAGATTTTTCATCCACATTGATTGATGCGAATGAAAAAATCTGTGCCGTTCATTTTTTTTTTTCAGCGCAGAGGCTGAACGGAAAAAAAATCTCATTACCCGTATGCTCAATATACGGAGAATCGCAGAAACTCCTAATGCTGGCCATACGTGTAATGATTGCGGAGACCCTCAAATGCCAGAGCAGTACAAAAACCTCACATGTGACCCCATTTTAGAAGAAGACACCCCAAGGTATTCCGCTGAGGGGTATGGTGAGTTCATGCAAAATTTTATTTTTTGTCACAAGTTAGTGGAATATGAGACTTTGTAAAAAAAAAAAAAAAAATCAATTTCCGCTAACTTGTGCCAAATTTTTATTTTTTCTGTGAACTCGCCATGCCCCTCACGGAATACCTTGGGGTGTCTTCTTTCCACAATGGGGTCACTTGTGAGGTATTTATACTCACCTGGCATTTTAGGGGTCCTAAAGCGTGAGAATCCAAATGCGTAAAAATGTCCTGTGAAATCCTAAAGGTACTCATTGGATTTGGGCCCCTTTGCGCATCTTGGCTGCAAAAAGTGTCACTCATGTGGTATCGCCGTACTCAGGAGAAGTAGGGCAATGTGTTTTGGGGTGTATTTTTACATATACCCATACTGGGTGAGAGAAATATCTCTGTAAATGACAACTTTTTAATTTTTTTATACAAGGTTGTCAATTTACAGCGATATTTTTCACACAAAGTATGGGTATATGTAAAAATACACCCCAAAACACATTGCCCTACTTCTTCTAAATACGGCGATACCACATGTGTGACACTTTTTTGCAGCCTGGGTGCGCAAAGGGGCCCAAATTCCAACGAGTACCTTTAGCTTTTACATGGCTGCTCACAGTTTAGCCCCGCCCAAAATGCCAGAACAGTACAAACACCCCACAAATGACCCCATTTTGGAAAGAAGACACCCCAAGGTATTCACTGAGGGGCATAGTGAGTCCGTGAAAAATTTAACTTTTTGTCAAAAGTTAGCAGAAAGGGAGACTTTATGAGAAAAACTATAAAAATCAATTTCCGCTAACTTGTGCCAAAAAAAATCTTCTATGAACTCGCCATGCCCCTCATGGAATACCTTAGGGTGTCTTCTTTCCAAAATGAGGTCACATGTGGGTATTTATACTGCCCTGGCATTTTAGGGACCCTAAAGCGTGAGAAGAAAAATGCGTAAAAATGCCATCCTAAAAGGTACTCATTGGTTTTAGGGCCCCTTTGCGCATCTTGGCTGCAAAAAGTGGCACACATGTGGTATCGCCGTACTCAGGAGAAGTAGGGCAATGTGTTTTGGGGTGTATTTTTACATATACCCATGCTGGGTGAGAGAAATATCTCTGTAAATTGACAACTTTGAATAAAAAATGTTAAAAGTTGTCGTTTACAGCGATATTTCTCACACCCAGCATGGGTATATGTAAAAATGCACCCCAAACACATTGCCCTACTTCTGCTGAGTACGGCGATACCACATGAGTGACACTTTTTGCAGCCAAGATGCGTAAAGAGGCCCAATTCCAATGAGTACCTTTAGGATTTCACAGGGCATTTTTATGCATTTGGATTCTCACGCTTTAGGGCCCCTAAAATGCCAGGTCAGTATAAATACCCCACATGTGACCCCATTTTGGAAAGAAGACACCCCAAGGTATTCCGTGAGGGGCATGGCGAGTTCACAGAATTTTTATTTTTGGCACAAGTTAGCGGAAATTGATATATTTTTTTTTTTTTTTACAAAGTCTCTTATTTCACTAACTTGTGACAAAAATAAAATTTTACATGAACTCACCATACCCCTCACAGAATACCTTGGGGTGTCTTCTTCTAAAATGGGGTCACATGTGGGTATTTATACTGTCCTGGCATTTTAGGAGCCCTAAAGCGTGAGAAGAAGTCTGGAATCCAAATGCGTAAAAATGCCCTGTGAAATCCTAAAGGTACTCATTGGTTTTAGGGCCCCTTTGCGCATCATGGCTGCAAAAAAGTGTCACACATGTGGTATTGCCGTACTCAGGAGAAGTAGGGCAATGTGTTTTGGGGTGTATTTTTATATATACCCATACTTTGTGTGAGAAATATCGCTGTAAACGACAACTTTTAAAAAAATTTTATACAAAGTTGTCAGTTTACAGAGATATTTCTCTCACCTAACATGGGTATATGTAAAAATACACCCCAAAACACATTGCCCTACTTCTTCTGAGTACGGCGATACCACATGAGTGACACTTTTGCAGCCTGAGTGCAAAGGGGCCTAAATTCCAACGAGTACCTTTAGGTTTTACAGGGCTGCTCATAATTAGCCCCGCCCAAAATGCCAGAACAGTAAACACGCCCCACAAATGACCCCATTTCGGAAAGTAGACACCCCAAGGTATTCACTGAGGGGCATAGTGAGTCCGTGGGAGATTTTTATTTTTTTGCCAGAAGTTAGCAGAAATGGAAACTTTATTATTTTTATTTTTCCTCAGAAAGTGTCATTTTCCGCTAACTTGTGAAAAAAATGAAATGATACATGAACTCACCATGCCCCTCCGCGAATACTTTGGGGTGTCTTCTTTCTAAAATGGTGTCATTTGGGGGTTATTTATACTATCCTGGCATTCTAGCACCTGAAGAAACATGACAGGCGCTCAGAAAGTCAGAGCTGCTTCAAAATGCCGAAATTCACTTTTTGCACCATAGTTTGTAAACGCTATAACTTTTACCCAAACCAATAAATATACACTTATTGGACTTTTTTTATCAAAGACATGTAGAACAATAAATTTAGAGAAAATGTATATAGAAATGTAGTTTTTTTGAAAAATTTTACAACAGAAAGTGAAAAATGTCATTTTTTTGCAAAAATGTCGTTAAATTTTTATTAATAGCAAAAAGTAAAAATGTCAGCAACAATGAAATACCACCAAATGAAAGCTCTATTAGTGAGAAGAAAAGGAGGCAAAATTCATTTGGGTGGTAAGTTGTATGACGGAGCAATAAACGGTGAAAGTAGGGTAGTGCGGAATTGTAAAAAGTGGCCTGGTCATTAAGGGTGTTTAAGCTAGGGGGGCTGAAGTGGTTAAAGAAGCCAAATTAGAGTTCAAAGAGAAACACCCTATCATAATACCTGGTCATCATCATTTAGCTTCCTTGCTTGTAGAGCATTACCACAATAAGATAAAACACCAAGGCCGACTATTTACCGAAGGAGCTTTACGAGCTGCTGGGCTGTGGATTGCTGGAGCAAAAAGATATGTTAACAGCTGTATGTTTAAATGAATCACTTGCCGCAAGCTACACGGGAGTTTACAAACACAAAAAATCTCCCCTGGCCAATCTCCCCTCTGACAGGGTTAGCATGGATCCTCCATTTACTAATGTTGGTCTGGACGTGTTTGGTCCCTGGTCCGTTGTCACACGTCAAACTAGAGGAAGTCACGCAAGCTCCAAGCGATGGGCAGTCATTTTCACCTGTATGTCCATTCGAGCTGTCCATATTGAAGTTATTGAATCTATGGATACGTCTAGCTTCATAAATGCCCTCAGACGCTTTATTGCAATCAAAGGTCCTGTAAAACAAATCCGCTCTGATAGAGGCACAAACTTTGTTGGAGCCGCCAATGAACTAAATATTCTCTCCAACCTGGATAGTAACAATGTTAAAAGGTTCCTTAGTGAGCAAGGATGCACTTGGATTTTCAATTCCCCTCATTCTTCTCACATGGGAGGAGCTTGGGAAAGAATGATTGGCATAGCCCGCAGAATCTTGAACTCTATCTTCATACAAGTCGGCAGTGCAAGACTCTCTCATGAGTGCCTTACAACCTTTATGGCTGTAGTCTCAGCCATTATTAATGCCAGACCCTTGACTCTGATATCAAATGACCCAGGGGATCCAATATTGCTTACGCCTGCCTCTCTACTTACCCAAAAGACTGGTACAGTGAATGCTCCTTCCGGAGAGTTTGGCACCAAAGACCTCTACAAACGCCAGTGGAGACAAGTGCAAGTTCTTGCCAATACTTTCTGGGATAGGTGGAAGAAGCAATATCTTCCTACTTTACAGACAAGAGCCAAATGGCACACAGTTAAGCCCAACCTGAAACCGGATGACATTGTTCTTGTTAAAGACTCTCAGGTTCAACGAAATTACTGGCCTTTGGGTCTCATTACTAAAGTATTCCCAAGTGAAGACGGATGTGTCCGTAAAGTTGAGGTCAAGATTTTCAAACAAAATGAGACCAAACTGTTTATCAGGCCCACTTCCGAGTTAGTCCTACTGTTATCTGATCAGGACTCTAATAGTGACATCGGCTGATGTCAAGCGGGAGTGTACTGTCTTCTCTTCAGATTCCATTGCATAGTTTTCTGTTAATGTATATTCTATGTGTGCCTGCAGCACCACCTAGTGACCTTTCGCTGTAATCACTCCTGTTTGTTAAAGTCATGAATATTAATTAGGTGACACAACTTCCTGCTCCCAGGGTTTTGTGGGAAAGAGACTGGAGCCTGCTGCCATATTCCTTCACCTCATGGAAGGAGCAGCTGCACATTATGTGCCTCTTTACTCAAGCATCGTCGGTAAGGGATTAATTAATGTTTTCCTATAAGCTTTGTGTACATGTATGCTGTACATTCAGTCCTTTGTATGTTCTCTTTTATACAGTTTACCTTATCTACTGCCGGTTAATAAAGCCACAGATTAAAGATACAAGTCTCAATTTATTAACTAGTAGAATGGTGATATCTGCCTGTTGAACTGCATATAGAGCCCGGGGGTACATGTTGTGAGAACAGGACAGTCGTACTACAGTTCATGTTTGCATACACTGCTAAAAAATGTATTTTAAAATTTTGCGGTGACATAGGGCATTTCTGTAGTTGCTGTAATAAACCCGTACTGTCGTACCACAGAGCACGTTTCCATACACCACTGAAAAACCTATTTTAAAATTTTCTGGTGACATTGTGCATTTCTCTAGTTGTTGTAATAAACCCGTACTGTCGTACCACAGATCACTTTTGCATAAAACGCTCAAAAACCTATTTTGAAATTTTGTGGTGACATACAGCATTTGTGTATTTGGGGAAAATAAACTCGTATTGTTGTACCACAGAGCAGTTTGGCATACAACGCACAAAAACGTATTTTTAAATTTAGCAGTGACATACTGCATTTCTGTGGTTTGTTGCAATAAACACTGGTTTTGTGCTACATAGCAGATCTGAGGCCTACCCTGTATTTCAGTCATTTTAAGTAACCTTTTGAACTCTGCATTTACATATTTGGTTGAAAACACACAGGTTTTGTGGTAGATAGCACATTAGTGGTGTACGCTGCATTTCTGACTTCTGCTTTTACATTGTTGGTTTGAAAAATCTAATTTTTGGTGATAGTGAAGTAATTGTATTGAATTGCTCCGTTACACTTTTTGAGCCTGCTAAAAATCCCAGGGTGCCAAGTGTCCACTGCTCATAGGTCATGAAACGCGGATGCATGAGAGGCTCAGTGAGAGTACACGAGCGCGTCGACATGGACACCAAAGTGGAATCCGCAAGAGGTACCGAAGGCGTAGCGTACTGCCACTAGCCCGGAAAAACTGTCCCTCAGACCCTGATGGTCTTCCCCTCCGATGCACATGCAAACGCATCCCTGCGTCGATTCGCAAAGGGGTTGGATCTGGTGTATCAGTGGAGACATGCGTAACCTCTCCCGCCGCTCCACGAGGATCCCTTTTTATCACACCAGTAGGCGAGACAGGTGAGGATTAGGGTTGAGCGAACCCGAACTGTAAAGTTCGGGTTTGTACCGAACATTACTGTTTTTCTCACCCCGAACCGAACCCGAACATTTCCGTAAAAGTTTGGGTTCGAGTTCATTGTTCAGTGATTTCTTCCCGCTTTTTGGAAGGCTGCAGGGCAGCCAATCAAGAAGTGTATCACTACTTTGCCCTAAGAAGCCATCACAGCCATGCCTACTATTGGCATGGCTGTGATTGGCTAAGTGCAGCATGTGACCCAGCCTCTATTTAAGCTGGAGTCACGTAGCGCCGCACGTCACTATGCTCTTCTCAGTGTAGGGATAGGATGCTGCTGCTTCTGTGAGGGAAAGATTAGGGAAGAAATCTGTTGAACTTGGTGGTGTTAACTCTTCAAACTGCAGCAATTAATGAGGGTGCTGTGCTACATATTTGTACCTAGCCCTGAGCCCAGTGATACTGCAAAATAATTTTTAATCCATCTGTTACTGAGGTGGGGGTCGGTGGCCATTTTAGCAACTGCAGTGTCCTTGGAACTGCATGTTACCTGCATGTGTGCCGGCCTGCCAGGGACATCAGTCTAATTATTTTTTCGTAGCTCAGTGGAGGAAAAATTCCTTTTTTCTGGCAGTTCAAGTCCCCCTACATTACCTATTTTATAATTTTGGGGTGACATAGTGCATTTTTGTAGTTGGGGGAATAAACCCGTACTGTCGTTCCAGAGAGCACGTTTGCATACACCGCTGAAAAACCTATTTTAAAATTTTGCGGTGACATAGAGCATTTCTGTAGTTGCTGTAATAAACCCGTACTGTCGTTCCACAGAGCACGTTTGAATACACTGCTGAAAAACTTATTTTAAAGTTTTGCGGTGACAGTCCGCATTTATATAGTTGCTGTAATAAACCCGTACTGTCATACCACAGATCACGTTTGCATACACCGCTGAAAAACCTATTTTAAAATTTTGCGGTGACATAGTATATTTCTGTAACTGGTGGAATACACCCGTACTGTCGTTGTACTGTCTTTTCTTCAGATTCCATTGCATAGTTTTCTGTTAATGTATATTCTATGTGTGCCTGCAGCACCACCTAGTGACCTTTCGCTGTAATCACTCCTGTTTGTTAAAGTCATGAATATTAATTAGGTGACACAACTTCCTGCTCCCAGGGCTTTGTGGGAAAGAGACTGGAGCCTGCTGCCATATTCCTTCACCTCATGGAAGGAGCAGCTGCACATTATGTGCCTCTTTACTCAAGCATCGTCGGTAAGGGATTAATTAATGTTTTCCTATAAGCTTTGTGTACATGTATGCTGTACATTCAGTCCTTTGTATGTTCTCTTTATACAGTTTACCTTATCTACTGCCGGTTAATAAAGCCACAGATTACAGATACAAGTCTCAATTTATTAACTAGTAGAATGGTGATATCTGCCTGTTGAACTGCATATAGACCCCGGGGTACATGTTGTGAGAACAGGACAGTAAACGACGACTTCTAGCAAGAGGGGCACATCTGACTACACAGAAGTCTGTTACAGTCCACGCAAATATCTGCAAACGGACACCACAGCGACTTCTATACAGTCCAGTGCTACCAAGGGATAGCTGCTTCAAGCAATTTAGACATATTTGACTGCATACCGTGACCGCTCTTTAAGCACAGCGACCTGCATCCCACAGTACACGCAGTTAAGTGTCTTTACCAATACCATGTCGCAAAGCACAGTATTGAGCTACAAGACAAGATCAGAGAAGAATGGTTCCTCCAAGTCGGCTTCCGTTAGCAGCGCAGCCGCCATTGCCCGCGCAAAGGCAGAAGCAGCAAAGGTCAAAGCAGCCTTTGCTGAGCAAGAAATGAAGATGAAAGAAGAAAAGGCTTCAATAGAAAGGAAGATGAAAGAAGAACAGGCTTCACTAGAAATGAAGATGAAAGAAGAACAGGCTTCACTAGAAATGAAGATGAAAGAAGAACAGGCTTCACTAGAAATGAAGATGAAAGAAGAACAGGCTTCACTAGAAATGAAGATGAAAGAAGAACAGGCTTCACTAGAAATGCAAAAAGTCCTCTTAGATGCAAAGCTAGAGAAACTCGCTGTAGAGAAGGAAACGGCAGCCGCCATAGCTGAAGCAGAGTTCTTGGAAGCAATAGAATACCCAGAAACTAAAAGTCACAGCAGTGTGCTTAGCCCAGAACTCGGCCAGCAAGATCCTGCACGACGCACTTCAGAGTACGTCCTTCAACACTCCAGACCAAACAGCAATTCTGATCCATTCCCAGGAACCGAAGATGTCATCTATGCCACAGAAAAATCATACCATCCAAAAGAATGAGTCACACATGGAACCCAGTCCTGCAAACAAGAGAGCACAGAGCCACATGACAAAGCTCGAGCTAACTTCCCTGCATCCAAAGGAAGCCAGCTTCCAGTCCAGCTTGCAGAGCCACCTTATTCCACAAGACAGTATGACACGGGCTGGCCTAAATCAGAGACTCCATAAAGGTATGATCGTACACCACAGCCACAGCATGATTCCACACCTCCAACCAACCCTAGTTATAACCAAGCCACAACAGACTTTGCCAGGTTCTTTACTAAACGAGAGCTAGTTACAAAGGGACTGGCGAAGTTCAGTGATCGCCCTGAAAACTATAGAGCATGGCAGTCCTCCTTTTATAACATTACAAGAGACTTGGGCCTGTCATGTAGGGAGGAGATAGACTTCCTTGTTGATCGGCTTGGAAAAGACTCTGTGGAACATGCCAAGAGAATTAGAGACATTAATATAAACTTCCCAGAGACTGGTCTAAAAATGATCTGGGATAGACTTGATCAATGTTATGGTTCTGCAGAGGTCATAGAGGATGCGTTGTTTAAAAGAATTGATGAATTCCCTAAAATAACTAGCAAAGGTTTCCAGAAACTTAGGGATTTAAGTGATCTACTGATGGAATTACAGGTTGCCAAAGCTGAGGAGGATTTACCAGGGCTTGCTTTCTTCGACACCGCCAGAGATGTCAAGCCGATCATATTAAAGCTTCCCCACAACCTGCAGGAGAAATGGGTCTCCCATGGGTCAAGGTACAAACATACCTACAATGTGCCATTCCCTCCTTTCAGTGTTTTTGTTGACTTTGTAGCTTTGACCTATCACAGTCTTATGTCACTCCCTCTGACCACAGACCTCACAAAGGATCAGTGGCAGTGCACAAAACCAACATTTCACCTGCAGATTCTTACAGGTACTACAGCTCCTCTAGCCTGGAAACAGTTAAAGATCCTGGTAAGCAGTGCCCTCTGCACAAGAAGCCACACCCTCTTCTGAAGTGCAGAGCCTTTAGAGAAATGTCCATAAGAGATCGCAAAGCCTTCCTGAAGGAGAACCGCATTTGCTACAAGTGCTGCTCATCAACATCACATATTGCCAAGGACTGTCAGGTTAGTGTAAAATGCACAGAATGCAACAACACAGATCACAACACGGCTCTACATCCTGGGCCTTTCTCATGGACTTTATCACAGAGTAACAGTGCCAGAGAGCATGGCGGGGAGGAAAGAAACTCTGAAGCCAACCCACCAGCAGTTACTTCACAATGCACCGAAGTCTGCAAGAGAGCCATAGGTGGCAGGTCCTGCTCAAAGATCTGCCTAGCAAAGGTATACCCAAAGGGCTGCAGAGACAAAGCCATCAATGTATACACCATTCTAGATGACCAAAGTAATGCGTCCCTAGCCAAATCTACTTTCTTTGATATTTTCAACATTAAAGGGCCCAGCACTCCTTATTCTCTAAAGACTTGTGCGGGCACTGTAGAAACAGCAGGGAGGAGAGCTAGTGGCTACCTGATTGAGTCCATAGATGGTAAGACATGTCTTTCCTTACCAACTATTACCGAATGTAATCAGATCCCTGATAATAGACATGAGATCCCTACACCAGATGTAGCTAAGCATCACTCCCATTTGGAGCGTATAGCCCATCTCTTACCAGAGCTCGATCCTAACGCTCAGATAATCTTACTCCTTGGGAGAGATATCTTACAAGTTCACAAAACCAGAGAACAGATTAATGGCCCACACCATGCTCCTTATGCCCAAAGACATGACCTAGGGTGGGTCATAATAGGAGATGTCTGCTTAGGAAGCATACACAAACCAACTTCCATTAATAGCATGCTTACTAGCACATTAGAAAATGGACGTCCCTCTATCTTCCAACCATGTGAAAACAACTTCCTCATAAAGGAATTGCCACATAGTACTCACCTACCTTGTTCCTTCATAGGCTCTTTAAACCACAACATAGCTTGTGATAGTGACAAAGACCACCTAGGTTGCACAGTGTTCCAAAGGACCAAGGAGGACAATCAGGTAGCAATGTCCCATGAAGACAGATTGTTTTTAGAGACCATGGAAAAGGAAATCACTAAGGATGAGATAAACAGTTGGGTCGCACCTCTTCCTTTCAGACCTCAAAGGCAACGTCTGCCTAACAACAGAGAGCAAGTCTACAGGCGTTTTGTCTCTCTAAGACGTACCTTCCACAAGAAGCCAGAAATGAGAGACCACTTATTTACTTTCATGAGGAGAATATTTGAGAACGGTCATGCTGAGGTAGCCCCCACCCTTATAAACTCAGAGGAATGTTGGTATTTACCCATATTCTGGGTTTACCACCCAAAGAAACCAGGCCAAATTAGAGTAGTGTTTGACTCTAGCGCCAAATATGAAGGCGTCTCCTTAAATGATGTCCTGCTCTCAGGTCCTGATCTTAACAACAGACTCCTAGGAGTACTGCTTCGTTTTCGTAAAGACTCCGTTGCCTTCATGGCGGACATCCAGCAGATGTGTCATTGTTTTCTCATTAAAGAGGAACATAGAAACTTTTTAAGATTTCTTTGGTTTATTGACAATGACCCCACAAAAGATATTGCGGAGTACCGCATGCGGGTACATATCTTTGGTAACAGTCCCTCTCCTGCAGTTGCAATTTATGGTCTTAGACACTCTGCTCAGGAAGGTGAGATAGAATACGGGTCAGACGTCAGACAGTTCGTAGAAAGAGACTTTTATGTAGATGACTGTTTAAAATCACTACCCACTAATGAGGATGCGATAAGTCTCCTTAAGAGAGCTCAAGAAATGCTTGCATGCTCAAACCTGAGACTCCACAAAATAGCCTCTAATAGTAAGCAGCTGATAGAAGCATTTCCCTCTCAAGACCACTCAAATGACCTGCAGAGCTTAGACTTAGGGACTGACTCCCTTCCTATACAACGTAGCCTTGGTCTTCTCTGGGATCTAAAGTCAGACACGTTTACCTTCCAAGTCAGTGAGGAAGAGAAGCCCTTTACCCGTAGATGTGTCCTGTCTGCCATAAACAGTCTTTATGATCCCTTAGGGTTCACAGCTCCCGTCACAATCCAGGGTAAAACACTGCTAAGAGACCTAACTCAGGAGACATTGGATTGGGATGACCCACTTTCCCCTGAAAAAAGGAACACATGGATAGAGTGGAGAAACTCCCTAAAGACTTTATCTAGCCTCCATGTTCCACGATCTTACGCTCCTGTGCCATCCACAGTAGTAAAAACACAAAAAGACTTTATGTATTCTCTGACGCATCTGTCAAAGCTATTGCCGCTGTAGCTTATCTTAAAACTGTAGACAACAAAGGTCAATGCCACACAGGGTTTGTCATGGGCAAAGCAAAACTTGCACCACTTCTCGAACATACAATACCCAGGCTGGAACTCTGTGCCGCCGTACTAGCCGTTGAACTAGCTGAATTAATTACTTCAGAGATAAACCTTGAGATTCAAGACACCGAGTTTTATACAGACAGTAAAGTGGTCCTGGGCTACATTTACAACCAAACTAGGCGTTTTTACGTCTATGTTAACAACAGAGTGTTAAGAATCAGGAGGTCCACTTCCCCAAAACAATGGCACTTTGTACCTACTGACCATAATCCAGCAGACTTAGCAACCAGGTCAGTTGCTGCCAGTCATCTTAAGGACACAGTCTGGTTCACAGGTCCCGCTTTTCTATACAACCCAGAAAATTCTTCAGACTGTGACCCATATGAGCTGTTAGATGCAGATTCTGATAAAGAAATCCGCCCTCAGGTATCTGTGCTACTTACAGTAAATTCATACAATCTTGGTAGTCACCGTTTTACCAGGTTTTCCACCTGGAAGTCACTTAGCGGGCTATCACCTGCTTAGCACACATAGCCCATTCTTTCAAGCATACCCCATCTGTTATGGAAAGTAACTGCAAAGGCTGGCACCATTGTAAGAATGGATACACAGTAAGAGAGCTAGAACAATCGAAAAACCTAATAATTTTCTCCATGCAACAAGAGACATTCTCTAAGGAACTCGACTGCATCAACAACAAAAACCTGTGTCTAAGGACAGTGTGTTAGTGAAGCTTGATGCAGTCCTTGATGAGAATGGCCTGCTGAGAGTGGGAGGAGGCTTAACCTGTTCCCGACCGCCGAACGCACGGATGCGTCCAGGCGGCGGCAGGTTTATCCTCCTGGACGCATCCGTGCGCCATCTCGCGGAGCCGAGATCTGCTGTGAACGCCGCACGCAATGTGACACCGGCAATGTGCTTTACGCATTTTGCAGATCCGCACATTGCCAGAACTATATAGAAAATGCTTTTTCTTGTACGCAATTGCGGACAAGAAAAGGACATGTTCTATATTTTTGCGGAACGGAAGTGCAGACTCGTAGCGCGGATCCGCAATTCCGGATCCGAGCGGGACAAAGTCTGTCCCCATAGAAATGAATGGGTCCGCAATTCCGTTCCGCAAACAGAATTTCGGACGTGTGAATGGAGCATAAGGGTCCCTTATCACCGCCAGTTAGCTAGCTACTTGTTAGGTAGCTAGCGCCCAGCCCACCGCAGCAGTCACTGATTTTGGCAGAGATTTTTTCATCCACATTGATTGATGCGAATGAATAAATCTGTGCCGTTCATTTTTTTTTTTTCAGCGCAGAGGCTGAACGGAAAAAATCTCATTACCCGTATGCTCAATATACGGAGAATCGCAGAAACTCCTAATGCTGGCCATACGTGTAATGATTGCGGAGACCCTCAAATGCCAGAGCAGTACAAAACTCTCACATGTGACCCCATTTTAGAAAGAAGACACCCCAAGGTATTCGCTGAGGGGTATGGTGAGTTCATGCAAAATTTTATTTTTTGTCACAAGTTAGTGGAATATGAGACTTTGTAAAAAAAAAAAAAAAAAATCAATTTCCGCTAACTTGTGCCAAATTTTTTATTTTTCTGTGAACTCGCCATGCCCCTCACGGAATACCTTGGGGTGTCTTCTTCCACAATGGGGTCACTTGTGGGGTATTTATACTCACCTGGCATTTTAGGGGTCCTAAAGCGTGAGAATCCAAATGCGTAAAAATGTCCTGTGAAATTCTAAAGGTACTCATTGATTGGGCCCTTTGCGCATCTTGGCTGCAAAGTGTCACTCATGTGGTATCGCCAGTACTCAGGAGAAGTAGGGCAATGTGTTAGGGGTGTATTTTTACATATACCCATACTGGGTGAGAGAAATATCTCTGTAAATGACAACTTTTTAATTTTTTTATACAAGGTTGTCAATTTACAGCGATATTTTTCACACAAAGTATGGGTATATGTAAAAATACACCCCAAAACACATTGCCCTACTTCTTCTAAATACGGCGATACCACATGTGTGACACTTTTTGCAGCCTGGGTGCGCAAAGGGGCCCAAATTCCAACGAGTACCTTTAGCTTTTACATGGCTGCTCACAGTTTAGCCCTCGCCCAAAATGCCAGAACAGTACAAACACCCCACAAATGACCCCATTTTGAAAGAAGACACCCCAAGGTATTCACTGAGGGGCATAGTGAGTCCGTGAAAATTTAACTTTTTGTCAAAAGTTAGCAGAAAGGGAGACTTTATGAGAAAAACTATAAAAATCAATTTCCGCTAACTTGTGCCAAAAAAAATCTTCTATGAACTCGCCATGCCCTCATGGAATACCTTGGGGTGTCTTCTTTCCAAAATGGGGTCACATGTGGGGTATTTATACTGCCCTGGCATTTTAGGGGCCCTAAAGCGTGAGAAGAAAAATGCGTAAAATGCCATCCTAAAAGGTACTCATTGTTTTAGGGCCTTTGCGATCTTGGCTGCAAAAGTGACACACATGTGGTATCGCCATACTAGGAGAAGTAGGGCAATGTGTTTGGGGTGTATTTTACATATACCCATGTTGGTGAGAGAAATATCTCTGTAAATTGACAACTTTGAATAAAAATGTTAAAAGTTGTCGCTTACAGCGATATTTCACACCCAGCATGGGTATATGTAAAAATACACCCCAAAACACATTGCCCTACTTCTGCTGAGTACGGCGATACCACATGAGTGACACTTTTTGCAGCCAAGATGCGCAAAGAGGCCCAATTCCAACGAGTACCTTTAGGATTTCACAGGGCATTTTTATGCATTTGGATTCTCACGCTTTAGGGCCCCTAAAATGCCAGGTCAGTATAAATACCCCACAAGTGACCCCATTTTGGAAAGAAGACACCCCAAGGTATTCCGTGAGGGGCATGGCGAGTTCACAGAATTTTTATTTTTTGGCACAAGTTAGCGGAAATTGATATATTTTTTTTTTTTTTTTACAAAGTCTCTTATTTCACTAACTTGTGACAAAAATAAAATTTTACATGAACTCACCATACCCTCACAGAATACCTTGGGGTGTCTTCTTTCTAAAATGGGGTCACATGTGGGGTATTTATACTGTCCTGGCATTTTAGGGGCCCCTAAAGCGTGAGAAGAAGTCTGGAATCCAAATGCGTAAAAATGCCCTGTGAAATCCTAAAGGTACTCATTGGTTTTAGGCCCCTTGTGCATCATGGCTGCAAAAGTGTCACACATGTGGTATGCTCAGGAGAAGTAGGCAATGTGTTTTGGGGTGTATTTTATATATACCCATACTTTGTGTGAGAAATATCGCTGTAAACGACAACTTTTAAAAAAATTTTATACAAAGTTGTCAGTTTACAGAGATATTTCTCTCACCCAACATGGGTATATGTAAAAATACACCCCAAAACACATTGCCCTACTTCTTCTGAGTACGGCGATACCACATGAGTGACACTTTTTGCAGCCTGGGTGCGCAAAGGGGCCCAAATTCCAACGAGTACCTTTAGGTTTTACAGGGCTGCTCACAATTTAGCCCCGCCCAAAATGCCAGAACAGTAAACACGCCCCACAAATGACCCCATTTCGGAAAGTAGACACCCCAAGGTATTCACTGAGGGGCATAGTGAGTCCGTGGAGATTTTATTTTTTTTTGCCAGAAGTTAGCAGAAATGGAAACTTTATTATTTTTATTTTTTCCTCAGAAAGTGTCATTTTCCGCTAACTTGTGAAAAAATGAAATGATACATGAACTCACCATGCCCCTCCGCGAATACTTTGGGGTGTCTTCTTTCTAAAATGGTGTCATTTGGGGGTTATTTATACTATCCTGGCATTCTAGCACCTGAAGAAACATGACAGGCGCTCAGAAAGTCAGAGCTGCTTCAAAATGCCGAAATTCACTTTTTGCACCATAGTTTGTAAACGCTATAACTTTTACCCAAACCAATAAATATACACTTATTGGACTTTTTTTTATCAAAGACATGTAGAACAATAAATTTAGAGAAAATGTATATAGAAATGTAGTTTTTTTGAAAAATTTTACAACAGAAAGTGAAAATGTCATTTTTTTGCAAAAATGTCGTTAAATTTTTATTAATAGCAAAAAGTAAAAATGTCAGCAACAATGAAATACCACCAAATGAAAGCTCTATTAGTGAGAAGAAAAGGAGGCAAAATTCATTTGGGTGGTAAGTTGCATGACGGAGCAATAAACGGTGAAAGTAGTGTAGTGCGGAATTGTAAAAGTGGCCTGGTCATTAAGGGTGTTTAAGCTAGGGGGCTGAAGTGGTTAAAGAAGCCAAATTAGAGTTCAAAGAGAAACACCCTATCATAATACCTGGTCATCATCATTTAGCTTCCTTGCTTGTAGAGCATTACCACAATAAGATAAAACACCAAGGCCGACTATTTACCGAAGGAGCTTTACGAGCTGCTGGGCTGTGGATTGCTGGAGCAAAAAGATATGTTAACAGCTGTATGTTTAAATGAATCACTTGCCGCAAGCTACACGGGAGTTTACAAACACAAAAATCTCCCTGGCCAATCTCCCTCTGACAGGGTTAGCATGGATCCTCCATTTACTAATGTTGGTCTGGACGTGTTTGGTCCCTGGTCCGTTGTCACACGTCAAACTAGAGGAAGTCACGCAAGCTCCAAGCGATGGGCAGTCATTTTCACCTGTATGTCCATTCGAGCTGTCCATATTGAAGTTATTGAATCTATGGATACGTCTAGCTTCATAAATGCCCTCAGACGCTTTATTGCAATCAAAGGTCCTGTAAAACAAATCCGCTCTGATAGAGGCACAAACTTTGTTGGAGCCGCCAATGAACTAAATATTCTCTCCAACCTGGATAGTAACAATGTTAAAAGGTTCCTTAGTGAGCAAGGATGCACTTGGATTTTCAATTCCCTCATTCTTCTCACATGGGAGGAGCTTGGGAAAGAATGATTGGCATAGCCCGCAGAATCTTGAACTCTATCTTCATACAAGTCGGCAGTGCAAGACTCTCTCATGAGTGCCTTACAACCTTTATGGCTGTAGTCTCAGCCATTATTAATGCCAGACCCTTGACTCTGATATCAAATGACCCAGGGATCCAATATTGCTTACGCCTGCCTCTCTACTTACCCAAAAGACTGGTACAGTGAATGCTCCTTCCGGAGAGTTTGGCACCAAAGACCTCTACAAACGCCAGTGGAGACAAGTGCAAGTTCTTGCCAATACTTTCTGGGATAGGTGGAAGAAGCAATATCTTCCTACAGACAAGAGCCAAATGGCACACAGTTAAGCCCAACCTGAAACCGGATGACATTGTTCTTGTTAAAGACTCTCAGGTTCAACGAAATTACTGGCCTTTGGGTCTCATTACTAAAGTATTCCCAAGTGAAGACGGATGTGTCCGTAAAGTTGAGGTCAAGGCACACATAGCCCATTCTTTCAAGCATACCCCATCTGTTATGGAGAGTAACTGCAGAAGGCTGGGCACCATTGTAAGAATGGATACACAGTAAGAGAGCTAGAACAATCGAAAAACCTAATAATTTTCTCCATGCAACAAGAGACATTCCTCTGAAGGAACTTCGACTGCATCAACAACACAAAAACCTGTGTCTAAGGACAGTGTGTTAGTGAAGCTTGATGCAGTCCTTGATGAGAATGGCCTGCTGAGAGTGGGAGGGAGGCTTAACCTGTTCCCGACCGCCGAACGCACGGATGCGTCCAGGCGGCGGCAGGTTTATTCCTCCTGGACGCATCCGTGCGTCATCTCGCGAGAGCCGAGATCTGCTGTGAACGCGCGCACGCAATGTGACACCGGCAATGTGCTTTACGCATTTTGCAGATCCGCACATTGCCAGAACTATATAGAAAATGCTTTTTCTTGTACGCAATTGCGGACAAGAAAAGGACATGTTCTATATTTTTGCGGAACGGAAGTGCAGACCCGTAAGTGCGGATCCGCAATTCCGGATCCGAGCGGGACAAAGTCTGTCCCCATAGAAATGAATGGGTCCGCAATTCCGTTCCGCAAACAGAATTTCGGACGTGTGAATGGAGCATAAGGGTCCCTTATCACCGTCTGTTAGCTAGCTACTTGTTAGGTAGCTAGCGCCCAGCCCACCGCAGTCACTGATTTTGGCAGAGATTTTCATCCACATTGATTGATGCGAATGAATAAATCTGTGCCGTTCATTTTTTTTTCAGCGCAGAGGCTGAGCGGAAAAAAAATCTCATTACCCGTATGCTCAATATACGGAGAATCGCAGAAACTCCTAATGCTGGCCATACGTGTAATGATTGCGAGACCCTCAAATGCCAGAGCAGTACAAAAACCTCACATGTGACCCCATTTTAGAAAGAAGACACCCCAAGGTATTCAGCTGAGGGGTATGGTGAGTTCATGCAAAATTTTATTTTTTGTCACAAGTTAGTGGAATATGAGACTTTGTAAAAAAAAAAAAAAAATCAATTTCCGCTAACTTGTGCCAAATTTTTATTTTTTCTGTGAACTCGCCATGCCCCTCACGGAATACCTTGGAGTGTCTTCTTTCCACAATGGGGTCACATGTGGGTATTTATACTGCACCTGGCATTTTAGGGGTCCTAAAGCGTGAGAATCCAAATGCGTAAAAATGTCCCGTGAAATCCTAAAGGTACTCATTGAATTGGGCCCCTTTGCGCATCTTGGCTGCAAAAAAGTGTCACTCATGTGGTATCGCCCGTACTCAGGAGAAGTAGGGCAATGTGTTTTGGGGTGTATTTTTACATATACCCATACTGGGTGAGAGAAATATCTCTGTAAATGACAACTTTTTAATTTTTTTTTATACAAGGTTGTCAATTTACAGCGATATTTTTCACACAAAGTATGGGTATATGTAAAAATACACCCCAAAACACATTGCCCTACTTCTTCTAAATACGGCAATACCACATGTGTGACACTTTTTGCAGCCTGGGTGCGTAAAGGGCCCAAATTCCAACAGTACCTTTAGCTTTTACATGGCTGCTCACAGTTTAGCCCCGCCCAAAATGCCAGAACAGTACAAACACCCCACAAATGACCCCATTTTGGAAGAAGACACCCCAAGGTATTCACTGAGGGGCATAGTGAGTCCGTGAAAATTTAACTTTTTGTCAAAAGTTAGCAGAAAGGGAGACTTTATGAGAAAAACTATAAAAAATCAATTTCCGCTAACTTGTGCCAAAAAAATCTTCTATGAACTCGCCATGCCCCTCATGGAATACCTTGGGGTGTCTTCTTTCAAAATGGGTCACATGTGGGTATTTATACTGCCCTGGCATTTTAGAGGCCCTAAAGCGTGAAAAGAAAATGCGTAAAATGCCATCCTAAAAAGGTACTCATTGGTTTTAGGGCCTCTTTGCATCTTGGCTGCAAAAAAGTGGCACACATGTGGTATCGCCATACTCAGGAGAAGTAGGGCAATGTGTTTTGGGGTGTATTCTTACATATACCCATGCTGGGTGAGAGAAATATCTCTGTAAATTGACAACTTTGAATAAAAAAATGTTAAAAGTTGTCGTTTACAGCGATATTTCTCACACCCAGCATGGGTATATGTAAAAATGCACCCCAAAACACATTGCCCTACTTCTGATGAGTACGGCGATACCACATGAGTGACACTTTTTTGCAGCCAAGATGCGCAAAGAGGCCCAATTCCAACGAGTACCTTTAGGATTTCACAGGGCATTTTTATGCATTTGGATTCTCACGCTTTAGGGCCCCTAAAATGCCAGGTCAGTATAAATACCCCACAAGTGACCCCATTTTGGAAAGAAGACACCCCAAGGTATTCCGTGAGGGGCATGGCGAGTTCACAGAATTTTTATTTTTTGGCACAAGTTAGCGGAAATTGATATATTTTTTTTTTTTTTTACAAAGTCTCTTATTTCACTAACTGTGACAAAAATATAAATTTTACATGAACTCACCATACCCTCACAGAATACCTTGGGGTGTCTTCTTTCTAAATGGGGTCACATGTGGTATTTATACTGTCCTGGCATTTTAGGGGCCCCTAAAGCGTGAGAAGAAGTCTGGAATCCAAATGCGTAAAAATGCCCTGTGAAATTCTAAAGGTACTCATTGGTTTAGGGCCCTTATGCATCATGTGCTGCAAAAAAGTGTCACACATGTGGTATTGCCGTACTCAGGAGAAGTAGGTGAATGTGTTTTGGGGTGTATTTCATATATACCCATACTTTGTGTGAGAAATATGCTGTAAACGACAACTTTTAAAAAAAATTTATACAAAGTTGTCAGTTTACAGAGATATTTCTCTCACCCAACATGGGTATATGTAAAAATACACCCCAAAACACTTGCCCTACTTCTTCTGAGTACGGTGATACCACATGAGTGACACTTTTTGCAGCCTGGGTGCGCAAAGGGGCCCAAATTCCAACGAGTACCTTTAGGTTTTACAGGGCTGCTCACAATTTAGCCCCGCCCAAAATGCCAGAACAGTAAACACGCCCCACAAATGACCCCATTTCGGAAAGTAGACACCCCAAGGTATTCACTGAGGGGCATAGTGAGTCCGTGGGAGATTTTATTTTTTTGCCAGAAGTTAGCAGAAATGGAAACTTTATTATTTTTATTTTTTTCCTCAGAAAGTGTCATTTTCCGCTAACTTGTGAAAAAAATGAAATGATACATGAACTCACCATGCCCCTCCGCTGAATACTTTGGGGTGTCTTCTTTCTAAAATGGTGTCATTTGGGGTTATTTATACTATCCTGGCATTCTAGCACCTGAAGAAACATGACAGGCGCTCAGAAAGTCAGAGCTGCTTCAAAATGCCGAAATTCACTTTTTGCACCATAGTTTGTAAACGCTATAACTTTTACCCAAACCAATAAATATACACTTATTGGACTTTTTTTTATCAAAGACATGTAGAACAATAAATTTAGAGAAAATGTATATAGAAATGTAGTTTTTTTGAAAAATTTTACAACAGAAAGTGAAAAATGTCATTTTTTTGCAAAAATGTCGTTAAATTTTTATTAATAGCAAAAAAAGTAAAAATGTCAGCAACAATGAAATACCACCAAATGAAAGCTCTATTAGTGAGAAGAAAAGGAGGCAAAATTCATTTGGGTGGTAAGTTGTATGACGGAGCAATAAACGGTGAAAGTAGGGTAGTGCGGAATTGTAAAAAGTGGCCTGGTCATTAAGGGTGTTTAAGCTAGGGGGGCTGAAGTGGTTAAAGAAGCCAAATTAGAGTTCAAAGAGAAACACCCTATCATAATACCTGGTCATCATCATTTAGCTTCCTTGCTTGTAGAGCATTACCACAATAAGATAAAACACCAAGGCCGACTATTTACCGAAGGAGCTTTACGAGCTGCTGGGCTGTGGATTGCTGGAGCAAAAAGATATGTTAACAGCTGTATGTTTAAATGTATCACTTGCCGTAAGCTACACGGGAGTTTACAAACACAAAAATCTCCCTGGCCAATCTCCCTCTGACAGGGTTAGCATGGATCCTCCATTTACTAATGTTGGTCTGGACGTGTTTGGTCCCTGGTCCGTTGTCACACGTCAAACTAGAGGAAGTCACGCAAGCTCCAAGCGATGGGCAGTCATTTTCACCTGTATGTCCATTCGAGCTGTCCATATTGAAGTTATTGAATCTATGGATACGTCTAGCTTCATAAATGCCCTCAGACGCTTTATTGCAATCAGAGGTCCTGTAAACAAATCCGCTCTGATAGAGGCACAAACTTTGTTGGAGCCGCCAATGAACTAAATATTCTCTCCAACCTGGATAGTAACAATGTTAAAAGGTTCCTTAGTGAGCAAGGATGCACTTGGATTTTCAATTCCCCTCATTCTTCTCACATGGGAGGAGCTTGGGAAAGAATGATTGGCATAGCCCGCAGAATCTTGAACTCTATCTTCATACAAGTCGGCAGTGCAAGACTCTCTCATGAGTGCCTTACAACCTTTATGGCTGTAGTCTCAGCCATTATTAATGCCAGACCCTTGACTCTGATATCAAATGACCCAGGGGATCCAATATTGCTTACGCCTGCCTCTCTACTTACCCAAAAGACTGGTACAGTGAATGCTCCTTCCGGAGAGTTTGGCACCAAAGACCTCTACAAACGCCAGTGGAGACAAGTGCAAGTTCTTGCCAATACTTTCTGGGATAGGTGGAAGAAGCAATATCTTCCTACAGACAAGAGCCAAATGGCACACAGTTAAGCCCAACCTGAAACCGGATGACATTGTTCTTGTTAAAGACTCTCAGGTTCAACGAAATTACTGGCCTTTGGGTCTCATTACTAAAGTATTCCCAAGTGAAGACGGATGTGTCCGTAAAGTTGAGGTCAAGATTTTCAAACAAAATGAGACCAAACTGTTTATCAGGCCCACTTCCGAGTTAGTCCTACTGTTATCTGATCAGGACTCTAATAGTGACATCGGCTGATGTCAAGCGGGAGTGTACTGTCTTCTCTTCAGATTCCATTGCATAGTTTTCTGTTAATGTATATTCTATGTGTGCCTGCAGCACCACCTAGTGACCTTTCGCTGTAATCACTCCTGTTTGTTAAAGTCATGAATATTAATTAGGTGACACAACTTCCTGCTCCCAGGGTTTTGTGGGAAAGAGACTGGAGCCTGCTGCCATATTCCTTCACCTCATGGAAGGAGCAGCTGCACATTATGTGCCTCTTTACTCAAGCATCGTCGGTAAGGGATTAATTAATGTTTTCCTATAAGCTTTGTGTACATGTATGCTGTACATTCAGTCCTTTGTATGTTCTCTTTTATACAGTTTACCTTATCTACTGCCGGTTAATAAAGCCACAGATTAAAGATACAAGTCTCAATTTATTAACTAGTAGAATGGTGATATCTGCCTGTTGAACTGCATATAGAGCCCGGGGTACATGTTGTGAGAACAGGACAGTCGTACTACAGTTCATGTTTGCATACACTGCTAAAAATGTATTTTAAAATTTTTGCGGTGACATAGGGCATTTCTGTAGTTGCTGTAATAAACCCGTACTGTCGTACCACAGAGCACGTTTCCATACACCACTGAAAAACCTATTTTAAAATTTTCTGGTGACATTGTGCATTTCTCTAGTTGTTGTAATAAACCCGTACTGTCGTACCACAGATCACTTTTGCATAAAACGCTCAAAAACCTATTTTGAAATTTTGTGGTGACATACAGCATTTGTGTATTTGGGGAAAATAAACTCGTATTGTTGTACCACAGAGCAGTTTGGCATACAACGCACAAAAACGTATTTTTAAATTTAGCAGTGACATACTGCATTTCTGTGGTTTGTTGCAATAAACACTGGTTTTGTGCTACATAGCAGATCTGAGGCCTACCCTGTATTTCAGTCATTTTAAGTAACCTTTTGAACTCTGCATTTACATATTTGGTTGAAAACACACAGGTTTTGTGGTAGATAGCACATTAGTGGTGTACGCTGCATTTCTGACTTCTGCTTTTACATTGTTGGTTTGAAAAATCTAATTTTTGGTGATAGTGAAGTAATTGTATTGAATTGCTCCGTTACACTGTTGTGTGACCTAAAGAAATGTATTCTGTTTATGACACGGGCACTGCCTTACTGTTAGTGAACCTAATTGTTGACTATTGGCAGTTAAATTGACACTGGAGATAAACCATCTGTTAGTTTGGTGGGTGAACGCAAATAATGAGGAGAACATCAAATAATGGATGTGTGCATGGTCATGGTGGTGTTGGTGGAGCTCCTGTTGCTGGGAGAGGACGTGGCCATTCAGCGCCAACTACAGGTCCAAGTGAAACACCTTCCTCAGGTGTGAATAGGCGACAGAACCTGCAGCGTTATTTGGTAGGCCCGAATGCTGCTCTACGAATGGTGAGGCAAGAGCAAGTACAGGCGCTAATAGATTGGGTTCCTGACAGTGGCGCCAGTACCTTAACATTGTCTCCCAATGCTGAAAGTTCAGAGTTGGCGCCTGCAGCCCATGCCCATCAGTCTTTCACCGCACTCCCTTGCAAATCAGCCAAGCAATCTGAGCCCCAAGTCATTCAGCAGTCTCTTATGCTTTTTAATGACTCTGCTGGCAGGGTTTCCCAGGGCCATAACCATAGCCCTGCCCTAGAAGAGGAAGAGATTGAGTGCACCGATGCCCAACCACTTAGGTTTGAGGATGAGGACATGGCATGTCTCTGATGATGACGAAACACAGGTGCAAACTGCTGCGGCTTTCTGCAGTGTGCAGACCGAACAAGAAGGCAGCGGAGAAGACTGGGTGGAAGATGATGTTGAGATCGATGAGGTCCTATACCCCAAAATATACCACTTAAATCCATGTTATTCATGGGTGGTGGAAAAATCATATTTTTAAGGCCAGGAATTGCCTTTGCGGCCTGTGCTGCATATATCTTAGTACAAAAAGATGGTTGCGCTGCCTGGTATACGTCACAATTCACACACTGTTAAAGGGAAGCGGTAATCTCCTGTAACACAGCCAATAAACTTGAGTCCCACGGGATAGCGGCCTTTCTTTAAAGCAACCTTCCTGCAGAATCAAAGTTTCAGGCACATAGTGAAGGGCCGCAAAGTTCAGTTACAAAACTTTTTTATTATACTCACAATAAAGCCTCATGCACAATCCGTGTTAGTTTTTGCTTCCGTTGTGTTTCCGTGTGTCTTCTGTTTTTTTGCGGACATGACCCAAAAAAATTCCAATCAATGTCATTTTAATATCCACACCCAGCAATATAGGTATATGTGCTTGGCACCTGAGGGTTTGTTTGGTGGCCATTTTCTGTAGTCTCCAGAGGGTACAGAGTGTGTGTTGGCTTCTTGGTTTTGCTGTTGCTATATTCTTCATTTCTTTGTTTTGGGTGTCACCATGGCGGATGATTCTGAGGAAGAAGTTGTACTGCACTGGCTTGTCTCTCGTCGCTGGGCCCAGCGTTCCCTTTTGGATGAGGAACTGACTAGAAGGTGGTATTTTTGGGTCCATCCCATTGTGTCTCAATGCTACCAGAAAGGACACTTCCATAGCCTTTACAAAGATCTTCGTCTGCATCCTGAGAAGTTCTTTGCGTTCTGTCGGATGTCAGTGGGTACCTTTGATTGCTTGCTTGTCATCTTATCGGGCGTACCTTTTCTTCTCCCTCCCCCGACTTCATTATCCGGGCTGTGGGCGTGACACTGGCCAATCAGCATTCAGCAGCGCAAAGATCCTGCTGCTGATTGGCCAGTGTATCGTTGGCAGGCAGCAGGAGCAGGCGCCGCTCAATTACACAGAGGCGCGCGCACCCTGTAGTATCCTCTCTGCACTCACGTCTGCCACTGCCAGTGTCAGTGAGTGCATCCCCACACGGCCCAGACTCAAGGCGGACTTCTCCGGAGTCTATATGGTTGGTTGTGGTTGGATATTGGTATTCTTGAGGGAAGCAGTAAGGCAAGCAGTGTTTTTTGGGGGAGCTCATAGAGGCACATAGATGTTTCAGGGTGGGGGTGGCTCATAGAGGACTAAGGAGGACAGTATGCTTTCCTCCTACTCCACCCCCTCAACATTTTGGGGTCATAGGGGTTAAATAGTCCCTTTAACATCTTGATGCTGAGTGCCACCAATCATGCCACCAATCATATTCTGGCTAATTGCACACTTAGCATCAGCAGCAAGAAGTTAAAGGGGTATTAAACCCTATAATGCCCCCACCTTACTTATCTTATTACCCAACACCCGCATTGCTCCTGATTATCACACAGCCACCACTGCCTCCCTCCCGTCATGCAGATGAAAAATCCAGCGACAAGGGGGCAGCCAATAGCAGGCCACGATAGGACATCCATACATTACTATCATTTTTTTTTAGGAAATATTTTGGTGATCATATTTGTTGTATGTAGGTGTGTGTCTGTCCCTGTGTGTATTTCACTGTCCCTGTGTGTGTGCCCTGTGTGTGTGTCTGTCCCTGTGTGTGTGTCTCTCCTGTGTGTGCGTGTATTTGTCACCATCACCATGCCAACAGTGTTCCTATGTCTTGAAGCAGCTGCATCAGGACGTTCTGTGTGGGGAAGAAGAAGAAAGAGGAGGCATCGCCGCCAGCATGGAGTCCATGGGAGAGGCACACTAAGGATGTAGGTAACACTACCACATGATCTACACTAGTGTTATCTGTGGTTTTACATAGGACTGCAGGTAACACTACCACATGATCTACACTAGTGTTATCTGTGGTTTTACATAGGACTGCGGGTAACACTGCCACATGATCTACACTAGTGTATCTGTGGTTTTACATAGGACTGCAGGTAACACTGCTACATTATCAGCACTAGTGTTATCTGTGGTTTTACATAGGACTGCAAGTAACACTGCTACATTATCAGCACTAGTGTTATCTGTGGTTTTACATAGGACTGCAGGTAACAATGCTACATTATCAGCACTAGTGTTATCTGTAGTTTTACACAGGACTGCAGGTATAAATGCTACATTTTCGGTAAACAGAGAGCCATCACTGTGTTATCTGTATAGAGAAAGCTATCTCTGTGTTATTTGTGCTGTTACGTAGGACTAGAGGTGACATCTACTACTTTATTATTTATTTTATTATCCATAGGACTGCAGAAAATATGGAATATCCACAGGAGTCCCATAGATTCAGATACCACAGGGTTTTCTTACTACGGTATTCCCTTTGCAGCAAAACTGACATATGCCCTTCATTTTCTGGGTCAGTACGAATACGTGACGTATGTATACATTTCTTTATTGGCAAATGGGGGTATGGAAGGGAGGAGCCAGGACAGGAGGTGAGATGGGCCAGGGGTGGGTAGTGGGTGGGGTTAGGGGGCCCCATTCAGATTCTTGCTATGGGGCCCAGTGATTTCTATGTACGCCCTGTGTCGTCTCTACGTACTGTCCTTACCTTCATGGACACCAATATGAGGCGCAGCATTACTCCAGAGGAAAGTATCATCGTCGTGTTGAGGTAAGCAAGATTTTATTAATGGTGACCACATTTTAATGTGCAGGACTTTGTTGCTTAGTGATTTTTTTCCTAAAAATGTATGTTATAAGATATGTGGGGGTGTTATTGGAAGATACCTTTTTTGGCTTTAATATGTTAGTACCATTTTAAAGTCAGTCGGTTAGTTGGTATCCAGGGCATATAACATGTGAAGGTTTTTAGCTGTTTTTGTGTCTTTGAATCGGCTTTCCCTGCAAATTTTGCCTAATGTCAGCATCATGCTGAGTGTACCCCAGCAGCCTCCCTTTAATATACATAGTGCATGTAAATGGTGTCCGCACAGGAGGTGTATCATTTCTTATTGGAATCGTGGCTACACCGCCATTGGTGGCATTGGTTATAGTATTCACGCTAATGTAATTTTTGTATGGATATTCATTCACAATAGCCATAGACAGTTTGAATACGATACGTGGCATATCAAGCATTAGAGGAGTGTTAAGGAACCTCCAGCTCTCTGGCTGTTTTTACCCTATTCCATGGATAGTTTATGATGTTGGTACCCAAAAAAAAAAAAAAAAAAACATGCATTATAGGTAATGTAGGTAATTATAGGTATATGTGTATGCTGTCCCCTTTCCTGGGCTACTTTAATGATATTTTATTTTCATTTCCCCACAGATTCCTTGCTACAGGGAACTCGTTTGCATCACTGCATTTTGAGTTTCTTTTGGGAACCTTGACGATTTCTCTGATTGTGCGTCACACTTGCCAGGTCATTTGGGAACAACTCTGAGAGACGGTGATGCCACAGCCCAAGGTGGACGATTGGTTTCGGATTGCTGAGGGCTTTAATGTATCAGCGCAGTTTCCAAACTGCCTGGGGGCAATGGATGGCAAGCACATTCGTGTGAAGAAGCCTCCTCACTCAGGGTCCTGATTCTTCAATTATAAGCATTATTTTTCTATAGTGCTGATGGCTGTTGCTCACATCTTTAGTGCTGCTAGAATGGGTGAGCGGCTTCGTGCTACTCAGCTTGCCCTTCCCGAGTCCAGAAGACTGCCTGGATCAGTATGTCCGCCGGCTCCATTTGTCTTCATGGCGGATGAAGGGTTTGCAATGACTCACCATGTTATGCGGCCCTTCCCAAAGTGTGGTTTGGATGTCAGGAGGCGTATTTTCAACTACCGATTGTCTCGTGCCAGTCGGTATGTTGAGTGTGCTTTCGGAATACTCTCTAGCAAGTGGAGGGTGTTTCTGTCGTCCATACAGATGGATCCGGAGAATGCTACCCGGGTGATTCAAGCTTGTGTAGTTCTACACAACTTCACCCGTATTAACGAGGCTTCCTCTTTTGTTGACTTGGAGGAATTTCCAGCGTCAACAGTTTTGGGCTTGGATCGGACCCTGCATAGACGACCTGGTACTGAAGGTATTGCAGTTCGGGAACTCTTTGCAGACTAATTTTTGAGCCCAGAGGGGTCGTTGCCATGGCAGAGGGATGCTATTCGTGGCAGTGTTTGATAACTTCTGTTCTCGTTAGTTTTTTTGAAGGTAGATTATCTAACTTTATTGGTTTTAGTTGAGTGTAGGGACTCGCAAGAGAATGAGGATCCTTGACATGCGCTTGCGGGCTGAGGTTTTTAGGACAGAATACCTTTCTAAGTAAATCCAAAGAGCATAAATATTGATTCACCAACATTGTGTGGTGACTATAATCTCTGTTTTGTGAAGGGTATGGTCTCCAAAATTTTTTAATACCTTGTGTTGACCGGCATATAAACACAGATTTTTTTTTTTAAATAAAGTTTTGCACTGTAAATCATGTGTGTGTCTCTGTTTCTATATGGTAAATGTGTTTAAAATGTAAATGTGTGTGATGGATTGTAGGAACAAGAATAGCCGACAATGGACACTATTTTAGACTAAATTTTAATCAACCAAACCAACCAGATAATGAACAACTCCATAGAGTTAAAACACAAACCTAATCAAATAACATAAATAATAAAGAGAAGATTAAAAAACATTTACAACTTGTATAGCTCACGAGTAAAAGAGACTGGGCCATAGGAACTTGACGCAGGCACATGGCCAGAATCTTGTGACCCGCTGGCAAAACTAGGCCCGTGAATTTGAGTGCCACTGGGGGAAATTTTGTTCATGGTACTCCTGATACTGTGGTGGGTGTTGGAACAAGGGGCCATGAGTAGGGGGAAGGAGGAGGCGGCTGACATGGTTGCACATGAGTTAGCGGTGGTGGCCTCATGACCCGCCGGCGCATATCATTGATTTAAGTCAGTATGTCTCCTGATAGGAGGAGGCATACATGTCCAAAACCAATGATATGGAGGCCATACATTGATTATATTTTTCAAGGGGAACCCGCCTTAGTAGCGGAGCAAAACCCCTCAACATGGCCTCTTCTTGCCCATCACTCCTTCTCTGGGCAAGAAACTCAATAACGCGGGAGTCAATCATTTCCGAGTTTGTTGCCCAGAGGAAGAGGGTTGGGCCTGACGCCTCCACCTGGGCTAAGCTTGTGTCCCCTGTTCAGGCCTGCGCGGTGATGTCATCTCTGCCTCAGGAGGTGGAGCTGGTTGCGACTCCTCTGTAGGGGTGTTGCTGAGCTGGTGGCTGTCCTCCTGATCATCCAGGCTATCCACGGTACTGTATTGAAAATGTAAAAACAATACATTGCATTCTGTGACTATTTTCCATGTTTTTTAATGTTTAAAAACACATGGAATGCAGCAGTATGTCTATTACATAAACGACAGGCCCCACATAATGAATTATCCTGTTCTAATGAATGGTATACGTTTGGACTAAATTAACGCCACACAAAAATGGCCGGAAAATACGAGAGAAAGTAGTGGCAGCTGTCAAATGGACAAACACTTTAGGAACATTCCTTAGTGTTTGGAGCTGTCCAGCACAAACATATCTCTACAAATTCAAGGAGCAAACCAAATGCTGATGTTAGATCCGTACTTACCAAGGGCAGTTTCACAAACAAGCAGAAATCACACTCCACAAAATCATTGAGAACTAGAACAGTGTCATTTTGTGTCAAACAACACAACCAGGTAGGAGCCAGCACATTCACATGCTAGGAAAAGTAGTTATTATACAGTGACGGGGTAGGGGCCGGCAATTTGACATTGAGACAAGGAGAAGAAGTAGATAGGAGCACAACATTAAAGTATGATCATGTACAGTATGCCAAAAAGAATAAGCTGACCGCTACAAAGAAAAGAAGAAACGATTGGAGAAAACAAGAGACCGGCAACAAAAAAAACAAAAAAAAACAAAGCCTGGTGCCCACCAACAACAAAAGGACCCCCTTTAGAAGTTTGTTCACCTATTAGCGGGACAGGTGACCAAGATCAGATTGTCAGGGGAACAACACCGTGCACCCCAGAAGATCGACTGTATGAAGAGATGAGACATGCAGGGCACACATGTCAGCCACCCGCTCTCTTCTGGCTCTGCATGTAGAAAGCACAGGTCTGTGGCATAGAAGGGAGGGCCCCACATGAAGAGAGAATGTAGCCGGCATATGCACAAATCATGCCCCATTGCATCATACAGCTAATCAGATAGCAGGGCAAAACAGCCAAAAATGTTAAGTTTACAGCAGGAAATGGATAACATGACATATAATGAGAAATGTGTAATTAAAAAAGAGGTGGGGTGGAAAGAGTACTTACGGCCTCAGATCCATGACAGGCCTAAGAAATTGCAGCTGTGCAGAATATAGATAGGGCCTCTTCTTGGAGCCGCCTTGGCCACTTTGTCCCCACTTGTTAATCTCTCGCCAAAATTGATCACAACAGCTATTCCACTGAGTTTTGGTTTGTTTCACTGTAGTGAAAAAAACAGACGTTTATTAAAAACACACCAGAAAGGAAGCCAAAAAAACCTCACAAAGGCAAGGAATAAGAATAAACACCAAATTTTACTGCCAAACCCACTCTCCACGTTAAAAATATAATTTATGGATCAAAAAATAAAATTCCGTTTGCATGGTACAGTAGGATAAAGAATGGTGAGAGGATTGTCCAAGCATGGCAGGAAGAAGGTGAATATTTGAGGAGTCCTGTTTAGAAAACACACACTTTTCCCCATAGAGGATGGTGACAACTATTGCATGCACTATTAATACAGGCGCAAAGATGCCACCTAAATAAACAGCCAATATGCTAGTGGAGACATATATCATATATGCTATACTCAAAAGGCAGGAACATCCATATTTCAATGTAAATTAGGCGGAATGTTAGAAATTTGGGCATAAACCAAAAAAAAAGGCCTAAGGAAAACTACAAGGCGAACAACAAATGAGACAGTAGCATGGCCTACTTGAAGTTGAAGATAAATAAAAGTGACAACACAAGGGTAGGACAGAAAAAAACATAGCTGGCATTTACCCAATTCTGCACGTGATCGGCTGTCGCCTTTCTCCCATTCCGCACGCCGCATGCGACGTGCCACCTGCTCCCAGGCTACTTACTTGCATACACGATCCTGGTACCCACTACTCCTGCTGTACCACAGTTCTGGGCGCTCCTGGACCAAGGTAATCAATTTTTCAACATTCCACCTTGGCATGGTTAGCAAGTTTTCTTCTCTGCACACAGACACACAACTTGCCACACGGTGAAGAGGGATCTGTAATCTATTTGCAAAGCCTGCTTGCTCTCCATATTTTTTGGAATCACGAACCATGGACGTGGAGGACAAACTCTGCATTTGCCGAGTTTTCCACAGACCCATTGATAACCAACGGACGCAACGGACACGGAATCAAAGAACGGTCGTGTGCACGAGGCCTAAAACTGTGAAAAATACGCCTTAAGATAATCATAAAATCAGGTCCAAACATGTTCGCCCCTGAAGAAGCCTCATTGACGAAACCTAGGTCGGGCTAGACTGATGGAATCTATGGACCTGATTTTATCATTCTCTTAAGGAGTGTTTTTCAGTTTTATTGTGAGTATAATAAAAATAGTTTTGTAACTCAACTTTGCAGCCCTTCACTATGTGCCTGAAACTTTGATTCTGCAGGAATGTTGCTTTGAAGAAAGGCTGCTATCCCGTGGGACTCAAGTGTTTTGGCTGTTTTACAGGAAATAACCGCTTCCCTTGTGAACAGTGTGTGAATTGGGACGTATACGAGGCAGCGCTACCATCTTTTTGTACTAAGACTGATTTAATATGATTATGACCCACATCGCTCTGAGGTCTGCAAAGCCGATCATACATCAACGAACACAGTGGTGAACTTTTTTGTCTTTGTTTTTATTTTTAATTTTAATTTATAAATTTTTATTTTTATTTTTCTTGTTTAATATTGGTTAAATGTGCTGCATATGTGCCGGGGACAATAATATAGTTAAGTTGTGTGGGAGTTCAGGAGTTGACATATTCCAATTTTTGCTGTCAAGTAACCCTGCACTGCATAGGTTACAGCGACCAAAAATTTTAGAAATCTTCCAACCCATTTTGCGTGAATTAACCCCTCCTCTGCTTGGGTGCCAGGGGCCTACATTTCTAAAAATCGCCTGTTCCATTGGTGGGTGACATGAACCCCTCCGCACTGCGGAGATTCCACTGTGCCAACGACCAGATAGGACGTCTATCCTCGAACCATTGATCCACCACTGGTGAGTTAGTGGAGGACCCGGCCAGAGAAGAGAGTCTTAGATCCCTGCCCCCATGCACCTGAACAGAGACATCTTAGTGGAAGCATGCTCAGAGTTGTTATAAGCCACCTGCACGAAGGGTAGATGCATGGCCCATTCCACCTGGCAGTCTGACACGAAGCACCGGAGATACTGCTCCAGGGTCTTGTTAGTCCTTTCCGTCTGACCGTTGGTCTCTGGGTGAAACCCGGAAGAAAATAACAAATTTATACCCAACTGGGAGAAGAAAGAACGCAGGAACCGAGAGATGAATTGGACACCTCTATCTGAAACAATATTCTCCGGCGCTCCATTTAATCGAAAGACATGGTTCAAGAACAAATCTTCCAATTCTCTGGCCGAGGGCAATCCGGGAAGTGGGATGAAATGAGCCATTTTACTAAAACAGTCCACCGCTACCCAGATTACCGTACTACCAGAGGACCTTGGCAAATCTGTGATGAAATTAATGGAGATGTGAGTCCATGGAGCCTGAAGAATGGGCAGTGGGAGCAAAGTACTAGGAGGTGCGGACCAAGATGGTATACACTAAGCACACACACTTCATGCCTGGATGTAGGCCTTAACATCCAAGGACATATTGGGCCACCAAACGTGGCGTTTGACAAGTGAAAGTGTTTTCTTAACACCCAGATGCCCGGCAGACTTGGAGTCATGAAGCTGTTGGGTAACCTTAAACCGAAGGTTAACCGGCATAAACCATCGATTATTGGGCTTGTTTGGAGGACTCTCTGCCTGTGAAGGCTCGAGAAGAAAGGACAAGTCCTCCATTTACTCTGTGGTCCCTAAAGCGACCAGGAAATATTTAGTCAGAAGCAGCCTCAGGAAAGCGGCGGGACTGGGCATCTCCTTCACATTTTAGAACCCGGCTTATAAGTGAGACGAAAATTGAAGCGGGTGAAGAACAAAGCCCACCCGACGGGAGTTGAGTCTCTTGGCACTCTATATGTACTCTAAATTCTTGTGGTGAGTGTGAACTGTAATGGGATGTTCCGCACCCTCTAACCAATGTCTACACTCTTGAATAGCCAATTTTACTCCCAGAAGCTCTCTAATGCCGATGTCATAAGTACGCTCGGCTGGAGAGAGCTTTCAAAGAAAAGGCACAGTAACCTCTCAGGGACCCCGGAATACTGTAAAATAACTGCCCCAACCCTGACCTCAGAGTCATCGACCTTGAGTGTCTGGGTGAGTAAGGTGAGTAAGGATGAGTAAGGGTGAGTAAGGATTGGCGCAGTGCAAAAAGCCTGCTTTAGCATTTCAAAGACCTTTATCTGCCTCTCTCGTCCACTTTGAAGGATTAGCTCCTTCTTAGTGAGGTTTGTGAGAGGTACCACTACCACAGAAAAATTCTTAATAAACTTGCAGCAGAAGCTTAAGAAACACTGCAATCCCTTCAGATCCTTAGGCTGAGGCCAATCCAAGACAGCAGAAAGTTTGGATGGATCCATAGCCAGTCCCCTTTCTGAGAAAATGTACCCCAGAAAAGGCAATTCCTTTACTTCAAACAGACACTTCTCAAGTTTGGCATTTCTCTCTCAGCTTCTGCAAAATCTGACACACGTGTCTCTGACGGGACACCAGATCCGACGAGTACATTAGTATGTCGTCTAAATAAACAACAACAAATCTACCCAAGAAATCCCTGAGGACATCATTGATGAACTCCTGGAAGACCACGTGAGCATTACAGAGACCAAAAGGCATAACGAGATACTCATAATGCCCGTCCCTGGTGTTGAATGCGGTCTTCCATTTGTCACCTTCTCTAATGCGTGCCAAATTGCATGCACCCCACCGAGTTTGGTGAAGATCCAGGCTCCTGCCCCTGACAAAACAGATCGTCAATCAGAGGCAGAGGGTACCGATTCTTTACCGTGATCCAATTGAGGGTGCGAAAATCGATGCAGGATCTCAAGCCTCCATCCTTCTTCTCCACGAAGATGAACCCAGCTCCAGCGGGGAAGTGGATGAACGAATGAAACCCTTCTCGAGATTCTCTTTAATATAATCCCGCTGGGCCTGAATCTCAGGACCATTGAGATTATATAGATGTCCTCAGGGTGGCGTGGTACCTGGCAACAGATCTATAAGACAATCATATGACCTATGGGGAGGTAACACATCAGCCCCCTGTGGACTGAACACGTCCTGGAAGTGATGGCAATGCTGAGGTAATACACTTTATACTTCCGTAGTAGCAAGTGGCAACTCAGGACAAATGCACTTAGTGAGGCACTCAGTATTCCACCGGCATATCTGACCTGAGCACCAGTCCACTATGTGATTATGGAGTCTCAACCAAGTGAGACTCAAAATCAAAGGAGTGGATGGCATGTCCAGGATAAAAAGGCTTAAGATCTCCTGATGGTCAGCCCCCACTGTTTGCTGCTTCCCGGGCATCATCCACACTGCACAACCATCCTGGAGAGGATATCCATCTATAACAGTCACTGACAGGGTGGTCTTTGGTCTGGATCAGTGGGATGCCAAGTCGATGAATCTGTTGATGCCAAGTCGATGAACCTGCTGCCCCGGAATCAATCAGGGCAGAAAACACATGGACTTTGTCTTGCCAATGTAGTGAGACAGGTACCATCACTCGGCTTCGAGGAGGAATAACACCTAGGAGGTTCTCCTCTATGCCCCCTAGGTTCATTTGTTTCCTGATGGCAGGAGGGGCAGGTCTTAATGAGACAAAACACAAAAACAAGCACAGACCTTTCTGCCGGTGACAAGTTCGTGCTACCTGTGTAAAGTTTAGGAACTCCTGCCTATCTCCTGTGAAGGAGTCAGGCAGAGGGATCTTCGGCTCCATTTGGTGTCTTACGACGATGGTGGGTAACGTAGAGGCTCCTTGGAGCAGCTGCCGAACCTCCTTCATCATGTTATACAGTTGCTTCTGGATCTGAGCTTCAGCAACTGATGGCACATTAGGGCGTCATTGAGACAACAGATTAACTGCTCCTGTTAATTCCGTTAGCTGCTGCTGGATTCTTTCCATGCCAAATGTTAGTTGGGCCCACTGTTCTGTAATGCAAGGCTCCAACGGAACAGACCAGTGTAAATTAAGCAAGGGGTTTATTCAAAAAATAAACAAAGTCCAGGCAAACTTCACTGGTGACAAATAACAGGAAAACGAAAGCGAGGGAAGCCAGTTGTAGTCCTAATCTGTGCTTTAAATCGCTGTGCACACTTGCCAGACAAAAGGATGCGTCACGGGGGATTCCGGGTCCTGGGTCCCACTGGAAAGGATGAAGTCCAGGCAAACTTCAGCCACTAGCACAAGTAATTGTGACCTGTACCTGGAAAGGGAAGGATGACAGTGGGCACTGACCGACCAGGGAGACCACCTATTATGTGCCTGCTAACAAATCCTAAGGTGCCAAGTGTCCACTCCCCATAGATCATGAAACTGCCCTACACCTGTGTACAAGGCCTTGGCTGATCATTGGCCAATTAGACCAATGCCGGCCCCCTAATCTACTTTAAATTTGTGGCCAGGTGCTATTCCCATCACTGGTTGGCCAAGCGCATAAGAAGTGCATACATGTGACCGCGCATCCCCTTGCGAACCTGTTCCCTAGCGTACAAGTGGACGCATCGACAGGCTCAGCGAGAGTACGCTGAGAATGTCGCTGTACTGCCTCTAGCCCGGCCAACCTGTCCCCGAGACCCTGATGGTCTTCCCCTCCAGCTCACATGCGAATGCATCCCCACGTCTGTTCGCAAAGAAGTCGGATCTGGTGTATCAGTGGAGACACGTGTAACCTGTCCCGCTGCTCCACGAGGACCACTTTGGTCACACCGGAGTGCGAGACAGGTGAGGATCTTACATCAGTGTTTCAAAGAAAGCTGATTTATAGCAATACAAAAAATCTTGGAGGCTGGTAATAAAAGATTTTTATTTTCATGATGACATAGCTTTAAAATGCTGTATGTTATATAATAACCACACTATTATAACCTTGAGTGCAAATACACTGTAAGGGAAACCTGAAATATAAACATTTTAGATTTGTATGTAGCAGTTATTATGTATCTACTGTTGTTAAAAGTGTTTTATTGAAGGATATGTATATGCAGTCCTAATACAACCATGCAAAATTTGAATACATGTTGGTATGACATTACATCACTGCTAGTTATTTTCATTGTTTTGCTCCTTTAAAGGGGTTACCGGGTGTCCTTGAAGCTGCGGACACTCCTCTGACTGCCCGATTGACGGGGCTGGACAACTTGCATGGCCCTTACAATCTCGCTCCTTCACAGCTGATTAGGGTAGTGGTGCAAGAACAGAGTCTGTGCTTCTCTTACTGGAGCGTCTGGATATGCACTGCTACACTTCTGAATAGACTCATCTCTACTCTGCTGCAAAATATCACAACTTTACTGTATATATATATATATATATCATCATCCCTCAGGAGGGCACATCACTTGTAAAATTGAATCATAACACATACATGCTTACAGTTTTTAAAGGCACAGTACTCCTAATGGTTGTCTATAGATATTGCACAGAAAGCATAACAGTTCTCACTGAGAGGCGCTGTCTCTTTAACTATATACAATCAATAAATACAGTCCAGTACTAGTCCCAGTGGGACCCCCTGTTACAGGGGTGGTCAGGCCTTTAGGCCACCATGTGTCAAGCTCTATGGGTCACTCCTTATTTGCAGCCACCACACTCTATCTCTCGGACCTTATCAGTGAGTCACCTTACTCTACCTGCCCCATACAGGTCAAGTGTTTCCAGTGACTGACTCATAGACCAGGGTGTTTCTGCCTCTTTGTTCCAGCAGCATTCTTTTCCTGCTGCCTCTTCTTTCTCAGGATACTTAGCTCTTCACACCTGGCATCTGATCTGTCTATGCATCGCTGCAGTCATTTTTTCCGCAGAAACCTAAACAGCACTATGGACAATTTCTCTCTCTTGCACGGCTACCTTGCAGTCACCACAGCAGTGATGGTGGCACAAAAAGGTAAGTGGCATCTGACGTTTCTATTATTTGTTCCATTAGTGTTAGGCCATAGCTCTGTATTACAGCCAATAATACATATGCAGGAACTGATGCAGCAAATTATTGTGTTAAAGTGAAATAAATAAAAAAGTTGACATATTAGATATTGCTGTGTCTGTTACAACCAGCTCTATAAAAACATCACATGACCTAACCGCTTAGGTGAACACCATAAAAAGTAAAATAAAAACAGAACAAAAAAAGCTATTTTTGTCAGCTTACATCACAAAATCAAAAAGGCATATGCCCCCAAAATAGTACAAAACCTTCACCTAATCCGCAAAAAATGAGACCCTACCTAAGAAAATCAGCCAAAAAAAAAAAAAAAACTATGGGTCTCAGACTATGGAGACACTAAAACATTTTTTGTTTCAAAAATGATTTTATTGTGTAAAACTGAAAATAAATAGGAAAAAGTATACAGTATATATTAGGTATTGACACGTTCGTAATTACCTACTCTATAAAAATATCACATTATCTACCAACAAAGGGAACGCTGTAAAAATAAATACATAAAAACTGTGCCAAAACAACGTGTAATATTGAATGACCAAAATCATATGTACCCAAAAATGGCACCAATAAAAACATTGACTCTTCCTGCAAAACAAACGAGCTACTGCACAAGAAGATCGGCAGAAAAAAATAAATAAAAATATGGCGTTCAGAAAATGGAAACAAAAACACGAAAACATATTTATTTTTTTCAAAAGCTTTATTATGTAAAACTGAAACAAACAAAAAGAAAGTTGACTTATTTGATATTATCGGGTCCGTAACAACCTACAAAAGTAGCACATGATCTAACCTGTCCCTTCAGATGAACACTGTAAAAACTAAAAATGAAACTGTGCCAGAACAGTTTTTATCTTGCCTCACAAAAAAATATAATATAGAGAGATCAAACATCTTATATACCCCAAAATTATACTATTAAAACTGTCACATTATCCCGTAGTTTCCAAAATGGGGTGACTTTTTGGGAGCTTCTACTGTAAGGGTGCATCAGGGGGCTTCAATTGGGACATGGTGTCAAAAAACAATTCAGCAAAATCTGCCTTCCAAAAACCATATGGCGCTCCTTTCTTCTGCAATTTACCACCACATGTGGGGTGTTTTTGTAAACTGCAGAATCAGAGAAATTGATATTGAGTTTTGCTTGGCTGTTAACCCTTGATGTGTTACACAAAAAATACTTAAAATAGAAAATCTGCCAAAAAGTAAAATTTTAAAATCCCATCTCCATTTTCCTTTAATTCTTGTGGAACACCTAAAGGGTTAACAAAGTTTGTAAAGTCCGTTTTGAATAAATTGAGGGGTGTAGTTTCTAAAATGGGGTAATTTATGGGTAGTTTCTACTCTGTAAGGCCTCTTGCACGCGGCCGTTATTCGGCCGTTCTGTGCATTGGGGACCTCAGTTTGCCTGGGCACCATCTGTGCGGATGCCACGACGGATCCAGACCCAGTCAACTTGAATGGGTCCGTGATCCGTCCGCACCGCAAAAACATAGGACAAGTTCAAGTGAATGGTGCGGTGAGCATATTGCAGACCCGCTGTATGTGTGGGCCTTAAGGCCCACAAAGTGACTTAAGATATGAACTGGTCCTTAAAATGTGGGTTTTGAATTTTTTTAAATTCTAAGCCTTCTAACGTCCTAAAAAATGAAATAACAACAGAAAGTAGACATATGTGGAATTTTAAGATATATATATTTTGTAAGGTATCAATTTCTGTTTAAAAAATTGAAATTTAGAAAATTGAGAGTTTTTCCAATTTTTTTAATTATGAATTTTTTCATTAATAAAGGTGAAATATTTTGACTCAATTTATGACTGTCATGAAGTACAATTTTTCAAGAGAAAACAATCTCAGAATGGCTTGGATAAGTAAAAGTGTTCCAAAGGTATTACCACATAAAGTGACACATGTCAGATTTGCAAAAACTGGCCTGGGGTATAAGGGGTTGAAGCTTTACATTTTACAAGTTAAAGAGGACCTTTCACCTGAAAATTTATGTGAAAATAAAGATATACCCTTACTTGCCTGCCCCCTGTGGTGCTTATTCAGCTCTTCTTTTTTCAATATGTGCCCCGTTTGTCCGCTGTGCCCACTGCAATATTTCCCGCCTTCTATGCTAATTAGCCATTCGGCTCAACTGGGCAGGCCTGCAAAAGTTCCCCTGGGTGTGTCTGTCTTCTCCTGGCATCAGAAGAAAGGAGGTGAGGGGACCCTGTGGCCACTGCCACCAATGATATTAATACTGAAGGGGGAGGAGAGATGGGGAGGGTGCACTGGCCACCAATAATGTCCTTTAATACTGGGGACAGGGGGGCACACTGGCCACTAATGTTATAATACTGGGGACAGGGGGGCCACACTGGCCTCCAATGTTTTAATACTGGGGAGGCGCACTGGCCACAATGACTAGTAACGTTTCATATACAAATGCAGGCAGAGGAAACACACTGCCGGCATCTGCCTGTGAGAGAGCGCGGCGCTCGCGGCAGTTAATTGCCTCTGATCGCAGCGCTAGGTCACAGGCAGGTGCCAGCAATGTGTTTCTTTGCCTGCATTTGTATATGAAACGTAACTAGTCATTGGTGGCCAGTCGCTCGCCTCTCCCTTTATTGGTGGTCGCGGCAGCAGCAGCACAGGGGAGGGAGAGACTGCCTCCTTCTCCCCATGCTGCTGAGGAGAACATGGCTGCGCTGATAGCAGCGCAACCACATTCTCTGATTCTGGGGTGTGCAGTAGCACTAAAAAAACCTATCCTGGTATTGAGCTCGATACCAGAGATAAGTATTGAATGGGTATCGAAACTTCGATATCCGAAACAACCCTAGTTGCTGCACTACTGCATATATGCTAATCCAGGCCAATTCTAGGTTTTCTGCTGCAAATTGAATGTCCCTCTCCCCAGCTCTACTGCTAAAGACATATTTGGATGGACATTCCATAGGAGAACTGACTTAGTTACCCATATCATAAGATTTAGCCCTAGATTCTAATGTTGGGGTGCTTAGCCTTCCCACTGAGGTAGAAAATATCCTGATCGGTTAACAGCCGCCTGTCAGCGAATTTGTCCTCTTCCAATAGGCCTTTCAAGTCAATGCAAATGTCACGGCATTTCAGTTTGTCGTCTGCTTTAAACCTGAAATATCTGTAATCTGTGTGGCTTGCAGCACAGATATTTTTGTAGGATATGCTACACTGTGGTTTGTGGCACTTGTAGTTCCATACTAGTCAGCCTGGATGAGTTTCTAGGACTATGTCCATACATGGCACAAATCCTGATCACCATCTATAGGCGGGCCAGGCTTTTCCTATGACATACACAGCCAGTCTTTTCAAATGACTTCACCGAATGTGACCTGCAGTTTCTATGCGGAGCATATTTACCAAATTTATTCTGTAAGTTTGCTGTCATGACTAATTTTAGTTGAGAGGTGAAACCCATTCTTTATCCATTGATCCGTGACTTCAAGTTTGCTGCACTGCGACAACAGATCCAACAATCAAAAATGATTTTTCTTCCTGAGATGTCGCCATCTTAATTCTGCCCCTTTGTGTTTAAACTAACAGGTTTAAATTAACCTAAAGGGGCAAATTCATGAAAACTGTCTAAAAGAAAACTGTTTCCCATGGCAACCATTCATAGCACAGCTTTTATTTTTCAAGAGCAGAATTTACCCACATCAATCAGCTGTTTGAAGGGGGCACAGTATTTTGACAAGTGCTGCGGCCTATTCATAGTATACAAAACATAGTGCTATTTTACCATTATTATTATTAAAGTGCCAAGATGGTGATGGTGGTATAGCAGCAGCAGGGTCACTGGTTGTTGGCTTTTCTGAAGAGGTGGGTTTTCAGGTTTCTTTTGAAGGATTCCACTGTAGGTGAAAGTCTGATGTGTTGTGGTAGTGAGTTCCAGAGTATGGGGATGCACAGGAGAAATCTTGGAGGTGATTGTGGGAAGAGGTGATAAGAAGAGAGGAGAAAAGGAGGTCTTGTGAGGATTAGAGATATATGATATAGTGGTGATGTTTGGTATTGCATCTCAATCCCTACTCAATTCAAAGGGTGTAAACTAAAATATCTGTAATAATATGGTGCTGCCAATAGTGATGAGTGGCATCAGCTATATTCAATTTTGTGATATTTGACAAATATATGGGTGAATATTTGCGAATTCGCTATATTCGATTACTAACATTCATTGCAAAAATCGCAATGTAAAAATCGCATGAAGTGAACTACCAATATTCTCATCGCAATAAAAATCGCATTATGATTATTTGCGCTCCACTCTGTCAATGAGTGGAGCACGAATATTCGTAACGCGATTTTTATTGTGATGCAATTATCGGCACTTCACTGTAATGTGCATTGTGATGTGTACTGTGTAAAAAAAAATATATATTTGTGATTACGAATATAAAGCTCAACATTCTAAGTATTCGCAAAATTGCCGATATTCGCAATAAAAATTCGCTTTTCAACACTAGCTGCCAACAGCTAAGAAGTCACATGCATGTTTCCCGAGATAGAAATCATGTATTTCATGTGCTACTGCATAGTCATTATCCTACGGTGCTCTGTAAAGTAACATGCCTTATACACAACATAATACTATACATAGTTTGCTAGTTACTTTCTTTTATGTACACCTGCTGATATTAGTATTTTATTGCAGCTTTTCTGCATTAGCATTTAGCATCTGCACCTGAATTATGAAGTGTTATAAATATCCTTTGCATCAAGCTCCAGGCACTAATAATACAATCATGGCTATACAGTCAAAAAAAATCACTTCTAGAAACTCTCTCTACTAAATGATTCATATTTTAGGCAGCGAGTCTATATAATATTCATAAAGAATGTATTTGCTTTGATCAGTTAATGCTTACAGAGAATCATTTTTTATTACCCTATGACCTACTTTTAGTAATTTTCGTGTTTCTTTCCAGACTTATTAAAGGCATGCCTACTGTCTTATATGTGATTATTTCAGGAACATTCGTTGATTACTCATTTCTGCTCCAGATGTTCTAGGACTTAAAAAGCATTCACATTCAGTCATCTTATTGTTTTTGTTTTATGAACACACAGACCTGGCTTATGCTAATAGAGGATTTTAATATCTTAGAAAAATACTGACTTTAAATGTTTAGTTCTCCAAAGGGAGTCATTTGTTTTCTGGTGTTTCCGTACATATTTTTAGCATTCAATAACACATGAAGCTACCATAGCCTTGGCTGACAAAAGGATTAATTGTAACTAACATACCCACTAACCCATCAAAACACACTTCACGCAGTGAAGAGAACAATGGTGCTGTGCACTTGAATGACACATATTGTGTCAAGAAACATAATGTCCCAACTGGCTATGCAGCTGGTGGATGTATTTTGGCTTTCTGCCAATCCATCTTACTTCATGATTTTTCGTCTCTCTTCTTTTAAGGCAAACAATAGCAGTCTGCATGACCAATACATTTGTACAATTCAGTATTATATTCAACTTGTTATGCATGTTAACCTATTATTTGTACATTATGCAATTACTTCTGCCAAAGATTTATTTCAGTTGAATACTTCAGATAAAAACGAATAATAGACTAAAATAGAATATACACTGTCAAAGAGAACGTGCTCACCAGGAGTTTTTTTTGTTTTACATAGTGACCTAAGTTTTATGTAATTATAATAGAAGGTAAACATCCATTGGTTATTTAACTGAAAAAACTACAGTTAAGTGTGGAAATATATTTGGGGAAGGGCAACAACATGATATGTGAAAAATCACATAGTGCAACACAAAAGATGCAAACATTATATCTGGGTTAAGCCATCATTCTGATATGATAAAATATGAGACTGTCAACCAACATATTTTGATCAAAACACATCTGTGCCCACCTAACAGTCAGGCAGGACCTACTCAGGCCCGGCGCCACCAGTAAGGCGACCTAGGCAGTCGCCTAGGGCGCCATTTAGCAGGGGGCGCCCGTTGTGGTTTAAAAAAAAAGAAAAATGTTGGTTATATAAGTTAACTTAAGTGGCGGCCAGCCACCGGCGGCCCTCACGGTGCGCCGCCTGAGCGGCTGAGGCTACGCGCTAAAGAATCTCCGGCCGCCGGCTCAGTGCTGCGCAGCCTGCCTGAGCCTGCTGTCTGTGTCTGCTCTGTGCTGTCTGACATGTCGGAGGACAATCGGGGCAGAGGCTGAGCCGCTGCTGCCTGCCTCAGTGAAGCCGTGGGGTTGGGGCGGAGGCGCACCAGCGCAGCAGGCGGACCAGAGAGACAGTCTGTCAGACTGTCACTGACAGTGACAATGACAGTCGGACACCGCTGTGCTGTCTATCTCTCTGGTGGTCTGAGTGACTATAACTGCTGCTACCTTACCTGGCTGCTGGCTTCAGGCTGCTGAGGGTGGGGAGCGGGGGCGGAGCTCTGCCGCCCTGGCCTGAATGATCTTGATCTGAATGCCCTGACCCCTCCCTGACCCCACCCACCATTGAGCATGTGACGCAGAGAGAGAGGTGGAGCTAAAGAGGAAGAGAAGGACGCACACTGAGCAGCAAGCAGCAGAGCAGCCAGCCATGACCACCACGGTCCACCAATTTGCCTCCCCGACCCCCAGTGCGGCAGCAGTGGCAGTGCCTCCTTCTTCTGGGACAGAACAGAAGTGGGCTCCTACCTGGATTGGAGTGCAGCCTGCAGGTGCAGCTGCTTTCTTGTTCCCTAGGACCCCAGGGTGACATTGATGAATGGTGTAAGTACCGTGTTTGTCTCCAGTCCCCAGAGCCAGACCAAGAGCCAGATTGCAGCCAGAGACCAGCTCATCTTATTGTCCTGGTGGTAAGTAGTCAGTAGACAATGTGCAATATGTTTATTATTTACTGTATTTTTGCCTTATAAGACGCACTTTTTTGGGGGTGGCCATGCGCCTTATAAAGCAGATTGCGGATACTTCACTGGCCGCTATGCTTCACAGAGCGGCCAGCAAAGTATTAGTGTGGAGGGAGGATACGGGAAAGGGGTGGAACATATGTGATTTCATGATATGGGCAGATCATCTGATAAGGGGAGGCGGCAAATTTTTATCTTGCCTAGGGCGGCAAAAATCCTTGCACCGGCCCTGGACCTACTCTAAACCTATCTATGCCATTGGGCATCTACATTTAGGAGAGCAGACCCTGCACATATAGTGTACTTTTTCTTGTTACCTCTGTGTGCATAAGGAAACCAATGAGAGGAAGACCCCGCGACAGCTATATGTACCACCTAATCAAGGTCACCTGTGGAATAGACTAGGCAAAAGTGCACAAAAATGCTAAGATAAAATTGAAGCGCATTCATATTTGAAGGTGTCACTCCTTCAAGTATATACTGCAGACTAAACAAAAATCACAGAAAAAGATTAAAAAAACATCCTGTATGATGTAATAAATGAATATGCGGATGTGCATGGCTATGTTTATTAAAGAAAATCACAGAAAATAATGCACTAACACAATCAATGCGAACATTATATATGGACTAAGCCCTCATTCTGTTCTAAAATATGAGACTCTAAGCCAATATATTTTGATTAAAACACATCCGTGCCCACCTACCAGTGCCAAGGTGGTCTTTGTTAGGCAGGACCTACTCTAAACCTATCTATGTAGTTGGGCATCTACATTCAGGTGAGCAAACCCTGCACATACCGTATAATGGGCTGCTTCTTGTTACCTCTTTGTGCAGTCAAGCATCCAATGAGAGAAAGCGAACACACAGCTATATGCACCACCTAATCAAGGTCGCCTGTGGGATCGGCTGGGCAAAAGTGCACAAAAATGCTACTCCCAAATTAAAATAGAGGCACATTCACACGTGAAGTTGGAATTCCTGATGCCACATAACATGATATGTAAACCTAAAGAAGGGCAGAATATGACTCATAAGGACCAGCTTCATTTTTGTATTTGTATTTTTAACTCCCCATATTCAAGGACAATAACTTTTTAATTTTCTGTTCACATATGAGGGCTAATTTTTTTCTGGACAAGCTGCATTTTTTAATGACATAGTTTTATTTACTAAATCTAGTATTGTTAAACAGGAAACAAAATTCTTTGTGGGGTGAAATTGAAAGAAAACAACAATTCAAGTTATGTTTTTTTTTGTTTTTTACTTTATAGTGTTCATTGTGTGCTAAAAATGATATCCTTATTTTGTGGGTCGGTAATTATGGAGATACTACATTTGAATAGTTTATATTTCATTTTACTACTTACAACAAAAAAACACTGAAAAAGTAGCATTTTTTTTTGCATTGCCATATTCTGACACCCATAACAAACACCAGGATTTACAGGATCAGGAAATCTCAGGACTGAATATTGTTTCCATTAATTAATATAGTACATTCATGTTTGGTATGCCAAGATTATTAAAATATGCTATGTTATTCTTAAAGAAGGTTCCTATGAGAAAATATGATATAGGTCAGAATTACAGTATGTCTTGCTACTGTGTATCCTTGCATATAATTAGCCATCCTCCTCACATGACTGGGCTGGAAGCTTATAGGGTGCAATAATTATTAAAATAACAGGGATGCTGACCAATGTGGTAGACTGGAGCACAGCCAGCTAACTACCAATTGGTGACTATAACATTCAAAACAAAAAAATGCATAGCTCACAGTTGACTGTGAGCTATCAATTTTTTTCTGTTTAGGAAGCTTATAAGGGCTTAGAAGACACCTTATAAAATGTCATATCAATATACAGATAGGTTCACACTAAGGTTCACATTTCTTGGCCAAGATGTTGTTGGTGAAGTCACTGCTATACCACTTAATGGATTCTGCTTCCTTTAGGGATCTGATGGAGTGTGCTGAGCCTCGCTGGAGCATTCTTAGCTGGCATTATTTCTCAAAAATAAAAAAGGCATTCCTACCCTGTACTGTTATGTGGTGTAGAACGTGGACCACTTCTTAAAATTCTTGCTGTTTGGCAAGGTACATGGACACCTGGAGCGGGAGAGAGAGAGCAAAAAAGATATAATGAAAGGATATTTAAAAATCAAAATCATAGGATATCTCAGAGTGTTACATATCAATTTTCTGGCCAATATGAGCATATTTGATTTGTGAACATTTAATTAGGACATGATCCTTTTTTATTTATTTTTTTAAATTTGCTGTTTCAGACACAAAACAAATTTCAAGGAATCTTATATCTATCTCATGTTACCAGGTCACATGACAGATATGTAACACATCTCTGCTGCAGTCAGTCCTACTGTATATTGTAGATTTCTGTCAATGTTTTTTTAGATAGATAGATTAATAGATAGATAGATAGATAGATAGATAGATAGATAGATAGATAGATAGATAGATAGATAGAGAAAGTAATCCACGGCACTTCCACAAGCAAAATAAGACTTATGTGACTTTTATTCACCATAGCAACATTTTGGTCCACAAACTGGAACCTTTCTAAAGCAGTGATACAAACAGTGGGTTTAACAACTAGAGAAGAGCGCATTTTTCAAAAATTTGATTCGCCGGTTCGCCAAATTTTTCGATCTGAATATATTTGTGGCGAATTACGTAAAAAACTTCTATTTCCTGGCTGCTGAGAGCCTTTATAGTGGTGAAGAAAACTGTGTATTGCAGTAACCGGCATAGGAAGTCTGCTTTGGTAGTGAAATAATACTGTGAGTCCTTATGACATGCAGATGACAGGCGTTGCTCTTAGAATCACTGCATACTTCACTTATGTGGGTGGTCACGGGGCCAAAACTGACCAAATAACTCAAGTATCAACTCAACCTTACAGATAGATGTTACCGTCAACAAGAAGGGCACTCCTTTTACACCCTTGTCAGCTGATTCCACATAGATGTCTACAGAACCTGTTCTATTAAACGCTTATACAAATTATTATTATTATTATTATTATTATTATTATTATTATTATTATTATTATTATTTTGGCCTTCCTCTAAATTGTCAGAACAATAAACCACAAAAACTGATCCTGTCTGTGGAGCATACGCCTTCACTCGGTCAGCATTTGCTCAATAATCAATCAGTATTGCTAATGGCAAAAAAAACGGAGTGGATCAGAGATGAAACGTGAATGGAATATTTTGCATGTCTTCTGTGTTTTGTACCCATTAATGCTTTTGGCTACCAAATCATATCATTTATGATGGGACTATAAAGGCCATAAAGCTGCTACATGGACAGGAACTGTGCGCCTCGTTTTTCCTTCTTCTGACAGATCTGAAGAAGTGTCAAATAAATGATGATGTCAGCCAGGCCCAAAGCCACAATAGTGGACCAGGAGGTGGCGGCAGCATGAGCGGACAACAGAGCGGCACAATGACAGAGTCTGGAGGTGGTAGCAGCATGAGTAGTCCACAGAGTGACACAATGACAGAGTGTGGAGGTGGCAGCAGCATGAGTAGGCCAGAGAGTGGCACAAAGACAGAGTGTTAAGGTGGCCACAGCATGAGTAGGCCACAGAGTGGCACAATGGCAGAGTGTGGAGGTGGTAGCAGCATGAGTAGGCCACAGAGTGGCAAAATGACAGAGTGCGGAGGTGGCAGAAGCATGAGTAGGCCACAGAGTGGCATAATTAAAGAGTGTGGAGGTCGCAGCAGCATGAATAGGCCAGAGAGTGGCACAATGACAGAGTATTTAGGTGTCAGCAGTATGAGGAGGCCACCGAGTGGCACAATGGCTGATTCTGTATGTGGCAGCAGCAGAAGGAGACCACAGAGTGGCACAATGCCAGAGTTTTGAGGTGGCAGCAGAATAAGGATAGCTCATAGCGGCACAAAGACAGAGTCTGGAGGTGGCAGCAACATGAGTAGTCCACAGAGTGGAACAATGACAGAGTGTGGAGGTGGCTACAGCATGAGTAAGCCACAGAGTGGGACAATCACAGAGTGTGGAGGTGGCAGCAGCATGAGTAGGCCACAGAGTGGCACAATGGCAGAGTGTGGAGGTGGTAGCAGCATGAGTAGGCCACATAGTGGTATGATTAAAGAGTGTGGAGGTCGCAGCAGCATGAATAGGCCAGAGAATGGCGCAATGACAAAGTCTTTAGGTGGCGGCAGTATGAGGAGGCCACTGAGTGGCACAATGACCAATTGTGTATGTGGCAGCAGCAGAAGGAGACCACAGAGTGGCACAATGCCAGAGTCTTGAGGTGGCAGCAGCATGAGGATACCACAGAACAGCACAATGACAGATTCTGGAGGTGGCAGCAGCATGAGTAGTCCATAGAGTGAAACAATGACATAGTGTGGAGGTGGCAGCAGCATGAGTAGGCCACAGAGTGGCACAATGACATAGTGTGGAGGTGTCGGCTGCAGAAGCATGAGGAAGAGTCCACAGAGTGGCACAATGACAGATTCTGGAGGTGGCAGCAGTATGAGTAGACCACAGAGTGGCACAATGACAGAGTATGGAGGTGGCAGCAGCATGAGTAGACGTGACTTTCAGAGAAGGACCACAGCACTCAACCCAATGTTTGGCTGTATATATAGGGTGCTCGTCAAAATTGATATCCCCGTCTCCACTTCAGGAGTTACATAGAAAATTCATATAAAGTTTGACAGCACACCAGAGATTCTTTGCAAGTGTGTGAGTTTATTTAGCCGGATTGCATAATTATATAATAGTAGCTTCGAAGCTACCCTCGAAGCTACTACTATATAATTATGCCATCCGGCTAAATAAACTCACACACTTGCAAAGAATCTCCTGGTGTGCTGTCAAACTTTATATGAAGCAGCATGAGTAGGCCAGAGAGTGGCACAATCACAGAGTCTGGATGTGGCGGCAGCAGCATCATTAGGAGAAGGCCACTGAGTGGCACAATGACAGAGTCTTTAGTTGGCGGCAGTATGAGGAGGCCACCGAGTGGCACAATGACCGAGTCTGTATGTGGCAGCAGCATGAGGAGACCACAGAGTGGCACAATGACAGAGTCTTGAGGTGGCAGCAGCATGAGAATACCACAGAGCGGCACAATTAAAGAGTATGGAGGTGACTGCAGCATAAATAGGCCAGAGAGTGGCACAATGACAGAGTCTGGAGGTGGTAGCAGCATGAGTAGGCCAGAGAGTGGCACATTGACTGAGTGTGGAGGTGGCAGCAGCATGAGTAGGCCAGAGAGTGGCACATTGGCCGAGTCTATATGTGGAAGCAGCATGAGGAGACTATAGAGTGGCTAGGTGACATAATGTGAAGATGGCAGTAGCAGCAGCAGCAGCATCAGGAGGATACCACAGAGTGGCAAGCTGACATAGTTTGGAGCTGGCAACAGCAGCTGCATCAAGAGACCACAAATTGACCCGTTAACAGAGTGGGGCGGTGGGTGGCAATACCAGTACCCGCTGACGAAGGTGGGTGAAGTAAGAAGCACTTGGCATCAGATGTGTGGCATTAGGCGGTTTGCAGCATCAAAGTAGTAGCTGAGGTCGGTAGTCTGAAGAAACCGGTCTCTTGTATCAAAGTGTTGGTGTGGCACCATGGATGATGTATTCTGATGCATCAGGAATTGGTGGTTGGAAATCCTGGCTGATGCACGCCTGATTCATCTTGACAAAGGTCAGTCTCTCCACATTTTGGGTGGACAGGCGAGTTCTTCTTGGGGTAACTATGGCCCCCGCCGCACTAAACACCTGCTCTGATGCCACACTACTGGCCGGGCAGTACAGCTTTTTCATGGCAAACTCTGCTAGTTGCTGCCACAAATTCAGTTTGGCTACACAGTAGTCCAGCGGTTCTTCAATGTGAGGTGGCAGGGTGCAGTCCAAGTATGCCACCACCTGCTGGTTCAGGTCCTGCTCCAGGTCCACCTGGTGCTGCTTCTGGTGAGAATTTTTTTCATTATGCAGGTGAAGAAAGCTACTCATTAGCGACTGTAGAGTCAGGCTGCTGTTGATGGACCTGGTACTGCACCTGTTGTAGCTCAGTTTGTCCTCCCTCTCGGTGGGTATAAAAAGGCCCCATTCTGAACCGGTAGCGAGGGTCCAACAAGGTGGAGAGCCAGAAGTCATCCCTCTGACGAATAGTCACAATTCGGCTGTCACTACGCAAGCAAGTGAGCATGCATTTGGACCTTTTGTGCAAGTGACTCGGAGGGACTCCCTGCCTCCATCTCTACTGCATACTGCCACGGTGTGTTGGGGTCCTCTGTGGCCATGAGATCAAGGTGCCACGTCTCTTGTCCACTGACCAGTCATTACCACTCATCTTTTTGGTGGAGGAGTTGATCTTCTCCTATCAGACACCTGCTCCTACAGCCCAACTCCACTGCCACCCTCCATTGCACTCCACTTCATTTGAAGTACACTCTGTTCGCATCTACTCTCCCTCCAACCCCCAAGTAGCTGTTATTTACTGCCCCCAGGCCCAGCCACCATCTTTCTTGACCACTTTAACACCTGGCTCCTACACTTTCTTTCTGACAGCATCCCCACCATCATCATGGGTGACTTCAATATCCCCATTGACACCTGCCACTCAGCCGCCTCTAAACTCCTATCACTCTCTTCCTCCTTCGGGCTCTCACAATGGTCTTCCACTCCCACACACAGAGATGGTCACACTCTGGATCTTATCTTTACCTGTCTCTGCTCCCTATCTAACCTTTCGATTCGCCACTCCCCTATCCGACCACAACCTACTCACCTTCTCTTTACTGGTCTCTTCTGCTGCTCCCCGGTCCATACTCTAGCACACCCCTGCAGGAACCTTAAACATCTCGGCTTTTGCTTGCTCTCCGACTCTCTTCTGCCCCTCTCTTCAATTTGTTCCTCCAATACACAGATACTGCCACCACCCTATATAACACCACAATAAGTGCAACTCTGGACACTATTGCCCCACTTACACACAAAAAAACTGAAAAATCAACAGACAACCCTGGCACACCAACCTGACCAAAAATCTCAGACAAGCTTCCAGGGCTGCAAAGCGGCAATGGAATAAATCATATTCTAAAGATGAATTCACCGCATACAAGCAATCCCTCCTCATTTTCAAATCCTCACTCGCTGATGCAAAACAGGCCTACTTCTCATCTCTCATATCTTCCCTATCCCACAACCCAAAACAACTATTTAACACATTTAATTCTCTTCTCTGTCCACCAGCGCCCCCACCCTCTCCTCTCATCTCAGCTGAGGATTTTGCCACATTCTTCAAACAAAAGATAGTCAACATCAGAGAAAGCTTCAACACACAGTCTCCACAGACCCTCCACACAGATGCTCCGTCCTCTTCTCCCAAAACCAGCTTCTCCTCCATTACAGAAGAAAAACTCTCCACTCTACTCTCCAAATCCTATCTCACCACCTGTGCACTTGACCCAATCCCATCCTACCTCATCCCTAACCTAACCACAGTGTTTATCCCAGCACTAACTCATCTCTTCAACCTATCACTAACCTCTGGTATCTTCCCTCTGCTTTTAAACACGCTACCATTACACCCATCCTCAAAAAGCCTTCACTTGACTCCATCTTCTTGTCCAGTTATCGCCCCATATCTCTTCTTCCATATGCCTCAAATACTTGAGCAAATATGTCCATTCTGGAACTGTCCTCTCACCTCTCCCCTCCTGCCCCTCTTGACCAAGCTACAATCTGGCTTCCTCCACCACCACCAACTGAGACTGCCCTCACCAAAGTCACTAATGACCTACTAACTGCCAAAACAAAAAACATTACCTGTCCTCTTCTCCTTGACTGTCCTTCATTTCTTGATACTGTCGACCACTCCCTTCTGTTGCAAACTCTTCATCTCTTGGATCACATCATACCTCACAGACCGACATTTAGCATCATCCACTCTCACACCACTCCTACCTCATTCCCTCTCTGTTGGTGTCCCGCAAGGCTCTGTCCGAGACCTCAAGTTCTTCCTATTCATAACTTAAGCCTGGGACAGCGTATAGGAGTCCATGGTTTAAGTATCACTTTACGCTGATGACACACAATCTACCTCTCTGGTCCAGACATCACCACTCATTATCCAGAACCTGTATGCGCCTATCTCGCATATCCTCCTTCTTCCTTCCTAGCTTTCTAAAACTTCTAACATGGATAAAACAGAGGAAAAAATGAGATTGGAAGTCAGCACAACCCAATACGCAGGTGCACGTTGTTATGGTGAAATACACATACAAACATAAAAACAAAGGTGCAATTGCACACTGCAGCTAGAGCCCGTCCTGCCACTATGCTGGATGTTATATGAGGCATTAGTTTATATTTTGGCCAAATTATGTAATTATGGTGTATGTGTATTTCACCATAGCAACGTGCACCTGCATATTGGGTTGTGCTGACTGCAATCTCCATTTTTTTCCTTTGTAGCATATATGGGAGGCGTGGTGACCTCCATGCAGTCATGCACACTATTGCTCCACTTACACACAAAAAAACAGAAAAATCAACAGACAACCCTGGCACACCTGACTAGTGATTCCGCCCTGTATGCTGGTTTTAAAGTCAGTATAAAACTGAGTCGACTTTATAGAACTTACCAGAAGCCATTTGGTTCCAGGAGAAGTACTAGTGGGCTCAGCATGCATGTTGGTATTTGCATCCCTTGATCTGATGAACGCTGTATGGCACCAGACGGGGTAACAAGCAGAGTGTATCTGGCATGCATGCTGCACCTGCACTCCCTGGATTTTGTGTGGCTGATATGGCCCATAAAGGTAAGAATTAATGTTAGGGACCACTCGAGAGGCAACCGTGAAGTGGTGGGTGGCTTACATAATTTGGCCAAAATATAAACTAATGCCTCATCTAACATCCAGCATAGTGGCAGGACGGAGCTCTAGCTGCAGTGTGCCATTGCACCTTTGTTTTTACGTTTGTATGTGTATTTCACCATAGCAACGTGCACCTGCTTATTGGGTTGTGCTGACTGCAATCTCCATTTTTTTCCTTTGTAGCATATATGGGAGGCGTGGTGACCTCCATGCAGTCATGCACACCTGACTAGTGAATCCGCCCTGTAGGCTGGTTTTAAAGTCAGTATAAAACTGAGTCTACTTTATAGAACTTACCAGAAGCCATTTGGTTCCAGGAGAAGTACTAGTGGGCTCAGCATGCATGTTGGTATTTGCATCCCTTGATCTGATGAACGCTGTATGGCACCAGACGGGGTTACAAGCAGAGTGTATCTGGCATGCATGCTGCACCTGCACTCCCTGGATTTTGTGTGGCTGATATGGCCCATAAAAGGTAAGAATTAATGTTAGGGACCACTCGAGAGGCACCTGTGAAGTGGTCGGTGGCTTACATAATTTGGCCAAAATATAAACTAATGCCTCATCAAACATCCAGCATAGTGGCAGGACGGAGCTCTAGCTGCAGTGTGCCATTGCACCTTTGTTTTTACATGGATAAAACAGAATTCATCATCTTTCCCCCATCTTGCTCACCCCCCAACAGACCTATCTATCACAATCAATGACTGCACACTCTCCTCGGTCAACCGAGTGTGCTGCCTTGGAGTGACCTTGGATTCTGCCCTCTCCTTCCGACAACACAACCAAGCCCTTTCCACCACCTGCCGCTTCCAACTCAAAAACATCTCCCGCATCCGCCCTTTCCTCAACTTTGAATCGGCAAAATGCTTGTACATTCTCTCATCATCTCCCGCCTAGACTACTGCAACATTCTCCTCTGTGGCCTCCCATCTAGAACTCTCGCATAGTGATGAGCGGGAGGTGCCATATTCGAATTTGCGATATATCGCAAATATTCGAATGTATATTCGTAATATATTCGCCGAAATCGAATATTCGCCATTATTAACCTAATCGCGATGATATGCGAATATTTTATTCACATAGACGCGAATTGAACTTCTTATATAAATGCATATCTCCTAATGGCTTGCAAACATGAACGAATACTCTAAGTTATATGCGCATTGCGAAAAAAATTACCATTTTTTTTTTTCAACAATCACAATACTTAGAAGTGTTCAACTTCATATTCTGTTCATTGGTTAAAAAATTTTTTTCGCATTGCAAATCCAACTTTGAGCTGAGTGTCAATATTCGCAACTCCTATTGCAAATGCATTTTTGAATTCGCGTATAGAATATAGCGATATATTCGCATTCACCATATTCGTTAATTCGAACAAGCCAATAATGTATTCGTATTTCTGTAGCTGTACAACGCGACTTTAATGCGAATAATTTTCATATAAACATTCGGTGTGCGTACAGATGTTATTGTTCAAGTTAGGTGGCAATAACAACTTATTCGTATGTGCTCGTGCGCTTTTTGTGCGCGTGTTATGCGCATGTTCGTGCGCAGCGCACGCGCACATACAGGCGTGGCTTCTTCCTGGGAGCAGTTCCAACGCGTTTTCTTGTTGTGCATGCGATCCATGCGAATCAAGATGGTGGGCAGCAACTTTACAAGAGAGGAGGAGGATATCCTGATTACAGTAAGTTATTGAACATTACATTACAGCTATAAGTACATGTGACGCTTGTAACATTAAAATGTATGTTTATGGAGATAAAACATTCTCACATTTTTGCAATACATATAAAATCTCATTTCACATAGTTTGCTTACTGCAGTGCTTACATAGAAATGATTTGTGGAAACAAGCATTGTTGGCATTCAAAAACAATACTTATTGCACCAAATCATTAATATCTACTGATCTCTTATATATATAAAAATGAGTTTCTGTCTGTTATTTATGGCCGACTAAACGACTAGACCGATCTTCACTAAGTTTGGCAGACGAGTACATCAGGTGTCTGGGAAGGTTTTAGACCGGGGCTCAGCTCTATAGGACGTATTATTTCTGAGATATTCCCCAAAAATGACCTGCATTAGCAAAAACAAGCCCCCAACTGCCATCCACACGTCACATGTCCCTTATCAGCCAATAGAAGCTCGCATGTCCCCAGGTTGCCATAACAAGTGATCACAGGTTTCAATAGTTTTCAGGTCCTTAAATGTTCATTTATATCATGTATGACGACAAAACTACACTGCTACATGCATGGGGGCAGGGACCACTATTAAAGGGGCGGGCATTGTGGAGTTCACTGTCATTAACCCTTAACGCAAAACGCTGTGCATGCACGGCTAGATGATCGGGCGGGTGCAGGAGCTGCGCCTGACCAATCACTGCAGGGAGTACGGCAGTCCCTGATAGCCAGGCCCCTGCTGTATCCGCCGGCATCGCTGTTTACAGCGATGCTGGCGGATTAAACCCTTCTATGTCGCGGTCAGCGCTGACTGCAACATAGAAGTGTTTTGCGGTTAGTGAACGAGCGCATCGGGTCCCCGTGCTGCTGTGACGGGGACGCGATGTGTGAGAAGGCAGACTGATGCCGTGCAGAGGCTGCCCAATGCCTTGCATGGCATCGGGACCTGCCTTCTACGGGTGCCCAGTGGATCCTGATGCCGGAAATCCGTTGCTGATGGCAAGCAACAGCAAAAAATACATACAGTGGAAGATGCCAGCCAGTCTTTGCTATGGTTATGTTTTTGATTGTTCTCCACATTATCGTTATCGTATGTAGGATGGTCATTGTGGTACTTGTAGTCCATTGCTGGCATCTTCCATTGTATGCATTTTTGCTGTTGATCGCCATCAGCAACGGACTACAAGTGCAGGATGTGCTCCCTATATATATATGCACGACCGCATGTGGGTTCGAGCATATCCTGCTTGTTAAACACCACACCACGTTTTCTAATGGTTAAAAAAAGGATAGCAGATAAATCTATATATGATTCACATTGCACATCTAATCTTCCGCCTCACACAATATACCCACCACTACATACCACCAGACCCCCTCAAACCCACACCACCTCTGACCACCCCCACCCCCAACACACACACATACACAGTCTATAGCAGGCATTCTCAAACTGCGGCCCTCCAGCTGTTGTAAAACTACAACTCCCATGATGCCCCACTATAGGATGATAGCTGTAGGATGTCATGGAATGATGTGATTTTTAGTTTGGAAAAAGCAGGAGGGCCGAAGTTTCCTGGAGGGCCGAAGTTTCCTGGAGGGCCGCAGTTTCCTGGAGGGCCGCAGTTTGAGGATGCCTAGTATATAGATTCTAATAAGTGTCCCGTTGGCCAGGAGAAGTAATGTTTGACATTCAGTATTTGCTGGTTCATTTAGCGTTACCCAGGGTGCACCACGGGAGGCGAACCAGCCTTACACCCCGTACCGTCACTTCACTAGACGGGTACATCTCTCCTCAGATGGCCAATATCCAATATCTCATACTACACACACAAACAATTTCAACACAATCCCAAATTTAAAAAAATAAGATTAGGCGACTTTCACATTAGCGGCAGGGGAGTACATCTGACTATTCCAGGGGGATGAACAGCCTGTCGGATCCGTACTGCCGCTAGTTCTCCCACGCTTCGTCCCTATTGACTATAATGGTGGCGGGGCGGCGGTACGGCAGCAGCAATGCAGCGCACGGCGAGAGACAGTCTAACTGAAAGATCTGCATGTCATAGTTTAAGCCCGGGGAACCTCTCGCCATGCGCTGCCTTAGCCATAGTCACCAACATTTATTCATCATCTCAACCACCAAACCAAAAATTATTAGTGTTTGAAAGTGAAATATTAGATTTAAAGTTACCGTTATAAAATCTGATTATATGCTTTTTTTTATACTGCAGCGCATGTTGGAGAAGGGGTATGACCTCACCCGCTCCCATGAAGAGAAGGCGGCCATTGTGCGCAGGCTCGCCTATGAGCTCTGGACGGAGTTTGGAAAAAGCACCTGCGTCTGGCCATTTTAAAAAATGGTCAGATTTAAAACGGAGGCACGCGGAAAGAATCCGCGAAATACGGGACGAGAAATGCCCAGGTATAATGATTACTGAGTGTTGGAATAAAGATACAAAAGTAATGTAAAGCATCTGTACATTTTTGTTTTTAGATTTTTTTTCTAAAAGTAGTAAAATTTGTTATTATAGGTGTTCCTTTGCCTGCAGTCAGGCGCAGGCCTCGCAGACAGCAGCAGGTGTGGGAGGTGTCTGCGTCAGAGGAGGAGGAGGAGGAGGCCGGACCCTCAGGGCATCTTCATGCCCCTAGCCCCCAGAGGAGTCAGAGGCAGGAGCGGAGGGTGGACCCTCACCCCAACCCACCTCACCCCCTCAAGTGGCTGATAACGGGGACGAGGAGGAGGAGGAGGAAGAAGAAGAGGAGGAGCTTATCACCACCCCCACAAGGAGAGTAAGTATGTGCTGTGGCTGTTTTCACTCACTCACTGTTCACACACACGTGTCAGTTTAGTCTTCACCATAGAAACACTTTTTTGGAGCAAACAATAAGCATGTTAAAGCTTTACTAATAATCTTTCTTGAGCCCACACATATCGGAGAACCAATAGTCCCACACTTACAGTTCGGTACAAGTGGGATAACAAAGAAGTACTATCTCAACACTCTTTACAGTCTTCCAGAGGTTTGGTTCCCCTCTAGGATTGTTCTGCGTTCCAATCGCCTAGCCAAACTGTACTTTACCAGCCTTTTTAACCACAATGTTATGAAAACCGCAAGATGTAGTACGGGTGTGACCTGTCCCACCCAATATCTCTGACTATTAAAACCCAGGCCCAAAATAATTTCTAAAGAAAACCTCCCTGAAACCGATAGTTACAGGTGTACTGATTCACCGAGGTATACATTCCCACATTCACATTGAGACATACCGAGCAGCCATGATTATTCCCCAAACTCAGACCAGATATTGTTGTTGTCAACCCAAATAAACGGGTATATTTTGGGGGCACCCCAAAGTGGGCGGAGATACCATTGGCCAATGAAATTTTAGCTATTTTCTATACGCTACTCCTCCCACAGTTTTAGGAGTACAATTAACAAACTTTGCTTGTGCTTTGTTAACCGATCCCCCCGTCCGGGCGCCTGGAGCGGCCCCCGGAGACCCCATTTTGTCCAATCGACTTTCATAGGAAAACTATTAGGTTTTGTCACTCCTTCAGCTTTCAAGTTAAAGTCACCAAACTTGTGTCACTTATTCATGAATCATGGGGTCACCCTGAAAATCTGTGTCAAATTTGGGGGACATTAAAAAGTGGGCAGAGCCACAAACAACCAAACAAATTTTCACTGATGACTTCAGTGTGAAAACGTTAAAAGCTGTCATTCCCACGATATTTAAGCCAGGGTCCCCAAACTTGGCACTGTGGGTTACTAGGTGACTGGGATTAAAATTTATAAAAAGTGGGTGGAGTCTACACTGCCCAATCAAATTTCAGGCATTTGTTTAAAGGTGGGAAATCAAACTGCCGCTGCTCTTAGACTTTTATTGTCACAGTCTTCAAACTTTGCAAAGTTGGTCACTGGAGGACTGGGATTAAAATTCAAAAAAGTGGGTGGAGCCACCAACAGCCAATCAGATTTTTAAGCCAACATCATGTGGTTTCTTCAGAAACGACACCGTCTATTTTATTTATTGTTTTTATTTTTTTACAGTATTAAAACAAATGGATTTAAAAATCCAGAAGATGCGTATGGAGCAACAGGCTGAAATGAAGGCCTTCCGGGAGCATCATCTCCGGAAGATGCGGGAGATGAAGCTCCAGTTCTCAAATGGCCTGAGAAAAATGGAGGAGAAGAATGCCAAGGACGTGGGGATTTACAGAAGATGGTGAAAGATATGAGGGCATTGCCCTAATAACATCTTTGAAATAGTTTTATTTTATTTTTTTGTAATTATATAGTTTATTTTATTTTATTTTTTATTAAAAACTTTAAAGTTTTCATTACAATGGTTCAACATTTATTTTTTAGTGAAGGCCCATAGAGTACATTCCCAAACTAATCAGTATCCTGACATACAGCATCCGCAGGTATATAGAAATAGGGTAGTATGAGGCCTACACATAACTCAAATGGATCACGATAGTAGTAGTCATTGGTAATGGTTGTGTATTAAATATTAAGTACAAAGCAAAGCATTCTAATAGTCCAGAGTTACATTCAAAATAAATTTTTGGTTAATTTCCTAGTAACTAAATTATTTTATGTAGTAAGATAAATTTCAAATTATCGTGAATAATAAATGTATTTTTTCATCAAACAATTAACTACTAAAATACAAAACTTGAACAGAGTAATAATACCTACAAAAAACCTTGTTTGATTTATAAAATTAGCAAAATTATAAACTTTTACTAATTCAAAAATTTCTTTACAATCTTATTATCAGAAATATAAAACAAAAAAAAAAGGAACAATGTTGGAACAATAAAATGGTAGGGGTAAGAACTAACCAGCATGGTTCTTCGATAGCGTCCAATTTTATAATAATTTGCATGTTGTAGCATTGCTTCCGCCGTGCACACATAGAAACATATGATTGATTACATGACTATGATTATATGAATTCTCTAACCGGTGACATGTCTCCAAGAACATCATATAGTGCACAGTTTATACTTAAAATCTTAAAGCAGTGGTTATATATAATTAGCATGTGCAAATCCTTATTACATAATTGCCAATAAGTGACATAAACAAGAAAAGTAACTATACATATTTACATGTTGCTACATGGCTCCATTCACAAAACCGGATTTCCACACGGATGAGTATAACGCCAGTCACACCCAACCATGTAGAGAGGTCAACACGGAAGTCAGCCATCCCTCCCAGAATGACAGACAACACCATGTTGGATCCTAAATCCGTGTGACAACAAAAAAAAAAAAATATATATATACATTTTCGTAGGTTCATCAATCAGTCCTGTACAATGCCAACTGCACAAGACCTTTTGACAAGGGAAGGCCACATGCGGTCCACACCGTGCTAAAGCGTGAACCACAACATAGCCACCCCAAACCACACTTAATTTAAAATAAAAATAACAAAATAAAGTAAAATCATTTCATTTTGTGAATGAAGCCAAACAACGCTAGATGAAATGTCTTTTTAAAAAGATTATTTAATTTAATATTTTTATGTCGAAATATTGACAATACATAAAGAAGCTGAGCACATGCGAGAATACGAAACATGCAAACCAGGTTAAGAGAATTCATAATTCTATACTTGTTAAAGTGCAAAAGATAAAATCAGGTCCATGATGGTTGTCTACACACTATCAGGACATACAGCATCTAGAGTTAACACAGTACTAGAATGCTGACTCATAAGTTTCCATTTGTAACTAGGCAGAATAACGCCAGGCACTGGCAGGTAAGCACACTTCCAGTTTATAATACAAAATTAAATAACCCAATCGAAATTTTACTTTAAAAAAGTGTGAAGGTCTGGACTCTATGATTATTCCCTGTGCGATCAAATGTCACTAAAAATTTTCATGAATTGCAGCAGCATCATCAACGGCAGGATTTAGGGAGTGGTGTATTATCAGGGCAACATGTAGCTAGGCCCGATTCGGCTTCACAGGCAGCAGAAGACGTTATGTTAAAAGGATCAAATGTAAGTCAACTTTTTCATGACATGCAGCAGCATCAACGGCAGGATTTAGGGAGTGGTGTATTATCAGGCCAACATGTAGCTAGGCCCGATTCGGCTTCACAGGCAGCAGAAGACGTTATGTTAAAAGGATCAAATGTAAGTCAAATTTTTCATGACATGCAGCAGCATCAACGGCAGGATTTAGGGAGTGGTGTATTATCAGGCCAACATGTAGCTAGGCCCGATTCGGCTTCACAGGCAGCAGAAGACGTTATGTTAAAAGGATCAAATGTAAGTCAAATTTTTCATGACATGCAGCAGCATCAACGGCAGGATTTAGGGAGTGGTGTATTATCAGGCCAACATGTAGCTAGGCCCGATTCGGCTTCACAGGCAGCAGAAGACGTTATGTTAAAAGGATCAAATGTAAGTCAAATTTTTCATGACATGCAGCAGCATCAACGGCAGTGGGATCAACGGCAGTGTGGCGGAACCAACCAGGCCAATGGGTGCTTGAGAAGCCTTGTTGCCAGCTTCTTGATCTTGACCCAGGATTATGGCCCCTCTCATCAGCCCATGCTAAAATTAAACCACATGGTGATTTGACTGTGTTTGTGGCATCTGAGCGCTGTTTGGATATATTGAGCGCTCAGATCCAAGCCATCTGGGGATATGTTAAATGTCTGTGTGTACTGTAAAGGGTGGGACATTGTATATTGAATAGTGATGTCTGTCCTATTGTCCCCACATGTGTATTGGCGATTTCCCTTTGTCCTGAGAGATAATTGAATGACTCCTCTGTTGTCTCCAGGACAGAATACATTGTTTAAAACTATGTATTCTCCTGCCTGTGATTGATAATTACATCAACCCATTGTGTAAAGCAATTTTATCACAGGCAGAGGGGAGAATTTCGTAGGGGAGTGTTTAAACTGTAAAGCTGTAAAGGATTGGCTGCTAGGTCATGTTCTCAGTTCCCAACCAGGATTTCAGAAGTGGTCTATTATCATGGCCACATGTAGCTTGGCCAAATTCAGCAGCACAGCCAACAGCAGACATTATGTTTAAAGGCCCAAATGTAACTCAACATGTTCAAAACAAATTCATAATTAAAAATTAAATTAATATATACATGATACAAACTAGACAAAAATATCGATCAAATAAATATCAATAAATAACTAAAAAAAGTAATTCATATAAAGTTAAAAACAGAGGGAACAATTAAAAACAACGGAATTTGGGAGGGAGAGCAAAGGAGAGGGATGGACAAGGGACCCTTCATCGCCCTGAACCGACAGCGGGGGCCATGAAGTCACTGCCGATCCAGGACTCATTCATCTTAATGAATGTGAGTCTGTCCACGGAGTCTGTGGACAGACGGGTCCGCTTGTCCGTGACCACCCCACCTGCCGCGCTGAATGCCCACTCAGACAGTACGCTGGAGGGAGGGCAAGATAGTAACTCCAGCGCATACTGAGCGAGCTCACGGCAGGTGTCCAGCCTGGCAACCCAGTACTCCATGGGGTCGTCGGTGGTCATGCTGTCAGAAGCACCGACCGACCCCATGTAGTCTGCCACCATGCGGGCCAGCCGCTGGTGGTGACTGATGCTGCTGCTGCTGGTACTGGGTCGCGCAGACTGGTAGAAGAGCCTCATCTCACCCAGAAGGTCACCTGCTCGGCTGGTGCTGGTGGTGCTGCTAGTGCCAGCCGCCTGCTGGGTGAGATGGGCGGGGAGAACTGGAGCTTCAGGCCGAGGGTTTGCCTCTTCCAGCCGGTGGATAAGACAGGCCCGCAATTTTTCGAGACGGGCCTGCCTCCGGCTGGCTGGGATGAACTGCTCCAGTTTCCCTTGCAGCGAGGGTCTAAAAGGGTGGCCAACCAAATGTCTTACCTCTCCTTAAAATTTTTGATCCGGGGTCCCTCCGGAGGCATCGCAGCATATGGGCAGCCATGGGGAAGAGCACAGCCCGCTGTGACTCTTCACGACTGCATGGGACCATGACCTCTTGGTCCTCCTGCTGCTCATGCTGCTGCTCCCAGTCGGAGATGCTCCACCCCGGACTAACGGTGCCCCCAGCATCGGCTCTCCCTCCTGACCAGGCCCAGACTCCTGGACGTACACTGATTCCTCCTCCTCCTCCTCGTCCTGGGCCTGGTCCTGGTGGAGCAAGGCCGCCTCATCTTGCTCCACCAAGGCACTCTCCCCAGCTTCGAGCAGGCGATCTAGTGTCCTGTCCAGCAGGAACACTAGGGGAGCACGTCATTCAGACCGACATGCTCCGCACTGACCATCTTTGTCGCCTGCTCGATTGGGGCCAGCACGTGGCAGACCTGCTGTATCTGCCCCCACTCCGCATTGGTGATGTAGGGGAGTGGGTGTGATGGCCCTGAAGTGCCTAGGTCCAGCAGGTATTCACTCACCACTCGTCGCTGCTCCCACAACCTCTCCAGCATGTGGAGGGTGGAGTTCCACCGCGTCACACTGTCCACAATCAGCCTGTGGTGGGGCAGGCTGTTGTCCCTCTGTAGTTTGGACAGGACGCGGCGGCAGTTGGGGAGCGTCTGAAGTGGCTGGCAATCCTTCGTACCCTCAGCACAATGTCACTCAACCCTGGGTACGTACGAAGGAACTTCTGTACCACTAGGTTGAGGACATGTGCCATGCAGGGCACGTGGGTCAGACTGCCAGCATGAAGGGCGGCGAGTAGGTTGCTGCCGTTGTCACAGACAACCATACCTGCTTGGAGCCTTCGGGTGTCAGCCACTTCTGAACCTGAGCCTGTAGTGCGGACAGAACATCAGGTCCAGTGTGTCTCCGGTCCCCTAAGCTGACAAGCTGGAGCACGGCCTGGCAGCGGACGTGCCCCACACTTGCGTAGCAATGGGGACGCTTGCTGGGGGCTCAGCAGCTGTGGAGACAGTGGCTTGCGGGAGAGCAGCAGTTCTCCCTGGACACCCCGGGCGGCACCACAAAATCAGATGCCGCCAATCCCTCCCCGGCGCCTCGGAGGGACACCCAATGGGCTGTGAAGCTCATATAGCGTCCCTGCCCATGCCTGCTGGTCCAGGCATCCATTGTGAGATGCACCCTGTCGCTGACAGCATGATCCAGCGACAGGGATACATTCCGCACAATGTGCTGGTGAAGGGCAGGGACGCCGGTCCTGGCAAAGTAATGGCGGCTGGGGACACGCCATCTGGGTTGGGCCTGCTCCAACATCTGCCTAAATGGATTGCTATCCACCAGATTGTAAGGCAGCAGATGTTGGGCGATAACCCTTGCCAGGAGCCCATTGAGTGAACGCACGCGACGGTCCCGGGCGAGGGCGCGGTGCGCTCAAAAGCATCTGGAATAGATGGCTGGCGCCGGACGGCAGAGGAGGGTGCAGTGGAGGCAGAGGTATGGCTGCCGGTACCAGTACCTCTATTAGAGGGAGCGGGGAGTGGGAATGAGTTGCTGGAACAGGTTGGGGTGGCTGCAGTACAGTGGCAGGAGCTGCTGTCTCCCGCACACTGCTGGTGGCGCTGCTGCTTTGACCACCCCGCATCTGTTCCCACTCCCGCCAGTGGTTGACTCGGATGTGCTGGTTGAGGGCCGTGGTACCCAGCCGAGCCATAGATCTCCCTCTCCTCACCCTGGCATTGCACAGCTTACAAATGCCAACTGTGACATCATCTGCTGCCAGGGTGAAGTAAGCCCAAACAGGCGACTTCCGCACCGACCTCCTGTCAGATGGAGTGGTGCTGGCTTGCGCCTGTTCGGGCTCGGTGCGCACAGGTGGAGCTGGCTGCTGCTGCCTACTCCTGCTGCCATTACCAGTGGAGCCCCTGACACTGGGCTCCCTGGTGACCTGGCGCACCATTTGCCTCGGGTGCCTACCTTCATCGGTGCTGCCGTCACCTGACAAAGGAGGTGGCACCCATTCGGGGTCACCCTCCTCTTCACCCCTGATATGTCAGACCCAAGGCCAACCTGTGATGGACTGACAGGAACAGCTGACATGGAGCCCCTGACCGGGCTCCGCTGTCCCCTTGCTGGCGCCTGGGTCTGAATAGGTGCAGGGGTTGTGTGGCTAACACCACCTGCACCAGTTGGAAGGGATCTCATAGGGGATTTATAGGCCCCTCCTCCTCCTCATCCCCAATCCCTTCCAACAGGTCCTGCCCATCCGCAGGGCTGAACAGTATTTCCGCCTCCTGCATTGCCTCCCCAAGATGTCCCTCTCAGTCTCAAAGTCTTCAAACATGAGAGGGGACAATTCTTGGGAGCTGGGAGTTGGTTCTACAGGAGGCGGTGTGCTGCAGTTGCTGGCAGCCGGGGCAGAGGACTCCGTGGCACTCGAATCGGCCACGAGAGCCAAGACAGCCTCTGCATCCTGGGAAGTTATGGGCCGGCTGCCACTTGTGAAAAAGTCACGGATCAGGCGGACACCCTGCCACCTGCGCCTGCCTGTCCGTGGCTTGATGAGCGGCCCCGTGCTGGAAGTGGTCCAGCGCGGGAACCAACTCCCTGTTACCCCGACCACGCCCACGACTGCCTGCACTCATACTGGGGATTAGGGAAAACTTTATTGGGGTGGGGACGATGGGTGAAAAAAAAGAAAGGACGAAAACTGTAACACACGACACTAAACACTTAAAGCTATCAAAACTAAGACTAAACTAACAGACACAAATTTTTTTTTTTTTAACGGAGGACTGACAAAACTACACTAAACACAAAAAAACGTAAAACTTTAAAACTTTTTTTTTTTTTTTTTTACCTAAGACAGACACTAACTGACAGAGACTAAAAAACGTTTTTTTCTTAACGGACGACTAACAAAACTACACTAAATGCAAAACACTTAAAACGTACACTCAATATTTAACCTGACACAAACAGTAACTGACACACAGAGACTACAAGATGGGGTTTTTTTAACGTAAGACAGAAAAACTACACTAAACACGTAAACCTATAAACTTTTTTTGAAGTTTTTTTGTTTTTAAACCTAAGACAGACACTGACACACAGACAAAAAAACGGAGGACAGACAGAACAAGACTAAACAAAGAACATATAAAACTTCATTTTTTTTTTTTCTTAAACTAAACACAGACACTAACTTAGACTAAAACACTTTTTAAAATTAACAAACAATGGAAAAAAAAAAAAACTAATACACTAACTGGACGGACACTAACTGACAGACAAAACATACAGATAGACCCTACACTATACTATATAAGTAACTAACCTAAACTACACCCTGCCCTGAAAAATCTAAACTTTAGTATTTCCTAACTGTAGCCCTAATACCTAACCTAAACTATCAAGCACTATCTATCTATCTATCTATCTATCTATCTATCTATCTATCTATCTATCTATCTATCTAACAGCTACCTACCTAACTCGATGCCCTACACTTAACCCTGCACTGAGCCCTATCTGCTACACTAGGCCCTAACACTAACTATATTTTTCTCCTAACTCTACTAAACTACTAAACTATCTCAAATTATTTCGACCCTATTAGCTATAAAACTAAACTACACTATTCCCTAATCACTACTTGAAACTAACTAACTAGAATATTATAAATTAAATCAAGATTATATAAAACGCACAGCAGACAAAATAACACAGCTCCAAGCTCCAACAAATCCAATACCACAAAATGGCTGCTGGGTGATGTCGTCACTTATATAGTGAAGGGGTAGTCTAGTTTCCTATTGGTTGCTAGGGATGTTGCTAAGTTGTGACAAAGCCATCTCATTGGCTATTCAAGCTAGGAGAAGGGAGGGAAAATTATAATGATGAGTCACCACATACATTGTAGAGAAAAAAAATCAAAAATGGAGAATATATCACTATATTCTACATATTCGAAAATTCAAACAAACAAAACCTGTACGAAAATAGCTTGATGCCCCTAAGCAGTTACAAAAATGCAAATATTGCATTCTAAATGACTCTAATTACTGAATACTGATGTATAATTTTCCTCTTTACTGTATTTTATGTCATGCGAAAATTCGGAAATTACATATGCGCGTGAATCGGATCGCATAAGGGCAGTATACTATTAGGTTGGCTTGTTGGGTCGAATATAGAGAAGATAGCGAATATGCTACTATATTCTCAATATTCGTCTATTCAAGTAGACCAACCAACCCATTGAATGAACACAATATCATACTGCCCTTGTGCGGTGCGATTCACGCGCATATGTAATCTTCCATACAGAGGACAATTTGCCTCTTTATTTAGGAAACTGTATTTTACGGCATGCGAAAAATCGGCAATTACATATGCGCATGAATCAGATCGCACAATGCTAGTATACTATTAGGGTTGGCCTGCTGGGTCGAATAGACGAAGATAAAGAAAATAGCGAATGTAGTGCTATATTCGCAATGTTCGATCTATTCGAGTAGACCAACCAAGACAACCCATGAAATGAACCTAATAGTATATTTCCCTCATGCGGTGCGATTCACGCCGCATAGGTGATTGCCGATTTTTCGCATGATGTAAAATACAGTTTCCTAAATAAAGAGGCAATTAACACAATTAACTGCAGAAATGCACTGAGAATTTAGTTTTCTTGTCTTACAAAAATACGAGCCTATATGCTTTCACCAGAAATAACTGCAACAGTGCAGTGCGTAAATATTTTTATTTTTTACTGAAATACCCCTGATACGCTTTGAACAGAAATCACAGCAACAGTGCAGTGCATATATATATATTTCTTTTATCACTGTAATACGTCCCTATACCCTTTCACCAGAAATAACTGCACAAGTGACCCAAGAATATACATTTCTTGTTGGACGGAAATTGGCCACTATACGCTTTACCAGAAAACAATGAAAGAGTAAAGTGTGTATATATTTTTCTTTTTTGAATGAAATACGCTCCTATACAGTTTCAACAGAAATCACTGCAACACTGCAGTGCATATATATATATATATATATATATATATATTTCTTTTTTTTTTTACTGTAATAGACCCCTATATATTTTTTACCCCCAATAGACCCCTGTAATAGACCCCCTTTCACCAGAAAAAACTGCACAAGCGACCCGAGAATATATATTTCTTGTTGGACTGAAAAAGACCAGTATACTCTTTAACCAGAAAACAATTAAAGAGTGAATGCGTATATATTTTTCTTGTAGTACTGAAATACGACCCTATACACTTTCACCAGAAATGACTGCAAACGTGCAGTGCTTTTATATTTTTTGTGTATTACTGAAATACCGCCCTGTACTCTTTCACCAGAAATTACTGCAAATGATTTTAGCGTAAATAACAACAAAAGTGACCTGCGTATATATTTATCTTTTTGCACAGATGAAAGCCACTAAAGGCTTTTTAACATAGCACTTGCACCCCAATAACTAATTGCTGGAATGACAGAGCTGTATTATGAGACTATCTGGATCCCCAAGTAATGTTTCCCTGTACTTGAAAATCACTTTTTTTGACAATGAGGATTTTATGCTTTTGAAAAGATTCCTCTCACTATCCTTTCCTATCATTTGTAAATAGTTTTTTTTTATCACAAAGAGGATTTTCCTATGCCTGTCCCTAGCATCTGCATACATCTCTCCCTGCCTGTGAAATGATTCCTCTCACTATCCCTGCACTAGTAAATCGCTCCTTTCCTTTTTTTTTTGCAATCAGTTTTACTTTCACTCTCTCTAGCGCCTGCATACATGTCTGCCCCTATAAAGATCGCAGCCATATTTATAGGGCTCTAACATCACCGGGCTGGCTGGCTGCTGATTGGCTGCATGCATGGCATTATGGGTCATCCCGCCTTCCCAAAGTTCCTTGCCCCATGTCCTCACACGTGTAGCTGCCATTTTAGCCACCATTGTAGTCACCATGTTATGAAAAACTATGACTCGTTACCACCAAGTGCGAGGAAATTCGCATTCGCTGCAAATTGAATTTTTCCTGAAATTCTAAACGAATTCCACTTCGTCAGCTTTGATTCGCTCATCTCTAGTGGCAACATTAAATAGAGTGATTAATATAAATTTATAATTAGCATAATTGTATAAAAAATTAAAAATCGTGTAAATTCATAAAAATATAAATCACACACATCTCATTATGAAAATACTGTGAATCATATTTTTCCATATAGTGCAATTACAAACTAGACATGATAAAGACCAAAATTTCATGTAAAATAAATAATTTATCATCAGGTGAAAACATGATTGATAAATAGTGCACAGGTGATATTAAAAACATAATTAAAAAGTAATCATATACCTCGATAACACAGATGGAACCCAGTTACCACGAGGATCTCGGCATGGACTATATGCTACTACGCCTGCGCAATCTATATTTTATCACTTCCGCTCCCAAGTAGATCGCACACGTTATGACTGAGCCAGGCCATCACAATGCGCACGTGCAATGATAATCCCAGAGCGCATGCACTCATCACGGAGCGCGTCTCTGAAGTGCTCACATGATCCTCCAGGTATAATCTTGTGACAAACAGCCACCTGTCACATGATAAACCAATCGAGGACAGCATGGCAGCGATTTCTCAATGAACGTTCATCTAGTCAGAATATACCTATTCAAAATATATTAGAATATACATTTTATTTTGTCTACTCCCTGCCCATGTGAGGTTCATAAAGAATACAGAGATTAAACTAAATAGTTTACATAGTTCTTTTCTGGGGAGCAGATTCAAATACCTAGGTGACGAACGGAGTCATAAACACGTGGTCACATTAATCAATGCAATTCAAGTGTTGACGTGATGACATCATAACAGGCCACGCAAGATTTTGCACTAGATCTTCAACCAAGAAGGTGGTGGCCGATGTATCAAGAGCAAATGGATGAGGTAAGTATGATTTCGTTTATTTCTTTTTTAATTTTACACTCTGTTATTACTGTCAGATGCTGCCATAAGCTATGAACACAGAATCTGAGAAGTACAATGACAGGGAGCTACACAATCGCTGCTCCCTGCCATTTCACCCACTACTTACAAAGAAATGCGCTTTGTGATGGAGTAATTTGTCATGCAGCAAATTTTTTTGTAAAATTAGGCAAAGCAGCCAAATCTAATTTTGAATACTTCGCTCATCCCTAGTGCTGAATAAAGCAAGTCCAAAAGAGAACCCACTTCAGTTTGCAGCAGGGGTGGGGAACCTTTTGCTGCCGAATGTCATTTGAATATTTGTAACATTGTTTGCAGGACATATGACTACTATATTTGGCATTAAGGAGTAATAGGATGAATGAAATAAGTCAGTAAGAGGAAAAAATGAAGAAAATTATATTGTGCATACGTATGATGGAAGTAATGATGTACTGTAATAAATAATACCACACTACAGCTACAATTTTCTGTATGGCCTGTATATAGTGTGGGTTAAGTTTGTGGGGTAAACAAGAAAAGGGGAAAGAAAATGACAAAATTACAAAAATGTGTGTATAAATGGTAACTAAGTTATATGATGGTGGCGACATAACTTGTCATGATGTATGGGAGAGTATACGAGAGAGTATACGAGTGGAAATGAATATAACGGTGGTGACATAATTTGTCATGATGTGTAAGAGAGTATATGGGTGGAAATGTATATGTGAGTAATGAGTAAAAGTACAGTGAATATTGGAAGTATGCGTGGATGAGAACAGGGCACTTGATTTTATCCTCCACTTGGTTGTGCAGAGATGGAAAAGCTCACCTGGAAAAGTAGTGGAGGCTGGAAAATGCGTACTGTGGGACAGACACTGCCATCAGCTGTTTGAAACAGTCCATCTCCACCAGACAAAATGACAGCATTTCAAATGCCAGTAATTTTGAAATGCTGGCTTTCAGGGCTTGAGGGTGGGTAGGTGGGTATTTCCTCCTTCTCTCCAGTGTTTGGGAGATGGACAGCGGGATGCTGCCGTGTGACATGGTGGAGATGCTTGGTGACGTATGTGGTGGTGTTGGTGGGGCATCCTCTGTTCGCTGGTCGCCAGGTGCCACGGTGATGCCAGAGGTAGAGGGAGAGGTCGAGCCAGCAGAAAAGAGGAAGCAGGAGGAGCCTGAGACTGTTCTTGGTTTTTAAGATGCTTACTCCACTGCAGTTCAGTTGCATGTAGATGCCTGGTCATGCAGTTTTTGCTCAGGTTAAGAACGTTCATGCCCCGCTTCAGGCTCTGATGGCACAACGTGCAAACTACTCGTGTCTTGTCGTCAGGACATTGTGTGAAGAACTGCCATGCCAATGAACTTCTTGGAGCAGGCCTTGGTGTGCTCGGTGCCTGGGTGTGGTGGGCAGTAGCAGGTGTACTGTCTATGGAGCGCCCACTTTTGGGCCCTGCTCCTTCTTTTGCTGTGCTGTTGCCTCTGGGCGACCACCGCCTCTTCCTCAGAACTGCACACATCACTAGCATGACCTTCAGTCCAGTCTGGGTCTAGGACCTCATCATCCTCCACATCAACTTCCACCCATTCATGACTCCTGCCCTCCTTTTTGGTCTGCACATTGCAGAAAGCCACAGCAGTTGGCACCTCTGTTTCATCATCATCAGAGACGTGCTGCGGAGGTCTTCCCATGTCCTCATCCTGCAACATAAGTGGTTGGGCATTAGTGAATTCACTTCTGGGACAGGGCTAGGTGGATGGGTCGGGAAACCTTGCCAACAGAGTCATCAAAAAGCAAGAGAGTTTGCTGCATGACTTGGATCTCTGACTGCTTGGCTGATTTGCAAGGGGTGAGGTGAAAGACTGATGGGCATGGACGGCAGGTGCCAACTCTGAGCTTTCTGCAGAGGACTGGTTGGGAGACACTGTAAAGGAACTGGAGGCACTGTCAGCCACCCAATCTACTAGCGCCTGTACTTGTTCTGGCCTTACAATTCGTAGAGTGGCATTCGTGCCTACCAAATAACGCTGCAGGTTCTGTTGACTACTCACACCTGAGGAAGGTGTTTGACTTGGAGAGGTAGTTGGCGCTGAATGGCCACGTCCTCTCCCAGCAACAGAAGTTCCGCCAACACCACCACAACCATGCCCACGTCCCTTAATTGATGTTCTCCTCATTATTTGCATTCACCCACCAAGCTGAAAGATTGGTCTCTCTCCAGTGTCAATTTACCTGCCACTAGTCAACAATTAAGTTCACTAAGGCAGTGCCCGTGTCATAAAAATGCTCTGTGGACCAAGAATAACGTTGTTTGGGCCTAAAACACACTGATTCTCAATTTCAATGCAGAAATGTAAAATATGTATTTGTACGCTGTATGCACAACTGTTTGGTGAACCCCGAAAATGTTTTTTTTTTTTTTCCAGTAAAACACAGTACAGCACTATTTCCATGCTGCAATTTAAAATTGGTATTTGTACGCTGTATGTACAAGTGGTCTGTGGACCAAGAACATGGATTTTTCAATAAAACACAGAAAATCTGTATTTCACTGCTATTAATCAAATGTAGCTATTTCTACGGTTTATGCAAAAGTGTTTTGTGGACCCATAACAAGGATTTCTTTAATAAAACACAGAAAATCTGTATTTCACTGCTATTAATAAAATATTGTTATTTCTACGCTTTATGCACAAGTGGTTTGTGGACCCAGAACACAGATTTTTTCAATAAATCACTGAAAATCTGTATTTCACTGCTATTAATAAAACATAGCTATTTTTACGGTTTATGCAAAATTGTTTTGTGGAACCCGAACAAGGATTTAATAAAACATAGCTATTTCTACAGTTTATGCAAAAGTGGTTTGCGGACTCAGAACACGGATTTTTTTTACTAAAACACAGAAAAGCAGTATTTCACTGCTATTAATAAAACGTAGCTATTTCTACGGTTTATGCAAAAGTGGTTTGTGGACCCAGAACAAGGATTTTTTTAAATAAAACACAGAAAATGTTGGTATTTCTATGCTGTTTGCACAACTGATTTGTGAAGCAAGAATATAGCTTTTTTCCCACAAAAATAAAATAAATAATTAATTCACTATTTCACTGCAGAAATGTCAAATGTGTATTTGGGTGGTGTATTTGGAACTGCTATGTGGACCAGGAAAACTTCTATTGTTCCCAAAAATACACTGAGGCTCTATTTCATGGTAGAAATGTCAAATGTGTATTGTGGGCGGGGTATTTCAAACTGTTTTGTGGACCAGGAATAACATTTTTTTTCCAGGAAACACACTGATGCACTATTTCCCTGCAGAAATATTAAATATGTATTTGTACGCTGTCTGCACAACTGTTTTGAACACCAGGAATACGTTTTCTCTTGCCAAAAATACACTGATTCTCTATTTCACTGAAGAAATGTAAAATATGAATTTGGGCGGTGTTTTTAACACTGCTTTGTGGACCAGGAATTCTTCTATTTTTCCCAAAAATACACTGAGGCTCTATTTCACAGCAGAAATGTGAAATGTGCATTTGGGCGGTGTATTTCAAACTGTTTTGTGGACCAAGAATAATGTTGTTTTTTTTCCCCCTGAAACACACTGATGCACTATTTCCCTGCAGAAATATTAAATATGTATTTGTATGCTGAATGCACAACTGCTTTGTGAAGCAAAAATATAGCTTTTTTCCCACAAAAATAAAATATTCACTATTTTACTGCAGAAATGTCAAATGTGTATTTGGGCAGTGTATTTCAAACTGCTTTGGGGACCAGGATCACAGCTTTTTATCACAAAAATACTGCAGAAATTGAATATACAGTTTAGTGCATTGTATACACAAGTGCTCTATGGCACCACAGGTCCCAGACTAGACAAATGGACTATGGCACCCCTTAATTATACCAAAGTTAATGTAGGGGACTTGAGCAGCCAGAAAACAAGCATTTTCTCATTCACTGAACTGCGAAAAAGGATTAAGCTGATGTCCCTGCCAGGATGGCAGACATGCAGTACAGTGCAGTGGCTAAAATGACCGCTGACCCCCACCTCTGTAACACATGGATTAAAAAATAAAATTCCTTGGCAGTGGCTGGGTACAGAAATGTAGGATTGCTGAAGCTCCCTCCCTCTCTATATGCTATATCTTGTGGATTAATGTACAACAGGTTCTGTAGATTTCTTCCCTAATCTGTCCCTTACAGAAGCGGCAGCATCCTACCCTTACACTGAGAAGAGCAGAGTGACATGTGGCACTACGTGACTCCACCTTAAATAGAGGCTGGGTCACATGCTGCACTCAGCCAATCACAGCCATGCCATTAGTAGGCATGGCTGTGATGGCTTCTTGGAGCAAAGAAGTAAAATGTTTGCTGAAAGCTGAGGTGCCATATTCGATTTCGACGAAATTCGCGAATATTCGAAAGAATATTTGTTTCAAATTTGTCGAAATCGAATATTCATCATTATTCTAGTTATCGCGATTAATATGCGATTTAAATAATCGCGTATTGCGATTTTAACTTAGGCTACTTCCCTATTGGTTTCATATTTAGAATTATAGCGAAGATGACGAATATGACGTCATATTCTTCAAAACGAAGATAACGTAGTATTCTCCATCTTCGTTTTAGCTACCTATTCGTCAACTTCGCTAATTCTAGCAATCAAATAGGAGGGTTGACTATAGAGACAGTTGTGTTTAATTCGCTAAGCGATTATATTACTTTGCTTTTTTAATAGAATAATTATATTACTTGATAATTATTATAATTATTCTATTTATTAAAAAATATATATATATAATCGCATAGCGAATTAAACAGTGTTGACTATACAGACAGCTGTATATACAATATAAAGAAAAAAATTGAGGGGCACCTACTGTCGAGGCATTACATGCAAAAACATAAAGGGAAATTTGATGGCTCAACCCTCCGTGGGATTGAATTAATCAGATTGGGATCTAGAGGGTGGATTTAAGTAAGAGTATGTCAAGAGCAGAAAGTAAATGGATCTTTAACATGGATACCTTAACACCTGGAGGGTTAAATTCTGAGACTGAACTGTTTGCGTTTGAATAAGATAGGGATCTGTGGGGAGCGTGAATCCAGGAATTTAGAAGCAAAAGACGAGGAACAGAGGAGTGAAAGGGTTAGGATTACAGGGAGGAGTGTATAAATACTAGGTGCCAAGCAGTATAGCCAGATTACTAATCTTGACGAAGGACAGCGTACCGTCCTAAACGCGTAGATAGGAATATTGGCACCCACTACTTAACGTAGTCGGCATAGTGACATCACTATCTGTGCGAGGCACTGAAGTATACACTCGGCATCGCCCCACCGGCCGGGCGTGAGCCGTAACCTAACTACCCTAGCCTGACATCCAGCACCACGTTTTCCCGCACATAACAAGAAGGAACAGACACAGAAGAAAAGCGCCAGGGAAAAGGTAATCGCTAATAGCCTGTGTTACCTAGCGGCAAGTGTGTCGATGACACCTTCAGTGTGTGATAGTGGGTTGGTAGAGACTGGGAAGAGCACGGTGTCACATTTATTATTATAATTACAATGTTTACATTTAGTAGCGGTTTGTGTGGTACTGCTACGACACCAGCAGCAAAGTCGGTAAGCGGGAGCTTAAGCGAGTCCCAAGGTAACTGTTTGCTATCTAGTTTCCATCTTATTGCTATTTAATTCTTCTATTAATCATTTTCATTAACACTGTCCCTAGCACTTGCCACAACTTTCCCAATGCTCAGCTCACAGGACAATGGTGGAGATCATTCAGGATGAGGGTTTTATAGGGTTGTGACATCACAGGGGAGGGCTATCTGTGTATTGGCTAGGCATTATTGGTGATCTTATGTTCCCAGGCTTGTCTCATGTACACTTAGTTTTGCTTTGTAGAATGTGCAGCCGCCATTTTAGTAAAGCCTGATTTATTTCCATGTGGCGCAAGGAAATTCGGATTTGTTGCGAATCAAAGTTTTCCTAAATTTTGGACTGAATTCTGCTTCAAATGCTTGGCTTCGCTCAACACTAGACATGTTTTTTCTAATCTGTTTTTATTTTTGATTGCAGATTTAATTGTTCTATTTTCTGAACATGATAATGAAGGCCGCTATCTTGCCCAAGCCGTTCTTAACAGCATAAAGAATGCAATACCTACAAAGAACACATGTATGCCCAGATGATTCAGAGTCCAAACAATTATAGAGCATCAAAAAATCTTTATTTAATGTTGTACTAATAAAAAGTTAAAAAAACATACATAGAGGTCCACAATGCAAGGTGAACTGACTAAAAGAGGGACCACTGGAGTGAGGCTAGTGATGAGATATTATATATATATATATATATATATATATATATATAGAAAAAGGAAAATAAGAAGCAGCAAACTAAACACTGGGGTGCAAGATCCCACAAGAGCCCATAACACGGTTCTTTGTAGTATAAATAGTCCAGAAAAGCAGGCAGCACTCCAAAAAGTAAAATTCATGTGCGTTTATTGACTCAGTGCTCCAGCAACGTTTCAATTGCTCAATGCAATCTTTATCAAGCCATGTCTCACAAGTGTTCAGTGTTTACAAATATATAGGGTGCATGATTACATTCCAATTAGTTCCAATCAATCACAAAATATAAAAATATATATTAAAACATACTCAATTCATAAGGAAAGTGCATAGTGCTTAAAGTGCAGTGTAGTAAATTCTCCCCATCATGGAATTAATTCAGTGCATAATTCATAAGGTGCGCTTCAGCCTCAATTGCATAATTATCCAATCATATATTTAGATGTGCAATACTCATCTACCATGTGCACTATATTAAAATTAAGGACATTCTCATTGTAGTGATGACCTAATGTGGAGCGGACCGGCGTCTTCAGACATTCATTGTGCAACTGCGAGATCTTCAATACATCGCAAGACCTAACTGGTATCGCCAGAACCACAGCAAAGATGGCCGACACAGCTTAAAGCTTTCAGTGCGCATGTCACTCTCAATAATCGCCCATCGCCTGCCACCTCATCAATCATGTGATACATCACGGTCTTCGTCACTGCTGTTTAGTGCTGGCTGTTGTGGGTTGTGGCCTAGAGACGAAGTGAAAGCAGACACACCGGATCCACAGAATCCCTTCAGGCTATAAATTCCACACAGCATACTATATTCAGGAATACATACCAGCACCTATTGCAGCTAGAGGTAATAGTCCGGATAACGGACAGTATGGGATCCGCAGAGTGGCTCAATAAACCATCCGCATTAACCCCACACTGTCCACTCCGGTATAAGACCTTACTCACTCATTCATAGCTTAATTCATTCCAGGCGAGGTCTACATACATATATTTTTGGGGGCCAAGAGGACTGGCACAGATAAATAACATATATCGGACATCATATTGGTGCGGTTTCCATAAAAGTATAATGATATATTATGTGGGTCCAGTTACAAGGTGAAGTCCACTTCAGTGAGATTGTCCGTAGCCAGATTATAGTCCTGTCAATAAAGTAAATACAGGGTGTTACTCATGCTTTCAAAAACTGAACATATACAAGGTGTGGATGAGTCAGAACACCCTTGGCAACAGTAGAGAAACTGCTCAGGTCACCCTGAAATCCACATTGAGACCCTTCGGTTTAAGGGTCTTCAATGAGTAAATCCAGAAAAGTTCTCTGCGTTTCAATGTTTTTATCCTGTCCCCCTCTCCGGGCAGCAGGGACAAAGTCAATAATTCTAAACCTTAAATCCCTCTCAGAGTGTTTTTTTTTCTTTAAAATGTCTTGATACAGGGAGATCAATTTTCTGCTTCCTGATAGAGTACCTATGTTGGTTTAGCCGTGTCTTCAAATCCCATGTGGTCTCGCCCACATACTGCAAATTGCATGGGCATGTGAGCGCATATACCACATAGAATGAGTCACAGGTCAAAAAATATTTGATATCAACTGTTTCATTGGTGGATGGGTTTGTAAAGACACTTCCTCTTAACATTAGGAGACAGTTTATACAGTATGGCAGGGAAAGCAACCAGTTATAGTGGAGCCAAATAGACCCCCCACTTTGGGTCTAGTCGGCCCACATCAGATTTTATCACTGAATCACCCACATTTTGACTCCTTTGGTAGGAGAATAACGGCAGAAGTTTAAAGGCATCAATCTGGGGAAAACTTCCCCTTAAGATATTCCAGTGTTTCCGAATCACTGCTGCAATTTTTGGGCTCTACACAATATATTCCGATATGAAAGGGATTCTCTGAATCTGGTTCTCTCTATGCATTTTTTCTTTTTTATTTGTAACTTGGGAAATACTCTGTGCAATCAGCCTACTAGGGTATACCCTAGCTCTAAATTTATCCCCATTTCATTGAGTCTCTGTGTCTTATCCTGTTCCTGGCGAACAATTCTATCCACCCTCAGTAACTGACTGTTGGGTAGGGAATTGACCATCGCCCGGGGGTTATGACTTTCATATTGGAGTAATGTGTTCTTATCTGTTTCTTTGACAAAGAGGTCAGTACTCAATCTATGTTCCAGTATTGAGACCTTCGTGTCAAGGAACTGCACCTTCGTAGTAGAGTGTACTAATGTGAACTTTACAGTAGGGTCAATATCATTTAGATAGCTATGAAACGCCATGAGGTCCTCCGTGACACCCACCCACACCAGGAACACATCATCAATGAAGCGCCACCACCCCAGCACATTGCTGAAGTGGTGGCTCCCATACACAAACGTGTATTTCAGATGTGTCATATAAATATTGGCGTAGGTGGGCACCACGCTGGACCCCATCGCGGTCCCCACAGCTGTACATAATAGTCATCCTGAAACAAAAATAATTCCTTGTCAAAATGAAACTCAAAAGGTCAATCAGAAACTGTTTACACTCGACCGTATAGCTTGTACGTGCTAAGCATCCCGCACCATCAAATCAGCTGACATGGGTGGTGGGATTTTCCCTCTTGTTCCTCTTTTCCATCTTGCAAGATCCATCTGTCTCGGATACTGAATCCTCTATTAGGTGTTGCAGTTCCAGTATGACTAATGGGAGATTCCACTATGCATATGAATGCTGTATTTATGAATCACACAGAAAACGCATGGATATCACATATGCGGTTTCTGTGCATTTTTATTTTATTTTTGAATTTTATTTTTTGAATTTTATTGTGAATGTATCATAATCCCATTTTAATTTAAGGCAGATTTTAAGATTGTGATCAATATATATGGGGTGGAAAGAACGTGTGATATATGAACATCAAGGCATCATTACTCCAGACCAGATTTCTGTTCTTGCTGCTGTCCCATCAACCGTTGTGACCTTAGACTATATAAGGCATCAATTTGCTTGCTGTCAGTACCACTGAGGAAGGGAGCATCCCCAAAACGCGTATGGTGTGGTACAGCAAGCTATACAATATTTATCTCTACTTTTTATTGGAGAAAGTTAAGATCCGTGTGGAACTTTACAATTGAACGGAGGACTGCCCCACAAAATCTCTAATCCAGCTGAAGGGCCTGAAGAGTTGCTCTCATCATAGCCAAGCTATTTTTTTCGAACAGAGAGCGGAGTTTAGTCACGTGAGACGCCCGGCTACGGAGAAACAAACATTGGGTCACGTGAGATGCCAGACCCTAGTGACGTAGAACAGAATCGAGTCATGTGAGACGCCGTAAACTCTAGCGAGGGATCAAACGGGACGCCGTTGTGAGTCTAGTGAAAATACGGGATCAAGACTGGTAAATTAACCCAGTGGGTCAAGTAAAGGACAGCAGCATAAAACATAAATTACACCAAATAAAATCCTGCCCGTCTGGGCCTGGCTAACACAGCACAGTCTACCTCACCTTCAGAAAACACTGGCTTTAGCTGAGGATCCCTCAGGCTAGGGGAAAAAACCTGTCCTGGAATGGGGAGGGTGGATTGAGAGGTCCCACTGCCTCCTACCATCACAAACCATAAAATCCAGCCCATGAAGTAACAAAACTGTCTCAGCAACTACACATTGCTGAGACCTTTGTAACAATTCTGGATTTTATTTACCTCACCCAGTTGAGGAACCTAGGTGGGATGTACACTCCCTCCAGGACTTTACCACACACTTTACCAAAACATATATATGTATATATATATATATATATATATATATATATATATATATTATATATATATATATATATATATATATATACACACACACACACAAACCAATACGGAGATAGCTATATTATAGCTATTGAGGAACAGACCACTGGAGCCTTTATTCAGCATGCTGTATTGTTTCTCCACCAGAAATCAGGCATTCATGCTGAAAAGCTGCCAGATCTCTGTCAGATTACATTACAGTCAATAGGAACCTGGTGGTGCATGTCAGGATTCGGCTACAGTGAACACTCAGAAATATGTTCCTCTGCAAGAACAAACTGAGTTTGTGCTGCAGATATGAACCTACCTTTAGCTAAAGTTCTGTTTGCTCAGATTTGAATATATGAAGGGCTTCACAGACATCATTATTAACTGTTCACTGTCCCCAGTGGTGCTTACAATCTGTATTTGTATTCAGTATGCTTTTGGAGTGTGGAAAGAAACCAAATTACCTGGAGAAACCCCCACTAAAGAACATACAAAGTCCATGCAGACTTTGTCTTTGGTCAGATTTGAGCATACGACCCCAGCTCAGCAAGGCACCACTGCTAACCACTGTAACTCCTACCATTCTTCACAATAAATGGGCTGTCTATAACTTGAACATTTTACCTACAACACATCCTTAGTCAAGCACCAGAACATAGTCACTCTCTGCATGAAAAAGTCCAAAAGGGCTGTGCTGTTTTGTTAAGCCAAATTTTATAATTTGTTGTGTGCATGCTGGACCACTGCTACACATCACTAAAGGATGCCTACAAAGCCGTCTCGTGGGCAGCTCTTTGCTCTTCTAACCACTGCCTCATTCACCTGATTCCCACCTACAGAAGGCATCTGGAAACAGCTAAACTGATCCTGAAAAGAACCAGGGTATCGTCAAACGATGCCAAGCTACGTTTCCAGGGCTGTTGGAATGTATGGACTGGTCGGCCCTGGCTTCACCTGACTTGGATGAGTGGGCTGACATAGTGTCATCATTCATCAGCTTCTGTGAGTCCTCCTGTGTCCCCTCTAAATCCTTCAAAATCTACCCAACAAGCCATGTGCGACAGCTGCAGAAAAGAAGCTGCGCACAAGTCCGGCTCTCTTGAAGACTTCAGGCTGGCAAGGAACTCCTTAAATCGGGTACTGCATGCGGCGAAACTGGTGTATGCGGAAACGATAGAACAAAACCTGCCATCAAACGACCCCCGGGCGGTTTGGACGGGTTTTCACGCCACTACAAACTACAAACCTCCCCCAGCTTAGAACACAGAGCTCAACGCTAGTCGAGGACCTCAGCTGATTCTTCTGTAGATTCGAGCGCAGCGCATCCCGGAGGTGGGGACATCATCCCCCTCCACTTTCCGATCTGTCCTGGATGGTGCTGACCCATACTTGAACGAGTGCCCTCTGATCGTGACAGAGGCCGAAGTCCTGGGTCTCCTGTCTACCCTGAATGAGAGGAAGGCTTGGGTCCTGATGGTGTCTCACCAGCATGCCTCAGATCCTGCTCGCGTCAGTTGGCCCCAGTTATGACCCCCATCTCCTCAAAAAGTGCAGGGCACTTGCCCGCCTGCTTCAAGGGATCAATCATTATTCCGGTACCAAAGAAGCCTGGTGCCTCAGACTTAAATGACTTCAGACCTGTTGCTCTAATGTCCGTGATCATGAAGACTTTCGAAAGAGTGGTCCTATCACACCTCAAGAGCTCCACTCATGACCGATTGGACCCACTCTAGTTTGTGTATAGGGCAAATAGGTCCACCGATGACGCCATTAATATCTGCCTGGAGTACCTCACAGAACACCTGGACAGGCCAGACTACTATGCCAGAATTCTTCTCCTTGATTTCAGATCAGCCTTCAACACCATCTGCCCCCATTCTTCAAACCAGACTCACGGACCTGGATATCCACCCAACTATATGTCTCTGGATGGGCTGGGCAAGATTACGTCCAAACTGAGGAGACCAACACAGGAGCACCACAAGGCTGCGTACTGTCGCCTTTCCTGTTCTCCCTTTATACAAACAACTGCTCATCAACTGTGGACTCTGTCAAGATAATCAAGTTTATGGAGAAGATTCAACTAAGAAGATTCGGCACAGCCAAAGTGCTCCTACAGTCATTCTACTCCGCAACCGTAGAATCGGTCCTGAGCTCATCTATCCTAGTTTGGTATGCTGGCTCCTCCACCGGTGAACAGAAAAAATCCAGCGGGTTATTCGCTCTGCGGAACTTATGATCGGCGAATACCTCCCACCTCTGCATCTCATCCACGACAATAGAATGCTCTCACCGACACTGAAGATCGCAGGCGATCAGTCTTACCCGAGGCATTGCCTTCTCAGCGGACTTAAATCAAGTCGTAGGTTTCGGTCCATCGCCACCAGGACCACCAGGCGGAGGAACACCTTCTTGTCAGACTTCTGAGCTCTACCAACACTTTACCCCCAAATGCGCCCCACTTTCCCGTGGAATCCTACCCGTACTATCTTATTGACACCCCTACACCACCCCCTTCTCCCAGACTACTAACCCCCAGCAATTGTAAACTTAATCATTGTAAGTGTAAACTTGATCCGTGTAAACACTGTTCTTGTATGTCATTGTGCCAAACCAAATTCTGGACACGACCATGTCGTGTTTGCCGAAATAAACCTGATTCTGATTCTGATCCATGAGAACCAGAATCCCTAAATAATGTGGAGATACAAAATAATGATATAGACAAAACTATAAGAATGCACTTTAAAGTTTTGAAGAAAGATGATGTGAAACAAAATGGTCTTATTCCAAGGCTCACCACCTTCCATTACATACGGTTTAATAATAATATTCTATATTTCTACTGTGCCACATCACAGGAGAAAAGATATTTCATACAGAAATTTTTGATATTACCTAGCAGCATCCATTAATTTTAGTGTTATAGGTATAATACATTATTCAAGCCTACATTTTCACTTCATAATGGATTAATGATATACGGTAATGAGAACTACATTTGACTCTTTCTATTTTAAATCAAATTAACAGTGTATCATATAAGATAAGAGGGTTAAAGAAAGAATTACTGCAATTCATATAGTAATTCAGGTGCTTCATTCTGTTACGTCAGCAGTTCAAGGATGTACATTATTTGTATTTTGTTATGAAATATTGAAAGATTACATAAACAATATTTATGTGGGTATTTTTTTAAAGAAATAAAGGATTACAAAACTAAGCGGTCCATTAGTAATCGGCTAAACTGAGGGCATAATATACATTCCATTTGTTGATTGTCTTCTTTATCTGAGAAAAATCTGTCATGTTCTTTGTATTTTTACTATGTGAATACAAAATAGCAAAGCACAAAACACTTGAAACGACAGAAACAAAAATATTTATACGAAAAACATTTCTATCAAACATAAATGTAGAAAAGTAAAGTAGGATAAAGACATCCCGATTCCTGATCCTAAATCTGAAAAGTATTAAATAGTTAAACTTTTTAACCAGTTGTTATTAAATAGTAGAATAATTCAAAGCACAGTATAATTTAATGTATTGATTATACAGACAGAAAAGACGGGGAATTTATCGTCAGAGGAATATTTCAAGTCAGTTTCAGTTGAGTATGTGTTGGCGTACTTTATGCCGAATTTATGAAATGTTGTACATTATTGACAAAATATGCCTCATCTTTAGGGCTCATACACATGAACATGTTTTCTTTCCATGTCCATGTCCGTTCCGTTTTTTTGTGGGCTGTATTCAGAACTATTCATTTCAATGGGTCCGCAAAAAAATTAGTGCATTCCGTTTCTGCATGTCCGTTCCACCCAAAAAGAGAACATGTCTTATTATTGTCCACATTACAGACAAGGATAGTACTGTTCTATTAGGGGCCAACTGTTCAGTTCCGAAAAATACAGAATGCCCACAGACAGAATCCATATTTTTCCGGCTCATGCACATGCAAACTTTTGTTTGGGTCCGCATCTGAGGCACATTTTTGAGGCTTGTATGCGGACCCATTCACTTCAGTGGGGCAGCAAAAGAAGCAGACATGAACATGTTCTATTCTTGTCCATTTTGAGGACAAGAATCGGCATTTCTATCATGGGCAGCCCATTCCGTTCTGCAAATTACAGAAAGCACATGGCTGGCATCTGTGTTTTATGGAACCACTATTTGCAGACCGCAAAACATGGCACAGAAAATTTACTCCAGTTTTCCTACTCCACCCTCCTACTGGAGGAGATTGCAACTTTTAAAAAAGTCTCAGTGATAAATATGGAGTGAAACTCATTAACATAGCTAACCATACCCATTTGCCCACCCGTATTTTAAAACTGGAGTGAGTGGTGTAAAACCAATAAAGTTGCAAAAAGTTTTTAGCAAATGAGCCTAAACATTCACAAAAGCCCCATTTTGGGACTTTTTGAAGCCCGAATTCTGGAGTAAATGCATGATGTTATTGTATTTATCCAATCTCAGAAATCAAATTCATTGAAAAAATGCATTTTTATCTATGATATCATCTGTGTATATTATTTTAAAGAAATTACCATCTTAAAATAAAATTATGTTACTTGGGATAACCAGACAATTTATGGGGAATCTATCACCAGGAAATTCACTTTTAAGATCCAAAACATGCGTTACATCAAAGGAGACTTTCACCAGGAAATTCATTGTAAAAACAGATATAATGCCTTGTAGGGCTAGCTCAGCTGTATGTAATGATGCATTTCACTTACAGATCTCTTGTTTTATTCTGAAGAAAGCATATTTTTAACCCTGTATGGCAATAATGCTGTTCATAGCCATTTAACCCCTCAGATGCTGTGGGGTGGAGATCAGGGAAGTAGTGCTAGGGTGACTTAAAAAAAGTTTCTGTATAAGAAAATTATACATAAAAATTCAAATGATCTTCCTTTCTTTAGAATAATAAAATAAACAATAAAAATGTAATATCATGGGCCTCGCCCCATCCGAAAATGCCCCTACTATGAAAATCCAAAAATATTTATCCCATATGGTGAAAAGTGTTATGGAAAAAAAATCAAAAATTTATACTCACTTCAATAAAATTACAGATCACCCCACAAAAAAATGAGCCCTTATACAACTCCATAAACATAACTATAAAAAAGTTATGAGGGTCATAATATGCCAATGAAAAGAAAAAATATATTTTTCCAAAGTTTTTAATTTGCTTTCAGTATTACCCCTTCTACCCTGGGACAGTTTTCGCCCTCCTGCCAAGGCCATTATTTGCAAATCTGTCATTTGTCACTTTATGTGGAAATAACTTTGGAACACTTTTATTTATCCAATAAAAGCCATTCAGTGATTGTTTTCTCGTGACACATTGTACTTCATGACAGTCATGATTTTGAGTCAATATATTTCACCTTTATTTATGAAAACATTTTTCTAAATTTCAATTTCTCTGCTTTTAAAACAGAAAGTGATATATCAGAAAATATTTATTACTTAACATTCCTCATATGTCTACCTTATGTTGGCATCATTTTGTAAATGTCATTTTATTTTTTATGACGTTAGAAGGCTTAGAATTTTAGAAGCAATTTCGAACATTTTTAAGAAAATTTCCAAAACGCACTTTTTAAGGACCATTTCAGGTCTGAAGTCGCTTTGTGGGGCTTACATAGTGGAAACCACCCATAAATGACCCCATTGTAGAAATTACACCCCTCAAGTTACTCAAAACTGATTTTATAAACTTTGTCAACCATTTAGATGTTCCACAAGAATTAAAGGAAAATGGATATGAAATTTCTAAATGTAACTTTTTGGCAGATTTTCCATTTTAACCTATTTTCTTCTTTAACACATTGAGGGTTAACAGCCAAACAAAACTTAATATTTATTGCCTTGATTCTGTGGTTTACAGAAACACACCCCGTATAGTCGTAAACTGATGCAAGGGTACAAGGCCGGGCGCAGAATAAAAGGAGCGGCGTATGGTTTTTGGAAGGCAGATTTTTCTGGACTGGTTATTAGATGCCATGTCCCATTTGAAGCCCCTGATGCACCCTTACAGTAGAAACTCCCAAAAGTAACCCCATTTTGGAAACGGGTTTGGAAACAGTTTGTTTCAGTTTTATATAACATAACATTTATAATGAAATAACCACAAATGTCTTTTCTGTGCTCACATCATTATCAGTTTTATTTAACCCCAAGTGACATTCAATCTTAGTACTTAGTACAACATCCTTTTCCAGTTATAACAGCTTTTAAACGTGAAGCATAGCTTGACACAAGTGTCTTGCAGCGATCTACGGGTATCTTCGCCCATTCTTCATGGGCAAAAGCCTCCAGTCCAGTCACATTCTTAGGCTTGCGCGCTGAAACTGCTTTCTTTATGTCCCACCAGAGGTTCTCAATTGGATTTAAGTCTGGTGACTGCAATGGCCACTTGAAAATGTTCCAGCCTTTAATCTGCAACCATGCTCTAGTGGACTTGGAGGTATGCTTGGGATCATTGTCCTGTTGAAAGGTCAACGTCTCCCAAGCCTCAGGTTTGTGACGGACTGCATAACATTTTCATCCAATATCTCCTGGTACTGAAGAGAATTCATGGTACCTTGCACACGCTCAAGCTTCCCTGTACCTGTAGAAGCAAAACAGCCCCAAAGCACGATTGGCCCCCGCCATGCTTCACAGTAGGCAAAGTGTTCTTTTCTTCATAGGCCTTGTTCTTCCTCCTCCAAACATAGCGTTGATCCATGGGCCCAAAAAGTTCAAATTTTGTTTCATCAGTCCACAGAATACTATCCCAAAACTTTTGTGGTTTGTCCACATGACTTTTGGCATACTGCAGTCGACTCTTCTTATTCTTTGGAGACAGCAAGGGGTGCGCCTGGGAGTTCTGGCATGGAGGCCTTCATTACGCAGTGTGCGCCTTATTGTCTGAGCTGAAACTTCAGTACCCGCATCTGACAATTCTTTTTCAGTTCCTCAGCAGTCACACGGGGACTTTTCTCCACTTTGCGCTTCAGGTAGCGCACAGCAGTCAAAGTCAGCATCTTCTTTCTGTCACGACCAGGTAGCGTTTCAACAGTGCCCTTTGCCTTGAATTTGCGAATGATGCTTCCTATGGTGTCTCTTGGTATGTTTAACATCTTTGCAATCTTCTTATAGCCATTGCCCTTCCTGTGAAGAGAAATCACCTCTTCTCTTGTCTTCCTGGACCATTCTCTTGACTTTACCATGTTTGTAAATACACCAGTAAATGTCTAGAAGGAGCTGAGTATCACAGTCATTTAAAATCTGCCTAATTGGTGCTTATTATGCTTAATTGCTGCTCCTTGACATCCACAGGTGTTTTCAATCAAAAACACTTGAATGAACCTCTATTCTTAAGAGTGATAGTCTTTATGGGGTTGAATAATTGTGTCAATGAGGAAATCACAAAATTGATGTCATTTTAGTTGCATTTGGTTCTTTAAAAAGTCCTTGTAAGATTTCATTCTGAACACAATTACAAATGTACACTAAATTCCCTAAAACCCTTTACAGCATTGGGGGTTGAATAATTTTGAACACAACTGTAGGTATACTTTTTCTTATTTATTTAAGTTTTACACAATAATAGCATTTTTGAAACCAAAATAATCATGTTTTAGTGTTTCCATAGTCTGAGAGCCATAGCTTTTTATTTTTGAACGATTGTCTTAGGTATGGTCTCATTTTCGCGTGATGATGTGACGGTTTTATTGGTACTATTTTGGGGGCATAAGCCTTTTTGATCACTTGCTGTTGCACTTTATGCAATGACAAAAATGTTTTTTTACACAGTTTTCTTTTTTATGGTGTTTATCGGACGGGGTGGATTATATGATATTTTTATAAAGCTGGTCGTTACAGGCGCGGTGATACCTAATATGTGTGTTTTTCCTTTTTTCTATTATTGATTATAAAATTAGAGGAAAAGGGTATTTTTCTTTTTTACTTGAAACTATTTTTTAAATTAAAAACACTTTTTCAAAACATTATTTCTGACCCACTCTGGGACTTTATTTTATAGCGATGCCAACAGATAAAACAGGGGCCTGGCTATCAGGGATTGCAGGGTCCCTGCAGTGATCAGGCGAGCAACCCACACGTTATGGCTTAGTGAAGGGAGTATAAAAAAGTTAAATTGCAGGGTCCTGAAGGGGTTAATCCATATACCCATGAAAAATTTCTCCCTCAGCCATTTTAATTTTTATTTTATTTTAGTTTTTTCTGACAATCAAAAAGTAGCCTACCCAGGGGACTTTAACAAGCAATTATTGAATTCCTTACATGGTATGGAAATCTGACTGTGTTCCTTGTAAGCTGCCGCAGGGCTTTATAGGAAATTTATTATTGCAGGTATCTGAGCCTTCACTATGTCACAGACTGCCATTGCAACCAAATGGCCCACAATGGCTTTGTGGGGGTGTTTGGTCACTGGGTACACCACAATTCAATATTATCTAAGGGGTTAATAGTCCATGATCCATTCACTGACTTTGCCACTCAGTATTTGCTGTGTAAAGCAGTTGACACCTGGTGCCCACGGTGCCTACTTAGTGGGCTCCATTCTTATAGATTTTCCATTCACTGTAAATGTATAGCAAATATCAGGAAGTGGTTTCAATGCCTCCAGGGAGTACCAATGCCACCCTATTGAGCCTTGCTTCCCCTGCTTCCTCTACCAGCCACTCTTTCATTTCTCAAATTTGTTTATAATCTGTGTCCAAAGTTCTGCATGGGGGCTGCAAACACAAAACAGTGAGACACTCTTCAAGACCATTTACATAGTGGATTAACTTTTTACTTTACTGTACTGGTAGAGTAAGGATTCACCTTCTATTCACTGAGGTCATGTTTTTGCGGCAGGAGATATCAAATCTTGTGTACCTTTATGGTACACATCCCTCTATTGTCTTCCACATCACTCCTCTGGAGAACTGGCAACTCCACTAATGAGGACTGAAATATACCAGCAGCACCAACCACTTGCCATCACGAGTGTATTTCTTGCGTATGCACAACACTGAAAGGTGATCATAACCATTTGCACTTCTTAAATCATCAGTTTTTCAAGAAAGTACTACCCTATGAGCGCCTTTCCTGTCTTTGCCATATATGTTGTCTACTGTACTGAAGAATAATAGAATTATGTTTAAAAGAAATGGAAGATCAATGGGGTTTAAGTTTAAACCAATAAAAGGAAAAAATCAAGAATATCATTGTTTGTCCATCATGCTTATCTCAAAAATGAAGTAAACAGAGATATAAAATTTGCTGAATATACCTTGAATTGGTACCAATGAACACAGGTCTTCCTACAAAACATAAGAACTAATATAGCTTTGTCAACAGAAAATAAAAATAGAAAAAATATAGCAAATTAAGTAAAGTGCTTTTCTAATGGCAAAAATGTAGTAAAACACTTAAACAATATAAACCTGTTTATTCTGTAATTGCATTGGCTCACAAATTAAGATTAACATGTCACTGAAACCATACATGGCATGCCATTAAAAATATACCTAAAGTACCATAATTGTGAAACCCTGGTTTTTATTCCCTCCCAAAAAATAATAAAAGTTTTTCAATGTATTACATGTACTCAAAAATAGGATCAATAAAAATGAATCTCGTTCCACAAAAATCAAGCCCTTATATGGCTAAGTTGATAGAAACAAGTTAAGATTTTTGGCAAGCAGGGATAGAATCAAAGAGTAGCCTACCCAAGGGACCTTAACAAGCAATCATTAAATTCCTTACCTTTGCATGGTATGGAAATCTGACTGTGTTCATTGTAAGCCCTGTGCTTACAAGGAGGCAAGCAGGGATATATAGAAAAATAAAATTGCTGTGACCTCAATGCCAAAAATTGTTGTGTCTCTCAGCAATAAATACAAAAGATTACAATATTAGTCCAGAATGTGCTCATTTAAAATAATTTCAAATGTTTAATAAATTTATATTCTTTATTCTGAATAAATTTTGGATTGTAATCTATTTCACAGACATTTTGCATTGGTCTTTGCTAAATTAAGTTTGGATACTCAGTGTTGTATAAAATTGAGAAAACTGTATTCTATACTGCCATTGACAGTGCAGTCTCCGAATGGATAAGCACAGAATATAAAGTTGTTGACCTGAACAAGTTTGTTTCCAGTGTCACTGAAAATTAAGCAAACACAGGATTTCTCATTTGGGCTGATGCTATGCATTTCTTTGCTATTTCTTACACTAATAGGTTGTCTTAATAATAGACTAGAATCTGTAAATTTAATACAATAAAATGCATGTAACTTGCACGCTACAAGTCAGATTATTTATAATATTGATTTTAGTTGTGGTCAAAATATTTAAATACAAGCAGCTTAGCTAGGAGACTTAAATTAAAATCAATATGACCTTTTAAGGACAAGCAACGTTGGCATAGCTGCCCTTTAGAATTATAAGTCATTATAATTTAATATCAAAGTTGTCTCATCATCTATCATGCTTTTTAATTTAATATTCTGTCAAATACATACTATTATAAAAGTAAGTTTCTAAGTTTATAGCAGTTTGCAAGTACACAAGTGTATCGCTAGGGTATGATGCTTAATTGGTGTGTTTTGCTAAAATGCATGTGAATTTTTTTAGTTTTTTAATTTTTTCTATTCTTAATATGTTAGCAACACACATTTAAATCCTAAAATTAAATCCAAAAGTTTATGGAATAGTAATAAGAACTAATAAGCAGCGGGTACAGGTACCATATAAGGTAACAAGCATAACCAGACAATATAAGTAGAGATGAGCGAATTTATAAAAAGTTAGATTTGGCTGATTCAGCCAAATTTTACAAAAATAAAATTGCTTTGTGACGAATAACTTCATCACAAAGTGCATTTTTTGTAAGTAGCAGGTGCAATCACAGGGAGCAGTGATTGCCAGCCCCTCGATCATTGTACCCCTCCGAAGCCATGTTCATACATGATTGCGGCATTTGAGTGTAAAAATAGTGTCAAATTAACATTATAAAAATGTAATCAAACTTGGCACCTCAATTTGCTTGCGACAGGCCGGCCACCGCCATCTTGCCTAAATATCTAGCGCAAAATCTCACTGGCCGGCATGGTGACGTCATGCGTCACCACACACGAGATTTTGGCTGATATCTTCAATCAAGATGGTGGCCCATCGAGAGCTAATGGAGGAGGTAAGTATGATTTTTTTGTTTACAGTATTTCAGGTTAAATCGATTCGCTGACAGGAAGTAAGAGGTAATTTGGCCTCAAGGTGAATCAAATTTATCCTAAAATTCAGATCGAATTCCACTTCATGGGATTTGATTCACTCATCTCTAAATATAAGGTAAACAGTCACTTAGCTTTAACCCCTTCATGACCTATGGCGTACTGTGTACATCATGATCGGTGTTAGTTCCCGCATAATGAAATCAAAGTGTCACCGCCAGAATATATTACGCCCATTTACCGGCATGTAAATGGGTGTCATGAACAGCTAAGGGACGAATCAGAGTGATCCCTACTCTTCGGTCACTGTGATTGGCAGCAGGCTCAAATCCTACAGTGCAGCTCCAATCTCCTCATCTGTCAGTTATTGTTGAGGAACTATGGTTTTGAGAGTCCTGTCAGAGTGCCCTAATAATTAAAATCATTTACACTAATTTTCCTGACACCCCATTTTCCCACAACCCTTTATTTTCTAGCAACTTCTGTTTTTTTCAGAATTAGATTAGTTAGCCTGAATACTGGCAGTTATCTAGAAATAGCTTGGGCTAGTGTTAGGGTAAGGATTTTGAAAAAGAAAATATACAAAGAAAAATAAAGATAATTGGCTTTTGGGTAAAATATATGGAAAACATAAAAAGTTCATGCTACAAAAGCCAACAACAGTGGTGAGTATATGGTCATCAGTGTGGGATATGACCTAAGGACGTCCACTTCTATGCCTTTCTTTGACTCCAGTCTTTCTGTATCTCTGTTGCAACTTGCTGATGACTCTCTGTGACACTCTAAGCTCAGTGGCCAGTTCCATCTGAGAACATCTTGATTTAGGCCTCGCAATGGTGAGGTACTGTTGAACAATTGTTTGGTATCATCTTGGAATCATGATGTCAAAATGTGAACAGCATGATATTTGGGGATCAGTGCCAGGAAAGCAGTGCAAAAACGTCATCTATTTATGCCAGCAAAATAACCTAGGGCAAAATTTTCCATCAGAGGTGCCCCCTATTGCAAAAAAAGCATGGACTTTCATTAAGCAGTGTTTCCGCATTTACCGTACTTCCCCAGACTATTCATTTAATCAATTTACATTTGTTTACTCCTTTTATGCATCTTGGGTCATTTTAATTTATTATACAATACACTGTTTTAACCCACTACATTTTATTATATTATTAGCCAATTATAATTCGAATACCAGACAAAATCCAAAATAAAAATATAAATTCTCATTTTACCCCTAGATGAATACCAAAAATAATAACATACTCACTGATGTATCTGCTTCTGAGTTTCCTATTCTACTTGTTATAACTCACAGTCCTTTGTCCATTTAGGTAAATCCATTTATTGCTTGCTATGGTTTCAAAAAAAATCAAGTATAAATAAAGGTTACAAAACAAAAGGTGCTCCTCTATTGTCCTATACTCTGGATAGTTGCGTATACCATGCAGGTCCTCTCTTCAAGATGGTTTGATGCTCTAGATCAGGCATGTTCAACCTGCAGCCCTCCAGCTGTTGCAAAACTACAACTCCCATAATTCCCGGACAGCCTACAGCTGCCATATAACAGTCGACAACCACATATGGGGTGTTTCTGTATTCAGGAGTAAATGGGTAACAAATTGTAGGGTGATTTTTCCTGTTACCCCTTGTGACAATGAAAAACTTCGCCTAATTTTACATCTTGTAAAATATGCAATTTTTCTTTTTCATAGCCAAGGGTTTCTAAAAGCATTTTGGGCCAAAGTGCTCACTACAACCCTTGAAAAATGTTGGTGGGTGTAGTTTCCAAAATGGTGTAACTTTTTGGAGGTTGCCACTGTGGGTTACCTCAGAGTACCTTCAAATGTGACACAGCGCCTGAAAATTATTCCAGTGAAATCTTCCCTCCAAAAGTCATATCATGCTCTATCTCTTCTGAGCCCTGCCATGTGCCCATACAGCAGTTGACAACCACATATGGGGTGTTTCTGTAAACTGCTGAATTAAAGTAATAAATAGTGAGTTTTGTTTGGCTGTTAACCCTTGCTATGTTGCAGGAAAAATAAATTAAAAAGGAAAATCTGAAAAAAAGAGACATTTTGAAATGTAATCTCCATTTTCCTTTAATTCTTGTGGAACACTTAAAGCACTAACAGAGTTTGTAGAATCAGTTTTAAATAAATTTGGGGTGTTTTTCAGAAATTGGGTAATTAATGGGTGGTTTCTATTACTAAAGTGACTTAATAACTGAACTGGTCCTTTCAAAAGTAGGTTTTGGAAATATCTTTAAAATTTGAAAAATTCCTTCTAAAATTCTAAGCTTTTAATTAGATTTAAAAACTGATGGCAACATAGGACATATGGTGAATTTTAATAACTACTTTAAAATGTATCACTACCTGTATTACATGCAGATAAATTAAAATGTCAAAATTGCAATTTTTTCCAAATTTTCTGTAAATTAGGATTTTTATAAATAAGGAAAGGAAATACATATTGACTCAAATTAATGATTAACATGAAGTATGTTGGGTCATGACAAACAATCTCAGAATGGCTTGGATAAGTAAAAGTTATTACCATATAAAGTGACACGTCAGATTTGTAAAAATCAGCCTGGTCACGAAGTTGCAAAAGCCCCAATCATTAAGGGGTTAAACTGTTGTATACTGGGCATAACATGTACAACAAAGTGTAGCATGCTCTGGAGATGTCTTAATTTTATAAACCTTTCTCAATTATGATGCTCTATGATGGTAAACATTTATACAACCGAGATAATTAACAGTAAAGTCCCTTATACACATTTGTGTATTGTCAGCACAACCCACCGTTAATCCAATAGTCTAATGTGTGTGGAGAGCTCTTAACTTCCAAACAAATGATGTCAGGGAAAAGAAGGATTGGGCGAAATTAATATTTTTCCCCAAAACATTTGTTCTTACAGGAGATAAGCCACCATCAAAAGTTTCTGGTAGTATAAAAAGATAAAGTCAGGCAACAATCTGTATAATCCAAAACAGAGGTACATGGGAAAAAATGGATTGATCCAATCAATCTCAGTTCACATAGAAGGAAATAAACACAGACTTCCAAAAGCTCTTACGTTTGGTAATCAGTAGTGATGAGCGGCAGGGGCAATATTCAAATTTGTGATATTCCGTGAATATTTGGGCGAATATTCGTCATATATTCGCTAATTTGTGAAATCGGAAGTGTAATATTTGCGTATTACGCGTGCAATGCAGGCGTGGGTCACTTTTGCAACATTTTTTAAGATGCTAGAAGTTTCATGAGACTGGAGAAAATGGTTGTCACGACAGAACATTACAATAGCTATACATGCAGATAGAGTGCTCCATATATTTAAGATTGCGCAAATCGGCAATTGATGTGCATATTTTTGTACATTACGGGCAACTTCACATTTTAGCAGGTCTGACTATATATTACTGACTGGTGCACTAAGTATTGTTGTGAACTTGTTATATCACAGCACTGAAGCATGTATGTATGGACAGCATCACCCTACCTAACACCCTGCACTATATGACTATCTAACCTACACTGACCATCTCACACTAACTAGCTTTATAATATATATATATATATATATATATATATATATATATACTAACTAACTAACTAACTAACTAACAATCTAATGTAATGTGACCTTCAAACACAGCACAGCAATTACGCTGTCTCTCTCATAACTGTAAAGTTATGGGAGGGCAACTTTCCTATTAGTTGCTAGGGATGTTGCTAAGCTCAGACAAATGCATTGCTGCCTTCTCATTGGTCCACAAGCAAAAAGCAGGGAGGAATCATGTGTTCAGATGGAAAAAAATGAAGATTATTCGAAAATACTAATATATAGCACTATATTCTAAATATTCGCAATTTCTTGAAGTGTCAATATTTGAGATAAATATTCTCGATTCGAATATTTGCGCCCAACACTAGTAATCAGCAGAGCAAGTCCCACAGACCACCCGATCAGGATATATGCAGTGACAAGGTCTCCTTCACAGTCATAAAAATAACATTCCTTCTGCCCTCTCCTCTTCAGCTGCTTGTCAGCCCTTTCAGGTGCAAATGTTCACAGCTACACATGCTTAGTAATCCACATGGAATAGCACAAGTGATATTAACACTATTAGGAGAGAAATGGAGGATATATAGAACAGACTGCTAGGAATATGTAAAAACCATAGGTTTTATTCCCCTTACTCACAAAAATCCAATAGAATACAACGTCTTAAAAGCAGAACACTGTTCATCTAACCCGACCCAAGGTTTCACCCGCTTTTGGCTTTATCCGGGGCAAACAGTGCTTGTCCAAATTCACTTTTTATATAGAAAGCGGAAGTTGCACTTGATCCAGTACATTTAAAACTATACAAAACACACTTGCATTGTCATCCCACTCTGATCTATTCTTCAATCACTTTGCAACTAAATGAATAACAAACTGTCCCGCTTCACTGTGGGAGGGAAACACCACACCGAGCATAGGAGGGAAGAGGGAAGACAGAATCAGGCCTGAGAACTAGGGAAGTAAAATGGACTCCTCCTAGTGAAAACACTAACTAAAATCCTGACTGACTACCAGTATGAACAGACCCCAAACGTAGGTGAGTTCATACACAGGAATCCTTAGAGTCCCATCAAGCCCTACAGGACCCTGGTGCTAATGCAGGACGAGACTTCCTGTTCCTCCAAACGCAAGGACGAACAGGAGTCTCTTTCAGGCCTAATTCAAACAATAGGGAAATGCAACATACAGAACCCAAACAAAATACAAAAGGGAAAGGAAAGACTTAACTTCAAAGGAGCAATGGAAGCACCATAAACTCAGTCGAGATCCAACCGTAATCTATCCAAAGGTCCAAACAGAAGCTATAAACCCCACAACATTGTGGAAGAAGCAACTATAAATGGAGAAGGTTAAATGACCCTAATAGCCACACCACGGGAAAGAAGGTGTGGCAAGCACCAGAAGCAACACAGATGTAATTTGATCCAAACGGAAAACATGTCAGATCAAACAACGTGTTGCCAGTCTCACCATGGGAACGTCCATGACACAAACATCATAGAAAAAACAGCTTAGTGCATGTAATGAGAAGGAATGAGCGAACACGAACTGTATAGTTCGGGTTCGTACCGAATTTTGGGTGTTCAGTGACACGGACCCGAATCCGAACATTTATGTAAAAGTTCGGGTTCAGGTTCGTTGTTCGGCGATTTCTATGGCGCATTTTGAAAGCCTGCAAAGCAGCCAATCAACAAGCGTCATACTACTTGCCCCAAGAGGCCTCACAGCCATGCCTACTATTGGTATGGCTGTGATTGGCCAAGTGCAGCATGTGATCCAGCCTCTATTTAAGCTGGCGTCACGTCGCGTCTACGTCACTCTGCTCTGATTAGAGTAGGGATAGGATGCAGCTGCTGTTAGGGCGAGATTACATAGTAACATAGTATATAAGACCGAAAAAGACATTTGTCCATCCAGTTCGGCCTGTTTCCTACAAGTTGATCCAGAGGAAGGCAAAAAATAAACCTCTGAGGCAGAAGCCAATTTTCCCCACTTAAGGGGAAAAAATTCCTTCCCGACTCCAATCAGGCAATCAGAATAACTCCCTGGATCAAAACCCTCTCTAGTAGCTATAGCCTGTAATATTATTACACTCCAGAAATACATCCAGTCCCCTCTTGAATTCTTTTATTGTACTCACCATCACCACCTCCTCAGGCAGAGAGTTCCATAGTCTCACTGCTCTTACCGTGAAGAATGCTTTTCTATCTTTGTGTACAAACCTTCTTTCCTCCAGACGCAGAGGATGTCCCTCGTCACAGTCACAGTCCTGGGGATAAGTAGATGATGAGAGAGATCTCTGTACTGACCCCTGATATATTTATATATAGTTATTAGATCTCCCCTCAGTCGTCTTTTTTCTAAAGTGAATAACCCTAATTTTGATAAACTTTCAGGGTACTGTAGTTGCCCCATTCCACTTATTACTTTAGTTCCTCCTCTGAACCCTCTCCAGCTCTGCTATGTCTGCCTTGTTCACAGGAGCCCAGAACTGTACACAGTACTCCATGTGTGGTCTGACTAGTGATTTGTAAAGTGGTAGGACTATGTTCTCATCACGGGCATCTATGCCCCTTTGATGCAATCCATTATCTTATTGGCTTTGGCAGTAGCTGCCTGGCACTGGTTTTTGCAGCTTAATTTCCTGTTTATTAAAATTCCTAGATCCTTTTCCATTTCAGTGTTACCGAGTGTTTTTCCATTTAATATGTACGGGTGACTTGCATTATTGCTTCCCATGTGCATAACTTTACATTTGTCAGTGTTAAACCTCATCTGCCATTTCTCTGCCCAAGCCTCCAATCTATCCAGATCCCTCTGTAGCAGAAAACTGTCCTCTTCAGTGTTAATTACTTTACACAGTTTAGTATCATCTGCAAAAATAGATATTTTACTGTGCAAGCCTTCTACAAGATCATTAAAAATTAGGCAGAGAATAACTCAGCAAAAACACTTAATGAAGTGATCGATCTACAGCTGTGAATCAGTCAACTTCTGCTAGTTAACTGCTCACTCTTTTCAGAGTGCCCAGAGCGTTTTTCTGTCACTCTTTTCTGGGGTGATCGGCGGCCATTTTGTGTTTTCTGGTGCAACAGCACAGGCTGCCACCAAGTCCATTTATCCATCAATCCATCAATAGTAGTTTTTTTTTTTTTGTTGCTATACCTACATCAGGGGCTTGGCTGTGCTTATTGTCACCCCTAGAAACTCAGAAAAATTTTTCTATATTTTATTGAGAGGTGAAATTCACTTAAAAAAATAGCAATCACCTAAATATTGCGTTCCAGCTGTGGCTAGCCAAGTGTAATACTGTCTGGCAAAGAATATATATATATATATATATATATATATATATATATATATATATTGTTTTGAGGTGAAATTCAATTTCCAAAATAGCAATACCCTAAATCAGTGGTTTCTGCTGTGGCAGGACAAGTTTTATAGTGTCCGTCAAAGGATAGCTTTTGTTCTGGGGTGAAATTCAATTGCTAAAATAGCAATACTCTAAATCAGTGGCTTCAGCTGTGGCTGGACAAGTTTCATAGTGTCCATAAAAGTATAGCTTTTGTTCTGGGTTGAAAGTCAATTACCAAATTAGCAATACCATAAATCTGGTGATCCAGCTGTGACTGGACAAGTTTCATAGTGTCCGTCAAAGGATGTATTATTTTCTAGGGTGAAATTCAGTTGCACAAATAGAAATACCGTAAATCTGGTGTTCCAGCTGTGACTGGACAAGTTTCATAGTGTCCGTCAAAGGATATATTAATTTCTAGGGTGAAATTCAGTTGCACAAATAGAAATACCGTAAATATGGTGTTCCAGCTGTGACTGTACAAGTTTCATAGTGTCTGTCAAAGGATATATTATTTTCTGGGCTGAAATACTGTTGCAAAAATAGAAATTTAGTAAATCTGGTGTTCCAGCTGTGACTGTACAAGTTTCATAGTGTCCGTCAAAGGATATATTATTTTCTAGGGTCAAATTCTGTTGAAAAAATAGAAACACAGTAAATCTGGTGTTCAACCTGTGACTGGACAAGTTTCATAGTGTCCGTCAAAGGATATATTATTGTCTGGGGTGAAATTCAGTTGCCAAAATAGAAATACCGTAAGTCTGGTGTTCCAGCTGTGACTGGACAAGGTTCATAATGTCCGTCAAAGGAAATATTATTTCCTGGGGTGAAATTCAGTTGCAAAAATAGAAATACCGAAAATCTGGTGTTCCAGCTGTGACTGGACAAGTTTCATAGTGTCCGTCAAAGGAAATATTATTTTCTGGGGTGAAATTCAGTTGCAAAAATAGAAATACAGTAAATCTGGTGTTCCAGTTGTGACTGGACAAGTTTGATAGTATCCGTCAAAGGATATATTTTGTTCTGGGTTGAAATTCAATTACTAAAATAGCAATACCGTAAATCTGGTGTTCCAGCTGTGACAGGACAAGTTTCATAGTGTCAGTCAAAGGATATATTATTTTCTGGGTTGAAATTCAATTACCAAAATAGCAATACTGTAAATCTGGTGTTCCAGCTGTGACCGGACAAGTTTCATAGTTTCCGTCAAAGGATATATTATTTTCTGTGGTTAAATTCAGTTGCAAAAATAGAAATACCATAAATCTGGCGTTCCAGCTTTGACTGGTCAAGTTTCATAGTGTCCGTCAAAGGATATATTATTTTCTGGGTTGAAATTCAATTACCAAAATAGCAATACCGTAAATCTGGTGTTCCAGCTGTGACTGGACAAGTTTCATAGTGTCCGTCAAAGGATATATTATTTTCTGGGGTGAAATTCAGTTGCAAAATAGAAATACCGTAAATCTGGTGTTCCAGCTGTGACTGGACGAGTTTCATAGTGTCTGTCAAAGGATATATTATTTTCTGGGATGAAATTCAGTTGCAGAAATAGAAATACAGTAAATCTGGTGTTCCAGCTGTGACAGGACAAGTTTCATAGTGTCCGTCAAAGGATATATTATTTTCTGGGTTGAAATTCAATTACCAAAATAGCAATACTGTAAATCTGGTGTTCCAGCTGTGACAGGACAAGTTTCATAGTATCCGTCAAAGGATATATTATTTTCTGTGGTTAAATTCAGTCGCAAAAATAGAAATACGGTAAATCTGGCGTTCCAGCTGTGACTGGACAAGTTTCATAGTGTCAGTCAAAGGATATATTATTTTCTAGGTTGAAATTCAATTACCAAAATAGCAATACCGTAAATCTGGTGTTCCAGCTGTGACTTGACATGTTTCATAGTGTCCGTCAAAGGATATATTATTTTCTGATGTGAAATTCAGTTGCAAAAATAGAAATACCGTAAATCTGGTGTTCCAGCTGTGACTGTACAAGTTTTATAGTGTCCGTCAAAGGATATATTATTTTCTGGGGTGAAATTCAGTTTCAAAAATAGAAATACAGTACATCTGGTGTTCCAGCTGTGACTGGACAAGTTTTACAGTGTCCGTCAAAGGATATATTTTGTTCTGGGTTTAAATTCAATTCCCAAAATAGCAATACCGTAAATTTGGTGTTCCAGCTGTAACTGGACAAGTTTCATAGTGTCCTTCAAAGGATATATTTTGTTCTAGGTTGAAATTCAATTACCAAAATAGCAATGCCGTAAATCTGGTGTTCCAGCTGTGACTGGAGAAGTTTCATAGCATCGGTCAAAGGATAAATTATTTTCTGGGGTGAAATTCAGTTGCACAAATAGAAATACCGTAAATCTGGTGTTCCAGCTGTGACTGGACGAGTTTCATACTGTCCGTCAAAGGATATATTATTTTCTGGGGTGAAATTCAGTTGCAGAAATAGAAATACAGTAAATCTGGTGTTCCAGCTGTGACAGGACAAGTTTCATAGTGTCCGTCAAAAGAATTTATTATTTTTTGGGTTGAAATTCAATTACCAAAATAGCAATACTGTAAATCTGGTGTTCCAGCTGTGACAGGACAAGTTTCATAGTATCCGTCAAAGGATATATTATTTTCTGTGGTTAAATTCAGTTGCAAAAATAGAAATACGGTAAATCTGGCGTTCCAGCTGTGACTGGACAAGTTTCATAGTGTAAGTCAAAGGATATATTATTTTCTAGGTTGAAATTCAATTACCAAAATAGCAATACCGTAAATCTGGTGTTCCAGCTGTGACTTGACATGTTTCATAGTGTCCGTCAAAGGATATATTATTTTCTGGTGTGAAATTCAGTTGCAAAAATAGAAATACCGTAAATCTGGTGTTCCAGCTGTGACTGGACAAGTTTTATAGTGTCCGTCAAAGGATATATTATTTTCTGGGGTGAAATTCAGTTTCAAAAATAGAAATACAGTACATCTGGTGTTCCAGCTGTGACTGGACAAGTTTTACAGTGTCCGTCAAAGAATATATTTTGTTCTGGGTTTAAATTCAATTCCCAAAATAGCAATACCGTAAATTTGGTGTTCCAGCTGTGACTGGACAAGTTTCATAGTGTCCTTCAAAGGATATATTTTGTTCTAGGTTGAAATTCAATTACCAAAATAGCAATGCCGTAAATCTGGTGTTCCAGCTGTGACTGGAGAAGTTTCATAGTATCGGTCAAAGGATAAATTATTTTCTGGGGTGAAATTCAGTTGCACAAATAGAAATACCATAAATCTGGTGTTCCAGCTATGACTTTACAAGTTTCATAGTGTCCGTCAAAGGATATATTATTTTCTGGGGTGAAATTCAGTTGCAAAAATAGAAATACAGTAAATCTGATGTTCTAGCTGTGGCTGGACAAGAATTTTAATAGTATCCGTCAAAAGATATATTTTTTTCTGGCGTCAAATGCAATTGCCACAATAGCAATACCCAAATCTGGTGTTCCAGCTGTTGCAGCCCAAGTGTAAATCTGTCCGTAAAAGGGTATGTTACACTCAGCGTGCATCTCCAAGTATATTTCTTTCCGTTAAAGGGTATATTACAGTAAGTTTTAAAATACAGTATAATCCTCTACATTTGAACACACTGTTTTGCATCTCAAAGTGTATTTTCTTTTTTTCTTAGCCCTTAAAGAGGACCTTTCACCGATTTAAAACTAAAAACTAACTATACCTGTGGGCAGGCGGCGCCAGGTGTCCCTCTGCACTTACTTGTATGTCTGGGCGCCGCTCCGTTCGCCCGGTATAGGCTCCGGTGTCGAGCTCCCTCTGTTGTATGGGGCGGGGACTTTGTATCAGGCGTGTCCCTTGCTGCAGAGCTGGCCAATCACAGCGCACAGCTCATAGCCAGGCTATGAGCTGTGCGCTGTGATTGGCCAGCTCTGCAGCAAGGGACACGCTGATACAAAGTCCCCGCCCATACAACAAAGGGAGCTCGACACCGAGCTCATACCGGCGAACGGAGCGGCGCCTAGACATACAAGTGCAGGGGACCCTGCGCGCTCTGCCCACAGGTATAGTTAGTTTTAGTTTTAAATCGGTGAAAGGTCCTCTTTAGGACACAGGGTTTTTCATTTTTGCGTTTTCGTTTGCGCTCTATGCCTTCCAAGAGCCATAACTTTTTTATTTTTCCGTTCACATGGCCATATGAGGGCTTATTTTTTGCGGGACAAGTTCTACTTTCCAACGCCATCATTTAATAATGCATACGGTGTAGTGGGAAGCGGAAAACAATTCCAAATGGGGTGAAATTGCAAAAAAGAAATTTCACCACAGTTTTACGGGTTTCTAAATTACGACGTTTGATTTGCGATAAAACTGACCATTTAGTTTTATTCTACAGGTCAGTACGAATCCGGCGATACCCAATATGTATAGCTTTTCTTGCGTTTTTTGTCGCCATGTTTTGACCGCTATAACGTATTTGTAAATAAGTGTATGGCGTTCTATGGGGGCTTATTTTTTGCGGGCGATCTTAACTTTTAGTTGATACCATTATGGGGTGTGTAGGACTTTTTGATCGCTTCTTATTTAATTTTTTTAGGAAATGAAGCGTCCAAAACGGCAAATCGCCCATTTGGGCGCTTTTTCAGTTTTTCTGTTTACCGTATGGGAAATATATTTTTATATTTTTATACTATGGGCGTTTCACACATTGCGACACCCATGATGTGTATTTTTTATTTTATTTATTATTTTATTTTTCTTTTGGGGAAAGGGGGTGATTTAAATTTTTAGGTTTTTTTATTTATTTTTTTATTTTTTTATTTTTTTACACTTTTATATAGATCCCATAGGGACCTATATAAATCAGTTACCTGATTGCTTTATCATAAACTCCAATACACTTGTATTGGAGTTTATGAGCATTTATTACTTTCCTATGAAGCCCTATTGCTAACAAGGGCTCCATAGGAAATAGTAAGTGATAGCCTCAAGCTGAATGAAAGGCTTGAGGCTATCCCTTACAGCGCTCCGATTCTCCCGATCACCACTAGGGAGCCGGAGCGCTGCCGAAAGTTTTACTTTCGGTTTTAGCGCTGCAGATGCCGTGATCAGGATTGATCACGGCATCTGCGGGTTAAATGATCGCGGTCGGCAGAGCTGCCGATCGCGATCATCAGCTGCGGGGTCAGCTACAGGAATCAGCCGACCCTCGCAGCGATGGTGCCCGCTGCGCCAGGAGCGGGCGCCATCTTCAGGGACTGGACACATGACGTACCCATACGTCATGTGTCCTTAGGAGTTAAGGGTATATTACACAAAGTGTTAATATACAAGTGCTGAAAGCATAATCCTATATATTTTTTCACATGCTACTGTGCATCTCCAAGTGTAAATCTGTCCGTAAAATGATACCTTTCATCCAGGGCCTAAATACTAGGCCTACAATTGATATTCCCCTAAACCTGTGGTTACTGCTGTGCCTGGATTAGTGTAATACGGTACATAAACAGATAGCCAGCTAGTGTTAGGTGCCTGTAAAAAGGCATTAATTTCAATTCAATACATTGGGCCAAATATTTTTTTTCTTATTGTGGTGAACGGTAACAATGAGGAAAACATCTAGTAAGGGCCCATCACTGGTGCGTGGCTGGGGGAAACGGAGGACGATGACGATACGCCTCCCACAGAGGACAGCTTGTCCTTACTTCTGGGCAGCCTGGCACACATGAGCGACTACATGCTGCAGTGCCTGCGCAACGTCAGCAGAGTTGCCCACATTTTTACGTGTGCGGACTACTAGGTTGCCACCCTGCTTGATCCCTGGTACAAAGACAATGTGCCCACCTTATTTCCTGCACTGGATCGTGATAGGAAGATGTGGCCAGCTCCTCTGAGGGCAGGGTTAGCATGGCAGAGATGTGGAAAAGTTTTGTCACCACGCCACAGCTAACTGCACCACCACCTGATACGGAACGTGTTAGTAGGAGGCAGCATTTCACTAACATGGTGGAACAGTAGGTGTGCACACCCCTCCACTTACTGACTGATGTTTCGGCCCCATTCAACTTCTGGGTCTCCAAATTGTCCACGTGGCCAGAGCTAGCCTTTTATGCCTTGGAGGTGCTGGCCTTCTCGGTGGCCAGCGTTTTGCCTGAATGTGACCCATCACTCAATACAACTGAGAGTCCCTTTCGATTTTAGAGGGACTATTGGACGAACAAGAGACAGCGAGCAATAAGTTACCATCACACCTACTCCCTAAGTCCAAACGTTTCCCCTTTATCTACCTTCTCCAACATTGATATGTTTGTGACACTGGTAACTGAGGAATTAAGGAGGATTCCCTGAAAAATCCAACAGGATAACTTGACATACCAACAACGTCATGCCCTGGAACAGCTGAGAAAATTAGAGGGCGTGGTGATCAAACCCTCTGATAAGGGTGGCAATGTGGTCATTTGGCCTGCAACTATGTACGAGAGTGAAGCTGCTCAGACAGTTGCGTAACAATGAGTGTTATAAACGACTCACATTTAACCCACTAACATCATTCCAATCACTCCTGCAGTCCATTCTACAGAGGGCGGTGGAATCCAGTATCATCACAGTGAAGGAGATGACATGTTTTATCGAAAATAACCTCATCATACCTACCTTTTACCTTTTGCCAAAGGTGCATAAGACCAAAAGTCCCCCTTGGAAGAACTATCGCTTTGCGTGTTAACGGTATGTGTGTACTGTGGGGAGTCGCTCTGGTAGACAGCGGTGCGGGTGCAGTTTAGAGGCAAAACAAGGAGTCCAGATTGTGCAACAAACAGTGTTTTATTCACACTTGCACACCACAAATGAAAAACAGTCTCTTTGGTGACAGTTCACACACAACGGAAATAACGTGGCAAAACAAAAACAGGCCAACACAGGTTCAGTCACCTGGGAGGTGTAGGTGCAGGTTCGCACCACGCTGTCGGCCCAGCCGCAGGAGAATCCAGCTTCAGGTAGCCAGGAACAAAACACCTCCTTGCTGAGCTCTTTCCTCCAGGACAGAGAACTCCTCAGCCCTGTTAGCAGCTCCAGGATAATCACAGCCTCCAGCTGCTGAGCTGGCTGAGCTTTAAACCCAGCCCAAAACCAGGACTGGGTCGTGGGAGCAGCCACCCACCCTACACTTTAGCTGCTCCCGGTAAGAGCCGGCCCGGATCGGCTTTGCAGCCATGCTATTTAAACTCTGTCAGTAGCACTAGCTGCTGCTGACATCAACAAAACGGGCTCTTACCTCACCGAGGCTATGAACCTCGGTGACACATACCTGCCATCCACGACGGCACCCTGCACCTTACCACAGTACCTATATGCAAACTCATAGATTATATTCTAAGCCCTCTGGTTCAAAATCTTCCTCATATCTTAGGGACACAGGTGATGTCCTGAAGAAAATTGATGGTATCCAGTCGCTGTATACATCCATCCGCCATCATGATGGACTGGAGGCAGTGCTGCTTTTTATCTCCACCTCACAGTGGAAAGGTGAGTTTGGTGACCTCATATTGGAATTACTGGAGTTTGTCGTTTGTCGCAATTTTTTCACCTTTAAGGAGACCTTCTGCCTTCAGCTCCAGGTGACAGCTATGGGGGCATCTTGCGCGCCCTCATATGCTAATTTGTTCCTGGGGTTGTGGGAGAGGAGGATCTTCCTTACGGACCCTGTCAGACTGAGTGAACAGTACAGTTTTGGTACCGTTATATTGACAACATCCTCTTTATCTGGCAGGGGTCCTGTGAGGAATTGAAGTTATTCATGGCCACTCTAAACATCAACAATTGGAACATTAGACTCACATACAAGATAAAAACAGATATGGACTTCCTAGACTTACTTTTGAGGGTTGACGAGGAGGGATATATACAGACCGACTTATTCCATAAAAAAACCTCAGTCAATAGTCTGCTGATGGCCAATTCTGCCCACCCCAAAAAACTGATCTCGGGAATCCCAATAGGCCAGTTCCTCCGCATCAGAAGAATCTGTTACAAGGAGGACAATTTTCTTAGACAAGCAGGCGAATTGGGACATTGATTTAGAAGTAGGGGATATGATGACCAATCTATAAGGCGGGGCTTCTGGCGGGCTAAAAGAGCAGAACGTAACAAACTAAAATACAATGTCAACAAACACCCTCAAAAAGATGGGATGGATCAGGTACGGTTTGTCACCACCTTTTCTCATGGACACCAGAGGGATTAGGGATGCTCTCGATAAATATTTGAAGTTATTACATACTGACACAGCCCTCCGGGACCACCTACCCAAGCAAGCCCTAATAACATTTAGGAAGAACAAGAATCTAAAAGAACTGCTGACCGGAAGTCATTATGTGGGCACAAGGCCTAATATGGCCTTTGGGTCCAAGGGACCAAAATGGGGAAGTCGTCCCTCTGGAGGCTGTGTGGCATGTCCAAATGTACTGAGAACAACTACTTTTACTAATTCCTCGGGTGACAGACTATACCAAATCACCCAAACAATTACATGCAATACTGTGGGGGTGATTTATCTTAGCGAATTGCCCCTGTGGATTATTGTATGTAGGCCTGACCACTAGAGAAATGAAAAAGAGAATAAGGGAGCACGTCCTGGGTATTGAGGCAGCCAGGGACGAACAAAACATCACCAAGCTAAAAACTATCCACAGACATTTTAAGCAATATCATGCGTGCAATGGTTCCCTATTACGAGTAAGGGGAATCGACAGAGTACACTTTGGCTTAAGGGGAGGAGATTGGAAACGCCTCTTGGCACAACTAGAGGCACGATGGATATTTACATTGAACACTGTGGTCCCTCAGGGACTGAATGAAGGACTGAGCTTTGCCTCATTCATCTAACTGGTATGACATTTGCTCCATGGTAGGCTTGATCCATGTCGGGCTTGATTAATCTTTTGTTCTGGATTAGAGCACATACAGGATATGTGGCTATTCTTTTAATCGACAATTGTTTGTTTGTAATTTTAACGAATTTTACCTTTCCACAGTGAATTTATTTTGATGATCTATCTGGGACGGTCATTAATGCACTCATTATTTCATTGTCTGTTTTATCTTTTTGTGATTGGCTTTTTTATGTTTACACGATATATTTGTAGTAAATGTAATCATACAATTGTACAACTATGTAATTATATAATTAGAATTATGTATGGGATACAGTATGCAATCCCACACTTATGGTATATATAAATCAAATTATTGTAGCATGTAGGTTATTTTTATGTCACGTTTTCCACATGTGATGACTGGCACTTGCACTTTATCACTTGATCTGGCACTTTATTTTTAAGTATTTAATCATTCTTATTCATGATGAACTTATTATTTTTACTTTATTTCTGCATAGTAATGTATTTATTATGGTTTGATTGGTAGTTAGGGCGATGGCTATTATGCACTTTACTGTGGTTTAGGGGACACCGTTGTCAACACGACGCTCAGGATAGTAATGGTTCTGTTGGAAACATGCACACTTTTCTCCCCGCCTTGTGATGCTCATATGTTGTCGCATGGCTGGGAGAGATGTTCACCAATAGTGTGATTGGTACCATTGCGCAACATATACGCCGTTCTAGCTCATATGTCGCAGGTTCGCGATCACGTGACTTGGAGAAAGGGCGGGCACCACCTGTTTAGGTGACGCGGCGGATATGGTCAAGTGAAAATGACGCAAAACGTGAATTATGCGCAACGATGCGATTTGCGCAACCATTGAGGACGCAAACTGGGTGTGATGACGCGATCATTGTGGGACACGTCCAGCGTCAAGGATGGTGCAAGCATGATATGACACTGGTTGTTGGGGAGGAGTAATTAGCGATCTTTCAGGTGCATCCATTACCCAGGATTAGGTAGGATATAAATAGACAAGGAGTTCACTATACTGTTAGCATTCCCCAGATGAAGCATTAAGAAAGCGTCGACGAGGGTGACCAAGTGACACGGATACCTGATACTAGTGAGGAAAATACTTTATATACCAGGAGTTTATGTGGGGTCTTCTATGTGATGGGATGGATCCATGATTCATTATGCACTGTGCACTTTATTGATAGTTGCTGCTATTGATCCGTTCTTTGACCAATCTTTACTGTTCTTATACGCTGCTCCTGGTAGTTCAACCTCTTATGATATTTACTATATACATAATTGTCACTCCTCATTTGCACATTACATGGCCCGGTATGTAGCTTGCACCACCTAACTTGTTTTAAATATTTTGTGATGTTTTTATGTATAAACTATATGTTTAATAAAGATGTATTATTGATAAATCCGGATTGCCTGTTTTTGGAGTTCTTTCAAAAGGCAAATAGCCTCAAGGACATACTTACCTGTAGCTATGTAAAAGAGGAGAGGGCTAATGTAATTGGGCATAAAAGTTTCTTTGGATGCCATAGATGTAACGCCTGCAAGGAAGTAGGGGGTAAAAATAAATCGGTATTATCCTTCAAAAGGTCTTAAGGGTGATCAGGTCTTTATTATTAAAGATCATACTACTTGTGACTACAAAAGAGTCAAGTATGCTCAGAAGGCTCAGGTAGGAAAAGATATGTGGGAAGAACTTCCTGCAAATTAAAAACCCATATTCCAGAATATTCTTCCAATATATGACTTATTACCTATAACATTTTAGCGCATTATAAGCAGTACTGTGATTCTAATCCTGGCGGGATGCGTTTTGGGCTTTAGAGCTAGTGTGAGGGTGTTGGAGGGGACAATATAGACAATAAATAAGATAAAAGAGAGGATATTGGATTTATAAATATAGATTTAAATACTTTATCTCCGGGCGGAATGAACATAGATTTTGAGATGAAGTATCATTTTGTCACAAATAGAGATGAGCGAACACCTGGATGTTCGGGTTCGAGAGGTTCGGCCGAACTTCCGGAAATGTCCGGGTTCGTGATCCGAACTCAACCCGAACTTCATCTCGAACCCGAACCCCATAGAAGTCAATGGGGACCCGAACTTTTGGGCACTAAAAGGCTGTAAAAGACACCCAGAGGGATAATATACCGCAATAAACGCATTGCGATTACAACTTTGAGCTACCGATCACCATGGGAACGCCTCCTCCAGTAGAATGTACTGTCGGATCTGAGAATTAAGTTGAAATCGCAATGCGATTCTTATATATTTGCTCAATCGCATTGCGATTTCAACTTAGCATTGCTAAATAATTCCATCCATATCGTTAACTTACTGAGTCGGTAAGTTAACGAATATGGATGGAATTATTTAGCAATGCTAAGTTGAAACGGCAATGCGATTAAGCAGATATATAATAATCGCATTGCGATTTCAACTTAATTCTCACATCCGACAGTACATTCTACTGGAGGAGGCGTTCCATGGTGATCGGTAGCTCAAAGTTGTAATCGCAATGCGATTAAGCAAATACATAAGAATCGCATTGCGATTCCAACTTTTTAGTACTCAACTTTTAAAATCGTACACCACTTTAAGTTCCAAAGTTGCAATCGCGTTCGAATAGAACTTAAAGCTGTTTCTTAGTCAATTTTAGTATTGGTGTGTTGTAATAGAAGTTACATTCGTACGCGAATATAACTTAGAGCAATACAGTCAACTTTACACTGTTAGTTTTATTATCGCGATAATACAACTATTCAAGAATCGTGTACGTGCGTGTGTACGTGTGTGCGTTACCTCGGACACTATTCTATTTTGCCAGCCACAGCTGAAACCACTGATTTATGGTATTGCTATTTTGGCAATTGAATTTAACCCCAGAAAATAATCTATCCTTTGCCAGACAGCAGACAGTATTATACTTATCTAACCAAAGCTGGAACACCAGATTTAGGGATTGGTATTTGGGCAATTGTATTTAACCCCTTAATAAAATATAGAAATTTCTTTCCTGAGTTTCTAGGGGGACAATTAGCACAGCCAAGCCCCTGATGTAGGATATAGCAAAAAAAAAAAACTAGTATTGATGGATTGATGGACTTGGTGGCAGCTTCTTCTGGCGCACCACAAGTCACAAAATGGCCGCCGATCAACCCAGAAAATAAGTGACAGAAAAACGCTCTGTGCATCCTAAAAACCAGCGAGCAAGTAACTAGCAGAAGTTCAATGATTCTCAGCTGCAAATTGATCCATTCATTAGGTGCTGTTGCTGACTTTAACCTGCCTAATCTCGCCCTGACAGAAGCTGCGTCCTCTCCCTACACTAATCAGAGCAGTGTGACGTGCGGCGCTACGTGACTCCAGCTTAAATAGAGGCTGGGTCACATGCTGCACTTGGCCAATCACAGCCATGCCATTAGTAGACATGGCTGTGATGGGCTCTTAGGGCAAGAAGTAAACGCTAGCTGATTGGCTGCTGTGCAGCCCTTCAGAAAGCGGGAAGTAATCGACGAACACCGAACCCGAACCCGAACTTTTTGAAAATGTCCGGGTTCGGGTCCCGACACCCCAAAATTCGGTACGAACCCGAACTATTCTCGAACTGTTCGCTCAACACTAGTCACAAACTAACTTGTCCGAGCCAAAGCGGTGAGATCTCCAGGGCCGAGAAAGATGATTGGTGAAGCCACACCCCTGGTGACGCGATAGCATCCTTAGCAACATGATGCAATGCTATGTTTCAACTCACAGCTGGCTTGTGCTGGAGGAAACTAGCAATGGGTTTATTGTTCAGCTGTTCTGTTCCTGTTTGCTAGTGTTCTAACAAATGGAGGTTCAAGTCATGACCTATCAGATTCTGATCCTGGGACTCAAAGCTCTATTTAAACCCCTTCCTGCCAAATACCATTGCCAGTTATATGTTTACATTCTCTACCTTTGTTCCCAGTTCTCTTCTGTGTGTGTTTGGATTGATAATTGGATTAATGTCTGCTTGCCTTTGACGACCCTATATCTCGTGATTTGGTGTTACTCATCTGGTTTTGACCCATTCCTGTATGACATTGTCATTGTGTAGTTTCTTCTCTCTTAGCACTACACTTAGAAGAGTAGGGAACATCAACCAGTTGTGGACTTGCCACATAGAGCCAGAGATGTCGCAAACATAAAATTTTCCATTCGCGAACGGCGAACGCGAACTTCCACAAATGTTCGCGAACAGGCGAACCTGGCTAACCGCCATAAACTACAATAGGCAGGCAAATTTTAAAACCCACAGGGACTCTTTCTGGCCACAATAGTAATTGAAAAGTTTTTCAAAGGGACTAACACCTGGACTGTGGCATGCTGGAGGGGGATCCATGGCAAAACTCACATGGAAAATTACGTAGTTGACGCAGAGTCAGGTATTATGTTGTATCGATCAGGTAGTGTAAGGGTTACGCCCGCTTCACAGTGACAGACCAAATTCTGACAGAGCAAACTCCTTGTTTAACGCACTGCAAAAAAATGCAAACAGTCCATTTGCACAACCGCCAAACTCCCCACTTGCACAAGGCTGGATACCAAGCTAGCCATGTCCCGTTCCTTGTCCTCACTGACGTCATTGAAGGTCTCTTCCTCCACCCAGCTACGTACAACACCAAGGATCCCCGAAAGGTGACAACAAGTCCCCTGGGACGCCTGCTGTGGTTAGTCTTCCACCTCCTCAAAGCCACCTTCCTCCTCTGACTCCTCTTCTTCAGACTCTTCTCTCTGCGTTGCCGCAGATCCAGCAATCGACAATGACAAGGCTGCTTCTGGTGACCACACCTCTTCCTCTTCATGCTCATCTACGGCCTGATCCAGCACTCTTCGCAGGGCACGCTCCAGAAAAAACGTATATGGGATGAGGTCGATGATGTTGCCTTGGGTTTGACTGACCAGGTTTGTCACCTCTGCTTAAGGACGCATGAGCCTACAGCCATTGTGCATGGGCGTTCAGTAACACGGCCAAAAGTACCCAGCTCCGCAGAGGCTGTCCTCTTTTTAAATTTTAAAAAATCTGTTCTTACCAGTTTAATCTCTGTTTTGTCCCCTATCAGGGGCGGTGTATGGAATAGATTTTAGGAACCGGGAGATGGAAAAAGATGGTTGGTCATCTTACTTACAATTTGGGGCACTGCATGTTCGTCGTGCAATGTACTGTGCCACCCAATATGAGTGGTGTGTTAAGTAGTACTATTCCTATCAGTTTAATCCCTGTTAGGTCCCCTATCAGGGACGTGCATCGAATAGATTTTAGGAACCGGGAGATGGAAAAATATGATTGGTCGGTCCTCTTAATTCCAATTTGGGGCACTGCGCGTGCGCCAGCGCAATGTACTGTTCCACCAATACAAATAGTGTGAACTACTATTCTTACCATATTAATCTTTGTTAAGTCCTCTATCAGGGGACATGTATTGAATTGAATTCTTGCATGGGAGATAGAAAAAAGCTTGCTCTCTCCGCTTACTTCAAATTTTGGGCACTTGCAATGGAATTTGCCACCAAAGCAACTAGTGTTAACTAAGTACTATTCCTATCAGTTTATTCTCAGTTTTGTCCCTTATCAGGGCCAGGGCCGGTGTAGTGAATAGATTTTTGGAACTGGGAGATGGAAAAAGACCCATGCTCGGTCCGCTTCGTTTGAATTTTTGGTCATCGTGCAATGTACAGTGACACCCTATATGAGTGGTGGGCAGTGGGCACAGTACAGTCTGTGGGCCTGACACACACTGGTAGGCAACTGCAATTATATTAAAGGGTAAAAATTAAATGACTTTTTATCTGCAAGGTACTGTGCCACCCTATATGAGTGGTGTGCACACAGTACAGTCTGTGCGCCTGCGGCCTCTCACACACGTGCAGGCAACTGCAATATATGTATATATAGAAAAAATAAATAAAAGCAGACTGATGTACCAGCCCTAAAAAGGGCTTTTGGGGTGCTCTCAGGATGCTGTCCTTACAGCAGATGGCCCTTTCACACGAGGGTGCAATGCATGACGTGAACGCATAGCATCCGCACTGAATCCTGACCCATTCATTTCAATAGGTCTGTGTACATGAGCGTTTTTTCACGCATCATTTGTGCATTACGTGAAAATCGCAGCATGTTCTATATTCTGTGTTTCATGCAGCCCTAGCCCCATAGAAGTGAATAGGGCTGCGTGAAAAACGCATTGCTTCCGCAAGCAAGTGCGGGTGCGTTGCATTTTTCACTGATGGTTGGTAGGAGATGTTGTTTGTAAACCTTCAGTTTTTATCACGAGCGTGAACAATGCATCAAAACGCATTGCACCCGCACGGAAAAAACTGAACAACTGAACGCAATCGCAGGCAAAACTGAATGGCTTTGCCTGTGAAATCACACGGTTTTCACTGAATGCATCCACAACGCATCCGGACCTAAGGCCCTATTCACACATCTGCAATTTTTGTCCCCATCCATTCCGCAATTCTGTGTGCTCTATGTGCTCTCCGCTTCCACATTTGCGGAGCCGCGGCCCGAACTTCCGCAAAAGATAGAGCATATCTTATTCTTGTCCGCAGCCTGCGGACAAGAATAGGCATCTCTATGGGAGTGCCGGCATGGTGTGTTGCAGATCAGCAATTTGCGGATCCGCAACACACTACGGATGTGTGAATGGGGCCTAATCTGGATACGCTCGTGTGAAAGAGGACAAAGAGTCTTTGAGGACTGGAGTGGACACAGAACACTGGCCTAGCTAACACTTTCCCTATTAATTCAGCAGAAACAGCACTCTCTCTGCTCTAACTAACACTGCAGCTTCAGAATGAATCTAAGATGGATGCTGTCCTTCATTTTTGATAGAAGGTGGGAGGGTCTGGGAGGGAGGGTATGCTGATTGGCTGGAATGTGTCTGCTGACTGTGAGGTACAGGGACAAAGTTTGCTCAATAATAAAGTATAGGCGGCGAATCGAACATCGCATATGTTCGCCCGCCACGGCGAACGCGAACATGCGATGTTTGCCGGGAACTGTTCGCCGGCGAACAGTTCAGGACATCTGTACATAGAGCTTGCACTGCAAGTAGGCAGGGAAAGTGAGCTGGGTCCCAGTTAGGGTTCACTGTCTGTGAGTTCCTATCCACTGTGCTGACACATTTATAATGTTTATTTTTGTTTTTTACCCTGAGAGAAAGAACTAGCATTCATCTAAACAGAATTGGTTGGATAGCATCACATAGAAGAGTATCCCTGATGACATATATGGGTGTCCTTTTAAGGCATGAAAGATAATAATTTTTATTCATTTAGTTACTGAGTGAGAATGAAATAACAATGTGAGTATGTTTTTATAGTTTTAAATGCATTAAACGCAACTTCTGATTTATATTTATAAATGTGAATTTGGACATGTTTGCCACGGATAAAGCCAATAGTGGGCAAAACCTTGGGTCGGGCTAAATGAACAGTGTTCTGCTTTGAAAACGTTGCATTTTGTTGGATTTTTGGAAGTATGGAGAATTAAACCTATGTTTTTTTAAAATTTTCCTGGCAGTCTTCATTATCTCCTAATAGTGTTGATATCACTTGTGCTTTTCTACGTGGATTATTAAGTAGGTGTACTAAAGTTAATTATTGTCTCTGATATATTTAGTTGGACTTCAAAATTGCACTGCAGATCACCGGAAAGTGACGTGGGTTTATATCACCTGTAAAACTTGAAAAAGGGTAGATGGGATCACGCTGCAAAACACTGTAGACTCCCCTTTCAAAACAACGAGAATGTCTTCCTCCCCAAAGACACTGAAGAATAGTGATGTCGCGAACATAAAATTTACGTTTGCGAACGGCGAACGCGAATTTCCGCAAATGTTCGCGAACGGGCGAACCGGGCGAACCGCCATAGACTTCAATAGGCAGGCGAATTTTAAAAACCCACAGGGACTCTTTCCAGCCACAATAGTGATGGAAAAGTTGTTTCAAGGGGACTAACACCTGGACTGTGGCATGCCGGAGGGGGATCCATGGCAAAACTCCCATGGAAAATTACATAGTTGACGCAGAGTTGGGTTTTAATCCATAAAAGGCATAAATCACCTAACAATCCTAAATTTTTTTGAACAACGTGGTTTAAAACATCCAGTGTGTGTATACGATCAAGTATGATGTTGTATTGATCAGGTAGTGTAAGGGTTACACCCGCTTCACAGACATTGACCGACCAAACTCCCCTTTTAATGCACCGCAAACAACCGCAAAGAGTTAATTTGCACAACCGCAAACTCCCCATTTGCACAAGGTTGGATACCAAGCTAGCCACGTCCCTGTGATGTCATTGAAGGTTTCTTCCTCCACCCAGCCACGTACAACACCAAGGGTCCCCGAAAGGTGAATTGAATTGATTTTTCGAACGGAGAGATGGTTAAAAAAACACTGGCTCCCTCCCCTTTGTTTTTATCCATGGTCACTGCGTCTGCGCCGTGCAATTTACTGTCACACCCCATATGAGTGGTATTTTCTGTAGTACTATTCTCATCAGTTTAATCCCTCTAACGTCCCCAATCTGGGGTCCATTTATTGAATTGATTTTTCGAATGGGGAGATGGTTAAAAAAACTTTGGCTCCCTCCACTCTGTTTTAATCCACGATCACTGCGTCTGCGCCGTGCAATTTACTGTCACACGCGATATGAGTGGTATTTTCTGTAGTACTATTCTCATCAGTTTAATCCCTCTAACGTCCCCAATCTGGGGTCCATTTATTAAATAGATTTTTCGAACGGGGAGATGGTTAAAAACGCTGGCTCCCTCCACTCTGTTTTAAACCACGGTGACTGCGTCTGTGCCGTGCAATTTACTGTCACACCCCATATGAGTGGTATTTTCTGTAGTACTATTCTCATCAGTTTAATCCCTGTTACATCCCGAATCTGGGGTCCATTTATTGAATTGATTTTTCGAACGGGGAGATGGTTAAAAAAACTGGCTCCCTCCACTCTGTTTTAATCCACGCTGACTGCGTCTGCGCCGTGCAGTTTACTGTCACACCCCATATGAGTGGTATTTTCTGTAGTACTATTCTCATCAGTTTAATCCCTGTTACATCCCGAATCTGGGGTCCATTTATTGAATTGATTTTTCGAACGGGGAGATGGTTAAAAAAACTGTCTCCCTCCACTCTGTTTTAATCCACGCTGACTGCGTCTGCGCCGTGCAATTTACTGTCACACCCGATATGAGTTGTATTTTCTGCACTACTATTCTCATCAGTTTAATCCCTGTTACATCCCCAATCTGGGGTCCATTTATTGAATTGATTTTTCGAATGGGGAGATAGTTAAAAAAATGGCTCCCTCCACTCTGTTTTAATCCACGATCACTGCGTCTGCGCCGTGCAATTTACTGTCACACCCCATATGAGTGGTATTTTCTGTAGTACTATTCTCATCAGTTTAATCCCTCTAACGTCCCCACTCTGGGGTCCATTTATTGAATTGATTTTTCGAACGGTGAGATGGTTAAGAAAACGCTGGCTCCCTACACTCTGTTTTAATCCACGGTCACTGCGTCTGTGCCGTGCAATTTACTGTCACACCCCATATGAGTGGTATTTTCTGTAGTACTATTCTCATCAGTTTAATCCCTGTTACATCCCATATCAGGGATTGCTTTTTGTGAAAAAAATTTTAGGCTGGGTACCTTCGACTGCCTTCACAGTGACAGACCAAACTCTCATACACCAAACTGAATTGATTTCAGGATCGGGAGATGGAAAAAGCAGCTTGGTCGGTCCTCTTACTCCCAAATTGGGGCACTGCGCGTGCACAGAGCAATGTGCTGTGACACCCTATATGAGTGGTGTCTTAACTAGAGATGAGCAAACTTTAAAAAAGGTTCGGTGTTCGGGTTGTGGTAATCGCCGCATCCCGTTATGGATTCCACTACCGCGGACTATCGCAGCATATGGAATCCATAAGGGGCGGCTTCCACGAACCCGAACTGTTGAACAGTCGAAGGACCTGGGGTGACGTCACCGTCATGTGATCAGTGCAGGGGCGTGGCTCAGTGCACAGTCTGTTCTTCCCCCAGCCACGTACAACACCATGGGTCCCAGATAGGTGACAACAACGAGCACCCTGGGGTGCCTGCTGTGGTTGGTCTTCCTCCTCCTCAAAGCCGCCACATTCCTCCTCTGAATCCTCTTCCTTATACTCCTCTTCCAGCGTTGCCACAGGTCCGCTAAGCGATGATGACAAGGCTGTTTCTGGTGGTGATAGTGACCACAACTCTTCCTCTTCACGCTCATCTACAGCCTGATCCAGCACTCTTCGAAGGGCACGCTCAGGAAGAAAACAAATGGGATGAGGTCGCTGATGGTGCCTTCGGTGCGACTGACTAGGTTTGTCACCTCCTCAAAAGGACGCATGAGCCTACAGGCATTGCGCATGAGCGTCCAGTAACGTGGCAAAAAATTCCCAGCTCCGCAGAGGCTGTCCTAGCACCCCGGTCATACAAATACTCGTTGACGGCATTTTCTTGTTGGAGCAGGCGGTCGAACATTAGGAGTGTTGAATTCCAATGTGTCGGGCTGTCGCAAATCCAGCGCCTCACTGGCATGTTGTTTCACCGCTGAATATCGTAAAGTGCGCCATGGCCGTGTAGGAACGCCTGAAATGGCCACACACCTTCCTGGCCTGCTTGAGGATGTCCTGTAAGCCTGGGTACTTAGACACAAAGCGTTGTACGATGAGATTCAACACATGTGCCATGCACGGCACATGTGACAACTTGCCCAAATTCAATGCCGACAACAAATTTGTTCCATTGTCACACACCACTTTGCCGATCTCCAGTTGGTGTGGGGTCAGCCACTGATCCACCTGTGCGTTCAGGGCGGACAGGAGTGCTGGTCCTGTGTGGCTCTCTGCTTTCAGGCAAGTCAACCCAAAGACAGCGTGACACTGTCGTATCCGGGATGTGGAATAGCCCCTGGGGAGCTGGGGGATTCAGTTGATGTGCAGCCAGACGCCGCAGCAGATGAGGACTCAGCCGAGGAGGATATCGAAGAGGATGGAGTAGGAGTAGAGGAGGTGGCAGTAGGTCTGCCTGCAGGTCGTGGTGGTGTCACCAACTCTGCTGCGGAGCCACACATTCCATGCTTGTCAGCCGTCAGCAGGTTGACCCAATGTGCAGTGTACGTGATATACCTGCCCTGACCGTGCTTTGCAGACCAGGTATCAGTGGTCAGATGGACCCTTGCCCCAACACTGTATGCCAGAGATGCCATGACTTCCTTTTCAATGACATTGTAGAGGTTTGGGATTGCCTTTTTGAAAAAAATGTCGTCCGGGTACCTTCCACTGTGGTGTCCCAATAGCGTCAAATTTTTTGAAGGCCTCAGACTCCACCAGCTAGTATGGTATAATCTGGTGGGCTAAGAGTTCCGTCAAGCCAGCTGTCAGTCGCCGGGCAAGGGGGTGATTCTGTGACATTGGCTTCTACGCTCAAACATGTCCTTGACAGACACCTGACTGTGGGCAGATGAGCAGGAACTGCTGAAGGTGAGAGGCGGAGTGGCGGTTGGTTGAGAGGGGCAGGGAAGACAGCAGTGGTTGACGTGACTGAAGATGCTGGGCCAGGAGGAGCATGGTGGCTTTGAGTTCGTGTGCTGCTTGTACTCATGTGTTGATCCTATAGGCGTTTGTGATGTGAGATCATGTGCCTTCGCAAAGCAGTTGTACCGAGGTGGGTGTTGGACTTCCCACAAATCAGTTTCTTTTGGCACAGGTTGCAAATGGCATTGCTGTTATCAGAGGCAGACACACACAAAAATACCACACTGCTGAGCTTTGCAATGACGGCATTCTGGTGGTGGCAACAGCATGCGTTGACTGGCGTGCTGTCTGGCTGACCCCGGGTGCCGATACATGCTGTCTGACTGTGCCACTAACTCCTTGCGATGACCTCCCCTGCTTCCAACTCGTCTCCTCATTCTCTCTGTCTACCCTTCTGAACTTTCCCCTCTTCTTCTCTTCGAGCAGGCACCCATGTGGCATCCGTGGACACATGATCGTCATCATCCGCTTCACTTGTATCTGACACCTCAGCAAAGGAAGCAGCAGCGGGTACAACATCATCATCATCATCATCACACTGTACGTCCATGTGTGTAATCCTGCCTGCCTGAGACATATCCCTGTAATCTACATCAACTGGCAATAATGGTTGCGCATTACTAATTGCATCCAACTGATGTGTAAATAACTCCTTTGACGGATCAAGTGAAGCGGCTATTGTGGCTGTGGTGGTAGTGGTGGTGGTGGCGGCGGGCGGGTGTGTGGTAACTTGAAAGCAGTTGACCGAAGCTGAGCTGGAGGAGGATGGTGCGTCAAGATTCTTAGCGGAAGCTGTTGAAGATTGGGTGTCCTGTCTAAGCCAGTCAACTATGTCCTCAGAATTTTTCGGGTTCAGGAGTACGTGGCCTCTGAATACTAGGCATTATTCCAGGGTCAGTGGGAATCATAGCACCATGACCACGACGGCCCCTGCGGGGTGGCCTGCCTCTGCCTGTCATTTTTTTAGATAAGTGGTACTAGGTACTGCTAGGTACTGTGCCACCCGGTATTAGTGGTTGGCACTGGCAGTGGGCACACTGCAGTCTGTGGAAGTGGGCCTGACACACACTGGCAGCAGGCAAGCAACTGAAATTAAACTACTTTCTAAAAATGAAATGCCTTATTTATTGGCAAGCTACTGTGCCACCCGGTATCAGTGGTGGGCACTGGCATTGGGCACACTACAGTCAGTGGAAGTGGGCCTGACACACACTGGCAGCAGGCAAGCAAATGAATTTAGACTACTGTCTAAAAATTAAATGCCTTATTTATTGGCAAGCTACTGTGCCACCCGGTATCAGTGGTGGGCACTGGCAGTGGGCACACTACAGTCAGTGGAAGTGGGCCTGACACACACTGGCAGCAGGCAAGCAAATGAATTTAGACTACTGTCTAAAAATTAAATGCCTTATTTATCGGCAAGCTATTGTGCCACCCGATATCAGTGGTTGGCACTGGCAGTGGCCACACTACAGTCTGTGGAAGTGGGCCTGATACACACTGGCAGCAGGCAAGCAACTAAAATTAGACTAATGTGTAAAAATTAAATGCCTTATTTATCGGCAAGCTACTGTGCCACCCAGTATCAGTGGTGGGCACTGGCAGTGGGCACACTACAGTCAGTGTAAGTCGGCCTGACACACACTAGCAGGCAAGCAACTGAAATTACACTAAAGTGTAAAAATGAAATGCCTTTTTTATGCAAAGTCCTGTGCCACACGGGATGACAGGGGTGGGCACTGGCAGTGGGCACACTACAGTCAGTGGAAGTCGGCCTGACACACACTAGCAGGCAAGCAACTGAAATTACACTAAAGTGTAAAAATGAAATGCCTTTTTTGATGCAAAGTCCTGTGCCACACCGGATGACAGGGGTGGGCACTGGCAGTGGGCACACTACAGTCTGTGGGCCTACAGCTCCTCACACACAGGCAGGCCAGGCAACTGCAATATATATATATATTGAGAAGAAAAAAAAGCAGACTAATGTTGCAGCCCTAAAAGGGATTTTGGGGTGCTGTCAGGACGCTGTCCTTACAGCAGAGATCAGATGAGTCTTTCAGGACTGGAGTGGACACTGAATACCCTAGCCTAGCTATCGATTTCCCTATTAAATCAGCAACAACTACACTCTCCCTCCTCTCACTAAGACTGCAGCTTCCGAATGAATCTAAAATGGATGCTGTTCAGGAGATGGGAGGGTCTGGGAGGTAGGGTATGCTGCTGATTGGCTGGAATGTGTCTACTGACTGTGAGGCACAGGGTCAAAGTTTGCTCAATGATGATGTATAGGGGCGGACCGAACATCGCATGGGTTCGCCCGCTGCGGAGAACAAGCTATGTTCGCTGGGAACTGTTCGCCGGCGGATAGTTCGGGCCATCTCTACTGAAGAAAGCAGGAATCTTACTAGATGTACCCTTGTGAACAGGCACGTAGACAGAGACCATCCGCAATCCTCTCCTTCCTCTTTTCTCTCTTGATACCTGTCCTCAGCATCAAAAGAAGGTCGCAGACTGGTGCAGCACCCTGGACACACAGTTGCCCACACAATTTTTATTTACTTACAAGACTTCCACTTGCACACAAGCACATAATAATACACGCACTGCCCGATCCGGGTTTCACCTCCTGATGAAGCCAGTAGGCGAAACTCAGGTCGGGCAGTGCATGTTTTTTTTTATATGTTCGTGTACAAGTGGATGTCTTGTGTATTAAAAAGAAAATTTTTTCATAGATAAAACTATTCGGACCCTTTTATTATACTTGATATTTAACTCTGGGGCCTCCTATTTGTATTATATTATATAATATAATATATAGAATTTTTATTGTATTTACTTTAGCACAAGGTCGCAGCATTACAAAATGTAAAATTTTTCTATTGATTTGTAGATTGTACTACATCCAAAGGCTAAAAAGACTATAAAAAGTACAGTTGTGTTTAAAATTATTCAACCCCCACTGAAATTGAGTGTTTTGGCCAGTTTGACATTGATTTTGATCATTTCAGTCATCTTGTTTACAATTAAATCAAAGAGGCACTTGTAAGTCAGACAAATTTAGCATAACATTTATAATGAAATAACCACAAATGTCTTTTCTGTGCTCACATCATTATCAGTTTTATTCAACCCCCAAGTGACATTCAATCTTAGTACTTAGTACAACATCCTTTTCAAGTTATTACAGCTTTTAAACGTGAAGCATAGCTTGACACAAGTGTCTTGCAGCGATCTACGGGTATCTTCGCCCATTCTTCATGGGCAAAAGCCTCCAGTTCAGTCACATTCTTAGGCTTGCGCGCTGCAACTGCTTTCTTTAAGTCCCACCAGAGGTTCTCAATCGGATTTAAGTCTGGTGACTGCGATGGCCACTTCAAAATGTTCCAGCCTTTAATCTGCAACCATGCTCTAGTGGACTTGGAGGTATGCTTGGGATCATTGTCCTGTTAAAAGGTCCAATGTCTCCCAAGCCTCAGGTTTGTGACGGACTGCATCACATTTTCATCCAATATCTCCTGGTACTGAAGACAATTCATGGTACCTTGCACACGCTGAAGCTTCCCTGTACCTGTAGAAGCAAAACAGCCCCAAAGCATGATTGACCCCACGCCATGCTTCACAGTAGGCAAGGTGTTCTTTTCTTCAAAGACCTTCCTCCTCCAAACATAGCGTTGATCCATGGGCCCAAACAGTTCAAATTTTGTTTCATCAGTCCACAGAACACTATCCCAAAACTTTTGTGGTTTGTCCACATGACTTTTGGCATACTGCAGTCAACTCTTCTTATTCTTTGGAGACAGCAAGGGGTGTGCCTGGGAGTTCTGGCATGGAGGCCTTCATTACGCAGTGTGCGCCTTATTGTCTGAGCTGAAACTTCAGTACCTTCATTACAAATCTTTTTCAGTTCCTCAGCAGTCACACAGGGACTTTTCTCCACTTCACGCTTCAGGTAGCGCACAGCAGTCGAAGTCAGCATCTTCTTTCTGCCACGACCAGGTAGCGTTTCAACATTGCCTTTTGCCTTGAATTTGCGAATTATGCTTCCTATGGTGTCTCTTGGTATGTTTAACATCTTTGCAATCTTCTTATAGCCATTGCCCTTCCTGTGAAGAGAAATCACCTCTTCTCTTGTCTTCCTGGACCATTCTCTTGACTTCACTATGTTTGTAAACACACCAGTAAATGTCTAGAAGGAGCTGAGTATCACAGTCATTTTAAATGTGCCGAATTGGTGCTTATTATGCTTGATTGCTGCTCCTTGACATCCACAGGTATTTTCAATACCTTATCGAAAACACTTGAATGAACCTTTGTTCTTAAGAGTGGTCGTCTTTAAGGGGTTGAATAATTGTGTCAATGAAGAAATCACAAAAAAAAAACATTTAATACTGTATTACAAAAACAATTGATGTCATTTTAGTTGCATTTGGTTCTTTAAAAAGTCCTTGTAAGATTTCATTCTAAACACAATTACAAATGTACACTAAATTCCCTAAAACCCTTTACAGCATTGGGGGTTGAATAATTTTGAACACAACTATATTATCATTTGAAGCATTTATGACATACAAATAGTTCATGATGTAAATCTCGGAGATATTTTACTGTTAGATCTCAGAAAATGAAAACATTTTAGCGTATCACAAATGCCACCTTGCACTAGGCATAACACAGTAGCAGTTTTGCACTGCTTGCTCCTTTAAGAGGCTTAAAAATAATTATATATTATATATATTAATATTATATTATATATATACTGTGTATATATATATTGTCACACAGTGAGAGGTTTGGTGGTAAAAAAGCAGGTATTTTCCTCTCAGCCTGTGCTGCTGGGTTGATTGCAGCCAGGTGAGGGCAAATACTGGACCGATTTTAGGTGCCGGTCCGGTTTTTTGGGTTAATGCCTAGGTGCCTTTATAAGACAGCTGGGTTTTATGCAAACTCTCTCTCTGTGTTTGGGATCTGAGCCCTGTGCTGGGCTGAAGAGCTGAGACCTGTGTGTCAGAAGAGCAGGCCATTTAAAGACGGTCAGTGGACTTTTTGTGTTGCTGAGCATTCAGCCAGGTGTGAACTAACACCTAGGATTTGAGGTGATTTAACCTGGAAACTGCTGGTGTTCCGTGGAGCTCTCAGGGCTAGAAGCAAGAGCTTGCAAGAGGCGTGCAGTCTGCCTGGAAGCCTGAGGTTGGACTTTCCTGCGGCTGGGCTGACAGCCGGGTGTGAACACGCACCTAAACCACACAGGTGAATTTGATTCAGTCTTGGACTTTTGTTTTGCCTCAAGTTTTTGCTGTGTGTGTGAAGTAACACTAAGTGACTGTTTTGAGTTTTGTTTGTGCAAGTGTGAAATAAAACACTGTTTGCTGCACTACCTGGACTCTCTTTGCCTCTATACTGCACCCGCACAGCTGTCTACCAGAGCAACATTACCACAATAAGATAAAACACCAAGGCCGACTATTTACCGAAGGAGCTTTACGAGCTGCTGGGCTGTGGATTGCTGGAGCAAAAAGATATGTTAACAGCTGTATGTTTAAATGAATCACTTGCCGTAAGCTACACGGGAGTTTACAAACACAAAAATCTCCCTGGCCAATCTCCCTCTGACAGGGTTAGCATGGATCCTCCATTTACTAATGTTGGTCTGGACGTGTTTGGTCCCTGGTCCGTTGTCACACGTCAAACTAGAGGAAGTCACGCAAGCTCCAAGCGATGGGCAGTCATTTTCACCTGTATGTCCATTCGAGCTGTCCATATTGAAGTTATTGAATCTATGGATACGTCTAGCTTCATAAATGCCCTCAGACGCTTTATTGCAATCAAAGGTCCTGTAAAACAAATCCGCTCTGATAGAGGCACAAACTTTGTTGGAGCCGCCAATGAACTAAATATTCTCTCCAACCTGGATAGTAACAATGTTAAAAGGTTCCTTAGTGAGCAAGGATGCACTTGGATTTTCAATTCCCTCATTCTTCTCACATGGGAGGAGCTTGGGAAAGAATGATTGGCATAGCCCGCAGAATCTTGAACTCTATCTTCATACAAGTCGGCAGTGCAAGACTCTCTCATGAGTGCCTTACAACCTTTATGGCTGTAGTCTCAGCCATTATTAATGCCAGACCCTTGACTCTGATATCAAATGACCCAGGGGATCCAATATTGCTTACGCCTGCCTCTCTACTTACCCAAAAGACTGGTACAGTGAATGCTCCTTCCGGAGAGTTTGGCACCAAAGACCTCTACAAACGCCAGTGGAGACAAGTGCAAGTTCTTGCCAATACTTTCTGGGATAGGTGGAAGAAGCAATATCTTCCTACAGACAAGAGCCAAATGGCACACAGTTAAGCCCAACCTGAAACCGGATGACATTGTTCTTGTTAAAGACTCTCAGGTTCAACGAAATTACTGGCCTTTGGGTCTCATTACTAAAGTATTCCCAAGTGAAGACGGATGTGTCCGTAAAGTTGAGGTCAAGATTTTCAAACAAAATGAGACCAAACTGTTTATCAGGCCCACTTCCGAGTTAGTCCTACTGTTATCTGATCAGGACTCTAATAGTGACATCGGCTGATGTCAAGCGGGAGTGTACTGTCTTCTCTTCAGATTCCATTGCATAGTTTTCTGTTAATGTATATTCTATGTGTGCCTGCAGCACCACCTAGTGACCTTTCGCTGTAATCACTCCTGTTTGTTAAAGTCATGAATATTAATTAGGTGACACAACTTCCTGCTCCCAGGGTTTTGTGGGAAAGAGACTGGAGCCTGCTGCCATATTCCTTCACCTCATGGAAGGAGCAGCTGCACATTATGTGCCTCTTTACTCAAGCATCGTCGGTAAGGGATTAATTAATGTTTTCCTATAAGCTTTGTGTACATGTATGCTGTACATTCAGTCCTTTGTATGTTCTCTTTTATACAGTTTACCTTATCTACTGCCGGTTAATAAAGCCACAGATTAAAGATACAAGTCTCAATTTATTAACTAGTAGAATGGTGATATCTGCCTGTTGAACTGCATATAGAGCCCGGGGTACATGTTGTGAGAACAGGACAGTCGTACTACAGTTCATGTTTGCATACACTGCTAAAAATGTATTTTAAAATTTTTGCGGTGACATAGGGCATTTCTGTAGTTGCTGTAATAAACCCGTACTGTCGTACCACAGAGCACGTTTCCATACACCACTGAAAAACCTATTTTAAAATTTTCTGGTGACATTGTGCATTTCTCTAGTTGTTGTAATAAACCCGTACTGTCGTACCACAGATCACTTTTGCATAAAACGCTCAAAAACCTATTTTGAAATTTTGTGGTGACATACAGCATTTGTGTATTTGGGGAAAATAAACTCGTATTGTTGTACCACAGAGCAGTTTGGCATACAACGCACAAAAACGTATTTTTAAATTTAGCAGTGACATACTGCATTTCTGTGGTTTGTTGCAATAAACACTGGTTTTGTGCTACATAGCAGATCTGAGGCCTACCCTGTATTTCAGTCATTTTAAGTAACCTTTTGAACTCTGCATTTACATATTTGGTTGAAAACACACAGGTTTTGTGGTAGATAGCACATTAGTGGTGTACGCTGCATTTCTGACTTCTGCTTTTACATTGTTGGTTTGAAAAATCTAATTTTTGGTGATAGTGAAGTAATTGTATTGAATTGCTCCGTTACACTGTTGTGTGACCTAAAGAAATGTATTCTGTTTATGACACGGGCACTGCCTTACTGTTAGTGAACCTAATTGTTGACTATTGGCAGTTAAATTGACACTGGAGATAAACCATCTGTTAGTTTGGTGGGTGAACGCAAATAATGAGGAGAACATCAAATAATGGATGTGTGCATGGTCATGGTGGTGTTGGTGGAGCTCCTGTTGCTGGGAGAGGACGTGGCCATTCAGCGCCAACTACAGGTCCAAGTGAAACACCTTCCTCAGGTGTGAATAGGCGACAGAACCTGCAGCGTTATTTGGTAGGCCCGAATGCTGCTCTACGAATGGTGAGGCAAGAGCAAGTACAGGCGCTAATAGATTGGGTTCCTGACAGTGGCGCCAGTACCTTAACATTGTCTCCCAATGCTGAAAGTTCAGAGTTGGCGCCTGCAGCCCATGCCCATCAGTCTTTCACCGCACTCCCTTGCAAATCAGCCAAGCAATCTGAGCCCCAAGTCATTCAGCAGTCTCTTATGCTTTTTAATGACTCTGCTGGCAGGGTTTCCCAGGGCCATAACCATAGCCCTGCCCTAGAAGAGGAAGAGATTGAGTGCACCGATGCCCAACCACTTAGGTTTGAGGATGAGGACATGGCATGTCTCTGATGATGACGAAACACAGGTGCAAACTGCTGCGGCTTTCTGCAGTGTGCAGACCGAACAAGAAGGCAGCGGAGAAGACTGGGTGGAAGATGATGTTGAGATCGATGAGGTCCTATACCCCAAAATATACCACTTAAATCCATGTTATTCATGGGTGGTGGAAAAATCATATTTTTAAGGCCAGGAATTGCCTTTGCGGCCTGTGCTGCATATATCTTAGTACAAAAAGATGGTTGCGCTGCCTGGTATACGTCACAATTCACACACTGTTAAAGGGAAGCGGTAATCTCCTGTAACACAGCCAATAAACTTGAGTCCCACGGGATAGCGGCCTTTCTTTAAAGCAACCTTCCTGCAGAATCAAAGTTTCAGGCACATAGTGAAGGGCCGCAAAGTTCAGTTACAAAACTTTTTTATTATACTCACAATAAAGCCTCATGCACAATCCGTGTTAGTTTTTGCTTCCGTTGTGTTTCCGTGTGTCTTCTGTTTTTTTGCGGACATGACCCAAAAAAATTCCAATCAATGTCATTTTAATATCCACACCCAGCAATATAGGTATATGTGCTTGGCACCTGAGGGTTTGTTTGGTGGCCATTTTCTGTAGTCTCCAGAGGGTACAGAGTGTGTGTTGGCTTCTTGGTTTTGCTGTTGCTATATTCTTCATTTCTTTGTTTTGGGTGTCACCATGGCGGATGATTCTGAGGAAGAAGTTGTACTGCACTGGCTTGTCTCTCGTCGCTGGGCCCAGCGTTCCCTTTTGGATGAGGAACTGACTAGAAGGTGGTATTTTTGGGTCCATCCCATTGTGTCTCAATGCTACCAGAAAGGACACTTCCATAGCCTTTACAAAGATCTTCGTCTGCATCCTGAGAAGTTCTTTGCGTTCTGTCGGATGTCAGTGGGTACCTTTGATTGCTTGCTTGTCATCTTATCGGCGTACCTTTTCTTCTCCCTCCCCCCCCCCGACTTCATTATCCGGGCTGTGGGCGTGACACTGGCCAATCAGCATTCAGCAGCGCAAAGATCCTGCTGCTGATTGGCCAGTGTATCGTTGGCAGGCAGCAGGAGCAGGCGCCGCTCAATTACACAGAGGCGCGCGCACCCTGTAGTATCCTCTCTGCACTCACGTCTGCCACTGCCAGTGTCAGTGAGTGCATCCCCACACGGCCCAGACTCAAGGCGGACTTCTCCGGAGTCTATATGGTTGGTTGTGGTTGGATATTGGTATTCTTGAGGGAAGCAGTAAGGCAAGCAGTGTTTTTTTTGGGGGGAGCTCATAGAGGCACATAGATGTTTCAGGGTGGGGGTGGCTCATAGAGGACTAAGGAGGACAGTATGCTTTCCTCCTACTCCACCCCCCCCCTCAACATTTTGGGGGTCATAGGGGTTAAATAGTCCCTTTAACATCTTGATGCTGAGTGCCACCAATCATGCCACCAATCATATTCTGGCTAATTGCACACTTAGCATCAGCAGCAAGAAGTTAAAGGGGTATTAAACCCCTATAATGCCCCCCACCTTACTTATCTTATTACCCAACACCCGCATTGCTCCTGATTATCACACAGCCACCACTGCCTCCCTCCCGTCATGCAGATGAAAAAAATCCAGCGACAAGGGGGGCAGCCAATAGCAGGCCACGATAGGACATCCATACATTACTATCATTTTTTTTTTAGGAAATATTTTGGTGATCATATTTGTTGTATGTAGGTGTGTGTCTGTCCCTGTGTGTATTTCACTGTCCCTGTGTGTGTGTCCCTGTGTGTGTGTCTGTCCCTGTGTGTGTGTCTCTCCTGTGTGTGCGTGTATTTGTCACCATCACCATGCCAACAGTGTTCCTATGTCTTGAAGCAGCTGCATCAGGACGTTCTGTGTGGGGGAAGAAGAAGAAAGAGGAGGCATCGCCGCCAGCATGGAGTCCATGGGAGAGGCACACTAAGGATGTAGGTAACACTACCACATGATCTACACTAGTGTTATCTGTGGTTTTACATAGGACTGCAGGTAACACTACCACATGATCTACACTAGTGTTATCTGTGGTTTTACATAGGACTGCGGGTAACACTGCCACATGATCTACACTAGTGTATCTGTGGTTTTACATAGGACTGCAGGTAACACTGCTACATTATCAGCACTAGTGTTATCTGTGGTTTTACATAGGACTGCAAGTAACACTGCTACATTATCAGCACTAGTGTTATCTGTGGTTTTACATAGGACTGCAGGTAACAATGCTACATTATCAGCACTAGTGTTATCTGTAGTTTTACACAGGACTGCAGGTATAAATGCTACATTTTCGGTAAACAGAGAGCCATCACTGTGTTATCTGTATAGAGAAAGCTATCTCTGTGTTATTTGTGCTGTTACGTAGGACTAGAGGTGACATCTACTACTTTATTATTTATTTTATTATCCATAGGACTGCAGAAAATATGGAATATCCACAGGAGTCCCATAGATTCAGATACCACAGGGTTTTCTTACTACGGTATTCCCTTTGCAGCAAAACTGACATATGCCCTTCATTTTCTGGGTCAGTACGAATACGTGCACGTATGTATACATTTCTTTATTGGCAAATGGGGGTATGGAAGGGAGGAGCCAGGACAGGAGGTGAGATGGGCCAGGGGTGGGTAGTGGGTGGGGTTAGGGGGCCCCATTCAGATTCTTGCTATGGGGCCCAGTGATTTCTATGTACGCCCTGTGTCGTCTCTACGTACTGTCCTTACCTTCATGGACACCAATATGAGGCGCAGCATTACTCCAGAGGAAAGTATCATCGTCGTGTTGAGGTAAGCAAGATTTTATTAATGGTGACCACATTTTAATGTGCAGGACTTTGTTGCTTAGTGATTTTTTCCTAAAAATGTATGTTATAAGATATGTGGGGGTGTTATTGGAAGATACCTTTTTTGGCTTTAATATGTTAGTACCATTTTAAAGTCAGTCGGTTAGTTGGTATCCAGGGCATATAACATGTGAAGGTTTTTAGCTGTTTTTGTGTCTTTGAATCGGCTTTCCCTGCAAATTTTGCCTAATGTCAGCATCATGCTGAGTGTACCCCAGCAGCCTCCCTTTAATATACATAGTGCATGTAAATGGTGTCCGCACAGGAGGTGTATCATTTCTTATTGGAATCGTGGCTACACCGCCATTGGTGGCATTGGTTATAGTATTCACGCTAATGTAATTTTTGTATGGATATTCATTCACAATAGCCATAGACAGTTTGAATACGATACGTGGCATATCAAGCATTAGAGGAGTGTTAAGGAACCTCCAGCTCTCTGGCTGTTTTTACCCTATTCCATGGATAGTTTATGATGTTGGTACCCAAAAAAAAAAAAAAAAAAACATGCATTATAGGTAATGTAGGTAATTATAGGTATATGTGTATGCTGTCCCCTTTCCTGGGCTACTTTAATGATATTTTATTTTCATTTCCCCACAGATTCCTTGCTACAGGGAACTCGTTTGCATCACTGCATTTTGAGTTTCTTTTGGGAACCTTGACGATTTCTCTGATTGTGCGTCACACTTGCCAGGTCATTTGGGAACAACTCTGAGAGACGGTGATGCCACAGCCCAAGGTGGACGATTGGTTTCGGATTGCTGAGGGCTTTAATGTATCAGCGCAGTTTCCAAACTGCCTGGGGGCAATGGATGGCAAGCACATTCGTGTGAAGAAGCCTCCTCACTCAGGGTCCTGATTCTTCAATTATAAGCATTATTTTTCTATAGTGCTGATGGCTGTTGCTCACATCTTTAGTGCTGCTAGAATGGGTGAGCGGCTTCGTGCTACTCAGCTTGCCCTTCCCGAGTCCAGAAGACTGCCTGGATCAGTATGTCCGCCGGCTCCATTTGTCTTCATGGCGGATGAAGGGTTTGCAATGACTCACCATGTTATGCGGCCCTTCCCAAAGTGTGGTTTGGATGTCAGGAGGCGTATTTTCAACTACCGATTGTCTCGTGCCAGTCGGTATGTTGAGTGTGCTTTCGGAATACTCTCTAGCAAGTGGAGGGTGTTTCTGTCGTCCATACAGATGGATCCGGAGAATGCTACCCGGGTGATTCAAGCTTGTGTAGTTCTACACAACTTCACCCGTATTAACGAGGCTTCCTCTTTTGTTGACTTGGAGGAATTTCCAGCGTCAACAGTTTTGGGCTTGGATCGGACCCTGCATAGACGACCTGGTACTGAAGGTATTGCAGTTCGGGAACTCTTTGCAGACTAATTTTTGAGCCCAGAGGGGTCGTTGCCATGGCAGAGGGATGCTATTCGTGGCAGTGTTTGATAACTTCTGTTCTCGTTAGTTTTTTTGAAGGTAGATTATCTAACTTTATTGGTTTTAGTTGAGTGTAGGGACTCGCAAGAGAATGAGGATCCTTGACATGCGCTTGTGGGCTGAGGTTTTTAGGACAGAATACCTTTCTAAGTAAATCCAAAGAGCATAAATATTGATTCACCAACATTGTGTGGTGACTATAATCTCTGTTTTGTGAAGGGTATGGTCTCCAAAATTTTTAATACCTTGTGTTGACCGGCATATAAACACAGATTTTTTTTTTTAAATAAAGTTTTGCACTGTAAATCATGTGTGTGTCTCTGTTTCTATATGGTAAATGTGTTTAAAATGTAAATGTGTGTGATGGATTGTAGGAACAAGAATAGCCGACAATGGACACTATTTTAGACTAAATTTTAATCAACCAAACCAACCAGATAATGAACAACTCCATAGAGTTAAAACACAAACCTAATCAAATAACATAAATAATAAAGAGAAGATTAAAAAAACATTTACAACTTGTATAGCTCACGAGTAAAAGAGACTGGGCCATAGGAACTTGACGCAGGCACATGGCCAGAATCTTGTGACCCGCTGGCAAAACTAGGCCCGTGAATTTGAGTGCCACTGGGGGGGGGGGGGGAATTTTGTTCATGGTACTCCTGATACTGTGGTGGGTGTTGGAACAAGGGGCCATGAGTAGGGGGAAGGAGGAGGCGGCTGACATGGTTGCACATGAGTTAGCGGTGGTGGCCTCATGACCCGCCGGCGCATATCATTGATTTAAGTCAGTATGTCTCCCTGATAGGAGGAGGCATACATGTCCAAAACCAATGATATGGAGGCCATACATTGATTATATTTTTCAAGGGGAACCCGCCTTAGTAGCGGAGCAAAACCCCTCAACATGGCCTCTTCTTGCCCATCACTCCTTCTCTGGGCAAGAAACTCAATAACGCGGGAGTCAATCATTTCCCGAGTTTGTTGCCCAGAGGAAGAGGGTTGGGCCTGACGCCTCCACCTGGGCTAAGCTTGTGTCCCCTGTTCAGGCCTGCGCGGTGATGTCATCTCTGCCTCAGGAGGTGGAGCTGGTTGCGACTCCTCTGTAGGGGGTGTTGCTGAGCTGGTGGCTGTCCTCCTGATCATCCAGGCTATCCACGGTACTGTATTGAAAATGTAAAAAACAATACATTGCATTCTGTGACTATTTTCCATGTTTTTTTTAATGTTTAAAAACACATGGAATGCAGCAGTATGTCTATTACATAAACGACAGGCCCCACATAATGAATTATCCTGTTCTAATGAATGGTATACGTTTGGACTAAATTAACGCCACACAAAAATGGCCGGAAAATACGAGAGAAAGTAGTGGCAGCTGTCAAATGGACAAACACTTTAGGAACATTCCTTAGTGTTTGGAGCTGTCCAGCACAAACATATCTCTACAAATTCAAGGAGCAAACCAAATGCTGATGTTAGATCCGTACTTACCAAGGGCAGTTTCACAAACAAGCAGAAATCACACTCCACAAAATCATTGAGAACTAGAACAGTGTCATTTTGTGTCAAACAACACAACCAGGTAGGAGCCAGCACATTCACATGCTAGGAAAAGTAGTTATTATACAGTGACGGGGTAGGGGCCGGCAATTTGACATTGAGACAAGGAGAAGAAGTAGATAGGAGCACAACATTAAAGTATGATCATGTACAGTATGCCAAAAAGAATAAGCTGACCGCTACAAAGAAAAGAAGAAACGATTGGAGAAAACAAGAGACCGGCAACAAAAAAACAAAAAAAACAAAGCCTGGTGCCCACCAACAACAAAAGGACCCCTTTAGAAGTTTGTTCACCTATTAGCGGGACAGGTGACCAAGATCAGATTGTCAGGGAACAACACCGTGCACCCCAGAAGATCGACTGTATGAAGAGATGAGACATGCAGGGCACACATGTCAGCCACCCGCTCTCTTCTGGCTCTGCATGTAGAAAGCACAGGTCTGTGGCATAGAAGGGAGGGCCCCACATGAAGAGAGAATGTAGCCGGCATATGCACAAATCATGCCCCATTGCATCATACAGCTAATCAGATAGCAGGGCAAAACAGCCAAAAATGTTAAGTTTACAGCAGGAAATGGATAACATGACATATAATGAGAAATGTGTAATTAAAAAAGAGGTGGGGTGGAAAGAGTACTTACGGCCTCAGATCCATGACAGGCCTAAGAAATTGCAGCTGTGCAGAATATAGATAGGGCCTCTTCTTGGAGCCGCCTTGGCCACTTTGTCCCCACTTGTTAATCTCTCGCCAAAATTGATCACAACAGCTATTCCACTGAGTTTTGGTTTGTTTCACTGTAGTGAAAAAAAAAACAGACGTTTATTAAAAACACACCAGAAAGGAAGCCAAAAAAAACCTCACAAAGGCAAGGAATAAGAATAAACACCAAATTTTACTGCCAAACCCACTCTCCACGTTAAAAAATATAATTTATGGATCAAAAAAATAAAATTCCGTTTGCATGGTACAGTAGGATAAAGAATGGTGAGAGGATTGTCCAAGCATGGCAGGAAGAAGGTGAATATTTGAGGAGTCCTGTTTAGAAAACACACACTTTTCCCCATAGAGGATGGTGACAACTATTGCATGCACTATTAATACAGGCGCAAAGATGCCACCTAAATAAACAGCCAATATGCTAGTGGAGACATATATCATATATGCTATACTCAAAAGGCAGGAACATCCATATTTCAATGTAAATTAGGCGGAATGTTAGAAATTTGGGCATAAACCAAAAAAAAAGGCCTAAGGAAAACTACAAGACGAACAACAAATGAGACAGTAGCATGGCCTACTTGAAGTTGAAGATAAATAAAAGTGACAACACAAGGGTAGGACAGAAAAAAACATAGCTGGCATTTACCCAATTCTGCACGTGATCGGCTGTCGCCTTTCTCCCATTCCGCACGCCGCATGCGACGTGCCACCTGCTCCCAGGCTACTTACTTGCATACACGATCCTGGTACCCACTACTCCTGCTGTACCACAGTTCTGGGCGCTCCTGGACCAAGGTAATCAATTTTTCAACATTCCACCTTGGCATGGTTAGCAAGTTTTCTTCTCTGCACACAGACACACAACTTGCCACACGGTGAAGAGGGATCTGTAATCTATTTGCAAAGCCTGCTTGCTCTCCATATTTTTTGGAATCACGAACCATGGACGTGGAGGACAAACTCTGCATTTGCCGAGTTTTCCACAGACCCATTGATAACCAACGGACGCAACGGACACGGAATCAAAGAACGGTCGTGTGCACGAGGCCTAAAACTGTGAAAAATACGCCTTAAGATAATCATAAAATCAGGTCCAAACATGTTCGCCCCTGAAGAAGCCTCATTGACGAAACCTAGGTCGGGCTAGACTGATGGAATCTATGGACCTGATTTTATCATTCTCTTAAGGAGTGTTTTTCAGTTTTATTGTGAGTATAATAAAAATAGTTTTGTAACTCAACTTTGCAGCCCTTCACTATGTGCCTGAAACTTTGATTCTGCAGGAATGTTGCTTTGAAGAAAGGCTGCTATCCCGTGGGACTCAAGTGTTTTGGCTGTTTTACAGGAAATAACCGCTTCCCTTGTGAACAGTGTGTGAATTGGGACGTATACGAGGCAGCGCTACCATCTTTTTGTACTAAGACTGATTTAATATGATTATGACCCACATCGCTCTGAGGTCTGCAAAGCCGATCATACATCAACGAACACAGTGGTGAACTTTTTTGTCTTTGTTTTTATTTTTAATTTTAATTTATAAATTTTTTATTTTTATTTTTCTTGTTTAATATTGGTTAAATGTGCTGCATATGTGCCGGGGACAATAATATAGTTAAGTTGTGTGGGAGTTCAGGAGTTGACATATTCCAATTTTTTGCTGTCAAGTAACCCTGCACTGCATAGGTTACAGCGACCAAAAATTTTAGAAATCTTCCAACCCATTTTGCGTGAATTAACCCCTCCTCTGCTTGGGTGCCAGGGGCCTACATTTCTAAAAATCGCCTGTTCCATTGGTGGGTGACATGAACCCCTCCGCACTGCGGAGATTCCACTGTGCCAACGACCAGATAGGACGTCTATCCTCGAACCATTGATCCACCACTGGTGAGTTAGTGGAGGACCCGGCCAGAGAAGAGAGTCTTAGATCCCTGCCCCCCATGCACCTGAACAGAGACATCTTAGTGGAAGCATGCTCAGAGTTGTTATAAGCCACCTGCACGAAGGGTAGATGCATGGCCCATTCCACCTGGCAGTCTGACACGAAGCACCGGAGATACTGCTCCAGGGTCTTGTTAGTCCTTTCCGTCTGACCGTTGGTCTCTGGGTGAAACCCGGAAGAAAATAACAAATTTATACCCAACTGGGAGAAGAAAGAACGCAGGAACCGAGAGATGAATTGGACACCTCTATCTGAAACAATATTCTCCGGCGCTCCATTTAATCGAAAGACATGGTTCAAGAACAAATCTTCCAATTCTCTGGCCGAGGGCAATCCGGGAAGTGGGATGAAATGAGCCATTTTACTAAAACAGTCCACCGCTACCCAGATTACCGTACTACCAGAGGACCTTGGCAAATCTGTGATGAAATTAATGGAGATGTGAGTCCATGGAGCCTGAAGAATGGGCAGTGGGAGCAAAGTACTAGGAGGTGCGGACCAAGATGGTATACACTAAGCACACACACTTCATGCCTGGATGTAGGCCTTAACATCCAAGGACATATTGGGCCACCAAACGTGGCGTTTGACAAGTGAAAGTGTTTTCTTAACACCCAGATGCCCGGCAGACTTGGAGTCATGAAGCTGTTGGGTAACCTTAAACCGAAGGTTAACCGGCATAAACCATCGATTATTGGGCTTGTTTGGAGGACTCTCTGCCTGTGAAGGCTCGAGAAGAAAGGACAAGTCCTCCATTTACTCTGTGGTCCCTAAAGCGACCAGGAAATATTTAGTCAGAAGCAGCCTCAGGAAAGCGGCGGGACTGGGCATCTCCTTCACATTTTAGAACCCGGCTTATAAGTGAGACGAAAATTGAAGCGGGTGAAGAACAAAGCCCACCCGACGGGAGTTGAGTCTCTTGGCACTCTATATGTACTCTAAATTCTTGTGGTGAGTGTGAACTGTAATGGGATGTTCCGCACCCTCTAACCAATGTCTACACTCTTGAATAGCCAATTTTACTCCCAGAAGCTCTCTAATGCCGATGTCATAAGTACGCTCGGCTGGAGAGAGCTTTCAAAGAAAAGGCACAGTAACCTCTCAGGGACCCCGGAATACTGTAAAATAACTGCCCCAACCCTGACCTCAGAGTCATCGACCTTGAGTGTCTGGGTGAGTAAGGTGAGTAAGGATGAGTAAGGGTGAGTAAGGATTGGCGCAGTGCAAAAAGCCTGCTTTAGCATTTCAAAGACCTTTATCTGCCTCTCTCGTCCACTTTGAAGGATTAGCTCCTTCTTAGTGAGGTTTGTGAGAGGTACCACTACCACAGAAAAATTCTTAATAAACTTGCAGCAGAAGCTTAAGAAACACTGCAATCCCTTCAGATCCTTAGGCTGAGGCCAATCCAAGACAGCAGAAAGTTTGGATGGATCCATAGCCAGTCCCCTTTCTGAGAAAATGTACCCCAGAAAAGGCAATTCCTTTACTTCAAACAGACACTTCTCAAGTTTGGCATTTCTCTCTCAGCTTCTGCAAAATCTGACACACGTGTCTCTGACGGGACACCAGATCCGACGAGTACATTAGTATGTCGTCTAAATAAACAACAACAAATCTACCCAAGAAATCCCTGAGGACATCATTGATGAACTCCTGGAAGACCACGTGAGCATTACAGAGACCAAAAGGCATAACGAGATACTCATAATGCCCGTCCCTGGTGTTGAATGCGGTCTTCCATTTGTCACCTTCTCTAATGCGTGCCAAATTGCATGCACCCCACCGAGTTTGGTGAAGATCCAGGCTCCTGCCCCTGACAAAACAGATCGTCAATCAGAGGCAGAGGGTACCGATTCTTTACCGTGATCCAATTGAGGGTGCGAAAATCGATGCAGGATCTCAAGCCTCCATCCTTCTTCTCCACGAAGATGAACCCAGCTCCAGCGGGGAAGTGGATGAACGAATGAAACCCTTCTCGAGATTCTCTTTAATATAATCCCGCTGGGCCTGAATCTCAGGACCATTGAGATTATATAGATGTCCTCAGGGTGGCGTGGTACCTGGCAACAGATCTATAAGACAATCATATGACCTATGGGGAGGTAACACATCAGCCCCCTGTGGACTGAACACGTCCTGGAAGTGATGGCAATGCTGAGGTAATACACTTTATACTTCCGTAGTAGCAAGTGGCAACTCAGGACAAATGCACTTAGTGAGGCACTCAGTATTCCACCGGCATATCTGACCTGAGCACCAGTCCACTATGTGATTATGGAGTCTCAACCAAGTGAGACTCAAAATCAAAGGAGTGGATGGCATGTCCAGGATAAAAAGGCTTAAGATCTCCTGATGGTCAGCCCCCACTGTTTGCTGCTTCCCGGGCATCATCCACACTGCACAACCATCCTGGAGAGGATATCCATCTATAACAGTCACTGACAGGGTGGTCTTTGGTCTGGATCAGTGGGATGCCAAGTCGATGAATCTGTTGATGCCAAGTCGATGAACCTGCTGCCCCGGAATCAATCAGGGCAGAAAACACATGGACTTTGTCTTGCCAATGTAGTGAGACAGGTACCATCACTCGGCTTCGAGGAGGAATAACACCTAGGAGGTTCTCCTCTATGCCCCCTAGGTTCATTTGTTTCCTGATGGCAGGAGGGGCAGGTCTTAATGAGACAAAACACAAAAACAAGCACAGACCTTTCTGCCGGTGACAAGTTCGTGCTACCTGTGTAAAGTTTAGGAACTCCTGCCTATCTCCTGTGAAGGAGTCAGGCAGAGGGATCTTCGGCTCCATTTGGTGTCTTACGACGATGGTGGGTAACGTAGAGGCTCCTTGGAGCAGCTGCCGAACCTCCTTCATCATGTTATACAGTTGCTTCTGGATCTGAGCTTCAGCAACTGATGGCACATTAGGGCGTCATTGAGACAACAGATTAACTGCTCCTGTTAATTCCGTTAGCTGCTGCTGGATTCTTTCCATGCCAAATGTTAGTTGGGCCCACTGTTCTGTAATGCAAGGCTCCAACGGAACAGACCAGTGTAAATTAAGCAAGGGGTTTATTCAAAAAATAAACAAAGTCCAGGCAAACTTCACTGGTGACAAATAACAGGAAAACGAAAGCGAGGGAAGCCAGTTGTAGTCCTAATCTGTGCTTTAAATCGCTGTGCACACTTGCCAGACAAAAGGATGCGTCACGGGGGATTCCGGGTCCTGGGTCCCACTGGAAAGGATGAAGTCCAGGCAAACTTCAGCCACTAGCACAAGTAATTGTGACCTGTACCTGGAAAGGGAAGGATGACAGTGGGCACTGACCGACCAGGGAGACCACCTATTATGTGCCTGCTAACAAATCCTAAGGTGCCAAGTGTCCACTCCCCATAGATCATGAAACTGCCCTACACCTGTGTACAAGGCCTTGGCTGATCATTGGCCAATTAGACCAATGCCGGCCCCCTAATCTACTTTAAATTTGTGGCCAGGTGCTATTCCCATCACTGGTTGGCCAAGCGCATAAGAAGTGCATACATGTGACCGCGCATCCCCTTGCGAACCTGTTCCCTAGCGTACAAGTGGACGCATCGACAGGCTCAGCGAGAGTACGCTGAGAATGTCGCTGTACTGCCTCTAGCCCGGCCAACCTGTCCCCGAGACCCTGATGGTCTTCCCCTCCAGCTCACATGCGAATGCATCCCCACGTCTGTTCGCAAAGAAGTCGGATCTGGTGTATCAGTGGAGACACGTGTAACCTGTCCCGCTGCTCCACGAGGACCACTTTGGTCACACCGGAGTGCGAGACAGGTGAGGATCTTACATCAGTGTTTCAAAGAAAGCTGATTTATAGCAATACAAAAAATCTTGGAGGCTGGTAATAAAAGATTTTTATTTTCATGATGACATAGCTTTAAAATGCTGTATGTTATATAATAACCACACTATTATAACCTTGAGTGCAAATACACTGTAAGGGAAACCTGAAATATAAACATTTTAGATTTGTATGTAGCAGTTATTATGTATCTACTGTTGTTAAAAGTGTTTTATTGAAGGATATGTATATGCAGTCCTAATACAACCATGCAAAATTTGAATACATGTTGGTATGACATTACATCACTGCTAGTTATTTTCATTGTTTTGCTCCTTTAAAGGGGTTACCGGGTGTCCTTGAAGCTGCGGACACTCCTCTGACTGCCCGATTGACGGGGCTGGACAACTTGCATGGCCCTTACAATCTCGCTCCTTCACAGCTGATTAGGGTAGTGGTGCAAGAACAGAGTCTGTGCTTCTCTTACTGGAGCGTCTGGATATGCACTGCTACACTTCTGAATAGACTCATCTCTACTCTGCTGCAAAATATCACAACTTTACTGTATATATATATATATATATCATCATCCCTCAGGAGGGCACATCACTTGTAAAATTGAATCATAACACATACATGCTTACAGTTTTTAAAGGCACAGTACTCCTAATGGTTGTCTATAGATATTGCACAGAAAGCATAACAGTTCTCACTGAGAGGCGCTGTCTCTTTAACTATATACAATCAATAAATACAGTCCAGTACTAGTCCCAGTGGGACCCCCTGTTACAGGGGTGGTCAGGCCTTTAGGCCACCATGTGTCAAGCTCTATGGGTCACTCCTTATTTGCAGCCACCACACTCTATCTCTCGGACCTTATCAGTGAGTCACCTTACTCTACCTGCCCCATACAGGTCAAGTGTTTCCAGTGACTGACTCATAGACCAGGGTGTTTCTGCCTCTTTGTTCCAGCAGCATTCTTTTCCTGCTGCCTCTTCTTTCTCAGGATACTTAGCTCTTCACACCTGGCATCTGATCTGTCTATGCATCGCTGCAGTCATTTTTTCCGCAGAAACCTAAACAGCACTATGGACAATTTCTCTCTCTTGCACGGCTACCTTGCAGTCACCACAGCAGTGATGGTGGCACAAAAAGGTAAGTGGCATCTGACGTTTCTATTATTTGTTCCATTAGTGTTAGGCCATAGCTCTGTATTACAGCCAATAATACATATGCAGGAACTGATGCAGCAAATTATTGTGTTAAAGTGAAATAAATAAAAAAGTTGACATATTAGATATTGCTGTGTCTGTTACAACCAGCTCTATAAAAACATCACATGACCTAACCGCTTAGGTGAACACCATAAAAAGTAAAATAAAAACAGAACAAAAAAAGCTATTTTTGTCAGCTTACATCACAAAATCAAAAAGGCATATGCCCCCAAAATAGTACAAAACCTTCACCTAATCCGCAAAAAATGAGACCCTACCTAAGAAAATCAGCCAAAAAAAAAAAAAAAACTATGGGTCTCAGACTATGGAGACACTAAAACATTTTTTGTTTCAAAAATGATTTTATTGTGTAAAACTGAAAATAAATAGGAAAAAGTATACAGTATATATTAGGTATTGACACGTTCGTAATTACCTACTCTATAAAAATATCACATTATCTACCAACAAAGGGAACGCTGTAAAAATAAATACATAAAAACTGTGCCAAAACAACGTGTAATATTGAATGACCAAAATCATATGTACCCAAAAATGGCACCAATAAAAACATTGACTCTTCCTGCAAAACAAACGAGCTACTGCACAAGAAGATCGGCAGAAAAAAATAAATAAAAATATGGCGTTCAGAAAATGGAAACAAAAACACGAAAACATATTTATTTTTTTCAAAAGCTTTATTATGTAAAACTGAAACAAACAAAAAGAAAGTTGACTTATTTGATATTATCGGGTCCGTAACAACCTACAAAAGTAGCACATGATCTAACCTGTCCCTTCAGATGAACACTGTAAAAACTAAAAATGAAACTGTGCCAGAACAGTTTTTATCTTGCCTCACAAAAAAATATAATATAGAGAGATCAAACATCTTATATACCCCAAAATTATACTATTAAAACTGTCACATTATCCCGTAGTTTCCAAAATGGGGTGACTTTTTGGGAGCTTCTACTGTAAGGGTGCATCAGGGGGCTTCAATTGGGACATGGTGTCAAAAAACAATTCAGCAAAATCTGCCTTCCAAAAACCATATGGCGCTCCTTTCTTCTGCAATTTACCACCACATGTGGGGTGTTTTTGTAAACTGCAGAATCAGAGAAATTGATATTGAGTTTTGCTTGGCTGTTAACCCTTGATGTGTTACACAAAAAATACTTAAAATAGAAAATCTGCCAAAAAGTAAAATTTTAAAATCCCATCTCCATTTTCCTTTAATTCTTGTGGAACACCTAAAGGGTTAACAAAGTTTGTAAAGTCCGTTTTGAATAAATTGAGGGGTGTAGTTTCTAAAATGGGGTAATTTATGGGTAGTTTCTACTCTGTAAGGCCTCTTGCACGCGGCCGTTATTCGGCCGTTCTGTGCATTGGGGACCTCAGTTTGCCTGGGCACCATCTGTGCGGATGCCACGACGGATCCAGACCCAGTCAACTTGAATGGGTCCGTGATCCGTCCGCACCGCAAAAACATAGGACAAGTTCAAGTGAATGGTGCGGTGAGCATATTGCAGACCCGCTGTATGTGTGGGCCTTAAGGCCCACAAAGTGACTTAAGATATGAACTGGTCCTTAAAATGTGGGTTTTGAATTTTTTTAAATTCTAAGCCTTCTAACGTCCTAAAAAATGAAATAACAACAGAAAGTAGACATATGTGGAATTTTAAGATATATATATTTTGTAAGGTATCAATTTCTGTTTAAAAAATTGAAATTTAGAAAATTGAGAGTTTTTCCAATTTTTTTAATTATGAATTTTTTCATTAATAAAGGTGAAATATTTTGACTCAATTTATGACTGTCATGAAGTACAATTTTTCAAGAGAAAACAATCTCAGAATGGCTTGGATAAGTAAAAGTGTTCCAAAGGTATTACCACATAAAGTGACACATGTCAGATTTGCAAAAACTGGCCTGGGGTATAAGGGGTTGAAGCTTTACATTTTACAAGTTAAAGAGGACCTTTCACCTGAAAATTTATGTGAAAATAAAGATATACCCTTACTTGCCTGCCCCCTGTGGTGCTTATTCAGCTCTTCTTTTTTCAATATGTGCCCCGTTTGTCCGCTGTGCCCACTGCAATATTTCCCGCCTTCTATGCTAATTAGCCATTCGGCTCAACTGGGCAGGCCTGCAAAAGTTCCCCTGGGTGTGTCTGTCTTCTCCTGGCATCAGAAGAAAGGAGGTGAGGGGACCCTGTGGCCACTGCCACCAATGATATTAATACTGAAGGGGGAGGAGAGATGGGGAGGGTGCACTGGCCACCAATAATGTCCTTTAATACTGGGGACAGGGGGGCACACTGGCCACTAATGTTATAATACTGGGGACAGGGGGGCCACACTGGCCTCCAATGTTTTAATACTGGGGAGGCGCACTGGCCACAATGACTAGTAACGTTTCATATACAAATGCAGGCAGAGGAAACACACTGCCGGCATCTGCCTGTGAGAGAGCGCGGCGCTCGCGGCAGTTAATTGCCTCTGATCGCAGCGCTAGGTCACAGGCAGGTGCCAGCAATGTGTTTCTTTGCCTGCATTTGTATATGAAACGTAACTAGTCATTGGTGGCCAGTCGCTCGCCTCTCCCTTTATTGGTGGTCGCGGCAGCAGCAGCACAGGGGAGGGAGAGACTGCCTCCTTCTCCCCATGCTGCTGAGGAGAACATGGCTGCGCTGATAGCAGCGCAACCACATTCTCTGATTCTGGGGTGTGCAGTAGCACTAAAAAAACCTATCCTGGTATTGAGCTCGATACCAGAGATAAGTATTGAATGGGTATCGAAACTTCGATATCCGAAACAACCCTAGTTGCTGCACTACTGCATATATGCTAATCCAGGCCAATTCTAGGTTTTCTGCTGCAAATTGAATGTCCCTCTCCCCAGCTCTACTGCTAAAGACATATTTGGATGGACATTCCATAGGAGAACTGACTTAGTTACCCATATCATAAGATTTAGCCCTAGATTCTAATGTTGGGGTGCTTAGCCTTCCCACTGAGGTAGAAAATATCCTGATCGGTTAACAGCCGCCTGTCAGCGAATTTGTCCTCTTCCAATAGGCCTTTCAAGTCAATGCAAATGTCACGGCATTTCAGTTTGTCGTCTGCTTTAAACCTGAAATATCTGTAATCTGTGTGGCTTGCAGCACAGATATTTTTGTAGGATATGCTACACTGTGGTTTGTGGCACTTGTAGTTCCATACTAGTCAGCCTGGATGAGTTTCTAGGACTATGTCCATACATGGCACAAATCCTGATCACCATCTATAGGCGGGCCAGGCTTTTCCTATGACATACACAGCCAGTCTTTTCAAATGACTTCACCGAATGTGACCTGCAGTTTCTATGCGGAGCATATTTACCAAATTTATTCTGTAAGTTTGCTGTCATGACTAATTTTAGTTGAGAGGTGAAACCCATTCTTTATCCATTGATCCGTGACTTCAAGTTTGCTGCACTGCGACAACAGATCCAACAATCAAAAATGATTTTTCTTCCTGAGATGTCGCCATCTTAATTCTGCCCCTTTGTGTTTAAACTAACAGGTTTAAATTAACCTAAAGGGGCAAATTCATGAAAACTGTCTAAAAGAAAACTGTTTCCCATGGCAACCATTCATAGCACAGCTTTTATTTTTCAAGAGCAGAATTTACCCACATCAATCAGCTGTTTGAAGGGGGCACAGTATTTTGACAAGTGCTGCGGCCTATTCATAGTATACAAAACATAGTGCTATTTTACCATTATTATTATTAAAGTGCCAAGATGGTGATGGTGGTATAGCAGCAGCAGGGTCACTGGTTGTTGGCTTTTCTGAAGAGGTGGGTTTTCAGGTTTCTTTTGAAGGATTCCACTGTAGGTGAAAGTCTGATGTGTTGTGGTAGTGAGTTCCAGAGTATGGGGATGCACAGGAGAAATCTTGGAGGTGATTGTGGGAAGAGGTGATAAGAAGAGAGGAGAAAAGGAGGTCTTGTGAGGATTAGAGATATATGATATAGTGGTGATGTTTGGTATTGCATCTCAATCCCTACTCAATTCAAAGGGTGTAAACTAAAATATCTGTAATAATATGGTGCTGCCAATAGTGATGAGTGGCATCAGCTATATTCAATTTTGTGATATTTGACAAATATATGGGTGAATATTTGCGAATTCGCTATATTCGATTACTAACATTCATTGCAAAAATCGCAATGTAAAAATCGCATGAAGTGAACTACCAATATTCTCATCGCAATAAAAATCGCATTATGATTATTTGCGCTCCACTCTGTCAATGAGTGGAGCACGAATATTCGTAACGCGATTTTTATTGTGATGCAATTATCGGCACTTCACTGTAATGTGCATTGTGATGTGTACTGTGTAAAAAAAAATATATATTTGTGATTACGAATATAAAGCTCAACATTCTAAGTATTCGCAAAATTGCCGATATTCGCAATAAAAATTCGCTTTTCAACACTAGCTGCCAACAGCTAAGAAGTCACATGCATGTTTCCCGAGATAGAAATCATGTATTTCATGTGCTACTGCATAGTCATTATCCTACGGTGCTCTGTAAAGTAACATGCCTTATACACAACATAATACTATACATAGTTTGCTAGTTACTTTCTTTTATGTACACCTGCTGATATTAGTATTTTATTGCAGCTTTTCTGCATTAGCATTTAGCATCTGCACCTGAATTATGAAGTGTTATAAATATCCTTTGCATCAAGCTCCAGGCACTAATAATACAATCATGGCTATACAGTCAAAAAAAATCACTTCTAGAAACTCTCTCTACTAAATGATTCATATTTTAGGCAGCGAGTCTATATAATATTCATAAAGAATGTATTTGCTTTGATCAGTTAATGCTTACAGAGAATCATTTTTTATTACCCTATGACCTACTTTTAGTAATTTTCGTGTTTCTTTCCAGACTTATTAAAGGCATGCCTACTGTCTTATATGTGATTATTTCAGGAACATTCGTTGATTACTCATTTCTGCTCCAGATGTTCTAGGACTTAAAAAGCATTCACATTCAGTCATCTTATTGTTTTTGTTTTATGAACACACAGACCTGGCTTATGCTAATAGAGGATTTTAATATCTTAGAAAAATACTGACTTTAAATGTTTAGTTCTCCAAAGGGAGTCATTTGTTTTCTGGTGTTTCCGTACATATTTTTAGCATTCAATAACACATGAAGCTACCATAGCCTTGGCTGACAAAAGGATTAATTGTAACTAACATACCCACTAACCCATCAAAACACACTTCACGCAGTGAAGAGAACAATGGTGCTGTGCACTTGAATGACACATATTGTGTCAAGAAACATAATGTCCCAACTGGCTATGCAGCTGGTGGATGTATTTTGGCTTTCTGCCAATCCATCTTACTTCATGATTTTTCGTCTCTCTTCTTTTAAGGCAAACAATAGCAGTCTGCATGACCAATACATTTGTACAATTCAGTATTATATTCAACTTGTTATGCATGTTAACCTATTATTTGTACATTATGCAATTACTTCTGCCAAAGATTTATTTCAGTTGAATACTTCAGATAAAAACGAATAATAGACTAAAATAGAATATACACTGTCAAAGAGAACGTGCTCACCAGGAGTTTTTTTTGTTTTACATAGTGACCTAAGTTTTATGTAATTATAATAGAAGGTAAACATCCATTGGTTATTTAACTGAAAAAAACTACAGTTAAGTGTGGAAATATATTTGGGGAAGGGCAACAACATGATATGTGAAAAATCACATAGTGCAACACAAAAGATGCAAACATTATATCTGGGTTAAGCCATCATTCTGATATGATAAAATATGAGACTGTCAACCAACATATTTTGATCAAAACACATCTGTGCCCACCTAACAGTCAGGCAGGACCTACTCAGGCCCGGCGCCACCAGTAAGGCGACCTAGGCAGTCGCCTAGGGCGCCATTTAGCAGGGGGCGCCCGTTGTGGTTTAAAAAAAAAAAGAAAAATGTTGGTTATATAAGTTAACTTAAGTGGCGGCCAGCCACCGGCGGCCCTCACGGTGCGCCGCCTGAGCGGCTGAGGCTAAGCGCGCTAAAGAATCTCCGGCCGCCGGCTCAGTGCTGCGCAGCCTGCCTGAGCCTGCTGTCTGTGTCTGCTCTGTGCTATCTGACATGTCGGAGGACAATCGGGGCAGAGGCTGAGCCGCTGCTGCCTGCCTCAGTGAAGCCGTGGGGTTGGGGCGGAGGCGCACCAGCGCAGCAGGCGGACCAGAGAGACAGTCTGTCAGACTGTCACTGACAGTGACAATGACAGTCGGACACCGCTGTGCTGTCTATCTCTCTGGTGGTCTGAGTGACTATAACTGCTGCTACCTTACCTGGCTGCTGGCTTCAGGCTGCTGAGGGTGGGGAGCGGGGGCGGAGCTCTGCCGCCCTGGCCTGAATGATCTTGATCTGAATGCCCTGACCCCTCCCTGACCCCACCCACCATTGAGCATGTGACGCAGAGAGAGAGGTGGAGCTAAAGAGGAAGAGAAGGACGCACACTGAGCAGCAAGCAGCAGAGCAGCCAGCCATGACCACCACGGTCCACCAATTTGCCTCCCCCGACCCCCAGTGCGGCAGCAGTGGCAGTGCCTCCTTCTTCTGGGACAGAACAGAAGTGGGCTCCTACCTTGATTGGAGTTCAGCCTGCAGGTGCAGCTGCTTTCTTGTTCCCTAGGACCCCAGGGTGACATTGATGAATGGTGTAAGTACCGTGTTTGTCTCCAGTCCCCAGAGCCAGACCAAGAGCCAGATTGCAGCCAGAGACCAGCTCATCTTATTGTCCTGGTGGTAAGTAGTCAGTAGACAATGTGCAATATGTTTATTATTTACTGTATTTTTTGCCTTATAAGACGCACTTTTTTTGGGGGGGGGTGGCCATGCGTCTTATAAAGCAGATTGCGGATACTTCACTGGCCGCTATGCTTCACAGAGCGGCCAGCAAAGTATTAGTGTGGAGGGAGGATACGGGGAAAGGGGTGGAACATATGTGATTTCATGATATGGGCAGATCATCTGATAAGGGGGAGGCGGCAAATTTTTATCTTGCCTAGGGCGGCAAAAATCCTTGCACCGGCCCTGGACCTACTCTAAACCTATCTATGCCATTGGGCATCTACATTTAGGAGAGCAGACCCTGCACATATAGTGTACTTTTTCTTGTTACCTCTGTGTGCATAAGGAAACCAATGAGAGGAAGACCCCGCACAGCTATATGTACCACCTAATCAAGGTCACCTGTGGAATAGACTAGGCAAAAGTGCACAAAAATGCTAAGATAAAATTGAAGCGCATTCATATTTGAAGGTGTCACTCCTTCAAGTATATACTGCAGACTAAACAAAAATCACAGAAAAAGATTAAAAAAAACATCCTGTATGATGTAATAAATGAATATGCGGATGTGCATGGCTATGTTTATTAAAGAAAAATCACAGAAAATAATGCACTAACACAATCAATGCGAACATTATATATGGACTAAGCCCTCATTCTGTTCTAAAATATGAGACTCTAAGCCAATATATTTTGATTAAAACACATCCGTGCCCACCTACCAGTGCCAAGGTGGTCTTTGTTAGGCAGGACCTACTCTAAACCTATCTATGTAGTTGGGCATCTACATTCAGGTGAGCAAACCCTGCACATACCGTATAATGGGCTGCTTCTTGTTACCTCTTTGTGCAGTCAAGCATCCAATGAGAGAAAGCGAACACACAGCTATATGCACCACCTAATCAAGGTCGCCTGTGGGATCGGCTGGGCAAAAGTGCACAAAAAATGCTACTCCCAAATTAAAATAGAGGCACATTCACACGTGAAGTTGGAATTCCTGATGCCACATAACATGATATGTAAACCTAAAGAAGGGCAGAATATGACTCATAAGGACCAGCTTCATTTTTGTATTTGTATTTTTAACTCCCCATATTCAAGGACAATAACTTTTTTAATTTTCTGTTCACATATGAGGGCTAATTTTTTTCTGGACAAGCTGCATTTTTTAATGACATAGTTTTATTTACTAAATCTAGTATTGTTAAACAGGAAACAAAATTCTTTGTGGGGTGAAATTGAAAGAAAACAACAATTCAAGTTATGTTTTTTTTTTGTTTTTTTTACTTTATAGTGTTCATTGTGTGCTAAAAATGATATCCTTATTTTGTGGGTCGGTAATTATGGAGATACTACATTTGAATAGTTTATATTTCATTTTACTACTTACAACAAAAAAAAACACTGAAAAAGTAGCATTTTTTTTTTGCATTGCCATATTCTGACACCCATAACAAACACCAGGATTTACAGGATCAGGAAATCTCAGGACTGAATATTGTTTCCATTAATTAATATAGTACATTCATGTTTGGTATGCCAAGATTATTAAAATATGCTATGTTATTCTTAAAGAAGGTTCCTATGAGAAAATATGATATAGGTCAGAATTACAGTATGTCTTGCTACTGTGTATCCTTGCATATAATTAGCCATCCTCCTCACATGACTGGGCTGGAAGCTTATAGGGTGCAATAATTATTAAAATAACAGGGATGCTGACCAATGTGGTAGACTGGAGCACAGCCAGCTAACTACCAATTGGTGACTATAACATTCAAAACAAAAAATGCATAGCTCACAGTTGACTGTGAGCTATCAATTTTTTTCTGTTTAGGAAGCTTATAAGGGCTTAGAAGACACCTTATAAAATGTCATATCAATATACAGATAGGTTCACACTAAGGTTCACATTTCTTGGCCAAGATGTTGTTGGTGAAGTCACTGCTATACCACTTAATGGATTCTGCTTCCTTTAGGGATCTGATGGAGTGTGCTGAGCCTCGCTGGAGCATTCTTAGCTGGCATTATTTCTCAAAAATAAAAAAGGCATTCCTACCCTGTACTGTTATGTGGTGTAGAACGTGGACCACTTCTTAAAATTCTTGCTGTTTGGCAAGGTACATGGACACCTGGAGCGGGAGAGAGAGAGCAAAAAAGATATAATGAAAGGATATTTAAAAATCAAAATCATAGGATATCTCAGAGTGTTACATATCAATTTTCTGGCCAATATGAGCATATTTGATTTGTGAACATTTAATTAGGACATGATCCTTTTTTATTTATTTTTTTAAATTTGCTGTTTCAGACACAAAACAAATTTCAAGGAATCTTATATCTATCTCATGTTACCAGGTCACATGACAGATATGTAACACATCTCTGCTGCAGTCAGTCCTACTGTATATTGTAGATTTCTGTCAATGTTTTTTTAGATAGATAGATTAATAGATAGATAGATAGATAGATAGATAGATAGATAGATAGATAGATAGATAGATAGATAGAGAAAGTAATCCACGGCACTTCCACAAGCAAAATAAGACTTATGTGACTTTTATTCACCATAGCAACATTTTGGTCCACAAACTGGAACCTTTCTAAAGCAGTGATACAAACAGTGGGTTTAACAACTAGAGAAGAGCGCATTTTTCAAAAATTTGATTCGCCGGTTCGCCAAATTTTTCGATCTGAATATATTTGTGGCGAATTACGTAAAAAACTTCTATTTCCTGGCTGCTGAGAGCCTTTATAGTGGTGAAGAAAACTGTGTATTGCAGTAACCGGCATAGGAAGTCTGCTTTGGTAGTGAAATAATACTGTGAGTCCTTATGACATGCAGATGACAGGCGTTGCTCTTAGAATCACTGCATACTTCACTTATGTGGGTGGTCACGGGGCCAAAACTGACCAAATAACTCAAGTATCAACTCAACCTTACAGATAGATGTTACCGTCAACAAGAAGGGCACTCCTTTTACACCCTTGTCAGCTGATTCCACATAGATGTCTACAGAACCTGTTCTATTAAACGCTTATACAAATTATTATTATTATTAATTATTATTATTATTATTATTATTATTATTATTATTATTTTGGCCTTCCTCTAAATTGTCAGAACAATAAACCACAAAAACTGATCCTGTCTGTGGAGCATACGCCTTCACTCGGTCAGCATTTGCTCAATAATCAATCAGTATTGCTAATGGCAAAAAAAAAAAACGGAGTGGATCAGAGATGAAACGTGAATGGAATATTTTGCATGTCTTCTGTGTTTTGTACCCATTAATGCTTTTGGCTACCAAATCATATCATTTATGATGGGACTATAAAGGCCATAAAGCTGCTACATGGACAGGAACTGTGCGTCTCGTTTTTCCTTCTTCTGACAGATCTGAAGAAGTGTCAAATAAATGATGATGTCAGCCAGGCCCAAAGCCACAATAGTGGACCAGGAGGTGGCGGCAGCATGAGCGGACAACAGAGCGGCACAATGACAGAGTCTGGAGGTGGTAGCAGCATGAGTAGTCCACAGAGTGACACAATGACAGAGTGTGGAGGTGGCAGCAGCATGAGTAGGCCAGAGAGTGGCACAAAGACAGAGTGTTAAGGTGGCCACAGCATGAGTAGGCCACAGAGTGGCACAATGGCAGAGTGTGGAGGTGGTAGCAGCATGAGTAGGCCACAGAGTGGCAAAATGACAGAGTGCGGAGGTGGCAGAAGCATGAGTAGGCCACAGAGTGGCATAATTAAAGAGTGTGGAGGTCGCAGCAGCATGAATAGGCCAGAGAGTGGCACAATGACAGAGTATTTAGGTGTCAGCAGTATGAGGAGGCCACCGAGTGGCACAATGGCTGATTCTGTATGTGGCAGCAGCAGAAGGAGACCACAGAGTGGCACAATGCCAGAGTTTTGAGGTGGCAGCAGAATAAGGATAGCTCATAGCGGCACAAAGACAGAGTCTGGAGGTGGCAGCAACATGAGTAGTCCACAGAGTGGAACAATGACAGAGTGTGGAGGTGGCTACAGCATGAGTAAGCCACAGAGTGGGACAATCACAGAGTGTGGAGGTGGCAGCAGCATGAGTAGGCCACAGAGTGGCACAATGGCAGAGTGTGGAGGTGGTAGCAGCATGAGTAGGCCACATAGTGGTATGATTAAAGAGTGTGGAGGTCGCAGCAGCATGAATAGGCCAGAGAATGGCGCAATGACAAAGTCTTTAGGTGGCGGCAGTATGAGGAGGCCACTGAGTGGCACAATGACCAATTGTGTATGTGGCAGCAGCAGAAGGAGACCACAGAGTGGCACAATGCCAGAGTCTTGAGGTGGCAGCAGCATGAGGATACCACAGAACAGCACAATGACAGATTCTGGAGGTGGCAGCAGCATGAGTAGTCCATAGAGTGAAACAATGACATAGTGTGGAGGTGGCAGCAGCATGAGTAGGCCACAGAGTGGCACAATGACATAGTGTGGAGGTGTCGGCTGCAGAAGCATGAGGAAGAGTCCACAGAGTGGCACAATGACAGATTCTGGAGGTGGCAGCAGTATGAGTAGACCACAGAGTGGCACAATGACAGAGTATGGAGGTGGCAGCAGCATGAGTAGACGTGACTTTCAGAGAAGGACCACAGCACTCAACCCAATGTTTGGCTGTATATATAGGGTGCTCGTCAAAATTGATATCCCCGTCTCCACTTCAGGAGTTACATAGAAAATTCATATAAAGTTTGACAGCACACCAGAGATTCTTTGCAAGTGTGTGAGTTTATTTAGCCGGATTGCATAATTATATAATAGTAGCTTCGAAGCTACCCTCGAAGCTACTACTATATAATTATGCCATCCGGCTAAATAAACTCACACACTTGCAAAGAATCTCCTGGTGTGCTGTCAAACTTTATATGAAGCAGCATGAGTAGGCCAGAGAGTGGCACAATCACAGAGTCTGGATGTGGCGGCAGCAGCATCATTAGGAGAAGGCCACTGAGTGGCACAATGACAGAGTCTTTAGTTGGCGGCAGTATGAGGAGGCCACCGAGTGGCACAATGACCGAGTCTGTATGTGGCAGCAGCATGAGGAGACCACAGAGTGGCACAATGACAGAGTCTTGAGGTGGCAGCAGCATGAGAATACCACAGAGCGGCACAATTAAAGAGTATGGAGGTGACTGCAGCATAAATAGGCCAGAGAGTGGCACAATGACAGAGTCTGGAGGTGGTAGCAGCATGAGTAGGCCAGAGAGTGGCACATTGACTGAGTGTGGAGGTGGCAGCAGCATGAGTAGGCCAGAGAGTGGCACATTGGCCGAGTCTATATGTGGAAGCAGCATGAGGAGACTATAGAGTGGCTAGGTGACATAATGTGAAGATGGCAGTAGCAGCAGCAGCAGCATCAGGAGGATACCACAGAGTGGCAAGCTGACATAGTTTGGAGCTGGCAACAGCAGCTGCATCAAGAGACCACAAATTGACCCGTTAACAGAGTGGGGCGGTGGGTGGCAATACCAGTACCCGCTGACGAAGGTGGGTGAAGTAAGAAGCACTTGGCATCAGATGTGTGGCATTAGGCGGTTTGCAGCATCAAAGTAGTAGCTGAGGTCGGTAGTCTGAAGAAACCGGTCTCTTGTATCAAAGTGTTGGTGTGGCACCATGGATGATGTATTCTGATGCATCAGGAATTGGTGGTTGGAAATCCTGGCTGATGCACGCCTGATTCATCTTGACAAAGGTCAGTCTCTCCACATTTTGGGTGGACAGGCGAGTTCTTCTTGGGGTAACTATGGCCCCCGCCGCACTAAACACCTGCTCTGATGCCACACTACTGGCCGGGCAGTACAGCTTTTTCATGGCAAACTCTGCTAGTTGCTGCCACAAATTCAGTTTGGCTACACAGTAGTCCAGCGGTTCTTCAATGTGAGGTGGCAGGGTGCAGTCCAAGTATGCCACCACCTGCTGGTTCAGGTCCTGCTCCAGGTCCACCTGGTGCTGCTTCTGGTGAGAATTTTTTTCATTATGCAGGTGAAGAAAGCTACTCATTAGCGACTGTAGAGTCAGGCTGCTGTTGATGGACCTGGTACTGCACCTGTTGTAGCTCAGTTTGTCCTCCCTCTCGGTGGGTATAAAAAAGGCCCCCATTCTGAACCGGTAGCGAGGGTCCAACAAGGTGGAGAGCCAGAAGTCATCCCTCTGACGAATAGTCACAATTCGGCTGTCACTACGCAAGCAAGTGAGCATGCATTTGGACCTTTTGTGCAAGTGACTCGGAGGGACTCCCTGCCTCCATCTCTACTGCATACTGCCACGGTGTGTTGGGGTCCTCTGTGGCCATGAGATCAAGGTGCCACGTCTCTTGTCCACTGACCAGTCATTACCACCATCTTTTTGGTGGAGGAGTTGATCTTCTCCTATCAGACACCTGCTCCTACAGCCCAACTCCACTGCCACCCTCCATTGCACCCACTTCATTTGAAGTACACTCTGTTCGCATCTACTCTCCCTCCAACCCCCAAGTAGCTGTTATTTACTGCCCCCCAGGCCCAGCCACCATCTTTCTTGACCACTTTAACACCTGGCTCCTACACTTTCTTTCTGACAGCATCCCCACCATCATCATGGGTGACTTCAATATCCCCATTGACACCTGCCACTCAGCCGCCTCTAAACTCCTATCACTCTCTTCCTCCTTCGGGCTCTCACAATGGTCTTCCACTCCCACACACAGAGATGGTCACACTCTGGATCTTATCTTTACCTGTCTCTGCTCCCTATCTAACCTTTCGAATTCGCCACTCCCCCTATCCGACCACAACCTACTCACCTTCTCTTTACTGGTCTCTTCTGCTGCTCCCCCGGTCCATACTCTAGCACACCCCTGCAGGAACCTTAAACATCTCGGCTTTTGCTTGCTCTCCGACTCTCTTCTGCCCCTCTCTTCAATTTGTTCCTCCAATACACAGATACTGCCACCACCCTATATAACACCACAATAAGTGCAACTCTGGACACTATTGCCCCACTTACACACAAAAAAACTGAAAAATCAACAGACAACCCTGGCACACCAACCTGACCAAAAATCTCAGACAAGCTTCCAGGGCTGCAAAGCGGCAATGGAATAAATCATATTCTAAAGATGAATTCACCGCATACAAGCAATCCCTCCTCATTTTCAAATCCTCACTCGCTGATGCAAAACAGGCCTACTTCTCATCTCTCATATCTTCCCTATCCCACAACCCAAAACAACTATTTAACACATTTAATTCTCTTCTCTGTCCACCAGCGCCCCCACCCTCTCCTCTCATCTCAGCTGAGGATTTTGCCACATTCTTCAAACAAAAGATAGTCAACATCAGAGAAAGCTTCAACACACAGTCTCCACAGACCCTCCACACAGATGCTCCGTCCTCTTCTCCCAAAACCAGCTTCTCCTCCATTACAGAAGAAAAACTCTCCACTCTACTCTCCAAATCCTATCTCACCACCTGTGCACTTGACCCAATCCCATCCTACCTCATCCCTAACCTAACCACAGTGTTTATCCCAGCACTAACTCATCTCTTCAACCTATCACTAACCTCTGGTATCTTCCCCTCTGCTTTTAAACACGCTACCATTACACCCATCCTCAAAAAGCCTTCACTTGACCCATCTTCTTTGTCCAGTTATCGCCCCATATCTCTTCTTCCATATGCCTCAAAGCTACTTGAGCAACATGTCCATTCTGAACTGTCCTCTCACCTCTCCTCCTGCTCCCTCTTTGACCGGCTACAATCTGGCTTCCGACCCCACCACTCAACTGAGACTGCCCTCACCAAAGTCACCAATGACCTACTAACTGCCAAAACAAAAAAACATTACTCTGTCCTCCTTCTCCTTGACCTGTCCTCTGCCTTTGACACTGTCGACCACTCCCTTCTGTTGCAAACTCTCTCATCTCTTGGATCACATCATACCTCACAGACCGGACATTTAGCATCATCCACTCTCACACCACCTCCTCACCTCATTCCCTCTCTGTTGGTGTCCCGCAAGGCTCTGTCCTAGGACCCCTGCTCTTCTCTATCTACAACTTAAGCCTGGGACAGCTTATAGAGTCCCATGGCTTTAAGTATCACTTTTATGCTGATGACACACAAATCTACCTCTCTGGTCCAGACATCACCACCTTACTATCCAGAATCCCACAATGCCTATCTCGCATATCCTCCTTCTTTCCTTCTTCTCCTCTAGCTTTCTAAAACTTAACATGGATAAAACAGAGGAAAAAAAATGGAGATTGAAGTCAGCACAACCCAATACGCAGGTGCACGTTGCTATGGTGAAATACACATACAAACATAAAAACAAAGGTGCAATTGCACACTGCAGCTAGAGCTCCGTCCTGCCACTATGCTGGATGTTATATGAGGCATTAGTTTATATTTTGGCCAAATTATGTAATTATGGTGTATGTGTATTTCACCATAGCAACGTGCACCTGCATATTGGGTTGTGCTGACTGCAATCTCCATTTTTTTTCCTTTGTAGCATATATGGGAGGCGTGGTGACCTCCATGCAGTCATGCACACTATTGCTCCACTTACACACAAAAAAAACAGAAAAATCAACAGACAACCCTGGCACACCTGACTAGTGATTCCGCCCTGTATGCTGGTTTTAAAGTCAGTATAAAACTGAGTCGACTTTATAGAACTTACCAGAAGCCATTTGGTTCCAGGAGAAGTACTAGTGGGCTCAGCATGCATGTTGGTATTTGCATCCCTTGATCTGATGAACGCTGTATGGCACCAGACGGGGTAACAAGCAGAGTGTATCTGGCATGCATGCTGCACCTGCACTCCCTGGATTTTGTGTGGCTGATATGGCCCATAAAAGGTAAGAATTAATGTTAGGGACCACTCGAGAGGCAACCGTGAAGTGGTGGGTGGCTTACATAATTTGGCCAAAATATAAACTAATGCCTCATCTAACATCCAGCATAGTGGCAGGACGGAGCTCTAGCTGCAGTGTGCCATTGCACCTTTGTTTTTACGTTTGTATGTGTATTTCACCATAGCAACGTGCACCTGCTTATTGGGTTGTGCTGACTGCAATCTCCATTTTTTTCCTTTGTAGCATATATGGGAGGCGTGGTGACCTCCATGCAGTCATGCACACCTGACTAGTGAATCCGCCCTGTAGGCTGGTTTTAAAGTCAGTATAAAACTGAGTCTACTTTATAGAACTTACCAGAAGCCATTTGGTTCCAGGAGAAGTACTAGTGGGCTCAGCATGCATGTTGGTATTTGCATCCCTTGATCTGATGAACGCTGTATGGCACCAGACGGGGTTACAAGCAGAGTGTATCTGGCATGCATGCTGCACCTGCACTCCTGGATTTTGTGTGGCTGATATGGCCCATAAAAGGTAAGAATTAATGTTAGGGACCACTCGAGAGGCACCTGTGAAGTGGTCGGTGGCTTACATAATTTGGCCAAAATATAAACTAATGCCTCATCAAACATCCAGCATAGTGGCAGGACGGAGCTCTAGCTGCAGTGTGCCATTGCACCTTTGTTTTTACATGGATAAAACAGAATTCATCATCTTTCCCCCATCTTGCTCACCCCCCAACAGACCTATCTATCACAATCAATGACTGCACACTCTCCTCGGTCAACCGAGTGTGCTGCCTTGGAGTGACCTTGGATTCTGCCCTCTCCTTCCGACAACACAACCAAGCCCTTTCCACCACCTGCCGCTTCCAACTCAAAAACATCTCCCGCATCCGCCCTTTCCTCAACTTTGAATCGGCAAAAATGCTTGTACATTCTCTCATCATCTCCCGCCTAGACTACTGCAACATTCTCCTCTGTGGCCTCCCATCTAGAACTCTCGCATAGTGATGAGCGGGAGGTGCCATATTCGAATTTGCGATATATCGCAAATATTCGAATGTATATTCGTAATATATTCGCCGAAATCGAATATTCGCCATTATTAACCTAATCGCGATGATACGCGAATATTTTATTCACATAAACGCGAATTGAACTTCTTATATAAATGCATATCTCCTAATGGCTTGCAAACATGAACGAATACTCTAAGTTATATGCGCATTGCGAAAAAAAATTACCATTTTTTTTTTTTTCAACAATCACAATACTTAGAAGTGTTCAACTTCATATTCTGTTCATTGGTTAAAAAATTTTTTTCGCATTGCAAATCCAACTTTGAGCTGAGTGTCAATATTCGCAACTCCTATTGCAAATGCATTTTTGAATTCGCGTATAGAATATAGCGATATATTCGCATTCACCATATTCGTTAATTCGAACAAGCCAATAATGTATTCGTATTTCTGTAGCTGTACAACGCGACTTTAATGCGAATAATTTTCATATAAACATTCGTGTGCGTACAGATGTTATTGTTCAAGTTAGGTGGCAATAACAACTTATTCGTATGTGCTCGTGCGCTTTTTGTGCGCGTGTTATGCGCATGTTCGTGCGCAGCGCACGCGCACATACAGGCGTGGCTTCTTCCTGGGAGCAGTTCCAACGCGTTTTCTTGTTGTGCATGCGATCCATGCGAATCAAGATGGTGGGCAGCAACTTTACAAGAGAGGAGGAGGATATCCTGATTACAGTAAGTTATTGAACATTACATTACAGCTATAAGTACATGTGACGCTTGTAACATTAAAATGTATGTTTATGGAGATAAAACATTCTCACATTTTTGCAATACATATAAAATCTCATTTCACATAGTTTGCTTACTGCAGTGCTTACATAGAAATGATTTGTGGAAACAAGCATTGTTGGCATTCAAAAACAATACTTATTGCACCAAATCATTAATATCTACTGATCTCTTATATATATAAAAATGAGTTTCTGTCTGTTATTTATGGCCGACTAAACGACTAGACCGATCTTCACTAAGTTTGGCAGACGAGTACATCAGGTGTCTGGGAAGGTTTTAGACCGGGGCTCAGCTCTATAGGACGTATTATTTCTGAGATATTCCCCAAAAATGACCTGCATTAGCAAAAACAAGCCCCCAACTGCCATCCACACGTCACATGTCCCTTATCAGCCAATAGAAGCTCGCATGTCCCCAGGTTGCCATAACAAGTGATCACAGGTTTCAATAGTTTTCAGGTCCTTAAATGTTCATTTATATCATGTATGACGACAAAACTACACTGCTACATGCATGGGGGCAGGGACCACTATTAAAGGGGCGGGCATTGTGGAGTTCACTGTCATTAACCCCTTAACGCAAAACGCTGTGCATGCACGGCTAGATGATCGGGCGGGTGCAGGAGCTGCGCCTGACCAATCACTGCAGGGGTACGGCAGTCCCTGATAGCCAGGCCCCTGCTGTATCCGCCGGCATCGCTGTTTACAGCGATGCTGGCGGATTAAACCCTTCTATGTCGCGGTCAGCGCTGACTGCAACATAGAAGTGTTTTGCGGTTAGTGAACGAGCGCATCGGGTCCCCGTGCTGCTGTGACGGGGACGCGATGTGTGAGAAGGCAGACTGATGCCGTGCAGAGGCTGCCCAATGCCTTGCATGGCATCGGGACCTGCCTTCTACGGGTGCCCAGTGGATCCTGATGCCGGAAATCCGTTGCTGATGGCAAGCAACAGCAAAAAATACATACAGTGGAAGATGCCAGCCAGTCTTTGCTATGGTTATGTTTTTGATTGTTCTCCACATTATCGTTATCGTATGTAGGATGGTCATTGTGGTACTTGTAGTCCATTGCTGGCATCTTCCATTGTATGCATTTTTGCTGTTGATCGCCATCAGCAACGGACTACAAGTGCAGGATGTGCTCCCCTATATATATATGCACGACCGCATGTGGGTTCGAGCATATCCTGCTTGTTAAACACCACACCACGTTTTCTAATGGTTAAAAAAAGGATAGCAGATAAATCTATATATGATTCACATTGCACATCTAATCTTCCGCCTCACACAATATACCCACCACTACATACCACCAGACCCCCTCAAACCCACACCACCTCTGACCACCCCCCACCCCCAACACACACACATACACAGTCTATAGCAGGCATTCTCAAACTGCGGCCCTCCAGCTGTTGTAAAACTACAACTCCCATGATGCCCCACTATAGGATGATAGCTGTAGGATGTCATGGAATGATGTGATTTTTAGTTTGGAAAAAGCAGGAGGGCTGAAGTTTCCTAGAGGGCCGAAGTTTCCTGGAGGGCCGCAGTTTCCTGGAGGGCCGCAGTTTGAGGATGCCTAGTATATAGATTCTAATGAGTGTCCCGTTGGCCAGGAGAAGTAATGTTTGACATTCAGTATTTGCTGGTTCATTTAGCGTTACCCACGGGGAGGCGAACCAGCCTTACACCCCGTACCGTCACTTCACTAGACGGGTACATCTCTCCTCAGATGGCCAATATTCAATATCTCATACTACACACACAAACAATTTCAACACAATCCCAAATTTAAAAAAAATAAGATTAGGCGACTTTCATATTAGCGGCAGGGGAGTACATCTGACTATTCCAGGGGGATGAACAGCCTGTCGGATCCGTACTGCCGCTAGTTCTCCCACGCTTCGTCCCTATTGACTATAATGGTGGCGGGGGCGGCGGTACGGCAGCAGCAATGCAGCGCACGGCGAGAGACAGTCTAACTGAAAGATCTGCATGTCATATTTTAAGCCCGGGGAACCTCTCGCTATGCGCTGCCTTAGCCATAGTCACCAACATTTATTCATCATTTCAACCACCAAACCAAAAATTATTAGTGTTTGAAAGTGAAATATTAGATTTAAAGTTACCGTTATAAAATCTGATTATATGCTTTTTTTTTATACTGCAGCGCATGTTGGAGAAGGGGTATGACCTCACCCGCTCCCATGAAGAGAAGGCGGCCATTGTGCGCAGGCTCGCCTATGAGCTCTGGACGGAGTTTGGAAAAAAGCACCTGCGTCTGGCCATTTTAAAAAAATGGTCAGATTGAAAACGGAGGCACGCGGAAAGAATCCGCGAAATACGGGACGAGAAATGCCCAGGTATAATGATTACTGAGTGTTGGAATAAAGATACAAAAGTAATGTAAAGCATCTGTACATTTTTGTTCTTAGATTTTTTTTCTAAAAGTAGTAAAATTTGTTATTATAGGTGTTCCTTTGCCTGCAGTCAGGCGCAGGCCTCGCAGACAGCAGCAGGTGTGGGAGGTGTCTGCGTCAGAGGAGGAGGAGGAGGAGGCCGGACCCTCAGGGCATCTTCATGCCCCTAGCCCCCCAGAGGAGTCAGAGGCAGGAGCGGAGGGTGGACCCTCACCCCAACCCACCTCACCCCCTCAAGTGGCTGATAACGGGGACGAGGAGGAGGAGGAGGAAGAAGAAGAGGAGGAGCTTATCACCACCCCCCCACAAGGAGAGTAAGTATGTGCTGTGGCTGTTTTCACTCACTCACTGTTCCCACACACGTGTCAGTTTAGTCTTCACCATAGAAACACTTTTTTGGAGCAAACAATAAGCATGTTAAAGCTTTACTAATAATCTTTCTTAAGCCCACACATATCGGAGAACCAATAGTCCCACACTTACAGTTCGGTACAAGTGGGATAACAAAGAAGTACTATCTCAACACTCTTTACAGTCTTCCAGAGGTTTGGTTCCCCTCTAGGATTGTTCTGCGTTCCAATCGCCTAGCCAAACTGTACTTTACCAGCCTTTTTAACCACAATGTTATGAAAACCGCAAGATGTAGTACGGGTGTGACCTGTCCCACCCAATATCTCTGACTATTAAAACCCAGGCCCAAAATAATTTCTAAAGAAAACCTCCCTGAAACCGATAGTTACAGGTATACTGATTCACCGAGGTATACATTCCCACATTCACATTGAGACATACCGAGCAGCCATGATTATTCCCCAAACTCAGACCAGATATTGTTGTTGTCAACCCAAATAAACGGGTATATTTTGGGGGCACCCAAAGTGGGCGGAGATACCATTGGCCAATGAAATTTTAGCTATTTTCTATACGCTACTCCTCCCACAGTTTTAGGAGTACAATTAACAAACTTTGCTTGTGCTTTGTTAACCGATCCTCCGTCCGGGCCCCTGGAGCGGCCCCCGGAGACCCCATTTTGTCCAATCGACTTTCATAGGAAAACTATTAGGTTTTGTCACTCCTTCAGCTTTCAAGTTAAAGTCACCAAACTTGTGTCACTTATTCATGGGGTCACCCTGAAAATCTGTGTCAAATTTGGGGACATTAAAAAGTGGGCAGAGCCACAAACAACCAAACAAATTTTCACTGATGACTTCAGTGTGAAAACGTTAAAAGCTGTCATTCCCACGATATTTAAGCCAGGGTCCCCAAACTTGGCACTGTGGGTTACTAGGTGACTGGGATTAAAATTTATAAAAAGTGGGTGGAGTCTACACTGCCCAATCAAATTTCAGGCATTTGTTTAAAGGTGGGAAATCAAACTGCCGCTGCTCTTAGACTTTTATTGTCACAGTCTTCAAACTTTGCAAAGTTGGTCACTGGAGGACTGGGATTAAAATTCAAAAAAGTGGGTGGAGCCACCAACAGCCAATCAGATTTTTAAGCCAACATCATGTGGTTTCTTCAGAAACGACACCGTCTATTTTATTTATTGTTTTTATTTTTTACAGTATTAAAACAAATGGATTTAAAAATCCAGAAGATGCGTATGGAGCAACAGGCTGAAATGAAGGCCTTCCGGGAGCATCATCTCCGGAAGATGCGGGAGATGAAGCTCCAGTTCTCAAATGGCCTGAGAAAAATGGAGGAGAAGAATGCCAAGGACGTGGGGATTTACAGAAGATGGTGAAAGATATGAGGGCATTGCCCTAATAACATCTTTGAAATAGTTTTATTTTATTTTTTGTAATTATATAGTTTATTTTATTTTATTTTTTATTAAAAACTTTAAAGTTTTCATTACAATGGTTCAACATTTATTTTTTAGTGAAGGCCCATAGAGTACATTCCCAAACTAATCAGTATCCTGACATACAGCATCCGTAGGTATATAGAAATAGGGTAGTATGAGGCCTACACATAACTCAAATGGATCACGATAGTAGTAGTCATTGGTAATGGTTGTGTATTAAATATTAAGTACAAAGCAAAGCATTCTAATAGTCCAGAGTTACATTCAAAATAAATTTTTGGTTAATTTCCTAGTAACTAAATTATTTTATGTAGTAAGATAAATTTCAAATTATCGTGAATAATAAATGTATTTTTCATCAAACAATTAACTACTAAAATACAAAACTTGAACAGAGTAATAATACCTACAAAAACCTTGTTTGATTTATAAAATTAGCAAAATTATAAACTTTTACTAATTCAAAAATTTCTTTACAATCTTATTATCAGAAATATAAAACAAAAAAAAAGGAACAATGTTGGAACAATAAAATGGTAGGGGTAAGAACTAACCAGCATGGTTCTTCGATAGCGTCCAATTTTATAATAATTTGCATGTTGTAGCATTGCTTCCGCCGTACACATAGAAACATATGATTGATTACATGGCTATGATTATATGAATTCTCTAACCGGTGACATGTCTCCAAGAACATCATATAGTGCACAGTTTATACTTAAAATCTTAAAGCAGTGGTTATATATAATTAGCATGTGCAAATCCTTATTACATAATTGCCAATAAGTGACATAAACAAGAAAAGTAACTATACATATTTACATGTTGCTACATGGCTCCATTCACAAAACCGGATTTCCACACGGATGAGTATAACGCCAGTCACACCCAACCATGTAGAGAGGTCAACACGGAAGTCAGCCATCCCTCCCAGAATGACAGACAACACCATGTTGGATCCTAAATCCGTGTGACAAAAAAAAAAAAAATATATATATACATTTTCGTAGGTTCATCAATCAGTCCTGTACAATGCCAACTGCACAAGACCTTTTGACAAGGGAAGGCCACATGCGGTCCACACCATGCTAAAGCGTGAACCACAACATAGCCACCCCAAACCACACTTAATTTAAAATAAAAAATAACAAAATAAAGTAAAATCATTTCATTTTGTGAATGAAGCCAAACAACGCTAGATGAAATGTCTTTTTAAAAAGATTATTTAATTTAATATTTTTATGTCGAAATATTGACAATACATAAAGAAGCTGAGCACATGCGAGAATACGAAACATGCAAACCAGGTTAAGAGAATTCATAATTCTATACTTGTTAAAGTGCAAAAGATAAAATCAGGTCCATGATGGTTGTCTACACACTATCAGGACATACAGCATCTAGAGTTAACACAGTACTAGAATGCTGACTCATAAGTTTCCATTTGTAACTAGGCAGAATAACGCCAGGCACTGGCAGGTAAGCACACTTCCAGTTTATAATACAAAATTAAATAACCCAATCGAAATTTTACTTTAAAAAAGTGTGAAGGTCTGGACTCTATGATTATTCCCTGTGCGATCAAATGTCACTAAAAATTTTCATGAATTGCAGCAGCATCATCAACGGCAGGATTTAGGGAGTGGTGTATTATCAGGGCAACATGTAGCTAGGCCCGATTCGGCTTCACAGGCAGCAGAAGACGTTATGTTAAAAGGATCAAATGTAAGTCAACTTTTTCATGACATGCAGCAGCATCAACGGCAGGATTTAGGGAGTGGTGTATTATCAGGCCAACATGTAGCTAGGCCCGATTCGGCTTCACAGGCAGCAGAAGACGTTATGTTAAAAGGATCAAATGTAAGTCAAATTTTTCATGACATGCAGCAGCATCAACGGCAGGATTTAGGGAGTGGTGTATTATCAGGCCAACATGTAGCTAGGCCCGATTCGGCTTCACAGGCAGCAGAAGACGTTATGTTAAAAGGATCAAATGTAAGTCAAATTTTTCATGACATGCAGCAGCATCAACGGCAGGATTTAGGGAGTGGTGTATTATCAGGCCAACATGTAGCTAGGCCCGATTCGGCTTCACAGGCAGCAGAAGACGTTATGTTAAAAGGATCAAATGTAAGTCAAATTTTTCATGACATGCAGCAGCATCAACGGCAGTGGGATCAACGGCAGTGTGGCGGAACCAACCAGGCCAATGGGTGCTTGAGAAGCCTTGTTGCCAGCTTCTTGATCTTGACCCAGGATTATGGCCCCTCTCATCAGCCCATGCTAAAATTAAACCACATGGTGATTTGACTGTGTTTGTGGCATCTGAGCGCTGTTTGGATATATTGAGCGCTCAGATCCAAGCCATCTGGGGATATGTTAAATGTCTGTGTGTACTGTAAAGGGTGGGACATTGTATATTGAATAGTGATGTCTGTCCTATTGTCCCCACATGTGTATTGGCGATTTCCCTTTGTCCTGAGAGATAATTGAATGACTCCTCTGTTGTCTCCAGGACAGAATACATTGTTTAAAACTATGTATTCTCCTGCCTGTGATTGATAATTACATCAACCCATTGTGTAAAGCAATTTTATCACAGGCAGAGGGGAGAATTTCGTAGGGGAGTGTTTAAACTGTAAAGCTGTAAAGGATTGGCTGCTAGGTCATGTTCTCAGTTCCCAACCAGGATTTCAGAAGTGGTCTATTATCATGGCCACATGTAGCTTGGCCAAATTCAGCAGCACAGCCAACAGCAGACATTATGTTTAAAGGCCCAAATGTAACTCAACATGTTCAAAACAAATTCATAATTAAAAATTAAATTAATATATACATGATACAAACTAGACAAAAATATCGATCAAATAAATATCAATAAATAACTAAAAAAAGTAATTCATATAAAGTTAAAAACAGAGGGAACAATTAAAAACAACGGAATTTGGGAGGGAGAGCAAAGGAGAGGGATGGACAAGGGACCCTTCATCGCCCTGAACCGACAGCGGGGGCCATGAAGTCACTGCCGATCCAGGACTCATTCATCTTAATGAATGTGAGTCTGTCCACGGAGTCTGTGGACAGACGGGTCCGCTTGTCCGTGACCACCCCACCTGCCGCGCTGAATGCCCACTCAGACAGTACGCTGGAGGGAGGGCAAGATAGTAACTCCAGCGCATACTGAGCGAGCTCACGGCAGGTGTCCAGCCTGGCAACCCAGTACTCCATGGGGTCGTCGGTGGTCATGCTGTCAGAAGCACCGACCGACCCCATGTAGTCTGCCACCATGCGGGCCAGCCGCTGGTGGTGACTGATGCTGCTGCTGCTGGTACTGGGTCGCGCAGACTGGTAGAAGAGCCTCATCTCACCCAGAAGGTCACCTGCTCGGCTGGTGCTGGTGGTGCTGCTAGTGCCAGCCGCCTGCTGGGTGAGATGGGCGGGGAGAACTGGAGCTTCAGGCCGAGGGTTTGCCTCTTCCAGCCGGTGGATAAGACAGGCCCGCAATTTTTCGAGACGGGCCTGCCTCCGGCTGGCTGGGATCAACTGCTCCAGTTTCCCCTTGCAGCGAGGGTCTAAAAGGGTGGCCAACCAAATGTCTTACCTCTCCTTAAAATTTTTGATCCGGGGGTCCCTCCGGAGGCATCGCAGCATATGGGCAGCCATGGGGAAGAGCACAGCCCGCTGTGACTCTTCACGACTGCATGGGACCATGACCTCTTGGTCCTCCTGCTGCTCATGCTGCTGCTCCCAGTCGGAGATGCTCCACCCCCGGACTAACGGTGCCCCCAGCATCGGCTCTCCCTCCTGACCAGGCCCAGACTCCTGGACGTACACTGATTCCTCCTCCTCCTCCTCGTCCTGGGCCTGGTCCTGGTGGAGCAAGGCCGCCTCATCTTGCTCCACCAAGGCACTCTCCCCAGCTTCGAGCAGGCGATCTAGTGTCCTGTCCAGCAGGAACACTAGGGGGAGCACGTCATTCAGACCGACATGCTCCGCACTGACCATCTTTGTCGCCTGCTCGATTGGGGCCAGCACGTGGCAGACCTGCTGTATCTGCCCCCACTCCGCATTGGTGATGTAGGGGAGTGGGTGTGATGGCCCTGAAGTGCCTAGGTCCAGCAGGTATTCACTCACCACTCGTCGCTGCTCCCACAACCTCTCCAGCATGTGGAGGGTGGAGTTCCACCGCGTCACACTGTCCACAATCAGCCTGTGGTGGGGCAGGCTGTTGTCCCTCTGTAGTTTGGACAGGACGCGGCGGCAGTTGGGGAGCGTCTGAAGTGGCTGGCAATCCTTCGTACCCTCAGCACAATGTCACTCAACCCTGGGTACGTACGAAGGAACTTCTGTACCACTAGGTTGAGGACATGTGCCATGCAGGGCACGTGGGTCAGACTGCCAGCATGAAGGGCGGCGAGTAGGTTGCTGCCGTTGTCACAGACAACCATACCTGCTTGGAGCCTTCGGGTGTCAGCCACTTCTGAACCTGAGCCTGTAGTGCGGACAGAACATCAGGTCCAGTGTGTCTCCGGTCCCCTAAGCTGACAAGCTGGAGCACGGCCTGGCAGCGGACGTGCCCCACACTTGCGTAGCAATGGGGACGCTTGCTGGGGGATCAGCAGCTGTGGAGACAGTGGCTTGCGGGAGAGCAGCAGTTCTCCCTGGACACCCCGGGCGGCACCACAAAATCAGATGCCGCCAATCCCTCCCCGGCGCCTCGGAGGGACACCCAATGGGCTGTGAAGCTCATATAGCGTCCCTGCCCATGCCTGCTGGTCCAGGCATCCATTGTGAGATGCACCCTGTCGCTGACAGCATGATCCAGCGACAGGGATACATTCCGCACAATGTGCTGGTGAAGGGCAGGGACGCCGGTCCTGGCAAAGTAATGGCGGCTGGGGACACGCCATCTGGGTTGGGCCTGCTCCAACATCTGCCTAAATGGATTGCTATCCACCAGATTGTAAGGCAGCAGATGTTGGGCGATAACCCTTGCCAGGAGCCCATTGAGTGAACGCACGCGGTCGGGCGTAGGGCGCGGTGCGTTCAAAAGCATCTGGAATAGATGGCTGGCGCCGGACGGCAGAGGAGGGTGCAGTGGAGGCAGAGGTATGGCTGCCGGTACCAGTACCTCTATTAGAGGGAGCGGGGAGTGGGAATGAGTTGCTGGAACAGGTTGGGGTGGCTGCAGTACAGTGGCAGGAGCTGCTGTCTCCCGCACACTGCTGGTGGCGCTGCTGCTTTGACCACCCCGCATCTGTTCCCACTCCCGCCAGTGGTTGACTCCGGATGTGCTGGTTGAGGGCCGTGGTACCCAGCCGAGCCATAGATCTCCCTCTCCTCACCCTGGCATTGCACAGCTTACAAATGCCAACTGTGACATCATCTGCTGCCAGGGTGAAGTAAGCCCAAACAGGCGACTTCCGCACCGACCTCCTGTCAGATGGAGTGGTGCTGGCTTGCGCCTGTTCGGGCTCGGTGCGCACAGGTGGAGCTGGCTGCTGCTGCCTACTCCTGCTGCCATTACCAGTGGAGCCCCTGACACTGGGCTCCCTGGTGACCTGGCGCACCATTTGCCTCGGGTGCCTACCTTCATCGGTGCTGCCGTCACCTGACAAAGGAGGTGGCACCCATTCGGGGTCACCCTCCTCTTCACCCCCTGATATGTCAGACCCAAGGCCAACCTGTGATGGACTGACAGGAACAGCTGACATGGAGCCCCTGACCGGGCTCCGCTGTCCCCTTGCTGGCGCCTGGGTCTGAATAGGTGCAGGGGTTGTGTGGCTAACACCACCTGCACCAGTTGGAAGGGATCTCATAGGGGGATTTATAGGCCCCTCCTCCTCCTCATCCCCAATCCCTTCCAACAGGTCCTGCCCATCCGCAGGGCTAAACAGTATTTCCGCCTCCTGCATTGCCTCCCCCAAGATGTCCCTCTCAGTCTCAAAGTCTTCAAACATGAGAGGGGACAATTCTTGGGAGCTGGGAGTTGGTTCTACAGGAGGCGGGGTGCTGCAGTTGCTGGCAGCCGGGGCAGAGGACTCCGTGGCACTCGAATCGGCCACGAGAGCCAAGACAGCCTCTGCATCCTGGGAAGTTATGGGCCGGCTGCCACTTGTGAAAAAGTCACGGATCAGGCGGACACCCCTGCCACCTGCGCCTGCCTGTCCGTGGCTTGATGAGCGGCCCCGTGCTGGAAGTGGTCCAGCGCGGGAACCAACTCCCCTGTTACCCCGACCACGCCCACGACTGCCTGCACTCATACTGGGGATTAGGGAAAACTTTATTGGGGTGGGGACGATGGGTGAAAAAAAAAGAAAGGACGAAAACTGTAACACACGACACTAAACACTTAAAGCTATCAAAACTAAGACTAAACTAACAGACACAAATTTTTTTTTTTTTAACGGAGGACTGACAAAACTACACTAAACACAAAAAACGTAAAACTTTAAAACTTTTTTTTTTTTTTTACCTAAGACAGACACTAACTGACAGAGACTAAAAAACGTTTTTTCTTAACGGACGACTAACAAAACTACACTAAATGCAAAACACTTAAAGCGTACACTCAATATTTAACCTGACACAAACAGTAACTGACACACAGAGACTACAAGATGGGGTTTTTAACGTAAGACAGAAAAACTACACTAAACACGTAAACCTATAAACTTTTTTGAAGTTTTTTGTTTTTAAACCTAAGACAGACACTGACACACAGACAAAAAAACGGAGGACAGACAGAACAAGACTAAACAAAGAACATATAAAACTTCATTTTTTTTTCTTAAACTAAACACAGACACTAACTTAGACTAAAACACTTTTTAAAATTAACAAACAATGGAAAAAAAAAAAAACTAATACACTAACTGGACGGACACTAACTGACAGACAAAACATACAGATAGACCCTACACTATACTATATAAGTAACTAACCTAAACTACACCCTGCCCTGAAAAATCTAAACTTTAGTATTTCCTAACTGTAGCCCTAATACCTAACCTAAACTATCAAGCACTATCTATCTATCTATCTATCTATCTATCTATCTATCTATCTATCTATCTATCTATCTAACAGCTACCTACCTAACTCGATGCCCTACACTTAACCCTGCACTGAGCCCTATCTGCTACACTAGGCCCTAACACTAACTATATTTTCTCCTAACTCTACTAAACTACTAAACTATCTCAAATTATTTCGACCCTATTAGCTATAAAACTAAACTACACTATTCCCTAATCACTACTTGAAACTAACTAACTAGAATATTATAAATTAAATCAAGATTATATAAAACGCACAGCAGACAAAATAACACAGCTCCAAGCTCCAACAAATCCAATACCACAAAATGGCTGCTGGGTGATGTCGTCACTTATATAGTGAAGGGGTAGTCTAGTTTCCTATTGGTTGCTAGGGATGTTGCTAAGTTGTGACAAAGCCATCTCATTGGCTATTCAAGCTAGGAGAAGGGAGGGAAAATTATAATGATGAGTCACCACATACATTGTAGAGAAAAAAAAATCAAAAATGGAGAATATATCACTATATTCTACATATTCGAAAATTCAAACAAACAAAACCTGTACGAAAATAGCTTGATGCCCCTAAGCAGTTACAAAAATGCAAATATTGCATTCTAAATGACTCTAATTACTGAATACTGATGTATAATTTTCCTCTTTACTGTATTTTATGTCATGCGAAAATTCGGAAATTACATATGCGCGTGAATCGGATCGCATAAGGGCAGTATACTATTAGGTTGGCTTGTTGGGTCGAATATAGAGAAGATAGCGAATATGCTACTATATTCTCAATATTCGTCTATTCAAGTAGACCAACCAACCCATTGAATGAACACAATATCATACTGCCCTTGTGCGGTGCGATTCACGCGCATATGTAATCTTCCATACAGAGGACAATTTGCCTCTTTATTTAGGAAACTGTATTTTACGGCATGCGAAAAATCGGCAATTACATATGCGCATGAATCAGATCGCACAATGCTAGTATACTATTAGGGTTGGCCTGCTGGGTCGAATAGACGAAGATAAAGAAAATAGCGAATGTAGTGCTATATTCGCAATGTTCGATCTATTCGAGTAGACCAACCAAGACAACCCATGAAATGAACCTAATAGTATATTTCCCTCATGCGGTGCGATTCACGCCGCATAGGTGATTGCCGATTTTTCGCATGATGTAAAATACAGTTTCCTAAATAAAGAGGCAATTAACACAATTAACTGCAGAAATGCACTGAGAATTTAGTTTTCTTGTCTTACAAAAATACGAGCCTATATGCTTTCACCAGAAATAACTGCAACAGTGCAGTGCGTAAATATTTTTATTTTTTACTGAAATACCCCTGATACGCTTTGAACAGAAATCACAGCAACAGTGCAGTGCATATATATATATTTCTTTTATCACTGTAATACGTCCCTATACCCTTTCACCAGAAATAACTGCACAAGTGACCCAAGAATATACATTTCTTGTTGGACGGAAATTGGCCACTATACGCTTTACCAGAAAACAATGAAAGAGTAAAGTGTGTATATATTTTCTTTTTGAATGAAATACGCTCCTATACAGTTTCAACAGAAATCACTGCAACACTGCAGTGCATATATATATATATATATATATATATATATATTTCTTTTTACTGTAATAGACCCTATATATTTTTACCCCCAATAGACCCCTGTAATAGACCCCCTTTCACCAGAAAAAACTGCACAAGCGACCCGAGAATATATATTTCTTGTTGGACTGAAAAGACCAGTATACTCTTTAACCAGAAAACAATTAAAGAGTGAATGCGTATATATTTTTCTTGTAGTACTGAAATACGACCCTATACACTTTCACCAGAAATGACTGCAAACGTGCAGTGCTTTTATATTTTGTGTATTACTGAAATACCGCCCTGTACTCTTTCACCAGAAATTACTGCAAATGATTTTAGCGTAAATAACAACAAAAGTGACCTGCGTATATATTTATCTTTTGCACAGATGAAAGCCACTAAAGGCTTTTAACATAGCACTTGCACCCCAATAACTAATTGCTGGAATGACAGAGCTGTATTATGAGACTATCTGGATCCCCAAGTAATGTTTCCCTGTACTTGAAAATCACTTTTTTGACAATGAGGATTTTATGCTTTTGAAAAGATTCCTCTCACTATCCTTTCCTATCATTTGTAAATAGTTTTTTTATCACAAAGAGGATTTTCCTATGCCTGTCCCTAGCATCTGCATACATCTCTCCCTGCCTGTGAAATGATTCCTCTCACTATCCCTGCACTAGTAAATCGCTCCTTTCCTTTTTTTTTGCAATCAGTTTTACTTTCACTCTCTCTAGCGCCTGCATACATGTCTGCCCCTATAAAGATCGCAGCCATATTTATAGGGCTCTAACATCACCGGGCTGGCTGGCTGCTGATTGGCTGCATGCATGGCATTATGGGTCATCCCGCCTTCCCAAAATTCCTTGCCCCATGTCCTCACACGTGTAGCTGCCATTTTAGCCACCATTGTAGTCACCATGTTATGAAAAACTATGACTCGTTACCACCAAGTGCGAGGAAATTCGCATTCGCTGCAAATTGAATTTTCCTGAAATTCTAAACGAATTCCACTTCGTCAGCTTTGATTCGCTCATCTCTAGTGGCAACATTAAATAGAGTGATTAATATAAATTTATAATTAGCATAATTGTATAAAAAATTAAAAATCGTGTAAATTCATAAAAATATAAATCACACACATCTCATTATGAAAATACTGTGAATCATATTTTTCCATATAGTGCAATTACAAACTAGACATGATAAAGACCAAAATTTCATGTAAAATAAATAATTTATCATCAGGTGAAAACATGATTGATAAATAGTGCACAGGTGATATTAAAAACATAATTAAAAAGTAATCATATACCTCGATAACACAGATGGAACCCAGTTACCACGAGGATCTCGGCATGGACTATATGCTACTACGCCTGCGCAATCTATATTTTATCACTTCCGCTCCCAAGTAGATCGCACACGTTATGACTGAGCCAGGCCATCACAATGCGCACGTGCAATGATAATCCCAGAGCGCATGCACTCATCACGGAGCGCGTCTCTGAAGTGCTCACATGATCCTCCAGGTATAATCTTGTGACAAACAGCCACCTGTCACATGATAAACCAATCGAGGACAGCATGGCAGCGATTTCTCAATGAACGTTCATCTAGTCAGAATATACCTATTCAAAATATATTAGAATATACATTTTATTTTGTCTACTCCCTGCCCATGTGAGGTTCATAAAGAATACAGAGATTAAACTAAATAGTTTACATAGTTCTTTTCTGGGGAGCAGATTCAAATACCTAGGTGACGAACGGAGTCATAAACACGTGGTCACATTAATCAATGCAATTCAAGTGTTGACGTGATGACATCATAACAGGCCACGCAAGATTTTGCACTAGATCTTCAACCAAGAAGGTGGTGGCCGATGTATCAAGAGCAAATGGATGAGGTAAGTATGATTTCGTTTATTTCTTTTTTAATTTTACACTCTGTTATTACTGTCAGATGCTGCCATAAGCTATGAACACAGAATCTGAGAAGTACAATGACAGGGAGCTACACAATCGCTGCTCCCTGCCATTTCACCCACTACTTACAAAGAAATGCGCTTTGTGATGGAGTAATTTGTCATGCAGCAAATTTTTTTGTAAAATTAGGCAAAGCAGCCAAATCTAATTTTGAATACTTCGCTCATCCCTAGTGCTGAATAAAGCAAGTCCAAAAGAGAACCCACTTCAGTTTGCAGCAGGGGTGGGGAACCTTTTGCTGCCGAATGTCATTTGAATATTTGTAACATTGTTTGCAGGACATATGACTACTATATTTGGCATTAAGGAGTAATAGGATGAATGAAATAAGTCAGTAAGAGGAAAAAATGAAGAAAATTATATTGTGCATACGTATGATGGAAGTAATGATGTACTGTAATAAATAATACCACACTACAGCTACAATTTTCTGTATGGCCTGTATATAGTGTGGGTTAAGTTTGTGGGGTAAACAAGAAAAGGGGAAAGAAAATGACAAAATTACAAAAATGTGTGTATAAATGGTAACTAAGTTATATGATGGTGGCGACATAACTTGTCATGATGTATGGGAGAGTATACGAGAGAGTATACGAGTGGAAATGAATATAACGGTGGTGACATAATTTGTCATGATGTGTAAGAGAGTATATGGGTGGAAATGTATATGTGAGTAATGAGTAAAAAGTACAGTGAATATTGGAAGTATGCGTGGATGAGAACAGGGCACTTGATTTTATCCTCCACTTGGTTGTGCAGAGATGGAAAAGCTCACCTGGAAAAGTAGTGGAGGCTGGAAAATGCGTACTGTGGGACAGACACTGCCATCAGCTGTTTGAAACAGTCCATCTCCACCAGACAAAATGACAGCATTTCAAATGCCAGTAATTTTGAAATGCTGGCTTTCAGGGGCTTGAGGGTGGGTAGGTGGGTATTTCCTCCTTCTCTCCAGTGTTTGGGAGATGGACAGCGGGATGCTGCCGTGTGACATGGTGGAGATGCTTGGTGACGTATGTGGTGGTGTTGGTGGGGCATCCTCTGTTCGCTGGTCGCCAGGTGCCACGGTGATGCCAGAGGTAGAGGGAGAGGTCGAGCCAGCAGAAAAGAGGAAGCAGGAGGAGCCTGAGACTGTTCTTGGTTTTTAAGATGCTTACTCCACTGCAGTTCAGTTGCATGTAGATGCCTGGTCATGCAGTTTTTGCTCAGGTTAAGAACGTTCATGCCCCGCTTCAGGCTCTGATGGCACAACGTGCAAACTACTCGTGTCTTGTCGTCAGGACATTGTGTGAAGAACTGCCATGCCAATGAACTTCTTGGAGCAGGCCTTGGTGTGCTCGGTGCCTGGGTGTGGTGGGCAGTAGCAGGTGTACTGTCTATGGAGCGCCCACTTTTGGGCCCTGCTCCTTCTTTTGCTGTGCTGTTGCCTCTGGGCGACCACCGCCTCTTCCTCAGAACTGCACACATCACTAGCATGACCTTCAGTCCAGTCTGGGTCTAGGACCTCATCATCCTCCACATCAACTTCCACCCATTCATGACTCCTGCCCTCCTTTTTGGTCTGCACATTGCAGAAAGCCACAGCAGTTGGCACCTCTGTTTCATCATCATCAGAGACGTGCTGCGGAGGTCTTCCCATGTCCTCATCCTGCAACATAAGTGGTTGGGCATTAGTGAATTCACTTCTGGGACAGGGCTAGGTGGATGGGTCGGGAAACCTTGCCAACAGAGTCATCAAAAAGCAAGAGAGTTTGCTGCATGACTTGGATCTCTGACTGCTTGGCTGATTTGCAAGGGGTGAGGTGAAAGACTGATGGGCATGGACGGCAGGTGCCAACTCTGAGCTTTCTGCAGAGGACTGGTTGGGAGACACTGTAAAGGAACTGGAGGCACTGTCAGCCACCCAATCTACTAGCGCCTGTACTTGTTCTGGCCTTACAATTCGTAGAGTGGCATTCGTGCCTACCAAATAACGCTGCAGGTTCTGTTGACTACTCACACCTGAGGAAGGTGTTTGACTTGGAGAGGTAGTTGGCGCTGAATGGCCACGTCCTCTCCCAGCAACAGAAGTTCCGCCAACACCACCACAACCATGCCCACGTCCCTTAATTGATGTTCTCCTCATTATTTGCATTCACCCACCAAGCTGAAAGATTGGTCTCTCTCCAGTGTCAATTTACCTGCCACTAGTCAACAATTAAGTTCACTAAGGCAGTGCCCGTGTCATAAAAATGCTCTGTGGACCAAGAATAACGTTGTTTGGGCCTAAAACACACTGATTCTCAATTTCAATGCAGAAATGTAAAATATGTATTTGTACGCTGTATGCACAACTGTTTGGTGAACCCCGAAAATGTTTTTTTTTTTTTTCCAGTAAAACACAGTACAGCACTATTTCCATGCTGCAATTTAAAATTGGTATTTGTACGCTGTATGTACAAGTGGTCTGTGGACCAAGAACATGGATTTTTCAATAAAACACAGAAAATCTGTATTTCACTGCTATTAATCAAATGTAGCTATTTCTACGGTTTATGCAAAAGTGTTTTGTGGACCCATAACAAGGATTTCTTTAATAAAACACAGAAAATCTGTATTTCACTGCTATTAATAAAATATTGTTATTTCTACGCTTTATGCACAAGTGGTTTGTGGACCCAGAACACAGATTTTTTCAATAAATCACTGAAAATCTGTATTTCACTGCTATTAATAAAACATAGCTATTTTTACGGTTTATGCAAAATTGTTTTGTGGAACCCGAACAAGGATTTAATAAAACATAGCTATTTCTACAGTTTATGCAAAAGTGGTTTGTGGACTCAGAACACGGATTTTTTACTAAAACACAGAAAAGCAGTATTTCACTGCTATTAATAAAACGTAGCTATTTCTACGGTTTATGCAAAAGTGGTTTGTGGACCCAGAACAAGGATTTTTTAAATAAAACACAGAAAATGTTGGTATTTCTATGCTGTTTGCACAACTGATTTGTGAAGCAAGAATATAGCTTTTTCCCACAAAAATAAAATAAATAATTAATTCACTATTTCACTGCAGAAATGTCAAATGTGTATTTGGGTGGTGTATTTGGAACTGCTATGTGGACCAGGAAAACTTCTATTGTTCCCAAAAATACACTGAGGCTCTATTTCATGGTAGAAATGTCAAATGTGTATTGTGGGCAGGGTATTTCAAACTGTTTTGTGGACCAGGAATAACATTTTTTTCCAGGAAACACACTGATGCACTATTTCCCTGCAGAAATATTAAATATGTATTTGTACGCTGTCTGCACAACTGTTTTGAACACCAGGAATACGTTTTTCTTGCCAAAAATACACTGATTCTCTATTTCACTGAAGAAATGTAAAATATGAATTTGGGCGGTGTTTTTAACACTGCTTTGTGGACCAGGAATTCTTCTATTTTTCCCAAAAATACACTGAGGCTCTATTTCACAGCAGAAATGTGAAATGTGCATTTGGGCGGTGTATTTCAAACTGTTTTGTGGACCAAGAATAATGTTGTTTTTTCCCCTGAAACACACTGATGCACTATTTCCCTGCAGAAATATTAAATATGTATTTGTATGCTGAATGCACAACTGCTTTGTGAAGCAAAAATATAGCTTTTTCCCACAAAAATAAAATATTCACTATTTTACTGCAGAAATGTCAAATGTGTATTTGGGCAGTGTATTTCAAACTGCTTTGGGGACCAGGATCACAGCTTTTTATCACAAAAATACTGCAGAAATTGAATATACAGTTTAGTGCATTGTATACACAAGTGCTCTATGGCACCACAGGTCCCAGACTAGACAAATGGACTATGGCACCCCTTAATTATACCAAAGTTAATGTAGGGGACTTGAGCAGCCAGAAAACAAGCATTTTCTCATTCACTGAACTGCGAAAAAGGATTAAGCTGATGTCCCTGCCAGGATGGCAGACATGCAGTACAGTGCAGTGGCTAAAATGACCGCTGACCCCCACCTCTGTAACACATGGATTAAAAATAAAATTCCTTGGCAGTGGCTGGGTACAGAAATGTAGGATTGCTGAAGCTCCCTCCTCTCTATATGCTATATCTTGTGGATTAATGTACAACAGGTTCTGTAGATTTCTTCCCTAATCTGTCCCTTACAGAAGCGGCAGCATCCTACCCCTACACTGAGAAGAGCAGAGTGACATGTGGCACTACGTGACTCCACCTTAAATAGAGGCTGGGTCACATGCTGCACTCAGCTAATCACAGCCATGCCATTAGTAGGCATGGCTGTGATGGCTTCTTGGAGCAAAGAAGTAAAATGTTTGCTGAAAGCTGAGGTGCCATATTCGATTTCGACGAAATTCGCGAATATTCGAAAGAATATTTGTTTCAAATTTGTCGAAATCGAATATTCATCATTATTCTAGTTATCGCGATTAATATGCGATTTAAATAATCGCGTATTGCGATTTTAACTTAGGCTACTTCCCTATTGGTTTCATATTTAGAATTATAGCGAAGATGACGAATATGACGTCATATTCTTCAAAACGAAGATAACGTAGTATTCTCCATCTTCGTTTTAGCTACCTATTCGTCAACTTCGCTAATTCTAGCAATCAAATAGGAGGGTTGACTATAGAGACAGCTGTGTTTAATTCGCTAAGCGATTATATTACTTTGCTTTTTTTAATAGAATAATTATATTACTTGATAATTATTATAATTATTCTATTTATTAAAAAAATATATATATATAATCGCATAGCGAATTAAACAGTGTTGACTATACAGACAGCTGTATATACAATATAAAGAAAAAAATTGAGGGGCACCTACTGTCGAGGCATTACATGCAAAAACATAAAGGGAAATTTGATGGCTCAACCCTCCGTGGGATTGAATTAATCAGATTGGGATCTAGAGGGTGGATTTAAGTAAGAGTATGTCAAGAGCAGAAAGTAAATGGATCTTTAACATGGATACCTTAACACCTGGAGGGTTAAATTCTGAGACTGAACTGTTTGCGTTTGAATAAGATAGGGATCTGTGGGGAGCGTGAATCCAGGAATTTAGAAGCAAAAGACGAGGAACAGAGGAGTGAAAGGGTTAGGATTACAGGGAGGAGTGTATAAATACTAGGTGCCAAGCAGTATAGCCAGATTACTAATCTTGACGAAGGACAGCGTACCGTCCTAAACGCGTAGATAGGAATATTGGCACCCACTACTTAACGTAGTCGGCATAGTGACATCACTATCTGTGCGAGGCACTGAAGTATACACTCGGCATCGCCCCACCGGCCGGGCGTGAGCCGTAACCTAACTACCCTAGCCTGACATCCAGCACCACGTTTTCCCGCACATAACAAGAAGGAACAGACACAGAAGAAAAGCGCCAGGGAAAAGGTAATCGCTAATAGCCTGTGTTACCTAGCGGCAAGTGTGTCGATGACACCTTCAGTGTGTGATAGTGGGTTGGTAGAGACTGGGAAGAGCACGGTGTCACATTTATTATTATAATTACAATGTTTACATTTAGTAGCGGTTTGTGTGGTACTGCTACGACACCAGCAGCAAAGTCGGTAAGCGGGAGCTTAAGCGAGTCCCAAGGTAACTGTTTGCTATCTAGTTTCCATCTTATTGCTATTTAATTCTTCTATTAATCATTTTCATTAACACTGTCCCTAGCACTTGCCACAACTTTCCCAATGCTCAGCTCACAGGACAATGGTGGAGATCATTCAGGATGAGGGTTTTATAGGGTTGTGACATCACAGGGGAGGGCTATCTGTGTATTGGCTAGGCATTATTGGTGATCTTATGTTCCCAGGCTTGTCTCATGTACACTTAGTTTTGCTTTGTAGAATGTGCAGCCGCCATTTTAGTAAAGCCTGATTTATTTCCATGTGGCGCAAGGAAATTCGGATTTGTTGCGAATCAAAGTTTTCCTAAATTTTGGACTGAATTCTGCTTCAAATGCTTGGCTTCGCTCAACACTAGACATGTTTTTTCTAATCTGTTTTTATTTTTGATTGCAGATTTAATTGTTCTATTTTCTGAACATGATAATGAAGGCCGCTATCTTGCCCAAGCCGTTCTTAACAGCATAAAGAATGCAATACCTACAAAGAACACATGTATGCCCAGATGATTCAGAGTCCAAACAATTATAGAGCATCAAAAAATCTTTATTTAATGTTGTACTAATAAAAAGTTAAAAAAACATACATAGAGGTCCACAATGCAAGGTGAACTGACTAAAAGAGGGACCACTGGAGTGAGGCTAGTGATGAGATATTATATATATATATATATATATATATATATATATAGAAAAAGGAAAATAAGAAGCAGCAAACTAAACACTGGGGTGCAAGATCCCACAAGAGCCCATAACACGGTTCTTTGTAGTATAAATAGTCCAGAAAAGCAGGCAGCACTCCAAAAAGTAAAATTCATGTGCGTTTATTGACTCAGTGCTCCAGCAACGTTTCAATTGCTCAATGCAATCTTTATCAAGCCATGTCTCACAAGTGTTCAGTGTTTACAAATATATAGGGTGCATGATTACATTCCAATTAGTTCCAATCAATCACAAAATATAAAAATATATATTAAAACATACTCAATTCATAAGGAAAGTGCATAGTGCTTAAAGTGCAGTGTAGTAAATTCTCCCCATCATGGAATTAATTCAGTGCATAATTCATAAGGTGCGCTTCAGCCTCAATTGCATAATTATCCAATCATATATTTAGATGTGCAATACTCATCTACCATGTGCACTATATTAAAATTAAGGACATTCTCATTGTAGTGATGACCTAATGTGGAGCGGACCGGCGTCTTCAGACATTCATTGTGCAACTGCGAGATCTTCAATACATCGCAAGACCTAACTGGTATCGCCAGAACCACAGCAAAGATGGCCGACACAGCTTAAAGCTTTCAGTGCGCATGTCACTCTCAATAATCGCCCATCGCCTGCCACCTCATCAATCATGTGATACATCACGGTCTTCGTCACTGCTGTTTAGTGCTGGCTGTTGTGGGTTGTGGCCTAGAGACGAAGTGAAAGCAGACACACCGGATCCACAGAATCCCTTCAGGCTATAAATTCCACACAGCATACTATATTCAGGAATACATACCAGCACCTATTGCAGCTAGAGGTAATAGTCCGGATAACGGACAGTATGGGATCCGCAGAGTGGCTCAATAAACCATCCGCATTAACCCCACACTGTCCACTCCGGTATAAGACCTTACTCACTCATTCATAGCTTAATTCATTCCAGGCGAGGTCTACATACATATATTTTTGGGGGCCAAGAGGACTGGCACAGATAAATAACATATATCGGACATCATATTGGTGCGGTTTCCATAAAAGTATAATGATATATTATGTGGGTCCAGTTACAAGGTGAAGTCCACTTCAGTGAGATTGTCCGTAGCCAGATTATAGTCCTGTCAATAAAGTAAATACAGGGTGTTACTCATGCTTTCAAAAACTGAACATATACAAGGTGTGGATGAGTCAGAACACCCTTGGCAACAGTAGAGAAACTGCTCAGGTCACCCTGAAATCCACATTGAGACCCTTCGGTTTAAGGGTCTTCAATGAGTAAATCCAGAAAAGTTCTCTGCGTTTCAATGTTTTTATCCTGTCCCCCTCTCCGGGCAGCAGGGACAAAGTCAATAATTCTAAACCTTAAATCCCTCTCAGAGTGTTTTTTTCTTTAAAATGTCTTGATACAGGGAGATCAATTTTCTGCTTCCTGATAGAGTACCTATGTTGGTTTAGCCGTGTCTTCAAATCCCATGTGGTCTCGCCCACATACTGCAAATTGCATGGGCATGTGAGCGCATATACCACATAGAATGAGTCACAGGTCAAAAATATTTGATATCAACTGTTTCATTGGTGGATGGGTTTGTAAAGACACTTCCTCTTAACATTAGGAGACAGTTTATACAGTTATGGCAGGGAAAGCAACCAGTTATAGTGGAGCCAAATAGACCCCCACTTTGGGTCTAGTCGGCCCACATCAGATTTTATCACTGAATCACCCACATTTTGACTCCTTTGGTAGGAGAATAACGGCAGAAGTTTAAAGGCATCAATCTGGGGAAAACTTCCCTTAAGATATTCCAGTGTTTCCGAATCACTGCTGCAATTTTGGGCTCTACACAATATATTCCGATATGAAAGGGATTCTCTGAATCTGGTTCTCTCTATGCATTTTTTCTTTTTATTTGTAACTTGGGAAATACTCTGTGCAATCAGCCTACTAGGGTATACCCTAGCTCTAAATTTATCCCCATTTCATTGAGTCTCTGTGTCTTATCCTGTTCCTGGCGAACAATTCTATCCACCCTCAGTAACTGACTGTTGGGTAGGGAATTGACCATCGCCCGGGGTTATGACTTTCATATTGGAGTAATGTGTTCTTATCTGTTTCTTTGACAAAGAGGTCAGTACTCAATCTATGTTCCAGTATTGAGACCTCCGTGTCAAGGAACTGCACCTTCGTAGTAGAGTGTACTAATGTGAACTTTACAGTAGGGTCAATATCATTTAGATAGCTATGAAACGCCATGAGGTCCTCCGTGACACCCACCCACACCAGGAACACATCATCAATGAAGCGCCACCACCCCAGCACATTGCTGAAGTGGTGGCTCCCATACACAAACGTGTATTTCAGATGTGTCATATAAATATTGGCGTAGGTGGGCACCACGCTGGACCCCATCGCGGTCCCCACAGCTGTACATAATAGTCATCCTGAAACAAAAATAATTCCTTGTCAAAATGAAACTCAAAAGGTCAATCAGAAACTGTTTACACTCGACCGTATAGCTTGTACGTGCTAAGCATCCCGCACCATCAAATCAGCTGACATGGGTGGTGGGATTTTCCCTCTTGTTCCTCTTTTCCATCTTGCAAGATCCATCTGTCTCGGATACTGAATCCTCTATTAGGTGTTGCAGTTCCAGTATGACTAATGGGAGATTCCACTATGCATATGAATGCTGTATTTATGAATCACACAGAAAACGCATGGATATCACATATGCGGTTTCTGTGCATTTTTATTTTATTTTTGAATTTTATTTTTTGAATTTTATTGTGAATGTATCATAATCCCATTTTAATTTAAGGCAGATTTTAAGATTGTGATCAATATATATGGGGTGGAAAGAACGTGTGATATATGAACATCAAGGCATCATTACTCCAGACCAGATTTCTGTTCTTGCTGCTGTCCCATCAACCGTTGTGACCTTAGACTATATAAGGCATCAATTTGCTTGCTGTCAGTACCACTGAGGAAGGGAGCATCCCCAAAACGCGTATGGTGTGGTACAGCAAGCTATACAATATTTATCTCTACTTTTTATTGGAGAAAGTTAAGATCCGTGTGGAACTTTACAATTGAACGGAGGACTGCCCCACAAAATCTCTAATCCAGCTGAAGGGCCTGAAGAGTTGCTCTCATCATAGCCAAGCTATTTTTTTCGAACAGAGAGCGGAGTTTAGTCACGTGAGACGCCCGGCTACGGAGAAACAAACATTGGGTCACGTGAGATGCCAGACCCTAGTGACGTAGAACAGAATCGAGTCATGTGAGACGCCGTAAACTCTAGCGAGGGATCAAACGGGACGCCGTTGTGAGTCTAGTGAAAATACGGGATCAAGACTGGTAAATTAACCCAGTGGGTCAAGTAAAGGACAGCAGCATAAAACATAAATTACACCAAATAAAATCCTGCCCGTCTGGGCCTGGCTAACACAGCACAGTCTACCTCACCTTCAGAAAACACTGGCTTTAGCTGAGGATCCCTCAGGCTAGGGGAAAAAACCTGTCCTGGAATGGGGAGGGTGGATTGAGAGGTCCCACTGCCTCCTACCATCACAAACCATAAAATCCAGCCCATGAAGTAACAAAACTGTCTCAGCAACTTACACATTGCTGAGACCTTTGTAACAATTCTGGATTTTATTTACCTCACCCAGTTGAGGAACCTAGGTGGGATGTACACTCCCTCCAGGACTTTACCACACACTTTACCAAAACATATATATGTATATATATATATATATATATATATATATATATATATATTATATATATATATATATATATATATATATACACACACACACACAAACCAATACGGAGATAGCTATATTATAGCTATTGAGGAACAGACCACTGGAGCCTTTATTCAGCATGCTGTATTGTTTCTCCACCAGAAATCAGGCATTCATGCTGAAAAGCTGCCAGATCTCTGTCAGATTACATTACAGTCAATAGGAACCTGGTGGTGCATGTCAGGATTCGGCTACAGTGAACACTCAGAAATATGTTCCTCTGCAAGAACAAACTGAGTTTGTGCTGCAGATATGAACCTACCTTTAGCTAAAGTTCTGTTTGCTCAGATTTGAATATATGAAGGGCTTCACAGACATCATTATTAACTGTTCACTGTCCCCAGTGGTGCTTACAATCTGTATTTGTATTCAGTATGCTTTTGGAGTGTGGAAAGAAACCAAATTACCTGGAGAAACCCCCACTAAAGAACATACAAAGTCCATGCAGACTTTGTCTTTGGTCAGATTTGAGCATACGACCCCAGCTCAGCAAGGCACCACTGCTAACCACTGTAACTCCTACCATTCTTCACAATAAATGGGCTGTCTATAACTTGAACATTTTACCTACAACACATCCTTAGTCAAGCACCAGAACATAGTCACTCTCTGCATGAAAAAGTCCAAAAGGGCTGTGCTGTTTTGTTAAGCCAAATTTTATAATTTGTTGTGTGCATGCTGGACCACTGCTACACATCACTAAAGGATGCCTACAAAGCCGTCTCGTGGGCAGCTCTTTGCTCTTCTAACCACTGCCTCATTCACCTGATTCCCACCTACAGAAGGCATCTGGAAACAGCTAAACTGATCCTGAAAAGAACCAGGGTATCGTCAAACGATGCCAAGCTACGTTTCCAGGGCTGTTGGAATGTATGGACTGGTCGGCCCTGGCTTCACCTGACTTGGATGAGTGGGCTGACATAGTGTCATCATTCATCAGCTTCTGTGAGTCCTCCTGTGTCCCCTCTAAATCCTTCAAAATCTACCCAACAAGCCATGTGCGACAGCTGCAGAAAAGAAGCTGCGCACAAGTCCGGCTCTCTTGAAGACTTCAGGCTGGCAAGGAACTCCTTAAATCGGGTACTGCATGCGGCGAAACTGGTGTATGCGGAAACGATAGAACAAAACCTGCCATCAAACGACCCCCGGGCGGTTTGGACGGGTTTTCACGCCACTACAAACTACAAACCTCCCCCAGCTTAGAACACAGAGCTCAACGCTAGTCGAGGACCTCAGCTGATTCTTCTGTAGATTCGAGCGCAGCGCATCCCGGAGGTGGGGACATCATCCCCCTCCACTTTCCGATCTGTCCTGGATGGTGCTGACCCATACTTGAACGAGTGCCCTCTGATCGTGACAGAGGCCGAAGTCCTGGGTCTCCTGTCTACCCTGAATGAGAGGAAGGCTTGGGTCCTGATGGTGTCTCACCAGCATGCCTCAGATCCTGCTCGCGTCAGTTGGCCCCAGTTATGACCCCCATCTCCTCAAAAAGTGCAGGGCACTTGCCCGCCTGCTTCAAGGGATCAATCATTATTCCGGTACCAAAGAAGCCTGGTGCCTCAGACTTAAATGACTTCAGACCTGTTGCTCTAATGTCCGTGATCATGAAGACTTTCGAAAGAGTGGTCCTATCACACCTCAAGAGCTCCACTCATGACCGATTGGACCCACTCTAGTTTGTGTATAGGGCAAATAGGTCCACCGATGACGCCATTAATATCTGCCTGGAGTACCTCACAGAACACCTGGACAGGCCAGACTACTATGCCAGAATTCTTCTCCTTGATTTCAGATCAGCCTTCAACACCATCTGCCCCCATTCTTCAAACCAGACTCACGGACCTGGATATCCACCCAACTATATGTCTCTGGATGGGCTGGGCAAGATTACGTCCAAACTGAGGAGACCAACACAGGAGCACCACAAGGCTGCGTACTGTCGCCTTTCCTGTTCTCCCTTTATACAAACAACTGCTCATCAACTGTGGACTCTGTCAAGATAATCAAGTTTATGGAGAAGATTCAACTAAGAAGATTCGGCACAGCCAAAGTGCTCCTACAGTCATTCTACTCCGCAACCGTAGAATCGGTCCTGAGCTCATCTATCCTAGTTTGGTATGCTGGCTCCTCCACCGGTGAACAGAAAAAATCCAGCGGGTTATTCGCTCTGCGGAACTTATGATCGGCGAATACCTCCCACCTCTGCATCTCATCCACGACAATAGAATGCTCTCACCGACACTGAAGATCGCAGGCGATCAGTCTTACCCGAGGCATTGCCTTCTCAGCGGACTTAAATCAAGTCGTAGGTTTCGGTCCATCGCCACCAGGACCACCAGGCGGAGGAACACCTTCTTGTCAGACTTCTGAGCTCTACCAACACTTTACCCCCAAATGCGCCCCACTTTCCCGTGGAATCCTACCCGTACTATCTTATTGACACCCCTACACCACCCCCTTCTCCCAGACTACTAACCCCCAGCAATTGTAAACTTAATCATTGTAAGTGTAAACTTGATCCGTGTAAACACTGTTCTTGTATGTCATTGTGCCAAACCAAATTCTGGACACGACCATGTCGTGTTTGCCGAAATAAACCTGATTCTGATTCTGATCCATGAGAACCAGAATCCCTAAATAATGTGGAGATACAAAATAATGATATAGACAAAACTATAAGAATGCACTTTAAAGTTTTGAAGAAAGATGATGTGAAACAAAATGGTCTTATTCCAAGGCTCACCACCTTCCATTACATACGGTTTAATAATAATATTCTATATTTCTACTGTGCCACATCACAGGAGAAAAGATATTTCATACAGAAATTTTTGATATTACCTAGCAGCATCCATTAATTTTAGTGTTATAGGTATAATACATTATTCAAGCCTACATTTTCACTTCATAATGGATTAATGATATACGGTAATGAGAACTACATTTGACTCTTTCTATTTTAAATCAAATTAACAGTGTATCATATAAGATAAGAGGGTTAAAGAAAGAATTACTGCAATTCATATAGTAATTCAGGTGCTTCATTCTGTTACGTCAGCAGTTCAAGGATGTACATTATTTGTATTTTGTTATGAAATATTGAAAGATTACATAAACAATATTTATGTGGGTATTTTTTTAAAGAAATAAAGGATTACAAAACTAAGCGGTCCATTAGTAATCGGCTAAACTGAGGGCATAATATACATTCCATTTGTTGATTGTCTTCTTTATCTGAGAAAAATCTGTCATGTTCTTTGTATTTTTACTATGTGAATACAAAATAGCAAAGCACAAAACACTTGAAACGACAGAAACAAAAATATTTATACGAAAAACATTTCTATCAAACATAAATGTAGAAAAGTAAAGTAGGATAAAGACATCCCGATTCCTGATCCTAAATCTGAAAAGTATTAAATAGTTAAACTTTTTAACCAGTTGTTATTAAATAGTAGAATAATTCAAAGCACAGTATAATTTAATGTATTGATTATACAGACAGAAAAGACGGGGAATTTATCGTCAGAGGAATATTTCAAGTCAGTTTCAGTTGAGTATGTGTTGGCGTACTTTATGCCGAATTTATGAAATGTTGTACATTATTGACAAAATATGCCTCATCTTTAGGGCTCATACACATGAACATGTTTTCTTTCCATGTCCATGTCCGTTCCGTTTTTTTGTGGGCTGTATTCAGAACTATTCATTTCAATGGGTCCGCAAAAAAATTAGTGCATTCCGTTTCTGCATGTCCGTTCCACCCAAAAAGAGAACATGTCTTATTATTGTCCACATTACAGACAAGGATAGTACTGTTCTATTAGGGGCCAACTGTTCAGTTCCGAAAAATACAGAATGCCCACAGACAGAATCCATATTTTTCCGGCTCATGCACATGCAAACTTTTGTTTGGGTCCGCATCTGAGGCACATTTTTGAGGCTTGTATGCGGACCCATTCACTTCAGTGGGGCAGCAAAAGAAGCAGACATGAACATGTTCTATTCTTGTCCATTTTGAGGACAAGAATCGGCATTTCTATCATGGGCAGCCCATTCCGTTCTGCAAATTACAGAAAGCACATGGCTGGCATCTGTGTTTTGCGGAACCACTATTTGCAGACCGCAAAACATGGCACAGAAAATTTACTCCAGTTTTCCTACTCCACCCTCCTACTGGAGGGAGATTGCAACTTTTAAAAAAAGTCTCAGTGATAAATATGGAGTGAAACTCATTAACATAGCTAACCATACCCATTTGCCCACCCGTATTTTAAAACTGGAGTGAGTGGTGTAAAACCAATAAAGTTGCAAAAAGTTTTTAGCAAATGAGCCCAAACATTCACAAAAGCCCCATTTTGGGACTTTTTGAAGCCCGAATTCTGGAGTAAATGCATGATGTTATTGTATTTATCCAATCTCAGAAATCAAATTCATTGAAAAAATGCATTTTTATCTATGATATCATCTGTGTATATTATTTTAAAGAAATTACCATCTTAAAATAAAATTATGTTACTTGGGATAACCAGACAATTTATGGGGAATCTATCACCAGGAAATTCACTTTTAAGATCCAAAACATGCGTTACATCAAAGGGAGACTTTCACCAGGAAATTCATTGTAAAAACAGATATAATGCCTTGTAGGGCTAGCTCAGCTGTATGTAATGATGCATTTCACTTACAGATCTCTTGTTTTATTCTGAAGAAAGCATATTTTTAACCCTGTATGGCAATAATGCTGTTCATAGCCATTTAACCCCTCAGATGCTGTGGGGGTGGAGATCAGGGAAGTAGTGCTAGGGTGACTTAAAAAAAAGTTTCTGTATAAGAAAATTATACATAAAAATTCAAATGATCTTCCTTTCTTTAGAATAATAAAATAAACAATAAAAAATGTAATATCATGGGCCTCGCCCCATCCGAAAATGCCCCTACTATGAAAATCCAAAAATATTTATCCCATATGGTGAAAAGTGTTATGGAAAAAAAAATCAAAAATTTATACTCACTTCAATAAAAATTACAGATCACCCCACAAAAAAAATGAGCCCTTATACAACTCCATAAACATAACTATAAAAAAGTTATGAGGGTCATAATATGCCAATGAAAAGAAAAAATATATTTTTCCAAAGTTTTTAATTTGCTTTCAGTATTACCCCTTCTACCCTGGGACAGTTTTCGCCCTCCTGCCAAGGCCATTATTTGCAAATCTGTCATTTGTCACTTTATGTGGAAATAACTTTGGAACACTTTTATTTATCCAATAAAAGCCATTCAGTGATTGTTTTCTCGTGACACATTGTACTTCATGACAGTCATGATTTTGAGTCAATATATTTCACCTTTATTTATGAAAACATTTTTCTAAATTTCAATTTCTCTGCTTTTAAAACAGAAAGTGATATATCAGAAAATATTTATTACTTAACATTCCTCATATGTCTACCTTATGTTGGCATCATTTTGTAAATGTCATTTTATTTTTTATGACGTTAGAAGGCTTAGAATTTTAGAAGCAATTTCGAACATTTTTAAGAAAATTTCCAAAACGCACTTTTTAAGGACCATTTCAGGTCTGAAGTCGCTTTGTGGGGCTTACATAGTGGAAACCACCCATAAATGACCCCATTGTAGAAATTACACCCCTCAAGTTACTCAAAACTGATTTTATAAACTTTGTCAACCATTTAGATGTTCCACAAGAATTAAAGGAAAATGGATATGAAATTTCTAAATGTAACTTTTTGGCAGATTTTCCATTTTAACCTATTTTCTTCTTTAACACATTGAGGGTTAACAGCCAAACAAAACTTAATATTTATTGCCTTGATTCTGTGGTTTACAGAAACACACCCCGTATAGTCGTAAACTGATGCAAGGGTACAAGGCCGGGCGCAGAATAAAAGGAGCGGCGTATGGTTTTTGGAAGGCAGATTTTTCTGGACTGGTTATTAGATGCCATGTCCCATTTGAAGCCCCTGATGCACCCTTACAGTAGAAACTCCCAAAAGTAACCCCATTTTGGAAACGGGTTTGGAAACAGTTTGTTTCAGTTTTATATAACATAACATTTATAATGAAATAACCACAAATGTCTTTTCTGTGCTCACATCATTATCAGTTTTATTTAACCCCAAGTGACATTCAATCTTAGTACTTAGTACAACATCCTTTTCCAGTTATAACAGCTTTTAAACGTGAAGCATAGCTTGACACAAGTGTCTTGCAGCGATCTACGGGTATCTTCGCCCATTCTTCATGGGCAAAAGCCTCCAGTCCAGTCACATTCTTAGGCTTGCGCGCTGAAACTGCTTTCTTTATGTCCCACCAGAGGTTCTCAATTGGATTTAAGTCTGGTGACTGCAATGGCCACTTGAAAATGTTCCAGCCTTTAATCTGCAACCATGCTCTAGTGGACTTGGAGGTATGCTTGGGATCATTGTCCTGTTGAAAGGTCCAACGTCTCCCAAGCCTCAGGTTTGTGACGGACTGCATAACATTTTCATCCAATATCTCCTGGTACTGAAGAGAATTCATGGTACCTTGCACACGCTCAAGCTTCCCTGTACCTGTAGAAGCAAAAACAGCCCCAAAGCACGATTGGCCCCCGCCATGCTTCACAGTAGGCAAAGTGTTCTTTTCTTCATAGGCCTTGTTCTTCCTCCTCCAAACATAGCGTTGATCCATGGGCCCAAAAAGTTCAAATTTTGTTTCATCAGTCCACAGAATACTATCCCAAAACTTTTGTGGTTTGTCCACATGACTTTTGGCATACTGCAGTCGACTCTTCTTATTCTTTGGAGACAGCAAGGGGTGCGCCTGGGAGTTCTGGCATGGAGGCCTTCATTACGCAGTGTGCGCCTTATTGTCTGAGCTGAAACTTCAGTACCCGCATCTGACAATTCTTTTTCAGTTCCTCAGCAGTCACACGGGGACTTTTCTCCACTTTGCGCTTCAGGTAGCGCACAGCAGTCAAAGTCAGCATCTTCTTTCTGTCACGACCAGGTAGCGTTTCAACAGTGCCCTTTGCCTTGAATTTGCGAATGATGCTTCCTATGGTGTCTCTTGGTATGTTTAACATCTTTGCAATCTTCTTATAGCCATTGCCCTTCCTGTGAAGAGAAATCACCTCTTCTCTTGTCTTCCTGGACCATTCTCTTGACTTTACCATGTTTGTAAATACACCAGTAAATGTCTAGAAGGAGCTGAGTATCACAGTCATTTAAAATCTGCCTAATTGGTGCTTATTATGCTTAATTGCTGCTCCTTGACATCCACAGGTGTTTTCAATCAAAAACACTTGAATGAACCTCTATTCTTAAGAGTGATAGTCTTTATGGGGTTGAATAATTGTGTCAATGAGGAAATCACAAAATTGATGTCATTTTAGTTGCATTTGGTTCTTTAAAAAGTCCTTGTAAGATTTCATTCTGAACACAATTACAAATGTACACTAAATTCCCTAAAACCCTTTACAGCATTGGGGGTTGAATAATTTTGAACACAACTGTAGGTATACTTTTTCTTATTTATTTAAGTTTTACACAATAATAGCATTTTTGAAACCAAAATAATCATGTTTTAGTGTTTCCATAGTCTGAGAGCCATAGCTTTTTATTTTTGAACGATTGTCTTAGGTATGGTCTCATTTTCGCGTGATGATGTGACGGTTTTATTGGTACTATTTTGGGGGCATAAGCCTTTTTGATCACTTGCTGTTGCACTTTATGCAATGACAAAAATGTTTTTTTACACAGTTTTCTTTTTTATGGTGTTTATCGGACGGGGTGGATTATATGATATTTTTATAAAGCTGGTCGTTACAGGCGCGGTGATACCTAATATGTGTGTTTTTCCTTTTTTCTATTATTGATTATAAAATTAGAGGAAAAGGGTATTTTTCTTTTTTACTTGAAACTATTTTTTAAATTAAAAACACTTTTTCAAAACATTATTTCTGACCCACTCTGGGACTTTATTTTATAGCGATGCCAACAGATAAAACAGGGGCCTGGCTATCAGGGATTGCAGGGTCCCTGCAGTGATCAGGCGAGCAACCCACACGTTATGGCTTAGTGAAGGGAGTATAAAAAAGTTAAATTGCAGGGTCCTGAAGGGGTTAATCCATATACCCATGAAAAATTTCTCCCTCAGCCATTTTAATTTTTATTTTATTTTAGTTTTTTCTGACAATCAAAAAGTAGCCTACCCAGGGGACTTTAACAAGCAATTATTGAATTCCTTACATGGTATGGAAATCTGACTGTGTTCCTTGTAAGCTGCCGCAGGGCTTTATAGGAAATTTATTATTGCAGGTATCTGAGCCTTCACTATGTCACAGACTGCCATTGCAACCAAATGGCCCACAATGGCTTTGTGGGGGTGTTTGGTCACTGGGTACACCACAATTCAATATTATCTAAGGGGTTAATAGTCCATGATCCATTCACTGACTTTGCCACTCAGTATTTGCTGTGTAAAGCAGTTGACACCTGGTGCCCACGGTGCCTACTTAGTGGGCTCCATTCTTATAGATTTTCCATTCACTGTAAATGTATAGCAAATATCAGGAAGTGGTTTCAATGCCTCCAGGGAGTACCAATGCCACCCTATTGAGCCTTGCTTCCCCTGCTTCCTCTACCAGCCACTCTTTCATTTCTCAAATTTGTTTATAATCTGTGTCCAAAGTTCTGCATGGGGGCTGCAAACACAAAACAGTGAGACACTCTTCAAGACCATTTACATAGTGGATTAACTTTTTACTTTACTGTACTGGTAGAGTAAGGATTCACCTTCTATTCACTGAGGTCATGTTTTTGCGGCAGGAGATATCAAATCTTGTGTACCTTTATGGTACACATCCCTCTATTGTCTTCCACATCACTCCTCTGGAGAACTGGCAACTCCACTAATGAGGACTGAAATATACCAGCAGCACCAACCACTTGCCATCACGAGTGTATTTCTTGCGTATGCACAACACTGAAAGGTGATCATAACCATTTGCACTTCTTAAATCATCAGTTTTTCAAGAAAGTACTACCCTATGAGCGCCTTTCCTGTCTTTGCCATATATGTTGTCTACTGTACTGAAGAATAATAGAATTATGTTTAAAAGAAATGGAAGATCAATGGGGTTTAAGTTTAAACCAATAAAAGGAAAAAATCAAGAATATCATTGTTTGTCCATCATGCTTATCTCAAAAATGAAGTAAACAGAGATATAAAATTTGCTGAATATACCTTGAATTGGTACCAATGAACACAGGTCTTCCTACAAAACATAAGAACTAATATAGCTTTGTCAACAGAAAATAAAAATAGAAAAAATATAGCAAATTAAGTAAAGTGCTTTTCTAATGGCAAAAATGTAGTAAAACACTTAAACAATATAAACCTGTTTATTCTGTAATTGCATTGGCTCACAAATTAAGATTAACATGTCACTGAAACCATACATGGCATGCCATTAAAAATATACCTAAAGTACCATAATTGTGAAACCCTGGTTTTTATTCCCTCCCAAAAAATAATAAAAGTTTTTCAATGTATTACATGTACTCAAAAATAGGATCAATAAAAATGAATCTCGTTCCACAAAAATCAAGCCCTTATATGGCTAAGTTGATAGAAACAAGTTAAGATTTTTGGCAAGCAGGGATAGAATCAAAGAGTAGCCTACCCAAGGGACCTTAACAAGCAATCATTAAATTCCTTACCTTTGCATGGTATGGAAATCTGACTGTGTTCATTGTAAGCCCTGTGCTTACAAGGAGGCAAGCAGGGATATATAGAAAAATAAAATTGCTGTGACCTCAATGCCAAAAATTGTTGTGTCTCTCAGCAATAAATACAAAAGATTACAATATTAGTCCAGAATGTGCTCATTTAAAATAATTTCAAATGTTTAATAAATTTATATTCTTTATTCTGAATAAATTTTGGATTGTAATCTATTTCACAGACATTTTGCATTGGTCTTTGCTAAATTAAGTTTGGATACTCAGTGTTGTATAAAATTGAGAAAACTGTATTCTATACTGCCATTGACAGTGCAGTCTCCGAATGGATAAGCACAGAATATAAAGTTGTTGACCTGAACAAGTTTGTTTCCAGTGTCACTGAAAATTAAGCAAACACAGGATTTCTCATTTGGGCTGATGCTATGCATTTCTTTGCTATTTCTTACACTAATAGGTTGTCTTAATAATAGACTAGAATCTGTAAATTTAATACAATAAAATGCATGTAACTTGCACGCTACAAGTCAGATTATTTATAATATTGATTTTAGTTGTGGTCAAAATATTTAAATACAAGCAGCTTAGCTAGGAGACTTAAATTAAAATCAATATGACCTTTTAAGGACAAGCAACGTTGGCATAGCTGCCCTTTAGAATTATAAGTCATTATAATTTAATATCAAAGTTGTCTCATCATCTATCATGCTTTTTAATTTAATATTCTGTCAAATACATACTATTATAAAAGTAAGTTTCTAAGTTTATAGCAGTTTGCAAGTACACAAGTGTATCGCTAGGGTATGATGCTTAATTGGTGTGTTTTGCTAAAATGCATGTGAATTTTTTTAGTTTTTTAATTTTTTCTATTCTTAATATGTTAGCAACACACATTTAAATCCTAAAATTAAATCCAAAAGTTTATGGAATAGTAATAAGAACTAATAAGCAGCGGGTACAGGTACCATATAAGGTAACAAGCATAACCAGACAATATAAGTAGAGATGAGCGAATTTATAAAAAGTTAGATTTGGCTGATTCAGCCAAATTTTACAAAAATAAAATTGCTTTGTGACGAATAACTTCATCACAAAGTGCATTTTTTGTAAGTAGCAGGTGCAATCACAGGGAGCAGTGATTGCCAGCCCCTCGATCATTGTACCCCTCCGAAGCCATGTTCATACATGATTGCGGCATTTGAGTGTAAAAATAGTGTCAAATTAACATTATAAAAATGTAATCAAACTTGGCACCTCAATTTGCTTGCGACAGGCCGGCCACCGCCATCTTGCCTAAATATCTAGCGCAAAATCTCACTGGCCGGCATGGTGACGTCATGCGTCACCACACACGAGATTTTGGCTGATATCTTCAATCAAGATGGTGGCCCATCGAGAGCTAATGGAGGAGGTAAGTATGATTTTTTTGTTTACAGTATTTCAGGTTAAATCGATTCGCTGACAGGAAGTAAGAGGTAATTTGGCCTCAAGGTGAATCAAATTTATCCTAAAATTCAGATCGAATTCCACTTCATGGGATTTGATTCACTCATCTCTAAATATAAGGTAAACAGTCACTTAGCTTTAACCCCTTCATGACCTATGGCGTACTGTGTACATCATGATCGGTGTTAGTTCCCGCATAATGAAATCAAAGTGTCACCGCCAGAATATATTACGCCCATTTACCGGCATGTAAATGGGTGTCATGAACAGCTAAGGGACGAATCAGAGTGATCCCTACTCTTCGGTCACTGTGATTGGCAGCAGGCTCAAATCCTACAGTGCAGCTCCAATCTCCTCATCTGTCAGTTATTGTTGAGGAACTATGGTTTTGAGAGTCCTGTCAGAGTGCCCTAATAATTAAAATCATTTACACTAATTTTCCTGACACCCCATTTTCCCACAACCCTTTATTTTCTAGCAACTTCTGTTTTTTTCAGAATTAGATTAGTTAGCCTGAATACTGGCAGTTATCTAGAAATAGCTTGGGCTAGTGTTAGGGTAAGGATTTTGAAAAAGAAAATATACAAAGAAAAATAAAGATAATTGGCTTTTGGGTAAAATATATGGAAAACATAAAAAGTTCATGCTACAAAAGCCAACAACAGTGGTGAGTATATGGTCATCAGTGTGGGATATGACCTAAGGACGTCCACTTCTATGCCTTTCTTTGACTCCAGTCTTTCTGTATCTCTGTTGCAACTTGCTGATGACTCTCTGTGACACTCTAAGCTCAGTGGCCAGTTCCATCTGAGAACATCTTGATTTAGGCCTCGCAATGGTGAGGTACTGTTGAACAATTGTTTGGTATCATCTTGGAATCATGATGTCAAAATGTGAACAGCATGATATTTGGGGATCAGTGCCAGGAAAGCAGTGCAAAAACGTCATCTATTTATGCCAGCAAAATAACCTAGGGCAAAATTTTCCATCAGAGGTGCCCCCTATTGCAAAAAAAGCATGGACTTTCATTAAGCAGTGTTTCCGCATTTACCGTACTTCCCCAGACTATTCATTTAATCAATTTACATTTGTTTACTCCTTTTATGCATCTTGGGTCATTTTAATTTATTATACAATACACTGTTTTAACCCACTACATTTTATTATATTATTAGCCAATTATAATTCGAATACCAGACAAAATCCAAAATAAAAATATAAATTCTCATTTTACCCCTAGATGAATACCAAAAATAATAACATACTCACTGATGTATCTGCTTCTGAGTTTCCTATTCTACTTGTTATAACTCACAGTCCTTTGTCCATTTAGGTAAATCCATTTATTGCTTGCTATGGTTTCAAAAAAAATCAAGTATAAATAAAGGTTACAAAACAAAAGGTGCTCCTCTATTGTCCTATACTCTGGATAGTTGCGTATACCATGCAGGTCCTCTCTTCAAGATGGTTTGATGCTCTAGATCAGGCATGTTCAACCTGCAGCCCTCCAGCTGTTGCAAAACTACAACTCCCATAATTCCCGGACAGCCTACAGCTGCCATATAACAGTCGACAACCACATATGGGGTGTTTCTGTATTCAGGAGTAAATGGGTAACAAATTGTAGGGTGATTTTTCCTGTTACCCCTTGTGACAATGAAAAACTTCGCCTAATTTTACATCTTGTAAAATATGCAATTTTTCTTTTTCATAGCCAAGGGTTTCTAAAAGCATTTTGGGCCAAAGTGCTCACTACAACCCTTGAAAAATGTTGGTGGGTGTAGTTTCCAAAATGGTGTAACTTTTTGGAGGTTGCCACTGTGGGTTACCTCAGAGTACCTTCAAATGTGACACAGCGCCTGAAAATTATTCCAGTGAAATCTTCCCTCCAAAAGTCATATCATGCTCTATCTCTTCTGAGCCCTGCCATGTGCCCATACAGCAGTTGACAACCACATATGGGGTGTTTCTGTAAACTGCTGAATTAAAGTAATAAATAGTGAGTTTTGTTTGGCTGTTAACCCTTGCTATGTTGCAGGAAAAATAAATTAAAAAGGAAAATCTGAAAAAAAGAGACATTTTGAAATGTAATCTCCATTTTCCTTTAATTCTTGTGGAACACTTAAAGCACTAACAGAGTTTGTAGAATCAGTTTTAAATAAATTTGGGGTGTTTTTCAGAAATTGGGTAATTAATGGGTGGTTTCTATTACTAAAGTGACTTAATAACTGAACTGGTCCTTTCAAAAGTAGGTTTTGGAAATATCTTTAAAATTTGAAAAATTCCTTCTAAAATTCTAAGCTTTTAATTAGATTTAAAAACTGATGGCAACATAGGACATATGGTGAATTTTAATAACTACTTTAAAATGTATCACTACCTGTATTACATGCAGATAAATTAAAATGTCAAAATTGCAATTTTTTCCAAATTTTCTGTAAATTAGGATTTTTATAAATAAGGAAAGGAAATACATATTGACTCAAATTAATGATTAACATGAAGTATGTTGGGTCATGACAAACAATCTCAGAATGGCTTGGATAAGTAAAAGTTATTACCATATAAAGTGACACGTCAGATTTGTAAAAATCAGCCTGGTCACGAAGTTGCAAAAGCCCCAATCATTAAGGGGTTAAACTGTTGTATACTGGGCATAACATGTACAACAAAGTGTAGCATGCTCTGGAGATGTCTTAATTTTATAAACCTTTCTCAATTATGATGCTCTATGATGGTAAACATTTATACAACCGAGATAATTAACAGTAAAGTCCCTTATACACATTTGTGTATTGTCAGCACAACCCACCGTTAATCCAATAGTCTAATGTGTGTGGAGAGCTCTTAACTTCCAAACAAATGATGTCAGGGAAAAGAAGGATTGGGCGAAATTAATATTTTTCCCCAAAACATTTGTTCTTACAGGAGATAAGCCACCATCAAAAGTTTCTGGTAGTATAAAAAGATAAAGTCAGGCAACAATCTGTATAATCCAAAACAGAGGTACATGGGAAAAAATGGATTGATCCAATCAATCTCAGTTCACATAGAAGGAAATAAACACAGACTTCCAAAAGCTCTTACGTTTGGTAATCAGTAGTGATGAGCGGCAGGGGCAATATTCAAATTTGTGATATTCCGTGAATATTTGGGCGAATATTCGTCATATATTCGCTAATTTGTGAAATCGGAAGTGTAATATTTGCGTATTACGCGTGCAATGCAGGCGTGGGTCACTTTTGCAACATTTTTTAAGATGCTAGAAGTTTCATGAGACTGGAGAAAATGGTTGTCACGACAGAACATTACAATAGCTATACATGCAGATAGAGTGCTCCATATATTTAAGATTGCGCAAATCGGCAATTGATGTGCATATTTTTGTACATTACGGGCAACTTCACATTTTAGCAGGTCTGACTATATATTACTGACTGGTGCACTAAGTATTGTTGTGAACTTGTTATATCACAGCACTGAAGCATGTATGTATGGACAGCATCACCCTACCTAACACCCTGCACTATATGACTATCTAACCTACACTGACCATCTCACACTAACTAGCTTTATAATATATATATATATATATATATATATATATATATATACTAACTAACTAACTAACTAACTAACAATCTAATGTAATGTGACCTTCAAACACAGCACAGCAATTACGCTGTCTCTCTCATAACTGTAAAGTTATGGGAGGGCAACTTTCCTATTAGTTGCTAGGGATGTTGCTAAGCTCAGACAAATGCATTGCTGCCTTCTCATTGGTCCACAAGCAAAAAGCAGGGAGGAATCATGTGTTCAGATGGAAAAAAATGAAGATTATTCGAAAATACTAATATATAGCACTATATTCTAAATATTCGCAATTTCTTGAAGTGTCAATATTTGAGATAAATATTCTCGATTCGAATATTTGCGCCCAACACTAGTAATCAGCAGAGCAAGTCCCACAGACCACCCGATCAGGATATATGCAGTGACAAGGTCTCCTTCACAGTCATAAAAATAACATTCCTTCTGCCCTCTCCTCTTCAGCTGCTTGTCAGCCCTTTCAGGTGCAAATGTTCACAGCTACACATGCTTAGTAATCCACATGGAATAGCACAAGTGATATTAACACTATTAGGAGAGAAATGGAGGATATATAGAACAGACTGCTAGGAATATGTAAAAACCATAGGTTTTATTCCCCTTACTCACAAAAATCCAATAGAATACAACGTCTTAAAAGCAGAACACTGTTCATCTAACCCGACCCAAGGTTTCACCCGCTTTTGGCTTTATCCGGGGCAAACAGTGCTTGTCCAAATTCACTTTTTTATATAGAAAGCGGAAGTTGCACTTGATCCAGTACATTTAAAACTATACAAAACACACTTGCATTGTCATCCCACTCTGATCTATTCTTCAATCACTTTGCAACTAAATGAATAACAAACTGTCCCGCTTCACTGTGGGAGGGAAACACCACACCGAGCATAGGAGGGAAGAGGGGAAGACAGAATCAGGCCTGAGAACTAGGGAAGTAAAATGGACTCCTCCTAGTGAAAACACTAACTAAAATCCTGACTGACTACCAGTATGAACAGACCCCAAACGTAGGTGAGTTCATACACAGGAATCCTTAGAGTCCCATCAAGCCCTACAGGACCCTGGTGCTAATGCAGGGACGAGACTTCCTGTTCCTCCAAACGCAAGGACGAACAGGAGTCTCTTTCAGGCCTAATTCAAACAATAGGGAAATGCAACATACAGAACCCAAACAAAATACAAAAGGGAAAGGAAAGACTTAACTTCAAAGGAGCAATGGAAGCACCATAAACTCAGTCGAGATCCAACCGTAATCTATCCAAAGGTCCAAACAGAAGCTATAAACCCCACAACATTGTGGAAGAAGCAACTATAAATGGAGAAGGTTAAATGACCCTAATAGCCACACCACGGGAAAGAAGGTGTGGCAAGCACCAGAAGCAACACAGATGTAATTTGATCCAAACGGAAAACATGTCAGATCAAACAACGTGTTGCCAGTCTCACCATGGGAACGTCCATGACACAAACATCATAGAAAAAACAGCTTAGTGCATGTAATGAGAAGGAATGAGCGAACACGAACTGTATAGTTCGGGTTCGTACCGAATTTTGGGGTGTTCGTGACACGGACCCGAATCCGAACATTTATGTAAAAGTTCGGGTTCAGGTTCGTTGTTCGGCGATTTCTATGGCGCATTTTGAAAGCCTGCAAAGCAGCCAATCAACAAGCGTCATACTACTTGCCCCAAGAGGCCTCACAGCCATGCCTACTATTGGTATGGCTGTGATTGGCCAAGTGCAGCATGTGATCCAGCCTCTATTTAAGCTGGCGTCACGTCGCGTCACACGTCACTCTGCTCTGATTAGAGTAGGGATAGGATGCAGCTGCTGTTAGGGCGAGATTACATAGTAACATAGTATATAAGACCGAAAAAAGACATTTGTCCATCCAGTTCGGCCTGTTTCCTACAAGTTGATCCAGAGGAAGGCAAAAAATAAACCTCTGAGGCAGAAGCCAATTTTCCCCACTTAAGGGGAAAAAAATTCCTTCCCGACTCCAATCAGGCAATCAGAATAACTCCCTGGATCAAAAACCCCTCTCTAGTAGCTATAGCCTGTAATATTATTACACTCCAGAAATACATCCAGTCCCCTCTTGAATTCTTTTATTGTACTCACCATCACCACCTCCTCAGGCAGAGAGTTCCATAGTCTCACTGCTCTTACCGTGAAGAATGCTTTTCTATCTTTGTGTACAAACCTTCTTTCCTCCAGACGCAGAGGATGTCCCCTCGTCACAGTCACAGTCCTGGGGATAAGTAGATGATGAGAGAGATCTCTGTACTGACCCCTGATATATTTATATATAGTTATTAGATCTCCCCTCAGTCGTCTTTTTTCTAAAGTGAATAACCCTAATTTTGATAAACTTTCAGGGTACTGTAGTTGCCCCATTCCACTTATTACTTTAGTTCCTCCTCTGAACCCTCTCCAGCTCTGCTATGTCTGCCTTGTTCACAGGAGCCCAGAACTGTACACAGTACTCCATGTGTGGTCTGACTAGTGATTTGTAAAGTGGTAGGACTATGTTCTCATCACGGGCATCTATGCCCCTTTGATGCAATCCATTATCTTATTGGCTTTGGCAGTAGCTGCCTGGCACTGGTTTTTGCAGCTTAATTTCCTGTTTATTAAAATTCCTAGATCCTTTTCCATTTCAGTGTTACCGAGTGTTTTTCCATTTAATATGTACGGGTGACTTGCATTATTGCTTCCCATGTGCATAACTTTACATTTGTCAGTGTTAAACCTCATCTGCCATTTCTCTGCCCAAGCCTCCAATCTATCCAGATCCCTCTGTAGCAGAAAACTGTCCTCTTCAGTGTTAATTACTTTACACAGTTTAGTATCATCTGCAAAAATAGATATTTTACTGTGCAAGCCTTCTACAAGATCATTAAAAATTAGGCAGAGAATAACTCAGCAAAAACACTTAATGAAGTGATCGATCTACAGCTGTGAATCAGTCAACTTCTGCTAGTTAACTGCTCACTCTTTTCAGAGTGCCCAGAGCGTTTTCTGTCACTCTTTCTGGGGTGATCGGCGGCCATTTTGTGTTTTCTGGTGCAACAGCACAGGCTGCCACCAAGTCCATTTATCCATCAATCCATCAATAGTAGTTTTTTTTTTTTTGTTGCTATACCTACATCAGGGGCTTGGCTGTGCTTATTGTCACCCCTAGAAACTCAGAAAAAATTTTTCTATATTTTATTGAGAGGTGAAATTCACTTAAAAAAATAGCAATCACCTAAATATTGCGTTCCAGCTGTGGCTAGCCAAGTGTAATACTGTCTGGCAAAGAATATATATATATATATATATATATATATATATATATTGTTTTGGGGTGAAATTCAATTTCCAAAATAGCAATACCCTAAATCAGTGGTTTCTGCTGTGGCAGGACAAGTTTTATAGTGTCCGTCAAAGGATAGCTTTTGTTCTGGGGTGAAATTCAATTGCTAAAATAGCAATACTCTAAATCAGTGGCTTCAGCTGTGGCTGGACAAGTTTCATAGTGTCCATAAAAGTATAGCTTTTGTTCTGGGTTGAAAGTCAATTACCAAATTAGCAATACCATAAATCTGGTGATCCAGCTGTGACTGGACAAGTTTCATAGTGTCCGTCAAAGGATGTATTATTTTCTAGGGTGAAATTCAGTTGCACAAATAGAAATACCGTAAATCTGGTGTTCCAGCTGTGACTGGACAAGTTTCATAGTGTCCGTCAAAGGATATATTAATTTCTAGGGTGAAATTCAGTTGCACAAATAGAAATACCGTAAATATGGTGTTCCAGCTGTGACTGTACAAGTTTCATAGTGTCTGTCAAAGGATATATTATTTTCTGGGCTGAAATACTGTTGCAAAAATAGAAATTTAGTAAATCTGGTGTTCCAGCTGTGACTGTACAAGTTTCATAGTGTCCGTCAAAGGATATATTATTTTCTAGGGTCAAATTCTGTTGAAAAAATAGAAACACAGTAAATCTGGTGTTCAACCTGTGACTGGACAAGTTTCATAGTGTCCGTCAAAGGATATATTATTGTCTGGGGTGAAATTCAGTTGCCAAAATAGAAATACCGTAAGTCTGGTGTTCCAGCTGTGACTGGACAAGGTTCATAATGTCCGTCAAAGGAAATATTATTTCCTGGGGTGAAATTCAGTTGCAAAAATAGAAATACCGAAAATCTGGTGTTCCAGCTGTGACTGGACAAGTTTCATAGTGTCCGTCAAAGGAAATATTATTTTCTGGGGTGAAATTCAGTTGCAAAAATAGAAATACAGTAAATCTGGTGTTCCAGTTGTGACTGGACAAGTTTGATAGTATCCGTCAAAGGATATATTTTGTTCTGGGTTGAAATTCAATTACTAAAATAGCAATACCGTAAATCTGGTGTTCCAGCTGTGACAGGACAAGTTTCATAGTGTCAGTCAAAGGATATATTATTTTCTGGGTTGAAATTCAATTACCAAAATAGCAATACTGTAAATCTGGTGTTCCAGCTGTGACCGGACAAGTTTCATAGTTTCCGTCAAAGGATATATTATTTTCTGTGGTTAAATTCAGTTGCAAAAATAGAAATACCATAAATCTGGCGTTCCAGCTTTGACTGGTCAAGTTTCATAGTGTCCGTCAAAGGATATATTATTTTCTGGGTTGAAATTCAATTACCAAAATAGCAATACCGTAAATCTGGTGTTCCAGCTGTGACTGGACAAGTTTCATAGTGTCCGTCAAAGGATATATTATTTTCTGGGGTGAAATTCAGTTGCAAAATAGAAATACCGTAAATCTGGTGTTCCAGCTGTGACTGGACGAGTTTCATAGTGTCTGTCAAAGGATATATTATTTTCTGGGATGAAATTCAGTTGCAGAAATAGAAATACAGTAAATCTGGTGTTCCAGCTGTGACAGGACAAGTTTCATAGTGTCCGTCAAAGGATATATTATTTTCTGGGTTGAAATTCAATTACCAAAATAGCAATACTGTAAATCTGGTGTTCCAGCTGTGACAGGACAAGTTTCATAGTATCCGTCAAAGGATATATTATTTTCTGTGGTTAAATTCAGTCGCAAAAATAGAAATACGGTAAATCTGGCGTTCCAGCTGTGACTGGACAAGTTTCATAGTGTCAGTCAAAGGATATATTATTTTCTAGGTTGAAATTCAATTACCAAAATAGCAATACCGTAAATCTGGTGTTCCAGCTGTGACTTGACATGTTTCATAGTGTCCGTCAAAGGATATATTATTTTCTGATGTGAAATTCAGTTGCAAAAATAGAAATACCGTAAATCTGGTGTTCCAGCTGTGACTGTACAAGTTTTATAGTGTCCGTCAAAGGATATATTATTTTCTGGGGTGAAATTCAGTTTCAAAAATAGAAATACAGTACATCTGGTGTTCCAGCTGTGACTGGACAAGTTTTACAGTGTCCGTCAAAGGATATATTTTGTTCTGGGTTTAAATTCAATTCCCAAAATAGCAATACCGTAAATTTGGTGTTCCAGCTGTAACTGGACAAGTTTCATAGTGTCCTTCAAAGGATATATTTTGTTCTAGGTTGAAATTCAATTACCAAAATAGCAATGCCGTAAATCTGGTGTTCCAGCTGTGACTGGAGAAGTTTCATAGCATCGGTCAAAGGATAAATTATTTTCTGGGGTGAAATTCAGTTGCACAAATAGAAATACCGTAAATCTGGTGTTCCAGCTGTGACTGGACGAGTTTCATACTGTCCGTCAAAGGATATATTATTTTCTGGGGTGAAATTCAGTTGCAGAAATAGAAATACAGTAAATCTGGTGTTCCAGCTGTGACAGGACAAGTTTCATAGTGTCCGTCAAAAGAATTTATTATTTTCTGGGTTGAAATTCAATTACCAAAATAGCAATACTGTAAATCTGGTGTTCCAGCTGTGACAGGACAAGTTTCATAGTATCCGTCAAAGGATATATTATTTTCTGTGGTTAAATTCAGTTGCAAAAATAGAAATACGGTAAATCTGGCGTTCCAGCTGTGACTGGACAAGTTTCATAGTGTAAGTCAAAGGATATATTATTTTCTAGGTTGAAATTCAATTACCAAAATAGCAATACCGTAAATCTGGTGTTCCAGCTGTGACTTGACATGTTTCATAGTGTCCGTCAAAGGATATATTATTTTCTGGTGTGAAATTCAGTTGCAAAAATAGAAATACCGTAAATCTGGTGTTCCAGCTGTGACTGGACAAGTTTTATAGTGTCCGTCAAAGGATATATTATTTTCTGGGGTGAAATTCAGTTTCAAAAATAGAAATACAGTACATCTGGTGTTCCAGCTGTGACTGGACAAGTTTTACAGTGTCCGTCAAAGAATATATTTTGTTCTGGGTTTAAATTCAATTCCCAAAATAGCAATACCGTAAATTTGGTGTTCCAGCTGTGACTGGACAAGTTTCATAGTGTCCTTCAAAGGATATATTTTGTTCTAGGTTGAAATTCAATTACCAAAATAGCAATGCCGTGAATCTGGTGTTCCAGCTGTGACTGGAGAAGTTTCATAGTATCGGTCAAAGGATAAATTATTTTCTGGGGTGAAATTCAGTTGCACAAATAGAAATACCATAAATCTGGTGTTCCAGCTATGACTTTACAAGTTTCATAGTGTCCGTCAAAGGATATATTATTTTCTGGGGTGAAATTCAGTTGCAAAAATAGAAATACAGTAAATCTGATGTTCTAGCTGTGGCTGGACAAGAATTTTAATAGTATCCGTCAAAAGATATATTTTTTCTGGCGTCAAATGCAATTGCCACAATAGCAATACCCAAATCTGGTGTTCCAGCTGTTGCAGCCCAAGTGTAAATCTGTCCGTAAAAGGGTATGTTACACTCAGCGTGCATCTCCAAGTATATTTCTTTCCGTTAAAGGGTATATTACAGTAAGTTTTAAAATACAGTATAATCCTCTACATTTGAACACACTGTTTTGCATCTCAAAGTGTATTTTCTTTTTCTTTAGCCCTTAAAGAGGACCTTTCACCGATTTAAAACTAAAAACTAACTATACCTGTGGGCAGGCGGCGCCAGGTGTCCCTCTGCACTTACTTGTATGTCTGGGCGCCGCTCCGTTCGCCCGGTATAGGCTCCGGTGTCGAGCTCCCTCTGTTGTATGGGGCGGGGACTTTGTATCAGGCGTGTCCCTTGCTGCAGAGCTGGCCAATCACAGCGCACAGCTCATAGCCAGGCTATGAGCTGTGCGCTGTGATTGGCCAGCTCTGCAGCAAGGGACACGCTGATACAAAGTCCCCGCCCATACAACAAAGGGAGCTCGACACCGGAGCCTATACCGGGCGAACGGAGCGGCGCCCAGACATACAAGTGCAGGGGACCCTGGCGCCGTCTCCACAGGTATAGTTAGTTTTTAGTTTTTAAATCGGTGAAAGGTCCTCTTTAGGACACAGGGTTTTTTCATTTTTGCGTTTTCGTTTTGCGCTCTATGCCTTCCAAGAGCCATAACTTTTTTATTTTTCCGTTCACATGGCCATATGAGGGCTTATTTTTTGCGGGACAAGTTCTACTTTCCAACGCCATCATTTAATAATGCATACGGTGTAGTGGGAAGCGGGAAAACAATTCCAAATGGGGTGAAATTGCAAAAAAAAAGAAATTTCACCACAGTTTTACGGGTTTCTAAATTACGACGTTTGATTTGCGATAAAACTGACCATTTAGTTTTATTCTACAGGTCAGTACGAATCCGGCGATACCCAATATGTATAGCTTTTCTTGCGTTTTTTTTGTCGCCATGTTTTGACCGCTATAACGTATTTGTAAATAAGTGTATGGCGTTCTATGGGGGCTTATTTTTTGCGGGGCGATCTTAACTTTTAGTTGATACCATTATGGGGTGTGTAGGACTTTTTGATCGCTTCTTATTTAATTTTTTTTTAGGAAATGAAGCGTCCAAAAACGGCAAATCGCCCATTTGGGCGCTTTTTCAGTTTTTCTGTTTACCGTATGGGAAATATATTTTTATATTTTTATACTATGGGCGTTTTCACACATTGCGACACCCATGATGTGTATTTTTTTATTTTATTTATTATTTTATTTTTCTTTTGGGGAAAGGGGGGTGATTTAAATTTTTAGGTTTTTTTATTTATTTTTTTATTTTTTTATTTTTTTACACTTTTATATAGATCCCATAGGGACCTATATAAATCAGTTACCTGATTGCTTTATCATAAACTCCAATACACTTGTATTGGAGTTTATGAGCATTTTATTACTTTCCTATGAAGCCCTATTGCTAACAAGGGCTCCATAGGAAATAGTAAGTGATAGCCTCAAGCTGAATGAAAGGCTTGAGGCTATCCCTTACAGCGCTCCGATTCTCCCGATCACCACTAGGGAGCCGGAGCGCTGCCGAAAGTTTTACTTTCGGTTTTAGCGCTGCAGATGCCGTGATCAGGATTGATCACGGCATCTGCGGGTTAATGATCGCGGTCGGCAGAGCTGCCGATCAGCGATCATCAGCTGCGGGGTCAGCTACAGGAATCAGCCGACCCTCGCAGCGATGGTGCCCGCTGCGGCCAGGAGCGGGCGCCATCTTCAGGGACTGGACACATGACGTACCCATACGTCATGTGTCCTTAGGAGTTAAGGGTATATTACACAAAGTGTTAATATACAAGTGCTGAAAGCATAATCCTATATATTTTTTCACATGCTACTGTGCATCTCCAAGTGTAAATCTGTCCGTAAAATGATACCTTTCATCCAGGGCCTAAATACTAGGCCTACAATTGATATTCCCCTAAACCTGTGGTTACTGCTGTGCCTGGATTAGTGTAATACGGTACATAAACAGATAGCCAGCTAGTGTTAGGTGCCTGTAAAAAGGCATTAATTTCAATTCAATACATTGGGCCAAATATTTTTTTTCTTATTGTGGTGAACGGTAACAATGAGGAAAACATCTAGTAAGGGCCCATCACTGGTGCGTGGCTGGGGGAAACGGAGGACGATGACGATACGCCTCCCACAGAGGACAGCTTGTCCTTACTTCTGGGCAGCCTGGCACACATGAGCGACTACATGCTGCAGTGCCTGCGCAACGTCAGCAGAGTTGCCCACATTTTTACGTGTGCGGACTACTAGGTTGCCACCCTGCTTGATCCCTGGTACAAAGACAATGTGCCCACCTTATTTCCTGCACTGGATCGTGATAGGAAGATGTGGCCAGCTCCTCTGAGGGCAGGGTTAGCATGGCAGAGATGTGGAAAAGTTTTGTCACCACGCCACAGCTAACTGCACCACCACCTGATACGGAACGTGTTAGTAGGAGGCAGCATTTCACTAACATGGTGGAACAGTAGGTGTGCACACCCCTCCACTTACTGACTGATGTTTCGGCCCCATTCAACTTCTGGGTCTCCAAATTGTCCACGTGGCCAGAGCTAGCCTTTTATGCCTTGGAGGTGCTGGCCTTCTCGGTGGCCAGCGTTTTGCCTGAATGTGACCCATCACTCAATACAACTGAGAGTCCCTTTCGATTTTAGAGGGACTATTGGACGAACAAGAGACAGCGAGCAATAAGTTACCATCACACCTACTCCCTAAGTCCAAACGTTTCCCCTTTATCTACCTTCTCCAACATTGATATGTTTGTGACACTGGTAACTGAGGAATTAAGGAGGATTCCCTGAAAAATCCAACAGGATAACTTGACATACCAACAACGTCATGCCCTGGAACAGCTGAGAAAATTAGAGGGCGTGGTGATCAAACCCTCTGATAAGGGTGGCAATGTGGTCATTTGGCCTGCAACTATGTACGAGAGTGAAGCTGCTCAGACAGTTGCGTAACAATGAGTGTTATAAACGACTCACATTTAACCCACTAACATCATTCCAATCACTCCTGCAGTCCATTCTACAGAGGGCGGTGGAATCCAGTATCATCACAGTGAAGGAGATGACATGTTTTATCGAAAATAACCTCATCATACCTACCTTTTACCTTTTGCCAAAGGTGCATAAGACCAAAAGTCCCCCTTGGAAGAACTATCGCTTTGCGTGTTAACGGTATGTGTGTACTGTGGGGAGTCGCTCTGGTAGACAGCGGTGCGGGTGCAGTTTAGAGGCAAAACAAGGAGTCCAGATTGTGCAACAAACAGTGTTTTATTCACACTTGCACACCACAAATGAAAAACAGTCTCTTTGGTGACAGTTCACACACAACGGAAATAACGTGGCAAAACAAAAACAGGCCAACACAGGTTCAGTCACCTGGGAGGTGTAGGTGCAGGTTCGCACCACGCTGTCGGCCCAGCCGCAGGAGAATCCAGCTTCAGGTAGCCAGGAACAAAACACCTCCTTGCTGAGCTCTTTCCTCCAGGACAGAGAACTCCTCAGCCCTGTTAGCAGCTCCAGGATAATCACAGCCTCCAGCTGCTGAGCTGGCTGAGCTTTAAACCCAGCCCAAAACCAGGACTGGGTCGTGGGAGCAGCCACCCACCCTACACTTTAGCTGCTCCCGGTAAGAGCCGGCCCGGATCGGCTTTGCAGCCATGCTATTTAAACTCTGTCAGTAGCACTAGCTGCTGCTGACATCAACAAAACGGGCTCTTACCTCACCGAGGCTATGAACCTCGGTGACACATACCTGCCATCCACGACGGCACCCTGCACCTTACCACAGTACCTATATGCAAACTCATAGATTATATTCTAAGCCCTCTGGTTCAAAATCTTCCTCATATCTTAGGGACACAGGTGATGTCCTGAAGAAAATTGATGGTATCCAGTCGCTGTATACATCCATCCGCCATCATGATGGACTGGAGGCAGTGCTGCTTTTTATCTCCACCTCACAGTGGAAAGGTGAGTTTGGTGACCTCATATTGGAATTACTGGAGTTTGTCGTTTGTCGCAATTTTTTCACCTTTAAGGAGACCTTCTGCCTTCAGCTCCAGGTGACAGCTATGGGGGCATCTTGCGCGCCTCATATGCTAATTTGTTCCTGGGGTTGTGGGAGAGGAGGATCTTCCTCACGGACCCTGTCAGACTGAGTGAACAGTACAGTTTTGGTACCGTTATATTGACAACATCCTCTTTATCTGGCAGGGGTCCTGTGAGGAATTGAAGTTATTCATGGCCACTCTAAACATCAACAATTGGAACATTAGACTCACATACAAGATAAAAACAGATATGGACTTCCTAGACTTACTTTTGAGGGTTGACGAGGAGGGATATATACAGACCGACTTATTCCATAAAAAACCTCAGTCAATAGTCTGCTGATGGCCAATTCTGCCCACCCCAAAAACTGATCTCGGAATCCCTAATAGGCCAGTTCCTCCGCATCAGAAGAATCTGTTACAAGGAGGACAATTTTCTTAGACAAGCAGGCGAATTGGGACATTGATTTAGAAGTAGGGGATATGATGACCAATCTATAAGGCGGGGCTTCTGGCGGGCTAAAAGAGCAGAACGTAACAAACTAAAATACAATGTCAACAAACACCCTCAAAAGATGGGATGGATCAGGTACGGTTTGTCACCACCTTTTCTCATGGACACCAGAGGATTAGGGATGCTCTCGATAAATATTTGAAGTTATTACATACTGACACAGCCCTCCGGGACCACCTACCCAAGCAAGCCCTAATAACATTTAGGAAGAACAAGAATCTAAAAGAACTGCTGACCGGAAGTCATTATGTGGGCACAAGGCCTAATATGGCCTTTGGGTCCAAGGGACCAAAATGGGGAAGTCGTCCCTCTGGAGGCTGTGTGGCATGTCCAAATGTACTGAGAACAACTACTTTTACTAATTCCTCGGGTGACAGACTATACCAAATCACCCAAACAATTACATGCAATACTGTGGGGGTGATTTATTTAGCGAATTGCCCCTGTGGATTATTGTATGTAGGCCTGACCACTAGAGAAATGAAAAAGAGAATAAGGGAGCACGTCCTGGGTATTGAGGCAGCCAGGGACGAACAAAACATCACCAAGCTAAAAACTATCCACAGACATTTTAAGCAATATCATGCGTGCAATGGTTCCCTATTACGAGTAAGGGGGAATCGACAGAGTACACTTTGGTTTAAGGGGAGGAGATTGGAAACGCCTCTTGGCACAACTAGAGGCACGATGGATATTTACATTGAACACTGTGGTCCCTCAGGGACTGAATGAAGGACTGAGCTTTGCCTCATTCATCTAACTGGTATGACATTTGCTCCATGGTAGGCTTGATTCATGTCGGGCTTGATTAATCTTTTGTTCTGGATTAGAGCACATACAGGATATGTGGCTATTCTTTTAATCGACAATTGTTTGTTTGTAATTTTAACGAATTTTACCTTTCCACAGTGAATTTATTTTGATGATCTATCTGGGACGGTCATTAATGCACTCATTATTTCATTGTCTGTTTTATCTTTTTGTGATTGGCTTTTTTATGTTTACACGATATATTTGTAGTAAATGTAATCATACAATTGTACAACTATGTAATTATATAATTAGAATTATGTATGGGATACAGTATGCAATCCCACACTTATGGTATATATAAATCAAATTATTGTAGCATGTAGGTTATTTTTTTGTCACGTTTTCCACATGTGATGACTGGCACTTGCACTTTATCACTTGATCTGGCACTTTATTTTTTAAGTATTTAATCATTCTTATTCATGATGAACTTATTATTTTTACTTTATTTCTGCATAGTAATGTATTTATTATGGTTTGATTGGTAGTTAGGGCGATGGCTATTATGCACTTTACTGTGGTTTAGGGGACACCGTTGTCAACACGACGCTCAGGATAGTAATGGTTCTGTTGGAAACATGCACACTTTTTCTCCCCGCCTTGTGATGCTCATATGTTGTCGCATGGCTGGGAGAATGTTCACCAATAGTGTGATTGGTACCATTGCGCAACATATACGCCGTTCTAGCTCATATGTCGCAGGTTCGCGATCACGTGACTTGGAGAAAGGGCGGGCACCACCTGTTTAGGTGACGCGGCGGATATGGTCAAGTGAAAATGACGCAAAAACGTGAATTATGCGCAATGATGCGATTTGCGCAACCATTGAGGACGCAAATTGGGTGTGATGACGCGATCATTGTGGGACACGTCCGGCGTCAAGGATGGTGCAAGCATGATATGACACTGGTTGTTGGGGGAGGAGTAATTAGCGATCTTTCAGGTGCATCCATTACCCAGGATTAGGTAGGATATAAATAGACAAGGAGTTCACTATACTGTTAGCATTCCCCAGATGAAGCATTAAGAAGCGAAACCAAGTGACACGGATACCTGATACTAGTGAGGAAAATACTTTATATACCAGGAGTTTATGTGGGGTCTTCTATGTGATGGGATGGATCTATGATTCATTATGCACTGTGCACTTTATTGATAGTTGCTGCTATTGATCCGTTCTTTGACCAATCTTTACTGTTCTTATACGCTGCTCCTGGTAGTTCAACCTCTTATGATATTTACTATATACATAATTGTCACTCCTCATTTGCACATTACATGGCCCGGTATGTAGCTTGCACCACCTAACTTGTTTTAAATATTTTGTGATGTTTTTATGTATAAACTATATGTTTAATAAAGATGTATTATTGATAAATCCGGATTGCCTGTTTTTGGAGTTCTTTCAAAAGGCAAATAGCCTCAAGGACATACTTACCTGTAGCTATGTAAAAGAGGAGAGGGCTAATGTAATTGGGCATAAAAGTTTCTTTGGATGCCATAGATGTAACGCCTGCAAGGAAGTAGGGGTAAAATAAATCGGTATTATCCTTCAAAAGGTCTTAAGGGTGATCAGGTCTTTATTATTAAAGATCATACTACTTGTGACTACAAAAGAGTCAAGTATGCTCAGAAGGCTCAGGTAGGAAAAGATATGTGGGAAGAACTTCCTGCAAATTAAAAACCCATATTCCAGAATATTCTTCCAATATATGACTTATTACCTATAACATTTTAGCGCATTATAAGCAGTACTGTGATTCTAATCCTGGCGGGATGCGTTTTGGGCTTTAGAGCTAGTGTGAGGGTGTTGGAGGGGACAATATAGACAATAAATAAGATAAAAGAGAGGGATATTGGATTTATAAATATAGATTTAAATACTTTATCTCCGGGCGGAATGAACATAGATTTTGAGATGAAGTATCATTTTGTCACAAATAGAGATGAGCGAACACCTGGATGTTCGGGTTCGAGAGGTTCGGCCGAACTTCCGGAAAATGTCCGGGTTCGTGATCCGAACTCAACCCGAACTTCATCTCGAACCCGAACCCCATAGAAGTCAATGGGGACCCGAACTTTTGGGCACTAAAAGGCTGTAAAAGACACCCAGAGGGATAATATACCGCAATAAACGCATTGCGATTACAACTTTGAGCTACCGATCACCATGGGAACGCCTCCTCCAGTAGAATGTACTGTCGGATCTGAGAATTAAGTTGAAATCGCAATGCGATTCTTATATATTTGCTCAATCGCATTGCGATTTCAACTTAGCATTGCTAAATAATTCCATCCATATCGTTAACTTACTGAGTCGGTAAGTTAACGAATATGGATGGAATTATTTAGCAATGCTAAGTTGAAACGGCAATGCGATTAAGCAGATATATAATAATCGCATTGCGATTTCAACTTAATTCTCACATCCGACAGTACATTCTACTGGAGGAGGCGTTCCATGGTGATCGGTAGCTCAAAGTTGTAATCGCAATGCGATTAAGCAAATACATAAGAATCGCATTGCGATTCCAACTTTTTAGTACTCAACTTTTAAAATCGTACACCACTTTAAGTTCCAAAGTTGCAATCGCGTTCGAATAGAACTTAAAGCTGTTTCTTAGTCAATTTTAGTATTGGTGTGTTGTAATAGAAGTTACATTCGTACGCGAATATAACTTAGAGCAATACAGTCAACTTTACACTGTTAGTTTTATTATCGCGATAATACAACTATTCAAGAATCGTGTACGTGCGTGTGTACGTGTGTGCGTTACCTCGGACACTATTCTATTTTGCCAGCCACAGCTGAAACCACTGATTTATGGTATTGCTATTTTGGCAATTGAATTTAACCCCAGAAAATAATCTATCCTTTGCCAGACAGCAGACAGTATTATACTTATCTAACCAAAGCTGGAACACCAGATTTAGGGATTGGTATTTGGGCAATTGTATTTAACCCCTTAATAAAATATAGAAATTTCTTTCCTGAGTTTCTAGGGGGACAATTAGCACAGCCAAGCCCCTGATGTAGGATATAGCAAAAAAAAAAAAACTAGTATTGATGGATTGATGGACTTGGTGGCAGCTTCTTCTGGCGCACCACAAGTCACAAAATGGCCGCCGATCAACCCAGAAAATAAGTGACAGAAAAACGCTCTGTGCATCCTAAAAACCAGCGAGCAAGTAACTAGCAGAAGTTCAATGATTCTCAGCTGCAAATTGATCCATTCATTAGGTGCTGTTGCTGACTTTAACCTGCCTAATCTCGCCCTGACAGAAGCTGCGTCCTCTCCCTACACTAATCAGAGCAGTGTGACGTGCGGCGCTACGTGACTCCAGCTTAAATAGAGGCTGGGTCACATGCTGCACTTGGCCAATCACAGCCATGCCATTAGTAGACATGGCTGTGATGGGCTCTTAGGGCAAGAAGTAAACGCTAGCTGATTGGCTGCTGTGCAGCCCTTCAGAAAGCGGGAAGTAATCGACGAACACCGAACCCGAACCCGAACTTTTTGAAAATGTCCGGGTTCGGGTCCCGACACCCCAAAATTCGGTACGAACCCGAACTATTCTCGAACTGTTCGCTCAACACTAGTCACAAACTAACTTGTCCGAGCCAAAGCGGTGAGATCTCCAGGGCCGAGAAAGATGATTGGTGAAGCCACACCCCTGGTGACGCGATAGCATCCTTAGCAACATGATGCAATGCTATGTTTCAACTCACAGCTGGCTTGTGCTGGAGGAAACTAGCAATGGGTTTATTGTTCAGCTGTTCTGTTCCTGTTTGCTAGTGTTCTAACAAATGGAGGTTCAAGTCATGACCTATCAGATTCTGATCCTGGGACTCAAAGCTCTATTTAAACCCCTTCCTGCCAAATACCATTGCCAGTTATATGTTTACATTCTCTACCTTTGTTCCCAGTTCTCTTCTGTGTGTGTTTGGATTGATAATTGGATTAATGTCTGCTTGCCTTTGACGACCCTATATCTCGTGATTTGGTGTTACTCATCTGGTTTTGACCCATTCCTGTATGACATTGTCATTGTGTAGTTTCTTCTCTCTTAGCACTACACTTAGAAGAGTAGGGAACATCAACCAGTTGTGGACTTGCCACATAGAGCCAGAGATGTCGCAAACATAAAATTTTCCATTCGCGAACGGCGAACGCGAACTTCCACAAATGTTCGCGAACAGGCGAACCTGGCTAACCGCCATAAACTACAATAGGCAGGCAAATTTTAAAACCCACAGGGACTCTTTCTGGCCACAATAGTAATTGAAAAGTTTTTCAAAGGGACTAACACCTGGACTGTGGCATGCTGGAGGGGGATCCATGGCAAAACTCACATGGAAAATTACGTAGTTGACGCAGAGTCAGGTATTATGTTGTATCGATCAGGTAGTGTAAGGGTTACGCCCGCTTCACAGTGACAGACCAAATTCTGACAGAGCAAACTCCTTGTTTAACGCACTGCAAAAAAATGCAAACAGTCCATTTGCACAACCGCCAAACTCCCCACTTGCACAAGGCTGGATACCAAGCTAGCCATGTCCCGTTCCTTGTCCTCACTGACGTCATTGAAGGTCTCTTCCTCCACCCAGCTACGTACAACACCAAGGATCCCCGAAAGGTGACAACAAGTCCCCTGGGACGCCTGCTGTGGTTAGTCTTCCACCTCCTCAAAGCCACCTTCCTCCTCTGACTCCTCTTCTTCAGACTCTTCTCTCTGCGTTGCCGCAGATCCAGCAATCGACAATGACAAGGCTGCTTCTGGTGACCACACCTCTTCCTCTTCATGCTCATCTACGGCCTGATCCAGCACTCTTCGCAGGGCACGCTCCAGAAAAAACGTATATGGGATGAGGTCGATGATGTTGCCTTGGGTTTGACTGACCAGGTTTGTCACCTCTGCTTAAGGACGCATGAGCCTACAGCCATTGTGCATGGGCGTTCAGTAACACGGCCAAAAGTACCCAGCTCCGCAGAGGCTGTCCTCTTTTTAAATTTTAAAAAATCTGTTCTTACCAGTTTAATCTCTGTTTTGTCCCCTATCAGGGGCCGGTGTATGGAATAGATTTTAGGAACCGGGAGATGGAAAAAGATGGTTGGTCATCTTACTTACAATTTGGGGCACTGCATGTTCGTCGTGCAATGTACTGTGCCACCCAATATGAGTGGTGTGTTAAGTAGTACTATTCCTATCAGTTTAATCCCTGTTAGGTCCCCTATCAGGGACGTGCATCGAATAGATTTTAGGAACCGGGAGATGGAAAAATATGATTGGTCGGTCCTCTTAATTCCAATTTGGGGCACTGCGCGTGCGCCAGCGCAATGTACTGTTCCACCAATACAAATAGTGTGAACTACTATTCTTACCATATTAATCTTTGTTAAGTCCTCTATCAGGGGACATGTATTGAATTGAATTCTTGCATGGGAGATAGAAAAAAGCTTGCTCTCTCCGCTTACTTCAAATTTTGGGCACTTGCAATGGAATTTGCCACCAAAGCAACTAGTGTTAACTAAGTACTATTCCTATCAGTTTATTCTCAGTTTTGTCCCTTATCAGGGCCAGGGCCGGTGTAGTGAATAGATTTTTGGAACTGGGAGATGGAAAAAGACCCATGCTCGGTCCGCTTCGTTTGAATTTTTGGTCATCGTGCAATGTACAGTGACACCCTATATGAGTGGTGGGCAGTGGGCACAGTACAGTCTGTGGGCCTGACACACACTGGTAGGCAACTGCAATTATATTAAAGGGTAAAAATTAAATGACTTTTTATCTGCAAGGTACTGTGCCACCCTATATGAGTGGTGTGCACACAGTACAGTCTGTGCGCCTGCGGCCTCTCACACACGTGCAGGCAACTGCAATATATGTATATATAGAAAAAATAAATAAAAGCAGACTGATGTACCAGCCCTAAAAAGGGCTTTTGGGGTGCTCTCAGGATGCTGTCCTTACAGCAGATGGCCCTTTCACACGAGGGTGCAATGCATGACGTGAACGCATAGCATCCGCACTGAATCCTGACCCATTCATTTCAATAGGTCTGTGTACATGAGCGTTTTTTCACGCATCATTTGTGCATTACGTGAAAATCGCAGCATGTTCTATATTCTGTGTTTCATGCAGCCCTAGCCCCATAGAAGTGAATAGGGCTGCGTGAAAAACGCATTGCTTCCGCAAGCAAGTGCGGGTGCGTTGCATTTTTCACTGATGGTTGGTAGGAGATGTTGTTTGTAAACCTTCAGTTTTTATCACGAGCGTGAACAATGCATCAAAACGCATTGCACCCGCACGGAAAAAACTGAACAACTGAACGCAATCGCAGGCAAAACTGAATGGCTTTGCCTGTGAAATCACACGGTTTTCACTGAATGCATCCACAACGCATCCGGACCTAAGGCCCTATTCACACATCTGCAATTTTTGTCCCCATCCATTCCGCAATTCTGTGTGCTCTATGTGCTCTCCGCTTCCACATTTGCGGAGCCGCGGCCCGAACTTCCGCAAAAGATAGAGCATATCTTATTCTTGTCCGCAGCCTGCGGACAAGAATAGGCATCTCTATGGGAGTGCCGGCATGGTGTGTTGCAGATCAGCAATTTGCGGATCCGCAACACACTACGGATGTGTGAATGGGGCCTAATCTGGATACGCTCGTGTGAAAGAGGACAAAGAGTCTTTGAGGACTGGAGTGGACACAGAACACTGGCCTAGCTAACACTTTCCCTATTAATTCAGCAGAAACAGCACTCTCTCTGCTCTAACTAACACTGCAGCTTCAGAATGAATCTAAGATGGATGCTGTCCTTCATTTTTGATAGAAGGTGGGAGGGTCTGGGAGGGAGGGTATGCTGATTGGCTGGAATGTGTCTGCTGACTGTGAGGTACAGGGACAAAGTTTGCTCAATAATAAAGTATAGGCGGCGAATCGAACATCGCATATGTTCGCCCGCCACGGCGAACGCGAACATGCGATGTTTGCCGGGAACTGTTCGCCGGCGAACAGTTCAGGACATCTGTACATAGAGCTTGCACTGCAAGTAGGCAGGGAAAGTGAGCTGGGTCCCAGTTAGGGTTCACTGTCTGTGAGTTCCTATCCACTGTGCTGACACATTTATAATGTTTATTTTTGTTTTTTACCCTGAGAGAAAGAACTAGCATTCATCTAAACAGAATTGGTTGGATAGCATCACATAGAAGAGTATCCCTGATGACATATATGGGTGTCCTTTTAAGGCATGAAAGATAATAATTTTTATTCATTTAGTTACTGAGTGAGAATGAAATAACAATGTGAGTATGTTTTTATAGTTTTAAATGCATTAAACGCAACTTCTGATTTATATTTATAAATGTGAATTTGGACATGTTTGCCACGGATAAAGCCAATAGTGGGCAAAACCTTGGGTCGGGCTAAATGAACAGTGTTCTGCTTTGAAAACGTTGCATTTTGTTGGATTTTTGGAAGTATGGAGAATTAAACCTATGTTTTTTAAAATTTTCCTGGCAGTCTTCATTATCTCCTAATAGTGTTGATATCACTTGTGCTTTTCTACGTGGATTATTAAGTAGGTGTACTAAAGTTAATTATTGTCTCTGATATATTTAGTTGGACTTCAAAATTGCACTGCAGATCACCGGAAAGTGACGTGGGTTTATATCACCTGTAAAACTTGAAAAAGGGTAGATGGGATCACGCTGCAAAACACTGTAGACTCCCTTTCAAAACAACGAGAATGTCTTCCTCCCCAAAGACACTGAAGAATAGTGATGTCGCGAACATAAAATTTACGTTTGCGAACAGCGAACGCAATTTCCGCAAATGTTCGCGAACGGGCGAACCGGGCGAACCGCCATAGACTTCAATAGGCAGGCGAATTTTAAAAACCCACAGGGACTCTTTCCAGCCACAATAGTGATGGAAAAGTTGTTTCAAGGGACTAACACCTGGACTGTGGCATGCCGGAGGGGGATCCATGGCAAAACTCCCATGGAAAATTACATAGTTGACGCAGAGTTGGGTTTTAATCCATAAAAGGCATAAATCACCTAACAATCCTAAATTTTTTTGAACAACGTGGTTTAAAACATCCAGTGTGTGTATACGATCAAGTATGATGTTGTATTGATCAGGTAGTGTAAGGGTTACACCCGCTTCACAGACATTGACCGACCAAACTCCCCTTTTAATGCACCGCAAACAACCGCAAAGAGTTAATTTGCACAACCGCAAACTCCCCATTTGCACAAGGTTGGATACCAAGCTAGCCACGTCCCTGTGATGTCATTGAAGGTTTCTTCCTCCACCCAGCCACGTACAACACCAAGGGTCCCCGAAAGGTGAATTGAATTGATTTTTCGAACGGAGAGATGGTTAAAAAAACACTGGCTCCCTCCCCTTTGTTTTTATCCATGGTCACTGCGTCTGCGCCGTGCAATTTACTGTCACACCCCATATGAGTGGTATTTTCTGTAGTACTATTCTCATCAGTTTAATCCCTCTAACGTCCCCAATCTGGGGTCCATTTATTGAATTGATTTTTCGAATGGGGAGATGGTTAAAAAAACTTTGGCTCCCTCCACTCTGTTTTAATCCACGATCACTGCGTCTGCGCCGTGCAATTTACTGTCACACGCGATATGAGTGGTATTTTCTGTAGTACTATTCTCATCAGTTTAATCCCTCTAACGTCCCCAATCTGGGGTCCATTTATTAAATAGATTTTTCGAACGGGGAGATGGTTAAAAACGCTGGCTCCCTCCACTCTGTTTTAAACCACGGTGACTGCGTCTGTGCCGTGCAATTTACTGTCACACCCCATATGAGTGGTATTTTCTGTAGTACTATTCTCATCAGTTTAATCCCTGTTACATCCCGAATCTGGGGTCCATTTATTGAATTGATTTTTCGAACGGGGAGATGGTTAAAAAAACTGGCTCCCTCCACTCTGTTTTAATCCACGCTGACTGCGTCTGCGCCGTGCAGTTTACTGTCACACCCCATATGAGTGGTATTTTCTGTAGTACTATTCTCATCAGTTTAATCCCTGTTACATCCCGAATCTGGGGTCCATTTATTGAATTGATTTTTCGAACGGGGAGATGGTTAAAAAAACTGTCTCCCTCCACTCTGTTTTAATCCACGCTGACTGCGTCTGCGCCGTGCAATTTACTGTCACACCCGATATGAGTTGTATTTTCTGCACTACTATTCTCATCAGTTTAATCCCTGTTACATCCCCAATCTGGGGTCCATTTATTGAATTGATTTTTCGAATGGGGAGATAGTTAAAAAAATGGCTCCCTCCACTCTGTTTTAATCCACGATCACTGCGTCTGCGCCGTGCAATTTACTGTCACACCCCATATGAGTGGTATTTTCTGTAGTACTATTCTCATCAGTTTAATCCCTCTAACGTCCCCACTCTGGGGTCCATTTATTGAATTGATTTTTCGAACGGTGAGATGGTTAAGAAAACGCTGGCTCCCTACACTCTGTTTTAATCCACGGTCACTGCGTCTGTGCCGTGCAATTTACTGTCACACCCCATATGAGTGGTATTTTCTGTAGTACTATTCTCATCAGTTTAATCCCTGTTACATCCCATATCAGGGATTGCTTTTTGTGAAAAAAATTTTAGGCTGGGTACCTTCGACTGCCTTCACAGTGACAGACCAAACTCTCATACACCAAACTGAATTGATTTCAGGATCGGGAGATGGAAAAAGCAGCTTGGTCGGTCCTCTTACTCCCAAATTGGGGCACTGCGCGTGCACAGAGCAATGTGCTGTGACACCCTATATGAGTGGTGTCTTAACTAGAGATGAGCAAACTTTAAAAAAGGTTCGGTGTTCGGGTTGTGGTAATCGCCGCATCCCGTTATGGATTCCACTACCGCGGACTATCGCAGCATATGGAATCCATAAGGGGCGGCTTCCACGAACCCGAACTGTTGAACAGTCGAAGGACCTGGGGTGACGTCACCGTCATGTGATCAGTGCAGGGGCGTGGCTCAGTGCACAGTCTGTTCTTCCCCCAGCCACGTACAACACCATGGGTCCCAGATAGGTGACAACAACGAGCACCCTGGGGTGCCTGCTGTGGTTGGTCTTCCTCCTCCTCAAAGCCGCCACATTCCTCCTCTGAATCCTCTTCCTTATACTCCTCTTCCAGCGTTGCCACAGGTCCGCTAGCGATGATGACAAGGCTGTTTCTGGTGGTGATAGTGACCACAACTCTTCCTCTTCACGCTCATCTACAGCCTGATCCAGCACTCTTCGAAGGGCACGCTCAGGAAGAAAACAAATGGGATGAGGTCGCTGATGGTGCCTTCGGTGCGACTGACTAGGTTTGTCACCTCCTCAAAAGGACGCATGAGCCTACAGGCATTGCGCATGAGCGTCCAGTAACGTGGCAAAAAATTCCCAGCTCCGCAGAGGCTGTCCTAGCACCCCGGTCATACAAATACTCGTTGACGGCATTTTCTTGTTGGAGCAGGCGGTCGAACATTAGGAGTGTTGAATTCCAATGTGTCGGGCTGTCGCAAATCCAGCGCCTCACTGGCATGTTGTTTCACCGCTGAATATCGTAAAAGTGCGCCATGGCCGTGTAGGAACGCCTGAAATGGCCACACACCTTCCTGGCCTGCTTGAGGATGTCCTGTAAGCCTGGGTACTTAGACACAAAGCGTTGTACGATGAGATTCAACACATGTGCCATGCACGGCACATGTGACAACTTGCCCAAATTCAATGCCGACAACAAATTTGTTCCATTGTCACACACCACTTTGCCGATCTCCAGTTGGTGTGGGGTCAGCCACTGATCCACCTGTGCGTTCAGGGCGGACAGGAGTGCTGGTCCTGTGTGGCTCTCTGCTTTCAGGCAAGTCAACCCAAAGACAGCGTGACACTGTCGTATCCGGGATGTGGAATAGCCCCTGGGGAGCTGGGGGATTCAGTTGATGTGCAGCCAGGCGCCGCAGCAGATGAGGACTCAGCCGAGGAGGATATCGAAGAGGATGGAGTAGGAGTAGAGGAGGTGGCAGTAGGTCTGCCTGCAGGTCGTGGTGGTGTCACCAACTCTGCTGCGGAGCCACACATTCCATGCTTGTCAGCCGTCAGCAGGTTGACCCAATGTGCAGTGTACGTGATATACCTGCCCTGACCGTGCTTTGCAGACCAGGTATCAGTGGTCAGATGGACCCTTGCCCCAACACTGTATGCCAGAGATGCCATGACTTCCTTTTCAATGACATTGTAGAGGTTTGGGATTGCCTTTTTGAAAAAAATGTCGTCCGGGTACCTTCCACTGTGGTGTCCCAATAGCGTCAAATTTTTTGAAGGCCTCAGACTCCACCAGCTAGTATGGTATAATCTGGTGGGCTAAGAGTTCCGTCAAGCCAGCTGTCAGTCGCCGGGCAAGGGGGTGATTCTGTGACATTGGCTTCTACGCTCAAACATGTCCTTGACAGACACCTGACTGTGGGCAGATGAGCAGGAACTGCTGAAGGTGAGAGGCGGAGTGGCGGTTGGTTGAGAGGGGCAGGGAAGACAGCAGTGGTTGACGTGACTGAAGATGCTGGGCCAGGAGGAGCATGGTGGCTTTGAGTTCGTGTGCTGCTTGTACTCATGTGTTGATCCTATAGGCGTTTGTGATGTGAGATCATGTGCCTTCGCAAAGCAGTTGTACCGAGGTGGGTGTTGGACTTCCCACAAATCAGTTTCTTTTGGCACAGGTTGCAAATGGCATTGCTGTTATCAGAGGCAGACACACACAAAAATACCACACTGCTGAGCTTTGCAATGACGGCATTCTGGTGGTGGCAACAGCATGCGTTGACTGGCGTGCTGTCTGGCTGACCCCGGGTGCCGATACATGCTGTCTGACTGTGCCACTAACTCCTTGCGATGACCTCCCCTGCTTCCAACTCGTCTCCTCATTCTCTCTGTCTACCCTTCTGAACTTTCCCCTCTTCTTCTCTTCGAGCAGGCACCCATGTGGCATCCGTGGACACATGATCGTCATCATCCGCTTCACTTGTATCTGACACCTCAGCAAAGGAAGCAGCAGCGGGTACAACATCATCATCATCATCATCACACTGTACGTCCATGTGTGTAATCCTGCCTGCCTGAGACATATCCCTGTAATCTACATCAACTGGCAATAATGGTTGCGCATTACTAATTGCATCCAACTGATGTGTAAATAACTCCTTTGACGGATCAAGTGAAGCGGCTATTGTGGCTGTGGTGGTAGTGGTGGTGGTGGCGGCGGGCGGGTGTGTGGTAACTTGAAAGCAGTTGACCGAAGCTGAGCTGGAGGAGGATGGTGCGTCAAGATTCTTAGCGGAAGCTGTTGAAGATTGGGTGTCCTGTCTAAGCCAGTCAACTATGTCCTCAGAATTTTTCGGGTTCAGGAGTACGTGGCCTCTGAATACTAGGCATTATTCCAGGGTCAGTGGGAATCATAGCACCATGACCACGACGGCCCCTGCGGGGTGGCCTGCCTCTGCCTGTCATTTTTTTAGATAAGTGGTACTAGGTACTGCTAGGTACTGTGCCACCCGGTATTAGTGGTTGGCACTGGCAGTGGGCACACTGCAGTCTGTGGAAGTGGGCCTGACACACACTGGCAGCAGGCAAGCAACTGAAATTAAACTACTTTCTAAAAATGAAATGCCTTATTTATTGGCAAGCTACTGTGCCACCCGGTATCAGTGGTGGGCACTGGCATTGGGCACACTACAGTCAGTGGAAGTGGGCCTGACACACACTGGCAGCAGGCAAGCAAATGAATTTAGACTACTGTCTAAAAATTAAATGCCTTATTTATTGGCAAGCTACTGTGCCACCCGGTATCAGTGGTGGGCACTGGCAGTGGGCACACTACAGTCAGTGGAAGTGGGCCTGACACACACTGGCAGCAGGCAAGCAAATGAATTTAGACTACTGTCTAAAAATTAAATGCCTTATTTATCGGCAAGCTATTGTGCCACCCGATATCAGTGGTTGGCACTGGCAGTGGCCACACTACAGTCTGTGGAAGTGGGCCTGATACACACTGGCAGCAGGCAAGCAACTAAAATTAGACTAATGTGTAAAAATTAAATGCCTTATTTATCGGCAAGCTACTGTGCCACCCAGTATCAGTGGTGGGCACTGGCAGTGGGCACACTACAGTCAGTGTAAGTCGGCCTGACACACACTAGCAGGCAAGCAACTGAAATTACACTAAAGTGTAAAAATGAAATGCCTTTTTTATGCAAAGTCCTGTGCCACACGGGATGACAGGGGTGGGCACTGGCAGTGGGCACACTACAGTCAGTGGAAGTCGGCCTGACACACACTAGCAGGCAAGCAACTGAAATTACACTAAAGTGTAAAAATGAAATGCCTTTTTTGATGCAAAGTCCTGTGCCACACCGGATGACAGGGGTGGGCACTGGCAGTGGGCACACTACAGTCTGTGGGCCTACAGCTCCTCACACACAGGCAGGCCAGGCAACTGCAATATATATATATATTGAGAAGAAAAAAAAGCAGACTAATGTTGCAGCCCTAAAAGGGATTTTGGGGTGCTGTCAGGACGCTGTCCTTACAGCAGAGATCAGATGAGTCTTTCAGGACTGGAGTGGACACTGAATACCCTAGCCTAGCTATCGATTTCCCTATTAAATCAGCAACAACTACACTCTCCCTCCTCTCACTAAGACTGCAGCTTCCGAATGAATCTAAAATGGATGCTGTTCAGGAGATGGGAGGGTCTGGGAGGTAGGGTATGCTGCTGATTGGCTGGAATGTGTCTACTGACTGTGAGGCACAGGGTCAAAGTTTGCTCAATGATGATGTATAGGGGCGGACCGAACATCGCATGGGTTCGCCCGCTGCGGAGAACAAGCTATGTTCGCCGGGAACTGTTCGCCGGCGGATAGTTCGGGCCATCTCTACTGAAGAAAGCAGGAATCTTACTAGATGTACCCTTGTGAACAGGCACGTAGACAGAGACCATCCGCAATCCTCTCCTTCCTCTTTTCTCTCTTGATACCTGTCCTCAGCATCAAAAGAAGGTCGCAGACTGGTGCAGCACCCTGGACACACAGTTGCCCACACAATTTTTATTTACTTACAAGACTTCCACTTGCACACAAGCACATAATAATACACGCACTGCCCGATCCGGGTTTCACCTCCTGATGAAGCCAGTAGGCGAAACTCAGGTCGGGCAGTGCATGTTTTTTTTATATGTTCGTGTACAAGTGGATGTCTTGTGTATTAAAAAGAAAATTTTTTCATAGATAAAACTATTCGGACCCTTTTATTATACTTGATATTTAACTCTGGGGCCTCCTATTTGTATTATATTATATAATATAATATATAGAATTTTTATTGTATTTACTTTAGCACAAGGTCGCAGCATTACAAAATGTAAAATTTTTCTATTGATTTGTAGATTGTACTACATCCAAAGGCTAAAAAGACTATAAAAAGTACAGTTGTGTTTAAAATTATTCAACCCCCACTGAAATTGAGTGTTTTGGCCAGTTTGACATTGATTTTGATCATTTCAGTCATCTTGTTTACAATTAAATCAAAGAGGCACTTGTAAGTCAGACAAATTTAGCATAACATTTATAATGAAATAACCACAAATGTCTTTTCTGTGCTCACATCATTATCAGTTTTATTCAACCCCAAGTGACATTCAATCTTAGTACTTAGTACAACATCCTTTTCAAGTTATTACAGCTTTTAAACGTGAAGCATAGCTTGACACAAGTGTCTTGCAGCGATCTACGGGTATCTTCGCCCATTCTTCATGGGCAAAAGCCTCCAGTTCAGTCACATTCTTAGGCTTGCGCGCTGCAACTGCTTTCTTTAAGTCCCACCAGAGGTTCTCAATCGGATTTAAGTCTGGTGACTGCGATGGCCACTTCAAAATGTTCCAGCCTTTAATCTGCAACCATGCTCTAGTGGACTTGGAGGTATGCTTGGGATCATTGTCCTGTTAAAAGGTCCAATGTCTCCCAAGCCTCAGGTTTATGACGGACTGCATCACATTTTCATCCAATATCTCCTGGTACTGAAGACAATTCATGGTACCTTGCACACGCTGAAGCTTCCCTGTACCTGTAGAAGCAAAACAGCCCCAAAGCATGATTGACCCCACGCCATGCTTCACAGTAGGCAAGGTGTTCTTTTCTTCAAAGACCTTCCTCCTCCAAACATAGCGTTGATCCATGGGCCCAAACAGTTCAAATTTTGTTTCATCAGTCCACAGAACACTATCCCAAAACTTTTGTGGTTTGTCCACATGACTTTTGGCATACTGCAGTCAACTCTTCTTATTCTTTGGAGACAGCAAGGGGTGTGCCTGGGAGTTCTGGCATGGAGGCCTTCATTACGCAGTGTGCGCCTTATTGTCTGAGCTGAAACTTCAGTACCTTCATTACAAATCTTTTTCAGTTCCTCAGCAGTCACACGGGGACTTTTCTCCACTTCACGCTTCAGGTAGCGCACAGCAGTCGAAGTCAGCATCTTCTTTCTGCCACGACCAGGTAGCGTTTCAACATTGCCTTTTGCCTTGAATTTGCGAATTATGCTTCCTATGGTGTCTCTTGGTATGTTTAACATCTTTGCAATCTTCTTATAGCCATTGCCCTTCCTGTGAAGAGAAATCACCTCTTCTCTTGTCTTCCTGGACCATTCTCTTGACTTCACTATGTTTGTAAACACACCAGTAAATGTCTAGAAGGAGCTGAGTATCACAGTCATTTTAAATGTGCCGAATTGGTGCTTATTATGCTTGATTGCTGCTCCTTGACATCCACAGGTATTTTCAATACCTTATCGAAAACACTTGAATGAACCTTTGTTCTTAAGAGTGGTCGTCTTTAAGGGGTTGAATAATTGTGTCAATGAAGAAATCACAAAAAAAACATTTAATACTGTATTACAAAAACAATTGATGTCATTTTAGTTGCATTTGGTTCTTTAAAAAGTCCTTGTAAGATTTCATTCTAAACACAATTACAAATGTACACTAAATTCCCTAAAACCCTTTACAGCATTGGGGGTTGAATAATTTTGAACACAACTATATTATCATTTGAAGCATTTATGACATACAAATAGTTCATGATGTAAATCTCGGAGATATTTTACTGTTAGATCTCAGAAAATGAAAACATTTTAGCGTATCACAAATGCCACCTTGCACTAGGCATAACACAGTAGCAGTTTTGCACTGCTTGCTCCTTTAAGAGGCTTAAAAATAATTATATATTATATATATTAATATTATATTATATATATACTGTGTATATATATATTGTCACACAGTGAGAGGTTTGGTGGTAAAAAAAGCAGGTATTTTCCTCTCAGCCTGTGCTGCTGGGTTGATTGCAGCCAGGTGAGGGCAAATACTGGACCGGATTTTAGGTGCCGGTCCGGTTTTTTTGGGTTAATGCCTAGGTGCCTTTATAAGACAGCTGGGTTTTATGCAAACTCTCTCTCTGTGTTTGGGATCTGAGCCCTGTGCTGGGCTGAAGAGCTGAGACCTGTGTGTCAGAAGAGCAGGCCATTTAAAGACGGTCAGTGGACTTTTTGTGTTGCTGAGCATTCAGCCAGGTGTGAACTAACACCTAGGATTTGAGGTGATTTAACCTGGAAACTGCTGGTGTTCCGTGGAGCTCTCAGGGCTAGAAGCAAGAGCTTGCAAAGAGGCGTGCAGTCTGCCTGGAAGCCTGAGGTTGGACTTTCCTGCGGCTGGGCTGACAGCCGGGTGTGAACACGCACCTAAACCACACAGGTGAATTTGATTCAGTCTTGGACTTTTGTTTTGCCTCAAGTTTTTGCTGTGTGTGTGAAGTAACACTAAGTGACTGTTTTGAGTTTTGTTTGTGCAAGTGTGAAATAAAACACTGTTTGCTGCACTACCTGGACTCTCTTTGCCTCTATACTGCACCCGCACAGCTGTCTACCAGAGCAACTCCACACAATATATATATATATATATATATATATATATATATACACTAGCTGAAGGACCCGGCTTCGCCCGGATATAATTAATCTATTTCATTTTATGTTTCTGTGTGTTGTTAAAAGATATAGACAATATCCACTATAACAGTGATGATATCTAATATCTACAGCACCCCGCCACTTAAAACTGCCCCCCCCCACAGTGCCCCGTCCCTTAAAATGGGACCTCCACAGCAGCCTCCCCCTAACTTTGACCTTTACAGCAGCCTTTGACCTTTATAGAGTTTCACAGCACACCACCCCCTTGACAGTGATCTCCACAGGGGCTCGCCCCCTTAACAGTGGCCTTTACAGCATTCTGCCCGTTAACACTGAACTCCATAGTGGACCATTCTCTTAACTGTGACCTCCACAGCAGCCTGCCCTTAGGGTGGCCAGAGGTCCAGTTTTAGGCCGGACAGTCTGGTTTTCTGACTTTCTGTCCTCTGTCTGGCGCAGGGCCTGGATGGACACAGGGATGTAATTTTGAACAGCTCACTCTCAGACAGCAACACTGTGCTGTCTGAAGGTGAGCTGCAAGGAGAAAGTCACCCTCACTCCCACCTCTGCAGCTGACAGAAGTTGATTTTTAACTTCATTTTGTCAATCCCCATAAGCTGCGGAGGGGGGGTGGCTTAGCAGGGCCAATAAGTTGATTTTTATCTTTATTTTTTCAATCCCTGTTGGCTGAGTGGGAGAGGGCATGGCCTAAACAGATCAGGGTGTGTCCTTTTGAACAGCTCACTCTAAGACAGCAGCACGGTGCTGTCTGAGTGTGAGCTGCAGTGATAAACTCACCGTCCCTCCCATCTCTGCAGCTGACAGAAGTTGATTTTTAACTTTATTTTTTTGTGGGGGGTGGCGTGCCCTGATCAGATTGGGGGTTGTGGCTTAGCAGACCTAGAAATTGATTTTTAACCTTATTTTTTCAATCCCTGTTGGTTGAGTGGGAGGGAGCATGGTCTAACTGGATTGGGGGAATATCCTTTTGAACAGCTCACTCTAAGACAGCAGTACTGTTCTGTATGAATGTGAGCTGCGGGGAGAAAGTCACCGTCCCTCTCATCTCTGCAGCTGACAGAAGTTGATTTCTTTATTTTGTCAATCCCTGTCGGCTGAGGAGTGGGAGGGGGCATGGCCTAACGGTATCAGAGGTGTGGCTTATCGGGACTTGGGGGCGGGGTTTTAAAGGTGACTTGATTGGACACCCTAGTTGCCCCCTGAACTGTGACCTCCACAGCACTCTGTTCCCTAACAGTGTCATCCACAGCACCCTGCCCCTTTAAAGCTGACCTGCAGCAGTGAAGAGAAATGGCTAAGTTGTTATCGAACCTTTAGGAAATAAGGTACTAAGTGCTATAAGGCCATGGCTTTACTTCAGAAGCGATTATCCTAGTGACAGATTTCCTTTAAAACTCATCTGCAGCAGTGAAGAAACATAGCTGAGTTGCTATGGTTAACTGGAGTAAAACTGTGCGCGTGGAGACGAACTGCCAGCGAGCTTCTATTGGCAAATAAGGGTCATGTGACCAGTCTTCTATTGGCTAATGCATTTTTTGCGAATATCTCTAGAACGGTACGTCCCAGAGAGCTGAGACCTGGTCTAAAACCTTCCCGAACACCTGATGTACCTGTGGGCCAAATGTTATGATTGTAAATGCGACGGTGCAGATTCCTTTAGCGGACATAGATACACACATAAACTCAGCTTTATATTATATATATATATATATATATATATATATTGTGGTAAGGTGCAAGGTACTGTGGTCGACGGGAGGTACGTGTCACCGAGGTTCCTGGCCTCGGTGAGGTAAGAGCCGGATTTTTGGTGTGTCAGCAGCAGCTAGTGCTGCTTGACACCTTGCTATTTAGTTTGGCTGCAAAGCCAATCCGGGCCGGCTCTTACTGGGAGTAGGCAAAGAGTTGGGTGGGTGCCTACTCCCCACGGTCCAGGCCGGGTTTTCCCGGGCCTTTATAACACAGCCAGCAGCTGGGTGTGGAGAAGGTGATTATCCTGGAGCTGCTGTTAGGCTGGGGATTCATTTCAGTTTGGAAGTTCTCTGGGCAGGAAGCAAGAGCCCAGCAAGGAGGAGTGCAGACGACCTGGAAGCCTGACGTCGCTTGTCTTACGGCTGGACTGACAGCCAGGTGTGAACCTGCATCTAAAAACCTCCCAGGGGACTGGAGCCTGTTTTGGACTGTCTTGTTTTTCCGCTTGATTTCTTATGTGTGTGAATTAACACCAAGAGACTGTTTTATTTTGTGCAAGTGTGAATAAAACACTGTTTATTGCACTATCTAGACTCCCTGTTTTGCCTCTATACTGCACCCGCACTGCTATCTACCAGAGCGACTCCCCACATTTGGTGGAGGATGCGGGCATGCGCAGTGAGGCTGGCGTGAACGCCGAAGTTTGTTTTTGCTGGGCACGACTGGATGTCCTATATTCGGCCGGCAAAGTTGCAGCCTGTGTTCCCTGACAAAATGGAGGCGGCTGTGAAAGCTCTCATAGAGGCTAACGTGCAGCAGCGGGAGACCAACCAGCTACTGCTACAGCACGTGATGGCGTTACAAGCTGCAGGAGCGTCCCACCACATCCACGATGCCCGGAAAGCTGTCCGTGCAGCGATCCCTAAGATGACCCCCTCGGATGATGTGGAGACCTATCTGGCGGTGTTCGAGAAGGTGGCCGTGAGGGAGAAATTACCCTGAGAACAGTGGGCGGAGGTCGTCGCTCTGTTCCTGGCGTCTGGACCCCAGCAAGTATTTTTTGACTTAGCAGATGACCAGGCTGCTGATTATCCCACGGTGAAGGGGGAGATCCTGGCCAGACTGGGGGTAAACGTGTTGGTCCGGGCTCAGCGGGTCCACCAGTGGGACTTTAAAACGGCTGAACCCGCCAGGCCGCAGTACTATGAGTTGCTGCACAGGTTGCAAAAGTGGCTGCAGCCTGATGTTCTAAGTCCGACTGCTATGATGGACCGTCTGCTGGCCGACATGTTCTGGAGGGCCCTGCCTTACCCCCTTCAGCACTGGATTGGCCAGGTATCCCCCACTAATGCCCTGGAGATGGTCGACCTGGTGGAGCGTTACGAGGCCACCCGAAACCTGCAGGGGAGTCTTGCTGGGAAGGGGTCAGTCAAACCCCGGAGGCCTCCGCCCCAGTTCCGACGTCCGGCGACAGAGAGGCCAGCACGGAATGTACCCCCTGCGGATCCGCCTCCCGTGGTATGCTGGAGTTGTCAGGAGCCAGGCCACATCAGGGCCGACTGTCCGCATCGGGATGAGCCGATGGATGTGAACTATGGGGGGCGCCACTCCCTGTATGCACGGAAGCTGTGCGCAACTGGCACCCGTGAGGTGCAGGACAATAACCACCTGTGTCAGGTAGAGGTGGGAGATTTTCTGGCGGTGGCCCTGCTGGACTCCGGGAGTCTAGTCTCCCTGGTAAGGGCTGCCCTGGTACGGCCGGCGGAGTATACCGGCCGTAAACTCGGGGTCCTGTGCATCCACGGAGACCTAAAAGACTACCCCACTGCACTAGTGACTTGGTCCACAGCGGCTGGTAAGTGGACCCACGAGGTGGCTGTCGCTGCTAAACTCCCACATGAACTGATACTTGGGAGGGACTTCCCAGGTTTCCCGGCACTGTGGCCGGCGATAAAACTGTCTGATGGACCCGAGACAGGGGTAACCCTAGGAGAGTGGCCTGATACCACTGGAAGGCCAGAACCCTGGGCACCCGAGTCTGAAGGGCCAGCGGTAGGGGTGACCACTGCTCCAGCGGTAGAGGGGGAGACAACCCCACTGAGTGTAATGGTGGGAGACACGGAGGACTTGCCACCGGGACCTGAGTTGGCAGACCTCAATGTCTCCGGGGAAAATTTTGGGGCCGCACAACACCGGGACCAAACCCTAACCAGGGCCTGGGAAAGTGTCGTAATAATTGATGGTAAACCCCAGAAACCTGGGGCTGAATTAATGTTTCCGCGATTCATTGTTCTTCAGGATATGTTGTATCGGGTGAACCAAATCCGAGGTGAGCCTGTTGAACAGTTGGTGGTGCCCACAGCGTATCGCAAGCTGGTCATGGAGCTTGCCCACCAACATGTTCTTGGGGGACACCTGGGGTGGCAGAAAACGCAGGACCGCATACTGCAGCGGTTTTATTGGCCCAGTGTGTTCAAGGAGGTAGAAAATTATTGTAAGTCCTGTCCCACCTGTCAGATAAAAAGCCCCCAGCCACATTTCCGTAGTCCTCTGGTACCTCTTCCAATTATTGAGGTCCCGTTTGAGCGAATCGCTATGGATCTAATTGGGCCTGTACCAAAGTCTGCCAGGGGCCACCAACACATTCTGGTAGTTCTCGACTATGCCACTCGGTATCCGGAGGCGGTGCCTCTGCGACATACCTCAGCTAAGCTCATTGCCAAAGAGTTAATGGAAATGTTTTCCCGTGTGGGCCTACCAAAAGAGGTTCTGACAGACCAAGGGACCCCTTTTATGTCCAAAGTTATGAGGGAACTGTGTAAATTATTGCGTATAAAGCAATTGCGGACGTCCGTTTACCATCCCCACCCTTGACAGCAAGTTCCTAGCTAGGTGGCAGGGCCCCTATGAGGTGATCGAGAAGGTAGGAGAAGTAAATTACAAGGTACACCAGCCAGGGCGGCGCAAGCCGGAGCAGGTGTACCACGTGAATTTACTAAAGCCGTGGAAGGATAGGAACGCGACCGACAACAAAGCCCCCGGCCAGGGCTTCTGGGTGAGAAGGGTCCGGCCCTACAGTTTGAGGCCTGCGAAGCGGTAGCCACGGTAAAAATTGCAGACAGCCTGTCTTCCAAACAAGTTCAGGAAGTCAGGGAGTTCATCAGTCGGAACACGGATGTGTTCTCGGATCTCCCTGGCCGCACGTCTCTCATCCAACATGACATCATCACTGAGCCTCAGGCCAAGATCCGGTTAAAACCATACCGGGTACCCGAGGCTCGGCGACGGGCCATCGCGGAGGAAGTGCAATTAATGTTGAAGCTTGATGTCATTGAGGAGTCGAAAAGTGAGTGGGCAAGTCCCATAGTTCTAATACCCAAGCCGGATGGGTATATACAGTTGTGTTCAAAATTATTCAACCCCCAATGCTGTAAAGGGTTTTAGGGAATTTAGTGTACATTTGTAATTGTGTTTAGAATGAAATCTTACAAGGACTTTTTAAAGAACCAAATGCAACTAAAATGACATCAATTGTTTTTGTAATACAGTATTAAATGTTTTTTTGTGATTTCTTCATTGACACAATTATTCAACCCCTTAACCTCTTGCCGCCACGCTAACGCCGATGGGCGTCAGCGCGGCGGCTCTCTCAGGTCTCACTGCCGCCTATCGGCGTCATCTCGTGAGACCCGAGATTTCACATGAACGCGCGCGCGCCGTGCGCGCGCTGCTCATGTGATCGGAGCCGGACAACTGAAACTACAGCCTGCCAGCGCTGATCATGCGCTGGCAGGCTGTAGATGCGAAAAACGCATTTAAATCGCATATCAGACGCTGTTTTTTAAACAGCGCCTGATATGCCTGCTGTCTGCTGCCTGGTGGTCCCTTTGTTTGGGACCACCAGAGGAAACATAGGAAAAGTGCACCAATCACTACACACACCCCCCACCCCCCATCACTGATTAACCCCTGATCACCCATGTCACCCCCTGATCACCCCCTGTCACCCCCCTGTCACTAATCACCCCTACAGGCTCATTCAGACGTCCAGTATGTGTTTTATGGATCCATGGATCTGCGGATCCATGGATCTGCGGATCCGCAAAATACGGACACCGGCAATGAGCTTTCCGCATTTTGCAGATCCGCACAGATCTATATAGAAAATGCTTTTTCTTGTCCGCAATTGCGGACAAGAATAGGACATGTTCTATATTTTTGCGGAATGGAAGTGCAGACCCGGAAGCGCGGATCCGTAATTCCGGATCCGAGCGGGACAAAGTCTGTCCCCATAGAAATGAATGGGTCCGCAATTCCGTTCCGCAAACAGAATTTCGGACGTGTGAATGGGGCATAAGGGTCCCGTTATCACCGCCAGTTAGTTAGCTACTTGTTAGTTAGCTAGCGCCCACTGCACCGCAATCACTGATTTTGGCAGAGATTTTTTCATCCACATTGACCGATGCGAATGAAAAAATCTGTGCCGTTCATTTTTATTTTTTTTCAGCGCAGAGGCTGAACGGAAAAAAAAAATCTCATTACCCGTGTGCTCAATATAAGGAGAATCGCAGAAACTCCTAATGCTGGCCATACGTGTAATGATTGCGGAGACCCTCAAATGCCAGGGCAGTACAAAACCCCACATGTGACCCCATTTTAGAAAGAAGACACCCCAAGGTATTCCGTGAGGGGTATGGTGAGTTCATGCAAAATTTTATTTTTGTCACAAGTTAGTGGAATATGAGACTTTGTAAAAAAATATATATATATATATATATATATATATCAATTTCCGCTAACTTGTGTCAAAAATTTTTTTCTGTGAACTCGCCATGCCCCTCACAGAATATCTTGGGGTGTCTTCTTTCCACAATGGGGTCACATGTGGGGTATTTATACTGCCCTGGCATTTTAGGGTCCTAAAGCGTGAGAATCCAAATACGTAAAAATGCCCTGTGAAATCCTAAAGGTACTCATTGGCTTTAGGGCCTTTGCGCATCTTGGCTGCAAAAAGTGTCACACATGTGGTATCGCCGTACTCAGAGAAGTAGGGCAATGTGTTTTGGGTGTATTTTTACATATACCCATGCTGCGTGTGAGAAATATCTCTGTAAATGACAACTTTTAAAAATTTTTATTCAAAGTTGGCAATTTACAGAGATATTTCTTCACTCCAGTATGGGTATATGTAAAAATACACCCCAAAACACATTGCCCTACTTCTCCTGAGTACGGCGATACCACATGAGTGACACTTTTTGCAGCCAAGATGCGCAAAGGGGCCCTAAAACCAATGAGTACCTTTAGGATTTCACAGGGCATTTTTACGCATTTGATTCTCACGCTTTAGGTTCCCTAAAATGCCAGGTGAGTATAAATACCCCACATGTGACCCCATTTTGGAAAGAAGACACCCCAAGGTATTCCGTGAGGGGCATGGCGAGTTCACAGAATTTTTTTTTTGGCACAAGTTAGCGGAAATTGATATATTTTTATTTTTTTATTTTGTTTTTTACAAAGTCTCATATTGCACTAACTTGTGACAAAAATTAAATTTTACATGAACTCACCATACCCCTCACGGAATACCTTGGGGTGTCTTCTTTCTAAAATGGGGTCACATGTGGGGTATTTATACTGTCCTGGCATTTTAGGGGCCCCTAAAGCGTGAGAAGAAGTCTGGAATCCAAATGCGTAAAATGCCCTGTGAAATCCTAAAGGTACTCATTGGAATTAGGGCCCTTTGCAGCATCCAGGCTGCAAAAGTGTCACACATGTGGATCGCCGTACTCAGGAGAGTGGGCAATGTGTTTTGGGGTGTATTTTATATATACCCTGCTGGGTGTGAGAAATATCTCTGTAAACGACAATTTTTAAATTTTTTTATACAAATTTGACAATTTACAGAGATATTTCTCTCACCCAACATGGGTATATGTAAAAATACACCCCAAAACACATTGCCCTACTTCTCCTGAGTACGGCGATACCACATGAGTGACACTTTTTGCAGCCAAGATGCGCAAAGGGGCCCTAAAACCAATGAGTACCTTTAGGATTTCACAGGGCATTTTTACGCATTTGGATTCTCACGCTTTAGGTTCCCTAAAATGCCAGGTGAGTATAAATACCCCACATGTGACCCCATTTTGGAAAGAAGACACCCCAAGGTATTCCGTGAGGGGCATGGCGAGTTCACAGAATTTTTTTTTTTGGCACAAGTTAGCGGAAATTGATATATTTTTATTTTTTTATTTTGTTTTTTACAAAGTCTCATATTGCACTAACTTGTGACAAAAATTAAATTTTACATGAACTCACCATACCCCTCACGGAATACCTTGGGGTGTCTTCTTTCTAAAATGGGGTCACATGTGGGGTATTTATACTGTCCTGGCATTTTAGGGGCCCCTAAAGCGTGAGAAGAAGTCTGGAATCCAAATGCGTAAAAATGCCCTGTGAAATCCTAAAGGTACTCATTGGAATTAGGGCCTTTGCTACCCAGGCTGCAAAAAGTGTCACACATAGTATCGCCGTACTCAGGAGAAGTGGGCAATGTGTTTTGGGGTGTATTTTATATATACCTCTGCTGGTGTGAGAAATATCTCTGTAAACGACAATTTTTAAATTTTTTTATACAAATTTGACAATTTACAGAGATATTTCTCTCACCCAACATGGGTATATGTAAAAATACACCCCAAAACACATTGCCCTACTTCTCCTGAGTACGGCGATACCACATGAGTGCCACTTTTTGCAGCCTGGGTCCGCAAAGGGGCCCTAAAACCAATGAGTACCTTTAGCTTTTACATGGCTGCTCACAATTTAGCCCCGCCCAAAATGCCAGAACAGTACAAACACCCCACAAATGACCCCATTTCGGAAAGTAGACACCCCAAGGTATTCACTGAGGGGCATAATGAGCCCGTATGAGATTTTTTTTTTTTTGCCAGAAGTTAGCAGAAATGGAAACTTTATTATTATTTTTTTCCTCAGAAAGTGTCATTTTCCGCTAACTTGTGAAAAAATGAAATGATACATGAACTCACCATGCCCCCTGCGAATACTTTGGGGTGTCTTCTTTCTAAAATGGTGTCATTTGGGGGTATTTATACTATCCTGGCATTCTAGCACCTGAAGAAACATGACAGGCGCTCAGAAAGTCAGAGCTGCTTCAAAATGCCGAAATTCACTTTTTTGCACCATAGTTTGTAAATGCTATAACTTTTACCCAAACCAATAAATATACACTTATTGGATTTTTTTTTATCAAAGACATGTAGAACAATACATTTAGAGAAAAATTTATGTAGAAATGTAGTTTTTTTAAAAAAATTTTACAACAGAAAGTGAAAAATGTCATTTTTTTGCAAAAATGTAGTTAAATTTTTATTAATAGCAAAAAAAGTAAAAATGTCAGCAACAATGAAATACCACCAAATGAAAGCTCTATTAGTGAGAAGAAAAGGAGGTAAAATTAATTTGGGTGGTAAGTTGCATGACGGAGCAATAAACGGTGAAAGTAGTGTAGTGCGGATTTGTAAAAAAGGGCCTGGTCACTAGGGGGGTATAAACCTGTGGTCTTCAAGTGGTTAAAGACTACCACTATTAAGAACAGAGGTTCATTCAAGTGTTTTTGATCAGGTATTGAAAACACCTGTGGATGTCAAGGAGCAGCAATCAAGCATAATAAGCACCAATTAGGCAGATTTCAAATGACTGTGATCCTCAGCTCCTTCTAGACATTTACTGGTGTGTTTACAAACATAGTAAAGTCAAGAGAATGGTCCACGAAGACAAGAGAAGAGGTGATATCTCTTCACAGGAAGGGCAATGGCTATAAGAAGATTGCAAAGATGTTAAACATACCAAGAGACACCATAGGAAGCATCATTCGCAAATTCAAGGCAAAGGGCACTGTTGAAACGCTACCTGGTCGTGGCAGAAAGAAGATGCTGACTTCGACTGCTGTGCGCTACCTGAAGCGCAAAGTGGAGAAAAGTCCCCGTGTGACTACTGAGGAACTGAAAAAAGATTTGTCAGATGCGGGTACTGAAGTTTCAGCCCAGACAATAAGGCGCACACTGCGTAATTAAGGCTTCCATGCCAGAACTCCCAGGCACACCCCCTTGCTGTCTCCAAAGAATAAGAAGAGTCGACTGCAGTATGCCAAAAGTCATGTGGACAAACCACAAAAGTTTTGGGATAGTGTTCTGTGGACTGATGAAACAAAATTAGAACTGTTTGGGCCTATGGATCAACGCTATGTTTGGAGGAGGAAGAACAAGGCCTATGAAGAAAAGAACACCTTGCCTACTGTAAAGCATGGCGGGGGTCAATCATGCTTTGGGGCTGTTTTGCTTCTACAGGTACAGGGAAGCTTCAGGGTGTGCAAGGTACCATGAATTCTCTTCAGTACCAGGAGATATTGGATGAAAATGTGATGCAGTCCATCACAAACCTGAGGCTTGGGAGACGTTGGACCTTTCAACAGGACAATGATCCCAAGCATACCTCCAGTCCACTAGAGCATGGTTGCAGATTAAAGGCTGGAACATTTTGAAGTGGCCATCGCAGTCACCAGACTTAAATCGGATTGAGAACCTCTGGTGGAACTTAAAGAAAGCAGTTGCAGCGCACAAGCTTAAGAATGTGACTGAACTGGAGGCTTTTGCCCATGAAGAATGGGCGAAGATACCCGTAGATCGCTGCAACACACTTGTGTCAAGCTATGCTTCACGTTTAAAAGCTGTTATAACTGGAAAAGGATGTTGTACTAAGTACTAAGATTGAATGTCACTTGGGGGTTGAATAAAACTGATAATGATGTGAGCACAGAAAAGACATTTGTGGGCCAAACCCTTTAATTCAGCGTGCAGGACTATATTTTTAATAAATCATATGGATCAATGAACTGTAGTATATTTTAAAAATCAAGCAAGCAGCACATTTCTGAGAGTTATCATACATAGCTGCATCACGTCACAAGATGATGTTTTTAATCCTAATAGAACTAATTGTAATATTAGCAGGCAAAATAAGAATGCATTTGTTAATGCTCCTGGGAGAGAAAACCCAGAGCATAATAAATCATGTTAAAGAGTAAAGGAGATGGCCATTTGTCTTCTGAACCTTGGAATGGAGTATAATATAACCAAGGACTATACAGTAACTGCGGCTATAATCACAGCTCAAGGCTAAAAGTTGCCATTTTTCTGGCTAACAATGGAATCTCTCATCTGTGAAATACATAAGTCTTGATATTAACATTTGCTACTAACTATGCATTTTAAGTACTCTGCTACTGCATTACAGAAAAAGCCATGTACTGCTTCTTTCTCCAGTCTTATTAAACATTTGACAAAAGATAGTAGTTCAAATTAAGGGGATCATACATTCATGTGAATATAGGTAATCTACTAAGTCTTGCTTAACCTCCCATTAAACAGTGGCCCTAAATGTACCTATTATGCTCTACTTGAAAAATAGAGACTTTTCACCCGGAAAAGTAATGTGACGCTTCGGTGTTGTCAGAAAACACCACACCGAGCAAAGGAGGGAAAGGGGATACTGCAATAAGGCCTGGAAACTAGGAAAGTAGAATGGACACCTCCTAGAGAAAACCCTAACTCCAGTCTTAACAGACTACCAGTATGAACAGGGCCCATAGGTAGGCAAGTTCATACACCGTATACCTAGAATCCTATCTTACCCTATAGGACCCTGGAACTAATGTCAGGACTGAGTTTACTTGTTACTCCAAAGGGAAAGACAAACAGGAGTCTCCATCAGGCCTAATGACAAACAATATGGAAAGGCAACACACACATATATATAAACAAAATGCAAAAGGAAAAGGAAACACTTATCTTCAATAAGCACCAGGAACTCAGCCGAGAACAAAACACAAGCTAACCACAAGTCCGACAGAAGCTATACACCTTAAAGCCTAGTGGGAGAGAAGGTAGAATGACCACAGTAGCCACTCCTGGGGAAAGAAGGTGTGTCAAGCACCAGAAACAACACAGACATCATTTGATCCAAATAGAAAACATGTCAGATCAAACCACATGTTGCCAGTCTCACAGATATCCTGCCAACTGTCGCTGGAGTCTGTGTGCCTCGGTACGTCCATGACAAGTGAAAGCCTATGGTAGAACCTGTCCTTTCCATTTCATACACCATGACGGCCACAAAGAGAGATTGACCCTTGACCTCTGTAGGGGCAGGAACACATGGAGAGTTTAAATTCCCCACCCCCCTCTCCACCCTCAGTGTTTTCCTGCCCCTACGGGGGCCAACACGTGGAGAATCCCTCTGGGATAACCAATTTGGGGACCTATGGAGGATTACCTTTATTTTTTCCTTCAGGTCCTGAAGATCTCCGGCTGCCCTCCGGATGCAGGGGCGGAAGCTGGGCAGCCTGGAGCAACGGGGCCCCTCGGCTCGGCTTATGCTGGGTCCTGCGGTCCCCCCCTCCCGTTTCCCCAGACCTCCTCCCTGTCTCTGGGAGCAGTCCGGGCGGCCGCATGTCTCAGGGAGACGCCGCATCCGCAGCGTTCTCCCCGCTATACACCAACGAGGCTGCGGCTGATAGGGGTGGTGCTGCGGCATACTAAGGAGCGGCCCGCGCTCGGTCGCTCTTTATCAAACAGCGCATGCGCGGGCCGACGGACAGGAGGCGCGGGCGGATGACGTCACTGGCGCTCTATGGTGACGTCAGACGCCGGGAAAATTCAAAATCCTTGTGGTTCCCAGCCAGATGATCGCTGCTGTGCCACCATGGAGACCCCTACTCCTCGTCCAGAGCTGACAGAGTCCTCATCTACCTGTGCAGTGAGTCCCCCTCTGGGGCCAGGCTAATTTTTATAATCTGGTCATGCTTTTCCTGTAAAGATTGTTTGGTGTTAATCATGGGGCTCTTCTTTCGTTGTTCCTTCCAGGCTAAGGATTCTAAGCCTCGGCCAAGAACTGCAAAATGTAATGCCTGTTCTAAGAAGCTTCCAGAAGACTATAAAAAAAGACTATGTAAAGCTTGTATATCTGAACTCTGGAGGGAGGAGCAACCAAACATTCTATCTGAAATGAAGACGTTAATTCAGGACGAGATTAAATCCTCATTGGCGTCTCTTTCTACTCCTTCAAATCCCCCTATTCCGTCAAAAAAACGGAGGTTGTCTGCAATCTCCTCCTCTGAGGCGGAGGACGCAGATATTGCTTCAGTATCCTCCAGACAAGGTGATGGGGACCCGGTGTCAGAAGGAGAGGTTATTGAAGAGGACAAAAATATTTTTTCTCCTCAGATGAGTTGGAGGACTTATTAAGGGCCGTCAGGTCCACTATGGGAATAGAGGATACTCCTAAGCCACGCACGGTTCAGGACGAGATGTTTGGGGGACTAAGATCAAAAATCCTTAGTTTTCCCAATTAACGAGAACATCCAGGAGATGATTCTGAATGAGTGGTTGGATCCAGAGAAAAGGCTTGGAGTACCTAAAGATTTTCGTAATAGGTTGTGCTTCGACCAGTCTGAAGTTAAGATCTTTGATGAAATCCCGAAAATAGATATACAGGTAGCAAAGGTGGTTAAAAAGATATCTCTACCTTTTGAGGACTCCTCCCAACTCAGTGATCCCATGAACAGAAAGGCAGATGGTATGCTTAAAAAATCCTGGGAGGCGGCCATGTTCGGCATCAAAACAAACATCTCCGCCACTTCTGTAGCTCGGGCCATGTACATCTGGCTAGGAAAGTTAGATGACCACCTTAAAAATAGGACCTCCAGAGAAGAAATTAGGGATTCCATACCACTTCTCCGTTCTGCTACCGCTTTTTTAGCAGATGCCTCCGCGGAGTCTATTAGATTTTCCGCCATGGAGGCAGCCTTTTCCAATACTGCCAGAAGGGCATTATGGATGAAGGCCTGGTCAGGCGACAAGGCCTCCAAATCCAAGCTCTGCTCTATTCCTTTTTCAGGAGAATTTGTCTTTGGTCCTACTTTAGACAAAATTCTTGAAAAAGCAGCAGATAAAAAGAAGGGGTTTCCTGAAGAAAGAGAAGCAAGAAAGAAGCCCTTTCGTCAGTACCAGCCCCAGCAGAAGAGCTACAGGGGAAAGGGTAAAACCGGTAGATGGAGCTACCCCAAAGGAGGAAAAGGTAGAGGCTTCATTCTTAACCCCCAGAACAGGCCTTCAAAACAATGACGCCAGGGTAGGGGGCAGACTAAAAATTACTTTCCTGCCTGGAAGGAAGTAACATCAAACCCTTGGGCCTTAAACATAATCTCCCGGGGTTACAGAATAGAATTTACGTCAGCCCCCCAGGAGGTTTCACATTTCAACCCAGAAGGGGAAGATTTAAAAAGAATTTGGTCAGGTGTTCAGGACATGTTATCACTGGGGGTGGTCAGAACAGTCCCAGATCCAGAAAAAGGAAAGGGTTTTACTCCAACCTCTTCCTAGTCAGGAAACCAGACCAGTCCTTTCGAACCATAATAAACCTGAAGCCATTAAACAGGTTTATCCTGTACAAGCGGTTCAAGATGGAAACGATCACTTCCACAATTCCATTGATCCGAGAGGGAACATTCATGTCGTCCATCGACCTCAAGGATGCTTATTACCATGTCCCAATACATCCTGGCTCCCAGAAGTTTCTACGGTTTGCACTAAGAGATCAAGAAAGGGTCGTCCATCATTTCCAATATGTCGCACTTCCCTTTGGCATCTCTTCCGCGCCTCGTATCTTTACGAAGCTAGTAGTAGAGATGGTTGCTTCCCTCTGTCAACAAGGGGTAAATATCATACCATATTTAGACGATTTCCTTATTCTAGGAGAAACCGTAACAGAAAATCACAGAGCAACCTCAAAGTTCTCGGAGACTCTAAGTTCTCTGGGGTGGTTAATAAACGAGAAGAAATCGTCTCTAGATCCATCCATGAGGAAGAGGTTTCTGGGTATGGAACTGGACTCCATCTCTCAGAAGACCTTTTTACCAGTAGACAAGGTAAACTCTCTAATAGACAGGATAGGTTCCTTTCAGAAGACCAAGAGATGTTCTATCAGAGAGGCCATGAGCATACTGGGAAGCTTAACAGCTTGCATTCCAGCGGTTCCGTGGTGCCAAAGTCACACGAGGATGATCCAAAATTGGATCTTGGGTCAATGGAACAAAAAGCAAGCAGACCTGGACAGAATAGTACACATACCCCCAAGCATAAAGACAGACTTAGGCTGGTGGCGAAAAAAGGAAAATCTTATAAAGGGTCTAGATTGGCAGAGGCAACCGGAGATGCCAGTATGACTGGATGGGGGGCAAAGATCGAAAGAAGTTACTTCCAGGGGACCTGGCCAGAGCACATATCTCAGAAATCGTCCAATTTCCGCGAGCTTTATGCAGTTCTGAAAGCCATCTTCCAAGGAGAGGCATTACTAAGAAACCATCACTTGAAGATCCTATCGGACAACACCACGACGGTGGCATACTTAAAACACCAAGGGGGCACACGGTCAAAGGAACTAGGAGATATCGCAAGAAGAATCTTCTCATGGGTGGAAGAGAATGTCTTGTCCATCACGGCAGTGCACCTCAAAGGAAGCGAAAATCTGACTGCAGACTTCCTAAGCAGAGAGCAGATAGACCATTCAGAGTGGTCCCTGAACAGGGATATTTTTCTAAAAATAACATCAATTTGGGGACAGCCGGAGATAGATCTCTTTGCTTCCAGAAAAAACACTCAACTGGAAGCGTTCTGCTCCCTAAATCCAAGGGACAAGCCTTGGGCAACGGATGCGTTTTCAGTAAGGTGGGAGTGGAGGCTAGCCTATGCATTCCCTCTAATTCCACTGTTACCGAAAGTCATTCAGAAGGTTCAGGAGGAACCTATAACCCTAGTTCTGGTAGCTCCTCTTTGGCCAAAGAGAAGTTGGTTCTCATCTCTACACCAACTCTCCCTGGAGAATCCTTGGGAGATCCCCTATCAGCAGGACATGTTACTTCAGGGTCCACTTCTCCACCCCAACCCAAGGATATTCAGTTTAGCGGTCTGGATCCTGAGGGGGAGACATTGAGAAAGAAGGGCCTTTCAGACAGAGTTATCCTGACTCTCAAGGCTAGCAGGAAGAAAGTCACCTCGACAATATATCTTAAGATATGGAAGCGGTACTGTTCCTGGTTGGGTACCCAGTCCCCAGATACATCTTCCCCTCCCGTGCACAAGATTCTAGATTTCCTTCAGAACGGCCTAGAATTAGGGTTAAGACCCAGCACCCTAAAAGTTCAAATATCCGCTTTAAGCAGTTTTTATGATTGCTCCCTGGCGGACCACAGGTGGATCAGACGGTTTATTAGGGCTGCAGCGAGACTGAGACCCTCACTGAGATCTAATATTCCATCTTGGGATTTAAATACAGTCCTTCAAGGTCTAGCTAGTCCCCCGTTTACACCCTTAGAGGACATCTCCTTGAAACATCTGTCCCTAAAGACGGCTTTTCTTATAGCCATAACATCTGCTAGGCGTATAGGAGAACTCCAGGCCCTCTCCTGCAAAGAACCCTACTTGCAGATCAGGGAGGACCATGTCAAATTGAAACTTGATCCAGGTTTCCTTCCTAAGGTGGTTTCCGATTTCCATCGTAATCAGGAGATATTTCTTCCCTCTTTCCCCATATCTCAGAACGAGGTTGAGTTTTCTCACTTAGATGTTAGGGACACAGTCATCAGATACCTGGAAGCATCTAAGGACTTTAGGATAGATAATAACCTTTTTATCCAGTTTTCAGGTAGAAACAAGGGTAGAAAACTCTCAAAAGCCTCTATAGCCAGTGTGGTAAGGTGCAGGGTGCCGTCGTGGATGGCAGGTATGTGTCACCGAGGTTCATAGCCTCGGTGAGGTAAGAGCCCGTTTTTGTTGATGTCAGCAGCAGCTAGTGCTACTGACAGAGTTTAAATAGCATGGCTGCAAAGCCGATCCGGGCTGGCTCTTACTGGGAGCAGCTAAAGTGTAGGGTGGGTGGCTGCTCCCCACGACCCAGTCCTGGTTTTGGGCTGGGTTTAAAAGCTCAGCCAGCTCAGCAGCTGGAAGTGGTGATTATCCTGGAGCTGCTAACAGGGCTGAGGAGTTCTCTGTCCTGGAGGAAAGAGCTCAGCAAGGAGGTGTTTTGTTCCTGGCTACCTGAAGCTGGATTCTCCTGCGGCTGGGCCGACAGCGTGGTGCGAACCTGCACCTACACCTCCCAGGTGACTGAACCTGTGTTGGCCTGTTTTTGTTTTGCCACGTTATTTCCGTTGTGTGTGAACTGTCACCAAAGAGACTGTTTTTCATTTATGGTGTGCAAGTGTGAATAAAACACTGTTTGTTGCACAATCTGGACTCCTTGTTTTGCCTCTAAACTGCACCCGCACCGCTGTCTACCAGAGCGACTCCCCACATTTGGTGTCGGATGCGGGCATGCGCAGTGAGGCTGGCGTGAACGCCGAAGTTTTGTTTTTCTAAAGTGCATGGAATATATTAAGCCAGCAAAGCTGCAAGCATGAGTTTCTGGCAACATGGAGGCTGCTGTGAAGGCTCTCATAGAGGCTAACGTGCAGCAGCGGGAGACCAACCAACTACTGCTACAACATGTGATGGCGTTACAGGCGGCAGGAGCGTCCCACCACGTCCATGATGCCCGGAAAGCGGTCCGTGCGGCGATCCCAAAAATGACCCCGCAGACGACGTTGAGACGTACCTGGCGGTTTTTGAGAAGGTCGCCGTGAGGGAAAAGCTACCCCGTGACCAGTGGGCCGAGGTGGTTGCTCCGCTCCTGGCATCCGGACCCCAGCAAGTTTTTTTGATTTGGCAGACGACCAGGCTGCTGACTATTCCACGGTGAAGGGGAGATCCTGGCCAGACTGGGGGTAAACGTGTTGGTCCGGGCTCAGCGGGTCCACCAGTGGGACTTCAAAGTGGCTGAACCCGCCAGGCCGCAGTACTATGAGTTGCTGCACAGGTTGCAAAAATGGCTGCAGCCTGAGGTTCTAAGTCCAACTGCTATGCTGGACCGGCTGCTGGCTGACATGTTTTGGAGGGCCTTGCCTTACCCCCTTCAACACTGGATCGGCCAGGTATCCCCACCAATGCCCTTGAGATGGTCGACCTGGTGGAGCGATATGAGGCCACCAGAAACCTGCAGGGGGTTCTTTTGGGAGGGGGCCAGTCAAACCCCGGAAATCTCCACCCCAGTCCCGGCGGCCGGCCAAACCCGCCCGGGATGTACCTCTTGCAGATCCGTCCCCAGTGGTCTGCTGGCAGTGTCGGGAGCCTGGACACATAAGGGCCAACTGTCCACAGTGGGGGAACCCATGGAGACTAATTATGGGTACCGGGCTTCCATGTATGCCCGGAGACTGTGTGCGACCGGCATCCCCGGGACAATAGACAATCGTCATCTGTGCCAGGTGCAAGTCGGGGATAACCTGGCAGTGGCGCTGTTGGACTCAGGGAGCCTGGTAACCCTGGTAAGTGCTGCCCTGGTACAGCCCACCCAGTATACGGGCCGGACAGTGGGTGTGGTGTGCATACACGGAGACTTAAAGGACTATCCCACTGCTGTAATGTCTCTGTCCACGGCGGTCGGCACCTGGACTTGTGAAGTGGCGATCTCCACAAAGCTGCCCTATGAACTAATAATTGGGAGAGACTTCCTGGTTTTCCGTCACTGTGGCCTGAGATGAAAGTGACTAATAGCCCTGAGACAGGGGTAACCCTAGCAGAGTGGCCTGATACCCCTGGAAGGCCAGAACCCTGGGAGCCCGAGTCTGAAGGGCCAGCGGTAGGGGTGACCACTGCTGCAGCGGTAGTGGGGGAGACAACCCCACTGAGTGTAATGGTGGGAGACACGGAGGACTTGCCACCGGGACCTGAGTTGGCAGAACTCAATGTCTCCGGGGAAAACTTTGGGACCGCACAACACCGGGACCAAACCCTAACCAGGGCCTGGGAGAATGTGCTGGAAATTGATGGTAAACCCCAGAAACCAGGGGCTGAATTAATGTTCCCACGATTTATTGTTCTGCAGGATATGTTGTATCGGGTGAACCAAATCCGAGGTGAACTTGTTGAACAGTTGGTGGTGCCCACAGCGTATCGCAAGCTTGTCATGGAGCTTGCCCACCAACATGTTCTTGGGGGACACCTGGGGTGGCAGAAAACCCAGGACCGCATACTGCAGCGGTTTTATTGGCCCAGTGTGTTCAAGGAAGTAGAAAATTATTGTAAGTCCTGTCCAACCTGTCAGGTAACTAGCCCCCAGCCACATTTCCGTAGTCCTCTGGTACCCCTGCCAATTATTGAAGTACCGTTTGAGCGAATTGCTATGGATTTAATTGGGCCTGTACCAAAGTCTGCTAGGGGCCACCAACACATTCTGGTAGTTCTCGACTATGCCACTCGGTATCCGGAGGCGGTGCCTCTGCGACATACCTCAGCTAAGCTCATTGCCAAAGAGTTAATGGAGATGTTTTCCCGTGTGGGCCTGCCAAAAGAGGTTCTGACAGACCAAGGGACCCCTTTTATGTCCAAAGTAATGAAGGAACTGTGTAAATTGTTGCGTATAAAGCAGTTACGGACGTCCGTTTACCATCCGCAAACAGACGGTCTTGTTGAGAGGTTTAACCAAACTCTAAAAAATATGTTAAAAAGGGTGGTGTCTAGAGATGGGAAGGACTGGGATCTGCTTCTGCCCTATCTCATGTTCGCAGTGCGAGAGGTGCCCCAGGCCTCTACTGGGTTCTCGCCCTTCGAACTGCTTTATGGCAGACACCCTCGGGGCCTGTTGGATATCGCCAAGGAAGCATGGGAACAACAGCCTGTCCCCCACAAAAGTGTCATTGAGTATGTCGCCCAGATGCAGGAACGGATGGAAAGGGTGTTGCCCTTGGTCCGGGAGCATATGGAGGCAGCGCAACAAGCCCAGAGTAGGGTGTACAATCGCCAGGCTCGGGTACGGGACTTCAATCCGGGAGATCGGGTTTTGGTTCTGGTACCCTTGACAGCAAATTCCTAGCTAGGTGGCAGGGCCCCTATGAGGTGATCGAGAAGGTAGGGGAAGTGAATTACAAGGTACACCAGCCAGGGCGGCGCAAGCCGGAGCAGGTGTACCACGTGAATTTACTTAAGCCGTGGAAAGATAGGGACGCGGCCGACGGCCACAGCCCCCGGCCAGGGCTTCTAGGTGAAAAGGGTCCAGCCCCACAGTTCGAGGCCTGTGAAGCCGTAACCACGGTAAAAATTGCAGACAGCCTGTCTTCCAAACAAGTTCAGGAAGTCAGGGAGTTCCTCAGTCGGAACACGGATGTGTTCTCGGACCTCCCTGGCCGCACATCTCTCATCCGACATGACATCGTCACTGAGCCTCAGGCCAAGGTCCGGTTAAAACCATACCGGGTACCCGAGGCTCGGCGGCGGGCCATCGCGGAGGAAGTGCAGTTAATGTTGCAGCTCGATGTCATTGAGGAGTCGAAAAGTGAGTGGGCCAGTCCCATAGTCCTAATACCCAAGCCGGATGGGACGTTGCGGTTCTGCAACGACTTTCGCAAGTTAAATGAAGTATCCAAGTTTGACGCGTATCCCATGCCCCGAGTAGACGAGCTTGTTGAAAATTTAGGACAAGCCCGTTATTTTTCTGTGCTGGACCTCACTAAAGGGTACTGGCAGGTACCCTTAACGGAGGCGGCTAAGGAAAAACCGCGTTTGTTACCCGCAGGGCCTGTATCACTACAAGGTGTTACCCTTTGGCCTGCATGGCGCCCCCGCCACTTTCCAGAGGTTAATGGACATAGTGCTGCGACCACATCGTCGGTACGCCTCGGCCTACTTAGATGATGTAGTCATCCACAGCACCGACTGGGAAAGCCATTTACCCAAGGTGCAGGCGGTAGTGGATGCCCTGAGGAAAGCTGGACTAACCGCCAATCCAAAAAGTGTTCGATTGGGTTGGAAGAGACCAAATATCTGGGATATGTAATTGGGCGGGAGTCATCAAACCTCAGGTAACTAAGGTAGAGGCCATTCGTAGCTGGCCCCGACCGGTCACCACCAGGCAGGTAAAGTCGTTCCTGGGGATTGTAGGATACTACATGAGGTTTGTGCCCCACTTTGCCACAATAGCAGCGCCATTGACAGACCTGTTGAAGGGGCGAAAGTCTGGGAGGGTTAGCTGGAGTGAGAAGGCGGAGGAGGCTTTCTCCGCGTTGAAGTCGGCCCTGTGTGGGTCCCCGGTTTTGGTGACACCCGACTTCAACAAGGAGTTTGTCGTACAGACCGACGCCTCGGAGGTAGGCCTCGGTGCGGTACTGTCGCAGGAGGTCAACGGGAAGAACATCCCGTTGTCTTCCTGAGCCGTAAGCTCAGTCCCGCCGAGTCCAGATATAGTATAGTGGAGAGGGAGTGCCTGGCTATCAAGTGGGCACTCGAATCTCTCCGCTACTACCTGTTAGGGAGGAGGTTCCGTCTGGTGACCGACCATTCCCCCTCAAATGGATGAGTCAGGCCAAGGAGAGGAATGCTCGGGTCACCAGGTGGTTCCTATCCCTTCAAAATTTCAAGTTCTCCGTGGAACATAGGGCAGGTCGCTTGCAGGGAAATGCAGATGCCCTTTCCCGCGTCCACTGCCTCACATGTGTCCACCCCTCAGGGTTGAACAAAGGGGGTGTGTGGTAAGGTGCAGGGTGCCGTCGTGGATGGCAGGTATGTGTCACCGAGGTTCATAGCCTCGGTGAGGTAAGAGCCCGTTTTTGTTGATGTCAGCAGCAGCTAGTGCTACTGACAGAGTTTAAATAGCATGGCTGCAAAGCCGATCCGGGCCGGCTCTTACCGGGAGCAGCTAAAGTGTAGGGTGGGTGGCTGCTCCCACGACCCAGTCCTGGTTTTGGGCTGGGTTTAAAAGCTCAGCCAGCTCAGCAGCTGGAAGTGGTGATTATCCTGGAGCTGCTAACAGGGCTGAGGAGTTCTCTGTCCTGGAGGAAAGAGCTCAGCAAGGAGGTGTTTTGTTCCTGGCTACCTGAAGCTGGATTCTCCTGCGGCTGGGCCGACAGCGTGGTGCGAACCTGCACCTACACCTCCCAGGTGACTGAACCTGTGTTGGCCTGTTTTTGTTTTGCCACGTTATTTCCGTTGTGTGTGAACTGTCACCAAAGAGACTGTTTTTCATTTATGGTGTGCAAGTGTGAATAAAACACTGTTTGTTGCACAATCTGGACTCCTTGTTTTGCCTCTAAACTGCACCCGCACCGCTGTCTACCAGAGCGACTCCCCACACCAGATGGATTAAATCCACCATCGATTGCTGTTACCAGATTCAGAATCTCCCTAGTCCTGACTTGATCAGGGCTCACTCTACTAGGGCTATGGCCTCCTCCTGGGCCGAAAAAGGAGGAGTATCCCTAGATCATATATGCAGGGCCGCTACCTGGTCAAGCATCAATACCTTTGTTAAGCATTACCGCCTGAGTCTGCCTGACTCAGAAGAGACTCTTTTTGGTAGAAGAGTCCTTCAGGCGGGTTCCCTACCCCCTTAGTTATCTGTTAGATCTCTTTGTGGCCGTCATGGTGGATGAAATGGAAAAACCGTATTAGTCTTACCGGTAATTTTGTTTCCTTGAATCCACCATGACGGCCCATTATAATTCCCTCCCAAAAAAAAAAAAAAATAAATGTAATAGATTTAGTTATACTAAGTTAGTATATATATTTTTGCTACATTTGTGTGTGAAGTCAACATACAAAAAAAAAAAAAAAAAAAAAGAGAAAAGATACATTTTCTGGTTAGGATATGTTCTCAATATCCTTGTTTGTTCTGTTCTCACGTTTGGGTGATTTGTAAAACACTGAGGGTGGAGAGGGGGGTGGGGAATTTAAACTCTCCATGTGTTCCTGCCCCTACAGAGGTCAAGGGTCAATCTCTCTTTGTGGCTGTCATGGTGGATTCAAGGAAACGGAATTACCGGTAAGACTAATACGGTTTTTCTGTTCTCTGTTATGTACAGTTCTCCCTAAGCATTACTTCCTTGTGTCTTTTTTTTCAATGTATATGGAAATTGCCATATTGGTAATATTCAACTGACACAGTGTATAAAATTGTTACACTACAGGCCAAGAATAATGTCACTAACAATAAACGAGAAGGCAAGATGCATTTAAGTATGCTAGAATGAACGTAATCCCTTAATGCCAAATAATGAACATGTATGTCATTAGAGTTAAAGGGACATATGGAGTGAGTTCACATGCTAAATGGTGGGTGCTGGCTATATTTGACCGAATTGTCGATAACGCTTAACCTGGTAAGATGCTGTTGTCAATAATGTTCACAGCATCTGTAGTGTTAGGCAGTACCTTCTAATCGGAGCCCGTATGGCAAAATTATTTGCCATGACAGCCTGAGGCCTTGTAAAGGTTCCCACGCCTAACTGCCTGAAAAGCCATGCCCAAGGCATATCTTTTTTTAAATGGCTGTCAGAATCCCAAATACTGCAATAGTATTATATTAGAGTCTATTGAATGAGTGATTAGAAGATTAGATGCTTAAGTCCCCTAAGGGGACTAATATTTACAGTGTAAAAAAAGTAAAAAAAAATGAAACTAATAAATATATATATCTATATCTATCTATCTATCTATCTATCTATCTATCTATATATATATATATATATATATATAGATATATATATATATATATATATATATATATGCTGGGAGTCGTGTATATTGCACCCAGATACCTTAGCTGGGTGAGATAACTGAAATCCAGAAAGCTGCAGTGGTTTTAGCAAAGTGTAGTTTGCTGAGACAGTTTTGTCTAGATCAGGCATGCTCAACCTGCGGCCCTCCAGCTGTTGCAAAACTACAACTTCCATGATTCCCGGACAGCATACAGCTATCAGCCTGCAGCAGGGCATGGTGGGAGTTGTAGTTTTACAACAGCTGGAGGGCCGCAGGTTGAGCATCCCTGGTCTAGATGTTGTTCTGGGGTGGATTTCATGTGGACTGGGGGATAGGTTTGGTAGTGGGGTCTGCCAGTCCACACCCTTCTACTACATCTATTGTCTTTTACCAGAGGTGATCGAAGGTTAGGCCTGCTGCTGTAATCAAGGATGGATAAAACAACCCTCTGTGCATGACTTGGAGAAAGAAAGGCTGAGGAAGCCTGAGAGAGCGGGGAGCCTGAAAGGCTCTGTGTGGTCTCAGCCAAGAGGGCTGAGAGGCCATGATGCTTTGTAAAGCCTGAAGTTTGGGGGGCCCAGCGATGCCTATGGAAAGAGGGTCTCACGGTCAGAGTTGGGAGGACTTCTGGACCATCTCCCCCCAAGGGTGCTGGTGTGGTCACACAACATGTGTGTGATGGTGCTGAAGTGCCAAAATTAAGCACCGTTTGGACTTGAACCCCGTTGTCAGAGGAGAAGTTTGTGATTGCGACCCCAGGAGAGAGCAATCCCTTACAATACATATATATATATATATATATATATATATATAAATTCAAATCACCACCCTCTCCCAATTTTACATTTTTACTGCACAGTGAACGTCGTAACAGAAAAAATATAAAAATCCACAATTTGTCATTTTTTGGACACCTTGTCTCCCACAAAGTTGAATAACAAGTGATCAAAAAGTCATACATATCCCAAAATGGTACCAAAAAGAACCACAGTATGCTCCCTAAAAAATCAAGAACTCATACAGCTCTGTAGATGGAAATATAAAAAAGTTATCAGTATAATAAATTGGAGATACATAGAACATTTTTATTTTTTCAAATATTTTTAATTTTTAAAAGTAGTAAAACAAACTAGAAACTATAAGAATTTGGTATTGCCATAATCATATGAATGAATGAGCACATCTTGTCAATTTTTAGGGTACAATGAATTCTGAAATATCAAAACTAGAGATGAGCGAATCGACGCTGACCAAGTGGAATTTAATCTGAATTTCAGGAAAAATTAAATTTGCACTGAATGTGAATTTCCTTGCGCTTCGTGGTAACGAATCACATTTTTTCCTAAAATGACTGCTACACGTGTGAGGACATGGGGCAAGGAACTCTGTGAAGGCAGGATCACCCATACTGGCATACATGCAGCCAATCAGCAGCCAGCCAGCCCTGTGATGTCACAGCCCTAGAGACACATGGCCATCTTGGTTTCTGCCTTTCACTAGCGTGCTTAGTGCAGGGAGAGACATGTCTGCAGGCTCCATGGACAGTGATCGAAAAAAGACTTGATTGTGGTGGAAAATAACGATTTACAAGTGCAGGGAAAGATTACTCTAGGAGTAGGGAAAGGATAGGGAGGAATCATTCCACCAGCATTTGTGTTGAACAGGGTTCAGTCGGAGAGGTGACAGCTTGGGTAATAGGAACAATCTGATTACACCTTGCTGCACTAGTTGGGGATCCAAATTGCCATTATACAGCTCTGTAGCTTCAGCAAATCTGTCTTATTAGGGTGCAAATGCTGTTTGATTCAGGCATTAACAGGGTTTATTACAACAAAAATATGTATATGTTTTATTTGCCCTTGAGCCATGCAGCTATATGTTCTAAAGCATTTTTTGGCCTGTATTAATGGGGAAAAAAGGGATTATTAGCCGTTGTGTGTTGAAGAACGAAAATGAAAGCCCTTTGTGTCATGTATTAGTGGCAAAAGTAAAATATATTTGCCGCTCAGCGGTGCAGTTATCTGTTTTAAAGCCCTTTTTTCCGTGTATTAGTGGAAAAAGGAAAAATATATTTTGGCTCTGCGGTGCAGTTGTCTGTTTTAAAGCCCTTTTTGTATGTATTAATGGAAAAAATATCTTTGCCGCTCAGCGGTGCAGTTATATATTCGGCAGCCCTGTTGCACTTATCTGTTGAAAAGCCTGCTGTGTAAAACCAGAAAAAAATGAGGGCCTAATTGCCATTCTGCGGTGCAGTGATATATTCTAAAGCCCAGTTTGCCGTGTATTAGTGGCAAAATAAAAATATATTCGCCGTCCAGCGTTGTACTTTTCTGTTGAAAAGCCTGTTGTGTAAAAGTAGAAAAAAAATTGGGCCTTAATGACGTTCTGCGGTGCAGTGACATATTATGAAGCCATGTTTGCAGTGTAATAGTGGCGAAATAAAAATATATTCGCCGTCCAGCGTTGCACTTATCTGTTGAAAAGCCTGCTGTGTAAAACCAGAAAAAAAATTAGGGCCTAATTGCCATTCTGCGGTGCAGTGACATATTATGAAGCCATGTTTGCAGTGAAATAGTGGCGAAATAAAAATATATTCACCGTCCAGCGTTGTACTTCTCTGTTAAAAAGCCTTTTGTGGAAAAGTGGAAAAAAAATTGGGCCTAATTGCCGTTCTGCAGTGCAGTGAAATATTCTGAAGCCCAGTTTGCCGTATATTAGTGGTGAAATAAAAATATATTTGCCATCCAGCATTGCATTTGTCTGTTAACCCCTTCCCGACATACCCGTCATGGAGCACTGCTATTTAGCGCCCCATGACGAATATACACGTCATGGCATTAAACTGTCACCATGTCTGCAGACATGGTGACAGCGCTGAGACCCCGGCTGTTTTACACAGCAAGGGATCTCAGCTAACCAGCCCGGGACCAATGGGGGCAGTCCCAGGCGAGCGATCGCTCTGATTGGCTAGTCTGATTGGCTATTGATTAGTGTCATTTTTTCTGTCCTACGTTAAATTAAAAAGTGTCTTTTAGTCTCTGTGTGTCAGTTAGTGTCTGTGTCAGGTTAAAAAAAGAGTTTATGTTTTACATGTTTTGCGTTTAGTGTAGTTTTGTTAGTCCTTCGTTAAAAAAGCCAGTTTTTGAGTCTCTGTGTGTCAGTTAGTGTCTGTCTTAGGTTAAAAAAAAAAAGTTTTATAGGCTTACGTGTTTAGTGTAGTTTTTCCTGTCCTACATTAAAAAAAAAACGTCTTTTAGTCTCTGTGTGTCAGTTAGTGTCTGTGTCAAGTTAAAAAAAAAAAAGTTTTAAAGTTTTAAGTGTTTTGTGTAGTTTTGTCAGTCCTCCGTTAAAAAAAAAAAAAAAACATTTTGTTAGTCTCTTTGTGTCTATTAGTTTAGTCTTAGGTAAAAAAAAAAAAAAAAGTTTGATAGCATTACGTGTTACAGTTTACGTCCTTTTCATTTTTCACGCATCGTCCCCACCCCAATAAATTTTTCTCCTAATCCCCAGCAGCATGAGTGTACAGGGCCGTGCAGGCAGCCGCGGATGTGGTCGGGGTAACAGGGGGCTGCTCCTCAAGCCACGGACAGGCGGGCGCAGGTGGCAGGGTCGTCCGCCTGATCCGTGACTTTTTCACTAATGGCAGCCGGCTGTCTTTGCTCTTGTGGCCAATTCAAGTGCCACGGAGTCCTCTGCCCCGGCTGCCAGCAACTGCAGCACTCCGCCGCCTGTAGAACCAACCCCCAGCTCCCAAGAATTGTCCCACTCTCATGTTCGGAAACTTGGAGACTGAGAGGGACATCTTGGGGGAGGCAATGCAGGAGGCCGGAATACTGTTCAGCCCTGAGGATGGGCAGGACCTGTTGGAAGGGATAGGGGATGAGGAGGAGGGGCCTATAAATCCCCCTGTGAAATCCCTTCCAACTGGTGCGGGTGGTGCTAGCCACACAACACCTGCACCTATTCAGACTCAGGCCTCAGCGAGGGGACAGCGGAGCCTGGTCAGGGACTCCATGTCAGCTGTTACCGTCAGTCCACCACAGGTTGGCCCTGGGTCTGACATATCAGGGGTGGCGAAGAGGAGGGTGACCCAGAATGGGTGCCATCTCATTTGTCAGGTGATGGCAGCACCGATGAAGGTAGGCACCTGAGGCAAATGGTGTGCTAGGTCACCAGGGAGCCCAGTGTCAGGGGCTCCACTGGTAATGGCAGCAGGAGTAGACTGCAGCAGCCAGCTCCACCTGTGCGCACCGACCCCGAACAGGCTCAAGACAGCACCACCCCATCTGACAGGAGGTCGGTGCGGAAGTCGCTTAGTTCACCCTGGCAGCAGATGATGTCACAGTTGGCATTTGTAAGCTGTGCCATGCCATGGTGAGTAGAGGGAGATTTATGGCTCGGCTGTGTACCACTGCCCTCACCCAGCACATGCGAGTCAACCACTGGCAGGAGTGGGAACAGATGCGAGGTGGTCAAAGCAGCAGCGCCACCAGCAGTGTGCAGGAGACAGCAGCTCCTGCCACTGTACTGCAGCCACCTCAACCCCTTCCACCAACTCATTCCCACTCCAATGCTCCCTCTACTAGAGGTACTGGTACCAGCAGCCATACCTCTGCCTCCACTGCACTGCAGATGTATTTGAACGCACCTCGCCCTACGCCCCCGGGGAACGTCGCGTGCGTTCACTCAATGGGCTCCTGACAAGGATTATCGACCAACATCTGCTGCCTTACAACCTGGTGAATAGCAATCCATTTAGGCAGATGTTGGAGCAGGCCCAACCCAGATGGCGTGTCCCCAGCCGCCATTACTTTGCCAGGATCGGCGTCCCTGCCCTACACCAGCACATTGTGCAGAATGTATCCCTGTCGCCCGATCATGCTGTCAGCGACAGGGTGCATCTCACAATGGATGTCTGGACCAGCAGGCATGGGCATGGATGCTATATAAGCTTCACAGCCCATTGGGTGTCCCTCCGAGGCACCGGGGAGGGATCGGTGTCATCTGAATTTGTGGTGCGGCCCCGGGGTGTCCAGGGGAGAACTGCTGCTCTCCCACAAGCCACTGTCTCTACAGCTGCTGAGCCCCCCCAGCAGACGTCCCCGTTGCTACGCAAGTGTGGGGAATGTCCGTTGCCAGGCCATGCTCCAGCTTGTGAGCTTAGGGGACCAGAGACACACTGGACCCGATGGTCTGTCCACACTACAGGCTCAGGTTCAGAAGTGGCTGACACGCCGAAGTCTCCAGGCAGGTATGGTTGTCTGCATAGGCGTAGCTATAGGCTCATGGGCCCTGGTGCAAGAGTTCAGTTTGGGCACCCCAGTTTGCTCCAGTTGACAAAACTCAGAATAAAAAGTTACTTAATATTTGTTTTCAGCAGTTTGATCACATAAGTTACGCAAAAATCAAAACTGAGTTACAAGTGGGGGCGTTCTTGTATTGAAGGCTATGGAAAATGGTTCCCTTAGGCCAGGTATGTCGAAACTCTGGCCCTCCAGCTGTTGCAAAACTACAACTCCCAGCATGCCTTGATAGCATACAGCTATTAGTACATGCTAGGAGTTGTGGTTTTGCAACAGCTGGAGGACCAGAGTTTTGACATCTCTGGCCTTAGGGAACCATTTTTCATAGTCTTCAATACAAGAACGCGGCACGCCCGACTTGTAACTCAGTTGTGATTTCTTGCGCAACTTCTATGGTTACGCAAGAAGTATACACACCATATATAGCCGGTGTATGGGTCAGTCCAGAACTATTGCACACCATGTGGTGTCTGAAGAATTTTTTCACTGCACATTTATAAATTTTTTTTTACCCTGATTTTAATTTCTAATATATTTACAAATTAAAATCAGGGCGAAACTTGATAGATATGCAGTGAAAAAAATTCTTCAGACAGCACATGGTGTGCAATAATGCTGGACTGACCCATACAACGGCTATATATGGACGGACCGGTAATATCGTATATAGCTGGTGTATGGGTCAGTCCAGCATTATTGCACACAAAGCTCACAGTCACTGCCTGCCCCAGGGCCAGTGCCCCTGCCTGGTGCAGGCACACACACTGCCTGCCTGCGGTCTGCCCCCTGGCACACACACAGTGTCATTAAGTGCCCAGCCAGTCAGCAACAGATAGTCCCACTCCCATCACGCTGGGGGCCTGGGGCGCTCCCACACTTGCTTGCAGTGCTCCTCCTGGCTCACAGTCACAGCAGTCACTGCCTGGCCTGCCCCAGGGGCCAGGGCCAGTGCCCCTTCCTGGTGCAGGCCCACACACTGCCTGCCTGTGGCCTGCCCCCTGGGCCTGGCACACACGCACAATGAGTAGTGCCCAGTGCCCACTTGCCCACTACTGCCCAGCCAGTCAGCCACAGTCCACAGTATACAGAGTCTAGTCCCAGACTGAGTCCCACTCCATGATCCCATTCCCCATCCCATCACGCTGGGGGCTGGGCGCTGCCGCCTGCTTCTGAGTTCTGAGAGTCTGGGAGCCGGAGATGTACCGAAACCACCCCTCCTCAGACCTCACTCACTCTCTGCTTCCGCCCCCTCTGGCACGTGAGCCGCCCACAGCCTGCGCTGCGCCCTATTAGATTTAGTACTACGTAGTGGCTTAAATTTTGATGGAGGAGGCGGTAAGCAGGTCCCCTTCCCTGCCCCTTAACTGTGACTGACAGCACTTATGCCCGGCAGTCAGCTAGCTTTACTGAACAGCCGGCTGTCAGTCACAGTGAAGGGGCAGGGAAGGGGGCGTGCTTACCGTGACTTGAAGCAGGGAGGCCGCTGCCCCCATGACTTCAAGCCTGACTGGAAAATAGAGGAGGATAAAAGACCGTTTTTCATACTACTGCTTCATCAGAATTCAGTAAGAAATACATCATTAGAAACTCACTGCCGGCTACTTGAAGGTACTGCTGGCAGTTTGGGACGGCTTTTGGAGGTGACAGGTTCCCTTTAAATAATCTTTTTAAAAAGACATTTTATCAAGCGTTGTTTGGCTTCAATCACAAAATGAAATGATTTTACTTTATTTTATTATTTTTTTATTTTAAAATAAGTGTGGTTTGGGGCAGCTATGTTGTGGTTCACGCTGTAGCACGGTGTGGACCGCATGTGGCCTTCACTTGTCAAAAGGTCTTGTGCAGTTGACATTGTACAGAACTGATTGATGAACCTACTAAAATGTATATATATATATATTTTTTTTTTTTTGTCACACGGATTTAGGATCTAACACGGTGTTGTCTGTCGTTCTGGAAGGGATGGCTGACTTCCGTGTTTACCTCTCTACATGGTTGGGTGTGACTGGCGTTATACTCATCCATGTGGAAA